>CM057471.1:2095000-3295000 GCA_030035585.1 Dugong dugon
ATTTTTCAGCGTAATTAGAGATGCAGGGAGCTCTGTGTCTTACCTCAGCTGACTATTTATGGCATGCCATGCAAATGAGGGGGGTTTGAATATAAACATGGGGGGAGGTGGCAGAGTCTCCCGTCCTAATGAGTTGGGGGATCGGACAGCCTGTGCCACTGTCAGCACCCCGGCTCCCCAAGGTAGTGATGTCCAAGTTCACAGCTGCTTTGGGACCGCCCCCCAGGTCGGCTCTTCTGTCCACCTGTGGCCCTGGATGCAGGTGGGGAGGGGAGATGGAAGCCTTCAGGCGCTGGTGGGCCCAGAAAGGGCCTTTCACTCCTTTCGGACCCGGGAGGCTGTCCCCCACCTCCCTGTCTGTCCATGCACCCTGGGGCGCTCAGGCCTGCGAGTCTGAGGGGGGCTGCTCAGCTGAAGAGGGGGGAGGACGCAGCAGCATTAGCAGGGAGTGGGCTGCCTTTTTAAGTTATTAAACGATGCTCGGGGAGGCACTCTTCAAGCTTACGTTATTTAAATTACAAATATGGGTGAGCGACCTCGGCTCTGTTCAAAACACTGCTCAGTTCTTCGCTGCTGGGAGCTGCTGGGAGGGTGTCTTGGAGGAGCGTTGACTGGGTGGGTTGAGGTGGGGCGGGCAGGGCGGTTGCTGTCCCTGTGGGTCGGTGCTGAATTCTGTCCCCCGCCCCTGCCGTTTCCCTGAAGATAGAGCGAGGACAGTCTGAGAGTAGGGGAGCAGAAGCTGTCACTTTGGGGCACGCACATGGGCTTCAGATAGCAGGGCACATTGGGGGCGGCACTGCTTGCTTCCTCCGGGGTGGTGGGCCCGGCCGGGCCACACAGACCCCCAGATGGATCAGCCCCCTAGTCCACCTGCAGCACGTGCGGTCGTGGCCGAGGTGCCACAGCCTGCACTGCGCCCCGCGTTCCTGAGGGTGTCAGGCTGACAGAGCTTCCCTGGTAGCGGTCTGCTGAGGTGCCCAGGCCTGTGTCTGTGGCCCCTGTCCTGGGTCCCAAAAGGGAAAAAAAGACAGGCTGCTGATTTTGCAGAACCTGACTTCTCCCTTACAGAGGGAAAGCTCCAGGCAGCCCCACGTTGGAGGCAAAGCCACGTCACGTCACAGAGCCGCAGACATGGATGTTCTCAGTGGCGGGCTGGTCCTGGTTGCAGTCTGGGGACGAGGCTGCTGGGCCGCGTGGCTGAGCCTCCTGTCTGCACCCTGGCCCAGGGCAGTGCAGGCTCCTCCTGCCTCCTGGGCTGGAGGCAACAACAGGCAGGGTGAGGGGTGCTCCCTGGAGGGGCGCACAGTCACAGCGTGCACTGGTAGATGGGGCGGGAGCTCCAAGGGACCCAGACCCTGCCCTGCTCTTGCCATACTCTCTACCTTAGAAGCTGGTGACCGCACCCGGTGTGGCCCCTGAAGCTCGGAGCTCATGTCCAGCGGCCTTCCTTGTTGGCACAGGGATGCCATGCACTGTCCCCTGCAAAGCTGAGGTGGCCGTCTCGCCCCTGCAGCAGGGGTCCTGGGGGACCCCAGGCAAGTCCAGGTCTCAGTTGACCCCTCTGGGGGCAGTCCTTGCCTCTCCCTCTTGTCACTTGATGACCTAAAGACCACCCAAGACAGTGGGTGTCAGCTGTGGGTGCCCAGCCCAGGAGTGGGCAGCCTGTGTTCGCGTCCCAGGGCCTTGAGCTGAAGACACAACCTCTCTGGACCTCAGTCTGTCATCTGCACCTCCCCGGCGGGAGTAGAGTACCACGGTAGCCGCGGCCCTTACTCGGGACAAAGGGAATGGATTGTTGGGAGTGTCGGGGTGGGGGGGGGGTGCTGCAGGAGTAGCTTCTGGCAGCTGAGACCCTTCCCTGCAGCCCTGTCCCCAGGAGGCTGGGGGGATCCCCAGGGGCAGCTGGCACTGCCGTCAGCATGGCCCTGTTGCAGACACAGCTTTGCTTTATGGTGAATTGAAAGTTTGATGCTAGCCCAGGGGGCAGGCAGGTCTGAGGACTGCCACCTTGAAGAGGTTAACCTCTGGGCCCGGCTGTCCCCTGAAGAGGTTAACCTCTGGGCCCATCTGTCCCCTGCAGGGGAGGAGCTGTGCAGCTGAAGCTGAAGCCATTACTTGGGGGTAGGGATGTAAGCGGACGCCCTTGTGCCTGGTAACCGTAGCTGGTGCTGTAATTGAAAAGTACAGGCGATTGCCTGGCAGGCCGCTGGTCAGCACCACGCCCGCCTGCTTTTAACAGCCGCTCATGTGTGTGCCTGCTGACTCACGGGTACCGTTCATGGCGCTGCCACCCGTTGTCTGTCCGGGTGAGGGGCCACCCGGCGCAACTCCTGGACCTTCCTGGGGGCTGCCGACTCTGTGCCGTGGCCAGGTGCGCGGCCGGGCAGCCCATGGGATGGCCCTGCAGTGGGGGCAGGGGCACAGGGTAGGGGAGAGGGACTCTCCTTTGTCCTTCTGGAAGGTTTCCTGAGCGCCCGCCTCCCCCGCCTCTACCGTGTGTGTTTAAGGCTACGCGTTTGCCGAGGTCCAGAATCTCTTATTAGATTGGTGAAATTAAATCCTGCAAGATAATTTTATTCAATTTAATTCATCGTGCCACTCTCTTCTTGCGGGTGGCGATCCTGCAGGAATCAAGCACTTGCATGCCTCTGGTTGGCTGCACCCGCCTCAGGTGAAGCGGGGTGGTAATTAAGGAAAAGCAACCTCTGTCTGCCCCGGCTGCATATCTGGGGCACCCTGGCAAGGACCTCTGGGCAATGAGGTCACACCTTTTGGACTGCCTGGCCCATCCTTGTCCTCTGGGCCCCGGGATACCCTTGGCCCCTCATGCTTGGTGCCTGGGGAGCCCTGGAGGTGGGAGTGGCCTGACCCCGGCCTGGCTGCAGCCTCTGTCTAGGCCCCGGGATGAACTCGTGCCCAGCCTTCTCCAAACTTGTGCCTTGCTGGCTTCACCATGCCTGCAGCTGTCAGGGGGCCCCACCCCATCCCCACTTTGTGGGGGTACATCTTTCCTTGTCCAGCTGTGGGGCCCACGGGCCCTGGGGGTTGATTCTGATGCCAGCTCTGGTACCACTGTGTTACCCCAGGGCAGATAGGGCCAGGACCCCAGCCTTCCAGAGGGAGGGTCTGGGAAGAAGAGACAGCTTCGCCACCGCATTTTCTTACTCGGGGTGAGGGAGGTCTTGGGGCCTGTGGGCCCAGAGGAGCCGACCCCTCCTGTTTGTGTTGGGGGTGGGTAGCGTGCAGAGGCTGGTCTCGATTTCACAAGAGGGTTGTCAGCAGGGGTTTCCCAAAGTGGATTCCATTCTGAAGGATATTAGGAGCGAGAGGGTTCTGAGGTGCAGCGCTTTGAGAAAGACTGGAGTAAACAAAGTTAGACCGTGTATCAGTTGCCAGCGAGTCATTTCTGACTTGTGGTGACCCTACATGTGCAGAATAGAACTGTTCCGTAGGGTTTTCAAGGCTGTGACCTTTCGGAAGCTGATGGCCAGCCCTGTCTTTCAAGGTGCCGCTGGGTGGCTTTGAACCGCTGACCTTTTGGCTGGTAGTTGACCGCTTAACTGTTTGTACCACCTAGGGACTCCAGAACAAAGTTAGAGATCTCTGGTTTACTGCCTGGATGGAGGGAAATGAGATATAGGGGGTGTTGTTGCAGGGGAAGTGAGGGGCTAGATCAGTCAGCTTTATTTTACAGCTGGGAAAACTGAGGCATGGATGGGGCAGACAGTCGCAGAACTACTGTGCAGGGAGAAGAGAGGAGGCGCTGGTGTTCAGGGGCTGCGCTTGGTCCTGCCGCCCCTGGCTCCCGGGCCCCTCACTCCCTGGCCTTGGCATGGCCTCCTTCCACGGGCGGGGCACGGAAGCCAAGCCTGCCTTTCTTTCTTTCCACTAAAGGTCAGCTTTGTTCTTGCCCCTGCCCCAGTCGAGGCTTCTAAGAAAGCAACTGAAAACCAGCTCCCTGCCTGCTCCCGTGGGTGTGGGCTGCCTCGCCCTCCCAGGTGGCCTGAGGACAGGCGGTACAAGCAGCGGCTGTCCTTGTTCCCTGGAGACCCCAGTGGCCTCGTCACCTTCAGGGGAATAAAGACCCACTCTGGGCCAGCCGGTCTGGCCCCGCCCTGGGCACAGGCCTTGAGATGGGCAGTGAGGGTTCCACAGACCGACTGGCTCAGGGCCGTCTCTGCGCCCAGGCCCCCGTGCCGTCACTGCCGGGAGTGGACAGGTCTGTGTCTGTGCTGGGCTAGGCGCAGGGCTTCCACCGTGTCCCTTCAATGGCATTGCCAGCCTTCAAGGGTTGCCGTGGGCCCGTGTTAGAGACGAGGATCCAGTGTCACCTGCCTGAGCACAGGATGAGGACAGGAAGTGGCTGGCCCCTGGCCTGCTGGGCTGTGCCAGGGGAGCCCCAGGCTGGAGCCTCCAGTGGACCTGTGAATGTCACTGTCCTCTGCTGGGACCTCACCTGGGTGGTTGGGGCTTGAGGGATCCTGCCGGCCTCTGCTCGCCTGGCCAGGCTGGGCCTGGGTGTCCCTCTGCAGAGAGCACCCACCCCACCCCTGTTGCTGGTATGAGAGCTCTTGTCTGGACACCTGACTGAGGACTCCGCTTCCTGCCCCCACCACCCCATCACAGGGCCTGTTGCCCTCCGGCTGCGAGGCCCAGCTCTGCCCACACCCAGCTGTTCTGACTGCCTTGCTGTGACTGCATGGGCCCGTGGATGCAGCAGTGTGCCCCCACTCAAGCTCCAGCCCCTTTGTCCTGGGGGCATTGGGCTTCTCCTGGGCCCTGGGAAAGGGTCTGCGGGAACACCACAGTCCCCTTAGGGGCCTGATAGGACTTCTGGCCAGGGCCCCGAGGACTGGGTGAGGCTGCCTGGGGAGGGGGCGTGCAGATCTTGATTGGCCTTCTGCTGGGCTGGGGTGGCTGTGTGGGGGACGTGCACCAGGGACGGTGACGTGGCTCCGTGGCCCAGTGATGCCAGGGCTCCCTCAAGGAGGTGGTCCTGGCAGGGGTGCAGTGGACAAGACATCCAGGGAAGGTGGTATGGCCTGAGGTTGCTACTGGGGAGGGGCAGGCCTGGCGTGGGGGTGGGCCTGGGGTGTTGGGGCTCTCCACTGACCATGGGTGAGAGCTCCAGGCCCTTGCCAACTGCCACTTCTTCCAGGAAACCCTCTGGGCTGAGCTCACTCAGCCAGGGTGCCCCCCACCACTGCCCATCTCATCCCCCACCCTGGGAGGTGGTGCTGCGGCCAGGGCAGATGAGCAAGCAGGGACCCCGAGGCCCGGGCTCACCCCAGGTCTGGTGGCCAAGCCAGGTTTGAACCCTGGTCGGCAGGGAGGTGACCGCTCTGTGTGCTGGGCATCCCAGCATCTTCCCTCCTGGCCAGGGCAGTTCTCCTCGCCCAGAGGGGCTCTCCTTCCAGAGGCCCCAGCTCTTTGGGACAGGTTTTATGGACGTTCCCCCACCCTCCTGTCCTGTGGGCTCCAGGTGGGAGGCTCAGTGCCACCACCTCCCGAGGTGCTGCGCCTGCCACCCACTGGCCAGCGAGTCCCCACACCTGGCAGGTCCCTGCACCTGGCAGGTCCCCACACCTGGGTCTCCTCCCATGCCCCCCTCAGCAGCTTTTTATCTGGGGAAGCAGAGCCACAGGGCAATAGGAGGCTCCAGATGGCTTTCTTCCCTCCCGGTTGCTGGGAGGGAGGTTGCTGGGGGGGATACTAGGCATTTAGGGGGGGTGCGGCCTCACCTCCCTGACCCCAGGCTTGTTGCCCCCAGGGGTCAGTGCGCAGGAGCTGGGGGGGGGCTACCTCCCTTCCTGCGGGTGTGGTGCTGCATCTGCTCTTCCAGGGGCCGCAGGAGGTAGCCACGGGGAAACTGAGGCAGGGCGGTCCAGTAGGTTTCCCCAGAGCCCCAGGCGTGTCCACAGGAGGTGGTGGCTGAGCCCAGCCACATACTGCACCCCCAGGTGTGGTCTGCACACGCCACCCCTTCCCAGAAGGAGACCAGTAAGGGTCGGAAACTGCAGAATCCGGCAGCCAGGGGTCAAGCGGCGGGTTTCATCCCTTAGCCGGGAGCTCTGCCCCGAGACAGCACAGCCACAGTGGCGGGGGGAGGAGGGGGCCGCGGCGCTGGGGGGAGCACCTTGCTGGGTCTCTGCCAGGGTGGGCGGTCAGGGCTTGGTCCTCTGCGCTCCCGGTTACTGAGCCGCCATGGGCTGTGTTTTCAAAGTTGTTCTTTTTCTAAGGAGTTGGGCTGGGGCAGTGGGGGGTGGGGCATGAGGGGTGAGGGTGGCTGCCCTGGGAGAGGGGACAGAGGGGTGCCGAGGCTCTGGGCCCAGTGGGACGCAGGGGACGTAGTTGTGGGAAGGGGAGATGGTTGGCGCCCAGGGGCCACTCGTCTTCCCAACCACTTCTGTGCCTGTCTCCTCGCAGACGCCTCCTTCCTGCTTAGTCCTTCTCCCACAGTCACCTCCTCCCTCTGTCCCCTCCCCCTCTCCTTTTCTCCCCCCCTCCTTCTGCCTGCCCCCCTCCCTCTGCCTGCCCCTCTCTCCCTCTGTCCCCTTTGCCCCATCCTCCTTTTACTCTGTCCCCTCTCCCCCACCCCCCTCTTCCTCTGTCCCCTCTCCCAAGGCTGTGCCCCCAGCTTCTCCCCGTCTGCCCTGGCCCCCCGTCTGCCCTGGCCCCCCGCCTGGTCCCCACAGACTGCCCACCCCAGAGGAGTTGCGCTGGGCTGCCCGCCCTGCAGACTGTTTGGAATAGTTTAAATGCTTTGACACTCGCTGTACTGGGTGGCAGGAGAGGCCGTTCCGGAGTAATTCATATGCAAAGCTGTGCTATAAATCTCCAGGCTGGCCGGGCTGCCGGGCCCACGAAGCATTTCCCCGAGTACAGTACAGTATTTCTGCCATCTTTGTTTGCATTGCGGTGAGTCATCAAAAGTCTGTCTTGTACCAACACCCGAGCTGCGCGGGCCTCTGGCACCGCCACTCTGCTGTTTTGAAAGCCGGGCTGGGAGCTGGCATTTGCTCCAGCGCCCGAATCAAAGGCGGCTATTCATCCGCGAGGGCTGCCTGGATGTCCGTCTGCATCCGGCCTCTTCATTTGGATGCTGTGCGCTGCCTGGGCGAGCCGGGCTGGTGCAGCTGAGCGGCGCCCGCGCGGGACCGGCCCTCCTCCGCCCTCCCGCCCCGGGAGCCCTCTCGTTTGCTGCAGTCAGAGCAGCGGCGGGCGGACGGGCGGGCGGCCGCGGTTCGGGACGGAGCGGCCCTGCGGTCTGGCGGGCAGTGTCCTGCAGGCAGCGGCAGCCAAAGGTAGGTCCCCTGCCGGCTGCAGCCACCCACCGGGCCGGCAACTTCTCCACGGCGGCCCCGGCGGGCCCTTCCCGGCTGTTCGCCCACCTGCCCAGCTCCTGTCCCGCACCAGAGACCCCACCCTCTGTGCCCCCACCCCCGCTACTGCCCTCGGCCACCGCACTCGCTCCGCGGGACAGAGCAGCCCTTTGTACGGGCCACCGGCTGGCCTGCCCGGAGTTGGGCCAGTGCCTTCTCCGGCCCGTCCCCTCCCCCGCCCCTTCCTAGACCGGGATCAGATCAACAGCACAGGACCTGGGGGCACTGGCCAGGCCAGCCCGCCCCTCCGCGGTGCCTTGTGCCCTCAACCCTCCCTTGCCCCCATGACCCCTTTAGTCACCTGGGCTTGGAGCGAGCCTGCGGGGATTGGATTGGCGGGTGTTGGAAGCCAGGGATGAGGGAGAGCAGCAAGTGCGTGTCTGCGACAGGCTCCCAACTCCTGTCCACGGCGGCGACAGAGGCTCAGGGACCCAAGATGGTCCAAGAGTGGCACTGAGCCCTTGGGGAGCCCAGTTGGGGTCTCCTGCTTCAGCCTACTTCCCTGGGCGCCCCTGTCCTTCCCTACCTTCTCCCCAGCAGGGATGCAGCTGTCAGCTGGTGTCCCCGCAGGGCAGAACCTCCCCCCCCCACCTCTGCCTGGAGAGAAAGAGAAAAAACAAACCAGAAAGCACACCCCGCGGCTGCTCCCCGCCCGCCCGCCCACTGGGGCAGCAGCAGCTCGGGGTCCTTTGCAGCCCTAACTTTTTCCTGGGGAGCAGAATGGCTCCCTCCTGTCTGTCCCTCCCCCGTCCGTGTCCTCATGCAGGTCACACCTCTGTCGTTTGTCTTCTGTGCTGCAAGGGTGGCTCACGGTCCCCCCATGGTCTTGGAGCGGGTGCTTTTGCAGCACCCCAGAGGCAGGGGGAGTTTGGGGAGCCTCGGGGGGCCAGCTGGGAGTGAGGCTCTTGTCTTCTGGCATTCTCTGCAGTAGTTCTTTTTTGCCCCGTCTTATCGTGGCCTCGGGACCTGGGAGGGGCCTTCTCTGGGGCTGGCTCTGGCCGGGGTGGGGCTGGAGTGGGGACAGGCAGTAAAGGCAGGAAAGAGGTGCTTGGGGACAGAGCTTTTGAGGTTGGCCCTCAAGGGTAGCCCAGTGGGGGGCACTCCCAGGAGCGCCCAGCGGGACTCTGACCTTGTGTCCTCTGCTGTCTCTGCAGATGAGCCCTGTTGGGCTGCTCCCGCGCTGAAAGTCCGAGGGCGTCCGCCACGCCCACCACCCGCCATGTCCCAGATGCTGCACATCGAGATCCCCAACTTCGGCAACACCGTGCTGGGCTGCCTGAATGAGCAGCGCCTCTTGGGCCTCTACTGTGATGTATCCATCGTGGTCAAGGGCCAGGCCTTCAAGGCCCACCGCGCTGTGCTGGCGGCCAGCAGCCTTTACTTCCGTGACCTCTTCAGCGGCAACAGCAAGAGCGCCTTCGAGCTGCCGGGCACAGTGCCGCCCGCCTGCTTCCAGCAGATCCTGTCCTTCTGCTACACGGGCAAGCTGACCATGGCGGCCAGCGAGCAGCTCGTGGTCATGTACACGGCCGGCTTCCTGCAGATCCAGCACATCGTGGAGCGTGGCACTGACCTCATGTTCAAGGTCAGCTCGCCCCACTGCGACTCGCAGACCGCCATGATTGAGGATGCCAGCTCTGCGCCCCAGAGCCCCTGCAACCAGCTGCAGCCCGCCCCCGCCACGCCCTACGTTGTGTCCCCCTCGGTGCCCATCCCACTGCTGACCCGCGTGAAGCATGAAGCCATGGAGCTGCCGCCGGCTGCCGGCCCCAGCCTAACCCACAAGCGCCCGCTGGAGACGGGGCCCCGGGACACCGTGGCGGTGGCGGCAGGCGCCGCGGTGGCAGCCCCCCTCAAACTGCCCCGCGTCTCCTACTATGGGGTGCCCAGCCTGGCCACCCTCATCCCCAGCATCCAGCCGGTGCCCTATGCCCAGGGCGAGAGGACCAGTCCGGGGGCCAGCAGCCTGCCCACCACCGACAGCCCCACCTCCTACCACAATGAGGAGGACGAGGAGGACGACGAGGCCTACGACACCATGGTGGAGGAGCAGTATGGCCAGATGTACATCAAGTCAGGCGGCAGCTACGCAGGTAAAGGTGGGCTGCCCTGGGCCCGGCCCAGCCAGAGGTGGACGCCAGGCCAGTGCGGGCCCTGGGGCATGCAGCCCCAGTGCCCCGCTCGGGGGCCGGGACAGCTGGGGAGGCTGCAGGGCTGGCAGGGGACATGAGGGAAAGCCCACAACCCAGACTCAAGGAAGTAGCAGGAGCCGAGACCTGGGGACAAGCAGGGCCTAGAACGCCAAGCCGAGGAGTTCAGACTCAGCCCTGGATGAGGTGAGGGGTCTGGAAAAGGGTAGAGGGGGCGTGAAAACACTGGAAGGTGCTGAGAGGTGCACGGGACACAGTTCTTGCTCCCATAGGACAGATGAAGAGACAGAGGGTCTCAGTGGTCCAGGGACCTGTCCATAGCCAGTTACTTGTCTACTCCAGGCCTCGGTCTCCCTGTCTGTCACCCAGCATCCCCTGCAGCACCAGAAGCTGCTGGCTTCTTAGCCTCACCCCTCCTCCACTGGTGCCTGTTCACCTTCCCAACTCAACTGCTGGGGTGCCATCTCAGTGAGGCCACAGAGTTCCCTGGACCGGTCCCATTCACTGTCACATCCCTAGGCCCAGTACAGGGGATGGACTCAGAAAGTGCCTGTTGAGCTGAACGAAGCCCCCCAAGAACATGTGCCCCGAGTTGTTCCTCATTTGGGGGATTCCCTCATTTGGGACCTATGAGCCGCAGGATCCCCTACGTTGGAGTTCTCGCCATTACAGGCTGAGTTCGCCCTGCGGTCCGTTCAGGATTTGTTGGGCAGAGGGCCCTGCAGTAGCTGTCCAGGACCGGGTACCCCCACAGTTGCTGTGAGCACCTAGGCCACGTCCCTCCCCTGATTTGTATGTGGGGCCCACACTGCTGCCCAGGGATTAACGTTCCCATCGGACAAGGGCAGCGGGCGAGGTGGGGAGTGGTGCCCAGAGTTGGGGGCTCTGCTCCCCTGTACCCCACATGTCCTGGGGCTTGACGGGGTGGGAGCCTCGGCCTGGCACCCTCCTCTCCCCTGGTCTCCTTCCTCTCTGGGAAGGGCTGCCTCCTCAGGGCCAGGGAGCAGACTGGCCACTGGGGCTGGGCCCCTGGTGCAGCCTGATCCTCAGAGGCCAAGGGAGATGCCACCACCTGAGCCATCCTCCTGGCTCTGGGCAAGCAGGGATGCCTGCCCCCCCCCCCCCCCCCACCAGTTCTTTGCCTCTGGAGCTCAGAAACTCATTGAAGTGCCATGGGGTGGTGGGGTTGGGGTGGGGTGGGTGCTGGTGCCAGTGTGCCGGAGTCGGTTCTGACTCATAGCGACTCTGTGCGACAGAGGAGACGCGGCCCCCATAGGGGTTCGAGGCTGTGATCTGTAAGCTGAGCAGATCGCTGCTGTCACATTCATGTGAATTCCGGAGTACTAGCAGCCGACGCCTCTGTCAGACACCTCCGCCTGGGCTGGACTTCTTTAGGGGGTGGGAGGTGAGAAGGCTTGGTTTTCCTGACACCAGGAAATCTGCAGCGATGCTGGGCCTCCCCAGCAGGCCCATGGGGCTGCCGCTGGGAGCTGCAGACGACGCTGTGGGCCCCACCCCCAGTCCTCGGAATCTGCCGGCATGCAGTTTCCTCTGCCCCTGCTGACCGCTGTCATGGGGGGCCAGCCTGGGCCAGAGGGGGCTGGTGGGGCTCCCCAGCCTCTTACCGAGGGAGCACAGTCCGGCGGCTTCCCTGGGCTCTAGTTCCGGGGCAGAGCTGATGGGCCACTGGGTAGTCCCTGAGGGTTCTGCCCTACCCCAGCGCCAGGCCGAGCAGGTAGGTGCCCAGGCCCAGGGGTGAATGTGGAGCCAGGGCTGGACCCTGGGTCCTCACTGTGCAGCAGCCCTCCTGACAGGGTGCCGATGGCAGGGAACATGTGCGCGAGCACCTGCCGTGGTGCTGGCTGAGCCAGGAGCCCTGTGTGCAGCCGGCCACCTGCCTCACCTGCCTTGGTGATTGTTCTGAGCGCCGAGTGAGACAGTGGCCAGGAGGAGGCTTTGCAGAACACAGGTTGCAGTGCAGGGCGGGTCCGGGGGTGTGCTGCCCTGAGCCTCACCCCATGAAAGTCCGTCTCAACGGTACACTACCCGCCCCCCACCCCAAGACAAGGCACAGCCTCTTAAGAGGGGGTGGGGAGCCCTGAGGCCACCAGAGTCTCCTGCCCCTGCCTGTCCTGGCCCAGGCCCTTCCCGGGGGGTGGGAAGCCCGGAAGCCGTGAGTCCGGGGGTTGTCAGTGGGGCATATGGGGTGTGGCTACTCTGCATCCATGGCCTGGTCTGCAGGTAAGCTTGGGGTGGCCGTCGGCTTTCTTGCTGAGGTTCTTGTGTTTGACTAGCTCCTAACTGGGGCAGAGAAGGGGGTGCTACTTCTTGGTTAAAATCTGGGTTATCGGCAATGACGTCGCCAGCATCGCTGGCGCTGGGGAGAGGGTTGGGGGAGGGAGGCCGCGAGGCAAGGAGGCCGGGGCAGAGTGCATCCTTCAGTGCTGGGCCACACGCTGCCCCCCATTCCTGAGTCCCGCTCCCGCTGCAGCCTGGCCTGGCCTTGCTTTGGGGAACATCTCCGCACCCTCTCGTGGGACTGAGCAGCCTCCTGGCGCCCCTCCCTGGCCCAGGGGCCTGTGTAAGTGTCGGATGGGGCGCCTCTGTGTGCTGGTCAAATCCGGGTTTTCTAAGGTGCCCCGTGATGCCGAGCCACGTAGTGGCTTTTGACTGAGTCCCTTTTCTCTGCCTCAGTTTCCCCACCTGTCAGTGAGAGGTTGGCCTGTGTGATCCCCAGGACCTCATTATTGGGGCTCACCGTGTGCAGAAAGGTTCACATGGTCACAGGGATTGCACCCCACCCCCGCTAGTGGCTCGTCCTGTGCATCAGTAGCTGGTCTGTGACATAGAGGAATTGTTGGGTGGAAGGGTTCTGCCCCTGTGCCCCCCGGCACCAAGGCGCGGCGTTTTCTCCAGTCTGTGTCCGTGGGCGAGCCCTGTGCTCATTCCCTCCCAGCCCTGTATTGTCGCCCCATCAGGAGACGCCTCTTTTGCTTTATCAAGCCCCCACTGAAGGACGTGCTGGTTGTTTCCAGTTTGTTGCTGTCGAGAAGGCTGTGAATGAGGGTGTTATGCCCTTGGGGCCGAGTCCAGAGAGCCACCCCCCATGTCCCCCATGGGCCCCTCCTGGGGTCCAGGCAGGGCATGGCGCCGCTGGGCTGGCGCGGGGCTGTGGGCGCTATGCTGCCACTGGCATCTGCCTCTCACCCACTTGGGCCTGACCTGTCATCACTTCCTGTGGCCGGTGAGGCATCTTTCTCGAGACAGAGAGGGGCGTCCAGGAAGGACATAAAGTGACCTTCCCCAGCCCAGAAACGGAGGCGCCTGAGCAGTTATACCCTGGGCTGATGCTGAGGTCTTCTAAGAGCGAGGTGCTTGTGTGCACGGCTCATGGGAGCCCTGGGTGGGGGCCCTGGGTCTGACTGGAGGTTGTGAAATATCCGCCTCTGACCCACACCGGAGCACCTTCCGTCTGCCCTGTGTCGCCACTCTCCTGACTGCTCCCCTCACGTGCTGCAGATGCCCACGCTCCGGCTCCCGAGGGCTGGAGGGCCGGCTGGGAGTCTGCAGGTCCGGGTGTCCTGCCAGATTCGAGGGCCCCACCAGGGCCCGTGGGGAGAAAGGTGCCCCGGCCACGTCGAGAGCCTCCTCCCATGGTCTCCGTTTGTCCTCATGTTCACTGAGCACCTCTGTACCAGGCTTTGTGGTTCTGGCCCAGCTGGGTGTGGCTTCTGCCCCCCACTTCCACCATCACATCCTTGAGTGATATTTTATCGTCGTTGAGAATATACACAGCAGAACACATGCCAATTCAACAGTGACGTGGATTACAGTCTTCGAGTTGTGCCGCCATTCTCAGCCTCCTTTTCTGAGTTGTTCTCCCCCATTAACACAAACTCACTGCCCCCTAAGGTTCCTGTCTAATCTTTCGAGTTGCTGTTGTTAATTTGATCCATATAGATAGTTCTTAAAAGAGCAGAGTGCTCAAGGCAGACATTCTTTGCTAGCTAAGCTAAACGATTTGGTTTGAAGAAGACTTCAGGGGATATTTTTGTTTTAAGATTTAAAGATTATCTCAGGGCAATAGTTCCATGTGTTCACCCGAGCGATTTTAATCATGGTTGGGTCGCTATCGTGACCTGTCAGGGAGACCCCCACAGTGGGGGCACCTCGGAATGAGGCTTGCGGGATGGGAGAGGGGCTGCGCCCACAGCTGGCTCTCTTGTTCCCAGATGGGACCGGAGCGGCCTGGACACATGCATCACTGGCCCCCAGCCCCCATGCCTTGCGGACAGATGTTTGATTGAGGCCAGCAGATGTTCTCCAGAAGGCCGAGACACAGACTCGCTGCTGTCTTTATACTCCAGCTGCATCTCCAAGTTATCCCTTTCCCCGAGGGACAAGTCGGACGGGGTGGGGGCGGTGGTGATGCTGTCCTGACGTGCCAGGACCCCACCACCAGCCAGCCAGGGCCAGGTGTCCGCAGTGGTCATTGTCCCTGCTGAGTGGCGTAGGGGATGGGGTGATGGTGGAGGGTCTGTGAGCCTGCTGGAGGCTGGCTGGTACTTGGGGGTCGGGTGCTTTGGGCAGGATGGGAGTTTGATGCAGGGCTGTGCAGGGCCCCCAGTCCAGCCCAACCATCCAGACTCCCGGCACCGGACGGTCGTGCCACACTCAGACCTGCCCACAGCAGCACCTTGTCACTGGCGCGGCGCGTTCTGAGCACAGGCTGCAGGTGGGCTCGCACAGGCTGCAGGTGGGCTCTGGGTTCCTGCAGAGAGCTGTGGCTGCCAGAAGGAGAGGAGGCGGCCAGGGAGCCGCTGGGCCCCTTTTACTGTGACCTATGACCTATGAGGTCAGTGCTGCACGGTCCCTTGTTACAGATGATAGACGGGTCTCAGCAGGTGCTCTGGCTGCAAGAGTAGGGTATGTTCGCAGCCCCCCCACTAGCACTGTGTGGCTCCTGCCCTTTGGGCCCCCGGCCCAGGCAGCCAGCGGGGGCCTCTCCAGCCAGCACCTCAGAAGCTGGGTGAAGGTCTCCCTCCCTTGAGATAGCCAGACAAGGAAGAGGCCAGCCCTAGCTATGTCTTGCTGGCTCCCCAGCTGCCCACAGGCTCGGGTTCCTACCAGGGGGGGTATTCGGGATTGCCCAGAGGTGGAGCCTACCCCTTGTTTGTCCTGAGCTTCTGCTGAGCAAGTACCAGCAGGACGTCTCAGTGCAGCTTCACAGGTAACCCTCAACACATTGAGCACCCCGACAGTGCATCTTCTTAAATTCGCTGTATTGAGGTACCATTTATAGGCGATAACATGTCCCCACATGAGTCTGCACGGTGGGGACACCCCTGGAGCCACCACCACGGTCAAGATGTAGAGTGTTTCCATCACCCAGAGAAGTCTCTCCCTCTGCCCCTCTGGAGGCAGCCCCTCAGCCCCAACCTCTCAACCCCCCCCCCCCCCCCGCCTCCCCACCCCAACTCCTAGCAACAGGCTCGCTTGCTTGCGCTGTTGGAGAATTTCACCTAAGTGGAACCAGGCCTTCCTAGTCTTGGGTCTGACTTCCTTCACTCAGTGTAGAGCTTCTGTGTGGTTACATTGTTACATGTGTCAGTTCTGTTCCCGCCTGCTTTGGTTATTAAAGTTACTTATATACAAAGTGTATCCTTCCCCAGGTTCAAGTGTGCAGGTGGATGAGGCTGGGCATTCTGTACAATCAGGTACCCACCATCACCATCTGGAGCCAGTCTCTCGCCCTCCGATGTTTCCCCAGGGTCTTTTAGCTGGGTCCCCTCCTCCCCACCCTTGGCCCAGGCAGCCACAGACCTGCCTTCTGTCACAATAGTTTTGCCTTTTCTAGAATCTCTATCAATGGGATCATACAACGTGTAGTTTTTTCTGTTGGACTTTTTTCTCACTTGACACTTTTTGAGAGCCCCGCTGTGGTTGTATGTTACAGCCTGGCTCCTTTTCATCACAGAGTGTTCTTCCCTGTGGTGGGTGGACATTGGGTTGCTTCCGGTTTGGGGCTGTTACGAATCCTTCTGCTGTGAACATTTGTGTACAAGTATTTGTTTGCACTTGTCTTGGGTAAATAACTAGGAGAGGAATTGCTAGGTCACATGGTAAGTGTCTGGCAGTTAAATGGTTCTCCAAAGCCTTTGTATAACTTTACGCTCCCACCGACAGCATATCCAAGTTCCGATTGGTCCACATCTTCCATGCTGTCACAAGCCCTTGGTATTGTTAGTCTTGTAAATTTTAGCCACTCTACTGGGTGTACAAGGAGCCATGGTTGTACAGTGGTTAAAGCACTCAGCTGCTGGTGGTTCAAACCACCAGCTGCTCCACAGGAGAAAGATGTGGCAGTCTGCTTCTGTAAAGATTTGTAGCCTTGGAAGCCCTGTGGGGCAGCTCCTCTGTTCTGTAGGATTGCTAAGTTGGAATCAACTCCATGGCAATGGGCTTGTTTTGGTTTTGGTTTGGAGTGGGTGTACAGTGGGTATTCTATTGTAGTTTTAATTAGCATTTCCCGGACGGGAAATGATGCTGAGGGCCTTTGCGTGTGTTGAGTAGCTGTACTTTACAACTTTTATTGTGACATATCTTTTCAAATCTTTTGCTCATTTTTTAAAATGGGTTGTATTCTGCTTGTAAGTTCTGTGTCAAATACATATATTGCAAATGTTTTATCCTCATCTGACCTGCCTTTTTATTATCTTAATGGTGCCTTCCAAAGACTGTAAGTTTTTAATTTTGATGAAGTCTGATTTACTAATGTTTAATTTCATGACTAATGCTCTTCGTGGCCTGTTTAAGAAGTCTTCACCTCCCTAAAGGTCACAAAGGTGCGTGTTTTCGTGTAGAAGTTTTGTACTTTTTGATCTTACGTTTTGAATGAATTTTTTGTGTAGGGCATAAGGTTCATTTTTTCCATATGGATGTCCAGTTGTTCCCGTATCATTTCCTCACTGAATTTCCTTAGCGCCTTTGACAAGGGTCAGTTGACTATGTATGTGCAGGTCTGTTTGTGGACCCTGTTCTATTCCGTTCATCTCTGGGTCCGTGCTTACACCCATCCGCATTGTCTGAATCACTGCAGCTTTAAATAAGTCTTGGAATCAGGTGCAGTATAAATCTTCCAGCCTTGTTTTTCCTTTGTAGGTTGCTGATTTCTACCTGAAAGGTTGCTGAGATGTTGGTTAATGTTGCAGTAAATCTAAGGAGTCTTCCAATCCGTGAACACAGGGTAAACTCTATGTAGGTCTTCTTTAACTTCTCTTGGAGATGATGTCTAGTTTTTAGTATATGAGTGTCATGTATTTATGGCATGTACATATCATGCAGTTCACCCATGTAAAATGTATAATTCAGTGACTTTTAGTATGTTCACAGAGCTGTGTGGCCGTCATCATAATCAATTTTAAAACATTTCTATCTCCCCAGAAGACAGCTCATAGCCAGTGATGGTCGCTTCCCATATCTTAACCCTCTAGCCATTAAAAAAACCAAACCAGATGCCGTCGAGTCGATTCCAACTCATAGCGACCCTAGAGTATGCAGAAGAACTGCCCCATAGGGGTTCCAAGGAGCAGCTGGTGGATTCGAACCACCAACCTTTTGGTTAACGGCTGAGCTCTTAACCACTGCACCACCAGGGCTCCTCCCTTAGCCCTAGGTAACCACTGATCCTTTGTGGCTCTTTCTTCGCCGCGTCTGGCTTCTTTCGTTCAGCATCGCGTTGTCAAGGTTCATCTACGTTGTACAAAGGATCAGCGTGTCATTTCTTTTGATTGCCAGATAGTTTTCCATTGTATTGGATTTACCTCATCTTATTTATCCATTAATTGTTGATGGACATTTGGATTGTTCCTACTCTCTGGTTCTTATGAACCTTGCTGCGGTGAACACTCAGGTACAAGTTTTTGTGCGGACATATGTTTTTATTTCTTTTGGCTGTATACCTAGGGGTGGAATTGCCGATGTATATATATTTTTTTAATGCACATATTTTGTTTTCTTTGGTGATATTGTGAATTATATTGTTGTAATTTCATTTTCCAGTTTTTGTTAGCAAGTGGAAATAAAATTGATTTTCATATATTGACCTTGTATCCTATAATCTTACATGTAGTTCTAGTGGAATTCTGTAAATTTCTTAGAATTTTCTACATAGACAATCGTATTATTTATGAAGAAATATATTTTTATTTCTTCTTTTTCAATCTGTATATCTTTTACTTCTCTTTCCAGCTTCATTGCACTACTTCAGATCTTTAGTGCAAGGTGGACGGGATTGCTAAGAGCAGACAGACCTTTCTGCCTAGTTCTTGATCTTGGTAAGAAGCTAGTCTGTCTTTGAGCATTAAGGTGTGTTTTTGCTTAGGTGCCGTTTATCAGTTTGAGGAAGTTTCCTTCCATCACTAGTTTTCTGAGAGTTTTTATCACAAATGAGGTCTTCTTGCATCACTTGTCTGTGAGTGTGTCACACTGGGGGGGCTTGCATGTTGCTGTGCCGCTGGTATTTCGAATACCAGCAGGGTCACCCAAGGCGGACAGGTTTCAGCAGAGCTTCCAGACTAAGACAGACTAGGAGGAAGGACCTGGTGGTTTACATGTTAAAAAAAAAAAAGACTGGTGAAAACCTTATGAATAGCAGAACATTGTCTGATATAGTGCCAGAAGATGAGCCCTTCAGGTTGGAAGACACTCAAAATACAACTGGGGAAGAGCTGCCTCCTCAAAGTAGAGTTGACCTTAATGATGTAGATAGAGTCAAGCTTTGGGGACCTTCATGTGCTGATGTGGCATGACTCAAAATGAGAAGAAAACAGCTGCAAACATCTATTAACAATCAGAACGTGGAATGTATGAAGTGTGAATCTAGGAAAATTGGAAGTTGTCAAAAATGAAGTGGAACACATAAAGATCAATATCCTAGGCATTAGTGAGCTGAAATAGACTGGTATTAGTCATCTTGGATCAGACAGTTATATGGTCTGCTCTGCTGGGAACGACAAAATGAAGAGGAATCGTGTTGCATCATCGTCAGAAAGAACATTTCAAGATCTATCCTGAAGTACAGTGTTGTCAGTGATAGGATAATATCCATACACCTACAAGAAAGGCCAGTTAATACGACTGTGATTCAAATTTACTCACCAACCACTAAGGCCAAAGAGGAAGAAATTGAAGATTTTTACCAACTTCTGCAGTCTGAAATTGATCGAACATGCAGTCAGGATGCATTGATAATTACTGGTGATTGGAATGCAAAAGCTGGAAAGAAAGAAGGATTGGTAGTTGAAAAATATGACCTTGGTGATAGAAACAATGCCAGAGATCACATGAGAGAATTTTGCAAGACCAACGACTTCATTGCAAATACCTTTTTTCACCAACATAAATGACAGCTATACATGTGGACCTGGCCAGATGGAATACTCAGGAATCAAATCGACTACATCTGTGGAAACAGATGATGGAAAAGCTTAATATCATCATCAGTCAGAACAAGGCCAGGGGTCGACTGTGGAACAGACCATCAATTGCTCATATGCAAGTTCAAGTTGAAAGTGAAGAAAATTAGAACAAGTCCATGAGAGCCAAAGTACGACCTTGAGTATATCTCACCTGAATTTAGAGACAATTTCAAAAATAGAGTTGATGCGTAGACCACTAATGACTGAAGACCAGACAAGTTGTGGAATGACATCAAGGACATCATACATGAAAAAAGCAAGAGGTCATAAGAAAGAAAAGACAAAAATGGATGTCAGAAGAGACTCTGAAACTTGCTTTGGAACGTCGAGTAGCTAAAGCAAAAGGAAGAAATGTTGAAGTAAAAGCTGATCAGAAGATTTGAAAGGGAGACTCGAGAAGACAAAGTATTATAATAACATGTGCAAAGACCTGGAGTTAGAAAACCAAAAGGGAAGAACACACTCGGCATTTCTCAAGCTGAAAGAACTGAAGAGAAAATTTAAGCCTTGAGTTGCAATACTGAAGGATTCTTCAGGGAAAATATTAAATGACGCAGGAAGCATCAAAAGAAGATGGACGGAATACAGAGTCACTGTACCAAAAAGAATTGGTCGACCTTAAACCATTTCAAGGGGCAGCATATGATCGGGAACCGATGGTACTGAAGCAAGAAGTCCAAGCTGCACTGAAGGCACTGGCAGGAAACAAGACAGCATGATAAACGGAGAAAAGATTAAAGTTGTCAAGGATTTCATTTTACTTGGATCCACAATCAACACCCATGGAAGCAGCAGTCAAGAAATCAAAAGACCCATTGCGTTAGGCAAATCTGCTACAGAAGACCTCTTGTAAAGTGTTGAAAAGCAAAGACGTCACCTTGAAGACTAAGTTGTGCTTTCCTCAAGCCACAGTATTTTCAGTTGTCTCCTATGCGTGTGAAAGCTGGACAATGAATAAGGAAGAGTGAAGAATTGACACCTTTGAATTGTGGAGGGTCCGGTCCCTGGAGAACTACATCATGCTTGGTGAAGTAGAGGGCCAGAGAAAAAGAAGACCCTCAAGGACATGGATTGACACAGTGGCTTCGCCAGTGGGCTCAAGCACGATTGTGAGGATGGCGCAGGACCAGGTACTATTTCGTTCTCTTGTACATAGGGTCACTATGAATTGGAACCAACTGGATGGCATCTAACAACGACAGCAACAACACAGCTTTATAGTTGGTTTTCATATCTGAAAATATAAGTCTTCCAGGATTTTTGTTCCTTACAGTTGCCTTGGCTCTTTTTCGCTCTTTGAATTTTCCCATGCCTTTTAGAAGTAGCTTGTCAAATTCCACATCTGCCAGAATTTGTTTTCAATTGCCCTGACTCTATGGATCAGTACTGGAGAATGGACATCTTTACAATTTTGGGTTTTCCAATCCATGAACATGGTATATCTCTCCATTTAGTCACATCTTTTTTCCATTTTTCCTGGGAATGTTCTGGACCTCTCTGCATGTCTTTTGTTGGATTTAGTCCTAGAAATTTAGCTTTTCTCTTAATCTTCATAGTATTTATTTGTAGTGCATTAGGTGAAAGTTCACAGAGCAAATTAGATTCCCGTTTGATAGTTTGTACATGAAATGTTTCACGGCCTTGGCGTCATTCCCCACAATGTGTCTGCACTCTCCCCATTTCCGCCCTGGCTTCCCCATTTCCTGTCATCCTGATTTTCTCCCCCTTCCTGCCTTCTCACCTTTGTTTTTTTGGCAAAAGTTGCCCTTTTGATATAATTATTCTAAGGAGCGCGTTCCTCTCAGGTGTTGTTGTTGATTTTTGGGCTTGTCTTTAGTTTGGCTGGAAGTTGGTCTATGGGAATAGCTTCAGTAAGTCTGGTCTTTTTTGTAAATTTGATCTTTTGTTCTACATTTTTCTCCTCCTCTGTCAGGGACCCTCTGTTTTAATGCCAGAGTGATTGTTAGTGGTGGCCAGGCACCATCTAGTTCTGCTCTCAGGGTCATGTAGGCTGTGGTTCACGTGGTCCATTAGTCCTTTGGATTAGTTGCTCCCTTGTTTCTTTGGTTATTTTCACTCTCCTTTCTCCGGACAGGAGGAGACCAATAATTGTATCTTAAATGGTCACTCACAAGCTTTTAAGACCCCAGAAACCACTCAATAAAATAGATGTAGAACATTGTCTTTAACAATTGTGTTGTGCCAATTGATGAAGATGTATCCCGAGTCTCTGGTCCTTTGCCTTTGTTCCTGAGTACGTCATCCCATGATGTGTTTAGTTGTGTCTAAGAGATTTCCCTGACTGTACCCTTGTGTGCTGTATTGTCTATACTAATATATGAGGAGCACCTACAGTCATGTATTTAGAAACTTCCACCAACAAACCTGTATCTGCTGGTGGGTGTGCTCCCTCACACCCTCCCTCACGTCTTGGCGTATCTATCTATCTATGTACCCATTCATAAATTATTGTTTGTTAATACTATTGTTTCAGGATCGTCTATGCTATAGTAGTTACTGTAGTTCCTTTATTCCTGTGTTCTTCTTAGTGTCCTCTCTTGCTTTTGGTACGTTGTGCCGACTTTTCCCGTATTGTGTATAGCCTTTCCCTTCACCAATATTAACACGTGTCTACTGTCTATTTGGTAATTTTCCTTCGTCCATCTCCCATCCCTGGTAACAATCAAAGAATTTTTTGTGTGTGTGTAAACCTTATGTTGTTACTTTATAATAGCAATCTCATACAATGTTTGTCCTTTTGCGATTGACTTATTTCACTCAGCATAATATTCTCCACAGTCATCCAGGTTTTGAGATGTTTCACGGATTCATCATTATTCGTTATTGTTATGTAATATTCTGTGATGTATGTGTGCCATAGTTTGTTAATCCATTCATCTGTTGATGGGCACTTAGGTTGCTTCCACCTTTTTCCTATTGTGAATAATGCTGCAGTGAACGTGGGTGAGGGTATATCAATTCATGTCACGGCTCTTATTTCTTTCAGATATATACCTAGAAGTGGGATTGCTGGATCATATTGTATTTTGATGTCTAGGTTTTTGAGAAATTACTGTCCAATATTATACCTGGCATATAATAACCTGTTGCCGTGGGGTCGATTCCAACTCATAGCGACCCTGTAGGACAGAATAGAACTGCCCCATAGGGTTTCCAAGTTGCGGCTGGTGGATTTGAACTGCCGACCTTTTGATTAGCAGCCAAGCTCTTAACCACTGCGCCACTAGGGCTCCTGGCATATAATAGGTACACTGATTACTTTTTGGAACCCTGATGGCTCAGTAGTTAAGAGCTTGGCTGCTGTCTTAGTCATTTAGTGCTGCTATAGCAGAAATACCACCAGTGGATGGCTTTAACAAAGAGAAGTTTATTTTCTCACAGTCCAGTAGGCTACAAGTCCAAATTCAGGGCATCAGCTCCAGGAGAAGGCTTTCTCTCTCTGTTGGCTCTGGAAGAAGGTCCTTGTGATGCATCAGTCTTCCCTTGGTCTGGGAGCATCTCAGTGCGGGAACCTCAGGTCCAAAGGACATGCTGTGCTCCTGGCACTGCTTTCTTCGTTGTGTGAGGTTCCCATGTCTCTGCTTGCTTCTCTTTTATATCTCAAAAGAGATTGGCTTAAGACACTATCTAATCTTGTAGACCTCATCAATATAACTGCCGTTAATCTATTTTATGATATCATAGTGATAGTATTTATAACACATAGGGAAATCACATCAGATGATAAAATAGTAGACAATCATACAATACTGGGAATCATGACCTAGCCAAGTTGACAGATATTTTTGGAGGACGCAGTTCAATCCATGACAGCTCCTAACCAAAAGGTCAACAGTTCAAAACTACTAGCCGCTCCTTGGAAACCCTATGAGGCAGTTCTGTCTGTCCTACAGGGTCACTATGAGTTGGAATCGACTCCACGGCAATGGGTTTGATTACTTTTTAAAATATATTAAACTAACCTTGCATTTTTGGAATAAATCCAACCTGGTTGTGATGATAGCATCCTTTTTTATATATCTCTGGATTCAATTTGCTAGTATTTCTTTTCTTTTCTGTGTGTATATGTGTCCTGAGGTGTGAACTCCTCCTCTATGTTCATGTCTTAGAAGGGGTGCACTCAGGCAGGAAAGGCAAGTGAAATGGTAGGTGTCTATCAGTTGCTAAATCAAAGGGAACTACCCCATCTTTCTAGCCCTCATCCTTCCCCCCTTCCCAAAGAGGGAAACCACCTCTGGCCAGACCCTGAGCACCACCAGGGGCACTGTGAAGGCTGATCTTCCTCCCCAGCCTCAACGCACACGATACACACAGCTGTGGGTGCTGGTCTGGATTCTAAGAACCAGCATCAGAGGAGGTGGGAATGAATGATTGAAGTCAGAACCAGCGCCTGCTGACAGCAGTAAAAGCTGAGTGGGTTAAATTGGTTTAGTGAGAGGCCACTAGCTGCATGGAATGAACTCATGTGTCTGCTAATAATTTATTTAGAATTTTTGTCGCTACGTTCATGAGAGTGATTAGCCTATAACTGTCTTTGAAGGTGATGTCCCATGTTTTTATATCAAGGATATGTGACCTCATACAGTGAATTAGGAATTCTTTTTTTATGTACAAGTTTGTATAAAGTGCTATTCTTAAATGTTTGGAGTATTCACAGGTAAAGCCATGTGGGTCTGGAGTTCTTTGTAGGAAGATATTTAGATTCATTTCCTTTAATAACTCTAGGGCAGATTCATATTTTCTGTTTCTTCTTGTGTCAGTTTTGGTAAGTTGTGCTTGTCTAGAAGTCTGTCTGCTTCATCTGATTTTCAGATTTATTGGCATGAAATGGTTGGTAATAAATACCCTTTTATGATCTTCTTAATGTCTATAGCAAAGGTTGGTTAACTATGACCTGCAGGCCATATCCGCCCTATGACTGCTTTTGTTTATACAGCCCATGAACTAAGAATGGTGTTTATTATATTTTGAAAGGTTATTTTTTTTAAAGCAAAAAAATAAAAAGATATGTGACAGGGACCATATGTGAAAGCCTAAAATCTTTATTGGTTAGCACTTTACAGTAAAAGTTTGCCAATCTTTGTTCTGTAGAAACTGTTGTGTAGTGTTCTTTTTAATTCCTATACTGTTTATTTTGTGTCTTTTCTCTTTATTGATTTAGATTTGCTGGACATTTTTCATTACATCAGTCTTTTCAAAGAACCAACTTTTGAATTTTTTTTAAAATGCATGAATCTATGTATTTTATTTCAATATATGAATTTTAGCTTTGTTTTATCTTCTTGTTGAATTGATCCTTTTTATCATTATGAAGTATCCTTTATCATTAGTAATATTTCTTGCTGTATTTCTTTGAGTGTAATTTGCTGCTCTTTTCCTAGCTTTTGAGATAGATCTTTAGGTCATTGTTGAGTTTTCCTCAGTCTTTTAAAACGTATGTAAAATAAACTTCCTGGTCAGCACTGCTTCACACATTTTATATGTCATGGTTTCATCGTCCTCCAGTTAAAATATTTTCTAATTCATTGTGATTTTTTCTCCCTTGGCTTTTGGGTTATCTTGAAGTGTGGTGTATTGCTTAATTTCCAAACCATTTTGGACTTTCTGGTTATCTTCATGTTAACGTTTTTGCAGTTTAAATTCCCTGTGGTTGTGGAATATACTTAAACCACTTCATTGCTCTGAACTTTGTTGAGACTTGCTTTCTGCTGCAGCATGTGTTCCACATGCACTGGGAAGTTTCTGTTGACTGGCCGGTACCGTAATGAACTGGAGTCTTGTATATCCTTTTAGATTTGTTTTTCTCTTCTTACGTTGTGTTTTTATCTGTGTTGTCAACTTGCCCGTTTCCCCTTCATTCTGACAGTATAGTGTGAGGCTTTGATAATTGGATGCATATGAAGTTTAGCTTTGTTTTATCTTCTTGTTGAATTGATCGTTTTTATCATTATGAAGTATCTTTTATCATTAGTAACATTTCTTGCTATATAGTGTTCTTGGTCTGATATTAGCCTAGCTACTCTAGCTTTCTTCTGTTCAATGTTTACATCTGTATCTTTCCCATCTTTTGCTTTCAACCTATCTTTGTCCTTTTGACTAAGGTGGTCTCTTGGGTCTTATTTTTTTAATATAGTCATACATGCTTTAGTTTTTAATTGGAGTATTTAGTCCTTTTGTATTTCATGTACTTACTGATTTCTTTGGGTTTAATTTACCATCTTACTAATTATTTTCCATTTGTCTCATCTGCTCTTGTCGGGTTTTTTCCCTCCCTCTCCTTTTGGATTAATCAAGTATTTTATTCTATTTTTTCCCTACATATGCTTATATAAGTTTTTATACTGTTGGTTTAGGGTTTAGAGATTTCTACATTTATCTTGACTTAACATTTTTTTTTTAATTAGTGCTTTACCACTCCGCTCAAAATAGAAAGATCTTCCATCAATCACTTTAGCTCCATTTACCCCCCAACCTGTTTTGCTTTTGCTGTTGTATATTTTAATTTTATGTACATTTTAAGTTCCACTAGATATTTTTTTGTTGTTGTTTTTAAATAGTTGTATTTTTCTGCATTACTATACTCCCTTCTATCTGGAATGACTTTCTTCATGTGACTTTATGTCTTTTATCAGTTTGGAGAGTTTTAGTCAGTATGTGTATTTAGATACTCATCCTCTTCTCTCCTTTTGGAGGCTGTAATTACACATATGTTTTGTTTTCACCAAGTCCCATATATTCTGTTTTCTGCCTTTTCTATTTCTTTTTTTCCAGACATTTTCTATTAAATTGTCTTCCAGTTCATGAATTGTCTCATCTGCTATGTTTAATTTGTTGTTGAACCAATCTGTTGAATTACTAATTTAAACTACGTTTCTTTCTTTTTTTTTTTTTTTTTTTTTTTTTTTGGCTTTAACAAAGAGAAATTTATTTCCTCACAGTAAAGTAGGCTAAAAGTCCAAATCCAGGGCGTCATCTCCAGGCGAAGGCTTTCTCTCCCGGTTGGCCTCCTCGTCAATCTTCACCCTGGACTGGGAGCGGGTACCCTGGGCCCAAAGGACGTATTCTGCTCCTGGCATTGTTTTCTTGGTAGTATGAGGGTCCCCCTAAACTATTATATTTCTATTGTCTGAGTTGTTTTTATTGATTCTAGTTTTCTGAGGAAGTTTTACTAACTACATTTCTTGAACATAGTAAGAGTAGTGAAAGCCCATGTCCGTTAATTATCTGTTCTGGATTACCTCTGGGTCTGTATCTAATATCATTTTAAAATTTGTCTTCTGTCATTTAGTTCCGTTTTCTGGCATTCCTGGTTATTTTTTGTTGAATGCGGGACATTGCTTGAAAACATTTCAGAAGCTATAAGGACTGCTACTTGAAGGAGGGTCCGTGAACTGTTGTTAAAAGATCTGCAATGGGAGGGAGTTCAGTTTTTCTCGGTCGTCAAGTAGAGTCCCATGAACTCTTTGATTAAGTCCAGGCTGGGATGTTTCTGGTTAACCCATAGTCAGTTGAAAGCCTGCATGTATCCCAGAGCTCCTCCTCCTTGGCCGGCCCTGAAATCAATTTTTGTCTTTCCAATATGTGAGACACCAAATTCTAGACTTAAATTTTTTCTTTTAGTCTTTTAGAATTTGGTTTAGTTGCAAAATTGTATCCAAAATGTTAGTTTACAGGATCTTGGCCACTCAGGTCCTGGGCAACTATATATATATATAAATATAGAACTTTTATAGTTATTCTTGAGCAGAGATTGGTCTAATGTTGGCTACTCCTTCATAACTACAAGTAGAAGTCTGTGGGGTGATTACCAAGTTAAATGTATTTATTTTGACAAAGCTTGTCTTAGTTATCTAATGCTGCTATAACAGAAATATCACAAGTGGATGGCTTTAACAAAGAGAAATTTATTTCCTCACAGTAAAGTAGGCTAAAAGTCCAAATTCAGGCGGTCTGTTTCTGTCAGCCTTCTTTCTCATCAGTGTTTCCCGGATAGGAGCTTCTCTACAGGGACCCTGGGTCCAAAGGACGTGCTCTGTTCCTGACACTGCTTTATTGGTGGTATGAGGTCCCCCTGTCTGCTTGCTTCCCTTTCCTTTTATCTCTTGTAAGATAAAAGGTGGTACAGGCCACACTCCAGGGAAACTCCCTTTACATTGGATCAGGAATGTGACCTTAGTAAGGGTGTTACAATCCCACCCTTATCCTCTTTAACCACAGGCAGAGATTATGATTCACAACACATAGGAAAATCACGAAATGGAGGACAACCACACAATATTGGGAATCATGGCCCCACTAAGTTGACGCATATTTTTGGGGGACACAGTTCAATCCACAACGTAGCTTATTCATTATTTTAAAGTGTGAAAAGACCATGCAGTGAAAAATAAAATTCTCCCATACTACTCCCTATACCATCCACTTTCTCTCCTAGAGTGATCACAGCTGGTGTCATATCCTAGGGAATGCAAAACATGTTGTGTGTGCATGCGTGTGTTTTCTGCATAAAAGGTGGTATTGAGACAGTTCTGGACCTTGCATTTTCTTTGAAAGTATGTTGGTGGTCATTCTCGGGCACGTACAGAGCTCTGCTTGTGTCTTTTCCTAGTGGCTAATGTTACTTCGTGTAGTAGAACTGTGATTTGTTTAACCTGTCTCCATGTGTGGACATGCAGGCTGCTTCCAGCCTCAGGCAAATGCAGCACTACCCTTGTGTATTGTGGCTATCACTGGACATGTGTGATAAGGCCATGGAGGGAAGTAGAGCAGGAAAGTGGTGTGTCAGATTTGCAGTGAGAACAATTGCTGGGGTAGCCGAGGGAAGGTTGGGAAGATAGTTAGGGGACTTCTGGAGTCTCCAGGGCCAGACTTAGGTGGAGGCTAGGGTGGAGGCTGGGATGGAGACTTAGATGGAGGCTGGGGTGGAGACTTAGGTGGAGGCTGGGATAGAGACTTAGGTGGAGGCTGGGATGGAGATGTCCAGGAGATCAATTGACTGAGCTGGCTGGATCCAGAGGATACCTCAGATCTGAGGAGGAGGACCAGTCAGGGGAGTGGGTTGGTGGTAGTGGCAGCCAGGTTTGTTTTGGACGGGGTGAGTTTGCGGTAGACGTGCCCAGCTGGTGGGCAGCTCTGTGGAGCCAGGGCACAGCCAGTGCAAGAGTCCTTGTGCTCTGGCCGACTGCCCTGCCAGACCCAGAACTTAGCCCTCCTGATCTCCAGGCCTCTATCCTGACACCCCAAATAGATGTCTCCAGGCCCGCCTCTGTGGCCCCAGACAGACCTCCTGGTGTGTTCTCCATGTTTTGAGGGCAGCCCTGGGCTCTTGCCGTCTTCCTCCTCATCACCAAGGCAGCCCCAGGCCTGTGAGCCCGAGAGAAGAGGGACCTCGTCTTTCCCCACTAACCCTCTTCCCACTGTCTCTTGAACCTCTCATGGTGCCTTGCACACAGAGGTGCCCAAACAGTACTTGGACAACTTGAGGGATGGTCCTGGGTTTTGGTGGCAGAAGGTGGAGTCCCAGCTGTCCCAGGGCACTTAGATGAAGGGTACAGCAAGGAGCCCCCTGCAAACCCCGCTTCCCGGGGTCCTCAGGGCAGGCCCATGTGTGGGCTGCTTCTCCATCGTGATGTCCCCCGCTCCGCCCCTCTCCCATTGGTGATGCCCCGCCCATCCTTGGCCCACGTGCACCTGGAGAAGTTCCCATCTGTCTGTTCCCTTGAAACCCGACTAGCTTGTGTCTCACATGGACATTCTTCAAGGTCATGGCCCTTCAGAACTGCTGTGAGCTGGTGTGAGCTAGGCCAGCAGCTGCAGAGACAGGCGAGGGTATGTACGGGGCTGCAGACCAGGTGTGCATTTGTATTCAAGGTGAGCCCCGTCTGGAGCTGAGCAGAAATGGGTCAGGCAGGACTGGGCATCACCCTGGACAGGTGTTTTATGACCGCATCTTTCCTTCTGTCTGACGGTGGAGGGCAGTGGAGTCACAGTGACGCTGGGGGATAGCGGAAGGTGATGGGAGTCCCTACCAGCACTAGCAGGCAGAACGCACAGACATGGATGCTGGGCGCTGGCTGCTGAGGAAGGCGCCGCGGCCAGACGGCAGGATCCTGGGGGCTCAGGAAAACTGAACTGTGAGAGGAAAACTGGTTCCTGGAAAGCATCTTAGCTGCCTGGGAAAGCAGCTGGTTGGAGAGCAATGGGCTTCCCGAGGCTGTGGCTTGGGGAGCAGCAGGGCTTGGTGGGGCCAGTGCTTGACTTCCTTGATGACATTTTCTTTTATTATGGATTTATGCAACTACCACCACCATTCAGGATGCAGAGCAGAACGGCTCCGTCATCCCCAAAACTCCTTCGTGCTGCCCCACCCCTGGCAGCCACTGAGGGTTTCCCCATCACTATAGTTATGTCTTTTGGAGAATGTCACATAAATGGAGTCTCCTAGTGTGGAACCCTTTGAGAGACCACCTACTTCCACTTGGCTGTGAATCTGAGATACATCCAGGCTGTGTCTCAGTAGTTTGTTTTTTTACTGCTGAGCGGTAATCTGTCACATGGATGGAGCACAGTAGTGTAATCTATTCACCTGCTGCAGGACATTTGGGTTGTTAAGTTGAGCATTTATGAAATGGAGCTGCTGTAAACTTGGCTGCAAACCGAAACATTGGTGGTTTGAACCCACCCAGTGGCTGTGTGGGAGAAAGACTTGGCAATCTGTTTCTGTAAAGATTACAGCCAAGAAAACCCTATGGATTCGTTCTACTCTGTCCGATGGGATCACTATGAGTTGGAATTGACTCGAGGCTACCCAACAATAACGAATCTTTCTTGTCCAGGTTTCTGTGTGAACATTTTTTTGGATAAATACCTAGAAATGGAATTTTTGGTTCGTATGCCACGTGTATGTTTAAACTGATCAGGAGCTGCCAGGCTGCATTCAAGAATGGTTGTACCATCTTTGGATTCTTATCAGCAACATATAAGCGTTCCAGTTGCTCCTCATCCAGGTCAGCACTTAATATTGTCAGTATTTTTAAGTTTGGCTATTCTAATAGGTGTGAGGTGGTATCTCATCACTATTTCAATTTACATTTTTCTAATGGCAAAGGATGTTGAGTATCTTTTCACGTGCTAATTTGCCACCTGTATATCCTCTGAGGCGAAATGTTTGTTCAAATCTTTTCCCCATATATTAATTTGGTTTGTTTTCTTACCATTGAGTTTTGAGAGTTCTTTGTATATTTTAGATACAAGTCTTTTGTCAGATATGTGGTTTGCAGATATTTCTCCCCCGTCTGTAGCTTTTCTTTTCATCCTCTAAACAGGGTCTTTCACACAACAGAAATTTTAAATTTTGATGAAGTCCACTTTGTCAGTTATTTCTTTTATGGATCTTACAATTTGTGTCATGGCCAAGCTTTTAGCTTTAACCCAGGGTCACAAAGATTTTCTTCTACAAGTTTTGTAGTTTTATGTTGACATTTGTTGGGGTTGTTTTGTGTGCATTTAGATGACCAGTTAGTTGCTCAAGCACCACTTGTTAAGATCATCCTTTCTCCATTGACTCCATTATGCACCTTTGTCAAAAATCAGTTGGCCATATTTTTGAGGGTCTTTTTCTAGATCCTCTGTTCTGTTCCATGGATCTATGTATCTGTCCATTTACCAATACCATGCCATCTTGATTACTGTACCTTTATACCCATTGCCGTCGAGTCGATTCCGACTCATAGCGACCCTGTATGACAGAGTAGAGCTGCCCCCTAGAGATTTCAAAGCTGTAATCTTTACAGTAGACTGCCACATCTTTTTCCCGTGGAGTGACTGGTGGGTTCGAACCGCCAACCTTTCAGTGAGTAGCCAAGTGCTTAACCACTACACCACCAGAGCTCCTTCTGTAGCTTTATAGTAAGTCTTAAAATCTGGTGGTAGGATTCCGCGTTTTTCTTTAAATTTCGTTTTAAGTTGTATTTTTCTGCGTAATTAAGAACTTTTCATGTTACGTCCTCAGGAGTCAGTTCCGACTCACGGCGGCCCCTTGTGTGCAGAGCAGAACTGTTCCACAGGGTGTTCAAGGCTGTGACCTTAGGGTTCATATTCTTTTTTTGCCGTTTTAACAAATTTTATGAGTTTTATAAGAGGATATCACCTTCTCCCTCCCTGCCCTACCCTTCCCTGCTCAGCCTCAGCAGGCCTTCTGCCACTGTAACAGGGCGGCACAATCACCTGCCGGCAGCCACTCACCTTGAAGATGTGTTACCTGGGGGAAAACCTGGGCGGGCCTCGTCCAGGGTTCCTGACCTACCAGGTGGTTGGTCCGAGGGTAGTGGCACTGTCCCTATGTCTCTGATGATGTCACTTGGGTAAGTCATCTCTCATGACCTCGGTGGTCCCTGAGGACCAGGCCCCAGGGACCCTCCCAGGCTGGACACATTCAGTACACTTGGGGACAGGAACAGGCTTCACCATTTGGGCCTCCCTGAAGCGGCCGTGGGTAAGGGCCTTTTTGTGTGTTGCTCTGAGAAAGTGTCTGGAGCTTTCTCGATTCTGAGTTGACCCAGAGGCGGTCGAGGCTGATGTGACCCTCTCAGTCACCCACTCAGTTCATCTTTTGAATCATGAGCTACCGTGGCCAGGGAGCAGCGGGCCTTGAAGGCACAGCACGGCTTTATTCTCAACCCCAGAGTCCTGAGCCGTGGCGGGTAGAGGGCGGGCCACCAAGGTGCCTGAGAAGACCTGCCATGGGCCTGCTTTGACCTGTGTGATCAGAGGGAAGCTCCTTGCCAGCCCTTGATTTGCCAAGATTAGCTCCTGTTCCAGATCATTCCATCATGACCTCTATGACCCAACTCACCTTTCCTCCGCTGAAAACAATCCCTCACCTCAGTAAACACAAATCACATTTACCGAGCTTTTCTCCAGACCTCACGGCGCCCAAATATCTGGCAGTCATGGAGACGGAGGTTGTGTGGCTGGTTAAAACCTGAGCTGCTGATGTGATGGCAGCGGGCCCCCCACGCAACCAGTCCAGGAGGGGCAGGACAGCCTCGGTGTGACCTGGGGGTCACTCCCCTCCCCGATAACAGCCCGCCCAAGGGGCCCTCCTTCCACCTTGGAATAGAGTGCTGGCCCCGACGCATTTATCTGGAGTGACCCGTCCAGTGACCCCCAGGACAAGGGTGACCTCTGGCACCATCTCGGTGCAACCCTCACTCCAGGTTTTCCAGAACCCAGTGTGGCTCGGCCCTTCCTTCCTCCCTGAGTGAGCTCTGGGGGTGATCTGAGCCTGTGCGGCGTGGAGGAGGGTGGTTTGGGGTCTATTTCTGTTTCTTGGGCCGAGAAAAGGGTGGGTGTGCGGAGATGCTGGAGCACCTTCCCAACTGAGCTACAAGTCCAGGGAGTATTTTTAGCTGACGCATCCAGCACACGGCAGAGCAGAAATAGCAGGTTTGTTCGGTTGTTCTCGATCCGACGTCTCTGGGTGCTGAGGAGGGGCAGGGGGTGGGGAACACAAACAACGTGTGCTGTTTGGAAAAACCTCCCTGAGCTGATTTCTGTTGGTGGCACTGTGTAAATGCCAGCCCCGTGGAGGGATGTGTTTGCATGTATAATCAATCGCCTGGCTGTGCGGGGAAGGGGCGGCAATTACATTTTAAAATATCACCCTGATTGTTTTTCCTGTGTTCCCTGAGCCCCTGGATAATTCCTGGTTGTGAAGATTCTCCGCTGCTCATCTGTCCCCCTCCGCATCTTCCAAACAGGCCTGATGGGAATGCCAGCCCCCCTGCCCGGCGCGACCAGGGTCGGGGGCACTGCACTCAGCTGCGCGGTCTCCAGCCTTCAACTTGGTTCCCTTCTGACCCGTGCCGCAGCCACCACTGGTGTCTGTTATGGTGCAGCAGTTAAGCACTCGAAAGGTTGGCCTTTGGAACCACCCAGACCTGGTGATCTGCTCCTGTAAAGATCACAGCCTGGGAAACCCTGTGGGGCAGTTCTGCTCTGTCACATGGGGTCGTTATGAGTTGAAATCAACTCAGCGAACAACTTAAAGCTTCCCTCCTGCCCTTGAACCCTGGACAGTCACCTAGGATGGCCCCAGCAGGCACCGCGAATCCTTGATGAACTGCTTTGAAAACTGGTGCCGGTAACCGTAGAAGGGCCTGGTGTGGGGCGGGATGGGCTGGAGGGCAGGCTGTCCCCACCTCCAGACCTGTCCCTGGGCCTGTGGGTCCTGAACACAGGGAGTTGGGGGCAACTCTAGGTGCTGGGGGGCTGGCTGGAGCTGCAGGTGGTCTTGGCCCCTAGTTCCCCGCCATGCGGTCTATTGCTGTGGTTTATGGAATATTGACCCCACAGGGTCTGGCTGGCCTCTCACCCCATGGGGATTTGGTGCAGAGACAACTTGGGGTGATTCATGCTCCCACAACTCTAGGTTCTAGAAGTCTGAGAGGTGCGGGGTTCTCCCTGCCTCGTGAGTCCCCTTTGCAGCAGCCCCCACATGGCTTCTTCAGCTGCAGCCCCCTGCCCCACTCCCAGACTTTGGAGTGAACCTCAGGCCCCCTCCACCTAGGCATCTTGCTGTGAAACCCAAAAGGGAGGGGTCATGGTGTGAGAGGGGACATGGGGACAGCCAGCCCAGGTGACCAGGTACACCTGCCTCTGGCCATCTTGGGGCAGCAAGCCTCCCAGGCAGGATCTGTGTCTGAGCCACCTGCCCTGTGCCTGGGGAATGAGCCCAGCCTTCTGGGTGTTGGAAGGTTCCACAAGCTGCCCTCCCACCAAGGAGCTTCTGGCCCCACTAAGGTGCTGACAGTGCCGAAGCCCGGGCCAGCGAGACCCACCCTGAGAAGCCTCCATGGCCCGAGGGCGCTTCCAGCACCCGGCTCTCCAGCCCACGCCCAGCGGTGATCCTCGTGGGTCAGGGAGGACAGGCCAGCCCAGCATGTCCTGGAAGTGACCACCACAGGGCAGGCACAGTATCCTAACAACCACAGCTGTCCGGGGGCGGCCCTGACTCCACAGACGATCACTGGGCTCTCTCGAAGGTGGGGACCCAGGGGTGGGGATGCCTCTGCCACTGTCTGGGCCAGGAGGGCCGTGCACACGTCGCCGACTATGGCTGTGAAGGGTACTAGCCTGGTGGCGGAGGTGTGTCTGAGAATGAGGGAGGAGGTGCTTGTGGGGAGGGGCCTGATGGGTCTGGGCGAGGAACGGAGGGCTGGTTCCTCTTCTCTTGCAAGCCTCCCCGTGGGCTGTCCCCACCTGGCCTGGTGCCCGTCTGGACTGGGAGCTCTGTGAGCTGCTCAGCAAATGCATGTTAGACAAGGGGTTGTGTCCTCCCCACCCAGCACTGGAGGATTCGCAGCCCTTAGCGGCCCGCAGTGAGGCGGGGTCAGGGTCAGGAGGCCTAGGGGCACCTGGTTGGCAAGGTGGCCTGAACACCAGCGTGCCAGCAGAGGCCCTGCGGGTCGGTGTACCCCCTTCCCTGGCAGTGGTCTGTCTGGAACGTTCTAGATGGGAGACACCCGCGGGAGATGCCGTCTGCCCGCCCCGGGTGCCACTGACTGCCCATTGACAGATGCCTACTGGGCTCATCTGTGTGTGGCCAACCCGGCAGAGGGGCTGTGTCCTCGCCGGGTGGCTGGTCCTGTGTGCCCCCTCACCATGAAATGGGCCTCTGAAGAGATGGGCTGGGGAGTGGCAGGCCCAAGCGGGGCACCGTGGTCCGATTGGCTCCTCTGGAGCCAGCCTCCATGCAGGGCCCAGCACATGCCACACCCCCTGTCACTTCCTGAGCCCAAGCCTGCTGGCCTCTGCCTGGTGGACACCTCTTGGGAGCTGTCTGGGGCAGGTACCTTGCCTCACTCTCGCCCCCCCGACTCTGTAGGGAGGGGCGTGGAGCAGGCCTGACCCAGGCTCTGGCATGGGGTACGGAGCTGTGGGCGGGGCAGTCTGCACCCCCTCACCCTGGACCGCTTCTGTGCCCACAGTGCAAGAGAAGCCCGAGCCGGTGCCGCTGGAGAGCCGCTCCTGCGTCCTCATCCGTCGAGACCTGGTGGCCCTGCCTGCCAGCCTCATCAGCCAGATCGGGTACCGCTGCCACCCCAAGCTCTACTCGGAGGGGGACCCCGGCGAGAAGCTGGAGCTGGTGGCAGGTGAGCCCCCACCGTCTGTTGTGTGCAAATACTTCCTTCTCTCTTCCCTCGCTGCACAATGCGCTCATCACCAATCAGTCAAAAAGAGAGACCGGCTCAGATCTTCTCTCATTTCCTCTTGGAAGAATGTGTCATTAAGAGGAGTTGTTCAATTGAATTAATTTTGCATTTTGATTGAGTCCCCTGGGCGGGGGGCCCCTGGTTGGCATGCGAAAACCACGAATGTGTTGTAATTTAGGTCACCAGTAAAAGCGGGCTGTGTGTTTCACTGGCCCCCCTCCCAGCCCCAAAAATACAGCCTTTGCGAGTAATGACCGGAGGTTTCCTGTAGCAGCTCATGGTCCAGGGTGGATTCTTCTGGAAAAGAACCCACGCGGTCAAGTCCGAATGCCCGTTAGGGCCACATGCCTTTGTCAGAACGTTTGTCTTTCTGGCGTTGGGATTCATGTTGTTCTCAGCTCCTTGTAGGTTTTCAGGCTTTTCTACGGAGAGATGAAAACACACGGCATAGTCACCTGTGTGGGTATGAACCGTTGCCAGCAATCTCTTCCCTCCACACCCCACCTGAGTCCCAGACATGGGCTGAGCAGGCCTCTGGGCACCTTCTGCCCCACTGGGCACCCCCAAGTGTCTAGCCCCGTAGCTGGTCCCTCGGCCCCGTGTGGTCAGGCAGCATCTGGGGCTGGCTGTCCCTGTGGGCTAGCATGTTCTAGAATGTTCTTCTCTCCTGTAAATAACACTCGTGGCATGGGACGTCACAGTGAGGGCCGTGCCGGCCAGTAGGGCATCTGCTGTTTTAAAGGGGAGCCATTCCGTAGGTTGCGTGTGTGAGTGTGGGATTGTCTGGCCGGTGGGCTGTGATGAATGGGGTGCCAGGTGATCCTGGGGCTAGGGGTGGGGTTTCCCAGTGCCCACCAGGTGGCCGTGGTCCCAGGTGAAGGCTTGGAGAGGTGGTGTACCAACAGCCCCTGCCCCTCAGCAGTGGCCTGTCTGGGGTTAGGGAGGAGGAGGAGGAGGGCTAGTGTGCCATCCACTCCAGCCTGAAGCTGGCTGTCAGTTGTCAGATGCCCCCTTGGCCCCAGGCCCGTGCTAAACCTCATTTTACAGATCTCCCCACGAGGGGTCTGTGCAGCCCCTGCAGTACACAGTGGCTTGCCCTTGCTGTGGGGCTGCCAGGCTGCGCAGAGATGGGGCCTCAGGGACCCTGGTCACAACACGGCCAAAGACTGTCTACTGCACTCACCAGCTCCAAACAGAGCCAGTCCTGTGTTTACGTAACTGGTGGCTGCTGGCTCCCTGGATCCCAGGCTGCCTTGGGGCTGGGGGACAGGGTGTTAGATGTCACTGCAGTCTGTGAGTGGAGTGGTGGGCCTGAGACCACATCTGCCCCAAGGGGGTGCAACCCCGAGCCAGCATTTGAATTCCTGGTCTCACCCATTGGCGGAGAGACCCTGCCTGGGGGTCTCTATCTGGGGCATCCCCCAGGGCGGCCGGGAGCATGGAACCCCAGCCTCATGCCTTGTCAACTGGTCTGTGGTGTGGCCCCCTGTATCCGTGGGGATATCTGAGGGGCTGGCCCTGTGCCGTCGGGCAGAGGTTGTACAGCCGTGGGCAGGGGAGGCCTCAAGGCCAGCTCTGGGCTCCGGGAATGAGAGGAGGGTGCGGTATGGGCGGAGCCGGGTCTGCTGCATGGAGTCTGCGCCTGCCCCTGTGGAGGGGTAGGGGGTGGGAAACATTAGGTTTAGGGCACCAAGGCAGGCTGTTGGGGGAGAGGCTTGGGGAGTGTGGGGTGTGGGGGCTGGTTGGAGGAGTCCAGGTAGGTGGGAGAAGGAGCTGTGGTGTGGGGGGCAGGGAGCGTTAAGAGAGCTGACTGCTCCCCTGGGGAACTCTGCGGCCTGGCCAGGGGGAGGCAGAGGCGGTGAGGCATGCAGGAAGCTGAGCAAAGCATGTGACCATATGCCCCTTCAGGGTGTGGTGCCATGGTCATCGAGACGGGCCATCCCCAGAATGAGTTCTGGGGGAGCTGGGAAGGTGCTGAGGCCCAGGTAACGGTCTTTACAGGGGTGGGGGCAACGCCAGCCCTTCAGGCCCCCAAGCTGACGGTCTGGCAAGAGGGGGCTCATGTGTCTTCCTTCCGCCCTTTCCCCAAAGAAAGGAGCCCTGGTTGCTCTTTTTCCTGATAATAAGATGCAACACGAGCTGTATAAAAAAGTCAGACCACAGAGAATGGCACCAACAAGGCCACGGAAGGCTCGAGAGCCCCCTCCACATGCCTTGTCTCCTGGGTATTTTATCAGTGAGCTGCGCCCTCCCGACTCCTACCCCACTGCGTGGTCTCCATTAGCGCAATGCAGACAGGGCCTCCCCATCATGCCTGGGGGCACACAGAGCCCCCCTCCCCACCGTTGTTCCTGGGTGCAGGGCCTGCTGTTGGCTTGGTTGTCTGGTCACCCCACCCTGGAGGGGCCCCTGTGGTAGCTCCAGGATCCCAACCACACCTTCTGTCCTGTGCTGGGGATCCCAGTGCAGCAGAGAGAGAGCTGGTTCTGGTGAGGCCAGCCTGACCCAAACCCAGACCCTTGGGGTGATCTGTCAGTCTCTCCATCACTGCCCGAGGCTCTGGCATCTTGGAAGTATGGAGAGGCAGACCCAGGCCCCCAGTAGAATTGCTGAGGCTTTGGATCGTGTTCCTGTGGGGGAGGTGGTTGAGAAAGGGTCACCGACTCCTCATGACAGGTCTTTGCAGTGTGGGTGGTATTGAGGGGTGGGCAGCTGCGGCCTCCCCGGCCCCTGCTGAGCCCCAGTCACAGACCCGCAGGTGGAGGGGCCCGGGGGTAGGGAGGGTGGCCTTGGCTGGGGCATGTCCAGGGTGGGGTGGGGAGTGAGGTTGCTGCTCTGCCGCCACCCCCAGGTGACGGGCCCTGGGTCCAGGGGTGGGGCTGCAGGTCTCACTGGTCCTTGTGTGGCTGCAGGCTCTGGGGTCTACATCACACGGGGCCAGCTGATGAACTGCCACCTGTGTGCAGGGGTGAAGCACAAGGTCCTGCTGCGGCGGCTTCTGGCCACCTTCTTCGACAGGTGAGTCCCAGGGGCAGGCGGGCGGGGAGGGTGCAGAGGTGGATGGTGCCAGAGGCCCCGCATTGCCCTGACTTCGCAGCAGTTTGCAGGGGTCAAGCTGTAGGCTGTGCCCCCCAGAGGGCAAGCCCACCTCAATGCGGGCGGGCAGGGCTGACCCTGCTGACATTTCTCAGAGCTTGTGGACGCCTCCAGCCCGTTCCCTGCTGTGGCGTGTCCTGCACAGGCGTCCACAGAGCACCCCCAGGCTGGAGCTCCCCAGCAGGGTGGGGCTCCTGGTAGCCCATGTGTTCAGCCCCCACCGCCTTGTGGCCTGCCCAGCCCGGAAGGGCCTTTGCTCTCCCGCCACTCTGAGTGGGGCTTTCTCCCCATCCCTGACCATGACCCCCCAGGACATCCAAACCAGACGGAGGGCCTTCCTGCAGGGCAGGGGGCTTCGATGTCTAGGTCAGGGATGCCCCTTCCTGCCGGCCAGCAGGTCCCAGCCCCCATGGCCACCGCCTCAGCCCCCCTCTTGGTCCCCACCAGGAACACACTGGCCAACAGCTGCGGCACCGGCATCCGCTCTTCCACCAGCGACCCCAGCCGCAAGCCGCTCGACAGCCGTGTCCTGAATGCTGTGAAACGTAAGGGCCGGGGCTTGGGGGGTCGAGGGCTGGGAGGTTGGGGTCTCGGGGGCTGGGTCTGGGGAGTCGGGTCTCAGGGGTTGGGGTCTTGGGCTCTCTGCAGCCCCCCTGCATGTCACACCAGGAAGTGCTCGAGCTGGGTTTGAGGGGACAAGAGAGAAAAGAGCAGTTCTTAAAATCCTGGTCTCGAGGTGTTCGTGTTTTTGGGAGGTTTCCAAGCATGATGAATTCAGCTGTGAAACTATTTTAATATGTGAAATAGATCTAATTTTCCTTTTTGAACAAACCCCTTATTTACATTTTGAGGTTATTTTGAGCCTTTGCCATCTGCTCGGCCGCTCTGCCTCCCGCTCCTTGGTGCGTGGGGGTGGAGCAGTCCATCTCCGCGGCAGACCGCTGCCTCACACCCCCAGATGTGGACTGAGCAGGCCCGTGTCCGTCACAGGCCCATCTGGCCAGTGCACGTCCCCTGTGGCCGTCAGAACACAAAACACTGTCTTACTTTCTTGCTTGCTGAAGAATTTCACTTAGCTCTAATTCTGTGTTCTGGCGACCAGGGGAGTTGTGTGGTTAATTACAGGCCCGTGTGCTGGTGATGGCGGTGGGAAGCTGAGTGCTGCCCCCTCCATCCCAGAGCGGCCGGGCTCATTAGGGTCCTGGGCTTGCTGGGGGACGTGGCCGAGGAATCTGGGAATTGATGGTATGGAGACCTGGCTCTGGCCTGTGGCTCCTGGCAGAGAAAGAGGGGGTTTGGTTAACAATGGTGCGGGCCATGGTGGCCTCATCTGTGGCTCTTCCCCTGGGCTGGGGCCTGGGCAGAGTAAAGGCCTCGACTGTCTTCACTTCCCCCCACCCCGTGGGGAAGAGCTTGTGGTCGCACCCCATTTGCAGATGGACGTGGGTGGCCTGATCCCCACAGCTGGCTGCAGGGCCCCACCTTGCCTCCTCCCTCTGGGCCCCCAAATCTGCCTGGCAGGTGGGTGGGACAGAGGACTAAGGGAGGCCCAGGGTGTCCAGGTCTGCCCGCTTGGCCAGTGGTCACGGGCGGCCTGAAGCCTGCCAGACCACAGCCTTGACCTGGAACATCGGGACTGGGCATCAGGGGGGTGGCTGAATCTCGAACCTCCAGGCAGGCGGCTGTAGCCAGGCAAGTCCCATGCCAGTGAGGACTAGGATGGAGGGCGGTCCTAAGGGGTCCCTGGTCCCTACCAGCCCCCAGAGTGGACGCTTCAGCTCAGGAACCCTCCTACCAAGCTCGTCCAGGCGTCGTGACTCCCCGGCCTCTGACCCGGGCAGCCTTCGGGAGGTGGTGGGGCAGCAGTTACGGCACTCCTGGGGCGGGCTAGGCCCGGGGGACGGGCACCTTTGTTCGGGGTCACAGGCGGGCCCTGGGGTGGGGCGGGCCCTCACGCCCGCGGACGCCCCTCTGGTTGCAGTGTACTGCCAGAATTTCGCCCCGAGCTTCAAGGAGAGCGAGATGAACGTGATCGCTGCGGACATGTGCACCAACGCTCGCCGCGTCCGAAAGCGCTGGCTGCCCAAGATCAAGTCCATGCTGCCCGAGGGCGTGGAGATGTACCGCACGGTCATGGGCTCCTCAGCCGCCAGCGTGTCCCTCGACCCCGACTTCCAGCCCGCCGCCACCGCCCAGGTATTCGAGCAACGCATCTTCACCGAGCGCCGGGGCGACGCCGCTGCTGTCGTGACTCTAAGAACGGACACCGTGAATGTAGACCTGGGTGCTGCCGCTGCCGCCAACCCCGCCTTCCAGGCCGGCGAGGAGGCTGACGGGGCTGGCTCGGTCATCCAGGAGGTGGCCGCACCTGAGCCACTGTCCGCCGATGGCCAGAGCCCCCCGCAGCCCTTTGAGCAGGGCAGTGCCAGCTCCAGCCGGCCCGAGACACCCGCTCGGAGACCGGAGGCGGGCAGCTACGCGGGGACTTTGTAAGAGCGAGCCAGCGCAAGCGGAGGAAGGCGTGGCCACGGGCCGTAGGGGTCTCAGCGCTAGAGCTGCTTGCATGCGTTACTAATACAGACCCATGTGATGAGCCACCCCCACTGAACTGCTACTGTTGCCTGAAAACAATGTGACTTTATTCTGCTTGTACCGAGAACTCATGAAGGAAACCATTGCATTCGTTATACTGTAAGCGATTAGGTCACTGGCGACCTCGTTGCAAGAAGGTCCCAGGGCTCCTTTTGATATTCCCCAGGTTAGTCTCCAAGCTGTAGCTTTTCCCTCCCCCGGGGGAGGGGCCCTGGTGCCCAGCCCTGCCCTCCTCCCCCTTCCCCCTCCCCCCTCCCTCCCGTCCCTCCCCTCCCTCCCTTCTTGCCCTTCTGCCCAGGAAGACAAAGCCAGCTGCCACCAGCAGCCGGTGGTGTGGGGGGACGTTCATCATATGACCCTCTGTTCCTTACCCATGGACACCCCAGCCACCCCTCTGGGGCCATGGAGCTGGCTGGGCCCCCAGGGGACAAACTCCTCTTGTTTTTCTTTTTTTCTGAGACTCGAGGGGTCAGGCCCACCCAGGTCCACTGCACACGTGTGCATGTGTGAGCAGGTGTGTGCGCGTGCATGCGCGTGCGGAGAGCGTACAGACATACAACGGGATGGGCATTGCCAGTCCTCGTGGTGCAGAAGGGGCCTTGGCTGCATCTCGTCCCCCCTGCCCCATGCTGTGCCCTCGCTCAGCCCGGTCCCCCCAAGCCCTCCAGGGCCGAGCTGCCCACAATCCTGGGGTGGGGGTGTCTGTGCCCTTTGGGGGAGGGTGGCGGAGGGGTGCCTCTGGTGACAGCCTGCTGCCTCCTTGGCCACTTTGGGGTTCTGCTTGTTTGGTTTCTGGTTTTATTTTAATTGAGGTCCATTTCATATGTTTTGGACCCAAAAGAGCAAAAGTTGAGGAGGGATGGGTATCCCTACCCCCCACCCCGAGCTAGGTCCCACTCACCTCCCAGTAGGGACAGAGGGGACCTTGAGGAGGGCAGCTTCAGGGACTGGGGCTGGGCCCTGCCGGGCGGGAAGCACAGCCTGGGCTGGGCCAGGGCTGCCATGGGGTCCCCCAGTGCTGGCTCCCACACACGTGCCTTGGGGCGCCACACGCTTCTGATGGTGCCAAGGCTGTAGGTGGGAAGTGGTGCCAGGGGTACCCAGACAGCTGCAGTGGGCCCCGGGCAGGGTGAAGGGGCAGCGAGGAAGGGCCCTGGGAGGCTGACCTGCCCCTTTGAGAGTCAGTCTCTGTTTTTGGGGGGGCATGGGTGCACAGGGTGTGAAGGGACGTGGCCGCCTGGTTAGGGACCACCAGGCAGGATATCTGCTGCTTCCTCCCTGCCCTCAGCACCCTGTCTCTCTACTGCTGAGCGGAACGCCCCCTGTTCCTCTGTCCGTCCATTGCTCTGACCCCACGGGCCCCCATCCCTTCTGTCCACAGCACTCCCCTCCCCCTGCTGACCAAACGCTAAGGCTGTCCCTCAACTGGAGGGTCAGGGGGCTTGGCCCCACCATGGTGGGCCTGGGTTGGGGGAGCCTTTGGACTCTGTCCTGGCTCTTTAGCCATGCCCCCCTCCCTCCCGGGGGAGGCGGGGTGGAGGAAGGGCTCCTTCCCTGACTGAGCTCTAGGCTCCCGGGCCTCCCCTAACTGTGTCAAGCACACGCCTGCCTTGCAGAAAGATCTGGTGGCTTCCAGAAAGAGGATTAGAGCAGGGGCAGGCAATGTGGGTGCTTATCTCAGCCCCTCCACCCACTCCCCTACCCGAGCCCAGCAGGCCCAGGCCCTATGTCCCTTGGGCTGAAAGTGGCTGCAGGGGGGCCTGCAGGCTCTCGCTGTGGCTAACACCTCTGGTCCAAAGGGCCTCTCTGCCTCCTCCTCCCATGGAACCAGCCAAGGACCAGGACAAGTCTTCCTGGATTTGGGAGGGGCCTTGGATGTGGCTCCGCTCTCCTGTCGCCTCAGGCAGTGGACATGACAGTGCTGTGAAGCCATACCACATCCCCCTGGAGTTTTCCTTCATCTGCTCCCCCCCCCCCCCCAAATTTGCACTTTAGTTTGACCATCACTGGGGACGTTTGGGAGACCGGCTGCCCGTCCTGGCTATTGACTGAAGGACTGCCTCCCCTCTGCTCCAAAGCCGGCACGCCTCTGGGACCTGCGGCTGGGGCAGGAGGGACCCGAGGCCGGGGCAGTGGTCACACAGAGAGGATGCCTGGCTCAGGCTAGCACAACGCCCCCAGACCTCTGTCCCTTAATCGCTTCTAGTTGTTATCATTTTGTTGTTCTGGGTAAGGAAGGCAAGAGCTGTAGGTAAAGCTGAAAAGATAATACTACTCATTAATGTGAACGGCTTGAGCTCCCCTGAGCCCCCGGCGGGCTGGGTGGAGCGTTTTGCACTAATGTGTCCCGCAGACGGACATGGGTCGTGAGCGCTGGCAGACGCGCGTGGCTGATGATTGTATCTGCGCTGGGCTCCCTCCACGTCCTGAATGTACCGCGGGCGGGCGGGTGGTGGCGGGCCGGCTCGGAGGGGCCTTCCGGAGTGCCTTAGCATACTTCGATCATTTTCCCAAGGAAACCCACTTCTGGGCCTGGACCCTCCCCTCCCTTGTTTACAAGATGACCAGTTCCAGAACTGGGCTGTCCTGTCCCATGAGGTGACCCTGGCTCACCCAGACCCTGTAGCCCGAGAGACGAGCCACTCAGTATTTATGACATGTCTGCACCTTATTCCTAAGCTTGACTATTAGCAATACGCATATCATAGATAAGAGTCTATCATAGAGTTAAGTTCTATCAGCGCCTTTTCGCGAGGAGAGGACTGGACTGGCGGGCCTGGGATTGCAGGCAGTGCGAGGGATCAAGCAGCTGCTCCCGCCCTCTCCTGGCCTCCCCAGAGCGGGGACATGGCGCAGAAGGCAGCTGGGCAGAGTGCAAAAAGTCCAGAGGAGGGACAGACGGGAGATGTGGCAGATACTGTGAGCCTGGCGGCCCGCCTGGCCGGCGCCTGGTACTTGAATTCTGTCTTGTTCTGCACTGTCTGGTCTCACCCAGAGTTCTCTGTGGTTACCCACCTTTGCATTTGGTCGTGTGTCTTATTTTGCCCCTGAACGTGGACGAAGCTGTGGATGAGAGGCCGGGAAGGAGACAGGTCTGCGGAGGGCGGTCTCTGTGGGGGTCCCCGTGTGCGGGACTGCTGCCTGGCTGGGGCTTGAGGAAGTAAGAGTTGGCTGCCTGGTTTTCTTTGACCTCCACGGAGGCTCATTCCGTGTTTGTGTTTTGAGCTGGGAGAAGGAGGCAGATGTGGAGTCGCGGGTCTTGTGATGGGCAGGGTGGTGACAGAGCCTGTCGCCTCCATGGGGACCCCAAGGCTGCACAAAGACGGGGGCTGGCCTGGCCCAGCCTCTCTGATGTGCCTGGTCCTCACCTGCCCCCATTGAGCGTGAGCCTCAATGGCTGGAACCTTGTAGCTGTTGGGGGCAGACTGGCCCCCAGCCGTTTTCTGCTTGGGTTCCCCACAGACGGGTTATTTTTATGGAAATATCTTGCTGCAAGTGGCAAAAGGCCTACGGCCCATTAACCAACTGAAAACTCCAAGGAAACCTCTGTCTGCCTCTGCCAGCAGTAAATCCTAAACGCGAGATTGACAGTTCACAGCTGTCTTGAGCTTTAACTACTGTTCCAGAATGTTGCTGCTGCAGAAAGTCTTCATGGAGTCAGCCAGCCGCCGTGCGCTGCTCCTGCGCCGGGAGACGGCCAGGAGATGATCGCCGGGAGATGATGGCCGGGAGATGGCCAGGGCAAGGTTGCTTGTTTCTGTTTGTGTTTTTGAGAAAAAAGGAAAGGAAAATTATGCAGAATCTGAGGCATTCAAATTGGACAACCTGCTTGTATTCTGATCAATTGCTTCCATTGTTAGCGTTTTGCACATGACCGTGATTTCTATGTCAAAAGAAGCCAAAACTTGCAATACTATTTTTAGCAGACAAAAAAAAAACACCTAAGTATAAATGTATAAATATTTTTGACTTGAACATTTGGATGGCACTTGATACAAATAGAACATTAATCCTTTGGGCGGAATGTTTGGAAAAAAGAGACTTTAAAAAAGGGGACGGTTGTTGGTTTTTGATTTTTTTTTTTTTGGAAGCGTCTGTTAGGGGTTAAAGTCGTACTGTAACTCATGACTGTTAATAAATACATAAAATGAAATAAACTGTTGTGTGCTGTCAGGAAGGTTCCACAGGTACCATTGAGCTAGGTTTCAACCACAAAAGATGCTTCCTGCCTTTTTTAGGAGGACCCTTGGTTTTGTTCTCCTGTGCCGCCGTCCTCCGCTTCTGTTCCGTGCTGTTACTTGGTAGAGTGAAGACTGTTACTTTCTAGCCATGGCTGACATTGTATCAATAACTAAAACAACAGAGACATCCAAAAACATCGCAAACCTGGGCTCCAGTATGCACCCAGCGTGTCTGAGGTGGAACTCCATCACCCACAAAAAAGGATGTGATCATTCATTGTAAAGCGCTTTGTAAAATTCACATTTACAAGATAATAAAGTCAGTTCAAACCGAGGTTCCTGGACTTTGTTTGGCCAGTGGGGTTTGGGGAGCCCAGGGGGGTGGGGGGGGGACATGGAGAAGCCAGGGTGGGTTGGGCTGTCAGGAGCTGGGGGACTAATTGCCCTGGGATTCCACTGATGGGGTTCTCGAGGACCCAGTGCCCTGGAGCCCATCTGGCTGTCGGGTGGGATGTGGGCCACCTGCCCCATGAACCGCCCCGCCCCCACAGAGCCTGTGGGATTTCCAGGTCCCTGTCAGACCCACCCGTCCCGATTTCTCAGGTGGTCTTGGCGGGGCGGGGGGCGGGGGTGCTGTCTTTCTCCGGGCCTCGGGGTTCCTGTTTTATTTTTTGCTATTTATGAGTTGGAATTGACTTGAAGGCAGCAGGTTTTAAGCACTGACAGTTCTCTGGGCCTCAGGTTCATAGTCTGAAACGCGGGCAGGTGAGGGCAGTGGTGGTTCAGTGGTAAAATGTTCACCTTCCACGCGGGAGACGCAAGCAGACCAGTGCGCCTCAGGCACAGCCACCACCGTCTGGCAGTGGAAGCTGCGTGTTGCTGTGGTGCTGAGCAGGTTTCAGCAGAGCTCCCAGACTAAGACTAGGAAGAAAGGCCTGGCGATCTACTTTGGAAAATCAGCCAGTGAAAACCCTGTGGATCACAACAGTCAGATCAGCAGCTGATCATGGGGATGGTGCGGGACCAGATGGTGCCTCATCCCACTGTGCATGGGGTGGGCTACCCAAGGACAGCACTGAAGGTGGCCCCTCCCCCCTCCTCCTGGACAGGTCTGCCCCCAGGCGGACAGAGGGGGACCTGGGGGCCAGGTGGGTCCTGACCTGGCTGTGGACTCTGCCCTTTGCTGGGTCCTGCCGCGAGCCCAGAAGGATCTCCTGGGCACGTTTGTAGTCGGCCCCTCACCTTGCTCGGCCTTGTGAGGGGGTCCAGGGAGCCCTACCCCAGCGCCCTTGCCCCTTCACCTGCCGCATCCGAGGGATGGGATGGCTATGCTGGATCACATGTTTATGGCTCCCCTGGAGAGGATATACCCCTGACCTGCAGGTCAGCTTCACTCAGGACGTGCCAATACAGTGCCCTGGAACCGTGGTCGGCACAGAAGGGGCGCTCAAGCCTTAACTGGATACTTGTAGTTTCCAAACCTGTCCTCTGGGCTGGGGAACCCTGAACCTCGCCTTCCATTGTGGGGGCACAGCATCAGGAATGCTCAAGGGGCATGGCCCCAGGCAGGGACAGGGAGGGGCCTGGTGCTGCTTGGCTATGCTCACACCCAGCCCAGCCCCAGCCACATGGGGTCTTCCCTCCGGAGCCACTGCTGTGGCCACGTTTCTGGGGCCACCTTTTGTCCAGAGCTCTCCCTGTGCCACACTAGCCCTGCTCACAGGGACAAGTGACCCCCATGCGCGCCCCCGCAGCTGTAAGGGCTGGGCCGCCCAGCGTGGAGGGGCCTCCTGGCTGCCTGGCCCCCGTGCCCCAGCAGAAGAGAGTGGAGGCTCCCAGATCCAAGGTCTGCTGGCCACCTCGTTGGGGAGGGTGGGATCCAGCCACAGGGTTGTGTTCAGGGGAGTGTGAGTGGGTTGAGGGTTCTGGATGGGGCAAACACTGGCTGAAGTGGGGGTTTTGTCCAGAGCCCCATATCTGCTCTGTGGCACAGTCTGCACTCAACTGAGAGGAAACTGCGGGGAATTGGCCCCACTTCTAGAACCTAACTGCCTGACAGGCCCCGACAGATGGTGGGCGTGGGGGCTGGGCTTCCTGCCTCGTGGGCATGGGCAGAGGACCCGATCCGGGACCAGCAGCTGTCCTCCAGACCCCAGCCAGCCCTGCCCGGCCTCAGTATCCCCTACTGCACAAGTCGGGACCTGGCTTGGGCGACCCCTAAGCATGTGGCTCTGTCTTGGTTCTATCAGGGAAGGATACGCGACCCCGCGGAAGAGCCAGCGATGAAGGTCCACCTGGCTGTTGCCCTCCCTGTGGTCAGGAAGGTTCCAGAATGGGGCTCACCCAGTGGCTGCACTGGGCAGCTCATGCAGGTCTGTTTGGGGATCAAAAGGAGCTCTCCCTGGCATGGGAAGCCCCAGGATGGCTCATACGTTGCGTCCAAGCCATTCCTCGGGGCACCTGCTGCCTAGCCCTCTGGCCCCAGCCAGCCCCTTGCACCCCCCTTCAGCCCCACCCTGGGAGTGGCGACAGAGAGGCGCTCTCTGGAGGCTGGCTGGGGAGGAGGAAGTGACGTCACACCAACCAGTAGGATGTATAAAAACAGGTCCCTGGGGGGCACGGCCTGCCCTGTCGTCAGCTGGGAGCACCTGGGGACAGTCCCTGAGGCAGCAGATGGGGCATTTCCTCCAGAGGCCCAGCAACCCAGTGGTCCAGCAGTCCAGGTCTCCACCCAGACCCCTCTGCCCCTCCTGCTCACAGGGGCTGGGAGAAAGTGCAGGCTGCGGGGGGGCCTTCCCTGCCCCGAATCCTTCCACCTGTTGGGCCCAGGAGTGAGCTCCTGCTCAGCTCTGTGCACACAGGAGCTGCTCCCTCAGCTCTCTCTTGTCTCCTTCAAACCAAACAGGGCCTCACCCCTGGTGACTCGGCAGCAAACAGTCCAGCTGTGCCCTGAGAGCTGGGTGGGGTCACCCCCTGCGGCTCTGGGCCTCGCCTTCCCTCTGGGGGAAGCCTTCGGGGGGCCTCAGAGTGCCCTTGCCACCTGTTCGCCAGGTGAGGACGGCCATGCTCTGGCCTCCGTGGTCGGGAACCGCTTTGGCCAAGTGGAAGTTAGGCCATTAGGTTACAAATGAGCAGGGGCGGCCAGGTTCCGGCATCGGGGGCCTGAGGGGGTGCACTAGGGGGGAGAGCAGGAAAGATGGCCACCTCTGACCCTTCTCCATGTGTCCCTGGTTCCCACCTCCATCCCTGCAGGCAGGGGACCCCTTAAGCCTTATGAGACGCTATCCAGACCCCCACCCGCTGTCCAGTGAGGTGGCTCTGATTATCCCCATTTTTCAGATGGGAAGACTGAGGCTCTGGTAAGTTTAAGAAGCCATCAGTGACAGCTAGAAGTGGTGGAGCCAGGATTTGGACAAGGTCCCTCTGTCAGCTTCCCTGCTGTCAGCGCTGACTAATGTGGGGATAAGGACACCTCCCCCGGGCTGCTGAGAGGACTCAGTGGGACCAGGCTGACTAACGTGGGGATCAGATCCCACCCCCACCCTGGGCTGCCAAGAGGACTCGGTGGGACCAGACGTGTAGGGCACATGGTCCGGGACGAGGCTCCGTCCCCAGCTGTTGGGGGGAGCTTGTTCTGGGGTGGACTGGGCCCCCTGGGTTCAGGGAGCGTCTCCCTAGGATGTTTAGTGTTTTCCAGTTGTCGTGGACCCACTCGGGGCCCGTGTGAAGAAAGGGCTGCACTGGGGCACCGCTGGCCACACCTGGCACGGCCTCGGGGCCCCGACACAGTGCGGATGCCCACACAGACTGGCCCCAGCGGGCCGGCCTCGGGTGCAAACGTAGCAGCCAGAGGGTGACGGCTGCGTGGCCCATGTTGGTCACTGCGGGGTCTGTTGTGTGCCTGGCGACGGCTTTACTTTTACAGCTGCTTATCAGGTGGTTCTTCTCTGTCCCAGGCGGCAGGTTCTCGCTTGCATTTTCCTCTTTGGCTCTGATAGCCGGGCTCCGGCCCCCCCAGGGAGGAAGGACCAGGGGCTCTGTGCCCCATGACCTACATACTCCTTTCAACATCCTGCTCGCTGGCCCACGGGGCCCCGTGTTTGGGGGCCACCGTGGGCAGTGCGGATGTGGTTACCAAGCCCTGGCGGGGCAGGGGGAGGAGGGGGCCTGGACAGTCCAAGGGAGGACCGCCAATAGTGGCCAACGTCCCGCAGGGCCCCACACCACTGCCCTGGCCACAGGCTCCGCCGGATGGGCATCGGGCAAGAGGGCCCTTGCGGGGGCTACAGCCTTGTGGTGGTTCCTCTGCTTGTCCACCTAGATAGACCTGAACTAAGTGCCGGGCATCAGGGGACAGCGGGCTGGGGAGGGAGGCCAGGGGTGGAGGAGCAGGATCCCTGTCCTGGTGATGCTGTGGGAGGCTGAGGGAAGCCAGCCAATGGGGTCCTGGGGGCCATGAGAGGGGGATGGGGCAAATGGGGGGTCTGGGCTGTGGGAGCCCTGGGCAGTCACTCAGCTTCAGCCCCTACCCCACCTGCCCCTTCTGTGAGCCCCCAGGCCAGGGTCCCATCCAGACCAGGGTCAGCCTGGGTTCAGGCTGGGGCTTCTAGGGACGGAGGCCCAGGTCCAGTCCCTGTCCCCGTCCCCGACGTGCAGGGGGACGTGGACAGCTCTGTGTGTCTCGGGCTGGTGCCACCAGACAAGGAGCAGCAGGGCCCTCCTGGGAGTAAGGCCAGGACTGGGCTGTAGGCCAGAGGCCTCGGGCTGGGCAGGGACTTAGACCATCCAACCCCCACAGACAGCAGGTAAGCCGGGCTGGGGGTGCAGGCTGCGCTGGAGGCCCATCCCGAAGGGGAGTCGAGGCCTAAAAGCTCAGGCCATCTAGCTTTGATTTGGCTGGTGGCGAGGCCCGGGTGCCCTCTGCATCGACGTTTGCGTTTCCATCTGTACCAGCCCTGTCCATTCAAAATACCATTCCTGGAATGGAGGCGGTGCAGAACTCATGGAATGGAAATCAATTTGATTAGAGAGCACTAAATTACCCAGAGTGCCCGGCCACGGTCCGGGTGGAGAACCAGCTCAGCAAAATATGCAAACCCTTCCAAGGATGTGTTTCCCGCTACAGGGGGCTGTGGCTGAGGGACAGTGACGGCCTGCAGGGCCGTGTGTGGCCGGTGGGGACAGTGACTGAGGGACAGCGATGGCTGGCAGGGCTGTGTGTCGTTGACCCAGGACAGGAGGGCTGGGCGTCTCACAGAGCGTCCCCAGCGCTGGCCTGGGACCCAGCACAGGCTGGGAGGAGAGGAGGACGCGGCCCAGCCCAGCCCAAGGCTTAGCGCTTCGAAGCCTCATTTCCTCCTCTGCGCTATGGACCGTGCTGAGGCTGCCTGTCAGGGTTCAGGAAGCACGTCAGCACCTGTGCGTGCAAACATTCACTAAGTGCTGCCCAGCCGGCTCTGCTCAGCCAGGGCAAAAGCTCAGCCCCCGACCCGATCCCCGCCGGTACCATGAATCACAGGAAAGCTGCACCCAGAAACCTCAGCCCGTTACCCGTGAGACAGAGCGCAGTGGAGCAGACAGCCCCATGCAGGAGAGGGTCCCGAGCATCTCAGGGTGGTTGCTCTGAACCTCAGGCTCCTCCTCTGTAAATGGAGCCATAGCCCCCACCTTGCAGGTGGGCGAGAGATGAGTGGTAACATGTATCAGACGCTGCAGGCTACAGGACCTCGAGTGGCCAGCCGCCTCCCCTCTGCCCCACCCTGGCTGAGCTCTGCGCCCTTTCCCTTGCACCCACACAGAAGCTGGGGTCATTTTGTGTGGTGCCAACCCTCAAGCTGCTTCTCCCAGTGTCCGCTCCAGCGGAGGTGGGTCTGGGAACTCTGTGACAGGCCTGGTCTGGAGGCTGGCCTCTCTGTCCTGCAGCACAGGCGAGCGTGCCTGTGGCATCAGACCTCCCAGGGCCTGGCTGAGTGTGGGCCCTGGCCGGGCCTGTGCCCACCTCCACCAGCCAGCTTTGTGCATCGCTGCAGGTTACAAGCCAACCCAGGCAGAGGTAGCTCTTGGACACGTGGCCTGGGGGCTGGCGTTTTAACCTTTTCACCACCAGCCAGGCACTGTGGTGCAGTGCACAACTTGCACGCTTATGCACGGCAGCTCCACGCCCAGGGGCCAGACGGGCCAGAAGCTGGTGGCTCTGAGTCAAGGAGCAGGGTCCGGTGGGGGAGCCGTGCCCTCATGTGCCCGAGTTCACAAGGACGTGACTCCAGGGTCAAAGGGCGGACCTAGCATATGCCAGATGACTGGACACTCATGATGGGCCAGTGGTCAGGGTGATCAGGGACAGCTTCCTGGTGGAGGTGCCCATAGCGGGCCCTGAGGATGTACAGGAAGAGGTAGCTACAGTAAGCCGGGTGGAGAGGGCCACTTTCCACGCCAGAGCACAGGGCCACTTTCTGCCGGCAGGCAGGGCTGGCTGGGCCTGGGGTGCTCCTGCAGGCCTTGAATGCCCAGCCAAGAGGGCAGACGTCCTGGCTCTTGAGGCCTCTCTCCTGCCAGGCTCCGTGGTACCAGGGGCTGCAAATGCCGTACGTGTGCCCCCCCGGGAAAGACGGCCAGGCACGTCCCGGGCCAGAGGAGAGGGCCAGCCAGCAGCCCGTGAGGAAAGACAGTTGTGCATTTTGATCCCTGTGGCTTGGTTTTAGGATGCCGCTGAGGAATGTGCTCGCTGCCTTTGTATTTAGAGAGTGGGGCAGATGGCTTTGCTCTTTGCTGAGCTGGGGGCAGTAATGGGGGCAGCACTTCCCTGCCCCCCACCCCCAGCACCGGCCTCCCTGATGTCCCCAAGCCCCACTGCCCTGCTCACCCAGTGGGGGATTCCGGGAGCTGGTGCCCCCACTCTGAGGCCGGCCCCCCAGCCCCGCCCCCACTTCCCCTCAGGCCTGGGGCTGGAAGCCCCTAAGTGCATCGTCCATCTCTTACGGCTGCAATTAATCTGATCACTTTGTCCTTCCTGAAAAGAGGGGGGTTCCCTGGTCTCCAGGCTGGACCAGCTAAGAGGGTCATGTTCCTGTAACTGGCTGCTCAGGATTAATCCGTGGGCCCTACGAGAGGACTTTTCAACACTCCGGGGAGGGCGGGCCGGCCTTGCAGGGCGGGGCCTGTGGCGCGCGCTGGGAGGGGCGGGGCTGGGTCTGTCTGTGGCTGCTGAGTCCCGCTGGCCCACGGGGCTGGGGCGGCAAAAGGGAGGCCACGCTTACTGTGTGAAAGGGGCTGATTTGCATGCCTCCAGGTCAGCACTTTTCCTCGCTTCTCTTCGTTACCTTGGGGCTGAAGGGCTGGGCGAGTCAACAGGCGGTGGCGGCCTTTGGGGAGGCAGGGGGATCCCTAGAGCCGGGGCAGATGTGGGCAGCCAAGTGAGCATCCCCAAGCACCTGTCACTCCCAGCCAAGGAGGCCAGATTTATCAAATAAAAATACAGAGCGGCCAGTTAAGCTTGAATTTCACACAAACAACAAAAAAATGTTCAGTGTAAGTGTATCCCGTGAACCATCAGGGACACACCTGTGTTTGTCTGGAATTCAGACTTGGCTGGGTGTTCTGTATGTCTCCGGCAGCCCTCCCCTGCAAGAGGCCGGTTTCTCAGCCGCCCTGGTCCCTGGCTGCCCCAGCCCGCCCTCACTCCTTCTCAGTGCCCCCCTGTCCTTCGCCAGTCCCTGTGCCTTGATGGTCTCTCTGTAAGAGCAGCATTTCCCCTTTGTCCCGGCCACCGCTCCAGCAGGGCCAGGGTCCTGTGTCAGTCCTCCCTGGCGAGGTTTGTAGGGCTGGGCAAGCCGGCCACGGGTGATGAGCTGCTCACCTCGTTCCTTGCTTGCTCTTTTTACGGCTGTGCTGTGAAGTGAACTGTATCTTCAGATCAGCATCTTCCCCACTTGCCTTGAGCACACCAGCACAGGACAGCCTGCTCCTGTCCCAGGCGGGGACAGCGCTGCTCCTGAAGGCCCTCCGCCCACCATGGCCTGAGGACTGGATGCCACTCGGCCTCTCTGGGCCTTGTTTTCCTCATTTGTAAGTGGGGGCAGTGGCCACCCTAGGAATCCAGCTCCTGGTGACCGCAGCAGAAGCCACCTCTGTGGGGGGTCCACAGAGTCACGGGGGAGACAGGGAAGGCCGAGTAGCTACAGACACCACTGGGGTGGGGGACAGGCCTGGGTGCATGGGGACTGGTCCGATCGTCCAGGCCGCACTGAGCTGGCCTTAGGCTTGGAGTGGCTGCAGGCTGTGCCTCCAGCCAGATGCACGCAGTGGAGCGGTCCCCAACATAGAGAGGGCACCCTGAAACTGGGAGGCCAAGGAAGGGGCAGGCGTCCAACAGGCCGTGTCTCTGGTTTGCTGAGGCAGGGCTGTGACGTGACCCCCTGAACTTGAGGGGAGCTGCCCGAGGCTGCTAGGTGAGGCCCGAGCCTGGCCCCCAGCTCTCCCCAGATCAAAATAGAATACAATTGACAAATGATAGTATTTCTCAGGCGTTCTGTGTGCCTGGCATGGTGTCAAGTGCTGTGACACTGGTCTCGTAAAGCGTCCCAGGAACCTACCGGAGCTGCCTCTGCCAAAGGTGCTCCTTGGCTCTCCCCATGCTGCCCCCCCTCTACCGTCCCACCATCGCCCACCTTCCCACGCCACATCCCCCCATGCCGCCGCCTGGCTCCCCACATTGCCCACCCCCCATGCCACCCATCTCCCCGCAATCTCTAATTCCTCCTGAGATGGTCCAAGCTTGGCAGTGGGGGCGTCCAGATTCCCTCCCCCATCGACGGGGACTCCGGGGCTGCGGAGGTGGCTGGCAGGGCAAGGCTTGGGGGACGCAGCCCTTTGCAGAATTTTGACCCCATAAATGTCCCCTTCTGAGAACAGGGACATGAGTCACGGTGAGGGCACAGCCTGGGGTGGGTGCAGGGGGAGGCGAGGAGGCACTGCTGCACTTGTTTGCAGCTCAGGAACCTGAGACCAGCTCAAGCCCAGGATCCCTACACCCTGCCCTTCCTGTCTGTCTCTCCCTCCTCCTCTCTGCCCCATTGGTGCGCCCTTTCTGCTCTCTCTACTCTTACGAGTCCGGGGTGTCGCCCCCACTCCCAGCTCTTTCCACCACACCCTGAGTGCTGAGCCTGTGCCCACACCTCCTCCCCGGTCTGCTGGCCGGTGATGCAGAAGTGAACACACCTGTCGGCTTGGCTTGCACCCCTGGGCTCCCCGAACCTCTGATGGGGGCTGGGGGCTGGAGGCTGGGGGCGGCTTCCTTAGAGAGTGCCACCTGGGCAGAAACCCAGAGGCCAAGAAGGAATTACACCAGTAGGGGGCAGTGTGGCCCACAGCCCTCTGGCTCCTGCCCACTGGATATCCGGCAGACAGGGGACACAATACAGGGGGTCAAGGCCCCTCCCCAACATGGCCCTGAGGGTGGTGATGCTGATTGTCCCTAGGGCATGGAGATCGCTGGACGCCAGCCCCGGACAGAGCCCAGCCGGCCCAGAGCAGGGTGGGGTGGGCAGACACCAGAGGGAGGCCCCTCTGTGCCCCCGCCTTTCCGCTTGCCTGTTGTCGGCAGGCACTGCTCACTTGCGGGTGTTTAATCGGGGAGGCTTCGGGGAAGCTGTCGGCGGCAGTCTGCAAACATCCCCCGCTGTGGCGCCTGCCAGCACCGCGACAGCTTGCCTTGCAGTTGGTGCTTACAAGCTGCCCGCCTGGCGCAGCTCTCTGGCCCCCCCGACGGTGGGCAGCTCGTCCGCAGCCCCCCACGTCCCCATAAGGACTGCACCCACCCCCTGGCCTCAGGCACTGGGTCCCTCCAGGCACCTGACAGTGGACGTCTGTGAATGGCCCCCCCAAATGTGGGCAGCTTGTCCGCAGCCCCCACGTCCCCATCTGTAAAGACTGCCCGCCCCCACCCGGCCTCAGGCACTGGGCCCCTCCAGGCACCTGACAGTGGACGTCCAATGAACAGCCCCTGGATGGGTGGTGGCCCTGGGTGATCTCTGAGCGCCCCAGGCCTGGCCCACCCCGGGGTCCCCCACACCCCTGGCGCTGATCAGGGTGGTGTATGCATGCGGATCCTCTGGTGCCCCGCCTGTGCTAGACACTGACCCCACCCACCCACTCTGACCGGAGGGACGCTTCTGAGGTGAAGGGCCCCTGCCCCCCATGGGAAGGTGTCAGCACAGTCAGGACACCAAGCGCTGGCCTGCCCGGCTCAAAGCAGCCCCTCACCTTGGGGATGCCTGCAGGCTTCCCATCCTGCGAAGGCTGTCAGGGAGCCTCCAGGAGACAGTGACCTGGGCTCACCTGGCACCCCTCAGCCGCTGGGACCACTCATGCTCTGCAGATCCCATCTCCCTGGACCCTCCACTGGCAGGGAAGGGGAGGTTTGGGCCTCCCGGGTGCTCCCTAGTCCCAGAGCCTGGAGCCCCCACAGATCTGGGAGACCCCAACATCCATATGTCCAGACACCCCCCAGTCCCTGCACCCAGAGCTCCCCAGTCCCCACACCCAGACCCCCCAGACCCCTCACCCAGGCCCATAATCCCCACACCCAGACCCCCAGTCCCTACACCCAGACCCTCCAGACCCCACACCCAGACCCCCCCGTCCCCTTACCCAGAGCCCCAGTCCCTGACCCAGGCCAAGCCCGAAGCCTGGTGGCTCTGCATCTGGCCCGCTGGCCCTCCCCGCCCTCCCCCCAGCCCCTTGCTGGCTCTGCAGGCTCAGCCTTCTGACTGGGCTGCGCAGTTTAAAGTTAATAATTGTGCTGCCTCGTGGCCTCCCAATTAAGTGACTTTTCATTCCCATTATTGTCGGAGATGATTTGTTGTTCTCTGGGCAAGGAGACCAACCTGCTTAAGGAGGGGCGCTGCCAGGGACCCCGCCTGCAGCCTAGAGCCCAGGAAGGACCTCTCCCACAGCTTTTGGGGGGCCGCAGATGGGGTGGGCGCTGCAGACAGGACCCAGTGCTGCCCCCTGTCAGGCTGACCCTGGGCTCACGGGACTGAAAGAGAAGGGGATGGCTCAGGGTGTGGTGTCCCCACCTTCACCTCCAACACACACGCACCCCACTACACACACACCTGTACCCCCAACATACACCACATACGCACACCACACACACGCCAGTACCCCAACACACACCACACACGCATACACTTGTACACCAACACATACACACCACAAACCTGTACCCCCAACACACAAACACACCACACACACACACACACACACACACATCCCACACACACCTGTATCCCAACACACACCACACACACATCATACATACCACACACCACTCATGCACCCACCCACCGACACATATCACACACACACATCACACACACACCACAGACACACAAACCACAGTTATACCACACATACCACATCACACACACACCACATCACACACACATCACACACACACATCGCACTCACATACACACCATATATACACAAACCACAGTTACACCACACACACACCACATCACATCACACACACAGCATAGCATATGACACACACATGTACACCACACACACACACACACACACACAGAGCTGGAGCAGTGGCTCCTACGGAACGGGACATATTAGGACTGGAAGGGACAAACCACTGGGGGGTCTCTGAGCCTGGTTAGTCTCACGCTTCCCTCAGGACCCCGCTTATCCCTGGGCTCCTCAGCGCTCCCTCTCCGTGTCTGGGCCCCACCTGCCCTGGAGCTGGGCCAGGCGTGTTGTCCAGCCCCTCAGGGGTCCAGGAGCTGCGAGGTGCTGAGGGAGTCCACCCTGGGGTTTCGGCAGGGCACTGTCTGCCACCTGGCAGCTCAGCGCTTTCCCCATTTTCCAGCGAGGCCCCAGAAGCTGGGTATGCGCTCAGGGACCCCAACCTGCCCGGTCACCAAAGCCCCCACTCTCCAGCCTGGCCTGGAGGCTGGAGGACGGGGCTGTAGCCACCAGCCCAGAAGCAGTAAGCCACCATCACAGGGCCACCAGGGGTCAGGTCTCACTGTCCCTGTGGGCTGCAAGGGGCCCCATCTGGAGGACAAACGTCCTTGTGAGTCTCTGACAGCAAAGCCTCACCTGCCACCCTCAAGCCCTCCCCTGTGGCCTGCAGTGGTCTGAGCTGTGGGGCCAGAAATCCCTGTGTCCAGGCTGCCCAAGGCCACACCATGACACGTGGCCCCGTGGATGCCTACAGCCGCAGCCCTGAGAGCCAGTGCCGGGCGAGGCTGACCCTGCCTTTGTGTGGGCGTTTCAAACACGAGGTGGAAGACGACCTGGAGGGCGCCCACCCCAGGAAGGAGGGTCATACGTGGGCACTAAGCCAGGTCAACTTCCACAAGGGAGGAGGACCTGGAACACTGAGCTGGCAGGGAGCTTGGTCGGATGCAACCTCCTCACACGAATCAACTTTAAAATCGAGGTTATTAGCCATATTTCCCTCCAGGAGTAGTTAAAGGCGCGTTGGGAGGTAAGGCAATTAATGTTTGAGTTTATATTACACATTATAGCACAGCGGGCTGTTAACGAGCACCACAAGAACCTAATGGGCTTGGCGGGCACTCCTGTGACACGCCTGGCTGGACTCCCAGTGGGGTGGGTGATCCCCTGTGGGGACCAAAGGGAGCTCACCTCCGTGGTCTGTGGGAGAAGTCGGGGCTTGGAAGGGAGGAGGGGCCAGGTGCCCAAGGCTACTGGGGGCGGTGGAGGAGGGCGCCCACCCCAGGAAGGACGGTCAGACGTGGGCAGTAAGCCAGGTCATCTGCACTAGGTGGGCTGTTTTGGAGCTTGATGCAGGTGAGGGTCCAACGGAAGTGGTCAACATCTGCCTGAGGGTGGGGTCAGAGGTCCAGGGTCAGTCTGGGTAGGGTCAGAGGTCTGGGGTCAGTCTGGGTGGGGTTAGAGGTCCCCTGCTGGCTCCAGGGAAAGAAGAGGAGCAGGACGAGCCTTGGGCCGGAGACACAGGCAGGCGCAGCCCTGGGGTACAGCACCTCTCAGCACTGGGCTCCCCTGGAGAAAAGGAGGGGAAGCCCCCCAACACCCAAGATCTCCTGTCCCTTTGAGGACACCAGCAGGGGCCAGCCCATTGCACCCCCAAGTCTCCAGGCTGAAGCTGCCCCTCCTCCAAGGACACCCCACCCTTCCAGGCCCCTAGCACCTGCACAGGTGAGGAGGGAGGGCGGGGTCCTAGAGGAGACAGCACTGGAGCTGGAGGATGGAAGCAAGAGAACATCCATTTGTTCATTCATTCATTGGTTTATTTTGAGATCCTGCTGGGTCCCAGGCCTGGTCAACAGCACGGACAAGGGCAGAGAGGACAGGATCCCAGACCAGCAAATCTGAAGGCCCAGGTGCTGCCAGGTGGTTGGGGCTGGGGGAGGCACAGGGTCCCCCCCACCCAACGCAGCCCTTGGAAGCCAATCCCATTCACAGATGTTGACCTCAGGCCCCTCAGGTCATCCTTGCTGGGGCCTCTGCTTGCTCCACTGAAAACGGGAATCATAGCGCCCACCTGTCAGGGGCTGCCAGGTGTGGTGGCCTGTGTGTGGACAGTGCTGGGCTGTGCTTGGCTCCCGCCTCCGCCCACCTGTTCTTCCTCCAGGCGCTGCTTCTCTGGGTGGCTGGGCTGGAGAGGGCTGCCTTGTGGGTTAGTGAATTTCACCAACTTTGCTCCTTTAAGGCTAAAATCTGGTAAGCCGCTTTTGGGGAAGTTCTAAAAAAATTCGCTTCCCAGCAGCAGACTTTCTCAGGACAGCAGCAGCGCGGGGGCATCTGCTCTTGGTGGCAAGGGTCACCATCAGGGCCACTGGGGGTGGGCTGCAAGCCTGGGCCTGTCTGTATGTCCCTCCATCTGTCCCCCAGCCCTGCATCCGTCTATCTGTCCCCTCCAGCCCCTTCCTGCTTCTCAGCCACCAGCAGACCTGGGGTGGGCGGCAGAGCCCGGAGCATCGGTTGGGGCCGCTCTTGACGGTCTCCAGAACTTTCTGGCTGGAGGTGAGCTTGGCACCTCCTGTCATTGTCGGTAGGCTTATCCCTCCTCCAGGCCTGGCTTCACCTGCCTGCTTCCATCCTGACCCCTCCTGCTCCCCCGCCCCCCCACGCCACGGTGCTCAACACCCCCACCCCCACCACGGCGCCCACCCCCGAGGCCTGGGCCAACACTTGGCTTCCTCTTCGAGGAGTAGCTGAGGTGGGAGGGGGTGCGGGGCAGCAGCCCCCACATCTTGCAGTGGGCTGCCACCAACAAGTCTCAGATGGATCTGAGACGAGACTGCCAAGGCTCATACCTATAATTTTAAATTAAAAAAGCCACTTGCTGCTTACGGGCTCCCGGCGGCACGGCGCGGCAGCCCCATAAAGATCATATTCTAGTACAAGCCATTATGCTCCGAGTTTACTGTATACACATTTCTAAATGGTTCAGCAAACAGCAGCCTACTTATGGGCAGGGAAGGAGAACTGGTTCATTTGGGGTAACAAATGATCCTTGATTTGATTTTAAATGCAATGACAGCTAAATTTATTTCTTATTTAATCACTTCCCCGCGCCGCTGAGGACAGGATGATATTAAACTCCACACTGCGGAGCCAGTTCCGGAATCCGAGAAAGAGGCAGAGGAATAGATTATGTTTATAGGGTAGTGTGCGATTGTGGAACGAGGTGCATAACCAGAATGGGTACTTTCCTCATTTATACAGTAGCTTATATCATTATTTCTTCCTGCTTCCAATTTTTCAGTAATAAAAATATAGGCAATGTGATTCTCTTTGCATTACAGATAAACCATCTTGATTCTTTATTAAATATTTTTATTAAGCTGAAGTACTACAAAGCATTTGGGTCAATAAATCAGGCTGGGAGCCGTCGTTTTCCCTCTGCTGGCGCTCCATAAAGCAGCTTCATTTATGAGCGAGCAACACCAGGAAAGAAGGCTTCCATATTCATTACCGGTTCCCCAGTGCCCCGTGATACCACCGCGTGTACTTGGCAGAAGTGGCACTAACGGGACATTTGTTCTTCAAAATCCAATCGGCGCGGGTAATTGCTCCACCATCCCCCGTTTTGCGTTCTATTTAATTAGAAATTACTGCTCTGGCTTTGCTCGCTCGTGCCAGCCGGGAAACGTGGCCCCTTGGGCCAGGCCAGGCATCGGACAGGACACTGGAGCCCAGGGGTCAGCACGCTCTTCTCCCGGGGCAGCAGTTGTGCGTTTGGTGCCCGGAGACCACGCAGAGGGATGAGGCCACCTGTGCAAGAGCCTAGAAGAGGCAGAGCCAGCCTGCAGCCAGAGCCCTTGACAGTGGGGGTGGGGATGGGGGGTGGGCAGCTGGGGTTGGCCTGGGGAGAGCCCACCTGTCCTTGCCAGTAGGGGCACATGGGTGAGAGGGGACAGGTGCGGCTCATCAGTTGGGTGGGCAGCTTCTTGTTGGAAAGTTCCTCTCTCCCAGTCCGTTACAGAGACTGAAGGAGAACGGAGTGCCCATTACCTGATGGTCCTGCTGGCTCATGGGATGTCTGAGGGGAGCTGCCCCATGCCCAGGGAGACGGGCTGGTGGTGGGCTCTGAGGGCACATCGTGAGGGGCAGAGTGACCATACCACCCGCAGCCAAGACTGTCGATGACCCCATGGAGAGCCCCCTGCCGCATTTCCCCCCATTTCATCCCCATGTTGGAGGAGACCCCCATGGCTGTTTCTGTGAGACCTGGGTGCCCCTCCATGTCCAGTCCACCCTCCCTCTACACCGTCCACCTCCCATCCGGCCCTGCAAATGGCCCATCATCCCCCCACCCTCCGAGATGTGTCTCAGGTGTTGGCCCAACCCACCTGGGGAGGTCAGGGATCCAGACCCGGGAGTCTCGAGGCTGCTCCTTGTCCATCCCTCTGGCCCTGTGGCCTCTGCCCCACACCCCAGTTCTCCCACACCTGCCATCAGAGGCCCAGGCCGCAGACGGGGTCTGGCTTTGAGCTGAGTGGCTGGGCTCCTGAAGATACACTAAGATCCGTTGTCCTCAGCGGTTAATATTTCACGCTCTTCTCCAGCCAACAAATGGTGTCGTTGTGCCAAAGCAGAGAGCCAGGCCAGCCTTCTGGGGATCAGGGTGGGGACGTGCCCTCAGCAAAGATGGCAGCCCTGGCAGGTGCTGGCCCAGGGCGGGCAGCCCCAACACCCACGCGCACACCCATGTGTGCACACTCAGACGTACACACACCCACACATGCACACACAGCCCACATGTGCACACTCACAAGGCACACCCACAACCCACAAGTGCACACACCCACGCCCACACATGCACACCCACAACCCACATGTGCACACCCACATGTGCACACGCACACTCATGCATGCACACCCACCCACACACCTCCACATGTGCACAACACACGTGCACACTCACACGTGCATACCCACCCACACGTGCACACACACTCACACGTGCACACCCACCCACACGTGCACACACACTCACACGTGCACACCCACCCACACTCATGCACGCACTCACACCCACACAGGCACACGCGCATGCGCAGTCAGAGAGCCTCTGCTCCCGCCCACTGTCCTGTTTCCGGGGCATCGCGCCCATGGATATCTCTTCGGCCCCACGCTGCCGGCTGCCCTGGGCCCGTGGCTCTGCCTACCCTGGCCCTGGGGCCTCAGCTGCCACTGTCCTGTCTGGACGGAGTCCTCCTGTGAGTGGGGATGAACTGCCGCCAGAGGGCGCCGTGGGGGAGGCCCACGTTCTTTTAACGCTGCAGGGAATCCCACTCTGCTCACCAGGCGCCCTCACTCTGTGTCCTGTGTCTGGTGCTGTGGCCTGCCGGGGTCACCCTGCCGAGGGCACCCTGCCGAGGGCACCTTGCTGGAGGTCACCGCGGGCACTGGCAGGCTGGACCTGAGCCCGTCTGTCTGCCTCCGAGGCCCCAGCTGGTGTCTTCTGGCCACACTCGCTGTGTGGGGCAGGGCCCTCGTGCAGAGCTGCATACCCCATGCCACACACACAGGGCCAGGCCAGGGGTGAGGCCGAGGTGAGAGGGTCAGCAGAGTCCCCCCATGTCACTGGGGTTTCCAACCCACTCCCCTCTCCCTCTCCCAGCAGCCCTCGAGGGCCAGGCCTGCGCGGAGCCCCCAGCGGTCCCTGGCCAGGATGAGGGCTGGGCCTGGCCTTTTCTCTGTTTTGTGGTTACGTAGTGAGATGTCGCGCTCTGCATAAAATGCAGCCACAGCCACCCTCTCCTGGGCTCCTCCCAGCACATTGTCTGAGAGGCAGGGCGACTTGAAAGACAGGGAAACTGAGGCTGGGGGAAAGGAGCGGTTTGAGCAGGGACACCCGGCGTGTGAGGGCCCAGCGAGGAGCGGACGCCTGGGCCCACCATCAATGTGCCCCAGACGTGGCGGCTTACACCAGGATGGCGCTGGGAACTCAGATGACTTTATGAGCGCCTGGGAGCCAGACAAGCTGAGACCCCTAACGTCAGCGAGGGGTGGTCTTGGGGTGGGGCTCAGGGTGTGCATCAGACTCAAGGGCAAAGGGTCCGAGGGGCCTTGGGGGGAGCTGTGCCGTGGTGTGCAGGTGAGGAAGCAGAAGCACAAGCCTCATTACACCAGGGAAAGCAGGGGTGAGTGTGAGCGCCCAGCCCGCTTGGGGCCAGGCTGGGAGAGAGGGTGGTCTGTGTCCGGGGCACTCAGGGCAGCCAACAGGGTCAGCTCACCTCCCAGGTGAGTGTTGGTCACGGCATTAGGGCACAGAGAGTGGAACAAACCATGGGCTGAGGCAAAGGAGTCCAGTGGGAAGTTGGGCCCCAAGTAGACCGGCGGGTGGGGGCCCAGGGACAGGGATGGGGCAGGCCAGGTAGTACTGCCCAACTGCCTGCAATGTGCCAGGTCCCAGGGGTCCAGAGGTGGCCAGGGCAGGAGGCTGAAGCCTGGGGAGGGATGGGGGGCTGGTGGAGGTAGGGGCCAGAGTGGGAGTATCCTGACCTGGGGCGGGTGGGAGCTGGAGACGGGGGTGTCCTGACTCAGGGCAGGTGGGGGTGGGGAAAGGGGGTGTCCTGGCGCAGGGCGGATGGGGGCCAGGGTAGGTTGTCTCAGGCTGCTCTCCACAGCCAACACGCCAGCAGCCCCTGTGGGTGTGACACCTCTTGAGAAGCCGTCTGCTTCTTGGTCTCAGGGTGACCAGGAGCAGCCAAGTGCCAGCAGTGTCTGCAGGGGCCGCCTGATGGAGAGGCTCCAGGCAGGGAGGGGCCAGGCCCTGGAGCCTCAGGCTGCTCCTAGAAAGTGACTTTGGGCCAAGCCACTTAACAGCCTGTGCCTCGGTTTCCCCACCTGAAAACCAGGGAGACTAATGGCTCTGTCAGGATGGAATAAGTGTCTGTGTGTAAACCTCAGGCCAGCACCTTGCCACTGTGGAGGTTAGGGCTCACCAGCTCTTGGGAGTAGGTCCTGTGAGGATGATGGTGGGAAGGGAGAGGGGGTGCTGGGGGGTGCCAAGATGTGGAGGTGCTAGAAGGCAGAGGACTCACAGAGGACCCCTGGATGTCAGATGCGGGTAGCTGCGTAGCTGGCGTTGCACCTAACTCAAATGCGGACTCCAGGGGGCAGGGCCTCCTCTGGAGGGAGGGGAGCCTCGTATGGGGCCCATGGGGGCCCTTGGAGAGCAGAGATCAGCAGAGGAGGCCTGGGCCTGGTGTTCGGGGAGGGGTTTCCAGAGAGAGTGCCAGAATAACCACATTTTAACCCAGCATCATGTGGACAGTTTTGTTACGAAAAACACCAGAAAGCCATTAATGTAAATCATGAAATATTCAGCAAGGAAGTCATTTAAATGTCTCTAGTTCCCAGAAACGGTGCCGAGCGCTTCCTGCATCGGGGGCTTGAGCGCCAGCTACTTGTGCATCTTTGAGGCTGTTGTCACAGGGCTGGAAGATTAGATCACCACTGCGGTGGGGGCGGGGGGCTCCTGTGGGCGAGGGAGGGAGTAGGTGAGAGACAGACAGACAGAGGTGTCTCTAAGGGGCATTCTCTCTGCATGAAGAACAGCGCCTTGTATGGGGAGGCTGCGGGGATCACCCTTGCCCCCTCGCCCACCGTATTAGGACTGTTAGCACCAAAGCTGGTGTCCCAGAGGTCAGTGTCACCAGCTTTGAAGTCACATGAGCCCAGGTTCAAGTCACTGGCTTGTGAGTTTGGGAAGGTTAACTATCATCTCTGAGACTCAGCTCCTGAGGACGAAGTGAGGAACGTGGACACATCTAGCCTGAGATGAGCTGGCAGACGTGCTCAGAGCTGGCTCCCCGGGGCAGGGGTGGAAGGGGAGACTGTAGACTGAGGGACTGAGTCTACTTCCCACCATTACATCCACAAACCCAGCCCTGTGGTCTGTTAACTGGGTCTTGACACATTGGAGCATGTCTGGGCATCAGTGGTGCACAGAGTCCTGGGTGGCCAGGGGGCCTGGTCCCCAGCCACCACCCAGCTCGGTGACCTTGGGGACTGCCCCTTCACTGCCCTGGCCTCCTTCACCTGGACAATCACCTGCAGCTTCCCTCCCTTTGAGGTGGGCGAAGGGGCAGGCCTTCCCACCCTGGCCACCTGGACACTCTCCCCTGTGCCTCAGGCCTGGCTGGGGCAACTGTGCACGGCTCTGTCCTTTGTTGGAGAGAGCCCAAGAGGTCCCTCTCCCCTCGGTTTCTCCCGGGTTCTGGGGGGTCGGGGGCAAAGACGTGTGCAGGTGTCTAAAGGTCTGTCTGCAGGGAGGTGGCCTGGGGAGGCCGCCATCACCAGACTGGTGGACTTGAGCCGATTGCCACCCGTGCTCCCAGAAGCCCACAGGGGCCAGGCTGCCAGCCCCTGCACGGGGAGGGGCGGCTGCCGGGAGGTCCAGAGGCCCAGTGGGGCATGTTCCTGACATGCTCCCCCAGCTCCAAGGTGCCTCCCAGGTGTCTCAGGAGCCCGGGCTCCCAGGAGGGCACCCCACCTCCAACGCCGCTCTGATCTTCTGGGCTCATCTGGGGAGTTCTGTGGGGCCACATGGTCACTGTGCTCAGAGCTGCGGGGTCTCCTCCCTCTGTGCTGTGCCAATGACGACTGAGGGTGGGGACTAGGCTCCTCAGCAGCTTCTCCCTGTGCCCTGGCACCCACCAGATGCCTCTGTGGCTCCGGCCCACAGCAGATGGCTCAGTCCTGGCCTGGTGTGCTTGTCCTTGGCGGACAGCGGTGACGGTCCTGCTGCCCATGGTGCCACGGTCCAGGGGCTTCCTGGGGCTTCTGTCCCTGTGGAGCCCTTCTCCTCGTGGAGGACCCGCCCTCCGTAGATACTGGTGGTGTGGACGACAGCTGCCAGGCTGCATGTTCACACTGTTAGCTCCTTCCGGAAGCTTCCTCCTAGAGCCCTCATGGCAGGATTTGCACCCAGAGCTACTTGGTGGCAAAGTTCCGCCCTCGACCCCAGCCTGCCTGGCCTTGTGTAACCCTCCTGCCAAACCTCACAAAACAACTTCAAAAGCTCCAGCTGGGAAGAGGAGGACGGTGACGTGTTGGCAGGGGCCAGGCATGTCCGGGAGTGGCCCTTAGACGGTTCTGGAGAAAGCTGGGAGTCGAAGGGGTGACTCCGGCCAGGGCCCAGAGAGTGTTTCAGCACCATGGAAAGAGACTCAGCGCCCCTGGTCGGACCCGGTCCCCAGGAGCAGCAGGTCCAGGACCTTTCTGAGGTGCGCTGATACAGGGCAAACACTAGGCCAGACTCCCCAGGACTTGCAAGCTGGCTGGGTGCTGGCCATGGCCCCCTGGTGAGCTGAACGGAGAGAAGAGCTGTTGTGGAAGTTTCTGGCAGGGCGGATGGCACCAGAACAGAGCCCCAGGGGCCAGGGTCCCGCCCTGCCCCTCTCTGAGCCTCTTCACTCCACCCATGTTCCCTGAGCTTCCTGGAATGTGGGGTGTCCCATCCCTGCAGCAGGAAGGAAGTGACCCAGTGTGGCCGGCACAGAGGTGGAACGTCCATCTCTTCTATGTGCCTTAACCTCAGGCTCACCTGGGGAGGCAGACCCCCCCACCTTAGGCTCACCTGGGGAGGCGGACTCCCCCCAATGCCCCCCCTTGGTGATGCTCCCTGCCGTGGTGGGCTGCCCCCTGTGATGGGTCATTTTATATGTCCACTGGACTCTGGCATCTGCTGTTTGGTCAAACACTGGTCTAGAGTCTGTTACCACGTAGTGACATGTGAGTAAGTCAGCCTAAGGTACATCACTTTCCGCAGTGTGGGTGGGCCTCAGCCAATCAGCTGAAGCCTTGAGAGTTTCCCAGGGTAACTCTGACTCCAGACTAGAAATACACACTTTGCCAGAACTCCTTCATTGCTCTCTTCCTTCCGCCTGACCTGTGGGTTTGGGACTTGCCCGCCCGCACAATCATGTGAGCCAATTCCTAAAATAAATGTCTGTATATCTGTAGGTATCCATAGATAAACAGATACCTATAGATTTAGATAAATGTCATACTGGTTCTGTTTCTCGAGACAGCCCTGACTAAAACCCCCATAAACCCCCTAGGGATGCACGGGCAGCACGAACAGTTAAGCGCTCGACTATTGGCTGCAAGGTTGGTGGTTTGAATCCACCCAGAGGCGCCTCGAGAGACAGGCCTGGCGATCTGCTTCTGAAAGGTCACAGCCTTGAAAACCCTGTGGAGCTGTTCTGCTCTGAATCGACTCAGAGGAATCAACTCGACAACTAACAACATCAGCCCCCTGGGGGCCGTTGGAGACCTGTGGAAGCATTACTTTTCACTGTCACAGGGGGGCAAGGGGGTGTGCTGCTGGCACCTGGTGGCCTGGGAGCCAGGACGCTCAGTGTCACACGATGAGTAAGACACCCCTGCACGACTGAGGCCCGGCTGCCGACGGTGTCTGTGGAGATGGAAACACGTTCCACAGACCAGTTTCAGGGGGATGAATGCAGCCTTCCAGGAATGAGCCATGGGAGGCCCCGGCCCCTCAGATTCTCCAAGACAATACGCCCAGGGGTGGCTGAAGACGTTGGTGGCAGTGAGGCTCCTCTCGTCCTGATCCAGTTGTCTTCACTGCAGGGAACGGATGCCACGCGTGTGCAAGGTACACTCAGCCAATAGCACCCGTGTGCCCGTGCTGGCTGTGTTCTATACGGGGAGTTGAGGGGAGTGTTTTCTGAGCATGCAGGCACCCCATCTCATAAATAAGGGCCCCCCTGAAGTCCCTGGCTGGTCATTGGTGAACACACTCAGCTGCTTACTGAAAGGCTGGTGGTTCAAGTCCACCCAGAGGCACCTTGGAAGAAAAGCCTGGTGATCTACTTCTGAAAGATCAGCCATTGAAAACCCTATGGAGCACAGTTCTACTCTGACACACGTGGGTTCGCCATGAGTTGGGGTCCACTCAATGGCTGCTGGTTGAGATTGGCTCCGGCAGCGATTCCCCAGCCTTGCCTGGCAGTGCCATGGTCACCAGCAGGAGGCGCTGTCGCTCCGGAAGACAAAGCCTGTTTCTTTGCAAAGTCTGTCTAATTGTTCTGGAAGGGCGGGGTATGACGGTGTCCTGCCAATTGAAACATAACTCACCATGAATGGTCACTCTGTGGAAGACACTTAGTAAATACACAGGAATTACAGCACATAGGATTATCACATTGGGTCACAATATTATCTTCAGGGTGATCCCATGTCAAGGGCCTCTCCAGTACGAGTTCTCCTGCTCATTCATACTTTCAAAAAGCCACAAGCACCTTGGCTGCCGCCTGCTCTTTTTGTTGTTGTTATTGTTGTAGTTTAAGTGAAAGTTTACATTTCAAGTTGGTCTCCCATACAAAAATTTATACATACATTGTTAGGTGACCCTAATTGCTCTCCCCGTACTGTGACAGCACACTCCTCCTTTCCACCCCTGATTCCCCATGTCCATTCAACCAGCTCCTGACCCTCTCTGCCTTCTCATCTCCCCTCCGGACAGAAGCTGCCCATTTAGTCTCTTGTATCTGCTTGAGCTAAGAGACACACTCCTCACGAGTATCACTTTATGCCCCACAATCCAGTCCAGTCTTTGTCTGAAGAGTTGGCCTTGGAAATTGTTTCTGTTCTGGGCTGACAGAGAGTCCGGGGGCCATGCTTTCTAGGGTTCCTCCAGTCTGTCAGACCATTAAGTCTGGTCTTCTTACTAGAATTCGCGTTCTGCACCCCACTTTTCTCCTGCTCCATCCGGGACTCTCTGTTGTGTTCCCTGTCAGGGCGGTCATTGGTGGTAGCCGGGCACCATCTAGTTCTTCTGGTCTCAGGCTGATGGAATCTCTGGTTTATGTGGCCCTTTCTGTCTCTTGGGCTAATACTTTCCTTGTGTCTTTGGTGTTCTTCATTCTGCTTTGCTCCAGGTGGTTGGGACCAATTGATGCTTCTTAGATGGCCGTTTGCAAGCTTTTAAGACCCCAGACGCCACTCACCAAAGTAGGATGCAGAACATTTTCTTAATAAGCTTTGTTATGCCAGTTGACCTAGATGTCTCCTGAAAGCATGGTCCCCAGATCCCTACCCTTGCTACTCTGTCTCTCAAAGTGTTTGATTGTATTCAGGAAACTTCTTAGCTTTGGTTTAGTCCAGTTGTGCTGACTTCCCCTGTAGTGTGTGCTGTCCTTCCCTTCACCTAAGATGATTCTTGTCTACTATCTAGTTAGTGAACTATCCTCACCCTCCCTCCCCACCCTCGCAACCATCAAAGAATGTTTTCCTCTGTGCCCATTTTTTAATTGGGTTATTTGTCTTTTTGTTGTTGAGGTTTTGCCATATCTTGTATATTTTAGAGATTAGACGCTGATTGGATTTGTCGTAGCCAAGAACTTTTTCCCAGTCTGTAGGTTGTCTTTTTACTCTTTTGGTGAAGTCTTTTGATGAGCATGAGTGTCTGATTTTTAGGCACTCCCGGTTATCTAGTCTCTCTTCTGGTGCTTGTGCATTGTTTCTTATGGTTCGTATTGTGTTTACGCCATGTATTAGGGCTCCCAGCATCGTCCCTATTTTTTCTTCCATGATCTTTATCGTTTTCGATTTTATATTTAGGTCTTTGATCCATTTTGAGTTAGTGTTTGTGCATAGTGTGAGGTATGGGTCTTGTTTCAGTTTTTTGCAGATGCACATCCAGTTATGCCAGCACCATTTGTTAAAGAGACTGTCTTTTCCCCAATTAACGGACTTTGGACCTTTGTCAAATATCAGCTGCTCATCGGTGGATGAAATTACGTCTGGATTCTGAATTCTGTTAATTCTGTTCCATTGGTCTATGTATCTGTTGTTGTACAGTACCAGTGCTGCCTGTTCTTGCACAGTTTAAGACTGGGGGTGTAGGAAAGAACAGGGCCTGGTCCTGTCTTCAAGGGGGTGGGGCAGAAGTAAGCAGGTGGGGAGACAGACTTGTCTGCGCTCCCATCCTGAGGGGACCTGCACGTGGGGGGCCCACAGAGGGACCCTTGGTTTGAGTCTGGCAGGGGCCTTGCTGCAGAGGGTGCTCGAGCTGAGTCTCAGGAGCGGGGGTGGGAGGTGTTATGGATTGAATTATGTCCCCCAAAATTGTGTGTCAACTTGGCTAGGACATGATTCCCAGTATTGTGTGGTTGTCCTCCATTTTGTGATCTGATGTGATTATCCTTTGTTTTGTAAATCCTAACCTCTATGATGTTAACAGGAGCCCTGGTAGCGCAGTGGTTAAGGGCTCAGGCTGCTAACCAAACAGCTGGCAGTTCAAACCCACCAGCTGCTCCTTGGCAACCCAGTGAGGCAGTTCTACTGTGTCCTATCGGGTCTCTATGAGTTGGAATTGACTCGAGGGCAATGGTTACTGGTTATGATGTTAATGAGGTAGGACTCAATCTACAGGATTAGGTTATATCTTGAGTCAATCTCTTTTGAGATAGGGAGAATCAAGCAGAGAGGAGAGGGACCTCATACCACCAGTAAAGAAGAGCCAGGAGCAGAGCGTGTCCTTTGGACCCGGGGTCCCTGCACTGAGAAGCTCCTAGACCAGGGAAAGATTAATGACAAGGACCTTCCCCCAGAGCTGACAGCAAGAGAAAGCCTTCCCCTGGAGCTGGCACCCTGACTTCGGACTTGTAGCTGCCTAGACTGTGAGAGATTAACTTCTGTTTGTCAAAGCCATCCACTTGTGGTATTTCTGTGATAGCAGCACTGGGCGACTGACACAGGGGACATGTGTGAAAGCCGGGGGAGGGGCCGTGAGGCTAAGAAGGCGAGAAAGCACAGGGCAGCCAGGAGACGGGATTGAAAACTTTGTGCCTGTGGCTCCAACCCTGTTAGGAACCGGTTTTCTTTGTTGTGTTAATCAGGTCACTCTGGAGTCAAGTGGGCTCTAAACCTAGTCATTCCAGAGTTACGGAAAGAGCAGATCAGACACAGAGATATGGGTGTGGGGGCAGACGTCTTCTGAGGACCGCAGAGGCAGGTGGACCTACAAGCCCAGGACCCCGAGGATGGCCGGCAGCTACTAGAAGCTGCAGGAGATGAGGAAGGACCTCCCCCTAGAGCCACGCCCTGAATTCAGACCTCCAGCCTCCAGAACTGTGAGAAGATAAATTCCTGCTCCCTAAAGCCACCCACGTGTGTATTTCTGTTACAGCAGCACTGGGAGGTTAGGACACCGCTCTCCCTGGTAGGTGGCCTGGAGGTCAGGCTGAGGAGGGCACCCCATCCTGGAGGGTGGCGGGGTGGAAGCGGCTGGGGGGCGAGGAAGCTCCCGCCAATGACGGGTTGGAGGCCGGGTGGTCTCTGATGGAGGCGGCACCAAGTGTCCAGGGAAGGGATGGGCGGTTGAGGAGGGGCCCTGCCTGTTGCTGTCACCAATCCTGAAGAGGAGGTGTCTTAGGGAGGCACAGCCAGAACCCCTTCCCACGGGAACTGTCGTGGCGGAAGCCGTGAGCCCGACCTCCCACTTCATGTGTGTTTAGTGTGTTGCCGTGGTTTGTCGGACACTTGGAAAAGCTGTCATTGTGTTAGGTGACAGGGCTCACACTGGGCAGGCTCCCCAGGACGCTGCTCCGTCCCTCCTTCCAGCTCTGGGTGCCTCATTTCTGCCACATCTGCCACATCTGCACTCCAGGGCTGGGGCCCAGCGCCTTTGCCTCCCCACACAGGACCCCTACCAGTTGCCACCGAGTCGACGCTGATTCGTGGCGCCCCCATGTGTGTCAGAGTAGAACTGTGCTCCCTAGGATCTTCAACCGCTGATTTTTCTGAAGTAGATCGCCAGACCTTTCTTCTGAGGTGCCTCTGGGTGGACTCGAACTCCAACCTTTCAGTCAGCAGCCATTTGCCACACCCAGGAGTCTGCCAGTACAGCGGGGCACAAGAACACCAGCTCTGGCGTTGGACAAACCTGGGGTCAAATCCCAGCTTGGCACTCCCATTTTGCAGATGAGGAAATGGAGGCTCAGAGAGGTTAAGCAACTTGCCTAAGATCACACAGCAAACAAATGGCAGCATCAGTGTTTGAACTCGGCACCATCTGACTTCTGACTAGTGTTTCCCACCACGCCACCTCAGTCACAGATGGTGACGATATTGTGACCATGCTCGTAAACTGTGAAGTGCTGTGAGGATGGGCAGGGTGGTGAAGACACCCACCATTCACTGCTCACCCAGCAGCTGTCTCCCTGGGCTGACCATGTGTCAGACACAAGTGTTAGGAGGGCTGGCATCCGTCTCCTACGGGACAGGGACCCTCCCTGCTGTGTCAAGTTCCCGGCTCCCCATCCACCTGGCTAACCAGAACAGCCACCACAGTTCCATTATTTTAGGGGCTGGAAAATTACTATTCATGACAGCAAACTTAAAAATGAAATAATAGGTCTGTCCTTTTAACAAGCCAATTGCAGTGCCAGAATATTCATGAGCTGTGACTTCATGGGAATGGCAGGGAGATCATCACGTGGTGAAATCAGCAGTGGGGGATTTAGAGAAATGCACTCCTCAGCCGGAGGAAGCAGGAGATTAATACTTTCCTGTTTGCGGCCTCCGAATGGGCGCATTTTAATGCAATAATTAATTAAGCTTGTGTTTACTTGGATTTCACCAGCTCCTGAGGCCCCGGCTCCTCAAAGGCAGGGACCAGGCATGGACCCCATCTCCCTCCCTCCCCCTAGAACCAGCCCCCAGCTCTGTCCACTCCCAGTGAGCCTGGACAACGTGGCCGGGCCACCTGGAAAGCTGGTCAGTACGGACAGCGGGGTGAGCTCTGGGTGCAGGAAGGGCTGACTGAGGCTGGGCAGGGGACACAGGGAACCTGCACCCACCACCCTGCCCATCCTCACAGCACTTCACAGTTTACGAGCATGGTCACAATATCGTCGCCATCTGCGACTGAGGTGACGTGGTGGGAAACACTAGTCAGAAGTCAGATGGTGCCGAGTTCAAATACTGATGCTGCCATTTGTTTGCTGTGTGATCTTAGGCAAGTTGCTTAACCTCTCTGAGCCTCCATTTCCTCATCTGCAAAATGGGAGTGCCAAGCTGGGATTTGACCCCAGGGTTTGTCCAACGCCAGAGCTGGTGTTCTTGTGCCCCGCTGTACTGGTAGACTCCTGGGTGTGGCAAATGGCTGCTGACTGAAAGGTTGGAGTTCGAGTCCACCCAGAGGCATCTCAGAAGAAAGTCTGGGTGGTGACTGTTGGGCCGGGGTGCCACGGAGGCCTGGGAATGCAGAGATGGGGCTGCGCCTGGAGAACCGGAGCCCCACCAAAGAACCAGCGGCCAGGGGCCCATGCTGGGTTAGTCCTCCTGTCCCTCGGCGACCCCCAAAAGAGGTTGGACTGCAGCTGTGTTTTTCAAACCGGGTTTCCCAGAGCACCCACGGGGCCCTGGGGCTGTTTCTTCCTCCAGGGTTGCCTCAGTTTCCCCCTCCACTTTCTCCCCTTTGCTGCCTAAAGAACTCTTGGTTCCAAGGCCCTCCTTAGGGGTGCCGCCCGGCGCACTGTGCTCCCCGCTGTGGCTCCCGGCACAGAACCGTGTTTGGGGGGGACAAGCCGATGCCCGGTGGCGTCTCTCACACCACCTCTTTGCCAGGACCACAGCTCCCACGTGCCCTCTAGTGGCCACCTCAGGCACCGCCCCCGGGCGTTGCTGTTGGAGTAGCTTGGGCTTGGCTGGGGTCATCCTGGGCCCAGAGGGAGCACGCTGGGACCCTGCAGCCCCTGTGCCAGGAGATGCTCCCCAGCCTTCCTGGGCCCTGCAATGCCCGCCAGACACCATGGGAGTGGGAGCTCCAGTCTCATCTGCCAGGGAAGCTGAGTCAGAGTGGAGTCGGTGGAGGTCCGGGGACAGGCTGGCCTCTCCCCGGCGGCCCAACCAGACAGCTTAGGCCTTCCAGGCGCACTTGGTGACCCATGGCCCGTGGGGACACTGAGCCCTGGCTGAAGCAGATGAAGACGCCCCAGGAGCTGCCAGGCAGGAGGAAGGAAGACACACTCAGCTTTTCTTCTTCTGCAACAACAGTGACCACACCCCTCCTGAGGCTCAGGATGAAGTCCAGATGCTTCCGACCCGACGGCCTGGACGCACCTGTCTTCTCCAGTGCCCCCCTTGCCCCTTGCCCACCTCTGAGTTCTGGCCGTGCTGCGTTATTTGGTGTTTCCTTCATGCTGGTCCTTCCCCCTAGGGTCTGTTCCTCCTCCTCGGCCCCTCGCGCTCGATGTTGTCCAGCAGCTTCCCTGACACTCCAGCCTGCTTGCCCGGGTCTCCCCGCACCGTCCTGTCGGGGAATCTGCACACAGCAGTCAGCCTGCACTCCCTGCATTCAAATGCCTGTCCGCAGAGCTGCCACCCTGGTGCCTGGTCTTCACCAGTGCTCGACGGTCGGTGAGGAGCCGAGGGTCTGGCTCGTGGGAGGCTGACTGGACAAAGGGAATTTGGACATGATTGGACTCATCACAGAGGGGAAAGCGAGGAAGCATGTGCAGAATGGTGTAGAGGAACTAGAAAAGCGAGGCTGGAGGTGCTGGGACCACCTGCACCTGGAGACTGCCAACTCCCAGGACAGGGACTGCGTCTTTGTTAGAAATTTATTTTGTTTATTTATTTTTCTCTTACAAAAATTTATACACATATTGTTTTGTGACATTAGTTGCAGTCCCCACAATGTGACAGCACACTCCCCCTTTCCACCCCGGGTTCCCTGTGTCCATTCGTCCTGTTCCTGTCCCTTCCTGCCTTCTCATCCTGCCTCTGGCCAGGAGCGACCCATTTGGTCTCTTGTACCTGCTTGAACTAAGAAGCATACTCCTCACGTGTGATATTTTTTGTTTTATAGTCTGGTCTAACCTTTGTCTGAAGAGTGGGCTTCGGGAATGGTTTCAGTTCTGGGTTAAAAGAGCATCCGGGGGCCATAGTTTCAGGGGCTCCTCCAGTCTCTGTCAGACCATGAAGTCTGGTCTTTTTATGTGAGTTTGAGTTCTGCTCCACGCTTTTCTCCTGATTCCTCCAGGACTCTCTGTTGTGTTCCCTATCGGGGCAGTCAATGGTGGTAGCTGGGCACCATCTAGTTCTGGTCTCAGTATTTTATTTGCTTTTTTGTTGTTGAGAACATGCACAGCAGAGCATACAATTTCTATATGTACAATTTAGTGACATTGATTACATTCTTCAAGTTGTGCAACAATTTTTTAAAATTTTTTCCCATGCAAAAATTTATACATACAGTGTTATGTAACTCTAATTGCTCTCCCCATACTGTGACAGCACACTTCTCCTTTCCACCCCTACTTGCCCATGTCCATTCACCCAGCTCCTAACCCTCTCTGCCTTCCCACCTCACCTCTGGACAGAAGCTGCCCCTTTAGTCTCGTATCTACTTGAGCTAAGAGGTAGAGTCCTCACGAGTATCACTGTATGTCCCACAGTCCAGTCCAATCCCTGTCTGAAGAGTTGGCCTTGGAAATTGTTTTAGTTCTGGACTGATAGAGAATCTGGGGGCCATGTTTTCCAGGGTTCCTCCAGTCTCATTTAGTCCATTAAGTCTAGTCTTCTTACTAGAATTTGAGTTCTGCACCCCACTTTTCTCCTGCTCCATCCGGGACTCTCTGTTGTGTTCCCTGTCAGGGCGGTCATTGGTGGTAGCCAGGCACCATCTAGTTCTTCTAGTCTCAGGCTGATGAAGTCTCTGGTTTATGTGGCCCTTTCTGTCTCTTGGGCTAATACTTTCCTTGTGTCTATGGTGTTCTTCATTCTGCTTTACTCCAGGTGGTTGGGACCAATTGATGCATCTTAGATGGCCGCTTGCAAGCTTTTAAGACCCTAGACGCCACTCACCAAAGTAGGATGCAGAACATTTTCCTAATAAGCTTTGTTATAAGTTGTACAACCATTTTCACCCTCCTTTTCCAAATTGTTCCTCCCCCATTAACATAAATAAACTCACTGCCCCTAAGCTTTCTGTCTAATCTTTTGAGTTTCTGTTGTCTGTTTGATCCCATATAAATAGATTTTAAAAGAGCACAGTGCTCAAGGCAGACATTCTTTACAAGTTAAATGAAACTATTGTTTGGTCTAAAGAAGACTTCCAGGGATATTTTTGGTTGAAGGTTTAAAGATTACCACAGGGCAAGTTTTGGGAGCTCATCCAAACTCCATGGCAGGGACTGTGACTTATTTATCTTTGCCCAGTAAAGGTATTTGAATGCACGAAATGAGTGAAGGAGTCCTGATCAGTGGATTGGCCCCGGCCTGGCCCAAACGGCAGCACTTATTACTTGCCACCCCACAGAACATAGTCAGTGGGTGCCACCTGCACCTCATGGACAGCTTCCTCCCTGATAGGTGCCCCACAAACCCCAGCTAGTCTAGACCAGTGGTTCTCCAACCCGAGCAGATATCAGAAGTACGCGTTCCAGGTAATGCTGATGCGGCTGGCCTGGGGACCCCGTTATGAGAACCACTGATTAGAGCAGTGCAGGCCAAAAGAAATATAATACAAATCTATAATTCAAAAACTTCTAGTAGCCACGTTTGAAAAAAGTAAAAAGAAACAAGTGAAATTAATTTTAACAGTATATTTTATTCAACCCAATACATCCAAAATATATTTCGACACGTTATAAGCACATGATTGTGATACCTTACATTCATTTTTTCATACTCTTTGAAATCCGTTGTGTATTTTACACTTAGAGCCCATCTTAGTTCGGACTAGCAAGCGGTCAGCAGGTGAGGAAGGATTGGAGCGACCAGAGAACTACATCTCCCGGCATGCCCCGGGGGGCGCTGAACGCACTTCCGGCGCGGCGGCGGCGGCGGGAGCTAGGCGGCCGCAGAGAACTATATCTCCCGGCATGCCCCGGGCGCTGCCTGCCATGCATTTCCGGTGCGGCGGCGGGAGCGCGCCCCCGGCGGCAGCAGCGGCGGGAGCGAGGCGACGGCTTAGGCCGCGGCGAGTGACGGGCGGCCGGGCCGACGGGAGCCGGGGCGGGGCGGCGGCGGCGGCCAGCGAGGGAGCGCGCGGGCGGTCTGGCCCCGCCCCCGCCCCGCCCGCCCCGGTGACCTTCACGGCCCGGGCGGCAGGCGTAGGCCCCTGAGGCGGCGGCGCGATGTTCGTGCAGGAGGAGAAGATCTTCGCGGGCAAGGTGCTGCGGCTGCACATCTGTGCGGCCGACGGCGCCGAGTGGCTGGAGGAGGCGACCGAGGACACCTCGGTGGAGAAGCTCAAGGAGCGCTGCCTCAAGCACGTAAGGCTGGGCCGCCGCCCCGCCCCCCGCGACCCCCGGCCTTGCCCCCACGGCCGCCGCCGCCCGGCCCCGCGCCGCGGCTCCCAGGCCCCACTCCCGCCAGAGGGCTGCGACGCCTCCCGCCCCTTTCCTCATCACCCCCCACCCCAGGAGCGCACACTTTCTAGACCCTCGTTCCTGAGCTTGAGCGACCGCTTGTGAAGCGCTTCCCAGGGCCGGGCTCCAGGCTGAGTGCTTTACGCCCAACATCCCAGGAGGCAGAGGCAGATCGGGAAACTGAGGCTCGGAGAGGGGAAGTTACGGTCGGGAGCAGGCCTCATGGGCTTGCAGCGTTTGCGCTGATTTGCTGTCATGGCGAGGGTTTTTGTTTTTCGCAGTAGCTTCCCTAGGAGCCGGGGACAACGCCGAGGAGAGAAGGAAATCCTAGTAGAGGGGCCCCCCCTCCCTTCCCCGCAGAGCCTCCTGCTTGGAGCGTTTCCCTTTGGGCTGGTGTTGGGCTCTGGCCGCTTGTGCGTCTGAGCTGGGTCACTTAAAATAGTGCCGCCGCCCGACGCGTCCATGCGCACTTGAGCTTTCCTGGTCGTTCAGATTGATGAAGTCGGTAAGTCTAGGAAAGGGGGCCCGTGCCCAGTGTCCCGTCTCTGACAGAGCCACTTTTTAAAGTTTACTTACAGTGAAATACTCATTGTATAGTTACTTCGTGAAGTGGCTAATTTTTGGAACTAGTTCTTGAGGGCTTCTTCATTGTTGTAAGGCCGGCTCTACGCTTGCCGCTGGGGAGGAAAGATGGAGTGGTTTCCTCGTCGGGATTTAGGTTAAGGCGCCTGTCGCATTTTAATGAGGACTCCATAGGATAAATTACGTATCTGTATGTGTGACAAGTTGCTCTGGTGAAAATAAAGCAAGGTTTTGTCTCCAAGTGTAACCTTTTATTCTGTATTACAGCAACTGCCCACAAAAAGTGCTTTGTAATTTTTTATTGTGACAGAAATTATATAACACAACCTTTGCCAATTCAGCATTTTTTACTAGGCAGTTCAGTGACATTGATTACATTAATCATGTGCAGCCACCACCCATATCCCTTGCCAAGTTCTCCATCACCATTAACATCTACTCAGTGCTGCCACAAAGCGTTCTTTGGAGTCACTTTCATTAATAGGTTCTGTCACTGTCAGGCAGGTCAGGAAGCATTGTGCTTTCATGATCGAGCCCCCTTCTGGAGCACGCCGGGTACGAGCTGACTTTTTCACACCAAGGCCAAGGGGGCTCCAGGTTCACATGCTCAAGGAGCAGGTATGTTTTGGTTGGTTGCTTGTCCCCCCCCCCCCCCTTCAGCCCAGTCAGTGTGGTTTAGGCTTCTAGAAAACCACCCGGACATTGCTAAGCCAGAAGGCAGGGGGTCCCCGGGCACTCAGACCTGTCCGAGCCCGGTGTGGCTGGTTGTCTAGTTGTGTATGTTTTTAAAAACCTCCCTGAGGTGCTGTGTCCTCCTCCACCTAGGACCTCAAGGGTAGGGCTTGCATCCACACGCCCAGGGCCAGGCTCACAGTGAATGGAAGTGCATTGTCCGTTCATAACTGTACTGACTCTGGATGGGTGCTTAAAATCCACCTGCTGAGTAAGGCAGGGGAGAAGTCAGTAGGAAAATTGGTATGGCATTTACTCTAACTCACTAATAGCGCAGATTTACGTAACCATCATAATATTATTTTATGAAGGGGAACAGGAAATGAGAAATAGCTGGCTGATCCACAGATGCTTGCTCATGAGTTTCAGGAGCACTTGGGGTTAATTAATTAGGCAGCCAGTGCGATAGGATGCTGATTATTATGATTCAGGTATTTATTATTTCAGTCAGTATTGAGGTATGTCATTTAGGATTTTTTCTGAAATTACTTTAAATCAAGATTTTATTCCACTCTGCAGTCTCTCCACGTGTGCAGGATCTGGCCAGCAGGGGAGTTTCACATCAAAGGAGCTGAGATAAATTACTGAGCGGAGAGCTGAGCCATCAGAAAGTATTCCCACCTCCATGCCCATCCTGTTCTGCAGGCAGAGCTGCTCCTCCCGGGCCGCAGTCAGACGCACTAGTTAGAAAGGGAGAATTCCTATGTCCTGTGCATGAATGTCACCCAAATGTCATACTGCTGCTGGCAGTGAGGCCTCTCTTCTGTGTCTGTCTCTGCCGAATTAGGCCTTCCCAGGTGCCCCGGCACATGCTTGAGCTGGCTTTGTTTTCCTCTTCCTCTTACCCCTCCGCCTTGAGGGGAAGGATGTGGGTTTTTTTTCTTTCTCCCCCCACAGTACTCCTGGGCGTGTGTTATGGCGAAGAGATGGCTGTTGTAGCTTTTAAATGGATTACCATTGTTGCCTTGCCCTTTTTTTATTTTTTCCAAATTGGGATCGCCTGGTGGTGTCTAGCTTCCGTTGCCCTGGAGTCAGGGAAGGGTCCGAGTGCGCCATTTTGTTTAATAGGTGGTTCTGGATTTTCAGAAAATGACAGCTGTAACGGTGGGCGCTCTTTTTGAGTGTGGTGAATGTTCATAAAATTGCCAGAACATCGTGGCACTTGCTAGTTTTACCATTTCCGAGATCACGTGGAGGCATATCTACAAAAGACATGTTAGGTATGGGCAGACTCCAAGTTACTGCTCTTCTGGGGAAGAGGCGGGATTCCAGTAGGGTGGCAGAGTCCCCCTGGCCGCGGTGGTGCTGTGTGCTGGGGCTTTTCCACCACTACCACGCCCTGGCTTGCTGGATATGCTTCCGCTGAGCACAAAGCACAGTGAATAATGGTGCGCAGCGCAGTGACTCATGCCCAGGTTTTCCTCCTGCTGCTGTTGTCACTCGGCAGAGGACCTTCTCTTCAGGAGCCAGTTTGAGGATTGTGTGGGAAATTGCTACATAGGCTGGATTCTGAACTTGACATGAGCTAGCCCACTACAGATGTTAGAATTATGAGGAAGCACACTCAACATTTCTGGGAACAGAGCCATTGTTGGATTCAGGGGCCAGGGCAGCCAAATGGTGGTGTGGCTTCCCGCGAGCTGGTCCACCGGGTGTCCCCCTTGGCCTTGCTAGTTTTGCTTGAATGTATGTCTACCCCTGAAGCCTTCATGAGCCTATTTTCCTATTTTCAACCTTAGGTTACTGAAGATTATAGTTATTATTTGTCATGGATGGAATTGTGTCCCCCCAAAATATATGCCATAAGTCCCAGTATTGTGTGGTTGTCCTCTATTTTGTGATTGATATAGTTGTTCTATGTGATGTAAATCCTAATCTCTGTGATTAATGAGATAGGATTAGTTTATGTTAAAGAGGATTAGATTATGTTTGTTATGTTAATGAGGCAGGATTAGGGTGGGATGCAACACCCTTACTCAGGTCATAGCCCTGATCCATGTTAGGGGGGTTTCCCTGGAGTGTGGCCTGTGTCACCTTTTATCTTACAAGAGATAAGAGGAGAGTCAAGGAGCAGAGAGAAAGGGTCCCTGACTACCACCGAGAAAGAAGAGCCAGGAGCAGCACGAGTCCTTTGGACCTGGGGTCCCTGTGCTGAGAGCCTCCTAGACCTAGGGGAAGATCGATGCCAAGAGACATGAAGGTCTCCAGGGAATGCTGGGCCCACAGATGTTGAAAGGAGACGAGGACTTCCCCCAGAGCTGACAGAGAGAATGCCTTTCCCTGCAGCTGCCACCCTGAGTTTGGACTTCTGGCCTCCTAGACTGTGAGAGAATAAACTTCTGTTTGTTGAAGCCATCCACTTGTGACATTTCTGTTATAGCAGCACTGGATAACGGAGACACCCTTAAAGCCCCGGTGTTCAGAGATGGAGTGTATTCCTGGGTGTCTCTCCCACTGAGAGGATGGCAGTGGTGTGTGCTGATTTATTTCCTCAGGCCTTGGTGACAGCAGAGGGAGGTGGTGGTGTGTTCCGGTGGGTCTGCCGAGCCCTGAGACATAGCGCTGCTCCACCCAAGGAAGGACCTTGCCCTGCGCCGGCCTGGGGGCACATCCTGGGATATTGCTGCAGCCCCCTGGGACTGGGATGTACCTAGCACTCAGGTGCTGAGTCAGGTAACAAGTATTAGACAGCACGCAGTGAGTGGTTTCACCCGGTTCTTCTTTCCTGATCTTCAGAAGCTTCACCATCTAACCTCAGGCAACCAGCAAGTGCAAGGAAATAGCTATTTCCCTGTTCTGCATTTCACAGGTTTTTTGCTAAAGCTTAAATCGTTACAAAAAATTAAACCTGATGGTGTCTGTGGAGCATTTGTTGGAATATACACGTGCAGACCTGCTGCCTCGCCCCCCCTCCGCGATTCTGGCTGGGGCGAGGGGCTGCAGTGACTCGGCGGCTCTGTTTTGGGGGTGATGGTTAGGGTTTCCCTGGTGGCTTGCTCTCCTTGTGGTCTCTGCAGTTTCCTTCTGTCTCGTCGTCATCTGGCAGAGACTTAGTTCCTGAACTCGTGTTACAGTTTGTCCAGTGTGTGTCTCTTAACTGCTGTTGTCTCATCTGTCTGCCTGGGGAGAAGACTTGGCGGCCGTTTGATTGTGGCACTGCCGCCACAGTGAGGTGTCTCATCAGTGCCCGGGCACAGCGCCCGGTTTGTGTGTGTACCCCATGAGTCAAAGTAGTGAACACGCACCCCCCTAGGTGTGTTTGCACTTACAGACTGCACCTGTGGACGCCTGCATGCATACCCCACAGTGTGAAACAGTTATAAAAACACAGATTTAGAAGAGCGAGCCAAGGAGCGGGACCAGAAGGCCAGCAGTCTCATCTGCCCGTGGGCTCTCAGCCCCAGGGCAGTGCTTTCACAGACCGCCATTGCAAACAGCGGGGTTCCCTAACTGCCTGTGTACAGAGAGAGGGGTGCTCTCCTGCGTGTGACCCAGTCTGTCCCTGACCCTGTGCCACTGAGGCCCTGGGACCAGCTGTCGTTAATGCTGTTGAGAGACCTGCCATAGTCTTGGCCATTTATTTGGGGTCACGGAGTGTCACTGGGGTGCGAGTGGCGGGTGCATGGGGGTGGTGGGGTCAGTGCCAGGGAGAGGAGGGCTGTGTCTGGAAATGAGCAGAGTGATTTCCTGCTGACCAGCCCAGTGTCTTAGCTCCTGAAGGAGCTTCTCGGTGCCACGGTCCCAGTGACTTACTGCTTCCCAGCCTGCTGACGTGGCCTGAGTCTGGAGCTGCTGCCACTGCAGGCCAGTGACCAGCCCCCTGGTGCGTGGCCACTCCGTTAACTGGGCACGGGTTGTGTGTGTGTGGCTGTGCAGCACCTGGGGGATGTCAAAGTGGGCTGGTGATGCTTGGGGAAAGCCCAGTGCACAGGTAGGAACGGCATGGTCACTGTCCCCACCACAATGGTGCCTCCTGCACCTGCAAGATCTGTGCGGAATGATGTGTGCTCAGGGTGTTCATGGAGCCTGCATCCAAGCAGGAGAGCAGGACTGACCAGGTGTGGTCATGTTGTTCTAGGAGCTGTGGACGGCTGTGAGGTCCTGGCTGAGACCAGAGTCCCTGCCAGCCAGCTGCTGGGACCCTATCTTAGCTAGTGCTGCCATAACAGAAATACCACAAGTGGGTGGATTTAACAGACAGAAGTTTATTTTCTCACAGCTTAGGAGGCTAGAAGTCTGAATGCAGGGCGCTGGCTGTAGGGGAAGGCGCTCTCTCTCTCTCTCTCTCTCTCTCTCTCTCTCTCTCTCTCTCTCTCTCTCTCTCTCTCTCTCTCTCTCTCTTTCTTTCTCTCTCTCTCTCTCTCTCTCTCTGTGTCAGCTCCAGGGGAAGGTCCTTGTCTCTTTGACCTTCTGCTCCTGGGCGAACTCCATGTGGCTTGGCATCTCTCTTCCCCCATCTCTGCTTACTCGCCTCTTGTTTAATCTCTTTTATATCTCAAACTGACTCACGGCACCCCGTACACTAACCTTCCCTCACTAACGTAAGAAAGACAGCCCATTCCCAAATGGGATTATAACCATAGGAATGGGGTTTTGTTGTTAGGTGCCATCGAGTGGGTTTGGACTCAAAGCAACCCTTATAGAACAGAGTAGAACTGCCCATAGGGTTTCCAAGAAGCAGCTGGTGGATTGGAATTGCTGACCTTTTTGGTTAGCAGCTGAGCTCTTAACCACTGCGCCACCACGACTTTGACCACGGGCATAGAGGTTAAAATTCACAACACACGTTTTAGGGAAAATAATTAATCCGTAACAGACTCCTAGTTACAGGACTGGGGGGATCTCCTGGGCCATCTGCTCTCGGCCCCTCTGTGGAGTTGGAAGTTGGTGGCATTGAGCTGGTCTCTGTTCCCAGGCCATCTGGGAGCTCCTGTCAGAGTCAGGTCAGGGGAGGCGGCATGGCTGTAGTGTGTGTGTGGGGGGCCACACCCCTGGTTTGGTTGTGCTGCTCGGGGCTGCTTTCCACATGTGTGAAGACTTCGGTGCCTGCGCCCCACCGCCCTTCCTTCCCCTGTCCTGGTGTCGTGGGCTTCCGGGTCCTGGTGAGTGAAACACACGGCCCTGTGAGGAACTGCGTCCATAGCTGCAGCTGGTCCCCAGTGCTGTCCTCGGAACTTTGCCAGGGTTCCAGTGGTCTGGCTCCCGTTTCTTGCTCTCTGCTAACCAGCCCTCTTTCCTGGCGCTGTCTGCGTCTTTCAGTCTCTGTGGAAGAAAGAGAAACAGGCGCACAAGTCACGTTGGGTCTTTAGGTTACCTGGGAACAATGGACGTGCATTTTTATCTCAGAATTACTTTGCAGATCTTTCTGGATGAAGGAAGGGATTCGTGTCGCATTGATTATTGGTGTGGTGTTGTGATCAAAGCTGTGAACCAATCTCAGGAGTGCCTGTGGCTGGTGGGGGACCCCTGGCCCAGAGGACCAGGTGTGGGGGCTTTCTGTTCGTTTCCACCACTGACAGACAGGAGCTCTTGGGTTTAATCTGTGCTTTAATTTCTTAGAGAAAAAGTTGGTAAATTCCTGGTGTGGCTTGAGGTGTTAGGTACTATATTATATCGTTAGTATTACGGTTTATTTTTTATCTTGAAATATATTTATGTGATTTCTTTCCCCAGTGTGCACATGGGAACCTAGAAGACCCCAAAAATGTAACGCATCATAAATTAATACATGCTGCTTCAGAGAGAGTGCTGAACGATACCAAAACCATCTTAGAAGAGAATGTTCAGGATAAAGGTAAGGGTGCTTCACAGCGCAGCCATGTTGGCACAGTGCAGCCGGACACCTGGGAGGTGGTGAACTTGACAGGTGAGGCACCCTTAATGCTAAGTCAGTGTCCCGAGTTGGATTTGAGCAAGAAAACCAGATTGACTGAGAGTGTTTTATTTTTGCTTTATTAAAAAAACAAGTTTGCATTATAGAATGTTTGTGAAAAGCAACAGAAACCAAAACTGAATAGACAGCAGACAGCAGAGACGCTAAACGCAAACTTTATTTTTAATTCTGTTGCAGAGCAAATGCAGGGGCTCCAGAGCTTCTGTAGATTTTGTTTGTATTGGCAATTACGGTTGTGGTGGTTCCAGGCGTCTTCATAAGACGTCCTTACACATCCACTTCATTGCTATGGTTGTATGTCCACAGGCACTTGGGGAGAAACCTCAGTGTTCTGTATCTTGTTCCAGTGATGATTTTAATTCTGGGATCCCTTTAAATAATCCGCCCTGAACTGCTAGAAGTGTTAATAGACGTCCGTCCCTTGAATGTGATCATCCAGCTCAAAACTGGCGGTGGGCAATCAGCACTGGTCCTGTGGTGGTTCAGTGGAGAGTTCTTGCCTTCCGTGCAGGCGACCTGGCCTTGATTCCCAGCCAGCACACCTTCACCTGTCAGTGGAGGCTTGTGTGCTGCTGTGATGCTGAACAGCTTTCAGCAGAGCTTCTAGACTGAGCCAGACTGGGAAGAAAGGCTTGGTGATCTGCTTCTGAAAATCTGCTGGTGAAAACCCTATGGATCACGACGGTCTGATCCGCAACAAGTCGTGGGGATGGCGCAGGACCAGCCCGCGTTTCATTCCATTGTGTGGGGGGTCGCCTTAAGTCAGGGGCCAAGTCGGTGACAGCCAGCAACAACGCTGTGGACTAACCAGACCACAGGGTTTCTAGCTCTGAGGTTTAAGACCAAAGTGTCCCCCAGTCTGCACAGTGGTCAGGACTGGGTTGTGTGCCTCCTGGTCACTATCGCCCGCAGTCTGGTTCTTGTCAGGCCGGGGAGCCTTCCTCTGGACACGTGTCGGGGGGGTGAGGTCACGACTGTGAGAGAAGGCGGGGCCCCAAGGGAGCCCCCCCGTTGTCCCTGGGTCATCTCGCATCCTTGTTGCTGTTGCATGGATGTGAAGCCATAGCCAGCTTGACAGACATAACTGTAATTTTTTTCTAGATGTCTTATTACTGATAAAAAAGCGGGCCCCAGCTCCACTTCCAAAGATGGCTGATGTCTCTGAGGAAGAACAGGTAAGTTTCCAAATTTGGAATTGGAAATCTTTATCGGTAAAAGTCTCCTACTTCTGAGACTTTTACTATTTTACTTTTTAAGGACCATTCTGTTCCCCAGTTGTTCCCAAACCCACCATATATAGTCGTTGAACTGCAGCCTGGCTACAGTCGATGTAGCTACAAGGAGTTTTCTGTCATGGCTGAGCCTGTTTAGGTTACACCACTCCTGGGCCCCAGTCATGTTGGCTGGCAAATGGTCACACCAGTGTCACCGCTCCTGGGCCCCGGTCCCGTGGCCGTGCGCAGTCACACCGGTGTCACCGCTCCTGGGCCCCGGTCCCGTGGCCGTGCACAGTCACACCGGGGTCACCGCTCCTGGGCCCCGGTCCCGTGGCCGTGCACAGTCACACCGGGGTCACCGCTCCTGGGCCCCGGTCCCGTGGCCGTGCACAGTCACACCGGGGTCACCGCTCCTGGGCCCCGGTCCCGTGGCCGTGCACAGTCACACCGGGGTCACCGCTCCTGGGCCCCGGTCCCGTGGCCGTGCACAGTCACACCGGGGTCACCGCTCCTGGGCCCCGGTCCCGTGGCCGTGCACAGTCACACTGGGTCGTAGGAGTTTTGCACTGCAGAGAGGAGAGCCAGGGCACTCTCCAGTCTCGCTTTCATGCTTGAGCTGTTGTCAAACCTCCCTGGGGATTTGCCTGTCCCTCTGCTTGGCAAGCACCCAGATCCCTCTGACAGGAAGTTGTCCTGAAGGCACCAGAGCAGGAGCATGAGTGCGGTGGGGAGGGGAGGCCTGGCCCACGCTCACCGAGTTCCCGGAGCAGCGGCGCTCCCTGTCTTCAGTTCCCAAGGCCAGTGGGTGTCCATTGGAGTTTGCGTAGTGGATCGACTAATAATCTGCATCTTTCCTTTAATTTAGGTTCCTTAGTGGTGCAGTGGTTAAGCGCTCAGCTGCTAACGGAAAGCTCGGTGGCTCGAACCCCCCAGCCGCTCTGTGGGAGAAAGATGTGGCAGTCTGCTTCTGTAAAGAGTTACAGCCTTGGAGACCCTGTGGGGCCATTCCGTTCTGTAACATGGGGTCCCTGTGAGTCAGAATCGACTCGACAGCAACCGATTTGGTTTGGGTTAGGATAGTCAGGTGGTCTGTTGTTTGTTTAGTGACTGCCCCAATGCTCATTCTTTGGTAAGCTGAGTCTGTGAAGCCCACGCGCACAACGTGAGGTGTGGTGTGTGCGCAGGTGGGTGGTCTCTGAGCCAGACCTCATGGGTCTGAAGCCCGTGTGCACAGGGTAAGGCGTGTGTGTGCAGGCAGGTGGTCTCTCTTTGACCCAGACCTCATGTCTGTGAAGCCCGTGCGCATGGGGTAAGGCACGCGTGTGCAGGTGGGTGGTCTCTCCCTGATTGAGACCTCATGTCTATGAAGCCCATGTGCATGGGGTAAGGCATGCGTGTGCAGGCAGGTGGTCTCTCTCTAACTCAAACCTCATGTCTGTGAAGCCCGTGTGCACAGGGTAAGGCATACGTGTGCAGGCGGGTGGTCTCTCTGACTCAGACCCCATACACGTGCTTGGGTACAGAGAAGTGCTGTGTGAAAGGGCATGTGTGTTAACAACAGCTCCTCCTTTACTTGACTTGAGAGGCCAGTTTCTTACCCGTGCTTTGAAGCACTGGGGAGAGTGTTCACCCAGGAGAAAGGAGGCCAAACTCTGGGGGCTGGGCCCTGGGGCTCATCGTGGTGAGCTATTTTAGATTCTCATCTGGGCCAAGTGGTGCAGGCGTGCCTGGGGGTGTCAGTTGCCTTATCTGCAGCCACACCTAGCCATGGTGCTGGCATGCAAGCGGGCACACCACCCCACCCACCCCAATCTCCAAAAGCAAGATCTGGAGGCTGCCCCCAGCCCTGAGTCAGGCGGTTTCTGAGAAGTGCTGGGGGCAGGGGTGGGGTTAGGCAATTCTCAAATTACAGTGTGACCGTGGGTATTCAGACTTAAAGGTCCCCTAACTAATGTAAACACTAGGGACCTGACACTTCCTAGATTTAAAAAAAACCAAACCAAACCCTTTGCTGTTGAGTTAATTCCAACTCATAGCGACCCTAAAGGGCAGAGTGGAACTGTCCCCTAGGGGTTCCAAGGAGCGCCTGGTGAACTCGAATTGCCGACCTTTTGGTTAGCAGCCGTAGCTCTTACCTGCTGCACCACGGGCTGTCCACGGGCTGTCTTTGCTTAGTCTTCCTTGCATAGCTGCCTTTTCTCCGGGGGTTAGTCAGCATCTTGTTGTTTTGTTTGTAGCTGAGTCTTCTCTAGACTTCTCACAGAATCCTCCCCAGATTTCCAAATTCTTCTACAGAATGGATAGGCCCCTCGGAAAATGTGGTCACATACATCAGGTCTCCCGTCACATCCTTTTCCTGGGAGCCATCTCTCCAGGCACCTCTGGCCCCCTGCCCCTCCCGATCTGGTTCCCTCCCGGCCTGCCGCGCAGCCAGGCTTTCCCCGACTCTCCTGTGTCGGCACCTTCTGAGTCTGTCGGCTGTCTGTGGGCTCCCAACAAATTGTCACAAATGTATCAGCTTAAAGCCCCGGCTCATTTCTCAGCTCCTGGCTCGCAGGTTCAGGAGTCCCGGTGGGTGGGGCTGCTTTCTCTGCTCAGGGCCTCCAGGGCTTTTCTCTGGAGGAAGGACCCGCCCTCCAGTGCTCTCCCCAGCCTGGTGCATCCCCGTACTTCGCGTCCTTCTGCAGCCACAGCCGTGGTCCCCAGGGATGGCGCCTGCCCTCTGCCTCCACCTGTCACTGCAAGCTCTTCCCAGCGTCAGGCGGGAGGGAGGGCGGCCTGCGTGTCGTGTCCAGCCTTCTGCACGCAAGGGGCCCCCTGCTCACAAGGGGGACACAGCCCCAGCTTCCGACGAGAGACTGGGCTTGCCACGCCGTGTAGAGGAGCTGCTTCCTGGCGAGAGCTTTTAGTTATTACTCCGCGTACCTGCCGTTTAGCGCTCTTGTGTTCACGTCTGACTTCCTCATTCCCTTTTCACGTAGAAAAAACAAGAAGAGAAAGCCCCAGACAAAGATGCTATACTCCAAGCAACAGCCAACCTACCCTCCTACAACATGGACCGGGAAGTAGTGCAGACCAACATGCGAGACGTGAGTGCTCTGCCTGAGGGTGCTGTCCCCGTGCTGACGCGGCCACTACCGCCGGGGCCACGCAGAGGCATTGAGGAGTACCTGGGAAGCCGGGTGAAGGGCATACAGGAACTTTGCTGCTTTTGTGACTCTTCTGTAAATCTAAAATTATTTCAAAATTAAAAATTAAAAAAATTTTTTGAAGGCAGGAATGAAAAGATAGATACCATCAGGAAATTGCTAGCGTTTTGCCGTGAGTTTGGTAGAAACTGTCATCTGTGTAGAAATCTGAACTCTTGTGTTACTTTGGGCTGGACCATTCCGAGAGGGAAAGCACTGCAGGTGCTCCGGGGGCTGGCCCAGAGCGACGGGCTGCCAGTGCCGGAGAGGACGAGCCCTGGCTGCCTCGGGAGCCCTCCCTCGGGGTCTCAGGAGTGTTTGGCAGAGGCTGGCCGCTGTCACTCCCTGGCTGTGTGTGTCGGGCTCAGGTGTGTCCAACCAGTGTGTTGTCACGCTACGGGCGGAGTGAGCTTCACTTGGTGGCGTGCGGCTCGTGTGGGAGACAGAGGAGAGCTATTTGATCTCCTGCTCCATCCATGGAGCTGGGGTCTCATCTGTGGAGGGTGTCTTCTGGTTGAGAAGATGTATTTTTACAGCCGAGCTTGTTCCTGCCCATTGTCGTCTCAGCAGGCTGAGTAAGTCCGTGGCAGCTGTCTGATTCAAGGCGGGTCTGTTTGTCCGGTGAAGCTGGAGGAGAGGTCTCTGCTTCCTCCTTGAACGAAGGGCCGTGCGTCCCGCTGCTCCGCGATTGTTAGCGAGCTCTCCAATCCCTCATGTTCATGGTCCTGCCCAGTTTTGTAGGGGTCACAAGACTTTATGTCAAGAAAGGCCATGTAAAAACGATCATCACGCCACACACACAGCATTCAGCCCTGGGTTTGCTTTCTCTGTGGTGTTTAACTGAGGCCCCTGGGAGGCCTGGCACTCAGACCATGTCCACAGGCGCCTGTACTGACAGAGCATCCGGCTGGCTGGTCCGTGCCCCACCCCAGGGAGATGCGTTTGGCTACTCCTCCTTGCTGTTCTCCTCTTCCTCAGTGGGTCCCAACTTTATGGAACAAAAGACAATGTAATGCCTTAGAGTTCTGGGACAGGAGGGTGGTGTAGGAAACAGGCCTAGACAGAGTCTGTTGGGCATCTAGGGAAATTACTTCCTATTTGTTTTTTCTTTCACTGCAGTTCCAGACGGAACTCCGGAAAATTTTGGTATCTCTCATCGAGGTGGCGCAGAAATTGCTTGCACTGAACCCTGATGCCGTTGAATTATTTAAGAAGGCGAATGGTACGTGCGTACCCCAGACCGACGGCCGGGCTCTGTGTTCAGGTCCCACTGGTCCGCCCCCTGAGACCGTGTGAGTGCCTACAGTCCTCAGCATGGGAGCTGGGCAGTGAAGAACCCTTTCTTTTCTACATTCGGGTAACGTTGGATCATACCTCGTCTGCGCGAGTGAAAGCGGATGGCTGCATCTCTGCTTTGGGAACTGCCAGGAGCAGGAGGGGCTGGCCCAAGGAGCTCGGAGCACCCGCAGAGCTGGCACGGCACTGCCTGGTTCCCACTAGCCGTTTCTTGTCTCTTGCCTGCAGCCATGCTGGACGAGGACGAGGAGGAGCGAGTGGATGAAACTGCCCTGCGGCAGCTGACAGAGATGGGCTTTCCAGAGAGCAGAGCCGTGAAGGCCCTGCGGCTGAACCAGTACGTGCTGGCTCCCTGCCAGCCCCAGGGGCTGCGGCTGCTCTCTGGGCTCCCAGTGGGGCCACCCCAGCTCTGACTGAATCAGTGCTAGGAGGAGTGGGTTTTGGAGGGGGCCTTCAGTGCCTGTCACAGGTTAGCTTGCCTTGGCGTGTCCGGGTTTCAGAGAGCTTCGACATCACCGACCAGGGTGTGATGCTCTGACACAGGCCTAAGTTTCCACACGCTGTCGTTTTACAAGAACCCAAACATAAACCCGTGCACGGCAGGGGTGTCCATCCCCGGGAGTGCTCTTCTCTCCCCGTGTCAAGACGCGCGTCGTGTTGTCTCTGTCTTCTTCAGTAAGACGTGTGTGGGCCCCCGCCTCTCCGTCGGTGCTGAGATCTACAGTAGCCCATAGACACACTCGTCCCTGGGTTAGGCCCCTGTTGGCCTTGCCCCACGCTGGTTGTGAGTCCCTCTGCTGAACCAGTGAGCAGGTTTCTCTGTTCCTGCCTGGGTCTGAGGGCGGTTTGATTCAAGGCCAGTGCTGGAGATGCACCTGTATCTAATCCTTAAATAATTAGCCCTGTCACCACCTAAGGCTGGAAAGGCTGTTAAAGCAGAAGAGTCTTTGTGGGGAATGTACGGGAAAGTGCAGGGCACTCCATACTAGTCTGGGATGTTGGAAAGAGTCTGTCGTTCCTTTGCAGCATGTCGGTGACGCAGGCCATGGAGTGGCTCATTGAGCACGCAGAAGACCCCACCATAGACACACCTCTTCCAGGCCAGGCCTCGCCAGGCACCTCAGAGGCCGCCTCCGCCGAAGCGCCCGCTGAGGCGAGTGAGGGAGACGAGGAGGCCAGAGATGAGCTGACCGAGGTCTTCAAGAAGATTCGAAGGAAAAGGGAATTCCGGGCGGATGGGCGGGTATGTGTTTTCGGACTTTTAGCATGGAGTTGCCGTTTCTTCCCTTGAGGCTGTGCTGTGTGGGTGAAGTCCAAGCCACACGGCTGACCGCAGGCCTGAGTCGGCCGCCTTCCTGGCCAAAGCTGGGTGGGTGAGGGCTCACGGACAGGCCTAGGGGCCTCCTGGGGTTCCCGTGAACCCAGGTGAATGTATTTCCCTCTTAGGTGGTTCATGGGCACATTTGTCATCTCTGGCATCCCGTGAGCTTTGGCCCTCTGAGGCTGGGTGGGGGCGGAGACTAGAGCATCCCTTGCTGCCTCCGTTGCCCTGGATGGGGAGAGAGGAAGCTGCCCGGGCATTGACCCCTTTCACCGAGGTGTCTGCAGGGTCTCAGGACCTGAGGTCTGGTTTCCTCTGTGGTGTGGCTGGCCAGCCGACGTTAGCGTGCATTTCCATGACCCCTTGTCACTGACACCTCATTGCTGATGTTTTTACATTTCCCCATTCTTTCTTTGGAGTCCCTGGGTAGTGTAAACAGCTAAGCACTCAGCTACTAACTGGAAGGTTGGAGGTTCAAGTCTACCCAGAGGCACCTCAAAAGAAAGGCAACCTACTTTTAAAAAATCAGCCAGTGAAAACGGTGGAGCGCAGTTCTCCTCTGGCACACGGGGTCCCAGCATCGACTCGACAGTGACCGTTTTTGGTTCTTTCCGTACCGACTTGTTCTTTTACCAGAGTTTTAGTTCGTTCTTTTGCGTATGAACTCGTTCTAAATGTGCTGATGTTTTTCAGGTTGTAGATCTGTGAGCTCGAGGCTTCAGGGCTCCGGTCGGTCTCTTGATTCTCGCTGTGCTGTAGGTTGTTTACTCAGGGTTTAGGACGTCCCACCGTGAACTCACTCGGGGGGGCCCACATGGCCTGAGTTGCCCCCGAGATGATGCTGAGCGCGTCTTGGTGGGGCTTCTGGGCCGGCTGCAGAGCTGGCAGAGACAGAGCCTCTGCTGGGGCTGCCTGTTCTGCTCCGTCCCTGTTCAGACCCTTTGCAGGCCCCAGCATTACGGGAGGGTCTCAGTTCCGACCCCCCTTGTGTGGGCCCATGGTCCGTCACCTGTCCGCGTGGGGCACCGGGGCCCCGCCCCCAGGACGGCCTCTCTCTGCGCAGGCGCTCATGGGCTAGTTTTCTGCCCCTGCTTGGCTGTTGTCACGTGGCTGTCTCCCTGTCCCGGGAGCTCCGCTCTGCACCCAGAAGTGTTTTTATTTTGTACCCAGCCCGCCGAGGTTTGGCAACAAGTTTGTCTCTTTATCTTAGTCTTCCACCTTGCGGGAGCCAAGTCCGGGTCTGGTTTGGGGCCCGTGATAGGGTGGGGCGGCTCCCCGGGGTGGGCCTGTCGCTCTCGGCCGGGTCTGCGCTGGTCACACTGGCCCCGCACGTCTCGTTAGGTGTCTGACCGGCGTTTCGCGCTTCTGTTGCTACTTCACCGTCTTCCATTCCCACCTCTCTTCACGTGGTCGTTTGCCCAAGCTTCCTTTTCCGTTTTGGTTTAGAAACATTGCCCAGACGCCCTTTTTCTGTAACAGTTGTTGTTCAAGAACATCAGAGTTTGAGGGGCTTATCAGACTGTGGTTTCTGTAGCAGGCATGACGTTGGCAGCAGTCCGACAGGAGCAGAATGTTCGCTCTGTCGTAGGAGAGACTGGTGGGAGAGCCTGGCCTGGACTGAGACCAGGGTGGCCTTTGCGACCCCTGTTCAGCCTGCCCCCTCCCGCCGTGGGCAGAGCCAGAGGAAGCGTGGGAGTAGAAGGGAGGGCAGGGAGCTTCCTCCTGGGGTGGACCTCTGGGAAGGATTGGGGGGTCTTTTTCTGGGCTGAGACAGAATGGTTTTCATTGAAACTAATGGAAAAAGCTATCCTATTCTCGGATGCCACGGTAGCTTCCAGGCTGTCTTACATTGCTCGGATAGCGCATGCTGCACAGCCAGCCCTTCCTCGGTATTCGCTGCCTGAGGCCCTGGAGTTGGAGGGGCACAGGAGAGGGAATGGGGGGCTGGAGTTAGAGGGGCTCAGGAGCGGGAACGACACCTTGGAGTTAGAGGGGCTCAGGAGAGGGAATGGGGGGCTGGATTTAGAGGGGCTCAGGAGAGGGAACGACGCCCTGGAGTTAGAGGGGCTCGGGAGAGGGAACGACACCCTGGAGTTAGAGGGGCTCGGGAGAGGGAACGGGGCCCTGGAGTTAGAGGCGCTCGGGAGAGGGAACGGGGCCCTGGAGAGGGAACGGGGCCCTGGAGTTAGAGGCGCTCGGGAGAGGGAACGGGGCCCTGGAGTTAGGGGCGCTCGGGAGAGGGAACGGGGCCCTGGAGTTAGGGGCGCTCGGGAGAGGGAACGGGGCCCTGGAGTTAGGGGTGCTCGGGAGAGGGAACGGGGCCCTGGAGTTAGAGGCGCTCGGGAGAGGGAACGATGCCCTGGAGTTAGAGGGGCTCTGGAGAGGGAACGGGGGGCTGGATTTAGAGGGGCTCGGGAGAGGGAACGGGGCCCTGGAGTTAGAGGGGCTCGGGAGAGGGAACGATGCCCTGGAGTTAGAGGGGCTCGGGAGAGGGAACGGGGGGCTGGATTTAGAGGGGCTCGGGAGAGGGAACAGGGCCCTGGAGTTAGAGGGGCTCGGGAGAGGGAACGGGGCCCTGGAGTTAGAGGGGCTCGGGAGAGGGAACGGGGCCCTGGAGTTAGAGGGGCTTGGGAGAGGGAACAGGGCCCTGAACAGAATGCTGGCTCTGAACCAGCTGCTGTGTCGTCTGGGTCCAGTTCAGTCTCCCTCTGATGGCCACCCTAAGAAATCTCTGAGACACTGACACCATGTCCACACTGACACAGTGAAAACGCACTCCGTAGCAGGTGCGGGGTTCATGGGGACGCAGCATCACCTGCACAGCCACTGAGAGCTAAGGACCTGGCAGAGCTAGACCAGTTAGCAGTCGCGAGAACGGGAGCGGGCTCAGGGGACCTGAGAATGATCTGACCTTCAAGGGATGAAGAGAAGCCTTGGAAAACTGACTAAACCCTTAAATATTTTTGCAAAATTGGTGCTCGTAAATGTTGTGCTGTAAAAGTCAAGTCTAGTAGGTGAAGGATGTTTATCTTCTTGTGGTTTTGTCCTGAATGTGCACCCCATTCCCCAAAACGTCGATCACTGCTCCTTGTTCACTATGAGAACTAGCATGTGTTTACAATTAGAGTTTAAATTTTATCACGTATTTGATTTTTTTAAAATAATTTTAATTTATTTTTTTAAGGTAAAATCTGAATAAAACCCCCCTTTTCTCACGAATTACTGTGGCCTTTTTGTCTGTTCAAATTGGATTTACGTATGTGACATTTTCTTTAATACCGCTTATTCTTGGATAACAAGGCCTTCTGGAATAAGCTTCTGTGTGGTTGCTCTCAACATTTGTATCCAGACACTCGGGACAAGCCTGGGAGGGTGTGAGGCAGCCTGGCCGCCCATGTCGCGGTGGTCAGTGTACCTGTGTGCAGGCCTCCACCCCCGACCAGCTCCCTGTGTAGCTGCCTCCTTGAACGTTCCTTCTGCCTTTGTGCGCACAGGCCGGCTCACAGCCGTGCACCTCCTGGCTTCAGTAACTTGTGCTCAGGGTTTTGAAAGCCCACACACGTTTCAGTAGAGCTGGAGGGAAACATAATTTTGTGGCAGAAAATCCAGCGGTCTTGTGTTAAAACAGCTTTTACTGAGATGCTGCTGACGCGAAGGGGCTCAGCCCCCCCCCCCCCCCACGTGCCTGGCCGGGGAGGTTTGCCACCTGGATCCCCGAGCGTGGCCCTGAATGGTCTGTGTGGTTCTGCTTTAGGCTGTCATTTCCCTGATGGAGATGGGGTTCGATGAGAAGGAGGTGATCGACGCCCTCCGAGTGAACAACAACCAGCAGAACGCTGCCGTGAGTACGCGGCCCCAGTCCGTGCAGGGATGCGTCTCTGTCCCATCCCAAGGGCCTGTGCACCTGGCTGCTTTCACGTGCAGTCAGCTCTGCTGCTTGGGAAGCGACGCATTAGGGTAGAGGGCTGAAGGAGTCAGCATTTTAAAAAACGTGTGTTTGGCTGAGAAGGTCCTTGGGCTGTCTTCCTAAAACAGCGTACCTCCTGTGTACGTGTCATGTGTGTGCACACGTGTGTGTGTGTGGTTGGTTTATCTACGTGTTTGTTGGCCCCTGTTCTCTGAGCACACGCTGGCCTCTGAGGGGCAGTCTGCTGGGCTGGGCTTGGCGGTGGGCTTGTTGCACCACCCACTCAAAGGTGACAGATTCGATGACTCAACTGGACCAGTTCTAGCCGCTGGGTCTGTCCCGATGTTTCCATCCTGCCCAGGACCACTCCCCAAGAACAAGTCTGTGGGTGTTTGTGACTGTTCCCAGCTCCACTTGCGCCATACCGTGCCCACAGTGGGGCTGGAGAAGTCACAGCGCCCTTGAATGGTGCTGCTGAGTCTGCTGAGGAGGCCAGCTCAGACATTCACAGCACCAGAGCTTGGGCCTGGGTGTGTTTTTACATTGCCATCTCTTACGCTAGAGAAGCCCTGGAGACCTGGAGCGTGAACAAGGCTGGGACCAGTGGCAGGCAGTGTGTGATGTTGGCCATGTGTCCTGGGAGGGAACTCATGACCACTTTGACGCTCTTGTGTTTGCAGTGTGAGTGGCTGCTGGGAGACCGGAAGCCCTCCCCCGAGGAGCTGGACAAGGGCATCGACCCCAACAGCCCCCTCTTCCAAGCTATCCTGGACAACCCTGTGGTGCAGCTGGGCCTCACAAACCCTAAGACACTGCTGGGTATGTGTGTGTTCTCCATGTGGCTCAGGGTGGGGTGCACGGCCATCCTGGACAACCCTGTGGTGCAGCTGGGCCTCACAAACCCTAAGATACTGCTGGGTATGTGTGTGTTCTCCATGTGGCTCAGCGCAGGCTAGCTGTTCCTGACTACGACAAGCAGAGGTGGAGCACGTGCTGGAGACACTGTGTGGGAAGCTTCCTGCCATGCAGCTCAGCATAGTTCAGTGTCACACCTACCTAGGTCACTGTGGGCCCTTCTTAAGTGACGCTCAGCGCACACTTGAGAAGTAACAGCTGCAGTGGGTGACTCAGGCCCAAGGGATATAGACAGTACCACAGGCTCACTGTCTGAGGGGACGTGGGGTTTGGCTTTTTGCCTTCTCTGGCATCTGGTTATTTTTAATGTGAAACATGTATACAGAACTGTTTCAGCAGTAACTCTCCATCCCCCCCTCCCCAGGCTCTGGTTGTTGTTAGGTGCCATTGAGTCAATTTTGACTCATAGTGACCCCACGTGACGGAGTGGAACTGCTCCATAGAGTTTTCTAGACTGTGATTTTTACGGGAACAGATCGCCAGGTCTTTTCTCCAGCAGAGCTGCCGCCTGGGTTCGAACTGCCAACCTTTAGGTTAGCAGCCGAGCTCTTAACTGTTGTGCCACCAGGACTCCTCCAGCCCCTGGTGACCATTAATAAACTCGTCTCTGTGTTTGCCTGTTGTAGATGTCTCACATAAGAGAGTTCGTACCGGATTTGTCCTTAGACTTTTTGGCTCAGCATTCATCCGTGTTGCAGGATGCGTCAGGCCTTCATTTCTCTTTATGGCTGAGTACTGTTCTGTTGTGTGGATCTACCCCCTTGTGTTGGTCCACTCACCTGTTAATGGACATTTCAGTGGTTTCCTCCTTTGGCTATGCTGAACGGTGCTGCAGTGACCATTGGTGTACAGCTTTCTGTTTGCGTTCCTGCCTTCGTTTCCGGGTGTATACCTGGGAGTGGAATTGCTGAGTCATACAGTAGTTCTGTGTTCGACTTTGTGAGGAACTGCCAAACTTTTCCACAGTGGATGAGGGTTCTGGTTTCTCCACAGCCTCGCCAGCATCTGTGATTTGGATCACTGTCACTCTAATGGGGACAAGGTGGCTGTCTGGTTTTATATGGCTGCAGTGCAGCAAGTTACTTAATGTGGCCCTTTCAGCCGTGCATGGTCTTGTGACTCCCAGACACTGACTGTGTGGGGCTATGCAAATAAGGTGTTTGTGGCCTACCAAGGGGATCAGACAGCCTGTTAATCATGTAAATAAGGTACATGGTACCCTTGTGGGGGTGGGACCATGCAAATAAGGTGCATGGAACCCTAATGAGGGGATTGGTCAGTTTAATGAGGGGCTCCAGTGAGTGTGCTGACCAATGGAGTGAGAGCTGAGCACTTTTGGGCGGGAGGCTTGCTGTAGCGTGGGGTGCCTCTGGGCACTCGACAGAGGTAGGCTTGCTGACCCACGGGAGCAAGAGAGAGCTGAGCCTCCTTTGGTCAGGAAGCTTACTTGCAGAGTAGGTGCATCCTGGCACTTATTTGTGTAACTAAAGAGCTTTGTAACACTTGCCTGAGTAGGGCAGAGGCCAAGGGGCCTGAGGGCCAGAGAGGCTGCCTGCGGGCACAGCTGAGAAGCGGCTGTCTTGACCGAACAACTGTATCCCGAGTCGTTCCTGATCCTGAATTGTAACCTGTTACTTTCCTCGTAAACCCCATGACTGTGAGTGTGGTCTGTGAGTTCTGCATGGCTAGCATAATGAATTATGGAACCCTGCCGGGAAGCAGAATGCCGTGGGAGGGATGGCTGGTGTAGAATTGGTAAAGAAGGTGGGAGAGTGGAGATACGTCTGACCTCTGCCTCATGGGAATCAGCCTTGGGCTGATGTTGATGGTGGCTCTCCCCCCTCTGACATTAGAGGAGGTCAGACGCCATGACACGGTTTTCGCAGTGACATCTTTGAGATGTAGAAGTTAAGACGGGCGGGAGAGAGTCCTTCCCAGATGAACGGCCATCCGGGTGGTTCCCCCGCTGAAGCCCTGTCCATCTTCTGGCTCAGCCGTTTCGCCCTGTGGGCGTGTGCGGGAGGGGACGGGCGCGGGGCCCACACGGGGCCGTCCTGTCTCGCCTCTTCCCTTACGTTTCGTTCTCACAGACGCCAAGTTGCGTTCTAGCTGCTCTTTCTGGCTTTGTTTTTGGGACATTTTATTGCGCTTTAGGTGAAAGTTACAGAGCAAATTAGTTTCTCTTTCAATAATTTACACACAGATTGTTTGATGACATCGGTTGCAGTCCCCGCAATGTGTCAGCACTCTCCCCATTTCCATCCCAGGTTCCCCGTTTCCATGCGTCTAGATTCCTGTCCTTTCTTGCCTTCTTGTCTTTGCTTTTGGGCAAGTGTTGCCCATTTGGTCTTGTGTACTTGACTGGTTTAAGGAGCATGTTCCTCACAGGTGTTGCTGTTTGTGCTCCAGCCTGTCCAATATTTGGCTGAAAGGTAGACTTCGGGAGTGGCTTCAGTTCTGAGTTAGCAGGGTGTCTGGGGACCATAGTCTTGGGGGTTCCACCAGTCTCTGTCAGGCCAGTAAGTCTGGTCTCTTTTGTGAGCTTGGATTTTGTTCTGCGTCTTTCTCCTGCCCTGTCTGGGACCTTCCATTGAGACCCCGTCAGAGCGCTCAGTGGTTGGCAGTGTCTCTGGCTTTCCAACCCGGTTTCAGAGGGTTTTAATCGGAACAACTCCAGGGGGCTGTTAGGGGCTGGGTGTTGTCACGTGTGTGCCGAGGCTCGCCCAGGCCTCTTCGACCCTGAATAGTCGTGAGTTTCTGTGCCATCCTCGAGGCCGGTGAACATGGGGCCACTTTTCTGACATGGTTCAATGTCTGCCCACGCGACAAGGCCCGTGATCCGGCCACATCCCCTGTGTGAGGTGGCCGTCCGCCTGCACGCACCCTCCGTGTTGGCTGTGTGTGTGGACTGCCCGGCTTCTTGGCCAAAAGACATCTCTGCTTTCTGGGGAAATGGTATTGTAGAATTGTTTAGAAAATCAGAGTTTTCATTTTGAACAAGTGCTTAATTAAACTTTTAACGTGCTGGTTTTTTAACCATCTCCTTACGATTGAGCATTTAGATTTTTCCAGTATGCCATGACTAAGTCCTGCAGCCCTGCCTTTGCTCCTGGTGGTTCTGCATCTGGTGACTTTCAGGGGTGGGACTAGAGGTGCAGTAGCTGGTGGCGGCCGTGGCTGTTTGTAAGGCTCCTGATCGCTGTTGCCAGGGTGCTTCGGTCAGCCAGTTTACACCTGCCTCAACAGCTGGGCGAGTCTCAGGGTAAGGGCTGCCGTGTACAAGTGATTTCCATGTGAGCCGTGAGCTCACGGAGCCGTAGGGAAGGCAGTCCGTCTACGTCTACACCCACACATCTACACCCACGGAGCTGTATGGAAGGTGATCCGCGTCTACACCCACGGAGCCATAGGGAAGGCAGTCTGCGTCTACCCCCATGTCTACATGCGCAGAACTGTAGGGAAGGCAGTCCGTCCATGTCTACACTCACTCTATGCCCACAGAGCCGTAGGGAAGGCAGTCCCCGTCTACACCCATGTCTACAGTCAGTCTACACTCGCAGAGCCGTAGGGAAGGTGGTCTGCATGCATGGGTGCGTGGCTGAGCTCCCAGAGGGGAAGGTGGTCCGTGTGTGTGTGTGTGTGTGCGTGTGTGTGTGTGTGTGTGTCCGTGTGTGTGTGTGTGTGTGTGTGTGTGTGTGTGTCCGAGTTTGCAGAGTGGCTGGCGCTCAGCCTGTCTTGCTCTGTGCCCACAGCTTTTGAAGACATGCTCGAGAACCCGCTCAACAGCACGCAGTGGATGAATGACCCCGAAACAGGGCCGGTCATGCTGCAGATCTCCAGGATCTTCCAGACCCTGAACCGCACGTAGCGCCACCTCGCTGCTCCCTGCTGCAGCGGCCGCCAGAGGAGGCTCAGCTGGCCGGGAGGTCCCGGTGGGCTCACTGGTAACGGAAGAGCTGAGGGTCCGAAGAGCCACGGGCTGCAGAGACTCTCAGCTCAGCTGGGGGTGGTGGGGGAGAAGGGCCGGGCGGAGGGGCTGCTGGAAACTACCCTCACAGCCTCGCCTGGACTGTTCGTGGTCGCGTTTGCTCCCACGTTTTAATCTTCCTGCTTAGAAACCTTCTGTGATGGTAGTTTGTAAGTCTGCGTTTTTAACATCTGACAGTGTTTACAAAGTGACCGATGCGTCACTGGCAAGTTGAACTATCACCCCTTTCCGGAGGGTGTTCCCCGTGGCCCTTGGAGTGAATGCTGCTTGAATCCTCAGTTAGGTGTTCGCATTAGAGTCCACTTGTTTGAAAGAAGGCATGTTTCAACCCAAAGTGTTCATATCAGACATACTAACTGAAGTAGAGGATTTCATAGGCGATTTCTCTTTAATAAACGATTGCCCTTTTTGCAATGTTCTGTCTTCGTGTTAGTTTAGTGCACAAAGAAAAAGTTGTATCCTTTTTTTTGGTGGTGAAAATACACACAACAAAACATTCGCCAGTTCAGCAGTTTCTACACGTGTAACTCAGTGACGTGGATCACATTTTGCAAGTGGTGCAGCCGTTATTGCTGCCCTTCTCCAGATTGTTACACTACCATGCACAGACACTCGATACCCCGAGTGAAACTCCCGCTCCTTCCTCGCCCTCCCCCGTAACCACTGACAACCTTTGCTTCTGTATGTTCGCTTGTTTAATGTCGACGAGGTCACGCAGTATTTGGCCTTTTACAGCTGACGTGGTTTGCTCAGCACGTTTTCAGGTTCGTCCACGTTGTGCCGTGCCTCGGGACTGGATTTCTCTGCTTGGCTGCTAATGTTCCAGTGCGTGTACCTGCCACATCACGCTTATTCCTTCATCTGTTGATGGACTTTTGGAATGTTTTCCCTTTTGGCTATTGTGAGTAGTGCTGCTGTGAACATTGATATACAAGTGTCTGTTTAAGTCCCTGCTTTCAGGTCTTTGGCTGTATATACCTAAGGTTAGGATGGCTGGGTCATGTGGTAATTCTCTGTTCAACGTTTCGAGGAACCACCAAACTCTTTCCACAGTGGCTGTACCATTTTACATTCCCACCAGCAGTGGATGAGGGTTCTAGTTTCTCCACAGACTTGCCAACACCTGTTGTTTTCCATTTGTTTTTTTTGGGGGGGGGAGGGTGGATCATTGCCATCCTGATGGGGGTTAGGTGGTGTCTCGCTGTGGTCTTGATTGGCGTCTCCCTTATGGCTGATGACGTTGAGCATCTTCTCGTGTGCTGGTTGACTATTTAAATATTCTCCTTGGTGCAACAGCTGCTCAAATCCTTTCCCCGTTTTTTTGTTTTTTGATGTTGTTGTTGTAGAGGTACTTTAATGTATTTTGGATGTTAGATCCTCATCAGATATGTGGTTCTTAAAAATTTTCTCCCAATCTGTAGGTTGTCTCTTCACTTTTTTGATAAAGTCCTTTGATGAACAGAAGTATTTAATTTTTAGGTCCCATTTATCGATTTTGTCTTTCCCTGCTTATGCGTTTGTTGTCATATCTGATGGCCTATTGTTAAATACAAGGCCCCTCAGCCTTGCCCCTGCGTTTTCCTCTAGGAATTTTATGGCTTTGGTTTTCACATTTAGGTTCTTGATTCATTTTCGATTTTGTGTATGGTGTGAGGTATGGATCCTGATTCATTCTTCTGCATGTAGAAATCCAACTTTCCCGGCACCATTTATTGAAGAGACTCTTCCTTCCCCATTGAATGGACTTAACCACTGTCATCGAAAGTCAGTTGACCGTAAATGTATGGGTTTATTTCTGGACTCTCAATTCTGTTCTATTGGTCTGTGTTTCTAATATTATACCGGTACCAGCCTGTTTTAACTACTGTGGCTTTATAGCATATTTTGAAGTGAGGAAGTTTGACTCTTTCTACTTTATTATTCTTCTTTTTTAAGATTGCTTTAGCTGTTCAGGGTCCCTTTCCATTCCATATAAATTTGAGGATTGGCTTTTCCATTTCTGCAAAAAAGGTTGGAATTTTGATGGAGATTATATTTAATTTGTTTTGGGTAGTGTTGACATCTCAACTATATTAAGCCTTTCAATCCATGAATGTGGAATGTTCTTTCATTTATTTAGGTCTGTAATTTTTTCTAGTAACATCTTATAGTTTTCCGTGTACACGTCTTTCACCTTCTTGGTTAATTTTATTCCTAAATGCTTTATTCTTTTAGATGCTATCTTAGGCTGGGTTCTCTAGAGAACCAAGACCGGTAAAGTGTATATATAGAGAGATTTATTTCAAGGAAGTGACTCATGTGGTCGTAGAGGCTGGAAAGTCCCAAGTCCATGGGTCAGGCTGGAGGCTTCTCCATACTCACTTAGCTGCAGGGGCTGGCAAACCCGAGATCAGCCGGTCAGACAGCAGGCCTCTGGCCAAGATCGACAAGCAAGGCGACAGGTAAGCTGCTAGCTCAAGTCCCAGGAATTGGCAGTCAGGCAAACGGGAGCCAGCTGCAGGATCCAGAGCGAGCAAAAGCCCACGAGCCTTGCCAGAAAGTCCACCTGTATTGGATGCAGGCCGCACCTGCAAGGAAACTCCCTTTCAACACATTGGCTCCTCCAGCAGATCCCATCATGGAGGTGATCGCATTATATCAGATCTCGTTATGGAGGTGATTACGTCATTACACAGCTGCCAAACCACCGAGAGTCATGGCCCAGTCAAGCTGACACACAGCTGTAACCATCGCTGATGCTATTGTGAATGGTAATGTTTTTAAAATTTGTTTTCCGCTTGCTCATGGCTATGTAGAAACCTGACTGACTTTTGTTGACTCTGTGCCTTGCCTGCTTGCTGAATTCACTGATTAGTTCTAACAGCTTTTTTACTGACTCTTTAGGGTTTTCTAGGTATAGGATCATATGCGCTGTGATAAGGGGTAGCTTTACTTCCTGCTTCACAATGTGGATACCTTTCTTTTTTTCTAGCCTAATTGCTCTGGCTAGGACTTCCAGAACAATGTTGAGTACCAGTGGTGAGAGTGGGCGTCCCTGTCTTGTTCCTGGTCTTAATGAGAAAGCTCTCAGCCTTTCTCCACTGAGTATGAGTTAGTGGTTTTTATAGTTTTTTACATATATATATATATAATATATATATATTATATTGATATAATGTGATCACCTCCATGATGGGATCTGCTGGAGGAGCCAGTGTGTTGAAAGGGAGTTTCCTTGCGGGTACGGCCTGCATCCAATACAGGTGGACTTTCTGGCAAGGCTCATTTTTTATCGTTGTCGTTGTTAGATGCCGTTAAGTCGGTTCTGACTCGTAGTGACCTTACGTACAACAATAAAACACTGCCCGGTCCTGCGCCTTCCTCACAATCACTGCCATGCTTGAGCCCATTGTTGCAGCCACTGTGTCAGTCCATCTTGTTGAGGGTCTTCCTCTTTTTTGCTGACCCTCTACTTTACCAAACATGATGTCCTTCTCCAGGGACTGGTCCCTCCTGATAACATGTCCAAGTATGTGAGACAAAGTCTTGCCGTCCTTGCTTCCCAGGAGCACTCTGGCTGCACTTCCAAGACAGAGTTGTTCATTCTTCTGGCGGTCTGTGGTATATTCAATATTCTTCGCCAACACTGTAATTCAGAGGTGTCAGTTCTTCTTCAGTCTTCCTTATTCACTGTCCAGCTTTTGCATGCACGCGAGGCGATTGAAGATACCGTGGCTTGGGTCAGGCGCACCTTAGTCCTCAAAGTGACATCTTTGCTTTTTAACACTTTAAAGGGGTCTTTTGCAGCAGATTTTCCCAGTGCAGTACATCGTTTGATTTCTTGACTGCTGTTTCCCTGGGTGTTGATTGTGGATCCAAGTAAAATGAAATCCTTGACAACTTCAGTCTTTTCTCCATTTATCATGATGTTGCTTCCTTTTACATGTTTGCATTCTTGATCAAGTTAGCAAACCAACGTTTGGGGTGGTTGCTGTGGCCACTTTGGGATTTGTTACGTTGCAGACACATCGTGTTGGCAAAATGCCATGTCTGAATTGCATTTAAGGGACTGTAAAGTCACTGGAGTCAAGCATGGTTTCTACATCAAAGGTGGTCAAGTCTGAACAGAAGCAGCTGCTGGTTGGTGCCATCCTGCCCCTGGCTCCCTCCCTCCGAACATCATCTGTGTTTTAAAATGAGAAAATGGGTTTCCTTTTTTTTTGGACTCTGCTCGTTATTATTGCTTAAAGCAGTTATCAGACACATATTTTTAAATTTCTCTGAAGACAGCCTGCACCTGCTTTGCCATCACCCTCGTTGGCTCGGCCATTGATACCTGAATAGTGGATGCTAGGTGAGGTGGTCTCTGCTACAGGGAGCTGTTGGCATGACCCCTTAGCTGAGTTCTGATCCCATTTTAGCTGAGCAAGTATGTTTTGAGGAAAAAAATGTTTTTGACATATTTAGGTTTCTTTTAGATCTTAGATTCAGGTTTAAAACTTTGGGACAGAAATATTAAAAATAATTTTTGCAAGCCGTGTCTCTCCCACCTGCCGAGTCTCACGTCATTAAAGATGTTCATAAATAGTCCAGAAGCTGGATGGCATAGAGCGTTTCAGAGGTTCACTGCACACCTTTGCTATCTTTTTGTCTGGCTTGTTTTCTGCAAATCCAGCTGGGCAGGTCCAGGCCTCAGGCCTTTAGTTTGCCTGTCTTCTTGCACCTGCTGGGTGGTGCTCTTCCTCCAGAGGCTGCAGGCGCGCCTGGAGCCTGTGACCCTCACCCTCCCGTGTGCACCTTAAACCTTCGTCCTGGCGCGAGGTGGTGTGTGGGGAGGTCACTTCCTCACGGGAGTCAGTCTCCAGGGCAGGCGGCTCCTGCCCTGGGTCGTGACTGAAGGAGTCCCTGCAGTAGGAGAAGCACCTTGTTGCAGTCCCCGGCTGACCTCTCACGGGTGGCACCCCTCCCAGCAGCCTGAGCCACTGGCCGATCCGGAAGCTCCGCACCCGTGAGCCGCCTGGAGCCCGAGCACAGTGTTCCGCCTTAGCTTTGCCGTGTTCCCCGTGTGGCCTGTTCCAGGTCGGCAGGGATGGGGATGACAGCCCAGTGTTTGGTGTGGTCTTCCTGGTGGCCGGCGGCTGGCCTGGGCTCCTGCTGCAGAGAGGCCCCTCTTGGGGACCTGTGCTCTGGCCTCAGGCAGGTGTGACATGCAGGAGTCCTGTCTCTGCAGCAGCCCCTCTCATGATCGGGGCTGGACATGGGTTCAAGCTTCCTGCTTGTCCTGGTAAGCCGCGTGGTGGGTGGCCCTTTCTGCCCTGTGCCTTGATGTGAGATTTTTCTTGTTTCGCCTCACGCCCATTTCCTGTCAAGCCTGGCGTTGTTGGGAAAGATGGTGGGTGGAGTCCTCAGAAGGGGCACCGCAGTCAAGTGCCCCATCCTTGCTGGCCGTTTCCGTCCATGGGGAAAGGTGTGGTGTTGAGTGGACACCACCCAACCCTGCCCCACGTGGCTGCGGTGCTGCATGTCTGCCCGCTCCCCCCGCTTCCCAGGCCTGGGGTGCATAGGAGCCAGCCAGGGCGCTCAGCCTCCTTCTATATCTTACGTGCTGGCGCTGACCGTGCCGAGTTGCTCAACGTGAAGTGAAGCGTGTCCTTGCTATGGGAGGTTGCTTCTTTCTTCGGAGAGAGTGAACTCCCGGCTCCTGCTCGCTGGTGCTGAAAGCGCAGGCCCTCCCCTGTGTGCGTGCTCTCTGCTGGGCCGTGTTCTGCTCTGTCCCTGTGGTGTCCCCGTGGGGTGTTTGCTTTGCTGGACTGAGTTCCACCATGTCCCTGTGGTGTGTTCTCTTTGCCAGGCCATGCTTCACCGTGTCCCCTCAGTGTCCCTGTGATGTCCCTGTGATGTGTTCTCTTTGCCAGGCCGTGCTCCACCATGTTCCCATGACGTCCCCATGGTGCCCCCGTGGTGTATTGCCTTTGCTGATCCGTGTTCTGACTGTGTCCCCATGGTGTGTTTGCTTTGCTGGGCCGTGTTCTGCCATGTCCCCCGTCAGTGGCACCAGCGGCTCCCAGAGCCGTGCAGGATGGCATTGCAAGTGTGGGGTTTGAAGAGCAAGGCCAAGTGACTGGATGAGGCTGGCTGGCTTCTTCCCCACGTCTGGCCACCAGGGAGCGCTCGCGGCACAGGCTTCGCAGGCTGCCGCTTCCTGGCCGTGTCACCCAGCAGTCGATGGGGCTCGTGCCTAGAACCTTGTAGGTGAAGCTGGCTTGTGTCTCACATGCTTGTGCTGGGGTAAGGTCATGTTTCTGAAGGTTAATGTAAGTGACAGCTGACCTGTTTGTTTCTTTAAATAATGGTCTTTAGTGTTTAGACCAGTTTTAGGTTTACAGAAAAATTATGCACAAAGTCACGTCCCTCTCCCCAACTGCTAACGCGAGGTTCCTGCCGTAAGTTTGTCACGGTTCCTGAACCCGTGTTGATACGCTGTAATTAACCAAAGTTCGTAGTTCTCATGAGGGTTCACTCTGTGGGTTTGACAAATGCATCGTGTCATGTGTCCCCAACTAAACGGTCACACAGGACAGCGTCACTGCGGTGACAGCGCCCTGGGCCCCACCTGTTCACCCCGCAGCCGGCGCCCACCGAGCTCCTCGCCGTCTGCGGTTGTATCCTGTGGTCGCATTCCTGCTGTAGCCGCCTTTGCGACGAGCAGACTAGAATCCAGGCTCGCTCAGCTCGTGGCCCGTAGGGAGTCCGCTCGGTGACGGGAATGCCGTATCTGGTTTTGCTTTTGTCGCAGGGACCCACAGAAAGGAAAACATTTAAATTCCCTAAAAAAAACCCAAACCCACTGCCATCGAGTCACTTCCTATTCAAATGAGATGATAAATTCTATTTGCTGTTTGCTGCGTGGTTCCTCAGCCTGCTGGCGGGCAGTGGTCCAGCCTGAATCACAGCCATCACGGGAGGCGTGGGCCTGGGTCTGGGGACACAGAAGCGCCTGGCTCGCCCCACACACACACCACCGGTGTCCATCCAGATAAAGGCTGCAGACACCACCATGAGCGTCTGCCACGCTGTTCTCTTGCGGGGGAGCAGCTGGCCGTCCTCGTGCAGCTGCCGGTGGAGACGCTGTGCTGCGGGTGCTGGCCCACCAGGCCTAGACCAGGCTGAGGAACATGGGTGGAGACGCTGTGCTGCGGGCGCTGGCCCACCAGGCCTAGACCAGGCTGAGGAACATGGGTGGAGACGCTCTGCCATGGGCACTGGCCCACCAGGCCCGGATCAGGCTCAGGAACATGGGTGGAGACGCTCTACCATGGGCGCTGGCCCACCAGGCCTGGACCAGGCTCAGGAAGGTGGGTGGAGACATTGTGCTATGGGCGTTGGCCCACCAGGCCCGGATCAGGCTCAGGAACATGGGTGGAGACGCTCTGCCATGGGCGCTGGCCCACCAGGCCCGGACCAGGCTGAGGAACGTTGGTGGAGACACTGTGCTATGGGCGTTGGCCCACCAGGCACGGACCAGGCTGAGGAACGTTGGTGGAGACACAGTGCCATGGGCGCTGGCCCACCAGGCCCGGACCAGGCTCAGGAAGGTGGGTGGAGACGCTCTGCCATGGGCGCTGGCCCACCAGGCCCGGACCAGGCTCAGGAAGGTGGGTGGAGACGCTCTGCCATGGGCGCTGGCCCACCAGGCCTGGACCAGGCTGAGGAACGTTGGTGGAGACACAGTGCCATGGGCGCTGGCCCACCAGGTCCGGACCAGGCTGAGGAACATGGGTGGAGACGCTCTGCAATGGGCGCTGGCCCACCAGGCCTGGACCAGGCTCAGGAAGGTGGGTGGAGACACAGTGCCATGGGCGCTGGCCCACCAGGCCTGGACCAGGCTCAGGAAAGTGGGTGGAGACGCTCTGCCATGGGCGCTGGCCCACCAGGCCTGGACCAGGCTCAGGAAGGTGGGTGGAGACACAGTGCCATGGGCGCTGGCCCACCAGGCCTGGACCAGGCTCAGGAAGGTGGGTGGAGACGCTCTGCCATGGGCGCTGGCCCACCAGGCCTGGACCAGGCTTAGGAAGGTGGGTGGAGACACTGTGCTATGGGCGTTGGCCCACCAGGCCTGGACCAGGCTGAGGAACATGGGTGGAGACGCTCTGCCTGTTCTCTTGGTGGCGCTCCTCCCTCCTCCCAGGTCCGTCTGCCCAGGACGGTACACTCTTCTGCAGAGCTGGGTCCCTCTGCCCCGGACGGCACACACTTCCTGCAGAGCTGTGGCCACGGTGGGAGCCCTTCTAGCCACTAGAGGTGACTTCATGTGAGGGCAGGTGTGCCAGGCGGGGTGCACAGAGCCCGGCTCCAGGGGCCTCCTGGACACACAGACAAGGAGCCTGACCTGGTCGCATGGAGAGGTGTCCTAGTGGCTGAGGGTGCCCCAGCTAGCCCCTAGCACAGAGCTGGCCGGGGCACCTTCAGGAGACACTCGGTGGTGGGTGGCACTGGGCCTTACCAGGAAGGATGGGGCTGGGGTCCAGGAGCAGGCAGGCAGGCCTGGCCAGCACAGGAGAGCCATGGCCAGAGGGGCCCTTGGGTCTGCAGGGTCCCGGGGGGGCGTGGAAGCAGGGCTGCTGGGCCTGTTCCAGCAACATAGGCGGTGGCCTCTGAGCCCCCATCTTTGGGCTGGCTCCAGTGTCTCTGTCCTCCACCCATGCCTGCAGCCACTGCCTGGGGCGTGGGGTGCCAAGGCCGACCGGCTGCGACACGCCACGCCCCACCCTGCCTCACCCTCCCCCCGCATGCCCAGCCCACCCACAGTCTCCCTCCTGGGGTTAGGAGTTGGGTTAGGAGCTGGATGGGTGTGACAGCTGCAGACCAGCTTTCTGAGATCCCCAAGTGACTGCTGACCCCTCCTGTGCCAGGTGAGGCTGGTGAGGACACACTGCCTGCAGGTGAGGGCACCTGGCACTGGCCGGGAGGGAGGCCGCCTTCTCCCTGTGCAGCCACATGGCTTGGGCACAACAGCCCTTCCCGTGGCCTCCCATTTGTGCCGTGCAGCCGAGAGGCAGACATGGGGGTCCCAGTCTGTGTGCTGCAGACCCCACCTCCCCAGCTGGTAAGGACAGAAACCAGGCCTGGCGCCAGGGAGGCCCTTCTGAGGGGCTGTCAGGCTCACATGTTCCTGCCTCTGCATTTCCCCAGGTAGGCTGGGGACCGTGAGGGCACTTCAGAGCACAGTCCCTGCAAGCCCAGGCCTGAGGGCCACCAGGGAACCTGCCAGCCCAGTGCCTCCTGCAGGTCCATGCCCTCCCTGCCCGGCTCTGCCCCTCCCACCAGCTCTGTGCCTTCCCAGTGGCCCCCGCACCCTCCCGCCAGCCCCCCATCCTCCCAGGGGCCCCTGTGCCCTCCCGCCGGCCCCCCACCCTCCCAGTGGCCTCTGTGGCCTCCCACCAGGACCCTGCCAGCTCTCACAGCTCTGCCAGGTACGTCTCCTGCCCAGAGGCCTCAGAGGTGAAGTTCCGGTGCTGCCAGCCTGTGCTTTTTGCCAGCTCAGCCCTGCACCCAGAGCTGGCAGGGCCAGAACCCCGTGGCCAGGCTGCTCAGTGCATCTTTGAGGACGGCCCCCACTGAGTCCCCGGGTCCCTTTCCCTGTCACTGCTGGGGAGTGGGTGAGGGCAGGGTCAGACCTTTGCCCCCCGGCCAAGCACCCACACTCTCATTCCCGTTCTGGAGGCTCCGCAGGCCCCTCCCACACAGCCTTTCCTCTGGGGCCACAAACAAGGTCAGTGCCTGCAAGAGGGCCCAGACACCCTAATCCTCTCACCCTCCTCCAAGCACAGCCATTCGCATGGGCTTTGGGGGCACTTGGGCCATTTGGACGGACCCTGGGGACGAGGAGGCCAGCAGAACGTGTTTGGCTCCCTCACCTGTGGGCTAGGAGTCGTGACATCTGCCCTGCACACCTGGCCAGAGGTGGTGCCCCCAGCGTTGACCCGGGGCGTGGCCTCTCAGCCTGGGTCTCACTGGTAAGGTGGCGTGCCCAGCGTTGGCCCGGGATGTAGCCTCTCAGCCTGGGTCTCATTGGTAAGGTGGGGCTGGATTCAAGACCCGCCTCTCAGAACGAGGCCTCTGGAGCCAGCCCAGGATCTCTGTGGCTCCCTGTGACTCAGGGACTCTAATGGGGGCAGGGACAGCACGTCCTGACCTGAGAGGGGCTGGGGGTGCCCACAGGAGTGCCGCAGGGGGCCCAGGACCTGGCCAGCCCTATGCAGATGGCAGTGAGGGCGGTGCCCCTGAGGCGGGGGACCAGTCTGGTCTCGGCGGCAGTGGAGAGGGGCAGGCTGTTTGTCTCCTTTGGAGCTGAGGACACCCCCACCCTGTGACGTGCTTGTAAGTGACAGAACGCAGCAAAGACTGTGATTCCCCCCGGCATGGTCAGAAAGGATCCACAGCGTCCCCTCCATGGGGACACTCGCTGCTGTTGCCTAGTCACCACTTAAGGACCTGAGTCCCTGAGGTGGCCAGGGCTGCAGACAGGCCACTCCTGGGCACTGGTGGACTGCCCAGCTGGGATCTGGAGGGACAGTCAGGACCAGCCGCCACACATGACTGAAGAAACCTCTGGATGGTTCCGGCCCCAGCCTTTGAGTCACCTAGACACCTCAGCAGAGGCTGGCACTGTTGCCGGGCCTGTCTGGATCCCGACCCCAACGTCCCTGAGCAGAGGACATCACGGCGTATGACGCTGCCGGGGCTGGGGCTGACCTGTCACGCGGGGCATCTAGGACGGGGAGCGCCATACAGTGCCCAAGGAGTGTGTGTCCATTCGGCTGGGATAAGCAGCAACTGTAGGGCACATTTCAGCGGGGATGGAGGCAGGGAGGTGTCTGAAGGCTGGTACCCCAGCAACTCTGCCCAGTGCCGGCTGTGCCTGTGTCTTGTGGGGCGTAGGCAGGTACCCCCCTCATCGGCACGCCCACCACTACAGACCACCCAGGCCTGCCCAAGGAAAGGCGTTGCTCAGAGCAGATGCCCTTTCTGAAAAGAGCGAGCTGCCTTTTCCTCCCGCCCCCAAGCTTCTGAACCACTCCTGGCAACACCCACACGCCTTGCATTTTTATACTGAGTGAATCACCAGCGTTTGCATGAGGCTGCTGCTGCCAGCCAAACAATGCCACTTCTAGAATTGGTCAAAGAACAGAGAAGGCACGGGGCCTACATCGTCCTGGGCTCACTGTGGGAGGGGGCGCCATCTGGGTAGGACTGGGGGCTCTGATTCTGCACACCCTCGCCTTGGGCGACTTTGGAGCCCGGTGATCCCAGAGCCCCCGGCCACTCTGGCTGCTTCCTGCCCAGGCCAACCCCGACGGGTCCTGGTGGAGCCAGCTGACAAGCAGGCTTCCAAGACAGCCTGGGGGTCTCTTGGGCTTGGGGGCTGTCAGCTGGAGGCCTGGCCTCGCCGCCTCAGACCTCTCTGGGCCAGGAAGCACCCCACCCCCACTTGGCCTCTGTAGCAGGCCCCCCCAAAAACTCATATGCCCCCGGAACCTCAGAACATGACCTTATTTGGAAAACATCGTGGCAGAGGTAATCAGCTAAGATGAGGTCACGCTGGAGCTGCCGGCCCCAAACCCCACCTGAGTGGAGGTGACAGTGGAGTAAAGATGGAGGGATACGACCACAAGCCAAGGAATACCTGGGGCCACCAGGAGCGGAGAGGCTGGGAAGGCTGCTCCTCTAGAGCCTCCCTTCCGGTACCCGGTTTTAGATTTCCACCTCCAGAGCTGCTGTTTCCAGGTGCCCGGCGTGTGGCCCTTTGTTAGCGTGCAGGACCTACGCAGAGGCTTATTGTAAGGAATTGGCTCTCTCGGTTGTGGGGCTGGTGAGTGTGAAATCCGTAGGGCCCGCTGGAGGCTCAGCAGGGTGTCTGCCTTACAGTCTGAAAACCTCCCTTTCCCACTGACTAGATGAGGCCCACCCACATCGTGGTGACAACCTGGTTTAGGTAGAGCCAATTGGCTGTAAACATGAACGACATCTGCAAAACGCCTTCACAGCAACATCGGGCCGAGTGTCTCACCCAGCCACTGGGCACCATAGCTGAGACTGGTCCACACACTGAGGTCGCCACCCTGAGCAGCAACAGGAGACGAGCGTAGCTCTCTGCCTTCCTCACCTCCCGGCCCACCAGCCTGTGCCCGGGGGCCGCCGTCCCCATGGGAGGCTCTGAGCCACAGGGGCTGCGGGCTGTGTTTGGGCTGCTGGCTCTGACCCGGGGCCGCGGGCACGGGGTTCCTGGTTCGCCTCTGCTGATGAACCCTGAAGACGTTGTCTTGGTGTCTACTCTGTGCCTGGCCCTGGGCCCAGCCCCAAGAGAGAGGACAGAGGGCCTAAGTGGGCTCTTGTCTGAGTCCCGGGCAGCTTGTACAGGTGGCCCCAAGAGAGGGGTGACAGGGCAGGAGGTGGGTGTCACCTTGTGGACTCAGGGCTCCATGTGGGCAGCACACCTGCCCTCCAGTAGGCAGTGGACACAGTAGCCCCACAGCGCCTGGTGGGTGCCCCCCCCGAGCCTCGGCCAGGAGCCCCGAAGTTGCCATCCAGGGCGCCCAGAACTCCGTGGTTCCCACACACCCTGTGGCCTTGTTTCCACTCACGAAGGCGGGACTATATATAACGGGCAGTGTTTTCACTTAGCAAAATGGTAGACACTCCATTAGTCACGCGGTCCTGCCTTTTATCTGTAGCGCTGGGGGCCATCATAAGGTCACTGGGAGTCAGAATCAACTCAACGGTAACAGGTATTTTTGGTTTTGGAGGCCATTTGGAGGCACGACGATGCTTTCAGCCAGTGTCCTGGTGAGGAGCTTAGCAAAGCCTGAGGGAGCAGTCCCCTGCAGATGGGTCACAGGGATGCCCCAGGTGGAGGGGCCACGGGGGTATCCCAGGTGAATAGGGTCATGGGGGCATCCCAGGCTTCAGCACTTCCTGTCCAAAGGGCCTGAGCCCCCGCAGACCCAAGGACTCAGAATGCCAATACCGCTGGATGTGGAAGCACAGCTCTGCCCCTCCTGCAAAGCCCAGGGCTGCCCCGTACAGACGAGCCTGTCCCCACCAGGCAGCTGCCAGGCCCTGCAGGACGGCCCCTGGGTGTGGACTGGGGGTGGCAGAAGCAGAAGGCCCTCGTCACTGCCGCAGCATGGCTATGGGGGACAGAGCCGGCGGACACCCTGGTGCTGGCTGGCATTTCCCCGGCCTCACCTTCTCCGTGGCCCAGACTTCCGGGGCTGTCCTCAAGACCTTCCCCTCGGCAGCAGTTACCCCAAGGCTTGACGAAGGTCACGGATGTCCTGCCTCAACCTTGACCTTCCAATCAGGCCCTGGCCCCCTTTGGTGGGGGGCTGTTTTCCGTCTTGTGTGCACCCTTGCAGCCAAAAGAGGCTGTGAGCTGCTGGCCGCAATCAAGACTTGCCTTTCTGGCTGCTTTGAAGCCAAACCCTTGGCTATATTTTGGGGAACTTTAACTTTTGTTCCGGGGCGTGGTAAATAAATAGAACAACCCTTTGCTGATTCCGCACCTTTTACATGTACACGGCAGTGACATCGATCACGCTCATCGTGTTGCCCAACCACCACCGCTCTCCCCTGCCCGACTTCCCTGTCACCCTAACGGGAGCTCAGTGCCCTCTAAGCAAGGACTCCCCATCAGCCCCTCACCTGCCCCTGGTAACCACTAATGAACTCTGGAGTCCCTGCGCTGCGCTACCCAGACAATTTCACGTAAGCGAGATCCCACGGTATCTGCCCTCTGGTGTCCGGCAGTTTCACTCAGTAGTGTTTTCAAGAGCTTCGTGCCTCCGAAACGTGGACTGTCCGCACGAAGACGATGTCAGGAGCGGTTCTGCCCCAGTGCCTTCTGCACCAGGGCTGCTGCCTCTGAAATGCTTGGGGGTCATTTCCAGGGAGTGTCGTGATCACGGGGCTGGGGACCCCAAAGCCGGACTTGGGTTACTGGGGCTTGATCCAGCGCCTCGTCACGAGGGCTAAAGCCCAGGCCAGTGTGGGTGACCGTTGTGGGTGATGGCATGGTGTCCTGAATTGGTGACGCCAGGTCATCTGGGCTCTGTGGCCCAGTCTTCAAGACAAGCAAGGCAGGGACAGCGCTGACGATCACACGGCCATTGGGAGGGAGGCTCTGCCCCACCTGAGGCAGCAAGTGGCTGTGGGTTGGCCAGTGGGTTCAGGACAGGAAGGAGTGTGGCAGTCTGAGAGAGGATATCTGGGAGCCACGAGGCCCGGCCACGTGTCAGACAGCTTGAACACAGGTGGGAAAGCCTGGGACAGTGCGTGGTGCTCACTTCCGGCAGTGTTCCCTGCTCACCTCCTGCCCAGGAGCCCGCAGGCTGGAGGAGAAGGAGGGCTCACAAGCAAGCGTGAGAGACAGCAAATGGCCGAGTGCAGGTAGGGGCACAGTGAGCAGAGTGACGGTGGAGTCTAATCTTGGGGGGATTCCTGGAGGAGGGAGGTTTAAACAGGAGAAGCAGGGCAGCTTCTCAGATGGGAGGAAAGAGGCACTGCTGCTCTCCTGGGGGAGGAATGCAGCCTCCAGTGCTCACTGAGTGCTTGATGAATGGACAGGCGGGTAGATGGAGGATGGATGGAGGATGGATGGGTGGATGGATGGGTGGGTGGATGGGTGGGTGGATGGGTGGATGGGTGGATGGGTGGGTGGATGGGTGGGTGGATGGGTGGGTGGATGGATGGGTGGGTGGATGGGTGGGTGGATGGGTGGGTGGGTGGATGGATGGGTGGATGGGTGGGTGGATGGGTGGGTGGATGGGTGGGTGGATGGGTGGGTGGGTGGATGGGTGGGTGGGTGGGTGGGTGGATGGGTGGGTGGGTGGATGGATGGGTGGATGGGTGGGTGGATGGGTGGGTGGATGGGTGGGTGGGTGGATGGGTGGGTGGGTGGATGGATGGGTGGGTGGGTGGATGGGTGGGTGGATGGGTGGGTGGGTGGATGGGTGGGTGGATGGGTGGATGGGTGGGTGGGTGGATGGGTGGATGGGTGGGTGGATGGGTGGGTAGGTGGGTGGGTGGATGGGTGGATGGGTAGATGGTAGACTGGTGGAGGTGGATGGATGGGTGGGCAGAGGGTGAATGGATGGGTGGGTGGGTGGATGGTGGGTGGGTGGAGGATGGAGGGTGGATGGATGGGTAGAGGGTGGATGGATGACATCTGGGCCTGGACTCGGGACACAAGGTGACATCCAGCAACAGGCCAGATGAGCTGCCCCTGCCTGGCGCCCTGTGCCTGCGTCAAGCCTTTGTAGCCACGCGGTGTCCTTTAAGCCCTATGTCCTCCCTGGGGCAGTACTGCCGCCAAGGGGACAAAAGTTGGCTCCTGGAGGTGGGGAGGGGAAATCTTCAGCTACCACAATGGTCTGTGGCCTCACAAAGCTCCACTGCACCCGGCAGAACTGTATCCCTTGGTATGTCATTTCTCCCATTAGGGAGAAAGTGGATCTTAATTAATCAGGTTAAATTTAAATGAAATGGAGCCTTTCCCCTTAGAGGGTGATAATGAAGTAAAGGCTGAGACCCAGCTCTCGGTGCTGGTCAGCAGCACCCCACCTGTGCCTGGTGGGGACATTTCTAGATGAAAGTCAGGGTCCTGTGATGTTGGGGTGGCCGTGTCGGGTTTGGAGATGGTCCTGTGGTGTTGGGGTGGCCGTGTCGGGTTTGGAGACGGTCCTGTGGTGTTGGGGTGGCCGTGTCGGGTTTGGAGACTGCCTGGCCTTCCCTGCAGGCACTTAAAGCTGCATGTGTTCCACCGGAAGCGCCAGCTGCTGGACCGTAGGTCGACAGCAATAGGATGGTGGGGGCAAGGATGTCCATCCCGGTGCTGCTGGGGGTGCTGACGCGATGGGAGAGCCCCGGCCAGTACAGGCCAGGGATGGTGGAGCTCCTGGGGACGCAGGTCCTGGCCCCAACCTTCACACGGACTCTGCGGGGCTCGGGAAGGGCCCCGCGTCCTGAGCCAGGGTTTCTGCGTTGGTCACTGAGCCTGGTAGGCTCTCAGGACAGGGCCGTCCCCAGAGTGCAGACCCTCCGGCATCTCCAGCCCTCCCCCGTGCCCCTCTCTGTCCTCGGGGTGAGTTTCCAAGCTTGGATATGAGTGGGGGTGTGACGGGCCACTGGACATGGGGCAGGGGGTGGGAGGTGGCCTGGAAGTGCAGCTGGCAGCAGAGTGGGAAACACCTAAAGGAAGGTGACAACCAGCCTGGGACACTTGAGGAATCCACCTGGGTTCAGGTACAGGTGATGCTGCCCAGGCGAGGGTGCCCGTGAGGGAAGGGGGGCTGTGCAACAGTGACGTCACTAGGGGTGTGGGGGTGTGGAGTGTACCGGTGACACTGTCAGAGGGGGTGACACCAAAGTGACTATAAAAATTTTGAACAGTGTTCCAGCAGACATTTATTATTTTTTATAAAACTATCCCTGTAGTTACAACAACAAAAACATTTTTCCTAAGCCCAGCTTACATAGAGACCTACAGAGCTAAAGCTCCATGCTGATTTCCCTTCTGAGCCTTCCGTCGCCCTCGGTTCATACCTGTCGTCATTACCCAGCTCCACCCGTTGCGCAGCAGGCACACGCTGTGGGTTTTGTTGAGCTCCGTGTTTCAGTCGCTGATTTTGTCAAATTTTCTGGTGTTTTAGCTACAGTGTTGTGGTAATCAGCAAGGGCAGGGGTGACACCAACCCTGCGGTGCCTCTGCTGTGAGAGGGCCTCGGGGACCGGAGGGCGGGCTGGGCGGTGGGGAGGCGTCCGCACAGCTCCCTCCTCTGTCCACGTGCCTGCCTGGCGCCAAGCCGCCTGTGTGCACTTTTTCGTCGTCTGTATAAACATGATCTACCCCACATGTGACGGCAAGTGTCTAGTAACCCGAAACCCACTGCCGTCGAGTCAATTCTGACTCATAGCGACCCCGTAGGAGGGAGTAGAACTGACTTTAGGGTTTCCTAGGCTGTGATTTTAAGAAAGCAGACGGCTGCATCTTTCTCTTGCGGGGCTGCTGGTGAGTTCTGACAGCTGGCCTTTCCGCTAAGAACTGAGCGCTTTAACCACTGCCCCACCAGGGCTTCTTAAGTATCTAGTTGTTAGGTGCTGTCGAGTCAGTTCCCACTCATAGTGACCCCCGTGTACAACAGAACGAAACACTGCCCGGTCCTGCGCCATCCTCACAATTGTTGCTATGGATGAACCCATTGTTGCAGCCACTGTGTCAAACCATCTCGAGGATCTTCCTCTTTTTCGCTGACCCTCCACTTTACCAAGCATGTTGTAGCCACTTTAAAAAAAAAGCAAGACGACAGCCTGCCTCGGGGCAGCTGAGTGTCCTGGGCTGCCGCAATGAAGCGCCACACTAGGAACTTTGAACTACGTGAGTCTGTCCTCTCACAGTTCTGGAGGCAAAGGCCACAATCCAGGGGTCTCCCGGCTTGGCTCCTTCTGAGGCCTCTGCTGACTGGTGGCTGCCAGCAGCCCTTGGCTTGTGGTCGCATTGCCGGATCTCTGCCTCCATCTTTACGTGTCTTCCCTGTGTCTGTGTCTCTGTCCACAAGGCCCGCAGTCATTGATGAGGCCCACTCTGCTCTTGGATGACCTCATCTTAACTCATCACGTCTGCAAAGGCCCTATTTCCAAACAAGGTCGTGGTCACAGGTTCGGGGTTAGGACTCCAACATACCTTTTAGGAGGTGTCATGGATTAAGGTATGTCCCCCCAAAAATGTGTGTATCAATTTGGCTAGGCCATGATTCCCAGTATTGTGTGGTTGTTCTCCATTTTGTAATTGTAATTTTACATTAAAGAGGATTAGGATGGGATTGTAACACCATCCTTACCCAGGTCGCATCTCTGATCCAACGTAAAGGGAGTTTCCCTGGGGTGTGGCCTGCACCACCTTTTATCTCTCAAGAGATGAAAGGAAAGGGAAGCCAGCAGAGAGTTGGGGACCTCAAACCACCAAGAAAGCAGTGCCAGGAGCAGAGCGCGTCCTTTGGACCCGAGGTTCCTGCGCAGAGAAGCTCCTAGTCCGGGGGAAGACTGATAATGACGAGGACCTTCCTCCAGAGCCGACAGAGAGAGAAAGCCTTTGCCTGGAGATGACTCACTGAATTTGGACTTCTAGCCTACTGGACTGTGAGAAAATAAATTTCTCTTTGTGAAAGCCATCCACTTGTGGTATTTCTGTTAGAGCAGCACTGGATAACTAAGACAGGGGGACACAAGTCAACTCACACAGAGGCCCTCCTCTATCTCCTGCAGAGAACTTTCCAGATGCATTTGACAAGGGTACATCCACATTGTAGCATGTATCAGTACTTCATTCCTTTTCCTGGCTGAATAATATTCCAGCGTGAATGGACCCCGCTTGTCTGTCTGTCTACCCACTGATGGACACACGGGCTGTTTCTGCTCTTTGCCTCTCATGGGTAACATGCGGAACACCTGCTGTATCAGCCAGGCCTGGGCCCACCTTCCTCTACATCTGGTGCTGCAGTTCAGGAGCTGGACCGGAGCACGGTTTCTGATATTTAATTACATCACGTTACTCTGGAAAGAGGGGGCCCTCTGGTGGTTCTGGGGCTGCCCATGCAGAGAGCACCCAGGTTCCAGATGTGCGTGTCCCCATCCCACCAAGCCTCCCCCTTCCAGGCTCATCTGGGCCCAGTGACATGGTTTGAATTTTAACGTTTTCTAGTTCATTCATGCTAATAATACGTAGACAGTGAAAGCGGCGAGCACACAACTTTGGTTTCTGGGGAAGGTTCTGCAGGTGCAGAGGCACGTCTCTCGTTTTCTGCTGATGGCGTTTTCTCTATGGAGTTGTTTCTGTTTTAGGGTTACAGAGCTGTGCAGAAAGCGCAGTTCCCCTCTGTCCCCCCTCCTCCAGGTCTTCACCTCTTACCGTCTTGCACGCCTGTGCACACCTGTGCACGTGCGTCACAACTGATCAACTGGAGCCCGCAGTCCCATCAGGGCTCACTCCGCGTGCCACAGCCCTGCCCTGCGGGTTGACAGATGTGTCGTGGCCTGTGTCTGCCTGCTGACGGCATCTGCAGTAAGCCAGAGATGGACACTGAGGTGGGGATTCCTGATCGGCAGCTCGAAGCCCAAATCCTGCCACTCTGACAATTCTGCCGTAGACACTGCTCCCAGGCACATTCAGGCATGGCGTCCTATCTAACGCCTCCAGTAGGGTCTCTTGAATTACATGGGACGTTATGCAGATGGAGTTAGGCTTTAGGTGTTGTTAATTTTCTGATTTTTTCATGTCTTAATTTTGTGTTGAGGAAATGATTTCTTTAATGTTAAAAACAACCGGTTAGAATAAATACCAAAAACAAAACCGGTTGTCTGCTGCACCCCTCTCCCCACCCGCCATATCCTCGCCTCTCCCTTCCCCCCACGCCCCCCCAGCAGTGCTTTCCTGCCCGTTGGGGAGTTGAGGGGTGGGGGTTCCCCGCAGACCTCCTTTCCAGCGTCTCTCTGGCCCACCTTTTCTCGGATCTAGTCTGGAGACCCGGGTCTGCACTCGGGGTGAGCGCAGCAAAGGGGCCTGCACCCAGAGGTGTGCCTCCTCAGCCCCCTTCCCTGTGCCCAGAGTTCGTGGACCCCACCTTCCAGCGTCCCCTGAGCCCTGCCCTCCCTGGCCTGTCCCTACCACCCCCATCCATTAGCAGCTGGACGCACCCCCTTCCAGCCTGCGCCGGTCACCACAGTTATGTCTTGGTGTGTGTTTACAAAATCGGATTGCAGCTTGCTGTCTCTTAACTGAACAACAAGAAGTGGAGAGTGTCCCCCCAGGGCCCGTGGGTGTGTCTCCCTCTGAGAAAGATTCCCACTGTTCTCTAGGACCTCGGCTGCTCCATGAGTTATTAACCAGGTGGCGTGGATGGACTAACGGGCTTCCTCTCCACCCAGCCCTTGGGAGCATGGGCCCTGGAGGTGACGGGTAGGGGATTCTGGGCCTCCACTTACCCCGTGTGTCTGGAAGGTGGACGGGGAGCTGGGGGGCCTCCTCTCGGCCCTGTGGATTCCACATGAAGTGAGTGACCACAGGAGGCCAGAGAAGGGCTTGTGTATTAGTTTCCTGTTGCTGCTGTAACAAATTAGCACAAATGTAGTGGCTAAAACAACACAGATTTATTCTCTCACAGCTCTGGAGGTCAGAAGTCTGAAATGGACGTCACTGGGCTCAAATTAAGGTGTGGGCAGGGAGGGCTGTGCTCCTTCTGGGGCCTCTAGGGGAGAAATGGCTTGCTTGCCTTTTCCAGCTTCTAGAGGCCACCCACATTCCTTGGCTCACGGCCCCTCCGTCTTCAAAGCCAGCAATGGTGTGTTGAGTCTCCTGTTGCATCACTCTGTGCTGACTCTCCTGACTCCGTCTTCCATTTTTTAAGGACCCTGGTGATTATACTGAGCCCGCCTGGACAATCCATCATAATCACTTTAAGGCCATCTGATCAGCAACCTTAATTCCCCCTGGCCATATAATACAACATATTCACAGGTTCCAGAGATTAGGATGTGGACATCTTTGGAGGGGCCATCATTCTGCCTGCTGTACCTTCTCGAGAGAAGGGCCTAGGGTAGTGGTCCCGTTGCTCAGATATAAGGGAGATACTACATTCCTATCATCAATGTATAAAAGTGTCCATTTCCCTACGTCCTTGCCAACACTGGATGTTATCCATCTTTTGAATTTTTACTCAGTTTTGGAGTCAGGTCATTTTACAGTTGGGAAGTTGAGGTTCGGGGAGAGCAAGTAGCTTGCCTGAGGTCTCACACAGCTTCCTGTCTGTTTTCTGACCTCCAGTCTAGTTATTTTCTTGCTTAGCACAGTTTATATGGGCAGACATTTACCCTAGGGGCTGCTTGGAAACCATTTGCTGACTTTGTCATCTTTTATCCACTCATTCATCCACAACTATCAGCAAACACATACCGGATGGGGACCAGGGACTTAAGGACTAGAGGCAAGACACTAGGGCAACTAAGGCCTCCAGCCAACAGCCACAGAGGAAGCGAGGCCTCCGGCCTACGGCCACAGAGGAAGCCAGGCCTCTGGCCAATGGCCAGAGAGGAACTGAGGCCTCCAGCCAACAGCCATGTGAATGAGCCTTTTTGGAAGTAGATCCTACAGTTCTGGTCAGGCCTTGAGATGACTCATCCTTGGCCAACATCTTGACCACAATCCCATGAAAGACCCTGAGCCAGAGCCACCCAGCTAAGCTGCACCCAGATTCCTGACCCTCAAAAACTTGCGCTAGTAAATGTTTGCTGTTTTAAGCAAAAAAGAAAAAAAACAAAAAGCAGTTGAGCTGAGCACGTTAACCGTTTGCACCACCCAGGAACTTCGTTGCCATCAAGTCAATTCCCGCTCATGGCAACCCCATCAATATCAGAGCAGAACTGGGTTCCGTGGGGTTTTCAGGGACTGACTTTTCAGAAGTAGATCGTCAGGCCTATCTTCTGAGGTTCTTCTGTGTGGACCAACCCTTCAGTTAGCAGCCTAGTATGTTTGATGTTTGCACCACCCAGGGACTCAGTCTTTATAGGACAAGGAACCCTGGTGGTGCAATGGTTAAGTGCTTGGTTGCTAACCTAAAGGTTAGTGCTTCAAACCCACCCAGTGGCTCTGTAGGAGAAAGACCTGGCAATCTGCTTCTGTAAAGATTACAGCCAAGAAAAACCTACGGGGTGTTTCTACTCTGTCACCTGGAGTCGCTATGGGTCGGAATCGACTCAATGGCACCTACCAACCGATCTTTAGGGGAGCAGATTGCCAGGTTTTTCTCCCGCAGAGCAGCCGGTGGGTCTAAACCTTGACCTCTGGGTTAGCAGCTGAGCGCTTAACCATTGCGCCACCAGGGCTCCCATTTACCAGGGATAGGGAAATGGTCCACTCAGTGCTGAAATGTGAATTACAGACAGCTAACAAGGCGGGGCTAACCTGGAACCCAAACCGTTGAATGTTTCCAAGATACAAAGGCCCATGTGTTGATGGAGCGGATGGAGCAGAGGGGGCGCTGTGCTTTCAGGAGCCACTTGGGAGAGCAGCCTGCCACTTGACAGCTCCCTGGCAGTGCTCTGCCACCACCCTCCTTCTCCTGTGCTCCCCTTGATTCCCTCCTTCCCTCTCTTCTTCCCTCCTTCCCTCCCTCCCTTCTTCCCTCCTTCCTTCCCTCCGTCCCTCCTTCCCTCCTTCCCTTCCTCCCTCCCTCCCTATCCCTTCCTGTCCCACAGTGAAGTTCTACAGCGTGTTCATATGCAGCTAATTGCTGTCGAACAGGTTCCTTATTTTGTTCCCTCCACCCTACCATCCATTATAAAGGGCATGGCAGCACTGACAGCTCTTGTGCCTTCTGACATGTACGAAGGTCAAATCCATACCCAGGTCCTCACTATTTTGATCATCAGTGAGTTGCTCCCAGTTTGGCTGGGTAGGCAGCTTGCCTTTGTTCCCTCAGATAAGAAGGAAGGAAGGCTGTCCGGCGCGGCCCTGTAAGGTGGCTGCCTGTTGTCAGGGTTGCCAAGAGGTCACCTGAGACTCGTGCCAGGCAGGAGGGGTCGGCTCCATTTCTCAGATGAGGGCACCAGCCCCTTGTCTGATCCTAAGTGCTGTCATGCAAACATGGCCAGGGGTGGCCTGAGAACCCTCCCAGGTCGTCGCGACAAGGAGGACGTGGCACAGATGGTGAGTGTGGATGCATGTGAGCGCACACGAGTGTCTACAAGCCCCCAGGTGGAAATGACCCCGGGCCCATCGGGCACCTTTCTGCACATTTTGAGGGACATCCTGGGTCAGGTGGAACCTCCGAGGTCACTGGCGGTGCTGTTTAGGTCAGCAGGAGAGTGGCTCTACGTCTCCCTCTGCGTTTCCACTGCACGGCCAGCAAGAGCCAAGAAGCCTTTAAAGAAAACCCAAGCGTGCACAGAAATGGGGGACCGAGTCCCCACCCCATGCCCATCACCCAGCTCCCGCCCCCAGCCCACAGCCCACCCTGTCATGCTGCCCATCACTGTACAGCAAATCCCAGACACACAGTTCATCCCTTTCTGCCTTTTAGATCACGACTCTGGCACCACCATCCCCTAAACACTCGGCCGTGGAGCCGGCTGTGTGGGTGCTTGGCTGTGCTTGGGAGAAGGACTATACCCGCCAGCCTCCCTCAAGGCACCCTGGCATTTCTAGTCAGGGCAAATGGCTCTGGCGTCTGGCCTTTTTGGGGCACGACCATGCCAGTCCTTTGGGGGTAGCCCCGTCTGTCTGTCTGAGGAAGGCTGGCAGCCCTGGGTTGTAATGAACATGAAGTTTGTGGCTGGTTACAAGGCCCCACACATTCCATGCAGTGCTTGGTTTCAGCAAGACTCCTCCCTATGTAAACACAGGGACACTGAGACCTGCTGGCTTTTACTCCAGATATGAAGCTGCCATTTTTTCACTTCAGTAAAAAATGAATAAACTGCTAAGTGAATAAACCGGCAGCCGTGGAGTTGATTCTGACTCTTGGTGACCCCACGTGTGTCAGAGTAGAGCTGTGCTCCACAGGGGTTTTGATGGCTGATTTTTGGAAGTGGATCTCCAGGCCTTTCTTCTGAGGCATCTCTTGGTGGACTCAAACATGCAGCCTTTTGTTTAGCAGCCGAGCGCATTAACCGTCTGCACCACACAGGGACTCCTGGTAAGTGAACTTGGAGGCCAACTTAGCCTTTCCAGTGAACGTGTCTCAGGAGCCCAGCACAGCGCCAACACCACCCTCACCTGTGGGTTCTGGCGATCTGCTGTACAGGCTTCTACAACTGGGTAGCGTCAGGTTCTGGCCTCTGTATTCCCTCAGGCTTCCATCCCACATACAGAGCAAGGGCTGCAGGGGCAGTGGGCACTCAGAGACTGAGGAGGAAGGGAAGGGTGGCCTGGCCTGTGAGGGTTGCAGGGAGAGAAAGGCAAAGCGCTTTGCGGCGAAGCAGGCGGATGGTCACCTCGTTCCTGAGGGAGCTGGAAGAGCATCCTGCCTCAATGATGAGAATCTGCGGCCGAGGACCCGGGGTTCATCACAGGCTCCATGGAGTCTAGGGAGCCAGCATGCATCAGCGGACCCAGGCCAGCCTGGGACCCCACCTGCGGGGGGTGCTCCTCACTCTCTCCATGGTGGTCTTGCCAGCGTCCTGGGCACCGCCCTGCCTCTTCACTCTCCTAGCTGGTGGGCAAGTCGGGGGACGGACATGACTTCCTGTTGAGCTGACAGCTCTGATCCCATGTCCCCTGACTTTGCAGGGGTTGAGTAAGTGCAGAGTCCTCCTCCAGTCCCTCCCCTCTCACTCCCCTCCTCTATCCAGGGCCCTTTTGTGTGGAGGCCAGACAGGAAAAGCAGCTCCTTAGAGTGCCTTTCAAGCTGTTCCCTGGATGAATCACCCCTTCTTCTGCAAATAAATAATGCCAATCTTGCATTTTAAGACTAATTTAGGTTTTGGGTAACTAATGCCGAGCCTGTCTGGATTTCTGGGTAAAAGACATTGCCTCCTAAGTTAAAACACCAGTAACACATAGAAGCCCAAGCTAATGGTTTCTTAGTGTAAGGGAACTATCCCTAAAAACAAAACAGCACCCAGCATGTGTAGACATGTTCATCTTCCTAGAATGTCATGTCGTTGTTAAGTGCTGTCGAGTCAGTCCCGACTCATAGCGACCCCACGTACAAAAGAAGGAAACACTGCCCGATCCTGTGCCATCCTCACAAGCGTTGCTATGGTAGTTAAGATTGCGTGTCAACTTGGCTGGGCCATGATTCTCAGTGTTTTGTCCGTTGTATAACGTTATGATCACTCCCCTATCGTGATTTGATACATGACCACCCCTGTGATGGAATCTGCTGAGCGGTGCATCTGAGGGCGGGGCCTGTGGCAGCTCACCGCCCCTCAGCCTTCATCTCTCCGCCCACCATAGCCTACTTCCTTCCTGCTCACCTGGCCGGGGCTTTTGGCTTGTTCTGGATCCTGCAGCTGGCTCCTGTTCGTCTGACCTCCGGTTCTTGGGGACTTGAGCTAGCACCTTGCCTGCTGATCTTGAGACTTGTTGATCTTCACAGCCTGCTACAGCCTGGCCGTCTGGCCTGCTGATCTTGGGTTCACTAGCCCCTGTGGCTACATGAATCAGGAGGATCCTCTATCCTGCCCTAAGAACTCGGGAATTTACCCAGCCTCTAAACATCATGTAAGCCATTTCCTTGATATAAATCTCTCTGTCTCTCTAAGCTTTACTGGTTTTGCTCCTCTAGAGAACCCAGCCTAAGACATTACGTTTCAGCCCATTGTTGCAGCCACTGTGTCAGTCCATCTTGTTGAAGGTCACCCTCTTTTTCGCTGACCCTCTACTTTACCAGGTATGATGTCCTTCTCCAGGGACTGGTCCCTCCTGATACCATGTCTAAACTACGTGAGATGAAGTCTTGCCATCCTCACTTCTAAGGAGCATTCCGGTAGTACTTCTTCCTAGATAGATTTGTTTCTTCTTCTGGAAGTCCATGGTATCCTCAATATTCTTCGCCAACACCATAATTCAAATGCATCAGTTCTTCTTCGGTCTTCCTTATTCCTTGTCCAGCTTTCGCATACATATGAAGTGATTGATTTGACGCGTTGAACGCTAATGACTGAAGGCCAGATGAGTAGTGGGATACCATCAAGGACGTCAAACATGATAAAGCAAAAGGTCATTAAAAAGACAGGAAAGAAAGAAAATACCAAAGTGAATGTCCGAAGAGACTCTGAAACTTGCTCTTGAATGTAGAATAGCTAAAGCGAATGGAAGAAATGAAGAAGAGCTGAACAGAAGATTTCAAAGGGTGGCTTGAGAAGACAAGTAAAGTATTATATATAATGAAGTGTGCAAAGTTCTGGAGTTAGAAAACCAAAAGGGAAGAACATGCTCGGCATTTCTCAAGCTGAAAGAGATGAAGAAAAAATTCAAGCCCCGAGTTGTGATATTGAAGGATCCTGTAGGGAAAATACTGAACGATGTAGGAAGCATCAAAAGAGGATGGAAGGAATACACAGAGTAACTGTACCAAAAAGAATTGGTTGACATTGAACCATTTCAGGAGGTAGCATATAATCAAGAACCAACTGAAGGAAGACGTCCAAGCTGCACTGAAGGCATTGGGGAAAAACAAGGCTCCAGGAATTGTCAGAATACCAATTGAGGTGTTTCAACAAACAGATGCAGCGCTGAAGTGCTCACTCATCTATGCCAAGAAATTTGGAAGACAGCTGCCTGGCCAACCGATCAGAAGAGATCCACGTACGTGCCCATTCCAAAGAAATCCAACAGAATGCAGGAATCACCGAACAATATCATTAATACCACGCGCAAGTAAAATTTTACTGAAGACAATTCAAAAATGGTTGTAGCAGCACATCTACAGGGAACTGCCAGAAAATCAAGCCAGATTCAGAAGAGAACATGGAATGAAGGATATCATTGCTGATGGCAGATGGGTCTTGGCTGAAGGCAGAGAATACCAGAAAGATGTTTACGTGTGTTTTATTGGCTACTCAAAGGCATTCGACTGTGTGGATCATGACAAATTATGGATAACATTGTGAAGAATGGGAATTCTAGAACACTTAATTGTGCTCATGGACACAGACCAAGAGGCAGTCATTTGAACAGAACGAGGGAATATTGTGTTGTTAAAAATCAGAAAAGGTATACATCAGGGTCATATCTTTTCAACATACTTATTCAATCTGTGTGCTGAGCAGATAGTCTGAGAAGGTGGACTATATGAAGAAGAAGTTGGCATCAGGATTGGTGGAAGATTCATTAATAACCTGTGATATCAGACGGCACACCCTTGCTTGCTGAAAGCGAAGATGACTTGAAGCACTTATTGATGAAGATCAAAGACCACAGCCTTCAGTATGGATTGCACCTCAGCATAAAGAAAACAAAAATCCTCACGACTGGACCAATAAGCAACATCATGATAAATGCAGAAAAGACTGAAGTTGTCAAGAATTTCATTTTACTTGATCCACAATCAACTCCCATGGAAGCAGCAGTCAAGAAATGGAACGACATGTTTCATTGGCCAAATGTGCTGCAGAAGACCTCTTTAAAGTGTTGAAAAGCAAAGATGTCACTTTGGGGACTAAGGTGTGTTTGATTCAAGCCATGGTATTTTCTTTTCTTTTTTTCTACCCACCCAACATTTCCATTTGGGGGCAACAGGCATCTCAAACCAAACACAACCGAAGTCCCACTCCTCAAGCTCTGGTCCCTCTCCACACTGCCCTGTCCCTCTCCTCTCCCATCCTGGCTTGATAACTTGGTCTCTGGAATTGCTTGGGATAAAGCCCTTGGAATCATTCTTGACTTCCTTCTCTCATGCTCCATGGCCCACCTGTGAGCGATCCTGATGGCTCTGCTTTCTAAATTTCTCCAGCACCCTGGCACTTCTCACAGCCCTCCTGGTCCCAGCCCCTACCATCTCAAACTCCTGACTGCTCTCCCGCTCCCTGCATCTCCCTATAACCTAGTCTTCGTGTATTTAAAGGGTCAGCCTCATCCTGGCCTCCCACCTCAGAGAAGAAGGCAAAGTTCTTACTGGGCAAGGTCGGCGCCAACCTGCATTGCCCTTCCCCCATTTCCTACCTGTCTCCTCTTGCTCCCCTCCCCCAGGCCAGGCACCTCCAGCCTCAGGTCCTTGAGCTGCACCCAGGTCTGCCTAGAGCTCCATGTCCTGCAGGTCTTTGCTCAAATGTTGCTCCCCTATGAGTGTCCTCAACTACCCTACCATCAGCACTCCGTCTACTCTTTTTTTTTTCACAGCTGCCCTTGCTGTCTACTGTACTATGTTGTTAGCTGCCATTTAGTTGGCCAAACTCATGCACAATGGAACAAAGCACTGCCCGATCCCGCACCATCCCCACGATTGGTTGCAGATTAGACAGTTGTTTGTTGGCTGATTTTCAGAAGATTGCCAGGCCTTTCTAGCCTGTCTTAGTCTGGAAGTTCTGCTGAAACCTGTTCAGTATCATAGCAATACTCAAGCCTCCACTGACAGACGGGTTGTGGCTGCCCATGAGGTGCCTTGGCCGGGAATTGAACCCGGGTGTCCTGCATGGAAGGTGAGAATTCTGCCACTGAGCTATCACTGCCCCTAATGTACTATGTTGTCGTTGTTTGTCGCCATCACGTCGGCTCCGACTCATAGCAACCTTACGTGTAACAGAACGAAATGTTGCCTGATCCTGTGCCGTCCTCACGATTGTTGGTATGTCTGAGCCTGTTGTGTTATTGTGTGAGTTCATCTGTAAGGTAACGTCATGAATTATCTAAATTCCTGAGAGCTGAGAATCAGGATCAGCACAGAGCTGGCTCCTAGGAGACGGAGGTCGGACATACCTCCACACCCTAGTTTCTTCACCATTTCTGACACCAGCTGTTCCCCCCGTGGCACTCTCTACCCTCCTGCCGGGTTCACTCATTCATTGCAGTGGCCACACAGAACTCACAGACCATGCTCACAGTCATGTGGTTTATTAGGAAAGTAACAGGTTACAGCTTGGGATCAGGATCAGCTTGGAAGTAACAGGAACAACTCGGGATCAGGAAGCACATAGACAGGGTTTGGAAGGCTCTCCCGAGACAACATATCCCTCCCATCTTCAGTGCAGGACAGCTTCCAGCCAGGACAGCTCTCTCAGCTGCTCTTGGCTGTGCCAGGGATCAGGCTCTTTTCAACTGTGCACACGCCCTCTTGGCTGTGCAGGACTCTGCTCCAGCCTCCCTGCTGTCCGCCTTTCTGCTGCTAACTAATCCAGCTCATAGCCAGTGTAGCAGCCGGCTCAGCTGCTGCTCTCAGCAGCAGCTTTGTGCTGTCACCGCTGGCTCTGCCGCTGGGACCTGTTGTGGGCTCCTTGCTGTCTTTAGTATTATAGCCCTTGACCTGTTTTACAGCTCTTTTAGGAGGTTTCCCTCCCAGGAACCCCAGGTGTAGACTGCTCTGCTCCAGGCTCTTCTTGGTCTTAAGGGTCCCTCCTTCCCTCCTAAACCTCTGTTAGGGGTTGGCCACTTAGGTAAGCAAACTCCTTTTCAATTTCAAGGCGTGCCCCCCCCCCCCCCCAGCAGGAGCACAAACCAATCCCCCACGTGCACCACAAGGCACTCAGAGCTATTGGGTGGATATTTAAGCCCCTATTTGAATAGTAAATCGACCAATCCCTTGCAAGATTGTGGCCCAGTCAATCATTTTGGGAGAGTCACAAGCCCATGAGATGTCAATCAACTCAGGTCTTGTACAAAAGTAACATTTGCTGCTACCAGAGACCAGCTTCTTCCCTGGGCAAAAGTAACAATGCTCTGGCATAGAAAGCAGCCTGGGAGGTCCCTGAAGTAGTTCTCCAAAGAAATAGGGCAAAAGTAACAACTCCTCAAGGCTTGGGGGAATAATTTCCCAAGCTGTTTTTCCAAAGGACCCAGGCACAAGGACACAAAAAACCAAAAAATCAAAGCAAACTCGTTGCTGTTGAGTCGATTCCGACTCATGGGGATCCTATAGGACAGAGTAGAACTGCTTGCTACATAGGGTTTCCAAGGTTGTAATCTTTACGGAAGCAGACTGTGCCATCTTTCTCCCTCTGAGTGGCTGGTGGGCTCGAACTGGCAATCTTTTGGTTAGCAGTCGAGCGCTTAACCACTGTGCCACCAGGGCTCCTAAATGGCCACACAAAGGAACTCATTTCACCACACCATCTCATGGAGGGTGTTATGGATTGAATTGTGTCCCCCCCACCGAAGTATTTGTTGTAAATCCTAACCTCTATGCCTGTGGTTATAATCCCATTTGAGAATGGGTTGTCTTTGCTATGTTAACGAGACAGGATTAGTGTAGGGTGTGTCTTGAGTCAGTCTCCAGAGATGGGGTAAGACAGATACCAAGATACATGGAGATCTCCAAGGAACCGGTAAACAAGCTGAAGAGGCAAGGACCTTACCACCCCACCCCTGCCCCCGCTGACACAGACAGAAAACCTTCCCCTGGAGCTGGCGCCCTGAATTCGGATTCTAGCGTCCTAAACTGTGAGAGAAGAAATTTCTGTTAAAGCCATCCACTTGTGGTATTTCTGAGATAGATAAGACAGAGGGTCTCCCTTGTTTTCGCTGGCCCTCTACTTCCCCAAACAAGATGTCCTTATCTAATGATTGGTCTTTCCTGAGGACTTGTCCAAAGTAAGCAAGATGAATTTCTGCCATCCTTGCTTCTAAGGAACATTCTGGCTGTACCTCCCCCAAGACTGATAAATGTACCCTACTTGTGCCTTATTTTCCCTCTCCAGCCAGAACACCAGCCCGGTGAGGGCGGCGGGGTCTCCCGCTGGAGCGCCAGCCTGCTCAGGGCCGGCAGGAGTTCTGTCTGTTTTACTCGCGGCTGTGTGCCCAGTAGGAGACCTGCACCTGGATGGGAATAGGAGTTTGTTGAATGACTGAGTCCTTGAGCTTAAATCCATTCGTGATCATGGTCTTCTCTCCGGTTTAGGATGACCCAGTAAAGGAGACAGGTAGGTAGGATCCTAACAACCCCTGGAGGCTGAGAGTGGAGTGGCCTTCACTCCCAGAGCACCTTATGGGTATGAAACTCAGCACCTTGAATTTCTGAGCTCCTGCGGATAGCACAAGGAACCCTGGTGGCACAGTGGTTAAACCCTCACCTGCTAACCAAACCCACCAGCCCCTTCGAGGCAGAAAGATGTAGCAGTTTTGCTACCTTAAAGATTTACAGCCTTGGAAACCCTGTGGGGCTTTTCTACTCTGTCCCATAGGGTCGCTGTAAGTCAGAATCAACAATGGGTTTGGTTTTTGGGTTTGCAGATGACCCAGACGAACCATCTCTTCTGGCAGTAGCTTTCTTCCCCCATAAGGCTTCACGTGTCATTATGATTATTAGCCTGATTTTATTAGGTGGAAACCAGGGCCCCTTCTGGGGTCTGTGCCTGCCCCCATGCCCCTGGGTGCACTCGGGCGAGGACGCGGCAGCTGTCTCAGGTGTCCAAGCTCCCGCCTCCCCCGGACGGTAGGTGGGCCGTGAGCTGAGGAGCCTGCTGAGTGCCCCCTTGGGGCCGCCTGGAGGACAGCCCGCACATGGCTCCGGGGCTGTTCTTGGGGGTCCCCGGTTGCTCTCGGGGGCCCCTAAGGCTCTGCGCGTGGGTGTGGGGAGGAATCCCCAGGAGCAGTTCTCGGCTGGTGGGACCCTGGCCTCCGCTCACTCCCGTCCGCGGCGCCGTCACCTTCCCTAATTCGCTAAGGCTGGGACGCCCCCAGCCCCGGAGAGGAGGCGGCGCGCCCCCCACCGCGCGCCCGCGGAAAGGGGCAGAGCGAGGCGCTGGGCGGGGCCGGTGCTCACTGCGCCTGCGCCAGCGCCGCAGCGGCGCGCGCGCTCCCGCCGTTGGCCTCGGTCCTCCCTCAGCCGCCGCCGCCCCGGGACCGCGCACGCGCCTCGCCGCCCGTCGCCCGCTCCGCGCCCCCACAGCCTCGGCCCTCTCGCCGCCCGCGGCCCACCGCGCCCCGGCCCCCGTCCCGCACCATGAAGCAGCCGCAGGCGCGGCGGCGGCGACGGCGGCCTCTCTGAGGTGAGGCGAGGTCTGCAGCGGCCGCGGGCGGCCTGGGCGGGGGCGGCAGGTGGGCCGGGGGCGGCAGGTGCGGCGCAGGTGGCGGCGCGGCCTCCTCTCCGGCCGCCTGCCCGCCCGCAGCCCGGTCCTTTGTGGCGGCCTCCGCCCGCCTGCAGCGGCCTTTTTGTCTGCAGATGGTGGACGCCGGCGGCGGCCCGGCCGGGGAGGGCGCCTGGAGGAAGATGGAGGCCCCGCCGGACGGCGCCGTGGACATCGTGCCCCTGGACCGCTACGACTCGGCCCGCGCCAAGATCGCCGCCAACCTGCAGTGGATCTGCGCCAAGGCCTACGGCCTAGGTGGGCCGGGGTCGGGGCGGGGGCCGGGGCGGGGGTCCGGCGGCCGGGGCCTGGGGTGGGGGACGGGGTCGGGTGAGGGCCGGGGCGGGGGTCCGGCGGCCGGGGTCGGGGTCTGGGGTTGGGGACGGGGTCGGGTGAGGGCCCGGGCGGGGGTCCGGCGGCCGGGCCGGGGTCTGGCGGCCAGGGCCGGTGCCATAGTGGGGGCTGGGGTCGGGAGAGGGCCGGGGCCGGGGTCTGGGCGGGCCAGCCTTTGTGTCCAGGCTCCGAGCATCGTCGGCGGCCGCCGCAGCCGGGGTCCCGGGGCGTCCCCGCGAGTCCCGGCAACCCGGGTGCGGAGCTGCGGGGCGGTCAGCTCGGGGGTGGGCGTCCCGAGCTGTGCCCCCCATACCTCTGCTTGCGCGCCCGTGGGAGGAAGGCTTTGATCGTCTGGAGTTGCCGAGCGAGAAATGTGGCCGTTTTCTTCCGACGTGCGGGGAAGGGGACGTCGGGAATTTGTGTGGCTGCTGTCTGGAAACGTCTTTTATTAGCGCAGGGGGGTGGCTGTAGAACCAGACCTGTTTCAGGGCAAGCATTCAACCCCCAAACCCTCCCTGCGGAGCCATTGGTTTGTTATGAAAGTTAATGGTTAAAACACGGCCGTTGTTGACTTCCTTGACTAGGAATTATTTCTTCAGTGGATTGTTCTTAATCGTAACGATCACCTTCGGTTAATTCTTGTTTTGAAGAACTAGGTAACCTTGTTTAGAGTCCAGTTTGTTAGGCCCTAATGTGCTTAGTGGATTAAGACTCCTATTTATGCCGTCAGAACTTTACAGACCAGGTGATTCTCGTAATTGGTTGACGCTTAAGGGTTTATTAACTTAAGGTGCTTTGTTTCAGGTATAACATTAAGGGTTAATACTTGTATAATTCTCTTAATTTGAAGTTTTCATTCTGAAAAAACATTGCTGTTATTTCTGGTGAAAACAGTCCATGTTCTAGAATAAGACTAAAGAAGAGAGGTAACCGTTTCAGAAAATGAGAGTTCAGTCGACCAGTTTTGAAAGCTTGCTGAGCAGGCCTTTCCCTGTGTGACAGGATTTCTCAGTTGGAGTGGCGAGCCTGGGCCACAGCTAGACTCAGATTAGTCATATGGACAAACACGTTTTGTAAGTTATAGGGATTAAATACTTCACTTTGTTTTAAATTGGTCTTATAGAATGTCTTAAGCTGGGTTCTCTAGAGGAGCAAAACCAGCAAAGTTTGTATCTATAAATATGTGTAGAGATTTATTTCAAGGAAATGGCTCACACAATCGTGGAGGCTGGCAGGTCCCCAATCTGTGGGTCATCGTCAAGCTGTAGGCTTCTCCTGACTCACATGGTTGAAGGGGCTGGCGAATCCCAAAAGCTGCAGGTCAGACAGTAGGCTGCTGGCTGAAGTCCCAAGAACAGGGAGGTCAGATGACGATGAGTGGGATGCAGGGTCCAGAGAACAAGAGCAGTTTGCCAGAACATCCATGTATATTGCATGCAGGCCACACCCCCAGGGAGACTGCCTTACATCAGATCACAAAATGGAGGATAATTACATAATCCTGAGAGTCATGGCCTAGCCAAGTCGACACATAACATCAACCATCACATAGAGCTTTTCTCCTTATTTTACAGTTTTCATTTTCCATTGAACTTTATTCATTTTGAGTGTGGTTGTGAAGGGGAAATGCTGTTTACTCTATCCATGAGTTAACATGATTAGAAAAATGGAATCAATAAAAAAGTATTTGTAAAATGTTAACGTGTAAAGAATAATGATAAGGCAAACGCTCAGGTGTCTAGCAGTCAGCTTAAGGAAAAAGAAAAAAAGAAAAAACAGTTGCTATCGAGTCGATTCTGACTCGTGGCGACCCCGTGTGTCGAGCAGAACAGTGCTCCATAGGGTTTTCATTGGCTGATTTTTCAGAAGTAGATCACCAGGCCTTTCTTCTGAGGCACCTCTGGGTGGACTTGAACCTCTCATCTTTCAGTCAGCAGCTAAGTGTGTTAACCCTTTGCACCACCCAGGGATTCCTAAGGAAAAGAAGGTGACCATTAACGTTTTAAGTACAAGGATGTGCCCCTTCTCAATCCCAGACCTCCCTTCACGCCCACCTCTAGCCTGAATTTTGTGACGATCATTGTTTTGTTCTTTTTACATCTTAGCAACCTGTTTATACCACCAAACTATACTGTTTAGTTGTACATGTGTTTGCACCTTTCACAGTGATACATTCTTCTGAGCTTTGCTCTGTTTTATTCCGTGACACATTCCTAGATTTCTCCTCTGTGGTGGGTGGAGCAGCCCTCTGTTCTTTGTCACTGCTGCGTAGTAGTTCATCAGCTGCCTGTCCACATTCAGCCGTCCCACTGTGCGTGGGTGCTGGGTGGGTTCCAGATTTGTGTTCACACACAGCGCTGCTCCTGGGCACATGTGCAAGGTTCTGCTCAGATGTGGAGTTTTAAGATTTTACACGTGCAGATGGTTAAGAGTTCTGGTAATGAAGAGACACAGCTGCTCTGAAAAAGCCCTCCCAATATTTCCTTTCCAATTTCTGTAGCAGAGTGAATGCAGTTCTGTTTTGTTGCATTTAGCGTTGGCATTTAGCATGGGATTTTGTCAGCTGTCTGGTGACAAATATGCACCTCTCTATGTTGGTATTGGGATAGTTTGTCTTGTTTCCAGTACCAGATGAGCTCTTATATTCTTGTTAACTCATCAGATAATTAATTTAAAAGCTGATACCACAATGGGCTGTAAGGTTTGGAAATTCTCAGACGGTGGGTGTTCAGAGTAGAAAAGTGAGCTACAACTGAAGGGGACAGATGCTGTTGGGATGTGGACGGGAATGCCTTTCTCTGCTCTGTGAAGTGGCCTCTGCCAGCAGCGGCACGTCAGGCCCTGATTTTAGGGTGTCTGTTTTCCATTCGTTTTTGCTAAATGAGAAGGCTTTTCCATTCTGTACTTTGCTTCAGGAGGGGGAGTGGCTCCTGATGTGATTTTTTTTTTTTTTTCCTCCTTGTGAATCTCTCTTTCAGTAGACAAATTTGGGAGGCTCCAGATGATCAGAAAGACTTCCTCAGCTAGAGTGATTTCAAGGGGGAGTGGGTCTCAGCCTGGCAGGTGAGGTGTTGCTAGCTGCTTGGAGGTGTGTCTTTCAGGAGATTTGGGTCGGGAAGGGTTTTGGCAGGATAGTGGACATTTTCTTTCCAGAACTCTTTTCCTAATCCAGGGACATGTTCTTGCATCTTTCATTGGATCTCTCCATGCGGCTGGCCAGCCCAGTTTTCAATTCATCAGACGAGGTTCTTTCAGTTGGGGCGCGTTAATCTTAAATCAGGTTTTGGGGGTATGGTTTTGTATGAGCGTGGTGGAAGTGACTTAAATATTTTCCTTGTTATAAGATTGTTTATTAAGTAGCTAAATGAAACCATACAGTCTTTTCCATTTGTATGGGAATTGAAAGCATGCTGACCCGCTAGGGTAGGGGCTCTGAGACTGCCTTCTCATTTTGGGTTCCCCCTTTCAGGATTCTTGGCGGCCCCTCCCCACCAGTCTGCCATTTGTAGTGCGTGATTAGGCCCTGGAGAGCTCACCTTGGCCAAGCCTTTGGGTGGCATATGGTTCTGCAGAAACACTTCCTCCAGTTTTCCTCCTCTCTCGTGCCACCGCCAAGAATTGTGGCTTGTCCTGTGTGTTATTTTTAGTTCTCCCTCTTTTTTGGGAGGCGGGATTTTTTTTTTTGTCATTGACAGTATTTTAATTGTTTTTTATAAGTAATATGTTGGAAATGTTGAAAGTGTCAGTAAGAAGAACTAGAATCTTCTTAGCTGGAAGTTTTTTTAATGCCTTTTTGGGTGAACATTGTAATAAGTTGGTAAAAAAAAATGTGGAGGGGTGACTTACAGTGTGTTTATCTTACAAATAGAGTTCTGGGTTTTGATTTTAGGTCCATTGTTTATCTGTGACCTTAGGAAACTATGGTTTCTAGACCTTGGTTTCTGGGGGTGATGGGGGTAGTAGTAGCTTTTATTACTTCTCAAGGACAATGTTAAAAAAACAACCTACGGAAAATGCTGGAAGGTACTCAACTGTTTACAAGGATGTTGCCGTGCACAGCTCAGTGATGGTGATTTCACCTTTTTGAGGAGCCCTGGAAACAGGGTAGTTCATTTTCCCAACAGCAAAGGCAAACAAGTGGCAGTTCGTGAGGAATTTGGTGTAGTGCCCTCTCTCCTTCCTCCCCGACTCCGTGTCTCTCTCTGTCTCTCTCCGTGTGTGTCTCTCTTGTTAGAGTAATTTAACTACAATTTGAAAACCATATTGTGGAGGATGTTTTGGCCTTGTCAAGCCCATGTTTCAGTCACCATTGAAGGGATATCTGTAATAGAACTGCTGCCGGCTGTTGTGGTGTGTAGACAGCAAGAATAAAGTCCGTTTAATTGACATTATGAGCATAATCCCTTCAGAACCCACTCCAGGAGATGATCAGATTGTTTTGTTGTGGTGACATCAGGCGGGAGGGAATCCAGTGCTAGGAATCACTCTCCAGCCTCCGGAATGTGAAGCTAAACTTCCTTCCCTGGGCCAGCAGGAGGAAGCAGAGGTTTGAATCTTACTGCTCAGAACAAATCTGTTAAACCAGACCCGTCGCTGTTGACTTGATTCAGATTCATAGCGGTGGATGAACTGCTCCATAGGGTTTCCAAGGCTGTAAATCTTTAAGGAAGCAGACTGCCACATCTCTCTCCTGTGGAGCGGCTGGTAGGTTCCAACTGCCAACTTTTCTTTTAGGAGGTGAGTGCTTAACCACTGTGCCACCTGCTTGGAACAGCAGGCCCTTATCTGTCCCGGGTTCATAAGCTCATTGCCAAATCTTTTTATGTGATGATTTGTTTATTGGTTTATTAGCTTACATTGTGTTGTCTTTTGTTGCTCTTCGCAAGGGATAGAGTGTTTCTGAGATGGGAAGTTACAGAGTGACTTAGCTGTCCTGAGCACCTGGTACGTGGGATGAGTTACGCTGGGGGTGTGGGGGTCTTTGGAGCCGACCTGCCCTGGCATAGGTGCTTTGTCTATGTAGTTATTTATGTTTACTTGTGAGGTCACGGTTATGTTTGTACACTTTAATGCTCTGTCTAGAGTCTGTCACACGTAGTCGGTGCTCAAATACTTGTTGAGCGGTTGAAAGCATTTGAAATGCCTGTGAAGCAGGTGGACTGAAAAGCTGCGTTTTTAGTTCTGTCCTGGTGGCCGTACGTGCCTGGCTATATAGTTGTAAAGGTACATCAGTTTGCGTGGGTTCTTTTCTCGGTCTTGATGCCACAAATTAAATAATAATCAGAGAACATAAATCCATCTTTAAGCTTAGCTGTTCTCATCCTTCCGATCTGAGTGACCTGCGAAAGAGTTGGCACTGTTGTACTTCAGGCTGCTCTTCCAAAGACCCTTAATATTTTTTCTTTGTTATTACAACTTATCCTCCTAATGGCTCACAGGCTTCTCCTACGAGTGATTTTTTGGTGACGGTATTGACATTATACGTACCAGTGTTGTTTTCCACTTCCTCGTTGAACTATTGAAAACCTCAGATTGTTACGGTTTTTCGTCTAATCTGAGGGTGGCCGGAAGGGAGCCAATGTTACATTACTCCAGCCGATGATAATCGGACAGCTACCATGTACGTATTTTATTTTGCATTATCGGAGATATAAAGGGGAAAGTTACATGAGGTCATCTCCTTAGTTGCTTAAAATCTACATGAAATATTGATGTACACGAAGAAAAAGTTAAAAAATCAAGTATGCCATCAATACAAGACCTGTGTTGAGGCAGAATATAGAGCCATCAGCGGAGTGAAGGGAGTCCCAGAGTGGCCGGGCACTACCCAGAGAGGTTGCTATGGACTGGGGCGCTCGGGGAGGCTCCCTGGGGTGGTAGGCTTTGAAGGTGGTTGAGATTTGGGTAGCCCTGAGAGTGGGGGGGAGGGGACCTGGCTGTGGACCTGAGGGTGTATCTTTTCATGTACATCTCTACTGTGATAGGTGGACGTGTCCGTGGGCTTGCTGAGTAGATGAACCTTGTTGAAGTAAGGATTTGTGTACTGAAGGAGGAGGTGATTAGTGTGGAAGATGGTTGGGGGCCAGGTTGTTTGTGGTGTTCAAAGCCGTGCTAGGGATTTCTTTCACAAGGTGTAACTGGGGAGGCTTTTGAGTGGGGAGTGACATGATCAGAGAGAGCCTGGGAAGATTCTTAGCAGGTTGGAGTGGGTGGAGGCTGTAGTTGGGCTGAACTTCTGGGAGCTGGTGTGGTGGTTGAAGCCCGAAATGCCAACGACTTGCCTAGTTTGCTTGCAGTGGAAATACGAAGGGCAGATGGAGCCAGCAGCTCTGAGGAGACGGACTGACTAACAGCGGGGGTGGGCACAGGTGATGAACCTCAGCACGGGGAGGATGTTGGTACTTTTGACAGGAGCAGGGGTGACCGCGATGCCCTGTCACTCGCTCCAGCCCTCCTTCTCCTTTGGGCTGTTGGAGTGGCAGCTGCCTCGGGCTCGCTGCTGCGGCTTCGTTTCCTCACTGTGTGATCTGCCACCCGTCCTCACCACCCTCTGAGGCACTTCTCCAGTGCTGACGAGGGCCCTCCTGCTCGACTTTGCCAGCCCATTCTCTCTGCACTCTGCCATGTCAGGTGTTGGGTCAGGCACCGTGGCATCTGCTCTTTTCTGAGTCTCTCCTCTTACGACCCCCTGATTGGGGGTTCTCTATTCCCAGTTTCACCTTGTGAACGAATCTCGTCTATTTCCTCACTTCACTTCTGTCCGTCCTGCCTGCCTGGGTGGCCCTGCGGGGTGCACTCGTTGGCCCCCTGCTCTTCATTTGTCATCCTTTCCGTACAGCCTTTCTATATTCAGGGCTTCAGTTACAGCACAGAGAAACTTCATCTCTGTTTTCTGACTTCTTCCCCTGAGCTCTAGCCCAGCCCTTTTTCCTACCGTTCGTGCTAACTGGTTCACTTAAATATTTCCCAGTCACTGTCCTCCAGTCACTTCAAATTAGTCAACATTAAGCTCAGCTCCACATTGTGTTGTCCATTGCGAGGTCCCCAAAGTGCTTCTCAGGGCTCCCAGAGTGGGGAACGGCCACGTATGCAAAGAACTGCAGTGACAGGCCGATGAGAGTGTCGTTAGAGACGAGCAACAATAATGGCAGCACGGCTGAGGGAGAGAGCACCTCCCTGAGGGGACCGGGACATGCAGGTGAATGAGACAGTGGAAACTGAATTTGTGTTCTGGGTGGGTAGCAACCAGGTGGAGGTCAGGATGAGAAGAGAGAAGCAAAGGCCTGCGGGAGGGGAGTGTGGCCTGGCTAGTTGGGATGAAATATCAACGTAGCAGCAGCTGAGTTGGAAGTGAATTTAGATTGGAAAAAAATGCCTGGAGCCAGATCTTGGAATGCTTGACTGGCTGATTGATAAATTGGATTTTGTTCTGTGTGAACTGGGAGCCATTGAAGGTTTCTGAGGAGGGAAGAATGTGATTAAAGCTAGACTTTTCAGAGAAGTCTCTGGTAGTGTAGGTTAATGGCCAGTGTAGGGTATACAGGGAGGAATTTTATTTTGCACCTTTGAGAAAACCGGCTTTATTGAGGTATAGTTTACATATAATAAAACGCACACGTTTTAAGAGTATCTGATGAGTTTAAATAAACGTGTACACCCTTGTGAACATGACCACAGTGAAGACAAAGAACATTTTCATCACCCCAAAAGGTTCACTTGAGCCTCTTTCCAGTCACTCCCCACCTAGGGCTCCACTGATCTCACTATAGATGAGGTTTCTCCCTCTAGAGTTTTATACACGTCTAGTCATACGGCGAGTACTCTGTGTCTGGCTGCTTTCAAGACGCATAGTATTTTGGAGATTCACCCATGTTGTGTGTTATCTTCTTGCTGATTGGTAGTAGCAGTATCCCATCGTATGGCTATCCCACATTTTCCATATTCGTTAACCTGTGGAGAGATATTTGGGTTGTTTACTATTTGTGACTATTATAAATAAAGCTGCTGTGGACATGCGTGTGCAAGTCTTTGTGTGGACATAGGTTTTCACTGTTCTTGGGTAAATACTTGGGCATGGAATTACTGGGTCAAAAGTGCGGAGCCCTGGCGGCACAGTGGTTAAGAGCTTGGCTGCTAATGAAAAGGTGGGCAGTTTGAATCCACCAGCCACTCCTTGGAAACCCTGTGGGGCAGTTCTGCTCTGTCCTGTAGGGTTGCTGTGAGTCGGAATTGACTAGATGGCAACGGGTTTTTTTTTTTTTTTTAAAGTGTATGTTTAACTTTGTAAGAAACTACTCGATTGTTTTCCAAAGTCGCTGTATCACTTTCTATTTTCACAAGCGATACGTGAGAGTTTCAGTTTTCTCTGCGTCCTTGACAACCCTTGGTCTTGTCAGTCTTTAATTTTAGCCATTTAGGTGGATAAGTTGTGGCATCTCACAGTGGTTTTAATATACATTTCTCTGATGACTAATGATGTTGGATATTTTTTCATCCACTTACTGGCCATTTGAATATCTTTTTCTGTGAAATATCTTTTTAAGTCTTTGGCCATTTTTTAAAAAATTGAACTTTTATTGTGAGGTAATTGTAGATTCACATGCAGTTGTAAGAAATAATACAGAGAGTTCCAGGTACCCTTTACTCAGTTTCCCCAGTGGTAACACCTTGCAAAACTGTGGTATATTACAACCAGGATATCGGCATTGATGCACTTCGGATACAGAGCGGTTCCATCACCACAGGGGTCTCTTCTGTTGCCCTTTTGTAGCCATGTCTGCCTCCCTCCCTTCCGTTTGTTTTAAGGTTTACTTTGGTCTTCTTTTCCTAGTTTCTTGGGGTAGGAACTTAGATTACTGATTTGAGATCTTTCTCTTCTAATGTAAGCATTTTCGCATTATAAATTTCCCACGTAAACTGCCTTAGCTGCATCCCACATATCTTGATATGTTATCTTTTTCATTCAGTTCTGTGCATTTTTTAAAATTTCCTTTGAGCTTTCCTGTTGGTCTCATGGATTATTTAGAAGTGTAATTTCCAAGTGTTCAGAGATTTTCCTGTTTTATATTTTTGTTATTATTTCTTCTGTGGCTTGATTATGGTCAGAGAATATACTCTGCATGATTTGTTTTATGGCCCAGGATATGGTCTGTCTTAAAAAAATTTGTTTTCTGCTGTTGTTGGGTAGTACCAGTTAGATTCTGTTGGTTGTTTGTGTTGTTCATATGTATATATCCTGCTGATTTTATGTCTGGCTGTCAGTTGCTAATAGGGGGTGTTGAAGCCCTAATCATAGTTGTAGATTTGTTTGTTTCTCTTTTCAGTTGTCAGTTTTTTCCCTGCGTATTTTGAGTCTGTGTTGTTTGGCATGTATACATTTAGAATTGTTCTGTCTTCCCGGTGGATTGCTTCCTTTACCATTGTGCGATGTCCCTCTTCGTCTCTGTTGGTAGTGGTGTTAGGTGCCATCGAGTCGTTCTGACTCAGAGTGACCCTGTGCACAACAGAACGGAACACTGCCCAGTCCTGTGCCATCCTCACAATTGTTGTTGTACTTGGGCCCTGTTGAAGTCACTGTGTCAGTCCATCTCACTGAGGGTCTTCCTCTTTTTCACTGACCCTGTACTTTACCAAACATGATGTCCTTCTCCAGGGACTGGTCCCTCCTGATAACATGTCCAAAGTATGTGAGACATAGTCTCACCATCCTTGCTTCTGAAGAACATTTCTGGTTGTACTTCTTCCAAGACAGATTTGTTTATTCTTTTGGCCTTCCATGATATATTCAGTATTCTTCCCCAACACCACAATTCAAAGACATCAGTTCTTCTTTCGTCTTCCTTATTCATTGTCCAGCTTTCACATGCATATGATGCAATTGAACATACCATGGCTTGGGTCAGGTGCACCTTAGTCTTCAAGGTGACATCTTTGCTTTTCAACACTTTAAAGAGGTATTTTGCAGCAGATTTGCCCAATGCCTTGCATCTTGATTTCTTGACTGCTGCTTCCAAGGGTGTTGATTGTGGATCCAGGTAAAATGAAATCCTTGACAACTTCAGTCTTTTCTCCATTTATCACGATGTTGCTTATTGGTCAGTTGTGAGGATTTTTGTTTTCTTTATGTTGAGGTGTAATCTGTACTGAAGGCTGCGGTCTTTGATCTTCATCAGTAAGTGCTTCAAGTCCTCTTCACTTTCAGCAAGCAAGGTTGTGTCATCTGCATAACGCAGGTTGTTAATGAGTCTTCCTCCAATCCTGATGGTCTGTTCTTCTTCATAATAGTCCAGCTACTCAGATTATTTGCTCAGCGTATATTGAATAGGTATGGTGAAGGGATACAACCCTGATGCACGCCTTTCCTGACTTTAAACCATGCAATATTCCCTTGTTCTGTTCAAACAACTGCCTCTTGATCTATGTGCAGGTTCCTCGTGAGCACAGTTAAGTGCTCTGGAATTCCCATTCTGTACAATGTTATGCATAATTTGTTACGATCCACACAGTGGAATGCCTTTGCAGTCAGTAAAACACAGGTAAAACATCCTTCTGGTATTTTCTGCTTTCAGCCAGGATCCGTCTGACGTCAGCAGTGATATTCCTAGTTCCATGTCCTCTTCTGAATCTGGCTTGAATTTCTGGCAGTTTCCGGTCGATAGCTGCAGCCGCTTTTGAATGATCTTACAGCACAGTTTTACTTGCGTATAATATAATGATATTGTTTGATAAATTTCTGCATTCATTTGGGTCACTTTTCTTGGGAATAGGCATAAATATGGATCTCTTCCAGTTGGTTGGTCAGGTAGCCGTCTCCCAGATTTCTTGGCATAGATGAGTGAGTGCTTCCAGTGCTGCATCTGTTTGTTGAAACATCTCAATTGGTATTCTGTCAATTCCTGGAGCCTGGTTTTCGCCAGTGCCTTCAGTGCAGCTTGGACTTCTTCCTTCAGTACCATTTGGTTCCTGATCATGTGCTACCTCCTGAAATGATTGAACATTGACCAGTTCTTTTTGGTATAATGACTCTGTGTATTCTTTCCATCTTCTTTTGATGCTTCCTGCATCATTTAATATTTTCCCTGTAGAATCCTTCCCTATTGCAACACAAAGCTTGAATGTTTTCTTCAGTTCTTTCAGCTTGAGAAATGCCGAGCATGTTGTTCCCTTTTGGTTTTCTATCTCCAGCTCTTTGCACGTGTCATTATAATATTTTACTTTGTCTTCTCAAGCCACCCTTTGAGATCTCCTGTTCAGTGCTTTTACTTCAGTTCAGTGCTTTTACTTTTACTTCATCATTTTTTCCTTTTACTTTAGCTACTCGACGTTCAAGAGCAACTTTCAGAGTCTCTTCTGATAGCCATTTTGGTCTTTTTTTCTTTCCTATCTTTTTAATGACCTCTTGCTTTCTTTATGAATGATGTCCTTTATGTCATTTCACAGCTCGTCTGGTCCTTGGTGATTAGTGTTCAGTGCATCGAATTCAGGTGGGATATGCTCAAGGTCATACTTTGGCTCTCGTGGACTTGTTCTAATTTTCTTCACTTTCAACTTAAACTTGCATATGAGCAATTGATGTTCTGTTCCACAGTCGACCCCTGGCCTTGTTCTGACTGATGATGATACTGAGCTTTTCCATCATCTCTTTCCAGAGATGTGGTCAGTTTGATTCCTGAGTATTCCATCTGGCCATTCCATCTGGCCAGGTCCACATGTGTAGTCGCCATTTACGTTGGTGAAAAAAGGTATTTGTGGTGAAGAAGTGGTTGGTCTTGAAAAATTCTGTCTTGCGATCTCCAGCATCGTTTCTGTCACCAAGGCTATATTTTCCAGCTACTGATCTGGCTTTGTTTCTAACTTTCCCATTCCAATCACCAGTAATTATCAGTGCATCTTGATTGCATGTTTGATCAATTTCAGACTGCAGAAGCTTGTAAAAATCTTCATTTCTTCATCTGTGGTCTTAATGGTTCATAAATTGGAATGATAGTCGTTTTGACTGGTCTTCTCATAGGTGTATGGATATTATCCTATCGCTGACAGCGTTGTACTTCAGGACAGATCTTTAAATGTTCTTTTTGACGATGATGCGACGCCATTCGTCTTCAAGTTGTCATTCCCGCCATAGTAGACCACATGATGTCTGATTCAGAATGGCCAATACCAGTCCGTTTCAGCTCACTAATGCCTAGGGTATTGAGGTTTATGATAGTTGCTTTGAAATCCTAAGGAGCCCTGGTCACGCAGTGGTTAAGTGCTCAGCTGCTAACTGAAAGGTCAGTGGTTCGAACCTACCAGCCACTCCACGGGTGAAAGATGTGGCAGTCTGCTTCTGTAAAGATTCACAGCCTTGGAAACCCGCTGGGGGTAATTCTACTCTGTCTTATAGGGTTGCTGTGAGTCGTAATCAACTCCATGACAGTGGGTTTGATTTTTTTGATTTTTAGGGTCAGAGAGATGAATTGCCATAAAGTGTCTGGTGACAAGGAGTGGAAATATCGGAAGGTGAGGCCTCGATCCACTTCCAGCTGGGAATTGGATTCATGCTGATCCTTGCTACCCAGTTAGTAATAAAAGTGGAGTTGGCCCACCTTGCCCTTTTTATAGTGCAGTTTGTAGCCTTGCAGTTGGAGTCCTCGCAGTACACTTATCGACTATGTTATTATCCAACATGTCGCATTTATGACAATAGTAAAAAATCTAGTATTTTGTGCATTAACAATGTACGTCTGGCAGTAATGAAAGCTGAGGTGTGAAGCAAGAGTAACCCTGGTTGCAGTGGTTAAAATTGTCATCTTGCCTGGCCGTGATTCTTAGTGGTTTGGCAGTTATGTGGTGATGTAATTTGGCACTTATATAATGATGTAGTCACTATGCAGCTGATGTGGTCATCCTGCATTTTCACATAATGCTGATTTTTGCATAAAGACCTGGTCTTTGGAACCTAACCATGTTGATAAGTGAGGAGTGAGTGTATTGTATTTTTCAGTTCTGAAATTTTGGTTCTTTTTTTTTTTTTTTTTAAATATTTTATTGTACTTCAGGTGAAGGCTTACAGAACCAACAGTTTCTCATGTAACAGTAGTACACATGCTGTTTTATGACTTTGGTTATGGTTCTTTTTATAGTTTTTATTTCTCTGCTCAAAACTTCTATCTTTCTGTTTATTTCAAGAGTTTTTTTTTTTCTTTTAAACCTCGTGGGGTTTAGTTACAATAGCTGCTTTAAAGTCTTTGATAATTCCAACATCTGAGTTTTCTCAGGGCTGGCATCTGTTGGTTGTCTTTGCCCTTGAGAATTGGTCACATTTTCCTAGTTCTTTATATGTTGAGTAATTATGGATTGTGTCCTGGACATTTTGAATATTATACTGTGAGACTCTGTTCTCTGGGTCCTGTTAAAATCTTTTGGATAATGTTGATTTTTGTTGTTGTTTGTTTTGTGGCTGAGTTGCAAGCAACCCCATTAGATTCGGACCACAAGTTCTGCCTTGCCACTTGTGTGCACCAGTTCCAGTGTCACTTCAGTTCTCAAAGCCTTTGCTATGCTGCTTTGGGTCTGTCCTGTGCAGATACAGCTCAGGAGTAAGCGAAGGATTGTGTGAATGTATACACATAATAGAGGAGCCCTGGTAGTGCAGTGGTTAAAGTGCTCGGCTGCTAACCAAAAGGTCAGCGGTTCGAAGCCACCAGCTGCTCTCCCCCGGAGAAAGATGTGGCAGTCTGCTTCTGTTAAGATTACAGCCTTGGAAACCCTATGGAGCAATTCTGCTCTATCCTGTAGGGTTGCTGTGAGTTGGAATCGACTTGATGGCAGTGGGTTTGGTTTTGGTTTGATGTACATGCATTAGAGGATTCCCTTTTCCAGCTCTCTCCTCCTTGGATTTCCCCTCACACTTTCTGACTCCTGAAAGCCCCTTCCCACACTGTCTGACTAGAATGAGGTTTTAGTCAGAGTTTTAACCGTCCATGCTGCAACCATGCAGTTCTACATAGCTGGGGCCGCCCTTGGGGCAAAGTGGTGAGACAAGATAGAGGAAAAAGTAATGGGGCTCCCTCTCACACTCTTCAGACCACTGGGGCCCCTTTCTCCTGGTTCCTTTGGCCAAAGAGATGGGATTTGTGTTAGAGTTTTGGCTACCTGCACTGTCACTGCACACTTTTTTGACTGGGGCCAATTTGGGGCAGGGCCGGAAGAGAAAGAGGGAAAAAAGAAACCCCAAACCCAGCATTCTACCACAGGCGCTAGCTGCAGGGGCACCTCCTCCTGGTCCTCTGGCCAGAAAGATGGGAGTTTGTCTCAGAATTTTTGCTTCCTGAGCCTGCTGTGTACTTCTGCAGCTGGGGCTGCCCCCAGGTCAAATCTTGAGAGAAAAGAAGAAACAAAAGTGGAAACTCAGCCATAGAAATGATGCTTCTTCAAGTTCTGACTCTCCTCCCCAGTTTGCCTGCCATTGTTTACTTTTCAGAATCCTCAGGTGCTTGCGTTTTGTATTATGTCCAGAGTTTTTAGCTGAAATCAGTGGGAGAGAGCGGTTGTACTGAACTTAATCCATCTTAGCAGGTACCGACAGTCCGTGAGCCTGCTCCGAGTGCTTGTTGTTTTCTCCTGGTTTTTGTTCGTGATGTTTTGCCCTTTTGTGTATCTGCCTGCTTTTTTTGTTTTATTACGCGCTATCTGTTGTATTTCAAAACTTGTTTATAGGAGTGATATGAGGCCTAAGATGATTTTCTTCCAGGAAGAATTTACATTTGCTTCCAGCAGTTACCCAGAGACACAGCAATCCATAATCGATCCATAATCACCTCAATCCAGTTTCATGGCTTGAGGTGATTTTAAGATGAGTTTTAGTCCTTTTGAAGGCTCCTCTACTTCAGGTTCACTCATACTCAGGGGGCAGCCTTGCAGTTTTCTAGCCCAGAGTGTCTGGAAGATTATCAGTGTCCCTCTTCTCATTTAGCAGGCTCTGGAATCCAACTTTAATCTCGTAAATTTGTATAAGTTGTCGAAAATGCAGCTTAATCTTCCTTTACCATCTCTTCTGGAATAGACAGATCCTCCTAGGAAGAAAGGCAAATACCCTCAGGGTATAAGTGGTCTCTGTGTGTTAGACTCTCTGGATTATAGTCTTCTCCCTGACCTTGACCTGAGGGTTCTTCACAGTCTTGTTAGGTATCCACAGCCTTCATGCAGATGTTAATTATATGTACCTGCTAGGTGTCTGTAGCTGGTGACATTGATTTAAATACGTGGTCTGTCATCACTGGAGGTAGAATTCCTCCCTGCATGTCTTTGAAGATACTATGTTTATTTGCAATACTTCTGTTTGATCATCAGTTTCCCTTCGTCAGATGTATGTCATTCCGTTTGTCTTTTCCAGTGGTGGTGCTCCTCAGACGTCTCCTTAGTTTTCTGTGAGCTTGCATTGGAATCCTTGAGGTATGAGCTGTGTGTGGTAATATTTATCTGGGGAGAGAGACTAAGTTAGTGCCTGTCCTCGTGAGCTTTTTTTTTTTTTAGGGGTAAACACCAAATTTTATTTTTTAAAAAGTGTGTTGACCTTCTGTGTGTAATAGGCTGCATACATAGGCACTGAATGTTACAACAAGGGAGCATATTCCTTCTTGAAAGATTATCGTGCTCCATTATGGAGCCAGGACCCTATGTTCAACAACAGTGTAATAACTAAGGCACGTAACAGTGACGCCTAGAAAATGAAATCTACATAGAAAACTAAAATTATAGTAACATTGAAAGAGTCAAAGTGTGCAGTGATTTCTAAAAATATATACTTATGTATTTTAAAAATTAGTTTCCTATTAATGGAGTAAGTTTCATTACTGAAGAATAATTTATAGGCTATTCTATTCCCTGATAATGTCATATAAAATATATAGTCCCGTAATATCCTTATAGCTAAAAAAATAGAGAACAATAGGAGAAAGGACTGATTAAGGTGGGTTTAGCTCATGAACAAATTGCTTCCAGTCTTTTTTTCTTTTCTTGTTACTTACGGTGTTTTGTTAAATAAGGAATGGTTTTAATTCATGAAGGTAACATGAATAAAATTATCCTTACATTACAAAATGAAATTTTTAAAACAATTTTATTTTTGGTGAAGATACACAGCACAGGTCATACACCCATCCAGCAATTTTCACACGTAAGGTCAGTGACATTGGTTATAGTCTCCATGTTGTGTGACCGTTCTCGCTGTCTGTCCCCATGTTGTTTCACCTCCATTGACTTAGACCTACTGCCCCATGAACTGCTCATTCCTGTTTTAGAGCTGCTGTTGTCGGTTTCATCTGATACAGATAATTCTTCAAAGGAGCGTACTGCTCAGCCGAACGTTCTTTACTAATTCAGCTAAACTGTTGTTCAGTTTGAAGATGACTTCAGGGGATAGTTTTGGTTCAAGATACAAAAAATTTTTCAGGGCAACAGATTTGGGGATTCCTCCAGCCACAATGCATCCAGTAAGTCTGGATTCTGTAAGAAATTTGGAATTCTGTTTCACATTTTTCCCCATTTGATCCAGATTCATCTTTTGGGTCCTTGATTAAAACATTCAGTAATGGTGGCTGGGTGCCATCCCGTTCTTCTGGTCTCATGGCAAAGGAGGCAGTAGTTCACGGTGGCAACTAGACTTGCAGTCCAGTTCCTTCTCTGATTCCTTGGTCTTCTTCTTCCTCTGCTGCTCCAGGCAAATAGAGACCAATTATTGTATCTTGGCTGGCCGCTCACAAGCTTTTAAGACCCCAGATGTTACTCTCAGAACTGGGAGGTAAGTCAGAAACTCTTAAAATAGCATTAGGCTAGTGGGCTGGACAGTCCCACAAAGCCATGACCACAGGCCTTCTAACCAACAGAACTAATCCCATGAGGTATTTGGTTGTACCTTAAATCAGCAGTTGCATCCTCTTTGGTTTTTTTTGGTTGCTGTTCTTGTTGTAAAATAATATTTAACACATTTGCCATTTTGTCCTTTTCTGGTGTTCAGTTTAGTGATATCAGTTACATTGGTCAAGTTGTGTAACCATTACCCTAATCGATGCCAGTTTCCCGATCACCATAGACATAATGGAGACCATTTCAGGAACAGAGTCGACACATTGAACACTAATGACAGAACACCAGATGAGTCGGGCATAACTTCAAGAACATCATACGTGAAGAAAGCAAAAGGTCATTAAAAAGACAGGAAAGAAAGAAAAGACGAAAATGGATGTCAGAAAAGACTTCTGAAATTTGCCATTGAACACAGAGTAGCTAAAGTGAATGGAAGAAATGAAGTAAAAGAGCTGAACAGAAGATTTCAAAGGGCAGCTTGAGAAGACAAAATGAAATATTGTAATGAAATACGCAAAGACTTGGAGTTAGAAAACCAAAAGGGAAGAACATACTTGGCATTTCTCAAACTGAAAGAACTGAAGAAAAAATTCAAGACTTGAGTTGCAATACTGAAGAATTCTATGGGTAAAATATTGAACGGCGCAGGATGCAGCAGAAGAAGATGGAAGGAATATACAGAGTCACTGTACCAAAAACAGTTGGTCGACGTTCAGCCATTTCAAGAAGGAGCATGTGATGAAGAACCGATGGTATTAAAGAAAGAAGTCCAAGCTGCAGTAAAGGCATTGGTGAAAAACAAGGCTTCAGGAATTGACTGAGTACCAACTGAGATGTTCAACAAATGGATGCAGCACTGGAAGCGCTCACTCAACTATGCCACGAAATTTGGAAGACAACTACCTGGCCAACCGACTGGAAGAGATCCATATATGTGCCCGTTCCAAGAAAGGTGATCCAACAGATTGTGGATATTAGTGAACAATATCATTAATATAATATGCAAGTAAAATATTTCTGAAGATAATTCAAAAAAACCGTTGCAGCAGTACATAGACAGGGAACTGCCAGAAATTCAAGCTGGATTCAGAAGAGGACATGGAAGGAGGAATAGCATTGCTGATGTCAGATGGATCATAGCTGAAAGCACAGAATATCAGAAGGATGTTTACCTGTGATTTTGCAGAGGCATTCGACTGTGTGGATCATAACAAATTATGAGTAACATTGCGAAGAATAGGAATTCCATAACACTTAGTTGTGCTAATGCGGAACCTGTACATAGACCAAGAGGCAGTCCTTTGAAAAGAACAAGGAGATACTGTGTAGTTTAAAATTAGGAAAAGTGTGTGTCAGGGTTGTATCCTTTCAGTCTGTATGCTGAGCAAATCTGAGAAGCTGAACTATATGAAGAGAGTAGCATCAGGATTGGAGGAAGATTCATTAACAACCTGCAGTGATGCAGATGGCGCAGCCTTACTTGCTGAAAGTGAAGAGGACTTGAAACACACTGATGCAGATCAGAGACTACAGCCCTCAGTGTGGATTGCACCTCAACGTAAAGGAAACAAAAGCCTCACAACTGGACCAGTAAGCAGCATCATGATAAAAGGAGAAAAGATTGAAGTTGTCAAGGATTTCATTTTACTTGGATCTACTATCAACACTCATGGAAGCAGCAGTCAAGAAATCTAATGAAGTATTTCATTGGGCAGATGTGCTGCAAAAGCCTCTTTAAACTGATGAAAAGCAAAGATGTTACTTTGAGGACTCATGGATTGAATTATTTCCCCCCAAAAATGTGTGTATCAGTTTGGCTGGGCCATGATTCCCAGTATTGTGTTGTCCTCCATTTTGTGATTGTAATTTTACGTTAAAGAAGATTAGGGTGGGCTTGTAACACCCTTACTAAGGTCACATCCCTGATCCAGTGTAAAGGGAGTTTCCCTGGGGTGTGACCTGTACCACCTTTTATCTTAAAAGAGATAAAAGGAAAGGGAAGCAAGCAGAGAATTGGAGACCTCGTACTACCAAGAAAGCAGTGCCAGGAGCAGAGTGCATCCCTTGGACCTGAGATCCCTGCGCAGAGATGCCTCTAGTCCAGGGGAACATTGACGAGAAGGCTGAGAGAGAAAGCCTTCCCCTGGAGCTGATGCCCTGAATTTGGACTTTTAGCCTACCTTACCGTGAAGAAATAAATTTTTCTTTGTTAAAGCCATCCACTTGTGGTATTTCTGTTACAGCAGCACTAGATGACTAAGACAAGGACTAAGGTGTGCCTGCCCCAAGCCATGATATTTTCTGTTGCCTCATATGGATGTGAAAGCTGGACAATGAATAAGGACGACCAAAGAAGAATTGATGCCTTTGAATTATGGTGTTGATGAAGAATATTGAATATACCCTGGACTGCCAGAAGAATGAACAAATCTGTTTTGGAAGAAGTATGGCCAGAGTGCTCCTTGGAAGGGAGGATGGAGAGACTTCATCTCATGTACTTTGGGCATGTTATCAGGAGGGACCAGTTTCTGGAGAAGGACATCATACTTGGTGAAGTAGAGGGTCTGCGAAAAAGGTGAAGATCCTCAACGAGAAGGATTGACACAGTGGCTGCAACAGTGGGCTCAAATAGCAACAGTTGTGAGGATGGTGCAGGACCAAGTACTGTTTTGTTGTATTGTACGTAGGGTCGCTGTGAGTCAGAACCAACCTGACAGCACCTAACAACAATAACAACATAGACATAAACTCATTACTTCTCAGAGGTCAATTCCCTTTCTCTCTCTCTCTCCTCTCTCTCCCCACGTAACCTCTAATAACCATTGTTAGGTGCCGTTGAGTTGTCTGCATATTGCAGGTTATTAGAGAGTCATCCTCTAGTCGTCATGCCCCATTCTTCATATAGTCCAGCTTCTCAGATTATTTGTTCATCGTACAGATTGAATAAGTATGGTGAAAGGATACAATCCGGATGCACACCTTTCCTGACTTTAACCCACACAGTATCTCCTTGTTCTGTCTGAATGACTGCCTCTGTACCTATGTACAGGTTCCTCATGATCGCAATTGAGTGTTCTGGAATTCCCATTCTTCGCAATGTTGTCCATAATTTGTTATGATCCACACAGTGGAATGCCTTTGCATAGTCAATAAAACACAGGTAAACATCTTCCTGGTATTCTCTGCTTTCAGCCAGGATTCCTCTGACATCAGCAATGATATCCCTGGTTCCCCGTCCTCTTCTGAATCTGGTTTGAATTTCCGGCAGTTCCCTGTCGATATACTGCTGCTTTTGAATGTCTTTAGCAAAATTCTGCTTCCATGTGATATTAATGATATTGTTCGATAATTTCTGCATTTGGTTGGATCAGTTTTCTTGGGATTAGGCATAAATATGGATCTCTTCCAGTCGGTTGACCAGGTAGCTGTCTCCCAAATTTCTTGGCCTAGGTGAGTGAGCACTTCAGTGCTTCATCCATTTGTTGAAACATCTCTATTGTTATTCTGTCAGTTCTGGAGCCTTGTTTTCTGCCAGTGCCTTCAGTGTAGTTCGGACTTCTTCCTCAATACCATTGGTTGCTGATCATATGCTGCCTCCTGAAATAGTTGAACATCAAACAGTTCTTTTTGGTATGTGACTCTGTGTATTCCTCTTATCTTCTTTTAATGCTTCCTGTGTCGTTATAGTATTTTCCCCGTAGAGTCCTTCAGTTCTGCAACTTGAGGCTTGAATTTTTTCTTCAGTTGTTTCAGCTTGAGAAATGTCGAGCGTGTTCTTCCCTTTTGGTTTTGTAACTCCAGGTCTTTGCACCTGTCATTATAATACTTCACTCTGTCTTCTTGAGCCGCCCTTTAAAATCTTCTGTTCAGCTCTTTTACTTCATCATTTCTTCCTTTCACTTTAGCTGCTAGACATTCAAGAGTAAGTTTCAGAGTCGCTTGTGAAATCCATTTTTGTCTCTTCTTTCTTTCCTGTCTTTTTAATGCTTTCTTCATGTATGATGTCCTTCCACAACTCGTCTGGTCTTCAGTCATTAGTGTTCAGTGTGTCAAATCTGTTCTTGAGATTGTCTCTAAATTCAGGTGGGATATGCTCAAGGTCGTACTTTGGCTCTCGTGGACTTGTTCTAATTTTCTTCAGCTTCAGCTTGAACTTGCACATGAGCAGTTAATGGTCTGTTCCACAGTCGGCCCCTGGCCTTGTTCTGAGTGATGATATCGAGCTTTCCCATCATCTCTTTCCACAGATATAGTCCATTTGATTCTTGTGTATTCTGTCTGGTGAGGTCCACGTGTATAGTTGCCATTTATGTTGGTGAAAAAGAGTATTTGCAATAAAGAAGTCGTTGGTCTTGAAAAATTCTATCATGTGATCGCCAGCATCGTTTCTGTCACCAAGGCCATATTTTCCAACTACCAGTCCTTCTTTGTCTCCAAGTTTCTCATTCCAATCACCAGTAATTATCAGTGCATCCTGATTGCATGTTTGATCAATTTCAGACTGCAATAGTTGGTAAAAATCTTTAATTTCTTCATCTTTGGTCTTAGTGATTGGTGCATAAATTTGAATAACAGTCATATTAACTTGTCTTTCTTGTAGCTGTATGGATGTTATCCTATCACTGATAGCGTTGTACTTCAGGATAGATCTTGAAATGCTCTTTTTGACGATGAGTGCAACACCATTTCTCTTCAATTTGTCATTCCCAACATAGTAGACCATATGAGTGTCTGATTCGAAATGACCAGTACCTGCCCATTTCTAGCTCACTAATGCCTAGGTTATCAGTGTTTATGTGTTCCATTTCATTTTTGACTATTTCCAATTTTCCTAGATTCATATTTCGTACATTCCATGTTCCGACTAGTAATGAATGTTTGCAGCTGTTTCTTCCATTTTGAGTTGTGCCACGTCAGCAAATGAAGGTCTCGAAAGCTTGACTCTGTCTGTGTCATTAGGGTCCACTCTACTTTGAGGAGGTAGGTCTTCCCCAGTTGTATTTTGAGTGCCTTCCAACCTGAGGGACTCATGTTCTGGCACTATATCAGACAGTGTTCCGCTGCTGTTTATAAAGTTTTCACTGGCTAATTCTTTCCAGAAGTAGACCTACGGGCCCTTCTTTCTTGTCTGTCTTAGTCTGGAAGCTCAGCTGAAAGCTGTCTGCCATGGGTAACCCTGCTGGTATTTGAATACCGGTGGCGTAGCTTCCAGCATCACAGAAACGTGCAAGCCCCCACAGTGGGACACACTGACAGACATGTCGAAGAAAGTTTTGTCATTTCATATAACTGAGCTTGTACAGTATTTTCCTTTTGTGATTGACCTGTTCCATTCAGCATAATGTCTTTGAGTTTCATCCATGTTGTAGCATACATGATGACTTCATTTCTCTTTATGTCTGAGTAGTATGCCATCGTATGTACGTACCGTGTTTTGTTTATCCGTACCCATCCATTGATGGGTATTTAGTTTGTTTCCACCTTTTGGCTATTGTGAGTAGTCCTGCAGTGAACACTGGTGTACGAGCAAGGGCAACATGGAGGGAAGAAAGGAAGAATACAAAATTTTCTGCCAACCTTGCTGTTCACCAGCACCTGGCTCTCTCCTGCTCTTGTTTTTGGTTTCCCCACCATACTCGGACTTAACTTTTCTTTGCCCAGGATTTTGTCATAGTTTTATGTTAGTTTTTCATTCATTTAAAAGCTGCTTGCCCGTACTTGTCGGAGCATCATTATAAAATCAGACAAAGTCTTTGTCTGATAATTCCAACATTTGAGTCATCTCGGGGTTGATGTCTGTTGATTGCCTTTTCCCATTAGAGTTGTAGGTTTTCCTGCTTCCTTCTTTGTTGAATAGTTTTGGACTGTATCCTGGACATTTTAAGTATTATATTTTGAGACTCTGGGTCCTGTTAAAATCCAGAGACTGTTGATTTTTTTGTTTTTAGCAGTTAGTCCAGTTGGGCTCAGACTGCAGGCCCTAACCTACCTTCCGGGAGCTGTAGTCCCAGTGTCGGTTTAGTTTTCAAGGCCTTTATGGTCCTGGTCTGCCTTTGCGCCCGCGGGGTGAAGCCCGGACGTGGTCTGCACCAGAGCGGAGTTCTCCAAGCCTTTGCTGTGCTGACTTGGATGGTTTCACGTATGGGTTGCTGGGGTGTCCCGGACATCCTTTGTAGACTTCAGGATCCTTCTGTCTAGTTCCCTGTGTGCTGGGATCCTCTCCGCGCTCTCTGGATCCCAGAGTTCCCTTTTCTGGTCTTCTGGCCAGGAAACAGGCTTTAACCTGCCTTGCCCGCTGTGCCCTTCCTGCAGCTGAGTCTGCCTCAGCAGAGGGGGTAAGCAAAGCTCTGCGGGTGCTGGTTCTCCCCGCGCGCCCTCCCTGCCACTGTCGGGGTCTCCTGGCATGCCCTCCCTGCCACTGTCGGGGTCTCCCGGCGCCCCCTCCCTGCCACTGTCGGGGTCTCCCTGCGCCCTCTCCCTGCCACTGTCGGGGTCTCCCTGTGCCCCCTCTCCTGCCTCTGTCGGGGATACAGTTTCATGACGGGGTCTTGCCTGGTGTAGGGTGTGGACAGTCAGGTGGTCTCTGCCCTGCAGGGACCATATGTGAGCCCGTCAGATGCTTCATCTTCTTTCTTGTCTGGCATCTCTAGTATAGGGCTGGGGTGTGTGGGTGGGCAACCAGCATTAGAAGACCTCTGGGCATTTTTACCTCACTTTATGATTGTGTCTGTGTATCTTATTCCTGCTACTAGGTTATAAGTATCTTCTAGAGAGACTGTCATAGCCATCTTGGGGTCTCCATAGTAGTGAGTCTCCTTTACTTGTACTAAAGGAACCCGTGCCTGGGTCACCTGCAGTGATGCTGACGTCACTGGTCTGGGATGGGGTCTGGACATGCTGTTTTCTTCTAAAGCTCCCAGGAGGTTTGGGCGTGCAGCAGGCCGCGGGTCACTGGTGTGCGGGCCTCTGAGGGCCTTGCCCAGCGTTGCAGCTGCACACCTTCGTTCTTCTTGGACTGAGTGGAGGCTTTTGGTTAGGCAGTGGCAGCAGTGGGGAGCCACCTGCTGAGGAGGTCTTTGCTGGTTGCTGCTGTGGGAGCAGCCGAGGTTAGCCTCGATAGTCCCTTGGCCGGGCCCTGGGCTGCAGTGATGATGGCGGCCTGGCCTCAGTGGACAGGGCGGGGCACTGGCGGGTTGGAGGGCAGCAGAGGGGGCTGTTTTCTTGACACGCGGTAATCATGTCACTAATAAGAGGAGTAGGTAACGCTCCTGTGGAGCACGTGAGCTCCAGGCACAGTTCTAAGTGCTCGCTGTGTATTAATTTATCCAGTCCTCACAGCAGCTCTAGGAGGTGGGTACTTTTATTATCCTTCATTTACAAATGTGAGGGCTGAGGGTCAGATTGGAGTGGGGTGGGGCCGGGATCCAGCCGAGCCGTCTTAGGCGGCCCCTTCTCCTCCCCATCGTGGTATGATACTGCAAGAGGCTATCTGTGCTCCAGCCCTTCTGTGGGCACCTGGTCGGCTGCCTGCTTTGCTCACTTCCTTCTTCATTGGGCTTTGGCACCATTTTAAGTATGAACTGTCCAAATCCTCTAGTCCTTGCCTTGCTGCCTTTCCGTCAGCTCCTCCCAGTGTGTTCCTAACCCTGTGTCACCCAGCTTGGAGAGCAGTGCCACCGGCTCAGACACGTGTCCCTGCAGAGTCAGGTCCAGTCCCAGCGGGGCCTGCCTACTGCCTGGAGTCCTGCTTGGATTGTCCGAGTCCGCCCTTTCTTCCGTCCTCTGCAGCACCTGTTTCAAACATCTCCATTTCCTCCAGACTGGGGTCCTCCCTGCTCGGCAGAGGCTGTTGCCTCCAGCTTTATAGAAAAGCAGTACAGCATCTGACATGATTTCCTCAACTCGTAACACCCCACCCACAAACTCATATGCATCTGTACCCATGCTTTCGTCCCTTTGTCCTGTCTCATTGAAGGTGAATGCCCTCTCCGGGCTTCATCCCCTGCCATCTCCCTCCCTTCCTTTAGCAGTGGCCTCTGTCCCTCTTTTTTCAGCCCCTTCCATTGATTGAAAAAATAACATAGAAAACAACCTGTTGGTGGAAGTTGATTCCTCCTGCACAGTGAGCCCCTAGGATGGAAGGCTCTCAGAATACGCAGTGGCCTGCCAGCGGTTGTAAAGATGGCACCGGATGGGGCGTCAGTTAGTTTTGTTGTATATGGGATTGCCTTGAGTTGGAGCGGACTCTACGGCAACTAACAACCACCCACTGACTGACTGGGTTTTCTCCCATCAACGTTGATACCTACTCATGTTTCTCCGATCCTTAAAACAAACCAGCCTCTTCTGGCCCCTTGCTCCTCGTCAAAGCAAAGAGAGACACTAGCCTTCTCTCCTTCCTCTCTTCCCATTCATTCAGCAACTGCTACCTCTTTTACTGTTTCTGAAGTTGCTCTTCTCAAGGCCACCAAGTGCCTCTTTGTTGCTAAACCCAGTGGATACTGTCTTTTTTCTTTTTTTTATTGTGCTTTAGTTGAAAGTTTACAGAGCAAATTAGTTTCTCGTTGAACAGTTAATACGCAAATTGTTTTGTGACATTGGTTGCCAACCCCTCAATGTGTCAATACTCTCCCCTTCTCCATCCCACGTTCCGTGTTTCCATTCATCCAGTTTCCTGTCCCTTCTTGCCTTGTCTTTGCTTTTGGGCTGGTGTGCCTGTTAGTGTCATATACATGATTGAACTACGAGGCATGTTCCTCACATGTGTTATTGTTGGCCCTAAAGGTCTGTCTAATCTTTGGCTGAAGGGTAAACCTCAGGAGTGACTTCAGTACTGAGTTAAAAGAGTCTTCTGGGCCATACTCTTGGGGTTTCTCCAGTCTCTGTCAGACCAGCAAGCCTGGTCTTTTTTTTTTGTGAATTTGAATTTTTTTCTATATTTTTCTCCAGCTCTATCTGGGACCCTCTTGTGATCCCTGCCAGAGCAGTGGGTGGTGGTAACCAGGCACCATCTAGTTGTTCTGGGCTCAGTCTTGTGGAGGCTGTGGTAGTTGTAGTCCGTTGGTCCTTTGGACGAATCTTTCTTCTGTGTCTTTGATTTTCTTCATTCTCCTTTGCTCCAGACAGGGTGGGACCAGTAGATGTGTCCTAGATGGCTGCTCTCAGGCTTTTAAAACCCAAGACACTGCTCACCACCGTCCCATGTAGGACATTTTCTTTATAGACTGTGTTATACCAGTTGAGCTAGATGTCCCCTGAGACCATGGTCCCCAGTCCTCAGCCCCGTAGCTCAGTCCCTCAGGGTGTTTGGATGTGTCTTGTGAGGCTTCTGACTTTGCCTTGGTCAAGTTGTGCTGACTTCCCATCTCTGTCTTTCTTGCACTTCCTCTCTTTTCGCTTACTCGTTGATCCCACCCTCTTTGAAATGCTCTTTCTCTACACCATGTTCTCTTGTTGGCACTCCCCTCCCCTTCTCTGATCACTCTGGTTCTTTCTTGCCTTCTCCGCCTCTGTCTGCCCCTGATGTTTGGTGCCCTTTATTAGGTTTTTTTTTGGTGGGTTAAAATTGTTTAACTCCTTATTTTGATGTATAACTGTGACCCTAGATAATCACATACCTTCTGAGTACAACTTAAACACAAATGTCATTTAAACAGAACACATACATTGTCACATCCTCAAATTCAACTTTCCTTATTACTCTATATACATACAGCCAATTATTCTAGATCAATATAGAAGATGTATCAGTTGCCGTAAGTCCAAGAATTACTTCATTTTTAAAAAAATTTTTTTATTGTACTTTAGATGAAGATTTACAGAATAAATAGTTTCTCATTAAACGGTCAGAACATATATTGTTTTATGACATTGGTTAACAACCCCATGACATGTGGACACTCTCCCTTCTCGACCTTGAGGACCTTTTTTTTGGTGAAAAGATACATAGCCAAAGTTACACCATTTTGAAAGTTTCTACATGTACAACTCAGTGACATTGGTTACATTCTTCCAGTTGTGCTGCTATTCTCACTCTCCTTTTCCAAATTATTCCATCACCATTATCTTCAACTCACTGGCCCCTAGGCTTCCCATCAAACATTTTGAGTTGCTGTTGTCAATTTGATCTCACATAGATAATTCTTTTTTTTTTTTTTTACCTTAAATGAAGGTTTGCCCAACAAATAGTTTCTCATTAAACTGTTAGTACACATCTTGCCCTATGACAGTGGTTAACAACCCTACAACATGTTAACACTGTCCCTTCTCAACGTTGGGTTTTGTAACACCAGCTTTCCTGTCCCATCCTGCCTTCTCGTCCTTGTCCCTGGACTGCTGTGCCTCATTAGTCCTGTTTTGTTTTATGAGGCTGTCCAGTCCCCAGCTGAATGGTGAATTTCAGGAGGGGCTTCACCACTGGGCTAAAAGGGTGTCTGGGGGCCATACTCTCGGGGTTTCTCCAGTCTGTCAGGCCAGTAAATCTGGTCTTTTTTTTGTGAGTTAGAATTCTGTTCTACATCCTCTTCCAGCTTTGTCGAGGACCCTCTATTGTGATCCCCATCAGAGCAGAGAGTGGTGGTAGTTGGACAGCATCTAGCTGTACTGGACTCAGTCTGGTGGAGGCCGTGGTAGCTGTGGTCCATTAGTCCTTTGGGCTAATCTTTTCCTTGTATCTTGTTCTCTTCATTCTCCCTTATTCCCAAAGGGGTGAGACCAGTAGAGAGAGTATCTTAGATGGCTGCTCACAGGCTTTTAAGACCCCAGATTCTACTCACCAAGATACAATGCAGAACATTGTCTTCATAAACTGTGTTATGCCAGTTGAGCTAGATGTTCCCCACAGCCCTCTGCCCAGCAATTCACTTCCTCAGGGAGTTTGGAAGTGTCTATGGAGCTTCCATGATCTTTCCTTGTACAAGTTGTGCTTCCTCAGTAACGTGTACTGTCTTACCCTTCATCAAAGTTACTACATATCTGTTTAGCTCCCCCCCCCCTTCCTCCCATCACTGACTGGTAATCAACAAAGATTGTTTCTTTTTGTGTGTAAACTTTTACATGAGTTATACAGTAGAGGTCATACAGTATTTGTCCTTCTGTGATTGACTTACTTCACTCAGCATAATGTCCTCCAGTTTCGTTCCTGTTACTCTCCTGTGCTGAGTTCCTTTTGTTTGTGGATTTTTTTTTCTTTCACTTCCTTTGTTGTTGTAGGTTTTGTTTTTACGGAGACTTTATGTTTTTCTTCTTTATTTTGACGAGTAGGTTTGTTAACTTTCTTTGTGTTTACCCTGAAATTTACCCTTGTCTTCCTAGATTTGAAGCAGTCCATTATTACTTGGTATCGCTTGACTTCCTCTCCATTAGAAGGTTCTATATCTACACCATTTATTCCCTCTTTTATTGTTCTGATGCTGTTGTCATTTACAGATTAACTTCTCTGGTTCCCTTTTGTAATTCTTTTGGTTTTGCATAGTCCTTAAGAGTTCATTTCCTAGGTTGGTATCTGGCTAGTACAATCCAGTGTCCTGTATTCAGCCTGTGGTCTGATATTGTTTGTTCTCAGATCGAAGGACTTCCTTTAATAAGTCTTGTAAGTTTGGTTTGGTTTTTACATAGTCCCTTAATTTCTGTTTATCTGGCAGTGAACCTAATTTCACCATCATATTTGAACGAAAGTTTTGCAGGATATTATTCTTGGCTGGCAATTTTTTTCTTTCAAGGTTTTATATATGTCATCCCATTGCCTTCTTGCCTGCATGGTTTCTGCCAAATAATTTGAGCTTAGTCTTATTGTTTCTCCTTTGTGTGTGACTTTTTGTTTTTCTTGAGCTGCTCTCAGGATTCTTCGTTTGTCTTCGGTTTTAGCGAGTGTGATTATGATATGCCTTGGTGATTTTCTTTTGGGATCTATCCTGTATGGGGTTCGTTGAGCTTCTTGGGTGGTCAGCTTTTCATCTTTCATGATATTGGGAAAGTTTTCTGTCAGCAATTCTTCAGTGATCCTCTCTGTGTTTTCTGTTTTCTCTCCCTGTTCTGGAACTCCAATCACTTGCAGATTTTTGCTTTTGATTGTATCCCACATAATTCTCGGGGTCTCTTCATTTTTCTTCATTCTTTTTTCTGATTTTTCCTCAAACCGAGTTGTATCCAAGTGTTTGTCTTTAATTCCGCTGATCCTGTCTTCCACCATTTCAGATCTGCTCCTCAGCTGTTCTATGACACTGTCCATTTCTGAAATCTTGTTTATCTTTTGGATTTCTAATTGTTGTTTTTGTATAATTTCTAGTTGTGAATTTATTTTGGCATTTTGTTCCTGCATTATTTTCCTGTATACTTCCATTTTTTTGTCTGTATTTTCCATGAATGTGTCTGCCTTTTCCATGAATTTTGCCCGTTTTTTTCCTCATTTTTTTCTGCTTTTTGCTTCAACTTTTGGATAATTCTGAGTATTAAAGATTTGAATTCCCTATCAGGTTCTTCTAGTGCCTTTTCTTCTACTAGAAAGTCATCTGGTGTTTTATTTTGGACGTCTGTTGGAACCATCCTGTCCTGTTTTTGTAAATGTTTTGATATTGTCTGCTGTCTTCGGGGCATTCAGTAGTTATTTTTCTCATTTATTGTTTGTAGATTTGTTTGTTTTGTCCTTTTTTTTTTTTTTTTAAATTTGGCTATGTCTGAGCAGGCGGGTTGTGTGTTCTTTGTCGTTTGCTTGTCTGTGGGCACAATACTTTTCACCTCCTTCTCCAGTTGGCAGGGTCAGTCGCTCAGATATGGTACAGCAGGGCAGGTCTAGCTGAAGAGGAGTTGCTGTGATGGGTTGTTTGTGGCACTTAGTACAGCCACCAGGGTGGGTTGGTAATCTCTGTAGGGCAGGTTCCAATAGGCCGTGCCTGTGCTGCTTGGTGGTATGATGTTAAGTGCATGGTGCAGGTAGGCAGGATGTAGCGGGGAGATTGTTATGTGTGGAGCTAAGATGGATATGTGAGAGACGAGAGAGAAATAGGAGCCAAAAACATACAAACAAACAAAAAAGAGTGCTAGGGAAGCTTGCTGTTGGAGTGGAGAGATGAGAGACTATGAAATGGAGAAAAATAAAAAGGGGAAGAAGAAGGAAAAAAAGAAAAGAATGAATAAATAAAAATCAGAAAGAAAAAAGAATAGCAAAGCTCCCAGGGACTCCAGTGGTGCAGTACGAGGTTTGGGGAAGTTGTTCCCAGATGTTGCAGTATAGCCTGGCTAGAAGGTGTGGAGGAATTCAGCACCAGGTATTCAGGGGACAGGAAGAGAAGGAAGGTATAGAGAGACGAGAAACTGAGTAATGAAGAAAGACAAAAAGGGAAAAAGAGGGAAAAGAAAACAAAACAAATAAAAAAAAGGACAGGAAGATCCCCCCAAAGAACAGGAGAAAAAAGAAATGCCCTTAGGGGTCTCTCTGTGGTATGTGCAAACTGAGGGGGTAGGTCCCAAGGCTCGTAGCACCGCCCAGCCAGAACTGGCTCCCAACACGAGAAAAGGAAAAGAAAACAAACAAACAATTCAAAACAAACAAAAAGCCCTGGGATCCCACCAGCGTGGCAGCCCAGTCAGGGAAACAGTTCCACACTTGGACGGACTTCCGCAGCCCCCCTGGAAGAAGCAAAGATGGCGTACGGAGCCCGGTATTTGAGCAAAAGGAGGGGAAAGTGGTGAGAGGTAAGGAAGAAATCAAAAGAAGTGGAAAAAAGCAACACCAGCAGCCAACAGATGGCACTCAGAGAGCTGGCCAGTGCGGGCGGGTAGAATCCAAGCAGCTGGTGCTTCCCGGCCAAGAGACTGTGGCCGCAGGAATCAGAGGAGATCAAGTGGGAGTGAAGAAGGGTGGGGGCTGGGAAAGCATATATTGCAAATTACCGGTCGTTTTGTCTCCTCCTGGAAGCTCCGTGAAGCTGCTTTCTCGTACCCCCTATTTGCTGGTCTCCAATAGGAGTCCAAGATGGCAGATCTGCGCTGTGTTAGCTGATAGGGAACCTCTGCATGAACCTCTCCTCGCTCTCCGTTCTCTGTCAGTTTTGCCACTCTGTTTGGTGCTTGGCTGAGTTCTTTATCCTTTCGTTTGATGTTTTAGGGTTTCAGGATTGCTGTTTTCTCTGTTTGGCTTAGTTTTTCGGATCTTTGCTGTGGAGGGATGGTGTGGTGCTTCTGCCTAGGGTTCCATGTTACCGAAAGTCCCTAGGTGTTTTTCTTGACCAGTGTCAGTGCTCACTCTGGCATCTTCTACTGGATGATTCCGACATCTCCAGCCAGTACCTTCTCTTGAGCTCCAGATCTCCATCCTCCTGCCTGTTGGACTTGCCACTTGGACTTCCCCCAGGCACCCAGAGACACTAGGTCCAGAACTGAGCCTGGCCCCTCCCATCTCCCCCTCCTCCATGCTCTGGGTTTCCTGTATCGGAAAAGGCACCGCCAGGCTCCTTGTTGGCAAAGCCAGAGGTTTGCTGTCTTCCTGAGCCCTCCTCCTCGGCTGCACCCCCATTCCTCATTGCCCCCCCGATGTGTGTGCCGCCTCAGTGTCTCCTCAGCCTCCTTGGCCCTTCTCAGCACCACCTTCTTGGGTCTGCCACCATCACCTCTCATGGGGGCGGCTGCAGCGGTCTATTTACAGAGACCTTCTCTGGTGGTACCCTGCGTCCTTCCTCACTGTCTGCCCTCAGAATTCCCTGTCTACTAGTCCCTCAGCGCTGCCTACTGTGGACATACAAAAACCAAACCAAACCTGTTGCCATCAAGTTGATTCCGATTCATAGTGACCCTAGAGGACGGAGTAGAGCTGTCCCACAGGGTTTCCAAGGCTGTAACCTTTACGGAAGCAGACTGCCACATCTTTCTCCCTTGAAGTGGCTGGTGGGTGTGAACTGCTGACCTTTTGGTTAGCAGCCGAGCACTGTAACCACTGCGCCACCAGCAGGTGCTTAATGAAGAGCCTATTGAACGAATGACTGACTGTCTGGCTTGTCTGTCCCGTGCAGTACCGAACCACTGTTGTTGCTTGAAATTCCTTCACAGAGGGTCATTATCTCCTCTTCCCCTGGGTCTGAAACACCCCCACCCTCCTCCTCGTCTGGCTGCTCCCTTCTCTGGGAAGCTTCTCTGACCCCACTTACCCCTCCCACCCCCACAGTGCTGGGCAGGGGTCTCGTTGGCACCCACACTCCACCTGCGTGATGCCCACCACATTGTGTGGGGGTCGCCTGCTGACTTCATTGACAGGGCTCAGCCTCCCAGGGCAACAACTTCATCTGAGCCTCTTCTGAGTCCCCAGCATTTCATAGACTCTCAGGTTCACAGGAAGTGCTCATTAAATGATTGTTGAATGAATGGATCATTCTCTTATTATTGTTTGCAGAAGAAATGAAAAATAAGCCACCAGAAATAAATTCAGAGTGTTTACAAAGTCCCCCCCCCCCCCAAATAGTTGTTGTTTTTGGCAAAGCTGATTAGAAACTTCAGAACTGAGTCCATGAGAGATGGGGTTGTGGTATTGAACTCACTGAAGCAGATGGCTATGGACTGAGGGCAGCTCCTGTGCCTTGAAGCGTCACTCGGCCACTCTGTGGGGCTCACAGTGGTGACATGGAGGAGGGCTTTGTGAGTCTGTAAACACATCATTTCCCCTTAGCTCTCACTGTCCTGAACCTGAAACAGTCACGGTTATTTCTGAAAGCCCCATGAAGTGGTCCACGGCCTGTAAGACATTTCTACTTGGTACATTGTAAGAGGAACTTGTTCATGGCTGGGGTCACTCATGGACTCTGTCTTCCTTCCTCGGGGGTTTTCCCCTATTTCTGTCTCAGACCAGTCCTCCATGTCCCCCCACCCCTATTTCCCCACACAAAGCTTGGTCCTGGGGTGGACCATGAGGGTTCGTTCTCCCATGTGGAGCTCGTTACAGTTGTCTGTTGGTAGCTGAGGGTGGCTTGACTCGGCGGCTGTCAGGCTCTGACCCCATCTTGCGGGGATGCCACCGAGCTGCGTGCAGGCGAGAGCGGAGAGGCAGGAGGACTGAGGTTTGCTGAGTCCCTGACCCTGAGAGAGGTGGCAGGAGGAGCGGGGAGGGTGTCACAGGGTTCGAGGTCAGTTACAAGGTCAGTTTGAGGTCAGACGGGACTTGAGGGGACCTCACATAGGCAGGTGATAAAGGGGTGCAGGGAGATGCTGGGGCCAGAGATGCACATCTGGGGAGCACAGTGGGGCACCTGGGGAGCACAGTGGGGTGCCTGGGGAGCACGATAGGCACCTGGGGAGCATGATGGGTGTCTGGGGAGCACGGCGGGCATCTGGGGAGCACAGTACGCATGTGGTCTTTCCGGTATGAGAGTGAATGGGTTGCTGGGGAGAGGCAGGAAGGCCCTTCCGTCTGGAAAAGTGAGGGAGAGGTAGGTAGCATAGGAGGCCAGGGGGTAGCAAGCCAGACAAGGGAAGAGAGAGGAGAGGGCCCGGAAGTCATGAAACGGGCCACTGGGGCTTGACCAGCTGGGCAGCTGCTCCCGGCGAGCTGAGTAAGACAGAGGCCCAGGGTGAACTGCACCCTCCCTCCGTCGGGGACTCCCGCCAGCACGTCCTGACCTCCAGGCCACCGATCCACACCCCACAGCCTCTGTGCGTGTGCCGTGCCGCCACCTTGCTCCTGCTCCTCTTGCTGGGCGCGGCGGGAATGGCGGTGCCTTCCTTGTGGGTCCTGCTCAGACGTCCCCTCTGCAGACCGGTTTTGTCTGGGACAGACGTGTGCAGAGGTCAGTTCCTTTTGTTGGTATGATTTGTTCTGTTTTAAAACTCCAGACGATGGTACAACCGATGTGGTGGGGCTGTGGGATTTGAGTCTGGTTCTGTCCGTGGAGATGATGCTGACCTGTCCGCCCACGAGTGGCCGTGGCGACCACATTAAGTGTACACAACCACGCGGAACACTCGCCGCGCCGTGTAAGTGTCAGCAGCCGCTCTTAGAAGCAGCAGACCAAGTGTGAAGTCCTAAGAGTGTGGGGAAGGACCAGGAAGCACAGACCCGCGATTAAAGTGACTCAGCGCCCAGGATATCGTACCTGGGGAGAAAGTGAAAGCAAGGGGAAGAGGAGCGTGAGGGGTGCTGTGGAGAGGCGTCCTTTCCCACGGGGCGTCCCGGGGCCAGAGCTCGCGGGAGGAGGGCGGGCTGGCTGCGCTTGGCTGGGAACCCCCGCTGGCCGTCCGGGGCTGTCTCCTCAGCAGTTCTTGGCGATGGCGCCGGAGTTGCTTTTCTGAACTGACCTGAAGGTGGTGACAGTTCCAGAAAGCAGCGTGGGGTCCGAGTCCCTTCTTGCAGAGCCTCAGGGCACGTAGCCTGGGAGAGGCTCAGTCCTCCGCGGCAAGGAATCCGTAGGGTAACGCGGTGTTTTCTTCCCACCTTGTCTGACTCTGGGTCGTCCCCCCTTTTGTGGGACATCTGTTGACACCTTGCGGCACAGAGTGGGGCCACGCTGGGAGGTGATTCCTCGCAGACTGTTGGACCCGTTCAGAAAGGTGCTGTGGTGACCAGCTCTGGGTGGTACGTGGCCGGCGTTTAGTATTGTTAGTGGGGGGCAGCACGCATAGTCGTTGAAGGCACCGGCTGTGGAGCAGATTGTATGGGTTCAGGGTTGGTTTCTGCCACTTGAGACCCTGGGCAAGTCGCCCGGCTTGTCTGTGCCCCCGTTTTCTCACGTGTCTAGTGGGGATAGTGTCCTTTGATACAGCTGCCGCGGCGGGTAGTAGGCGTGGCTCGTGTTAGGAGTTTGACGCTGCGGGGTACGGGGTGGACCTTCGTGAGGGGCGGGCCTTACCTTCGTGAGGGGCGGGCCTTACCTTCGTGAGGGGCGGGCCTTACCTTCGTGAGGGGCGGGCCTTACCTTCGTGAGGGGCGGGCCTTACCTTCGTGAGGGGCGGGCCTTCGTGAGGGGCGGGCCTTCGTGAGGGGCGGGCCTTACCTTCGTGAGGGGCGGGCCTTACCTTCGTGAGGGGCGGGCCTTACCTTCGTGAGGGGCGGGTCTTCGTGAGGGGCGGGCCTTACCTTCGTGAGGGGCGGGTCTTCGTGAGGGGTGGTTACTGTTGCTCTGCTGTTGTCATTATAACGGGACCGGGGCTGGCTCTCTCCTGTCACAGCCACAGCTGTTTAGACTCTGGTCAGCTCCACTTTTGTGTTTGGGAAGAGGACACGTGCGGTGCCCCTGCCCAGGCTCGGTGCTGGGTGTGCCTGCACGGGGTCCCTGCTGCTGTGATGCGCGTTGCTGTGATCCTCACCAGACTGACTCTGCTTTCCTGTTGTTGTCCTGGTTGTGAGCTGCTGGCGAGCTGACCACCGACTCATGGCGACCCCACGCACAATGGAATCAGACCATTGTGATCTGTAGAGTTTTCATTGGCAGATTTTTGGAAGTAGTTCGCCAGGCTTTTCTTCCTAGTTTATCTTAGTCTGGAAGCTTTGCTGAAACCTGTTCAGCATCATAGCAACACGGAAGCCTCCGCTGACAGATGGGTGGTGGCTGTGCTTGAGGTGCGTTGACCAGGAATCGAGCCTGGGTCTCACACCTGGAAGGCAAGAATTCTGCCACTGAACCACCACTGCCCACTTTGCTTCCTTTCTCACTGCCCTCGAGTTGATTCCAACTCATAGTAACCCTACAGGACAGAGTCCAACTGCCCGTAGGATTTCCAAGGCTGTGAATCTTACAGAAGCAGACTGCCACATCTTTTTCCCCTCGAGCAGCTGATGGCTTGGAACTGCCGACCTTTTGGTTAGCAGTCAAGGGCTTAACCACAGTGCCACCAGGGCTGCTTCTGCTTCCCTGAAAAAACACCAAACCCATTGCCATCATGTCGATTCCAACTCATAGCGACCCTATAGGACAGAGTAGAACTGCCCCATGGGGTTTCCAAGGAATGGCTGGTGGATTCGAACTGCCAGCCTTTTGGTTAGCAGCCAAACTTTTTTTTTTTTTTTTTTTAAATTGTACTTTAGATGAAGGTTTATAGAACAAATAGTTTCTCAGTCAGTATACATATTGTTTTATGACAATGGTTAACAGCTCCACGTGAGTGATGTCCCTTCTCAACCTTGGGTTCCCTATCACCAGCTTTCCTGTCCCCTCCTGCCTTCTAGTCCTTGTCCTTGGCCTGCTATGCCTCATTAGTCCCATTTTGTTTTATGGGGCTGTCCAATCCCTGGCTGAATGGTGAACCTAGGGGGTGACTTTACCACTGAGCTAAAAGGGTGTCCCGGGGCCATACTCTTGGGGTTTCTCCAGTCTGTCAGGCCAGTGACTCTGGTGTTTTTTTTGTGAGTTAGAGTTCTGTTCTACATTCTTCTTCAGCTCTCTCCAGGACCCTGTGTTGTGATCCCGGTCAGAGCAGTCAGTGGTGGTAGCCAGGCATCATCTAGCTGTACTGGACTCAGTCTGGTGGAGGCCATGGTAGCTGTGGTCCATTAGTCCTTTGGACTAATCTTTTTCTTGTATCTGGTTCTCTTCAGTATTTTAGATGGCTGCCCACAGGCTTTTAAGACCCCAGACGCTACTCACCAAGGTAGAATACAGAACATTGTCTTTATAACTGTGTTATGCCAATTGAGCTAGATGTTCCCCGAGACCATGGTCCCCACAGCCATCCGCCCAGCAATTCAGTCTCTCAGGGAGTTTGGATGTGTCTATGGAGCTTCCATGACCTTTCCTTGAGCAGCCAAATTCTTAACCACTACGCCATCAGGGTTATAGGCCCTCACAAAACCCTCAGCTCCTACACCTGCTTGCTGTTCAGGTTGGAGAATAATTAAAGTTTAGAGTGTGTACTTCAAATTAGTGGTGGTGAAAGTAATTACATGACACGCATTGCCCCTATTCCCAGAGAGTCTGAGTAGCGAAGAAGTGCCTTTGACCATAAAGAATGTATTGGGATAATGGGAAACTGGCTCTTCTGTGTCACGTGTGACTGCCAGCTTCACCTGTGCTGTGCCCGCCTGGGAGGCTCTCCTGGTCCTCTGCTGGCGGTGGGGCGCCATGCAGTGGGGCTCTGCTCTGTTGGGGGACTGGGCAGTGGGGCGCCGCACGGTGAGGTGCTGGGCCGTGGGGCACCAAGCTGTGGGGTGCCAGGCGGTGGGGCTCTGCGCTGTGGGGGGCTGGGTGGTGGGGTGCTGTGCAATGGGGTGCTGGGCCGTGGGTCACCAAGCCGTGGGGCGCCGGGCCGTGGGGCGCCGGGCCGTGGGGTGCCGGGCTGTGGGGCTCTGCGCTGTGGGGGCCAGGCAGTGGGGCACCAGGCGGTGGGGCTCTGTGCTGTGGGGGGCTGAGCGGTGGGGTGCTGGGCTTTGGGGCACCAAGCCGTGGGATGCTGGGCCGTGGGGCACCAGGCGATGGGGCTCTACACTGTGGGGGGGCCAGGTGGTGGGGCCCCAGGCGGTGGGGCACTAGCAGTGAGGTGCTGCGCAGTGGGGCCCTGGCGGTGGGTGCGGAAGAGTTGGGTTTGTGCAGCGTTCAGATGTGCTCACCTGGTCATCTTTGCCTTATTTCAGACAACATCCCCGAGGACCTCAAGGACCCTTTTTACATTGACCAGTATGAGCAGGAGCACATCAAGCCACCTGTCATCAAACTCCTACTGTCCAGTGAGCTGTACTGCCGGGTCTGCAGCCTCATCCTGAAAGGGGATCAGGCGGCCGCACTGCAGGGGCACCAGTCTGTCATTCAGGCTCTGTCTCAGAAGGGCATCTATGTGATGGAGAGCGACCACATGCCCGTGACCGAGTCCGACCTCAGCTGTGCGCCCGTGAAAATGGTGAGGCTCCCTCTTGGGCACGGACGGGCTCTGCGCAGCTGGCCTGGCTGTGGTGCAGCAGCTTTCTGTCCTCTGGGGCCAGCTCCATGCACAGGGATCTTAGAAGTCTGCCCTTAGCCTGCAGGCGGGACAGGCATGGGCAGGAGTGGGGACGGGGCGTGGGCAGGAGTGGGGACGGGGCGTGGGCAGGAGTGCCAGGCTGAATGGGGACTCCTGGACAGTGAGGCTCCTGACTGAGGTGTAGCTCTGTGTAAACAGTAATCAGCACAGTGCCGAGCCCCAGAGCATGAAAATAATGCACATCCCTACTTTCCCACTTCTCCATCTCTCAAACCAGTCACCCACGTGGCTTTTTCTGTCTCTCAGTCCCTGACCACCCAGAGTGAGGTCTTTACAAAACGACTGCTTGCACAGCCCTCTTCTGTCCACCATCCCCCAGGGCTGGTACCTCACAAGCTAGCACTCTGTCCTTCTAATCAACTGCCAGGTAGGCAGACGTCAGGCCCTGCTGGCTGTCGTTGCCCCCAATGGTTTCAGTAGTTCGCTGGAATGACTCACAGAACTCACGGAAACTTTGTATACTTACAGTTACCCATTTATTATAACCAGAAAGGGTGCAGCTGAGAGAGGCATCAGGCGAGGTCTGGGAGCACTCATGGCAGGAGACTCCATTGCCCCAGGACAAGCCAGGCTCTCTTGCCAGTCCGGGAATCCCAAAACCAAAAGCTTCAAGGTCCAGGGTCCCCTAGTCACTGAGTTCTCAATGAATATGTGTGATGGGACCTTAATGCATAGTTCTGATCGATCCAGTCAGTGGGTATAGGTGACTGCATCATGCCCCCTCCCTTCCTGAGGTTGGTTTGCCAGGTGTGGGGCCTGGGAAGCCCCTACTTGCCTGGCCATTTTGGCAAACAAAGGCATCTTGATTGCTCTGGTTATTTTCAGAAACTGAGACAAAAAGGCGAAATCTGGATCTTTATCCCACAGTCTCTGAGTGCAGCAGGATGCCCGAGTAAGGGGGCGTTTCTAAGTGTGAGTGCTGGCTTTCGAAACTGGGAACCGAGCAGCTTACTTTTAGCTCTTTTTCTCGTGAATGTTCCATGGAGGATCAAGGTATATTAATAGAAACATTTGGAGGCAGACTTTCTACAGATGTTATGGTTTCTCTCTCTCTCTAATTATCGAGCCCATTCTATTAGATCAGTATTTTTGTGCCTAAATAAATAAACAAGCTCTTTTCCTCTCTAAGCACAGTCCTCCTTCCAGTCTTTGAAACCTATGCTGCTCATGTGACCTGTCCAGACCATTCTGGGTCTAACCAGTTTGATGCCTCCTGCACTGGTTTTGCTGAGGCCGTTCTCTTGATTTTGCATCCTGTGGTTGGTCATTCTCAGACTTCGTGGATGATGTGTGTGGGTCAAGAGAGCGGGACTTGTGTTTTGTAAAGAAAGGATGTGAACGTGTGGCGTGGTCTCCGCGTGCAGCACTCTGGCCAATGGTCACACTGGCTCATCCTCGTGTGGCCTGGGCGCGTCTCCTCACCTCCTGTCTGCACCTGTGTCCAAGCTGTGGAGTAGGGGTCCCACCTCCACCTGGGAACCCTCACAGCGTGTTGTGAAGGTGAGGGAGAGGAGCTGAGCACCTCGTGCACCACCTGGGAGTGCTCTGCCCGAACTCTGAGGAGAGAGCCGAGCGCCCTGTGCGCTGCCTGGGAACTCTCTGCCCGAGCTCTGAGGAGAGAGCCGAGCGCCCTGTGCGCTGCCTGGGAACTCTCTGCCCGAGCTCTGAGGAGAGAGCCGAGCGCCCTGTGCGCTGCCTGGGAACTCTCTGCCCGAGCTCTGAGGAGAGAGTCGAGCGCCCTATGCGCTGCCTGGGAACTCTCTGCCCGAGCTCTGAGGAGAGAGCCGAGCGCCCTGTGCGCTGCCTGGGAACTCTCTGCCCGAGCTCTGAGGAGGGACTCTCTGTCCATAGACATTGTCAGGCGGCTTGGCCGAGATGCCCGGCTGGAACTAGTGAGGGGGAGATGCAGACAGATGCTTTCCTGTCTCTACATGGAGATGATACTAAAAAAGCAGCCACTGCTCAGAATTTTGAGTTTGAGAAAGCCCTGCGTCCGAGCCTGGTGGGAGGCGTGCACTGAGTGTTCCCCACGCTGCTCTCCTCCCCAGAGTTCACACATGGTGATGATCGATGCTCTGATGATGGCCTACACCGTGGAGATGATCAGCATTGAGAAAGTGGTGGCCAGCGTCAAGCGCTTCTCGACGTTCAGTGCCTCGAAGGAGCTTCCGTATGACCTGGAGGATGCCATGGTGTTCTGGATCAACAAGGTGCGTGTCGGAGCCCTCCGCGTGCCCTGGGGCTGGTGTGGGCGGGCTGGCCTCTTGCTCTGCGGTGCTGGCCCTTCTCCTTGACCACAGCCGCTTCTCGGCTGTCACGCAGGTAAGGTTGCTGTCAGTCTCTAGTGTCACAGCAGGCCCAGCAGCCCCTTGGCGGCTCCTGGGTCCTGTCTGCGGCAGTGCAGGGGCTGGAGTTAAGGTAGGTGTGCCCAGAGGACGGGCACGAGTGGGCGCGAGGAGGTCCTGTGGGAAACGCAATGCATGTGGATGGTTTAAAGCAACACATCGTCTCTATTTTGATTCTCAAATAACCAGAAGCACTGCTGTGCAGAAGGGGAGCTGTCAGGTTTGGAAGGCATTGTAATAAAGAGAAAAATGAAATCTTTGTAAATGCTGTTTGCTTTTTTCACATTTAGAAGTTTACAGTGTCATCTCTTATGCAATGTATGTAAAACCTAAACACAAACCCATTGTGGGCGTCCATTCCGACCCACGTAGACCCCATGTGACAGAGTAGACGTTTCTAGCCTCACAGGGTTTCTAAGGCTGTGATGTTTATAGGAGCAGACTGCCACACCTTTCTCCCATAGAGCAGCTGGTGGGTTTGAACCGCTGGCCTTTTGGTTAGCAGCTGAGCGCTTAACCACTGCACTACCAGGACTTCTTGTTTATATAAAGAATGTTTATTTTTAGTAGCATGTGATTATTTATGGGATTACTTAATCAAAGCCTTTGGTTACTAAGCCTCGTTATTTGCAAAAAGCATTCAGCTAGGGGCATTAATATAGCAACAAAATGGCTTGTAGAAACTCCACATCCAGTTTTGTTAGTGTGCTTGAGCAGGGGCCTCGTGAAAGACTCTGTGGTCTGCTGTACCGTTTGCACACGTAGTCTTTGGGCGCTTAGGGCTTTGGAGGGGAAGGAAGAAGCGCTGGCTGTGGATTAGTCTGTGAAAGTGGCCAGCCAGCCCGAGGGCCACCTGTGAGGGCTGCCTGTGACGTGCCGCTTTCACTGCCACGGCAAGCAGCCTTCATTTCAGGAATTGGGGGAGGTGGTGTGGTGATTCTTTGAGACAGTGGTCCTGGTCTTTCATTGGTTTCCTACCCAGATGGAGGTTTAGGGAGCCAGGCTGGGTGGGGAGACCGCTGTAGATCCTGTGGGTCAACAGTGAGGCGTGGGCGCTAGAAAGCCTCTTCCTCCTGGAACTTCAGGGCTTTCACTTGGACTCTGAATTAGAGTCAGCTGCTGTTGAGTTGGTTGCGACTCACGTTGTCCCCGTGTGTGTCAGAAAGAGCTGTGTTCATAGGATTTTCAGTGTCTTTGACCTTTTGGAGGTAGATTGTCAGCACTTGCTTCCAAGGAGCCTCTGGGTGGACTTGAACTGGCAGCCTTTCAGTCAGCAGCTGAGGGTGTTAACCGTTTGCACCACTACAGGCGGCCGCTTCTCCACCACCCTTGGCGCACACTTCCGCCTCCTCCGAGATGGGGATGCTCCTCTGGTGGTGTGCACCCTGTCTTAGTCACTCCCCAGCTCTTGAGCAGTATGTGTGTGCGCACAGCACCTCGAAAGAATTTGCTCCCTGTCTGTATGGGAGACTGAACCTTGGTGCAGTGTTTCTATAACCCTGGCATGAGTTTCTGGAGTCAAAAATTAAAATTTCACCTTCTCTATTTATCAGCTTTTATTAATTATATTTTATTAATCATAGGAAGTTCAGAAACTGAGCAGAAAGTTAACATGGAAATTACCTATAACCTTAAATCCATAAACATGACTAACATTTTGCTATAGATCTTTTTAGCTGTCATTTCTTTGTATGAAATATGTAGACTTTAAAATATATTTGAGAGTTTACTGTATGTTTTATTACTTTAAGCTTATTTTTGCATTAAATAAGATACAGTGAACACCCTTCCAAATGGATCAGGTATTCGACATCAGCAATTTTAATAACTGCCTGGTAGTCCGTTGTCTGTAATTCTCATGTTGCTGGAAAATTGAGTTTTCACTCTAAACAGTAGTCTTCATATGATGTCGTGATTATTTTCCTCAGTGCAGTCCTGGTTGGATAAAGGTTATGTTCATTTTCAAAGGCTTTGATGTATTCTGCCAAATTTATGATCAGAAAGGTCATCCCATTTTCTCAGGCTGTTGGTCTGTGCAGTGTCCTCTTCCCATGTCTTCCCATGTATTGGATATTATTAAAAATATCTGCCAATTTGAAAGGTGAAAAAAGCATTTTTACTTTTATTTCTTTTTTTGCAAATAAAGTGACTTTCAACAGATAAGAGTATGTGTTTGTCCATGCACCTTTCTTCCATGGTGAATTGCTGCCTCATTGTCTTTGCCTTATTTCTTTGGAGAAGGGGGTTTATTCTTTTTTCCCACCTGACCAGATTTCTTACATAGTAAGGGTGTCATGCATTTGCCATGTATTCAGAAGTGATGTTGCCACGTTGTTACTGCCGTCTGTTTTGCTTAGGGCCTGGGTTGCTACGTGGAAGATGAGTTTCACGTACTCCAGAGTCATCACTCTCATGGTTTACGTTTAGTCTGTGTTAACGTTTGTGTTTAAAGACTCTTGACTTGTCGCCAGTGGATAGAATCTATTGACTTACTGTCACAACAAGTGGTGACCACAGTGACCTTCCACTTCCTGTCCCATCACTCTTCTGTGGCCAGACGGACAGTTTTGGTCAAATCCATAGGCAGACTTGACATCACTGTGACTGTGCACATATTTTTCACAGCTTGCGTTTCGTTTCTCGTACCATGCTGCGTTTTTCTGTTGTTCATTCTTTTGGCAGTCCATGGTATAGTCAGTATTCTTCGCCAACACCGTAGTTCACAGGTGTCAGTTCTTCAGTTTTCCTTATTCATTGCCCAGCTTCACATGCATATGAGGTGATTGAAAACACCATGGCTTGGGTCCTGTAGTGCAGTTCCTTCTCTGATTCTCGGGTTTCCTACTTTCTCTTTTGTTCCAGATGAATAAAGACCAGTAGGTGTATCTCAGATAACTGCTCCTAAGCGTGTAAGACCCCAGGTCCTACTTGCCATACTGAGAGAGGCAGAACATCAGCTTCCAGAACTGTATCATGCCAGCTGACTGCACTGCCCCAAGAGGCCATGGCCCTAGGCCCCCTGTCTTAGTCATCTAGTGCTGCCATAACAGAAGTACCACAAGTGGATGATTTTAACAAAGAGAAAAGTATTCTCTCACAGTCTAGGAGGCTAGAAGTCTGAATTCAGGGCGGCAGCTCCAGGGAAAGGCTTTCTCTGTCTCCCGGCTCTGGAGGAACGACCTTGTCATCCATCTTCCCTGGTCAAGGAGCTTCTCAGGGCAGGCACCCCGGGTCCAAAAGATGCACTGTTCTCCTGGCTCTTGTTTCTTGGTGGTATGAGGTCCCCCTGTCTCTCTTCTCCTTCTGTCTTTTATATCTCAAAAGAGTTTGATTTCAGACACAACTTAATCTTATATGTTGAGTCCTGCCTCATTAACATAACTGTTGCTAATCCCACCTCATTAACATCAAAGAGGTAGGATTTACAACACATAGGAAAATCACATCAGGTGACAAAATGGGGGACAGTCACACAGTACTGGGAATCAGTCACATAGTACTAGCCAAGTTGACACATTTTTTGGGGGAACACAATTCAATGCATAATAGCCCCCAAACCAAGAGAACTGATCTCATAAGGTGATTGGTTATGTCTAATTACTATGAGCATCTGTAGCCCCCTCCCCCTTTTTTGGTGGTTGTTACTGTTGCAAAACCGTACACAGCCCAGCATTTGCCGATTCCTTCCCCTCCCTGTGTACAGCTTGTCGCTGTCAGTTACACTGCTTATGCTGTGCAGACTTCACCCGTATTCAGCGCCACCTTTCCCATTTCTGTCAAGAGAAACGTCTGCTACCTAGGGAGTATTTCTCCCCCACCCCCAGCCACTAGCGAATGTTAGTGTCTGTGCGTTTACCTATCCGTGTCATTTCCTAATAGGAAGAACATTACAATATTTATTGGTTTGCGATTGACTTATTTCGCTCGACATAATATCCTGCAGATTCATCCATGCTGTATGGTGTTTTGAGAACTCGTTTTTCTTCATCACGGAGCAGTACTCCGTTGTATGTATGTGCCATGGTTTACTTTCCGTTCCCCTTTGATGGGCACTGAGCTTGTTTCCATCTTACCGTGAATAGTGCTGCAGTGAACACAGGTGTGCATATGTCTGTATATCGTTTTGATAATTTATCATTATGTTTTCCTTTAAAATTGTTTCTTCAAAAGTCTGAAATTTATTTATATTTCAAGTAGAGAGATTTCTTTATGTGTCTGTTCTCCTTGGTACAGTGTATACTCAGCCTCAGACTGGATCTGCCCCCTTCGGTTTGGACGTCCTAAAAGGACCAGGCTTGTTGTGATGTGAGGCCTGAGGTGGTCGTGTGCTCTAATTTCTAACAAAGCACCAGGAAATGAGTGCTCTTTTTTAAGGTGCTGGGCTTGTGAAAGTCTAAGCCCACACCCCAGAGAGTCTAGCAAGTGCCAGACAGGTTAGGAAGATGGCTGAAACTCAACAGGGTCGCTAAGCACTAATTCTTCTCCTTTTGAAGCAAAAACTCCCTGGTGTCCCCTGCCTCAGCCCCTGGTAACCACTGATAAACTTTATTCTCTATGCATTTGCCTATTCTAGATACATCGTGTAAGTGGGATCAGACAGTTTTTTGTGTGTCCGGCTTCTTTCACTCAGCGTAATAATTTCAGGTTTCGTCCGTGTTGTAGCATGTATCATGAATCCCTTTCTCGTCATGGCTGAATAACATTCCATTGTGTGGATGGACCACATTGTGTTTATCCATCCTCTGTTGATGGACACCTGGGTTGTTTCCCCCTTTAGGCTGCTAAGAACAGTGGTGTGGAGGTATCTGTTTGAGTCCCTGCTTTCAGTTCTTTTGGGCAGATACCTAGGAGTGGGATTGTTGGGCCATATGATGATTCTGTGTTTAACTTTTTGAGGAACCCCAGGCCGTTCCCCCCCCGCAGCGGCAGTCCCATTCTAAGTTCCCACCCCCATCGCGTCCTTGCCAGTGTTTGTTAGTTGCTGTTTTTTCTGGTAACAGCCAGCCCAGTGGGTGTGAAGTGATAGCTCATTGTGCGTTTGATTTGCATTTCCCTAATGATGATAAGCGTTTTTATGGTTTTTGTGTTCTGTCTAAAAGTGTGGCTATTTTTACTTCATGTTGTATACTAATGTTTTCTGACGTAAGTGCATAGGTTACCTGTGACCTGAGCAGCATGGCCTGGGCATCGGGAGGCATGATTGTCTCCTGGCAGCAGCGGCTGCCTCCGCAGTGGGCATTGGCCGCAGGGCCTCCAGAATCCTGGTGTTTCCAGGTGCACCTGGGCCTCCGTGATGCCTGTGTCCTGGAGGCAGTGGCTGGGGGGGTGGTCAGGAGGGCCATGCCAGTGTTTGGAAGCAGTTGCCTTCTTAATGCATTTTTCTTTTATTTCAGGTAAATCTTAAAATGAGGGAGATAACAGAGAAAGAAGTTAAATTAAAACAACAGTTATTGGAAAGTCCAGCTCATCAAAAGGTAAAGGGTAAACTTGGTTTCTTTGGAATGCATTAAGTTAACTTTGCTCTCAGTTTTAAAGAAGTATTCCAGTAACTACCACTATTTGCTTATTTTTATTTTTGTTTACCAAAAGAAGGGGCCAGCCTTTTGGACTCCCCCCGCCCTCGCCCCCACAGGCTGGCTTTGCGATCCCTGGTGAGGGCTGGACACAGATGATCTCCTGGCAGTAGCCTGCTCCCCTTTCTGCTGGGACGGGAAGCATGAGGAGAGGGACCTGTGGGAGGGGTCGGGAGCTGGTCAGCAAGAGAGGAGAGGCACCCTGGGAAACCCGTGGGCGTGTGTCCGGATAGGGACATCGTGGTTGGGACAATGTGGAGGGCATGCTGCCCTGCCCACCGCGGACCTGACCTCCCTTGTGCCTTCATGTGGGGAACCCACACAAGTCAATGCCCGTGGGCCACGCTTGGCCGGACCCACCATCTCCTGTGGGGAGTGAGGCGTGTGCTCCCCGTTTGTCTCCTCCTGTCCCTCCCTGTGGCTCTGGAGATGCCACTGGCTACTGCCCTTAGGCCACCTTGGTCAACCAGGACGGTGGCAGCCAGTCCCCGTCTGTGTCCCCCACGTGCTCCCTCAACCCCACCTCAGCCTTCTGCATTCCTCTACGTTTTTGGGAATCAGCCCGTTGAGCATGTAGGCGAAGATACGGCACTAAGCACCCTGGGTCAGAGTGACTTTGTCCCTTTTGGCACCATCCCATGCCACGTTTCTGAGTGTTCTTTGCTGCTGCAAAGCTGTGAGGCCGAGGGGCTCCTCATTTCCTGCTCTGGTCCTCTGAGCATCAGACTGCCTGAGGGTTGTGTCCCCTGGGTGGTGCTGTCCCTCGGGGTCACTGTTCCGGCCTCTGAGCACTGGTGGAGCGTGTTTGGAGTGCTCTGCTGACCTCCTCTCCTTCCTCCTCCCCTGCTTCCTCACAGTCTCCCTCCAAGTGGTACTGGAAGCTGGTGCCCGTAAGTGGACAACTGACCAGCTGCCACCAGCGCATCGCGTCCAATCATCACTCGCTTCCATTGAAAGCTGCTCGCAGCCGAACTGCTTCTTTTGTTCATGTCCTCTGTGTTGTTACCGCACTTTGTACACAGGAGTGGCCACTGACCTGGGCTGAGCAGCTTTGTGACATGGCGCTCTGGAGCTCTGCTGCGTTGTAGACACTCAGAGTTTAGTTTTGCCCGATTTCGTAGGTTATTTTAAAGCGAGTGTGTTTCTTCTTCTGGACATGTTTAGTTCCTCCTTTATGTGGCCAGCATAAGCTGACATGACAGGACTCACCCTCTCCCAGTAGACACCTGGATGAGTGAGAACTAGGCTAGTGGCGTGAATTACGCTGTGCGTTTCGTTCTGCTTCTCATGCAACTTCCTGATGCTGACATTGAACCTGGTGTTGCTGGGTAGCTATAGAACGCCCTGTTTTGAAGATGGTAGGTCATGTGGGCTGCTAGGGCACTTCTGGTCTGGAGCTCCCCAGTGCCTCTGTCCAGTTCCTGCTGGCCCTGCCTGTCCTGCAGGGGGTGCTGCCCAGAGCGGGGACAGGCCCCCTCGTTCCCAGGGAAGGGTTGAGCTAGGTCCACATGGATCCGTGGGTTCATGCTAAGCATGAATTTTCACATAAAAAGAAAGTTTTAAAAACAGAGACAGGGTTCTAGAGCCCCAGCAGTGCTCTCAGCGTGGCCCTTCAGAAGCAGAGTGGAGCCACCGCTCCTGCATTGTCTCCACAGAAAAGGGCCTGGCGGTCCAAACAGTGTGTGTTAAAGTGAACTTTTGGAACACACATCTTTTAATTATTTGGACCAGATTCTTTTTTCACCAGATTCTTTATGACCATGGAGGAGAGACCAGTGGGTGTCAGTGGTAAGCAGGGCCCGTTTGAACAGTGGTGTCTTCTGCTGCTTAGTGGACAGACATTTTACTTCTCTTTGAAATGTATTTTTAAGAAAGAAGAGGAAAGCATTTTATGGATATTTAAATATCTTTTAACTTCTTGAATCCTAAAAGCTGGAGAGCTAATATTACAGTAGCTCCACGAGGAGGGTGGGTAGTCAGGGGCTCACAGAGCTCAGCTCTCCTCGAAGAGGCCACTTCAGGGGAGAGCTTCATTAGCACGGGGGGTGGGCCAGAGCTGCCTTTGCTCAGGTGGCTTATAGTGGTAACTGTCTGCTGCCACGCCCAGCAGGTCATTAGAGGACAGGTATGGAAAGGTCTGGTACAGATGGGCAGGTTCAGAGGTTTGACCTTGAAACTACAGCATAGAGGTTTAAAGAAACCTGATTTGCAAGGTGATTATACAAGCTAGCTGGACCCCTGAAGTTCAGAGACAGTTTTGCCTGATGTTAACCCCCATCATCCATCTTTAATCAAGAACCCATTTGCTTCACTGCATGCCTGTGGCCGTGTTTCTGTCTCTCTGGAAGCCTGACCTGGCGCATGCAGTAATGTCCTGCATGCTGGTGCCTCCGGAGTGTGCACGTGTGGTACAGTATCGGGCAGGGGCTGCGGTGGGCTCCGAGAAACAAGTTAAAGTCCAGGCCGGAACACGTTCTTGAGACAAAATAAGCCTGATTCCTAAATTTAAAAGAATGTGTGAGAAATGTTTTATACTAAACCTTAATATTGATTACGCTACAGAGTCCCGGTGGCAAAGTGGTTAAGAGCTTGGCTGCTAACCAAAAGGTCGGCAGTTTGAATCCACCGACTGCTCCTTGGAAACCCTATGGGGCAGTTCTACTCTGTCCTGTAGGGTTGCTATAAGTCAGAATTGACAGCGGGTTTGGTTTTTCATACTATAGGCTTATTGAGAGAACACCTTTAAATTCTCGATGGCCGAGAGACGATTTTTCCTCGGGCTGCACTCCTCGTCTGCATTACCCCCAGAAGCTTTTAGTCCAGATTGCTGGTTTTCTCACTAGCTGTATTATGTATTCTCCTCCTCTGGAGAAGATTCAGCTTGTGGGAAAATGCCGTGTTTTAACGCTGCATTGTGGCTAGTGACATGGACAAGTTTGCCACGGACCCTTTGGAAACGGAGCCGGAGCCGGAGCTGCCTTCCTCCCTTCGGAGGCACTTGGTACCTGCGGTCGGAAGCACGGCCCAGGTCAGGAAGTCAGGCCGCAGGTGGCTCAGTTTCCTCTAACTGCAGAGACCTGGAAACCTCGAATACAGTTGCTTTATGGAGCACCTTGCACGGGCTTACCTTCCTGCGGCTTTGTTGCCAGTATTAGAGGGGCTGGTGATTACCTTACATACAATTTTGTCTCACTTGGGTTTCTGAAATTTCTCAAACTGTGTGCTGTTTTCTCTCAATGGCAGAGGGTAATGCTGACCATACTTAGAAAAGGAGCAGTAACTTGGGTTTCCCAGGCACTAGGATGTTCACCATTTAACTTGTTTCTCGTTAGTGTACAGCGTGTCGGCTTCTGTAGTTTAGACATGTGTTCTGCCCCCTAGGCCGTGTGTGCCCGCCTCTGTGGCCGTGCCGGGCCTTGGCTGTCCAGCGTCTGTCAGAGTTAGCCTGTCTCTGTGGGGCTGGTAACAAAACTGCTGTTACTTGGTGCAGCCACGAAGTCACTGTTATCATACCCAACCCCTTGGACCCTGACATATATGTTCCAGGCAAAGTATGGAATCCAGACATTTTGGGCTTTTTCTAGACGATTGCACTAGTTCTAAACATTGTCTAGGAGGCCTGAGTTTAACTCTTGATTTAACGGCGTGCCTGTAACATATATGGTGGTTAAGATCCATCGTATGTAGAGACCGTTTTCCTTTTATCAACTACAGGTCCGCTATCGACGAGAGCACCTTTCCAATAGGCAGTTACCCTACTTCCCATTGTTGGAGGATTTGATGAAAGATGGCAGTGACGGTTCTGCTCTCTTAGCGGTGATTCACTATTATTGCCCAGAGCAAATGAGACTGGATGGTGAGTGACGCCCACTTCCTCCTTGACCTGGCGTGGAAGGCTGAGGGAAATCACAGAGTGCCGTGACCCAGCTGTTAACACAAGTAGCACACCAGACCCTCATGTCACTTGGGATGTTAGATCAGCATGTAGATTCTAGAAATTCAGGGTGATATGCTTATAATACTTGGAGGAGCCCTGGTGGCACAGATCGTTAAGTGCTTGGCTGCTAACTGAAAGGTTGGGTATTCAAACCCACCCAGTGGTTCTGCGGGAGAAAGACCTGGTGATCTGCTTCCATAAAGATTACAGCCTAGAAAACCCTATGGGGCAGTCCTTCTCTGTCATATGGGGCTGCTGTGGGTCGGAATCAACTTGACAGAATCTAACAACCACCACGTGCTTATATTTAAGCTGCACTTCATCTGACGGAAGAACTTCACTCTGAAAGTGTGTAATGTATTAAATTACTTTACGTGTGTCCCAGAATGGTTAGGATTTTGTAAATCCTAATGCGATTAATTGAAAACATCTAGAACTTAGTTTGCGGATGGGAAAATTGATGCAAAATCCATCTTCTTTATGTGCCGTTTACGAACAGCTCCTCTGTGCGTGGTGAGGTGGCATGACAGTGACAGCGTGTCTGTCTTTAACGCACAATGGGGCTGCTAGACGGCAGCGTGAGTGCGTGGTAGTGGACGCGTGTGGGGGGCTGTGGGTGTGTGAGTGCAGGTGCAGGGTCCGCTGTGCGTCCTCTTTCTGAATAGAGAGAGTGACCCATTCATGTCCTGTCTGAAGTGTCTGTGCCAGGTTGCAGGCAGATGAGCCGGCGCCAGTCTTGCTCCTGCCCCAGGTGACAATGCTAGATAATACCGTTTTTATAGATGAGAGTTTCTAAAGTACACAGCTGGACCTGAAAGAAAGGGCTTCTGCCTTTAAGTGAAAAATTCAGGAGTCGGTTGCCTGGGGCCTGTGGGGTTGGAGTTCTCCTACTCATCTGGCCTTGGGAGCCATAACCAGCACCCTCAAAAGGCTGCTCCCTTTCAGAAGAAAGACCAAGAAAAGCTCCACCTGCTGGCCCAGGAGGGGGCTAGCAAGCTTGCCAAGTGCCTGTAGCTCTGGGTGTGGGGGCCCGCCCTGCAGAGATAAGCCCCAGGCTGATGACAGGTAGGAGGGGTTGAGTTTACATTCCTGTTTGGTGTGGGAATCCTGGTGGAGAGTGAGTGTAAGAGCTAGTGTAGGACTAGTGATGTGTGGGCTATGTCAGCGTGAAAGTTAACTTGGCTGTGCAGGACTGCGTGTGTTGGTAGACCCACGGGGACCTGCAGGACAGGAGGTGTCCACCGGTGGGTCCACAGGGGACCTACAGGACAGGAAGTGTCAACTGACGGGCCCACGATGGACCTACAGGACAGGAAGTGTCCACCTGTGGGCCCACGGGGGACCTACAGGACAAGAAGTGTCCACTGGCGGGTCCACGGGGGACGTCCACTGGCGGGTCCACAGGGGACCTACAGGACAGGAAGTGTCAACCGACGGGCCCACGATGGATCTACAGGACAGGAAATGTCCACCGGTGGGCCCATGGGGTACCTACAGGACAGGAAGTGTCCAACGGTGGGCCCATAGGGGTCCTGCAGGACAGGAAGTGTCCACTGGTGGGCCCACGGGGTACCTACAGGACAGGAAGTGTCCACCGGTGGGCCCATAGAGGACCCTACAGGACAGGAAGTGTCAACCGACAGGCCCACGACAGACATACAGGACAGGAGGTGTCCACCAACGGGAGTCCCGCAGGACAGGCAGCCCCCCAGAAGGTGAGCTCTGTGAGAACTCAGAGGCCACACGGGGCAGTCTGCAGAGGAACAGCAGACACCCCAGAGCCCTGTGGCACAGGAAATGGATGAAGAAGAACATCTCGCAGAACATGCGGTACTCCGAGTGGAAAGGGTCAAGGAAGAGGAACAGCTGTGAGGAAGGCCTGGGAGAAGAGTGTCAAGTGCAGGCCCTGGTTGCTGCTCTGTCTCCCCCTCAGCACGTGCTTCGTGTGGCTGTCTTTCACCTGCGCGGCCGCACCCTCTTCCAGTAGATGATTCAGTTCTTCCTATAATTGTACCTGGTCTGCCCTCTAACCTGCCCCCTGGGGACCCCCAGAAAGAAGAATCTCCAGGGAGATAAAACGAGCAGTTCACAGGAAGATGTAATGGCGCTGAGGCTCATTGTACCTAATACCCAGCTTCCAAGCATACTGAGAAGGAAGGACAAGTACAGGGAGAAATTGGCAGAGCCAAGGCTCATGACGTATACCACAGAGACTGATGGACACGTGGTCACAATCTCCTACAGCCACAGGTGCTTTGAACAGAGTTGAACAGGTGTGGCCCAACACACCAGTCATCAGGACTACACTTTTTAAGTTTTAATTTAAAATAAACATGGAAACATTTACAAAAAATGGACTAATCAAGGCCACAAAGAAGTCTCAACAGATACCAGAGAATTAATATTTTCCTAGCAACTCAGTAACAGAAGGATGCCATCTCTCGACCACATCTAAGATCTTCAACACTCGGAAACCAAGAAGGATCTTCCCAAATGTTTCATGAATCAAAGAAGAATGGTGGTGGGGGTTGTAGCCCACGGACATGTGCCAGTATCCGAAGCCGTGCTGGGACATGTATGCCTGGTGACCGTCTGCTGGGGAAGTGGGCATGACAGGCTTGTGGGCTGCAGCCCAGCAGGTGTGCCAAGGGAAAGCTGTGGCCTCCAGTGCGTGTTCTAGAAAACAGGAAGTTCCAGAACATGGTGAGCTAGGTACCTCTAGAAGAGCATCAGATAAACCCAAGAGAGTTGAAGGAAGGAAGAAATGAAGGTAAGAATAGTTTTCTGTCTCCTTCTCTGGTCACAAAGTAAAGGAAAAACGGGATTGGAGATTCCATCCTAGATGAAGGTGGGACACAGCTGGATGCTAGACACAGTGAGCTGATGAGGTAACAGTGACAGCAGTGAGCAAGGAGGTCAGATGGAGGGCAGTGGACGCTCGCCTGGATGGGAGCTGGCCACAGCACGGGTGCAGGGCATGTGAGGGACTGTGGTGTGCATGTGAGCGATGGTGGTGCGGGGCGGGGGTGGCCTGAAGGTTTCTGAACAGCAGTGAGCGCTCAGTTCTGCTGCCTCACCCTCACGCCCCCTCAGAAGGCGAGGCACGCCCCTGGAGAAACAACCAGCCGGGTTCTGGCCTGAGAACCCAGGCAGAGGTGGTGGCAAGGCAACACCCTGAAACCTGGCCTTCTGTGGGATCTCACACTGCAGGTGAGACCTTCTCCCTGTCATGGCCGCCCGCCCAGGAAGCTCCTTCACGTGTTTGGCGCCACGGTGCTGATGCCGCTCGTGCCTACGCCACAGGTTTCTCCCTGCAGAGCTGTCTGGGAGGCAGTGGCCCCTGCCCGGTCGCCACAGCAAAGCCCGCTTCCCAGTGCCTCACCTGACCTGTGAATGGACAGCAGAGATGCCAGGTGTGAGGAAGCCACTGGCCTGAAGGAGAGACCAGTCAGCAGGAGCCCCGAGGACACGGGCCTGTGAGGCGAGGACAGGAAGTAGTGCGTATGAAATAACTGGACCTGAGAGATGTCAGAGCATCGGCCTAGGAGAAGAACAGAGGAGGCAGGAGAGAAGAACTTACTGAGGGAAAATGTAGAGGAAAGTCCCCAAGGACACGGGTGTGGTCAGTGACGAGGAGCCCACACCAGGGCACACCACAGCCCTGTGTCGTGGCAGAGAGACAGACAGGCCTGGGGCCCGAGCGGTGTCAGCTTCTCAGCTGCAGGCCTGGCAGCAAGAGGACAGCATGGCCAAGCCTCCAGAATGCAAGGGAGATGCTTGTCCACCTTGGACGCTGTCAGCGGGGTAGAGGGTGGTGATAGAAGAGAGAGTTCTTCAGAAACACGAGGTCTTGGAGGGGCACAGCCAGCAGCGTTTCTGAGGATGTGAGGATGGGCTCAGGAGCGCATCCAGGGTGCGCCCCCGACAGGGCCAGGAAAGAGAGGGAGGGGACCTGGGCGTAGGAGGTCCAGCCCAGAGCAGAGGCGTGGGGATGTTCAAAGAAACAAAGGAAATGAGATGAGGCAAGTGTTGCGTCTGGGAAAACCAGAAAGTTGTACAAGATGCAGTGCAGCCCAGCTGTGAGAAATCTGCACGCAGCTGTGGTAACAGTGGGGCTTAGTCTGGAGGTAACCCCACAGCATCTGTGCGGTGTGGCTGTGGAGGGCCCAGGCTACTGAACAGCTGACAGCAGGTGCCGTCCCTTGGTGGCGGGGTGGGCATGGAGCCACATTGCAGGCGAAAGGCTAGGGGAGGGGGTGGCAGACAACCACTGTTTCTCTTGACAAGCTTTTTTCATACGGTGGCTTTTTAAAGACTTCATGTGCCTTGTTAACAGTTAGTTTAAAAGTTTTAGATAAATTCAGTAGCAGAAATTAATACAGTGGAAAATGGAAAGTTTTAGAGAATATGCAGAACTAAAAGCTGTGGTTTTAAAGGGTTAATAGATATCCTCTGAAAAGACTGATCAAGGAAAGAGGGCTGAAGTAAAGACTATAGCGGACAGGAGGAGATACGTGCAGATCTCGTAGACACTAAAACAGTAAGACAAATATTGTGAATATTCGTATGCCACACGCACTTGAACGGTTAGATGAAATGGACAATTTGCTATTGAACCGAGAAGAGACAGAAACCTGAAGAGACCCATAGCTACAAAACGCACGGGCTCAGTGGTCAAAAGCACCCCCACGAAGCAAGTGTCTGCACAGGCTGGCTCTGCTTTCTCTTCAGGCCTCCCAGGAGTCCATCCTGCACTCTGTAAGCCGTCCAGAGAACAGGAGAGATGGCATGCACCCAGCTTTTGGGAGGGTGTTGTTACCCTGACACCAAAGTCGAGTGTGAGAGGGAAACTATAAGGAAGGAATAAAGATTGAAATGGCCTACGTAAAGTACTGGAAACGAAGAATTCAGCAGTTCAGCAACATCCTGTAGGATCATCTCGGTGGATCAGAAAACCATTTCGGAAAGCTCATTGCCCACTTGTGCTGAGATCCCTGCCCCGGGCCCTAGCGTACTGATGACTTGACCTGGTGGAGGTGGTCTGCCCCCACTGACGGCAAACCTGCTTCTCAGTGGAGACACACTGGAGCCGCCCCTGAGCGTCCCGACCAGGGTGACCAAGCAGATGGGGCGAGGAGCTGGAGACAGACGCGGAGGCCGCGCTGGTCCCAACCTGGCAAACCACGGGTGACAGCTCGTTGTGACCGTGCTCCCCAAAGGAAGCTCCTGTCTGTAACACAGCAAACACTGTCAAGTATGTGGGGATCAGTTCAACAAAACAGATGTGAGATCCAGGGGAAATTGTAAAACTTTTCTGCAGCACTTGAAGAAGGCTGAAACCATATCCTCAGTTGCCAGGAGTCAAGATTATAAAAAGTATCATTTCCCCAGATGGTTCTAGAAATTTATTCCTGTCTAATAATTTTGTTTTCACAGAAATTGACCAGGTAGTGCAAAAAATTCATGTGGAAGAGTAAGGGCCCAAAACAGCAAAGCTCATGTTTTGTAACATTTTATTGGTGTCATTTTAAACTTAGAGAAGAATGTACAGAGACTCCTGCACACTTCTCACCTGGATTCCTGGTGGTCGCATTTTGTCACGTTTATGCTGCATTCTCTCTCTGACCCCTTTGAGAGTTTCTGCTATTCCTGAACGCACCAGTGTGTATTTCCAAAAAACAAAATCGTTTTCTTACACAACAGTGTAGGACGTCAGGGGAGTTAACAGTGAGACACCACCCATCAGCAGTCCTGGTCTGGATTTTGTCCACCATCCCAAACCTGTCCTTTCTGGTGATTTTTCCCAGTCCAGGATGACTTGTGTTGAGTTGTGTCTTATGGTAGTTCCCTTCAGTCTGGAAGTTTCTCGGCCTTTCTCTGTCTTTCTTGGCCTGACTCTTGTGGAGATGGGCAGCTAGGCTGTGGAAGGCCTGTTCGGGCTCGCCTGATGCGTCCTCAGGATGAGATGAAGTGTTGTGTCTTCAGTGAGAACGCTGCACAAGCGATGTGTCTTCCCCAGGGCATCTCGTCAGGAGGCACAGGTGTCTGTCAGTCCCCTAGTCGGCAATCCAGCGTTGAGCACCGGGTGAGGTGGTGTCTGCTGGTTCCTCCGTCTGCGATGTTAACTGGCGCTTTGTGGGGAGAGGCTTTGAGGCCAGGTAGAGACTCGTTTCTCATCAGCCTTTCGCCCGCTAGTTTTAGCCTGTGTGACTGGTTCTCTAACTTGGTCACTGCTCTCACACATCTTAGTTAGTGTCCCACTGCGAGGAAGAGCTTTGTTCATGAGTGCATTTATGCCAGTAAGGCCCCAGGGATTCTTGGTTATTCAGTGGGTTATAGTCATTTTTTATCTTGTTGCTTAAATTGTCCCAGATTTTGGCCAAGCGGGTTCTGAAGAACAAGAATGTGAGGTACCTGCTCCACAAACACCCAGTTTTGTTCACCGTCATGTTAGCTGACACACCAGTGTGGTTTGGATTCAGGAATGGTACGTGGACCACAGAAACCACGTACAGAGACCTCTGTGTGGGAGTCTGGTGTCACTCAGGCGGCCGATGAGTCAGGAGAGGAAGTGCTGGCCGAGCTGGACGCAGGGACAGACGGCTGTCTACACGGGGTTACTTCATGAAGCCCCTGGCCCAGGTGATAGAGAAACAGCTCTCCTGTGGACTGAAATCTGAAATGCAAAATTTAGGAACTTTGAGAGAAAATATAGGAAAGTATTTTTGTGACATTGGCGTCCGGATGGATTACTTAAATTACAGAAAAGCACAGATAATAGAAAAGATTGTTACCATGTTAAAATTCAGAACTTTTCTGTGCAAAAACCCACCTTAAAGAAAAGAAAATCTAAAATGATGTTTGCAACAACTATAAAGTGACATCCTTTTATAATCATAATATGTAAAGGGTTCTTTTATAACCATGGTGGGTAAAGAATTTCTGCAGATTAATCAGAAGTCAAGATTAACAACCCAGAGGTGCGATGAGAGCAGGCATGGTGAAACCTCAGTGGTCAGTGAGCGCACCAGGGGGACTGCCCCGGGAATCAGGACAGGCTGTTTCACGCCCCCCGCACGTGGTGGTCCCGGTGTGGGGGTATGGGGGGTGGGCTGTGAGCACAGAGCTCTGAAGATGGTGGGAGAGAGGGGAACGTGTGTGGCTGTTGACACGGGTGACTGTGACCCCCCATGTCAGCACAGGCCCTCTGGGAAGCGGTGATGAGGTTTTGGAAAAAACGGGCTGCAGGATGAGAGGCAGAGTTTGAGATCATTTGTGCCAGTTTAACAAAGTCAAGACAGCACCGCATTGCTGAGGGCACGTTGTTCATGGATATATACCACATGTAATGAGGGTACTCAGGCAGGAGTGGGCAGGGGGCTCCCCGACTTGCTGTCTGTGATAGTCTAGTTCTTCAGCAAACACGATCTGAAACAGATATGGTGTGACAGTATCTGTCCATCTGGGTGGGGATGGGTGCGTGAGGGGGGTCTCGTCGTCTTCATAATATCCCATAATCACACTGAGGAAACAACATGAAAGTGCCCACTCAGCTCTCGAGTTGACAGGTTTCTCTTGAGAATGAATCGTGCTGAGGGGGCCGTACAGGACAGACTTCATGAATGAACCTGGGCTCTGAATCTGAATCTGTACATGCTTCCTACCCCTTAAAAGTGTTTGTTTTTTTCCCTTGGAAATAAAATTTATTTAGAATAAGTTATATTTCTCAAATTTCTTTGTTTTAGTATGTATATATTTAGGGCAAAATAACTTTCAGTCATAAGTTCGGCTATTTCTGATTAGTCTTGAGATCTTCCCTGCTGTCCCCATCCCCCCGAGGCACTAGGTGGCCGTCCTAGCTCTCTGTTGCATCTTGGGCACCTCCCAAGGGAGGGTGCCCAGTGCCCTGTAGAGCAGGAGGGCCGTCCCACCCCTTCACGGGGTGGCGTCTGCTCTGTGTGTCACTGAGCTTCTTCTCAGTGACACCCGTTTCTCACTGGGTGGGTGAGAGTAAACTGGGCATGGAGATACCCCCTGCAGAGGCTTCCACTGGGGAAGGAAACTTAGCTGATGAGCATTTTCTAACTTCATGCAGCCGGGTCCCACGAAAGGTGATTTTCACTGTTCGTTTTGGAAGCCCAGTCTTAAAAACTCATAATTTCTTTTATACATTTTAGATGTTAACTACAATTAAATCAGATCCTAAAGAGTTCTCAGATCTTATTTTTCTTGGGTGTTCTCCTGCCGTATTTAGTGTTATTTGTAATACTGTAGTCTTTAAATCACGTAGTAGTCACCAGATTCATGTAAGTGTTTTTCAGTTCAGATTTATTTACGTTACTTGTGAAGCAGGCCATCTTTATAATGAGTTCTGATTCTGTTCCCTTGTGTTAGATATATGCCTGAAGGAGGTAACGTCGATGGCTGACAGTCTGTATAACATTCGGCTTCTAAGAGAATTCTCAAATGAGTATCTTAACAAGTGCTTTTATCTCACCTTGGAAGACATGCTGTACGCCCCCTTAGTGCTGAAGGTAATCATGAATTGTCAGACACAGCACTTCAGACTCTGTGTGAAGAAGCTGGCTCACAGTGCTCATGTTGTCTCTTTTCAGCCAAATGTTATGGTTTTTATTGCGGAGCTCTTCTGGTGGTTTGAGAACGTCAAGCCAGACTTTGTTCAACCCAGGGACGTTCAGGAGCTGAGAGATGGTGAGTGACATGCCTTCCCCGACTGATGGCCTGTGAGGGATTTCCAGGGACCTTCCTCAGAAAGTGTCCTGAACTGGGTCCTCCTTTTTTGCACCACAGTGGTTTGCATATTTAAATAACAGAGGCAAGCCACGTGGCCTTAGTTATTTGTCTGGCGCTTTTCACTGTGTCCGGTCAGAATCACTCCCAGAGCTCCTTCAGGCTGGACGGCTCTGGGCCCCGTGTCCTGAGGACGGGAGCCTGGGGCCCTGGCGCTGGTGTTGCTGAGACTCTCAGAACCCTCCTTGTCAGGAGTGTGACTCAAATCCTGTGCCATTGCTCACCCTGCACAGTGCTTTCTCTGCCCCTGAAACAAGGCCCAACAAGCCAAAACCAAACTTTACTCTCTTTACCCAAGAGTGAAATAGTCCACCAGCTTTGAGAACCTGCAAAGATAATGTGAGAAGAAAATGTAGGAGAATGGCTTCATGACTTTGGGTTAGTAAAGTATTTTTTATGAAGAATACGAAAACATTTTAGCCACAAAAGAAAAAGATTGATGAATTCAGCCACATTAAAATTAAGATTTTTTTTTTCATTAAAAGTTGATAAAAAGAGCTTAAAAAAATAAACCTAGCCACAGAGGGGGAGAAGACTTTTGCAACACATGCAACTCATACCCAGATATATCAAGAATTCATTTCACATCAGTCAGATAAAGGAAAACCAATAGAAAAATGAATAACAGACTTGGGCGGCACTTCATGAAAGAGGGACTCCAGATGCCCAGTATGCTTAAAAATGGGCTCAGCCTCCTCAGTAATCAGGAATACGCAAATTAAAACAAAAATGATACAGTGTACATATACACACACCACACTGGCAAACCTTCAAGAAGTAAACAGCCACGAAGCTCACAGCGCCAGGGGTTGGGGAATGTGGTCAGTGTAACCAACACTGGGGACGCATGTGCCTGCCGGCGCAAGTGTGCACGGGAGCGGCCTCTCTGGAGACCTCTTGGACGTTACTTAGCCCATGACCCCCGCAAGTCCGTTCCTGTGGTGTGTACCCAGTGTGTACCCGAATGTGTATACCAGGGGACCTAGGTATGCGTGCCTCAGGAGCCGGGAAGGGGAGGCTCATAGCCGCTCCGTTCATGGTACTTAAAGCGGAAGCTCTGCGAGGCCCATCTGCAGTCAGGTGCTAAGTTGTGGGGGGTCCTGCATTGGGTGCAGGCAGTGGACACATGGACCACAGCTGCATCATCAGGGGTGAGTCTCAGTGAATAAAGATGCAAGATAGTACATAGAGCTGGAAACCAGCAGAACTGTATTTTCTAGGGTACCTGCGCAAGTGGGTGTAAAGGAAAGATGGAGCGATTACAGGCGGGGGAGGATTATATCAGGAGGGCACGTTGGGGCCTAACAGGCCCCTCTCACTTCCAGGCCTGAGTAGAGCTTACGTGGATTTTGCTTTATAATTATTTATTAAACTACATATTGTTTTGATGCACTTTTTGCATGTATGTTATATTTTACAGTTAAGGAAAAAAAAACGGTCAAAAATCTTAGAAGATTGCTGGCTTACCTTGCTGTTTGAACGTTCTGACGTCACCTAGATTCCCCAGGGAGGCAGACAATGGAGCTTTGGCCCCCAGGCCCCTTTCCTCCCTATCTTCGACATGGACACTAGCCAGGATATTGTCATCACTGTTAATACCTGGTTCCTTCATTTTGGTTCAGCTTAGCCCTAAGTCAAAGCTATTGCTAAATACTGTAAAACCTGTGAGAGCCAGAACTCGTGGGACTCCCTTGTTTTTCTGGATCTTTCAAGTTCTCCGCCTTTGACAGGGTGTGGTCTCACCCCACCTTTCTGTCGCTCCTTGTGGTGGAAAATATTTGAGTTCTTCTCCCCTGACAGATTTCTATCTTACACAGTGTCTCATCCACCTAGTGCTGCTGTAACAGAAATACCACAAGTGGATGGTTTTAACAAAGAGAAGTTTATGTTCTCACAGTTACTAGGCTAGAAGTCCAAATTCAGGCCTTCAGCTCCGGGGGAAGGCTTTCTCTCTCTGTCGGCTCTGGAGGAAGGTCCTCGTCATCATCAGTCTTCCCTCGGACTAGGAGCATCTCTGCGCAGGAACCTCGGGTCCGAAGGATGAGTTCTGCTCCCGGTGCTCCTTTCTTGGTGGTATGAGGTCCCCAACTCTCTGCTTGCTTCCCTTTCATCTCTTGAGAGATAAAAGGTGGTGCAGGCCACACCCCAGGGAAACTCCCTTTACATTGGATCAGGGATGTGACCTTGGTAAGGGTGTTACAGTCCCACCCTAATCCTCTTTAACATAAAATTGCAATCACAAAATGGAGGACAACCACACAATTCTGGGAATCATGGCCCAGCCAAATTGATACACGATTTTTGGGGGGACATGATTCAAACCATGACATACAGGTTCCAGCTTTCCCAGGTTTTACTGTACTGTTTTTTAAACGTTATTGTCCATTCTTACTGCTTTTATGATGAAATATGCTGATTGTTTTATGCCGTGGTTACTGTAGCCACCTCTCCACAGCTGTCCACTTCTGCTTACCCCAGCTTACTCCTGCATGGCCTCATTTCCCTGCCGTTGTCAGGGTCCCCCGCAGCCCAGGAACAGCAGCGGTTCTCATTGTTGGGGAGCTCCTGGGGCTCGGAAGGCCTTCTGCAGCCCGGCCCAGCCGTTTCCTCCCCACAGTGTTCACGTGAGCCTGTGCCTGGGATCTCGATGCTGCTGTTCCCGAGAGCCCCTGGTTCCCTCCCTTGTGTTAATCCACTCACAAACAGTTACTGAGCAGCAGCTGTGGACAAGGCACTGTGTCAGGCAGTCCCTGGGAGTGCAGGTACGCAGAAATCACTAGGACGCACAGCTGATTCCCGCAGTGCTTGTTGATGTATGCCGAGATGCGTGCCAGTCCGAGGAGCTGTGAGCTGTGGGAGGACAGGACAGGGTGCACCCACCTTGGGAGGACGAGCACCCTTTTCCGGGTGAAGCGGGGAGGGGGGCAGAGGAGAGCAGGAGGCAGGCTCTGTAAGTAGAAGAGGAGCGTTGCAAAGCTCCAGCACTGCAGCATCTTCATGACGCGTTCAGGAGCGCAGTTGGGCTGCATCGTGGGGAGCTAGGATTGCCAGGTTTTCCTCCCAGACCCCCGCCTTGCCCAAGAATACCTAGGGGCGCCCAGAAGGGTCACCTGGGTGCCAGACATGCTCCTTGTCTCCTCGTGTGACAGTTGGGCTGCATTGTGGGGAGCTAGGATTGCCAGGTTTTCCTCCCAGACCCCCACCTTGCCCAAGAATACCTAGGGGCGCACATATGGGTGACCTGGGTACCAGACATGCTCCTTGTCTCCTCGTGTGACAGTAGGGCTGCATTGTGGGGAGCTAGGATTGCCAGGTTTTCCTCTCAGACCCCCGCCTTGCCCAAGAATACCTAGGGGCGCCCAGATGGGTGACCTGGGTGCCAGACATGCTCCTTGTCTCCTCGTGTGACAGTTGGGCTGCATTGTGGGGAGCTAGGATTGCCAGGTTTTCCTCCCAGACCCCCACCTTGCCCAAGAATACCTAGGGGCACCCATATGGGTGACCTGGGTGCCAGACATGCTCCTTGTCTCCTCGTGTGACAGTAGGGCTGCATTGTGGGGAGCTAGGATTGCCAGGTTTTTCTCCCAGACCCCCACCTTGCCCAAGAATACGTAGGGGTGCCTAGATGGGTGACCTGGGTGCCAGACATGCTCCTTGTCTTCTTGTGTGACAGCAGCCTCACACCCTCATGACGGGGTTCTTCATCTAGCCGAGATGGTGGCTCTTCTTCTTCCTGCTGGCCCTTGGGAATGAGGAGCCGTAATGTCCCGGAAACAGCCGTAGCTGACCGTTGGGATGGGACACCACCAGTGGGCTCATGGGCCCTTGCTGACGGTGTGCCCCTGGTGTGGCATGGTGTTCTGTGGGCTGTGGGATCCCATGCTGAGGAACTGTGCCCTCTAAGCCATTGGGCGGCGGAGCCAGCCAGGCCCTGTGGGCAGGAAAGGCAGACACTCACACAGTACGTGTTACTCCTGTCAAAACAGACTGCTGGTCCTCCAGGGTGGAAGGGTCCATATAGCCCACCTCCCCCAGGTAGGTGGTTGGTCTCCCAAGGAGCAGTGCTGCTTCCTGGGTGCAGCATTGGTGTCTGTTGCTGGCAGGGTCAGCATTGGGTGGCCCTGCTGAGTAGGGGTCTGTGCTATTGGTTCTGTGCTCAGCCCCCATAGCTGCCCTGTGGCCACTCCATCCTTGGGCCTGTCCTCCCTGCCCGGGTGACTGACACAGAGGCTGGCTGGCATCGGCCTGCAGGGCCGTTACGTCAGTGTTCTGAATTGACCACCGGAAAGCAAGCTTAAGGAGCCCTGGTGGCTCTGGGTAAAGTGCTTGGCTGCTAACTGAAGGGTCAGCAGTTCGAACCCACCAGCCGCTCCGTGGGAGAAAGATGCAGCAGTCTGCTTCCGTAAAGATTTTATTTATAGCCTTGGAGACCCTGTGGGGCATTTGTGCTACATGGTCTCTGCGAGTCGGAATCGACTCCATGGCAATGGGTTTAAGCCAAGCTTGGGGTTTTCCTTCTTGTGTCAGCTGGTCTTGAGGGACCCTCGTATAAATAGAGATGAGCTGAGACGGAGCCGAGCAGGAGCGGCAAGTGAGCTGGGTCTGGCTCTGCTCACGCGGCTGTTCCCTGTGGTCTGCTCAGCCTGGAGCCCTCAGGTCCGCCATGATGAGTAGTTGGTGGCTGTGCTTGACCTTCTGACAGGACTCAGGTCATGATGGGCAGCCCAGACTCGCCGGTCGGTGTCCTGTGCCTGGGGTGCTCAGTCTCCACTGGTGCCCATGAGCTGGGCAGGACTTGTTCCCTAAAGCTGTGTGACTGTGTGTGGCAGGCAGCACAGCCTTGCTTCAGAATCCCGGTGTCCTGCACTGTTTCCCACTCTGGGGCTTGCCCCAGACCCCGCACGGCTTCTCCCCCACCAGTCCTTGTAGTGCCAGGGGGCCTGCGGAGCGGTGCGGCCAGAGGAGCAGCTGGGCTGGCAGTGCAGCCCGGGCCTGCGTCGGAGCCCCGCCCTTAACCCCGCCCGGAGTCCCCTCCGTGGAGCCCTGCCTAGATCCTTGCCCTTAACCTCCTCCAGTGCTTGCCTGAGTCTTGCCCCTAACCCCCCAGTCCTGCCCTGAGTCCTGCTCTTAATCACCTCCAGCCCTGTCCTGAACCCCGCTGCTTCCTGCCTGCCTTCCACACCATCCCAGATGGAGCATGGATCTCACGTCCCCTCCTCTGATGATGACTTAGTGGTCCCTGAAGGCTGGGCCCCTTTCTGGAGTATGAGTGACCAGGCCTCCCCATGCTCTCTGTCCTGACAGCAGCCCTGCTTCCTCCTGATGGTTGGAGTGGGTAGTGATGTCACTGAGGTGTGAGTCAGTGTGCTGTTTCTGGGGTGTCCAAACGGCTGGGTCCTGCAGGCCAGAGCAGTGAAGCTGGCCCGAGCACCCAGCGTGGTCCAGCCCGTGGGTGCACAGTGCCTCTAGGAGCAGAGTGAGAGGCACCCCCGGCGTCGCCCCTGAGGAGATGGGCCTCGGTCCTGCTGCCCACAAGCATGAGCCTGGAAATAGCGTCTGCCCAGGCCTCCGGTCAGGCCCCTCCCCCTCTGCAGGCCAGGCTGGACTGGGCTTTGCTGCAGCATCACCCTGGGTGTAGGCTGGTGGCCAGGAGGGGAGGTGGAACCAGCCCTGGAGGTCACAGGTTGTCTGGAGAGACACCTGGCACCATTGGGGCTCAGCTTCTTTGGCCCTTTGTCCTAGGCCTGGTTGGCCCTCACTGCCTCCAGCTGCAGGACAGGGCATCCCTGGGCTCCTGCTGACGCCGCTCAGCCTTCCCTCATCTTTTCCCTGCACTTCAGCAGAGCGTCTGGCCCTGGTATCCTCACAGCCCCCACTTGTGCATCACGTCAGCGGGTGTGCCCTGGCTGCCTCCGCCGCATCCTCCTGTGTCCTCTTTTTGGAACCATTCCTGGCTTGGCTGCAGGGCAGGTCCTCTGGGAAACAATAGGAGTGGGTTGTGTTGTTGAGGATGTTCTTACGGAGTGTCCTTGGGACCTGCTCTGTGGAGGGTGGCCAAGCGGCGGGAGGGGCAGAGGGACATGCGGGCTGCAGGGTGGCCTGCAGCCACACTTGACCTCTGAGGACTCAAGCCAGAGTGACCGACTGTGTTGGCACAGGTTGGCCCAAGTGATCAGACCTTGTGTCGCTGCTTGTGTGGGTATGGTGTGAGGGGGGCTTTCCTCCAAGGGGCCTTGGAGGCGCCCTCACGTCTGTCATTGGGCTGAGCCATGGCAATAGGTGGGACACAGGGTGGGACCACCACTGTCAGGGGCATCAGGTGGCCGGGGTCGACCGCGCACAGACACATCAGCCAGGTTTAAGATTTGTGTCACTGCACATTGTTCTTATCTGGGGTGTGCCTTTTAATTTTTGATTTTGGTCTTTGTTTTGGAATAATATTTGTAGTATTTATTATTACAGATACATTTGCTGAATTTGAAATCAGGTTTTTCGGGGAAGTTTGATTTCAGATAAAAGCTGCAGTTAGTTTTAGTACTTAAAAAGCCGCAAATTTTATTGAATGCGTTTTGCTAGTGTTTTAAGTAACTGCAGGTAACACAACTTCTATAAAATTGGTTTTTTTTGCAGCTAAAGCAGTGTCATACCACAAAGGCAGCAGGCCTCCTGTCCCTATCTCCAACGCCACCAAGCGCAGCTTCATGGCCAGCCCGGCCCCAGCAAGCCCCGCGGACCTGCAGCCACCCACGCAGCCGGCCACCGAGGCCTGTGCCCGGTACTGCCTGCACCCGGAGGGGTCTGAGTGTCTGTAAGTCATTCCGCCTTCAGCAGGCACCATCCTTCTCCCCTTCTCTGTTAGTAAATCTGTTTACAGTTTTAGTTGAAATTGTCTTTTTTGAATAGGTAATACAAAAAATTCCAAAGGATGTATTGTGGAAGGTCTCCCTGCCTGCCACACCCCCAAACCCTAGCCCCTCTCCGGGCAGTGACCAGTGGTGCCACTGTGCCCCCTGAGGTGGGATTCTGTAAGGAGATGTGTCCAGAAGAGGTCTTCTGCTCCCTCCCACAGCAAGTCGCACTGTCTTAGTGTCGACAGACGAGAGAAGGGGGGTGGATGGTTTCCATCCCCCATGATGTCGTTCTAGTATATCAGAGGGAGATGCCCACGTGTTTGGAGGAGCGGGCCGCCCAGGCTCCACAGCTCCTCACACCTCAGGGAGCGTTCACATTGGCTCTGGGGAAACACGTGGAGAGAGCTGTTTGAAGGCAGGCTGGTGTAAACACAGAGGTGCTGAAAAGGTATTTTTTAAAAGTTGATTTTCGTCATCGAGACCTAGCTTTGGATAGTGTATCTGGGGATCTGGTGCTCCTGCAGTCTGGGGGCAGGATGAGGGGCTTCCCTCTGATACGTGTGAGCTTCTTAGTGTGGGCATGAGGACTCGGCTGGCCAGCCTAGCAAGTTCGTGTGCCCACACGTGTGCAGGGAGAACAGGCTTTTAAATGAAAACACTTTTAAAATGTGAAGTCTCAGTTGGAATTCAAGTTAAAAGCAAACATTTATTCAAGGTAATTTGAAATAATTCATGTAACTGGATTTTGCTGTTACAAATTTGGAACTGGCTGTATTCCAGACCACAACCTGAAGTCAGTATGTCCCCTGTTTGAAGTCTGGATATTTGTCCCAAGTTTGAAGTTCTTGGTACTCTTTTGGTTCATTTTTATAGTAATTACTTTTTCCTAAAACCAAACCCATTGCCGTCAAGTCACTTCCGACTCATAGTGACCCTGTAGGACAGGGCAGAACCGCCTCCTAGGGTTTCCAAGGAGTGGCTGGTAGATTCGAACTGCTGATCTTTTGGTTAGCAGCTGAGCTCTTAACCACTGTGTCACCAGGGCTTCTCCTAATTTTCCCCAAAGAATCTGAATTTCTCACAGACCAGTGAGATTCATGATGGTCTCTTTGGTTTCCTTTGCTTTTGAACTTGAAGACGATCTGACAAATGGGTGACTGTTTCCTCTCCCATTCTTTTACTTCTAGTGGGAAAGCGACCTCTACCTTCAGCCCGTCCCACCCGTTGTTGCCATTGAGGCAAAGGCAACAGAAAGCGCTTCAGGGGGAGGACAGCCCCGGTGAGGATGCCCTTCCCGCGCGGCCCTGCTTCCCGCGCGGCCCTGCTTCCCGCGCGGCCCCTCTTCCCGCGTGCCCCCCTTCTTGTGTATCCCTTCCCTGCGTACCCTCTTCACCAACTTCCTCTTTTGTGGTTTCCTACCTGGTTCTGTGGTTAAGCTTTAATAATCTTACCATGTTGTAGTCACTTCAGTTAAGAAGAATATGGTGGAATAAATTTTAACTTGTATTGACATACCTTAGAATTTATAGCCTTTACAGTGACAGTGTCATTGAAATCTAGTAGATTATATGAACTCTATAGAAGATTGCTATGTTTCAACTAGGCAGGAACCGTGTGTATGTGTGTTTATACGTATGCACATGTGTGCATATATGTGTGTGTGTGTGTGTGTGTGTGTGTGTGTGTGTATGTGGATATATATGTGTATATATATCTGTGTGTGTGTATGTATATGTGTGTATATATATAGGTGTATGTATATGTGTGTATACGTGGGTGCGTGTATGTGTATGTATATGTGTGTAGTTATGTGTGCATATCTGTGTACATGAATGTGCATATATACATGTGGTCACTTGGAGCTCTGATTGGTTTATTTTGTGCTTTGGGCTGATTGCTGCTGAATTACACATCCCTGCCTTAACTGAAACTATAGAAGGTTGTATGGTTTCGGTTACCTGCCTGTAGCGTTGGTGTACTAAATTATAATCCATTTCCTCGAGAAATAGTTCTTATGTTGAGGGAATTGCAACCGGTGTGAAATAGTTTCCTACTGAATAGTGAAAACACATCATTTCCTCCAAACTGCAGATCAGCGACATCGATCTAATTCTCTAACCCGAGCTGACGGCCAGCCACGTGGTGTGGCGGTAGCGTGGTCAGATAAAAAAACCAGGTGAGTGACCACCTACGCTCCTGACAGGTTTCTGTGTGGGGTGTCCCTTAGCCAAGCGGCAGCTCTCAAGGTGTGGCCCCGGGACCCCTTTCAGGGAGCCTCCAAGGTCAGAGCTGTTCTCGTCCTGGTGCTGAGGCGCTGTTTGCCTTTTCCACTCTGGTTCTCTCACAAGTGTGCGGTGGCATTCTCCAGGGGCCACGTGACGTGTGGTAGTGCTGTGGACGGAAGGCAGGGTCAGAAGGGATATAGCAGGCATCCCCCGGACAGCAGAGGGCTTGGCAGAGGGCGAGGGGGCCACGCTCTCATGCTCTTGCCTTGTTTGGTTTTAGAAAGTGGAGGTAGTCATGTCATGGGTTTGTTACTGTTTTAAGGATTTCTCAGTTTTAATTTTTATTATGATCAGTGACAGCAAATAGAATAAGCAAAAGCTCTTTGGGGTTCTCGGTAATTTTCAGGGGTAGAAAGGGGTCCAGGGAGTGGAACGTTTGAGAACCTCTGGTCTCTGGGCTTTTTTTGCTCCGGTGAAGGTTTGGCTCTCCCACGTGTGGCTCTCCCACGTGTGGCTCTCCCACGTGTGGATTTCCCACGTGCCCTTTCATTTGTTACTCTCTTCACCCAGTATTGTGAGTGTGTCTCGTGTGTGCGGTGGCATATCTAGTGGGTCTGTTTTCCCCCCTGCAGGCCTGTGTCTCAGCCAGCCCCCTTTGCTCTTCATTATGCTGCGAGCTGCGACATGGATCTTGGCTCCGGCGACAGTGTAAGCTTGGCCCGCTCCATCAGCAAAGACAGTTTGGCATCCAATATTATCAGTCTCACCCCACAGAATCAGCCTCACCCTGCAGCTGTAAAGACCAATGGGAAAAATCTCCTGAACAACGTCAATATTGAGGACGAGGATGAGGAGCTCTTGGCGATCATTAGAACAGATGCTGCTCCTTGTGGGGGTGACGTGCAAGTGCCGAGAATCTCCCCCTGTGCCTCGCCTCGCGCCTCCCCTCAGGCCTCGGGTGTGACGGGTGCCAGGTCTCCCCAGAGGCAGGAAGACGCCTCAGAGAGTAAGCCTGATTGTTTTTTCTTGGAGCCACTAATGCCGGCTGTACTCAAGCCAGCAAAAGAAAAGCAGACGGTTACCAAGGAGGATGAGCGTGGAGAGGGGCGGCCCCGGGGCTTCACTGCCAAGAGATCCAGTGAGGGCTACCAGTCTTTGGTACGAAGGAAAGTGACCAGCAGTCATGGCAGCCATGACCTGAATCGGACTTTCACCCCAATTTCCTATTCAGAATTCCTGGTGGGTGTGGAGCCCGCACCCTCAGAGGTGGGATTGCCGTCAGCAGACGCTGCAGGAGAAACGTGCAGCCGGCCTGTGGCCAGCGGCGGTTTCCACCCGCTATCTCAGGTACAGTCTGTCGATGGCTTCTTCCTGCACGTAGCCAGAGTTGCTGAAGACCCCGAGGGGAGGCTCAGCATGAGCTGTTTGAAAAGCCCCGGCTCACAGGACTCAGATCCATGGACTCTCCTGAGGCAGGACTCTGATTCAGACGTGGCTGACATAGAGGAGGCTGAGCACAACCTGACTGGAGAGGACGGGCCTGCCATCCTCGCGAAGTACACTGGCGAGGAAGAGTCGGCGAAACTGCAGGAGGACATGAAGGTGAAGGAGCACGAGGACAAGGACGACGCCAGCGGCCGCTCGAGTCCCTGCCTGAGTACCATCTCTCAGCTCAGCAGTGTCTCCATGGCCAGCGGCAGCGTGAAGATGACCAGCTTCGCCGAGAGGAAACTGCAGAGACTCAACAGCTACGAGACCAAGTCCAGCACCAGCAGTTCCCAGAAGACCACGCCCGATGCGTCAGAGAGTTGCCCAGCACCGCTGACGACCTGGCAGCAGAAGAGAGAGCAGAGCCCGAGCAGGCGGGGCCGGGAGCACGCCAGCCTGCTGGCCTCGGAGTTGGTGCAGCTGCGCATGCAGCTGGAGGAGAAGCGGCGGGCCATCGAGGCCCAGAAGAAGAAGATGGAGGCACTGTCCGCCAGGCAGCGTCTGAAGCTCGGCAAGGCGGCCTTTCTGCACGTGGTGAAGAAGGGCAAGGCCGACGGTGTCCCTCAGCCGCTCAGACCCGAGCACTCGGCGAAGGAGTATTCTCAGCACAACGGGGAGGCCTTTGGTGACTGTGTGTCTAAAGTGGAAGAGCTCCTTGCCGGAGAGGAGGAGCGAGACCTCCTCCCCGAGTCTCGGGACGTGGAGGGGGGGAACCAAGCCTTCGTTCAGCAGCACTCGCTCAAGGACCCTTCAGTGCTGCACGACCTGGAGAGGACAAAGGTGCTGTCTGCCGCCCTGTTGGAGGACGGCGTGGGCGACGGGGTGGACATGAGCGAGTGCGACCTCTCCATCGAGAAGCTCAACGAGACCATCAGCACCCTGCAGCAGGCCATCCTGAAGATCTCACAGCAGCAAGAGCAGCTCCTCACCAAGCCCCGCTCCGTGCCAGCGCCAGCCTCTAAGAATGGCTCCCAGGACCAGAAGGTCAAGCCGGTGGCGCATCTTGTCGAGCCACTCTCTCCGACTGGGCTGACTGGTCACCGCAAACCCCCTCGTCTTGGTCAGGGACGGAGCTCCCGCTCAGGACGGCCAGCTGAGCTAAAGGTCCCAAAGGACAGGCAGCAGGGCCCCTCTCGGAGCAAAACCCCAACCCCGAGCATAGAGACCCTCCCACACCTGAGGTCGGTCCCCCCGAACAGCCACATGAGGACACCCACTGACCCGGGCCTGGACAGTGGCGCGGAGCCCGGGAGTGACTCTCGTGACAAGGTGATCTTCGACAGTTACAGGCTTCATGATGAAAGCAACCAGCGAATGTTCGTTCTGTCGTCCTCCAAGGATGCCAACATCCTGTCGGAACAGATGAGCATCACAGAGGCTCTAGAGAAGAGCGGGGGAGAGGCGGGCCTGAGCTCTTCCGACATCGCGGGGAAGGAGAGCATTCCCGTGGAGGAGCCCTTGAGGAGCAAGGCCAGCCTCATCGAGGTGGACCTCTCTGACCTGAAGGCGCCCAGCGAGGATGGGGACATGGACACCCATGACAGCTCGGGGGGCCTGGTCAGCGACTGTGACCAGAAGCTTGGGGTTGGGTTCTTCTTCAAGGTACCGCCCCGATGGCCTGGGCCCCCACACTGGTCCCTGTCCCTAGCTGTGGGAGGTCGGGTTCTCCTTCAGGGTACCGTCCCAATGGCCTGGGCTCCCACGCTGGTCCCTGTCCCTAGCTGTGGGAGGTCGGGTTCATCTTCAGGGTACCACCCTGATGTCCTGGGCTCCTTTGTTGGTCCCTGTCCCTAGTTGTGGGGGGTTGGGTTGTTCTTCAAGGTTCCACCCTGATGGCCTGGGCTCTCATGCTTGGTCCCTGTCCCTAGCTATGGGAGGTTGGGTTCTTTTTCAAGGTACTGCCCCGATGACCTGGGCTCCCATGCTGGTCTCTGTCCCTAGTTGTGGGGGGTTGGGTTCTTCAAGGTTCCACCCCGATGGCCTGGGCTCCCACGCTGGTCCCTGTCCTAGCTGTGAGGGCTTACCGAGGACATGCATTCAGAGCAGGGCTTGGCAAGCCCTTTCTGTCCAGGGCCAGAGAGTAGGCGTATCTACCTCTGTGGGCCACGCTGCCTCTGCCACAGCCATGCAGCTCAGTCAGACACTGCTGTGGCCAGACAGAATGGGCATGGCTGTGTGCCAGTAGGTCTATATTTGTGGGCGCTGAATTCCATGTAGTTTTATGTGTCATGAGATTTGTTTTTTGGATGGTTTTCTAACCATTTAAAACTGGAAAAACCATTCTCAGCTCACAGGCTGTACAAAACCAGATGGGGGCGGGATTGGCCCGTGGGCCATAGTCTTCAACCTGGCCTATGACAGAGTGTGGAACTTTAGAGACATTTCGTTCACCTCTATCTGGGCTTTGCTTGTAATTTTTTCTTAGACAAGAAGAGAGAAGTGAATTGTGACTTCTTTGTTTGAATAGTGTCTACTTTTTTTCCCAGCAGTATGAAGTGGACGGCATAATACAGAAGTGTTAGGTTTATCTTAGAAGAGATACGTGCTTTATTTGCAGTTCACACATTTAAACAGTAACCCACTCGATAGTCAGCGTGGGCCATTAGCTCATATTGCAGAGATCTGTGGGTAGTTTTTAAGGCAAACTGAATTGGGTATGAGGCATTTGGAAAGGCGACAGACTCTGGCTGCATTTTGAATGGTACAGTTTCTCTCCTGTTTGTTCAATAGAAGAGCAAACGACTTTGGGCATGCATCAATGTTTTCTGAGGGTGTGTTGAAGTGTGCAGAGTGTGTGTTGAAGTCTGCAGAGTGGAGATGGTCTTTGCTGGGCCGTGAAGGGCTGTCCTGTGACGTTGTGCTCTGTTCTGCAGGATGAGCAGAAGGCAGAAGACGAGCTAGCCAAGAAGCGGGCAGCTTTCCTTCTGAAGCAGCAGCGCAAGGCCGAGGAGGCCCGTGTGCGGAAGCAGCAGCTCGAGGCTGAGGTGGAGCTCAAGAGAGATGAAGCCCGGTAAGCGCCTGCCCCGCTGGCACCGCCTCTGCACCAGCCTGGGCCCCTCCACTGGGTGGTGGGGGAGGATGAGGGCGTGACTGGGGCGAGGGCAGGTCGGCGCCGGGGAGTGGGCCCAAAGCAGGTACCTCAACCAGCCAGCCAGCGGTGTCTCGGGCAGATGCCAGGTCCCCGTCCCTGAGGTCTGCTGTCCCCCTCGTGTACTCTCCACCACGTGGCACTGTTTCGTGTCCAGCGTGTGCCAAGCCTGGTGCTCGCAGCGCCTGTACTTTGTCCTTCGTTTCCACAGCCACCAGTGAGGCGTGTGCACGCGTTGCCCATCCGTTGCCGAGCCTGTGATGGGCGTGGGAGGCGGTGCCGTGGTGGACAGCACGGACGGCTTGGCCCACGCCCGGCCTCCGAGCGCCGCGTCCAGCTGTAGGAGGCCTCCACCCCGTCCCAGCGACACGCCCCTGTACCCAGTGGTCACTCTCTGGCACCGTGAGGCTGCGCCTCATATGGAGGAGATGGCCTGACTGACCACATCCCTTTGTCCAGCGTTAACCTGGAGCGTGTCTTTTTTTCAGGCGTAAAGCGGAAGAGGATCGGATACGAAAAGAGGAGGAGAAGGCCCGGCGTGAGCTCATTAAGCAGGAGTACTTGCGGAGGAAGCAGCAGCAGATTTTAGAAGAGCAGGGCCTTGGGAAACTAAAGTCAAAGCCGAAAAAGCCTCGGCCCAAGTCGGTCCACCGGGAGGAGTCGTGCAGCGACTCAGGCACCAAGTGCTCCTCGACGCGTAAGCCGCCCTCACACCATAGCCTGCGTGCCGGGTGTGCACAGCTGTGCCACACTCAGGTTTCTCAGAGATGTTGGGAGGAACGAGGGTGGGGTGCTGCCCCATTCAACAGATAAGAAAGTAGAGACCAGGCACTCCGGTGCTCCATGGCGAGGTGCACCCGTCGCCAGGTGGGTCCCGGGCTGGATTCAGTGCAGCCCCACGGGCGGAAGTGCAGCTGCAGCACAGTGGGTGCTGGTGAGGGGCTGTCTGGCCCTGCTTCCCCCTGCTGCAGGTGGGGCCGTGGCGCTCTGCGTGGACATGTCTGGGGTAGGTGCGCACGTTGGGAAAACTGCTCATGGTCCCCATCTGTTCCTTGTTTCGGCAGCTGACAATTTGAGCCGTGCCCAGTCTGGATCCAGCTTGTCCTTGGCGTCTGCAGCAACCACAGAGCCGGAGAGCGTCCACTCAGGGGGCATACCTTCCCAGCGGTGAGCAGCTAGGGAACACCCAGGGGTCTGGGACAGAGGTTCTCTGCAGGAGGTGGCCGTGTAGCTTCCACCTTTGCTGCGATTTCACTGTCAAAGGAGAGTTGCGGCCTTTTACCAGGCACTCCCGGACGCCCTCACCAGCCCCCGCACTCTCTTACTCTCTCCCCTGCCCCCACGAGCACAGACTGGTTTGAATCACGTAGGAGCCCTGTGTCCTTAGACGTGTCTGTGTGTGTCTCTGCGCGCAGGCCTTGGTCCTGCGCCCCACGTGGCTCTCACGCACTCTGTCTGGTCTGCATCGGTTGCCCTGTCCTGTCGGTCGTAGGTGGCTTCTCCGGTTACGGGCCCCGTTCAGGATCATGCTGCATTTGGTTGTCACGTAGCTTTAGTCTCCTTTAATCTGGAACGTTCTGTAGCCTTTCTCTGTCTTTTCTCGACCTTGACGTGTGTGGGGTGTTGGCCCCTCAGTCTGGGCCCCATGGTTTGCCTCAGGCTCTGTGTATCTGCCTGGTGGTCCCGGGAGTGTGTCCTAGCAGCGTTGCCCGATCCAGCACGTGCCTGGACCCCTGGTTCAGGTGGCACTGCCGCGCCTTCTTACCGTGGTTAGCGTTCCCCTCGTAGTGAGAGGTGACTTGTGAGGAGGTGTGTGGGGTCTGTGTGAATATCACTGAACTCGGATTTCCGGCTTTACCCCACAGGTGGCCAGTCTGCCCCGCAGCCCTCCACGTGCTGGCCGGTGCTCTGGGCCGGCGCAGAGCATGCCTCTCCCCACGTGTCTGCTCCTTGTATGTGCACATACATGTGTGGCCACGGCTTGCTCTGTTGGCCATGGTTGCGTTTCCTTGCCTTTTCACGTGTCTTCTGGGCTTTGTGGAGGATGCCTTCTAGAGCCCGGGTTCTCTTACCTTCCTCTGAAGAGCTGATTTTGTTCCCTTAATGAAGCTGCACTCGCCCTCCCAGCGGGGGGCTCTGTCTGCCCGCCCCCGTCACCTGTGTGGCTCGGGGCCTGCCAAGGAGCTGAGGATCTTTGACCCACGGGGCCCTCCTTTCTGGTGGGGGGGTCACCCCTTGTTCGGCAGCAGTACAGTTAGGCCCGAAGTCCATCTTCGACTGCTCGAGCCAGTAGACTGCGGCTCCTTCCACACTGAGGGCCGGGGGTTTGAGCTTTGCCATTGGCCCAGAGTCTATCACTGTCTCCGGGGAGGGCAGGGCTCATGGGCCCCTCCGCTGTCACCACAGGCCTGGGCCCATCAGCGCTCACGCCTGTACTTCCGTGTGACTGAAGAAACAGCATTGCAGCCCACAAGACAGCTGCTGGCTGTCGGTAAGGGAAGTGTGGGCTGCTGCTTGGCCCTCCTCATCCCCGTCCCTGCTTTGTCACAGAGTGGAGTCCCTGGAAGCCCTGCCCACACTGAGCCGGAACCCGAGCAGGAGCACAGACCGGGACTGGGAGACGGCGTCCGCGGCATCCTCCCTGGCCTCGGTGGCTGAGTACACAGGTACGGCCCTTGGCCTGTGCAGAGTGACTGTGGGCCTGTCCCTCGACCTTTAAAATAGCCATTCTCAATTTTGACCTGAAAGGTAATTTTTAATAAATATTTTAGTCTGTACAACTCAAAGAATAAAATCAGCATCACTGAATTGTACACATAGAACAGTTGAATTGGTACATTTTGCTGTGTATATTCTCAACAGCAACAACAGAAAATTAGTCTGTTCTTACAAATAAATGTTCATACAGCGACAACAAGGTGTTTTAGTTCGTGACGGGGAGAGCTGTTTTTAACTCCGTGGTGGTAGAAGCGGATGTGCTGTTTAGCTACAATGAATGCTTTCTTTAATATGGTAGACTATCAGTTCTGAACTCCCCCAGACAGCCCGGCTCCTCCTGCCCTGGCTTCGTCCCTCCCTGTCGTTCCTGCAGCCGAGGGGCAAAAGGGGCGTCCTCACCTGGGCACAGGGAGTGGGGGCAGGAGGGGCATCCTCACCTGGGCACAGGGGGTGGGGGGCATGGGGTGAGGGCAGGAGGGGCGTCTTCACCTGCCAAAGGGGGTAGGGGGCAGGAGGGGCATCCTTACCTGGGTACGGGTGTGCAGTGTTGGGCATAGGAGGTGGGAGTTGGCAGCAGTATATCCAGGGCACTTCCAAGCCTTAGGCTTTTAAAATTTATCATTTCTTGGGTTTGCCGTTTTTTACGTTAAAGAAACTGAAATTAGAGAGGGGATAAATTACTGATCACTTTGGCCCCTTAAGTTTAAGATTTATCACTCAGAATTCCTTCTGATCAATTTGAAGTAGCTGTTACTGTAATACTTCTGTGCTTTCCATTTTTAAACCATCACAAATATCCCAACTTCAGCCTCCTGCTGCTGGGTCTCGGGACCTACCGGCTCTCTGTGTGTGCCTGTCTGAGAATGCCTACTCTGTTCCCTCGGTCTGCTCTTCGCAGGTCCCAAGCTCTTCAAGGAGCCCAGCAGCAAGTCAAACAAGCCGATAATCCACAATGCGATATCGCATTGCTGCCTGGCGGGGAAAGTGAACGAGCCGCACAAGAACTCAATATTAGAGGCAAGTGTCACTTCTTCACCAAGTATTATGTAGAATGAAAGATGTCTGTAAATTAAGGGTTCTTTTACAACACAGCGTCCCCGGTTGTGTGCATGTGAGGCTTCTCTCTTTATGGGATTGAAGTACTCTGCCACCAGGTAGGGCTGGGCCTTTTTCTCAGCAAGAATAAGGGGCTGCACTGTGCTGCTAGGTCATGGGCCACAGAATTGCTACGGGCTGGAGGAGTCGGACGGCTTCGAGGAAGAGCAGACGTTTGACAAAACGGTAGGACTAAGAGACTTCAGGGCAGCCCTTTCTGCTGGAGACGCAGAGCGAGGGGTCCAGAGGTGGGACCTTCCGGGCATGGTGAGCTGACTGGTGTGCCCAGGGTGGAGGACTGAGCGGGGAGCTGGGGAAAGTAAAGGCGGTTAGGGGCCAGGGGCACAGATCCCTCGGGATGGGGTAGGGAGCAGGAAACTTGGGTTAAATTGAAAAACCAAATGGAGAAAAATGGTATTGATCTGGTAGCTGATTCACGTGGTGGCTGAAGACAGGGAGCACGGAGTAAAGAAACTCAGGTGAAACAATCCACCCATAACCCACTGCACCTGCGGTTTCCACTTTTCTTATTTCTTGGCATCTGATGTCTGCTCATACTTAAACACAGATATCTAATTGAAATTAGTGTTGTATGTACAGTTTTAGATTGTTTTTTCACTTACTGTTTTAAGATATTGATTAGTTTATTTAAAATAATAAACCCACTTATGTTAACCACGGCAGCGTGTATTTATGACAGATAAGTTTTCTGAGAAGAAGGGCATTGTTTTCTGTTTTTACAAAGCTCTCTCATTCCTGGCTTTATAGACGACATCTAGATACTCATCTCGTCTGCGTTCAGTCTGTGGCAATATCAGACGTCATGTCGCTTCTGGAAAACTCCGCTGCCCACTCATGAGGGGAGAGAGTCAGTCGTCACATCCCATCTTAGCATGACTGGGGAAAGACCCCGTGAAAGGGTCTCAGGAGCCCTAGGACCACATTTTGAGAGTATTTTCAAGCATGAAGACCTATTTTTAAAAATTATCAAAACATTTTAGCAACGGATTATCTAATAACAAAAGCATACAAAGCAAAAGACAAAATAAATAAATGGGATCTCATAAAAATTAAAAACTTTTTATCTTTGGCTAGGTATATTTTCACAACAAAAAAAAAAAGTAAAAGAAATAAAATACATGCTGGAAAAGAATAAAAAACTTTTGTTCATCAAAAGACTTTACTAAAAAAGTGAAAAGACAAGCTGCCGACTGGGAGAATATTTTCAGAAACCATATATTCAATAAAAATCTAATAACCAAAATATATCTAAAACTTTGACAACAACAAAAAGACAACCCAATCATAAAATGGGCAAAGGATTTGAATAGACATTTCACCAGACAGGACATTTGAGAGGCCACCAAATACATGAAAAGATGCTCAACATCATTAGCCATCAGAGAGATGCAAATCAAAACCATAGTGAGATACCATTTGACTCCCATTAGGATGGCTAAGATTAAAAAAAAAAAGAGAAAATAACAAATGTTGGTGAGGATGTGGGGAAATTGAAACCTTTATCCATTGCTGGTGGGAATGCAAAATAGTACAACCGTTGTAGAAGACAGTGTGGTGGTTCCTCAGAAAACTACAAATGGAACTACCGTATGATCCAGCAATTCCACTCCTAGGTATATACCCAAAAGACTTGAAAACAGAGTCAAAAAGAAACTTGTACACCATTGTTCCATTGCAGCACTGTTCACAATAGCCAAAAGGTGGAAACAGCCTAAATGTCCATCAACAAATAGGGATAAACAAAATGTGGTACATGCATACAGTGGGTTACTACTCAGCCAGTAGGAGAAACGAAGTCATAATACCTGCTGCAGTGTGATGGAGCTTGAAGACATTATGCTGAGTGCAATAAGTCAGTCACAGAAGGATAAATATCATATGACCTCACTTGTATGAAAAGGCAAGAACAGACAGGTGTACAGAGACCAAAGCATATTAGTGGATACCAGGGAAAGGGGGAAAGGGGTGTAACAGTGATGGAAAAATCGTATTGATTAAGGGTGAGATTGCACAGCTGATGAATGTAAGTTGTACACCTGTAAAAGGTGAACTGGCAAAAGTGTGATAGAAATATTTACAATAACAAAAGAGTAGCTGCTGAGCTGCTTATATAACCAAAAACCTCATGGGATTTGGTTCCTTGGTTTGGAGGTTTAAGGTCATGGTTTCACGGGACATCCGAGTTAAATGGCCTAGTAACGTGCTTAGTGCTTCTGTTCTTCCTCCTAGTTCGTTGTGTAGTGCCTGGGATCTTAAAAGCTTGCAAATGGCCACCCAAGGCGTGACGATTGGTCTCTGTTTGCCTGGAGTAACAGAGGAAGAAGGAGAGTCAGGAAAAAGAGGATATGGAATGGGTGGCTAATTGCCTCATAAATAACTGCTCCTTTGTCATGAGACCAGAAGAACTGGGTGGTGCCTGGCTGCCATTACTGAACGTTTTGATCAAAGGTTCTATAGGAGAATCTTGATCAAAAGGGGGAAAATGCAGAACAGAATTTAAAATTCTCATGGACTCCAGACTTCTGGAGCCATAGAGGCTGATGAACCCCTGAAACTATGCCTTGAGGTAATCTTTGGTTTAAAACTTAAGCCAAAAATATCCCCTGAAGGCTGTCTATATGGGATTAAAGTGACAACAGTAACTCAAAAGATTAGATGGGAGAGCTTAGGGGGCAGCGAGTTCATGTTAATGGGGGAGGTATAACTTGGAAAAAGAGTAAGAATGGTTGTACACCTGGAAGAATGTAATCAGTGTCACTGAATTGTACATGTAGAAATTGTTGAATTGGTGTATGTTCTGATGTGTATATTCTCAACAACAAAATAAATCTAAAAAAATTATCAAAACATTTTGAGACACGTTTAAAAGTTCAGAATAACAGTACAGCGAACGTTGTAACACGTCAGCAGTTTGTCCTCTGCTTCAGTCCTTCAGTAGCAGTGTTATTGAGGTGTAACTTACATCCCCTACAACTCAGGTATTTAAAGTGTATATACATCCGTGGTCTTCAGAAGACAGATTCCCAGGGGTGCACAGCCATCACCACTGTCTGGTTCTGGAATATTCTCACCACTCCAGAAAGAAACCCCACACCCGTTAGCAGTCACTCGCCGTCTCCCCCTCTGCCAGCAGCAGGCGTTCACTATCTACTTTCTGCCTCTGTGGTTTGCCTGTTCTGGACATTTGAGATAGACGGCATCACAGAGTGTCTGTCCTCTTGTGCTGGCTTCTCTCACACAGTGTCGTGTTTCCAGGTCCGTCCATGTCGTAGCGTATGTCAGTGCTTCCTTCCTGTTTACGGCTGAATGATGCTCCAGTGTGTGGCAGACCACGTTCTGTTTATCCGCTCCTCTGGTGATGGACGCTTGCGTGGTTACTGCGTTTTGGCTACTGGGAATAATGCTGCCATGTTTATTCATAGACAAGGTTACGTGTGGACATGTGTTTTCATTTCTCTCGAGCATATACCTAGGAGTGGAACTGCGGGCTCGGTGGTGACTGTTGAACAGTTTGTCTTGGTTAACCTCTTCCAAGTGGCTGCGCCAGTTTATATTCCGACTAGCAGTGTACGAGGGTTCGGTTTCTCCACGTCCTTGTCAGCACTTCTTATCTGTCTTTTATTGTGCATTATTTTATTTTATTTTTTTTTATTGTGCATTAGGTAAAAGTTTACAGAGCAAATTCGTTTTCCATTCAATAGTTGTACACATTATCCTTTTGGATTCTGGTCACTGGGTGGGTACTGGGAGTGGCATGTCATTGTGGTTTAGAGCTGCATTTCCTCATGACTGGCGATGTGAAGCACCTTTGCATGATTCTCACACGGCCTTGCATGCCTGGCCTTCGTAAGCATAGTCTCAGTGGCACAGAGTGGGGCACTGAATGGATAAACTGTACTTTTTTACAAAAGGAAGACTGTAATTGGTGTGTCCGTTTTCCTTCTGCGTGGACAATCCCCTCGCCGTTGACCCTTCTGATAGCGCCTGTGGAGGTGCTGTGGGCTGTTGGGACCGCTGGCGTGAATCTTCGGAAGTTTTATTCTTTTCTTTTCCCTTGCTCCCTCCATACAGGAGTTAGAAAAGTGTGACGCCAACCACTACATCATTCTCTTCCGTGACGCAGGCTGCCAGTTCCGGGCGCTGTACTGCTACTACCCTGATACCGAAGAGATCTACAAGTTAACTGGTACGGGGCCCAAGAGCGTCACCAAGAAAATGATTGACAAGCTTTATAAGTACAGCTCAGACCGAAAACAGTTTAACCTGATTCCAGCCAAAACCATGTCTGTCAGCGTGGACGCCCTCACAATCCACAACCACTTGTGGCAGCCCAAGCGGCCTGCAGTGCCAAAGAAGATGCAGACTCGCAAATGACACCGGCTGGCCGGCGTCCAGAGGGTGGTGCTGACAGCATCGGTATTTATTATTTTCATCCCCTTGGGTACGAAGTGTGCAAGGTCATAAACCCTTTTGATAGAGGCTTCTAGACCATGACGGGAAGCCCCTCCCTCAGCTCCTCGCACACACGACGGACGTGGGTGCAGTGAGACGGAATGGTGCACGCCAGTGTCGACCCGGGCCCTGCCGCCACCGCCCTGCCGCCACCGGCTCCCACAGGACGGCATGTGAAAGGCAGGAGATGGAGGTGTGGACAGAGTCTCCTACTTGAAGTTCTTCTCCAGTATCGATTAAAGATGGTGTGATTCGTTTTTCCTGCCTCACCTCACCCCTTTTGCACGTCGCCTGACGCCCGTCATGTTGGCAGGCCGCCGTCTAGCGAGGTCCCAGTGCTGAGAACTGATCTTGGGTCAGGGCGTTTGAACGTCTCTAGAAAAGGGATTCATATGGGGGAAACCTTTTCATTTGAGAAATTGTATGATATTTATTGATTGTGTCTACTGCCAACATTTATATCCAATTCTAAGATTTCTGAAAAGATCCTTGTTTTTGCTGCTCAGAAAAAGTTTACTGAAAAGACCAGTTCACTAAAGCACTGAAGTCTGTGGTCTGTCTTCTGCTAAATAACGTTTACAAATGTAGAGGCGATGGTTTCTGACCCGCAATCATGAGCGAAAAGGTACTAGGAGCTGGTACTTGCCTGACGGAAACAGGCAAGGCGGACAGACGAGCCGTCACGAGTGGCACTGTGGACAGTGCTCTAATGGTTTGTTAACTTTAGGGAAGACACATTTGGATAGAGTATTTTTCACTCTGAGCATGTTCCTTAAAAGATGATGCACTTCCGATGGCGGCTCTTTTAGTGTTTTTATTATGTCATGACTGTAACCAGCCTCCTCTGTCCTGTCCTGGTTCCTGATTCTGGAAGGACAGAAGGATACTTGTGTTTGGTCGCGTATTTAAAAACAATTAAAGTGGTTCTTTGCAGTTATTCAGAGCTCCGAGTAAGTGGAATGACTTTGGATTCTTTTGTGTTGGGCGTTCAATTGCTGATGCTTTTCCACAGCAGACACCGTCTGGAGCCGACCGCACTCCAGCCTGTCCGGGGCATGTTGCTCCCGTGCCCGTGTCAGGGCGCCTGGGGCTCCGCAGTGCCTCTGTGGGACTCGGCCAGCTGCTCTGCTCTCCAACTGGCAGAAGATTCTGAAGTCACTTCTGTTAGCTTTGCACATTATTTTCTTGGAAGTGTTACTTGAATCTGTCTGAAGCTGCAGAAGAAACTACAGGTCAATAGAGAGAAAAGTTAGACCAGTGTAACTGTTAGATAATGTTAGCCAGACACAGGTAAGTGAACTCTGTGCCCAGGAGGAGACGAAGTGGTGCAAAACGCTAGACGCGCCCTAGGGCTCACCTTGTAGGTCTTAGTGCGGTTCCCCAGTCCCTTGGAGAAGAACATGCGTAGTTTGTTGCCGTTTTGTATATGTTGTGTTAGCCGGTTAGCCGCCTGTATTCTGTCCATAGGTGGTGGAAGGTGCGCTCAAGTGCTGAGTATTAAACAGTCATGAGTGGGCCCTGCTCCCGTGCTTTTCACGAGTGTGCTTGATTTCTCACTGTACGTTTGATATTATGTTACCATATTTATTTTAAGGAAGCACTAAAATGTAATAAAGTAATTAACTGATTTGCTTCATACTAATCCCGCAGTGTGAGGCTGTGACCACTCATTCTGTTGCTCAAGCGTCACCCGCCTCCTGGCTTTCAAGGTGTTTTGTGTCCGTCTTTACTTAACCGGCATCCGTTTTCCTGGAGAATCTCGTCGTTCCTGCCGTCTGAGCAGGGAGGCTTTCTAGCTGCTTCCTGTGTGAGCTCAAAATGGGGGACAACCTATTGGTTACAGCGTAGGCCTAGTGGCCTGAGTGGGATGCTCCTGCACAGAATTGGAAAGTTATATTCCTACAGAACTTCTGAATAAATTCAAGATTTTTAAAATGTAAATTAGCCCGTATTTGGAGCATCTGAAAATCATTTTTTAGCTGTCAACATTTTTTGCTCCTCACTGTGTCGGGAAGCATCAGAATAACCTCCGATACTTGTGGTGCCTTCACGCCTGCAGGTTGGCGCCGACCTGAATGGCCGATTGAAACTGTCCGCGGGTTCTGTGCGCATCGGCGCGTAAACCTGTTTCACCTGTTGTGACAAAGCTCAGGCACACAGGAGTCATTTTTGTGGTGGAGACTTTTGTCCTTTCTGGCTTGGCTGGCAGTGAAGCCATTATTGCCTCAGTTTATAAAGTTGAGTTGTAGCTGTTTATACATTTCACGTTTTCCAAAGCACCCACAGTATTTGCTGCGTGGAGGTGTCTCGTGATGGAAAGATGTGCATGCCCATCGCCTCTCAGAATTGGGACAGTGTTTGTGACAAGCTGCTCTGGTCTGCCCGCACGGATTTAACCCTGTGAGCAGGAAAGTGTCGGCCGAATGACTGAAAGTGTAGTGCAAGTCCTTGGTAATGAGAGAAGGCAGCCCCCAAGGGCTGGCCTTAAGGTTTATGAAACTGAGTCCCGTTGTTCTAGAAATGCACAGGCAGGTACACAGGACGCTCCCACTGGTGGGATGTGTGGACAGCTGTGCACCTGAGCATGCAGGTGTGCTCCAGGGGTGAGCCATCCTGCAGTGTGCCCTCGGGACTCCCGTTTCTGATTACGTCACCGCAGGGCGGCCTCACACGCATTGCTCCCTGCCCAGGCGACGCTTCACGCAGCCAGCATTGCAGAGCGGGAGGGCTCTAAAGTTATTCCAGGTTATGTTCGTATTCCTTGAAACTGTAGTTGTTATTTAGGAGGGGAAAATAGGTACTCGAAATAAAATTTTCTGCTAAAATACAATCAGCTTGGATGACCTTTTTCAGCTCATGCTGATTTATTTGAAAAGTTGGAGTGTTTCTCTCTGAAGCGCTTTCCCTTCCCTGTCCGTTCAGAGCCGTCTGTGTTGGCAGGTTTTGCCTGTAGGAGTTGGTTCCTGCCTCATGGTCACGGCCGGCCACCAGCCCAATGTCAGCGGCAGGACTGCGTCTGTGATTCCTGGGCCGCACCTTGTCTTGGAGTCACTGTTTAGCGGGTACCTTGCTGTGGTCTGGGGTCTCTGCTGGCCTCTGGGGGTCCGCTGTGCTTTCTGGCGTTGTCTTCTGCCACGAGGGTCCTGGTGTGGCCGGCACAGCCGTCCTAGATACTCCCATCAACACAGTTGCCACGTGCCGTAGTCTGTCACGTTCAGGGCTGAGCGTGGCCTGATGAGGAATCCCTCCCTGTCTCCCTCTTGTCCTGTGGCAGTGAGCACATTCACCCACCCGCAGAGCTCTGCAAACACCTTGCCTTAGCTGTCATGGAAAGAGCAGCTTCAGTTTTCAGAATTATCCCCTTAATAGGAAGGGAAGTACTTTGCTAAAACCACTGTAATGGGACTGAAAGACAGAGCCGAGATACCTAGTAAAATATTAACAGCCTGAGCCCCACGGAGTCAGGCCTGGGCATGTGGCGGGAAGGATTTACAGCCCTGCAAACACTTCTTGTCGGAGAGGTTTGGGTTGCCGCTGCTGCAGAGGACAGCAACAGCGTTAACACCATCCTTCCCTCGGAAGTAAAATGTAGGCTGCTGTTACTCGGCAGCTCGGCTTGGAGTTCTTTCTTGGGGCTCTGCGCTCTCGAACTCGAAAGTCTACGACACGCCCTCAGCTCTGGAGGTCTGTGACCCAGGGACGCGATGTCCTTTCGGGAGTCTGGGCAGCAGCCCACCTCTGAGGGAGCAAAGGGTCCCCAAGACATCCCATGGCTGGTCTGTAGGCCCGTGCCATGCGGCGGCGGTGCTGCCACAGCTCTCAGGCTGAGAAAAGTCCACGTAATACCAAGTCTAAGCACTTTATCTTTGGAAAAGATCTCTCATGTCATTTCTCTTGTTCTAGAAGGAACTATACAGAAACTCTTTTCATTGCTTCCTGTCATCGTGAATAGTATGTTAACATTTATAGTTTGAGATAATTTTTTATATGACTGGTTAAATCGACAAGAATCCTCTGCAGCTGGCATGCTTCCAGAAGTACCAGTCATTGAAATTACACGGCTCAGATGACTCTAGGAGATGCGTTAATCTTTGCGTACTCAGATGGAGTTCTTGTGATTAAATCTGTATCCGTGTTCAGAAGGCATGTATGTGGCTCCAGTGTGCCACAGTCCTTACCACTCCCTATTGTCTCTCCCAGTGAGGCCCAGAATGGGGTGCCGCTCATTCACGTGTGAATCACGATGGTTTCTAGAGTACAGAGTAGTCATGGGAAGCCGTAACTTTCTCAAACAGTGGTTCTGCTTTTTCATTTATGTTGACTGCCTGTTATAAGCATTTGAGTTTGTCTTTCCTCTTCTCATTGCTTACTTAGCAGCTCTTGAAAAGTGATAAAAATTTTGTTTCTGGTTGGAATATGGCTCTGAAAAGAAAGCTGATTGCTAGTGCCAGCAGTGGTAGTGAAGAAGGACACACACACACACACACACACACACACACACACACACACACACACACACACACACACACACACACACACGATGGTTCTAGGCAGGAATTATACTGACATGCAGAATGGAATGTTTAATTCAACTGTGAGGACTTCACTTTATGATTTTAAGTTGTACTTTATTGCATTACCAGGGAGAAATCAAATAGTAGTTTTTGCAAATTTGAGGGCTTTTCGAGTTCTCAGGACATGTCCCTAAATTTGTCGAAGTGTCTTAGGTTACAGGTCCTATTCTTTATATGTGGATTTTTATTTTATTATTGTTAAAAATAATTTACTTTTTGGTTATTGTTGAAAATGTACACGGCAAAACAGACACCAATTCAACGATTTCTACATGTACAATTCAGTGACATTGATTACAGTCTTCGAGTTGTGCAGCCATTCTCAGCCTCCTTTTCTGAGTTGTTCCTCCCCCATTAACATGAACTCACTGCCCCCTAAGCTTCTTATCTAACCTTCCAAGTTGTTGTTGTCAGTTTGATCCCACATAGATAGTTCTTTAAAAGAGCAAAATGCTCAAGGCAGACATTCTTTACTAATTGAAATAAATTATTATTCTATTATTAGTCTTCAGAGGGTATTTTTGGTTTAACATCTAAGGCTTAAAGATTATCTCAGGGCAATGGTTTCAGGGGTTCATCTAGCCTCTATGGCTACAGAAAGTCTGGATTCCATGAGAATTTGAAATTCAGTTCTGCGTTTTTCCTTGTGATCAGAATTCTGCTGCTTTGATCAAAACATTCAGTAATATACCTTGATTTTTATTTATGTTTTTTTTTATTGTGCTTTAGGTGAATGTTTACAGCTCAAGTTAATTTCTCATTCAAAAATTTATAGACATATTGTTTTATGACATTAGTTGCAATCCCCACAATGTGACAGCACACTCCCCCTTTCCATCTCGGGTTCCCTGTGTCCATTGAACCAGTTCCTGTCCCTTCCTGCCTTCTTATCCTGCCTTTGGACAGGAGCCGCCCATTTGGCTCATGTATCTCATTAAACTAAGAAGCACATTCCTCACGTGTATTATGTTTTGTTTTATAGTCCAGTCTAATCTTTGTCTGAAGAGCAGACTTCAGAAATGGTTTCAGTTCTGGGTTACAGTGCATTTCTCCAGTCTCCGTCAGACCATTAAGTCTGGTCTTTTTACGTGAATTAGAGTTCTGTTCTACATTTTTCTCCTGCTCTGTCCGGGACACTCTGTTGTGTCCCTGTCAGGGCAGTTATTGGTGGTAGCCGGGCACCATCTAGTTCTTCTGGTCTCACGCTGGGTGGAGTCTCTGGTCCATGTGGCCCCTTAGTCCTTTGGGCTAGTATTTTCCTTGTGTCTTTGGTTTTCTTCATTCTCCTTTGCTCCAGGTGGGATGGGACCAATTGATACATCTTAGATGGCCACTTGCGAGCTTTTAAGACCCCAGATGCCACTCACCAATGTGGGATGTAGAACATTTTCTTTATAAACGTTACTCCAGTTGACCTAGATATCCCCCAAAGCTATGGTCCCCAGGCCCCCGCCCCAGCTACTCTGTCCCTCTGACTGTTTGGATGTGTCCAGAAAACTACTTTGCTTTTGCTTTGGTCCAGCAGTGCTCACTTTCCCTGTATTGTGTGTTGTCCTTCCTTTCACTGAAGTTGATCCTTGTTGACTTATCTAGTTAGTGATTTCCCCTCCCCACCCTCCCCACCTTTGTAACCACCAAAAAATGCTTTTTTCTGTGTTTAAACCTTTTCTTGGATTTTTATAATAGTGGTCTCATACAATATTTGTCCTTTTGTGACTGACTTATTTCACTCAGCATAATGCCCTCCAGATTCATCTGTGTTGTGAGATGTTTCATGGATTCGTCATTGTTCTTTCTCATTGCGTAGTGTTCCGTTGTGTGTATGCACCATAGTTTGTTTATCCATTCATCTGTTGATGGGCATCTAGGTTGTTTCCATCTTTTTGCTGTTGTGAATAATGCTGCAGTGAACACGGGTGTGCGTATGTCTGTTTGTGTGACAGCTCTTATTTCTCTTGGATCTATTCCTAGGAGTGGGATTGCTGGATCATATGGTATTTCTGTTTCTAGCTTTTTAAAGAAGTGCTATATTGTTTTTCAAAGTGGTTGTACCATTTTACATTCCCACCAGCAGTGCATAAGAGTTCCAATCTCTCCACAACTTCTCCAACATTTGTTAGTTTGTGTTTTTTTGGATTAGTGCCAGCCTTGTTGGGGTAAGATGGTATCTCATTGTATTTTGATTTACATTTCTCTAATGCCTAATGGTTGCGAACATTTCCTCATGTGTCTGTTAGCCGCCTGAATGTCTTCTTTGGTGAAGTGTCTGTTCATATCCTTTGCCCATTTTTTAATTGGATTATTTCTTTTTGTTGTTGAGGTTTTACAGTATCGTGTAGATTTTAGAGACTAGACCCTTATCGGATATGTTGTAGCCAAAATTTTTTTCCCAGTCTGTACATTTTCTTTTGGTGAAGTCTTTTGATGAGCATAAATGTTTGATTTTTAGGAGCCCCCAGTTATCTAGTCTCTCTTCTGGTGTTTGTGCATTGTTTGTTATGGTTTGTATACTATTTATGCCCTGTATTAGGGCCCCTAGTGTTGTCCCTATTTTTTCTGTCATGATCTTTATCGTTTTAGATTTTATATTTAGGTCTTTGATCCATTTTGAGTTAGTTTTTGTGTATGGTGTGAGGTATGGGTCCTGTTTCATTTTTTTACAGATGGATATCCAGTTATACCAGCACCTTTGCTAAAGAGACTGTCCTTCCCCCAAATTAACCAACTTTGGCCCTTTATCAAATATCAACTGCTCATAGGTGGATGAATTTATGTCTAAGTTCTCAATTCTGTTCCATTGGTCTGTGTCTCTGTTGTTGTACCAGTAGCAGGCTGTTTTGACTACCGTGACGGTATAATAGGTTCTAAAATCAGGTAGTGTGAGGCCTCCCACTCTGTTCTTCTCTGTAGTTGCTTTACTTATCCGGGGCCTCTTCCCTTCCCATATGAAGTTGGTGATTTGTTTCTCCATCTTGTTAAAAAATGCCTTTGAAATTTGGATCGCAGTCGCATTGTATCTGTAGATCGCTTTGGGTAGAATTGATGTTTTCACAGTGTTGAGTCTTCCTATCCATGAGCATGGTATGTTTTTCCACTTAATGTAGGTTTCTTGCAGTAGTGTTTCGTAGTTTTCATCGTATAGGTCTTTTATGTCTCTTAGATTTATTCCTAAGTATTTTGTCTTCTTGGGGGCTATCGTAAATGGTATTGATTTGGTGATTTCCTCTTCAAAGTTCTCTTTGTTGGTGTAGAGAAATCCAACTGATTTTTGTGTGTTTATCTTGCATCCTGATACTTTGCTGGAATCTGTTAGTTCCAGTAGTTTTCTTGTGGATTCTTTTGAGGTTTTCCATGTGTAAGATCATATCATCTGCAAATAGAGATACTTTTACTTCTTCCTTATCAATTTGGATGCCCTTTATTTCTTTTTCTTGCCTTATTGCTCTGGCTAGGACCTCTAGCACAGTGTTGAATGAGAGTGGCGATAAAGGGCATCCTTGTCTTATACCTGGATTTTTAAATTCAATATCTGATTACATTAAAAACAAAGTTTTTTCAGTAATCACTGAGGTTATATATCATGAGTGAAAAAATATATATAATCATGATATTAAAAATTATTTCTCTTTAAAAAAATCATTGATGAGTGAGCACTCCCAGTGCTGCATCCTTTTGTTGAAGTGTCTCAGTTGGTATTCGGTCAACTCTTGGGGCCTTGTTTTTCCCCAGTTCCTTCAGTGCAGCTTGGACCTCTTCCTTCGGTACTATTGGCTCCTGATCATATGCTGCCTCCTGAAATGGCTGAACATCGACCAGTTCTTTTTGGTATAGTGACTCTGTGTATTCCTTCCATCTTGTTTTGATGCATGCTGCGTCATTGAATATTTTCAGTGCACTGAAAAATAATTTGGTAATGCTTGCTACACTTGTGTGTGTGACTCATAGTAACCCTATAGGACAGAGTAGAACGGACCCATAGATTTCCAAGGAGCGCCTGGTGGACTCAAACTGCCGACCTTTCTGTCAGCAGCTGTAGCTCTTATCCACTACACCACCAGGGTTTCCTCTGTGTGTGATACAACTGGAAATCAAAGGCTAGGGATCTTCGGTTCTTTGCAGTTGAATCTCAGTTCAGTTTGAGGGTTTGTAAGTACGTTTCACTCTGTTTACTCAGACGCTGCAGCCCTGACTTCTGTGCTTTCACAATGGAAAGGGGTGCTGGAGTTCTCATTTTAGAAGACTGTGTCGGTGGTCTGCCAGCCTCCTAGAATCGGACACCCAAATGGTTCCCTCGTGGGCGGGGCCCCCTCGCTGGGTAAGTTAGTGACATAGGACTTTGCCCCCGGGATGGGCTAGCACATCCTGGAGGCTGGCATGGGGCGAATGTGTCTCCCGGGGACTCTGGGCAGCACCTTCCACTTCAGCTTGTGCCCCTTACCCTGGACGAAATAGATTAGTTGACTAAATAATCCCTGTTCCCCAGACAATTAAGTCTTGTTTTAAAGCAAAAATGCAATGCCGTGGAGTAGATTCCTACTCACAGCAACCCTATGGGACAGAGTAGAACTGCCCCGTAGGGTTTGCAAGTAGCTGCTGGTGGATTTGAGTTGCTGACCTATTGGTTAGCAGCTGAGCTCTTAACTGCTGTGCCACCAGGGCTCTAAGTTTTATTTTATTTTTGTTTATGTAAAAAATAACACCTCACAGAAAATGTTAAATGTGTAAACGACCGGGAAGTGCATGAGCTGAGAACGGAGATCCCTCTGCCCTCTCCCAGCACCTCGCCAGGGTGACCGGCTGTGTCTCCATCCTGTGGCGCACATCTACACACATGCCTCATACAGATCTTTGTTGGTTTCTTTGTTTTACAAAAATGAGTGCATATGACACACTCCAAAACCTGCTTTTGAGTGTAGTGTGGCACAGCATGTTGCATGTGTGCCTGCGTATCTTACTCTTCACGGCCACGTGGTGTGTGTGGTTGTGTTAGCTGCAGTCGAGTCAGCTCCCACTCATGGAGAACTTACACATAACAACGGGTTTACCAAACGTGCTACCTGGGAACTTGCTGTTTTCGTTACAGTGTGTAGCCGGTAGCTGGCCAGCTCATTACTCACTGGGGCAGGTGCAGGGCCCTGTCGTAGGAGCAGGGGCCAGTTGCTGGAGCCTCTGCTGTCTCACGGTAAAAAGGGGACGAGGCTGAATGCAGCATGGGGTCCTGGGACAGAGAGGGGACACTCGTGAAAGCTGGTGAGACCCGAGAACAGCCTCACACCAATGTCAGTGCGTAGGTTGTGATAGATGCACCGCGTGACTGCATGACTCTGGAGGCTGGGGGACGCTGGGGGTGGGCGGCAGAACTCTGCCCTCTCTGCAACTCTTCAGGAAATTTAAAAGCATTTCAGAGTGAGCAGCGTTTAAAAAGGGTAACTACAGTGCCTCTGGAATGGGCAGGGGGCTGGCCGCCTGGTCAGGGACGGGGGGGGGCTTGTTTCATGAGCAAGAGCCAGCCCTTCCCTCCTGAGTGGGCAGTTAGGCTTGCCTCGCCTTCTGTCGGCTCTGTTGCAGACCCCACCAGCAAACACCAGGTGTAGGATGCCCTTTTGCGTAGTGGGTTCCGGTTTCTGCGGGAGCATCCTGGAGTTGTGGTCACTGGTCAGAGGGCGTGGACTGCTAAGTCCTGGTGGAGTCAGCCCCATCACACCGAGGGGTCATGGCCAGCACACGCCCACCCTGATGGCTGACAGTCCACATCCCCTTCACGTCCCCCTTCTTCCCTCCTCCTGCCCAGCCAGCACGGAGCCATGCCTGCTGGTGTCAGCCATCAGGGGCAGGAATGTGCTTGGACCCCCATAAGCAACTTTAATGTCTTCACCACCACGTGTACTCCTGCTCTGAACACATTTCAGATGAGACCAAGCAGGAGAGGCTGCAGCCAGAGAAGGTTCTGGAAGGTTCTGGAAGATGTAGCCTCCTGTTAAGTGCCAGCACCTCAGGGAAATGTGGCATCCTCGGGCTCCCCTGAGCTAAATCCCCTCGAAGCTCTGAGTTCATCACAGCAAGAGGCCCAGAACCGCCCAGAAGGTCTGCAGGGAGGGCCGGCAGAGGGGCACCAAGCAGAGGAGGGGTGGGACTGTGGGATGTAGAGGGGTGGGGTGCAGAGTGAAGTGGGGTGGGGTGGGGTGGGACAGGATCACAGGCTACAGCCACTCCTGGTCTGCATGCTAATACCTCTGGGCCCTGAGGCCCCAGCAGAATGAGGCCTGGCCACCCCAGCAACACCAGCCTGGGGCTCCTGGGGAGGGGTCTGAGCCCCCACCTCAGGGACACTCCGCTTCGGCCCAGGGGGGTAGCGTGGTGGGGCCCCCTCAGTACGCACCCCTCCCTTCTTTGCCTCTGGGGAAGTCACCGTGCCGACGTGGCTTGTCCTCTGGCCACTCGGCACCCAGACCTCCCTCCCTGAGCCAGGTCTCAGTGGCTGTTGTCCCTTCCACGGTCACAGGACCGTGCTTCAGGGTGCTGCAGGAGACCCAGCCCTGTACACCAGCTGCAGTTTCTGTCACTGTTTGTTGTTTGGTGTGGCGTGGAGAGGGGAACCAAGAGCCCCCTTCTGTAGCTCCAGCCTCGTCTGTGGCCCCATCTTCGCTGTGGGGCCTTGCTGGCCGAGCGCTGGGCACAGATTGAGGGCCGTGGCCCGGGGCTGTTGTGCAGGCTCGGAGAACCTGCTGACTTCTTGCTCTCCCCATAGCGGAGGGTCCTGTTTGAACTTGTCGGCTCTGGTTAATGGCTAACGTATGTGAGCGAGGGTGGCCCGGGAGCCCCGCCTAGACATAAGTGCCCTGAAGCAGGTGAGGCCGGCTCGGTGATGGCGGAGGACAGAGGCTGACATGGGTTGGGGGGCGCAGCGTGGTGAGTTATGTCGGGACTGCCTTTTGGGCATGCTTCAGTCTCCGCTGGCCCTGCTCTGGGATACCCAAGTTCATTGTCACCCCGAGTCCCAAGGGGCCGGTGTCAGGAAATCAGACGTGGGTGGGTATTGGAACTGCGGCCTCCTGGGGGGTCAGTGGAAGCACTGGTTGGACGGCTGAGCTCACTCTTCCCGGGCTACACTTGGGAGGACCGGGATGGCCGACTGACTTAGGTCGTGCAATTTAGGGGCCAGCGGGTGTGGGAGGGCAGGAGAGTTTGGGGAGCACCCTAGTTGGAGACTTAGTTGGGGTGGTTACCTGGGAGGGTGGGACCGTGGCCGGAAGAGACTTGTGTTTTCGTCATATGCTCTTCTGCTCGGTTTAAGATCAACATGCAATATGCTGTTTTCATCCTTAAAAAGCCTGGGGGAACCCAAGAATGGCACTTGGGTGGCACCGTAATAAAGGGGTTTTTGGGGGGAGGTCCCCGACCCTGAGTCTGCCAGGAGCCAGCAGTGCCAGGAGCAGCAGGGACGTGTAGCGGGGACCTGGGTTTGAACACCCGACCTGATCTAACTCTGAAAGAACAGGCAAAGTTATCTGTAGCCCCAAAGAAAACCGTGGCTGCTGGGCCCCACTGCTGGCGGGGGGTCTTCCCAAGTGGCCAGAACATCACAGCACTTGCTTGACTTTGCCCTGACCATGGGCTGCAGGTGGCCCTTCCTTCCCTATGGGCCAGTGGGGGTGCCGAGCCTGAGCCCCCAGTGCAGCTGCTTTCAGCCCTATGGGCAGTGTGTGTGGGGAGTGTTCTTAGCCATTTGTGACCGCCCCCCACTCTCCCCTGGCCACTGGGGCCCCCCGACAGTCATCAGTGAGTGAGACACTGGGGCAGGGCCACATTGGACCAGGAGTGAGGACCCCCTCCCCCACCCTCAAAAGCAGAGCACAGACCGGCCCTGGGGCCTTGGAGAAAAGCCAGGGGGAGGCTGCAGCGGGGCTGGAGACCCAGGCTGGTGGTTTCTTACTCCCTCTTCTCCCGAAACTGAGGGTCTGCCCTCGGGGACCCCTACAGACCCCTGCCCTCAGCTCTGCCATCCCCGCCCACCTTCAGGCAGGCCGGGCTGGTCTTGGGGTCCTAAGCTGCGACCCTCCCTTCTTCCCGGGTCCTGCCAGGGGCCTGGGCTGGGGGGCCGAGATGAGGGGGTTGAGCAGGGCTGCGGCCGGCTGGAGGAGGGGACCACAGGCACCGACGGGTCTGGAAGGGCCTCTCAGCTCCGTCTGTCTCAGAAAGCTGCCTGAGGAAGCTCAGCAGGAAGTGCTCCGTCCACACTCCTCCCGTGTCCCCGTGGCCCTGCAGCGTGGCCTGCCCTGACCTCTCTGTCCCAGGTTTGGTGGGTGCCCTCTCGGCAGGCTGCCGCCTCCTGCTGCTGGCCCCAGCGGCCCGGCCCTGCCCGGACAGCCGCAAGTACTGCTCCACGGGGCTGGTGGAGTGCGAGGTGCTGGCGTCGCTGCAGCAAGGGAGGCTGGCATGATGCCCAGGATGGAGGGTCGGTCCCAGGCTGGGCCCAGGCTGTTGGGGGGGGGGTGGCTGTCTGGGAGGCATGAGGGTGTTTCTCCTGAGCTTTTCTGTTTGCTAGGCGCTGTGTTGGGGCTCTGGTGGTGCAGTGGTTAAGAGCTCAGCTGCTAACCAAAAGGTCAGCAGTTTGAATCCACCAGCTGTTCCTTGGAAACCCTGTGGGGCAGTTCTCCTCTGTCCTATAGGGTGGCTGTGAGTCAGAATCGACTCGACAGCAATGAGTTTTGGTGTTGGGCACCAAGACCTCAGAGTGGACACGGACACAGCCCTGCCTTCACTCCTGGGGTGACTTTCTAGTTGGGGGGGGCAGGCATGAGCAGAGAAGGACCAGGGCGACGCAGGCAGCACTGGTCAGTGTTTGACAGCTGCCTCTTGGGGAAAATGGCGTGCGTGCAGATAGACGAGCTGTTGCGTGTTTCACCAATGAACAGGGTGGTAGCACTGGGGTTTCCACTAAAATCAAACACGGCAGACTCCTCACTGAACTCCGTGCGGCCAGCTGATTCTCCCCGAGTGCTTGGCTGCCTTGGTCCAGCTCTCCCACCTGCAGCACCTGTGGGCACAGCTGACGAGTGTGTCACCTCGTGTGGCTGTGGGTTGATGTTTTGTTCACTGTAAGGAGTGAGACAAAGTGAAACAAGGAAGATGTATGTCAGAGCTTTACGTGTTTGGCCACGCTGTAAGTGGCTGCTTTGTGAATCAGAAGACAGTTGTGGAACACTGGGAGGATATTTTCTCAATATTCATGTTGCTCACTATGGAATGGCTGTCGACACTTTTCAGTTTAATCTGCGTTGGTTATATTTCCTCCAGTATTAAGTCTAGACCAGGTTTTGGCAAACTACACCCCTGTGCCAAATCTGGCCTGCCACCTGCTTTTGTAAATAAAGTTTTTTTGGCATGAAGCTGTGCCTATTCATTTATGTATCGTCTGTGGCTGCTTTCATGCTGCCACGGAGGAGGTGAGCGGTTGGACTGCAGAGCCTGAACCATTCACTCCCGGGCCCTTTACAGAGAACGTTTGCCAGTCCCTGGTCTAGACAATCTGAATGATAAACCAAGCGTTTGTGGCATTTGCTGATTCCCATGGTGTCAGCACTTCCACTGTGGTCCATTTCAGGTGACCAATGCAAGGTCACTGAACACAGAGGCGGGGAGAAACGGGCACAGCAGTATGTGGTGTCTGCACCGTACACAGAAACCAAAAAGCCAAGCCAGGTTCTGTGGAGTCCATACAGGCTCAGAGTGACCCCGTGTGACAGCGTAGAACAGGGTCTTCTTGGCTGCAGTCTTTACAGAAGCAGGTCACCAGGCCTTTCTTCTGTGGTGCCGCTGGTCCGAACCACCTGCCTTTAGGTTAGTCGTCGAGCACCCACTGTTTGTCCCTCCCAGGGGCCTTCTTCACCACGCATATAAGCCAGAAACACCCAGCCAGTTCCACGGAGTCGATTCTGACTCATGGTGACCCCACGTGTGTCAGAGAACTGTGCTCCATGAGGTTTCCAGTGACTGATTTTCGGAAGGAGATTGCCAGGCCTTTGTTCCAAGGCATCTCTGGGTAGCCTTTCAGTTAGCATCAAGCCTGTTAACTGTTTGTACCAGCCACACACCTTGGTGAGGGCCGAGGGCACTTGAGGGGTCTGGAGGGAGCTGAGGATGGAGGGTGTGTGCGCTGGCCCCCAGGAAGGACTGGGTGAGACAGTGTCCCAGGGTGTGCGGAGCTCAGGGTGGGCTGAGATTGTCCTGGCGTGTCGGGCTCTGGCTCCTCGGAGGCCTGGGGTCGGGGGTGTCCTGGACGGCTCTCCTTTGGGGTGAGGATTGCTGCAGAGTGATCAGAGTCCAGGGGCAGGGAGGGGATTCTTAGCAAGTCTCCCAGTGGCGGGGACTGGGGGGCCGGGCGGCACAAAGACGAGAGCAGCTGTCACTGTCCACAAATTACTCTCAGCCATGACGTTACTTTCCAGTCTGGGGGCCCACTCACAGCTCGGAAAACACGGCACGGCTGGGCCTGGCAGGTCAGGGTGGGCGCTGCTGCCCCCTGGCCTGCTCCCTGGAGGGGACCCTCTCCTGCCACCGCTGCAGCCTGGCACCAGCCCAGGCTCATCTGCCCACAACGGTCTTACTGCGAGTCTGAGATCCACCTTTTACTAGTCAGACTTTTATCTTTATCTTAACAGTTTTGTTAAGACGTGTTTTGTGCACTTCGCCCATTGAAAATGTGCAGTTGGGTGGCTTGTGCTGTCTTCACAGACGTGTGCACCTATCACCACAGTCGGTTTTAGAGTACTTCATCACCCCCAAAAAGCCTGCACCCCTTACAGACACCCCTGCCCCCGCCCTGGCGCCCACCAGTCTGCTCTCTGACTCTGGCTGGGCCTGGTCTGGACCTCCGTGTAAGTAGGCCCCCGGCAGTGGCCTCTGTGCCGGCTTTCCAGTCGGCACATTGTCACCGAGGCCCCCGACGTTGTCGTGCACGTCAGAGCCTTCGCCCTTCTGTAGCTGAGTGACATCCCTTTGCACAGTTGACCACACTGTGTTAGGCCACCGCCTGCTGATGGACCCCTGGCCGTGTCCACCCTCCCTCCTGCCCATTGAGCTGCAGGGAAGCTTGGAGCACATGTTCTCTGTGTGGACCTGTGTTTTTCTGCGTCCTGGGTTAGCTGTGAGACTGTTTGTAAATTCTTTACTCTTTCTGTGCCTCCGTTTTCTTGGCTATGAAACGGAGGTGACGACAAGGACCACACAAGCGGGTCCTCAGGCCTGCGAGTGGGGCCCAGGGTTTAAATGGGAAGGACTGGGGAAGGGGCTGGGGGCTGCGCCCCTGATGGCCCTCTGCCCCTCTGACGGCCCTCCGCCCCCCAGTCCTGCTCCAGCTCCCTCTGGTGACAGAGAAGATGCTGCTTCGTGGTGGTGATGGCTTTGAGATCCCCACAGGAGCCTTCAGCACCTTCCGCCAGCTGCACCTGCTCTCCGTCATGCACACCCGCGTCTCCGCCCTGGCCAACCTCACCTTCACCGGGGCTGAAGGCAGTGGCCTCAGGAGCCTGGACCTTGGGCACAACCAGCTCCGGAGCTGTGGGATGGAGGTTGCAGCCTTTGGGGGCTTGGGGGCACTGGAGGAGCTGATCCTGGTGGCCAGCGCTATGGACACCTGGGAGGAGGCCTGGCTGCAGGGCGCACCGGGGCTGCAGTGCCTCCTGCTCTCAGGGAACCACCTGGCACACCTGGGGCCTGGTGCCTTCGAGCAGGCGCCCCGGCTGCAGGAGCTCTCCCTGGCTGCCAACAGCCTGCGCTGCCTGAGCGCCGACGTGCTCCATGGCCTGCCAGACCTGGCCAGGCTGGACGTCTCGGACAATGAGCTGCTGGTTGTGGAGCAGGATGCCCTGCCGCCCTGCTGCCCCTGGGTGCCCTCAGGGAGCTGCGGCTGGCAGGGAACCGGCTGGTGGCCCTGCCCGGCCTCCCTGGGGCCCTGGCTGCCCTGACCCTCTGGGGTAACCCTTGGGCCTGCAGCTGCCCCCTGGTCACGGCCCTGCACCTCCTGGGGGCCTGAGTCCAGGAGTCCGGCCACGTCCTCTGCCACAGCCTGAGCCCCCTGCTCGGCCAGCGCATCCTGAGCGTTGGCGCTGACGTCTGCTCTGCTTCTCCAGACACTCAGCTCCAGCCCGAGCCCGCCCGCCTGAGTGGCCTCTATGGCTTCCTAGGTACCTCGGATGGGGAAGGGTGGGTGGGTCCAGGGCTCAGCCCAGGCGTGCCGCTTTGTCTCAGGGTCCCCTGCCCCTGCAGTCAAATTCTGTGAGAAGCCGGAGGCTGGACAAGAGGGTTCCTGGGAGCTCAGGTTGGACACTGGGGGCTTGGACCCTGCCTTAGTTTCCCAACTGGATGAGATACACGCTTCCTGGAGTTCTTGGAGAGGACCCATGTGGACGTGTTTGGGGGGGTGACGCCAGGCCCCACCAAGGCCGGCCGCCCTGTCTTGTGTTCCAGTGTGCCAACCAGATGGTTCATGCTTGAGGGCAGGGAGGAGACTGGCGGGGGTGGCCCTGAGCCCAGACCCCAGTTTCATATTTATCCAGTGAAAGTAACTGTTAGCTTTCCAAAGACGCTTCCGTTGCTCCTCTGTGTCTTGTGTGGAGCTGAGTCGTCGCCCCTTACAGACAAGGGTCATAGAAGCCACACGGGCAGCCCTGGCCTGAGGACCAGCTTGGCCCCTGATGGCCGCCCCTCTTGTTCTGCCCGCCTGCAGAGGGCCTGCTGGCTGCTCTGCTTCTGGGCCTGCTTGGTGGCTGTGTGTGGCGGCGTGGAAGCTCAGCCGGACGGATGACCATCCCCCTGGACGCCAGCGAGGCAGCAACTGGTGGCCCGCTGGGGATCCCTCGGGAGTGCCTGTCCCGCGCCCTACCCGCACCTGTCCCACTGAGCCTGGGAGAGGAGAGGAAGAAGGAAGAATGGGGGGCCAGCCCCCTCTGCGGAGCCCGGTCCCTGCTTCCCATGGGTTCTGGGTCCGAGGAGTGGCGTGAGGATCAGGGGTCTCTCTGCCCGCAGTGGCCACCTGCCCCCACCAGCCAGCCCAGCCCTCAAGGCCCCAGGCCTGGGCACATGGGGCGGGGCAGGCAGAGCTTGGAGCTGTCTTCCAGCCTGGACACTCCTGGGGGGCCCCCCCAGATGGTATCAGGGCAGACAGCCAGGTGCCACAGCGTGCCCCTTCTGGCTTCTGCTCCCCAGGACAAGGGCCAACAAGATGACTCGGCTCCCCGGGACATGGGCCTTGCTTCAGGAAAACTGGACGCTGAGCAGGGAGTGACAGCTGAGTGCACATGGGGATGTGGCCGTTGAGATCCTCCATCTCTTCTGGGGCCTGGGGTGTCAGGTGACGCTCCTTGACCAGCCAGGGCTGGGGGGTCACTTTGCAGACACTGGAATGACCTGGAGCTTGGGGGAAATAAGGTGTGGGTTTTCCCAGAAACTTGAGAGGACACAGCCCAGTGGGTGCCAGTAAGTGTCCTTAGGGATGGATGTTCATGGTATAAATACCGTCACCATGCCCAGTTTCAAGCTACCAATGTGATGTCAAGCAGCTGTCAAAATTCCTGAAAATTTAAAACTCACTCTCCTGAGCCATGGAGCCGACTCCAGTGCACCCTGAAAGCCTGTTCTTTCTGGCAGGAGGACCCCACCTTAGGGGGCCCGGGAGCCCAGCCATCTCCACCTGGGGTTAAGACCACCACAGCACGCCCTTCTGGTCCCATGGGCATCAGAACTAGCCCTCGTGCTCGCAAACTTGCCCCAGAGACAACTTGGCAGGCGGAGGGCCCTGTTTCTGGAATGCTGTGAATGGCCTGCAGTGACTGTCCACACCCACACCAGGGCAGAGGTCACCGGGCAGCAGTGGAGAGTTGGGACGATAGTGACAGCAAACACTGCACTCTGCACGTGCTGGGTGGAGTCGAGGGGCTTACTCCTATCAACTCATTTAATCCCACACAGTGTTAGGTGCAGAGATGTTCAGTAATCTGCAAAAATGGAGGAAAGGGGGGACTTGAACCCAGGCAGTCTGGCTCCAGAGTTGGTGCTTTTTAGCCATTATTGCTTGATTCCCCTTCTACCAATGACAGGAAGGAGGGGCATAAAACCCAGAATATATTCCTAGGGAAATAAAAGTAATAAGATAAGTAGAGCTTTAAGATAAAGTATAACTAATATCCCCAGAGAGATAAAGGAAGCAATCATATGCATGAAACAAGAATAAGCTGTTAGAAAAAATTTTTTAGAGACATTAGAAATTATATATAAAACATTAAAAAGTCGAAAGTGAGAGTACCTCTCTTACTAAGAACAACTAGAAAAGCTGGATGAATGTGAAATATGTTTGAATGAGTAGAGAGTTACAAGGCCATTGGGAAAAGGAAGGAAACTCAGAGAAGTGAGCCCAACACCTGGTTGACTGTGTCCCTAGAGGTGTCTGCCGTTTCCCAAAAAGGCAGGTGAGAGGGTGATCAGAGCTTTCAATAGACTCAATGGGAATAGGGGAACAAAACTGAAATTCAGGGTCCACCAAGGAGGGAAGATCCTGGTAAACCCCACAGACTCTAGGCTGGTGACTCCAAAGGACTATAACCTAGGAATGAGGTGACCTAGAAACGGATCAGTCATTGAAGGGACTGAAGTCTATCTTCAAATCATCTCAGTCATTGATTAGGTTAAGGTGATCTGGGACTGTTAGTGCCCCAGTGACTTGCCGGAAGGAAATGTAAGAGCTTTTGGGAGGCAACATCATCATCCTAACCTTCAAAACGCCCTTTGATTTTTTAAATATACAATGTCCAGTACTCAAAAAAAATAAATAAATAAAGAAGCCAGGCCTAGGAAGAGGTAGACAACATGATTTAAAAACAAGCAAGAAAACAACAGACAATAGAAACAGACTCACCATGGGGGTCTAGATAATGTAGTTATCAGATATAAACTTTGAAGAAATTTAGAATTTCAGCTGAGAAATGGAAACTACAAAGAAGAACCAAATGGAAATTGTAAAACTAAAAAAACCTGGAATCTGGATTAGAAAAAAAATATTGAGAATGAAGGACATAGTGGAAAAAGAATGAAAAAAGTTAAAAAGGTATTAAAGACATAGGGGATACGGAGCAAAAGTCTAAATCACGTGTGATTGTAGTTCTAGGAGAGGACAGAGAAACAACAAAATACGCCCAAGAGAAAATAGAAATTCTCAATAGTCCTATCACTAGAAAAGAAAAAAATCTTCCCATGAAAACAAACAAACAAAATAAACTCTAAGCCTACATAGTTCCCTGTGGAAGTCTGCTAAACATTTAAGGAGTAAATAATACTAATAGTACGCAAAATTTTCCAGAGACTAGAAAAGCATTTCCAAACTCATTTTTAGAAGTAACTATAACCTTAATAACAAAACCTGAAGAGGACTGAAAAGAAAAAAAAAAAAAATTATTGGTCAATCTCAAAACATTGATGCAAAAATCTTAAACCAAATATTAGCAAATTCAATCTAGCAATATATAAAAAGGACAATACATTATGACAAAGGTTGGTTTAACATTTGGAAATCAACCAATGTAATGCAATCTTCCATATTAACAGAAGAAGCATTTGGTAATATTTAATATCCATTTATGATACTAGAAATAGAAGGAAGCTATAACTATAAATAGGACTATGTTGTTGTTGTGAGGTGCTGTTGAGTCAGTTCCGACCCATAGCGACCCTATATACAACAGAATGAAACACTGCCTGGTCCTGCCCCATCCTCACAGTTGTTATGCTTGAGCCCATTGTTGAGCCACTGTGTCAGTCCATCTCGTTGAGGGTCTTCCTCTTTTTTGCTGACCCTCTACCAAGCATGATGTCCTTCTCCAGGGACTGGTCCCTCTTGATAACATGCCCAAAGTATGTGAGACGTAGCCTCACCATCCTTGCTGTTAAGGAGCATTCTGGCTGTACTTCTTCCAAGACAGATTTGTTTGTTCTTTTGGCAGTCCATGGTATATTCAATACTTTTTGCCAACACCATGATTCAAAGGCGTCAATTCTTCAATCTTCCTTATTCATTGCCTGGCTTTTGCATGCATATGAGGCAACTGAAAACACCATGGCTATATGTAACTATATGTAGTAACTATATACGGAAGTCGTCAATGACTTCATTTTACTTGGATCCACAGTCAATGCCCATGGAAGCAGAAGTCAAGAAATCAAACAACATATTGCATTGGGCAGATCTGCTGCAAAATACCTCTTTAAAGTGTTGGAAAGCAAAGATGTCACTTTGAGGACTAAGGTGCACCTGACCCAAGCCATGGTATTTTCAATCACCTCATATGCATGCGAAAGCTGGACAATGGATAAGGAAGACTGAAGAAGAATTGGCGTCTTTGAATTATGGCGTTGGTGAAGAATATTGAATACACCATGGACTGCCAGAAGAATGAACAAATCTGTCTTGGAAGAACAGCCAGAGTGCTTCCTGGCAGTGAGGATGGCGAGATTTCATCTCACTTACTTTGGACGTGTTATCAGGAGGGACCAGTCCCTGGAGAAGGACATTGTGCTTGGTAAAGTGGATGGTCAGTGAAAAAGAGGAAGACCCTCAATGAGATGGATTGACACAGTGGCTGCAAGCGCTGGGCTGAAACACAGCAACAGTTGTGAGGACAGCACAGGACCGGGCAGTGTTTTGTTCTGTAGTCCATAGGGCCGCTATGAGTTGGAACTGACTTGACAGCACCTAGCAGCAACAGCTATATAAAACGGTAACTAGAAGAGATACAGGCTCTCGACAAAGGGAGCCTGAGGCCAACAGGCAGACATCCATCGTACTGAATGAGGAAATGCTGAAAGCTCCGGGACTGGGAGTGAGACAAAGACGAGTTTTCACCACTTCTGTTCAGTCTTGGTCTTCCAAACTGATAAAGAAACAGTCATCAGGAAGAGATGGGAGTCATGAAGCTCCCAGCACCTCACCATTTGGCTTTGGAAGGTAGAAAACGAAAATTGATAGAACAACAGGGAACACTCCATGCCTCATCAGAAATCAACAAATAACCCAGTTAGTAAACTCACTGTAATCTGTGTGTGTGTCATAGACACATGTATGTAATTTCACATCCACTAACAGCAAATACACACTCTTTTCAAACACACAGAATAATTACAAAAAATTGTATTACACCAGAAACGAAGCTGCAATGTATTCTAAAAAGTCGATATTAACACACAGGCCATGCTCACTAACAATAAGGCAGTAAAATTAGAATTCAACATTAAGATAAAGCAAAACAAACAAAATCCTTCTAAATAATTACTTGTTAAAGAGGAAATAAAAATGGACACAAAACTAGTCAGAACTGGATGACAGACTACTCCACGTCAACGTCGATAGCATGTCGTCAAAATTGTTCTCAGAGGGAAATTTGCAGCTTTTATTTATTAAAAAATTTAAAAGACACCAAAGAAAAGAAAGATTTCAGGGAAAGAAGCTAAAATAATAATAAAAAATGAAAACGGAAAGAATTCAAAAAGATAAAGCTGAAATTTATGAAATAGAGAACAATGTCCAGTAGATTTAATCAATAAAAAAGTAGCATTAATTTGCACCAAAACTCAACCAAAAAAAGAAAAAAGAATAGAAAATTAATGGTCTAATTCTTATTCATATGCACAAATGAGATAAAAACTGAGGTGAAATATGAGAATGAATCCAACAGTGTTTCAAAAGAATAAAACATCATGTTCAATAGTGTTTAACCAGGAAAGAGGCTCAACATCAAAAATTTATCAATGTAAATCACAACATTAATAGATTAAAAGAGAAAAACCATACATTAAAAACAAAAACAAAAACAAAAAAACTTGATAACATTCAATATGCATTCATGATAAAAATGTTTGCAAATTATGATGAGAACTTTAACTTGTAACACCTGATAGGCCTCCAGCAAACCCTACACTTAACAGTGAAGCATTAGAAGGATCCCCAGTTAAGTCAGCATTGAGGCCAACTTGTCTGCCATCATAGTGACTAGCAAATACTTTACTGGATGTCCTAGCCATTGTAAGAAGACAAGGAAAAAATGAGGCATAAAGATAGGAAAAGAAAAGCCAAAATGGTAGTTATTTACAGAGATACGAAAGCCCACCTAGAAAATAAAAGGGCACAGGTGACAAGCAATTAGAACTAGTAAGAGCTCAGAAAGGTGGCTGGATAAAAGACTAACATACAAAATCAGTAGCTTTCCTAGATCCCACTAATAACCAATTGCATCAGAAAATGAATTGGATGAAAGAGCATATTCACAAGAATAAAGAGAACTATGAAGTCCCTTGAAATAAACCCAGTAAGAAACATTTAAGATACTTACAGTCACTTAAGATAATGCTTAAAGATGTAAATAAGTGGAAAGGTGACCAGGTTTTTGACTGGGAAGATTCCAAATCAAGAAGATGCCAGTTTCTCCCAAATGAATCTGTAAGTTTAATGCAACCCCAATATAAATCCCCAGAATATTTTTCATGCAATATGATCAAGTGATTCTGGGTTTAGATTTAGGGATGGAGGACAAGCCAGCCCTGAATCTCAGTACCTCTGTCACCCTGTTTTCTAGGCTGGGAGAGGGGCTTTGAGGCCCAGGGGGATGAGAAAGCATCATGTGCTTCAATATGGACGTCTGCTCCCTGGTCACCCTCAGCCCTTTTGGTGAGCGCTGCCCCTTTTGACAGGCATCCTGGGCTCAGCACCAACTCTCAGGGGAGGCATCGGGGGAGGGGGTTCCCCTGCGATGGCCCCACAGCCCATGAGCACAGTAGGAACCATCCAGGAGTTGGGTCCCCACCCAAGCCTGCCTCAGAGCTTGAAGGAGGCCATGAGCCCCCCACATCACCCTCTATCCTGGATACCGGGAGCTGCTGGCCTGAAGGTCTAGGGCCCCAAGACGGGGCAGGAGAGGGGGCCGTGGCAGAGGCTGGGAGCAAGTGTGGAACCCTTGAAGTCTCGGAGGTCTGTGGCCCGGGCTGCTGGGACAGTGAGGAGGCAGCAGGAAGGCGGCACAGACGAGCCATCCTTCAGAGAATGGCCCTGGAACTTCCCTGGACGAACCACACCAGCTGCAGTGATGACTCCTGCCTGGGCCTGGGGGCCAGGCAGACCCTGGAGAGGCCAAGGTCTTCCCTGGGACCCCCCTCTGGTGAGGAGCCCCTCCAAGGTAACTGACCCCCCCAGAGAAGGGATCTCAGGGTTGGGTGGTCTCGGGCGGGGGCAGGAGTGCGGGTGACAGGTGTGACACCCCCTCCTGGGTGGATGCGAGCTGCTGACTTGGGTTGCATTCTTCTGGAACTGGGGGGCGTCCTGAGCAGAGATACTTTTCTGCCAAAAAGCACTTTTTGCTGCTCCTGCTTTTCCACCTGGCACCTTGGGCTTCTCAGGGGTGAAACATAGTGGGCCACTTTTCCCAGGCTGGGGAGAGTCGGGGAGAACAGGATGGGGCAGCCGGGGGACCCAGGGTGCCGGTGCAGAGTGGGGTGAGGGCAGCCTCTAAGCCCCTACCCAGCTGGGGACGGCTGGGGGTATCTCACATCCCGCAGCCCCCCACCCTGCTCTGGGCTGCAAAGACGTGGCTCTGCACACCCCGCCCAAGTCCCCGGAGACAGGGTGGACCGCAGTCACTGCTACCAACAGGCCACCATCATGAGGCAGGTCAGGGTCAGGGTTGGCATAATTTTGGGATAAGACCCTCAGGCCAGCATCACAGGATGGGGATGTTAGTGTCCATCACGTCCTCGGTGCAGTGGCCACAGCCATTCCTGGGTGCCCCCCCACAGTCTACAGCCTTGGGGAGGCTCGTTCCCCTCATCGGAGCCAAGGACACCTGCCTCCTGGCCACTGGGTACACAGCAAGCATGAGAGGTTCCTGGAGCAGTGGAGATGTCTGCCCACCCAGATGCATCCCCTACAGATGTCCCCCCACACACAGACACCAGCTTGGGCCTGTGGCTGCTCCTCCAGGGACCCAGGGAGTGACCCCCTCCCCCGAGGCTGGGCATCTACCTCCCTTCCTGGGGCCTTGGCTGTCCCTTGCCCCACTTCCTGCACCCGATGTGCAAACATGCCCCTTCTTTCTCATGAGGACGCCTGAGCCCCACGTTCTGCCCCAGTCACTGTGCCTCTCTTCTCCTTGACACTGAACCACTTAAAAGCCCCCCACTCCAACACAGCTCTTGTTTCATGGCCCTGCAGCCTCCACAGCCTCGTCCAGTGTGTTTTCTGGTCCTCTTGGTGGGCCACTTTTCACACCTGTCTTCAAACCCTCTCCTCCTCGGTCACCCTCGGCCCTTCGGCCCCCCTGGCCACCCCTCGGCCCCCCAGCCACCCCCTCAGCCCAGGAGCCCCGGCTCCATGCTTGCTCCCTGGGAACCACCCCTCCTTTGCTGTGGCTCTGCCACCCGTGGGTGCCAAGCTGGGTGCAGCCCATGGGTCTCATGCCGGCAGCCCACCTCTCCAGGCCTGGCTCTGGATGGCACCACCTCTCGCAGCTCACGGCCTGGGCAGGCGACACCTCCCGCCCTGTGTCCCTGGACAGTTCTGTCCCCCTGAAAGGCCACCGTCTGCACCTTGCCCCTCACCAACTGCCCCCTGCCTCACTCTGCCCACCTTTCCCCTGGGCCAGGAGAACCTTGGAGCACAGCGTGGGTCACCGCAGCGAGTAACATCAGTAATGGTGGCCACTAATGGCCACATCCTGGCCAGGGAGGGAGCCTGGCCAGCCACCTTCTGCAGGACACCCTGGGCTGGGCCCTTGCTGCCTCAGTCTCCCCATCCACACAATGGGGTAACACGTTGATGCGGGAACCTCTGAGGACCGGGAGCTGGTGGTGTGGGCTAAACGGGGACATGTTCCTGAGCTGCACAGCTGGGGACCACAGCCACAAGGCTCCCTCGGAAGACCCTGTCCCCGCTGACCACCCTCATAAACCCTCCTGCCCCAGTTTGTGACCTGCTACCAGCTCTGCCCCCGCATCCTTCCCCTCCTCCACCCCATGTGTAACACACTCATGCAACACACAAACACAATAACACACACCCATGCAACACAGCATACCCGTGCAACACACACGTACAACGCACCTATACAACATATTCACATACAGAACACAATACACAGCACACGAACACAATAACACACGCAACACAGCATACACGTGCAACACACCTATACAACACAACACACAACACACATGCAACACACAACACGTACACACAACACATACAACACACAAACACACACACATACACCACACAACACACATACAACACACAGAAAACACATGCAACACAATACACAGCATTCACACACAACATACTGACATACATGCAACACCACACAACACACATATATAGCACACATGCAACACATCTACACATGTTCACACAGCACACACAGTGACATCACACACACAGTGACATCACACACACAGTGACATCACACAGTGACATCACACGCACAGTGACATCACATGCACAGTGACACACTCTCCCTCCTTCCACCCATCTCCAGAACAGCCTCCTGGACGTCCCAGACCGCCTGCTCTCTGGCTCCCCTGGGTGGTGTCCCTCCCCCGCTACCTGGTTAATGTGGGAGGGGGCGCTGTAGGCTCCATGAGGGAAAGGACAGGGCTTCTCCCACGCACGCCGCCTGGCACCCCAGGAAATAACGTCTGTGAACGGGCGGGCTGCTCCCCTGACTACCCGTCCCAGTCACCCCCACATGCACAGCGCCCTCTGGTCTGCTGTCCTGCAGCTCCACCCTGCCCAGGGCTGGGAGTGCCGTTGGGGTGGGGGGGGGGGGAGGCTCCGCCCACTGTGCTCTGGTTCCCTGGAGGCTTTGGACTCTGGAGGGGTAGGCCTGCAGATGGCATCATGATCTCTTAGCGCACCCATCAGCACCCTTTCCAGGGAGGCCGGAGTCCACCTTCCCCAGGGCCATCACTGGGAGAGACAGGCTGCAGACAGGTGGCGGCAGCGAGCCCCTGTCCCCGCCCCTCGGGGGCCTCTGTGCCCTGCTGGCCCCTCGTCTGCCCCAGTGGGGCCAGGGCCCACCGCCCCCGTGCCCTATTCTGTGAGGCCAACGAGTGGGGCAGGGCTGCGGGAGAAGCCAAGCAGCCCCTGGGGGACTCAGAGAGGAGGGTCAGGGGAGAGTAGGTGTCCCCAAGCTGGGGCTGGGCCAGCGTCAGCCCATCAGGCCTTCCCAAGCCCCAGTGTTGGTTCAGGGAGGGACCCAATGCCCCCCAGCCACAGAACAGCAGGACCAAGAGACCCTTGGGGCCAGCATGCATGGCACTGGGGCTGTGCAAGCTGCCCCACAAGGCGGGCGCCCTTGAGTACCCACCCAGGGCCCCAGGGGCATGGACAGCTGCTACCCCGGGGACCCCTGGGCTCTGGGCCAGGCCTGGGCCCCTCAGTCTGACCTGAAGACGTCATTTCAAACACAGATCTTTGTGCCCAGGACCCAGCAGAAGATCCTAGAGATGAGGCAAGCACCCCTCTGGGGGACGGAGGTGACCCCGAAAACAAGCTGCAGGGCAGGGGGCAGACAGCCCGGCCCCTGTCAGCCGGCGTAGCCTCGGGCTGGAGGCCCTGCCCTGGGGTGTCCCTGAGTCCCCTGAGCCCAACCCTACTGCCCTCGCCTTCACGTCCGGGGACTTCTGAGGCTCCTGCCCACGTCACTGGGGATGAGGATAGGTCTGGCCAGCCCCGACAGGTCTTCCACTCCGTGTTCAGGCTGCCCACCCTGGGAGGCCCCGGCCAAGCGCCCTCAGACCCTGGCAGGTGGGACGGCCTGCAGACCCTGTACAGCAAGCTACCCGCGGGGCGGGACCGGGGGCGGGCGCGGGTCCTGCACTTGGAGCAGCTGGCGCCCGCAGCCCTGGAACTTAGTGTCCTGTCCAACCTGTACTTCTGTCGGATCCCTGCCCAGGCCTTGGGCAGCCTCTTCTCCCAGGACGCTGCCCTGAAGGCCACCCCTCCGGCCTCGGCCCTGCCTGGCCCCAGGGGACGAAGAAGCACACCAGTTTTAAAGGAAGAGGCTAGAATTGCTTTTCAGACATAACCACCAATTGCAGCTTCTGAGATTCCCGACTGGAACTCACCCCAGGAAAAGGCTCCTTTGAGACCGTGGGGACCTTGACCAGGACCGGGGTCCATATGAGGGCTTTGGGCCCCAGTGGCTGTGCTGGAGAGGTCGAGTGAAGGACTTGATAGAAAATCACACCACGCCTGGGGTTTGACTCACGATTTTCCCGCCAAAACAGTGAAAGAGGTGGGAGGGGAGGCGCAGCCGAGAGGGTGAGGCTCCCCCATCTCCTCCCTCATTTGGTGAGTGTTTCTTCCGCTTTGCCCGGCTGTGCCTTTGGACACGTGCGTTCAGACGACCCACATCCAAAGTGACCACGGATACAGCTGGCCAATGCCCCCACGTTTGTACGTGTTCTCTCTCCCTCTCTGTCCGCCTTCTCTGGTTTTAAGTGAGCGCATTGTGTGATTTCATCTTCTCTCCTCTCTTTGTACATCAATCACACTTCTTAAAAGTTTTAGTGGTTGCCCTAGAGTTCACGATACATCTACGCCCCTCCCAAGCAGCATCGCTGCCCGGCCTTGCAGGGGCCTCCCGTTAGCGTGTTTCCGGTCCCCACCCGGCCTGAACCTGTGCTCTGTCCTTTCACTCGTCCGTGAACTGCCCTTACCCCACAGCGTCGCTGTCATGGTTCCCACTGACAGTTACCTATCAGACCAATTCTGAATAAGGAAAACAGCCCCAGTCACTCCTGAGGTTCACCCTTCAGCCAAAGATTAGACAGCCCCATAAAACAAAACGAGACTAGAGGGGCACACCAGCCCAGGGGCAAGGACGAGAAGGCAGGAGGGGATGGGAAAGCTGGTAGTGGGGAACCCAAGGTTGAGAAGGGAGACTGTTGACATATCATGGGGTTGGCAACCAATGTCACAAAACAATATGTGTCTTAATTACTTAATGGGAAACTAACCTGCTCTGTAAACCTTCATCTAAAGCACAGTGAGAAAATAAAAAAAATCAATTATTGTACCAGCTTAACAGAATAAAGAAACAAACAAACAAAAAAAGAATTCAGAAAATAAAAGGCTTCTCACCAATTTTGTTCGCTTGAAAATCCCACCATAAAATTTTAAAAATTAAAACAAAAACATTCTTCTGTAGCCTCTTGGAAGTAGCAGTAACTCCGGACCCCGGGGTTCTAAGCCTCCGTCCAGTTCCTGCTTGTCACTCTCAGCCCTTCCTTCCGAAGGCCGCTGGCTGCCACCAAGTGAGCCCATCCACGAGGGGCTGAGCTGGGAGGGCACTTGGCTCTCAAGGAAGGCTGGGGGCCTCTGTGGCCCTGCCATCTTGCAGGCCAGGGGGACTGACGAACCCAGGACAACCCGAGAGGCACTCCCCTGCCCGGAGGTGACAGAAACGAGGCCCAGGCCAGCTTGAGCTGGGGCCACGTGCAGCATACCGGGTTGATGACTGACATCTCCCCACCCCATACACACACCTGCCGGGTTTCCATCCCCTGCCCCCAGGCTTGAGGCTTGCCCTCTAGCCGGGTGCCGGTGAGGCAGCAGGGAGGGCAGGATGGGGGGCAGGGGGAGGGGGACCTGGGGGGTGTTGAGGGGCAGGAGGAGCTGGGGGGTGCTGGGTGGCAAGGGGAGCGGGAGTTGGGGGGCAGGGGGAGGGGGAGCTGGGGGGTGCTGGGGGAGGGGTAACGGTGGGGAGAGCACGACATGGGGCTCAAGGTGGGATACAAGGGGAGCAGGAGCTTGCTCCTCCACCTGGGCCTGAATGGACTACACTGTCTTCTGGCAGGGCAGGGAGCCCTCAGCAGAACCTCCCTCCCTGCAACCCAGTATCCCCAGCAGGAAGTGAAGGCCTGTGACCACACCCACCTCCTCCTTGGACGTCCCCTGCCTACCCCCCCTCACCCTCAGGGTAGGCTCCTTCTGACCCTTTAAAACTGAGCGTCTGGGAGGGACGAGCCGGGTGTTCCAAGGGCAGGAGGCCTGAGCGCCAAGCAGGGATGTCTGCACCTTCTGGTGTTTACAGAGTGCATCCATTTAATAAAAGGTTCCAGCACTGAGGGTATAAAACCAGTAACAAACCAGTAACAAACAGGCCGCCGGAAGTTCTGATCGCCACCAGGGGCCCAGAATCGAGGCCCCCCTATAGAGAGAGGACGCCCCAGTGGCAGAGGCCCGCAGGCGTGCGGGATTGTGCTTTGAGGGGGCGTCCAGACGACGTGACTTTGCACCCTCCGCCTGCCAACGCCCCGCGGAACGCCGCAGCCAGAAAAGTTCCGTGTAGAGATGAAGGGGAACAAGGTCTCGGGCCTCCTCTGGGGAGTCAGGGCTGTTAGTCCGCATGCAGGCGGCTCCCCCCGCAGCCCACAGCTGGCCCCGGGGAGGAAGCGTGGGTGCAGGCCCCACATGGTGTGCTGGCCCCCTGTGTGCACAGGCTACGTGGCCTCGGGGCAGGGTGGGTGTTCTGGGCATGCGTGGGGGCCCTGGCCTCCGACCTCCTCTGAGCCAGGCCTTGTCCCCTCCTGGTGCACCCACAACCCGGGGCTGGGCTGGGGAGGCTGAGCGGATGCGGCCGCGTTCAGGGCTGGTGCTCCTCCCGGCTTCGTCCAGGGCCCTTCTGATCAGCCAGGAGTGGTCACGAGTTGCGGTACATGTGTGCAAAGATACATAGGTTATACGGATTTGTAAAAACAGGTTTAAAAATGCTTCTGGCAGCTTGCAGCGGTGCCCCGGGCACTCGGCCCCCCCACCCTGGGGCCAGCCTCTCTGGTCAGGTCCTGGAGCAGCTGCAGGCGGGCGCGTGGTTGCTCTGGGTTAGGCTGGCGCGGAGTGTCAGTGCATGATCCCTCCACCCTCCGGACCTGGGCAGGGCACAGCGTCTGGTCCCCCACGCAGTGACAGGTCTCTGTGCAGGCTGGCCGCTCAGAGCTGCGTCTCGTCGTGCGTCTTGGGGTTACAAGACGCCAGCTTGTGGCTGCAGCTGTCTTTCTGAGCCTGCGAGCTGCTGGCCACGTGGGCCAGAGGGTCACAGCGGATGAGATACCTGCAGGAGTAGGAGAAGACCTGCAGGCTGGCACCCAGCCACCCCTCCCCAGCATGCGGCGGGCGCTCGACAGGTCTGCTGGGCTCCCGCCACCGCCGCGCTGCAGGCGCTTACACAATGTCGTTGGGCTCCAGCCTTGTGTCAGGCGGCGGGTTGATGAGGACGTACGACAGGGTGTTCTGTTGGTCATTCATCTCATCTGCAAAGAGACAGGCCCAGCGGGCGGTCACACTCAGTCCGCCCCAGCTCTGCAGACGTGGGGACCCGGGGCTTGGGGCTGCGCCACCAGCTGCGAACCTCTGAGCCTTTGCTGGCCTTTCTGCTGGCTCCCCTCACACCAGCACACCCAGCCAGGGCCTTATCTCCCTGGCAGATACCTGTCCCAGCTCCTGCCCTGCACGGACTGGTATCAGTCACAAGGGGCAGCGAGCGTTTGTGCTGACCCTCAGCCAGAGCACCCAGGATCAGAGGGCATCTTACAGACACAGCGGCCCCGGCAGAGGCACCAAGCACACCTGTGCACACTTGAACAGGCCTGCACACGTCCTGGCGTGCACACCTGCCCCTGGCCCTGCCACCATCCTCTTGGTGCCCCTCTAGGGCTGAACCATCCCTGGGGGTGGAGGGGCACGGCCACCCCGCTCGCTTGCTCAACCCACTGACCCCCCCTGGCTTTGGATTCACTTCCCACTTCTAAAACCTGCTCCCCACAACCATCAGCCCAGGGCACCCACTGGCCTCATTCCCACCAGGACTGGAGGGCCTGCCCGAACGTGTGTGACAGCTCACAGGTGGCTGTAAGGGTGCCACCGCCAGGTGAGAACGGGATTGGAAGCCTCTGAATACCACAGGACCACCCAAGTGCCTCCCAGGCAGCCCAGCGGCCAGCAGGGACCCCGCCACATGTAGGCACGCCTGGAATGTGTGTTCCAGGACTCCGGTGACCCCGCCTGGTTCCCTTTCTCTGCGTGGTCCTCTCCTTTAGGGAGTGGACTGGCTGCGGCTGCTGAGAAGGGAAACAAATTCTGTGCAATGCTGGGGGAACAGCTGGCTGGCCAGGCCTGGTGCTTTGGCCTGTTTCTCTGAACTCGAAGGTTCAGAGGTTGAATCTGGCACCGAATTCAGGATCCGCACCACGCAGGGGCGCCGCCATGTGCACACAGCATGCTTTCAGAGAGGCGGAGGCAAGGCTGAGGGTGGGGGTGGGAGGCGACGTGGGCAGGGGCAGCTCCAGCTTGGGGACCCGCTCTGTTGCATGCCCTTGATGGGTCACCTTTTGTCATGGGATGGGGACAGCCACCCCCTGCTCCTCTGCCTGCCTGAGCCCGAGTGCCAGCCCTTGAACCCAGTGCCCTCTTTGCTCTTTTCCCAAACCCAAGGCCGGGTGCCCCGTCCCATCCTTGGAAGCTGCAGCTACCAGCCCAGGGCTGCTCATGCTGCTAGCTGTGCGTGGGGCTGTGCAGGGCACCCCACCCATCCCGAGGCCAGCGTGTATCTCTGGGTGGAGCAGATGGAGGACGGGAGATCCCACAGCAGTCACTAGGCTGCTGCCACGCCATCAGGCCGGGTGGAGAGAGGAGGGTTGCTCTCGGGGACTCCGGGCCTGGAATGGCAGGCGGGCGGGCAGCCCCTGTGCCCTGTGGTCCTGGCTCACTCTGCCCGTTTGTCCTCTGAAGGCCCCCACACTACTGGCCTAGTCCCCTGGGGCCTCCGCCTCTCCTTCCAGATGACCAGGGCATTTTGTGAGACTGGGTGAGCTCATGCTGGACGGACCAGGCCTGGACTGCCTGTAGTCCCACAGGCCCGAGAGGTGGGGGCGTCAGGCACTTGTGAGGGGGTGGGGTTGTGGTGCAGGCACCACCCTGATGTCCCCAGGGTGGGCACAGAGGTGGCACTGGCCTGGATCAGCGTCATCAGGGGCACACATAGACCTGGGAGATGGTCTTCAGCTCTTCTGCTAAGTCCTCCAGAGCGTGGTCACCTCACCCTGGGCCCTTGGGGACTATCCCAATTCCTCCACCTCGACCCTCCGCCCACACCAGGGGCCTCCCCACCCCCTTTCTCATCCTGCAAACTGGGCACCATGGCCCCCAGCCCTCCACAGCCCCCGGGGTGGAACGCTGAGTGCAGAGGGCTCCAGGCACTTGTGCGCCTACACCAGTCCCTGCGCCTCCTCCAGAACTGGGGCAATACAGGCCCTAGCCGTGTGGGCCGCACTCTAAGGCCGGGCCCCAGCTGTACGCCCGCAGGGGCTGCGGCCCATCCAGACCGGCTCCCGGCTCCTCTGCACACAACGGGGCCAGCACACCATGTGGGGCCTGCAGCCCAGCTGAGGGGTCACCCCGAGGGTCTGCGGGGTGGAGGTGGCTCTCATTTTAGGTTGTGGTCCTGGCACCTCTCATGATAGCAGATGCACAGGTGGGGGGGGGGGTACCTGCCCCACCCTGGGCACGGAGCAGGCACAGGGGGCACTCAGCATGTGCCCGAGAGTGAGCGTGGTGGCCGAGGGTGCCGGCCTCTCCCTGCCCACGAGCCTGAGCCTGGGGTGCAGTGGGGCACAGCAGGGTGGGTGCAGCGGGGGAGGGGCAAGGAGATGCAGGCGCTAGCCTGCAGAAGCTGCCGCCCACAGCAGCGCTGAGTGCAGGCCCTGCAGGTTCGCGTCCCAGTCTGGCAGCGCAGGAGGGCGGTGTGCGGCCCCAAGGGCCCCCGAGCGGATGCAGAACAGAGAGGAGCACAGATGGTGGGGCTGTGGACACTGTCTCCCTAACCCACCAGGCTCCGACCCCCAGAACCGCCACCCATGGGGCCTCTGTCCGGGCTGCGGATCACAGCTTCCCTTCCAGACCTGGGTCTGCCCCCACTAGGGCTCCGCCCTTGCTAATGCCTCCCTGGGGCCCAGAAGGCCTCCCCAGCCCCTGGGTCTCGCCTGCACTAAGGGGCTGCACCTGGGGGGCTGCACCCAGGGTCGGCCTAGGGGTTCAGGCTCTGAGCTCCCCCTGAGCCCTCATGAAAGGGAAGGGTCCTGGCAGGTGGGGGCTGTAGCCCAGACCCTGCCTGGATCTCCAGGAGCCTTGGCCGGGGCTGAGGCTGGGGCATCTCCTTAGAAGAAAGGGGGTGCCGGCCAGCCCTGAGCACCCAGATGAGCTCTGGGGTGTGTCAGGCGGGAGAACCCCCTGGAGCCACAGCTGGTGAGGCCCCCAAGCTCTGCCTACCAGGGCACCCCCTGAGGGCTGTGCACCCTGATGCTCAGAGCCACGCAGAACCCAAGTCGCTATACCCCGTCTTTTCTCCCAGCTGCATGGTGAGACCCCCCAGCTCGGGACCATCTGTCTAGGACTGTCCGAGCCCTTGGTCGCTCAGGGACCTTGGAGGTCTCAGAGCTGGCTCCAGGCGTGGTGGACTGGCTGCCTATCAGGGCCACCCTCGGACAGCGGCCTTTGCTTCTTAAACAACGAAATCAGCACGAAGCGTCCTTGGGTGGCCAGACCTAAGGCCTGGAAGCCAGCAACCATGGCGTCCTGGGGCCAGGCTGGCATCCGGCGGCTGAGGGGGAGGAGGGCGCAGGGTCCCTGCAGTGGCGCCGTCTGGGCGCATGTGCTCCTGCCGAGCTCGGCCCTGCCTGACCAGAGCAGGCCTGGCTGGAACCTGGGCCCTGGCCTCGGCTTCTGTCAGCCTGCTTGGTGGCCGGGCACTGGGGCCCGTGGCAAAGGGTCGGTCTGCCCCTCGTGGTCCGGAGTCAGCCTCGACTCCCAGAGCGAGAATTACCTTGGAGGTATCCCAGGTTTACCCGATTCATGACATCGCTGGCTGTTAAATTTGCTACGTCCTCTACAGAACACGAGAGCACAGACAAGGACAGAGAGAGAGACAGGTCAGCAAGCGGCCGTGAGGTGATGGTGGCCTGCGGCATGGGGGCGTCTAGCCATGGGTGGGCGGCCCGGGAAAAGCGGCTGTTATGGAAGCAGCAGCTCCTTCTCTGTAAGCTGGGTGGCAGGGGCTGTGGCCGAGGAAGGCCGTGCAGAGCCCAGCTCCAGGGCAGCAGGCGGCCACCTCGGTTTGCGACACTTGCCGTGGATGGTGAGCACGCGGCGCCCCGTCTTGTGCCTTCGGCAGTCAACCCCCCAAAAAGGCTGGGGCGTTAGGGGACTCCCTCCACAAGTGTCCACACCCTGGAGGCTGGGAAGCAGGCTGGGGACAGCACCCATGGGTCACCCTGTCCCCCAAACCCTAGCCTCTGAGTCTCCTTCATGCCACTCCTGCTTGGCCCCCCAAGGAGCACCCTGGGGGCCCCCCAGCCAAGTCGCTCCCCCGGTGGGACAGCAATAGCACAGCATGGCACAGCACCCCATGCCCCGAGGCAGCTAGCTCCCTAGGAACCCTGAGCTGCCTGACCCCACTTGGAGGGTCTGGAAGCTGCTGACCAAGGGGACAGAGAGTAGGAGGCAGGCAGGGGGCTGCTGCAGGGCCAAGCAGGAGCCCTGAGCTGGGTGGGGAGTGGGGGAGGGGGTGGGGGGAGGGGAGCCGTGTCCCCCAGGCTGCATAAGCAGAGGCAGCGTCTCCAGAGATGGACGGGTGGAGGGAGGGAGGCTTCTCCCTAGGAGGCGCCCAGGCCTGCTCTGCGTCAAGGTCAGCTACAGAAAGAGCTAGCTACAGAGGATGACTCCCGCAGTGGGGGGGTGGGGGTGGTCCTGGAGCCTCATAGACGCCGTGGAATGACAGGTGGGGCCCCACAGGGCAGACAGACGGACGGACAGAGAAGTGCCCCCTAATGGGGATCACCATGTTCCCCTGTGCTCTTGGCTGCTGGGAGGACCTGCGGTGGGGGACATCTGTCCCCAGACAAGGCTATGTCTTTTGTCTTCCGGGAAGCCCAGACCCCACCCCACAGCCATTCCTCCAGAAAGGGCGGCTCCTCGGCCAGCTAGCTGCACCGCGTTTTACAGGTGGGGAAACTGAGGCCCAGAGCCGTGAGTGAGCTTCCCTCTGGGCTCGGCACCGGTTCTCGGGGGAATCCTGTGCCCTCCCCGCCGGGTGTGCAGAGGGAGCTGGTCCTGAGCACAGGTAGACAGACAAACGGACAGATACACAAGGAGGGCGGCGAGACACTGGGGAAGCCCGGGCCGGGCCAGGTGGATCCTGGCGCCCATCCTGTGGGCCCGAGGGCACCGCTGCCGACTGCTGGCTTCCAGCCTGGCCCGCCCTGCCTGGCTGTGTCCAGCAGCTGCCCCTTACCGTAGCCCGTGGTGGGCAGACCCAGGTGCTTCATGCGGTTCTTGACCAGCTCGGAGAGCTCCTGCCGCTCGGAGCGCTGGTACAGGCTGAGCCGCTGCTGGCCCATCAACTCGGCCCCCGCCGCGGCCTTGCCCGCCTGCTTGGGGCCTCTGCGGCTCAGCCTCCTCGCCCACTGCAGGCTCTTGTGCCGCAGCAGCGGGGGGTCCGCCGGGTTGCCGCCGCCTGAGTGGCGGCCGAGGGCACTACCACCGCCTGCCCGTGCGGCCCAGGGCCCCTTCACTTCCCGGGTGTCCTCACAGTCCTCCATGTTCACGGAGATCTGGGACTGGCCGAGGCGGGCGGGTGAGGGCCCAGGGGAGACCCCGACCCCGGGCGCACGCGCTTCCTTCTCCAGCTGGGGTGTGGGGCGCCTGGCTTCCTCCCGACCCACATCGCCTGGCCCTGGGGGTCCACCCTGCCCTGCAGACTCGCCAGGGTGCCGGGGGCGGGGGTGCCCTCAGCCTCTCTGGGCCTGTGTTTCTGCAGGTCGGCTGGGTCTGGGCCTGGCACATCCTGGCTTTGCAGCCCCCTCTGTGCCTCAGTTTCCTCCTCTGCAGCATGGGGGTGATAGGGGTGACCGCCCCCTCCCACATGCTTCCCTGGGGCCTGGAGGGCCAAGAGAGAGTGCAGGGGAGGGGTGTGTGTGTCTACTGGGGGACTCGGGGACCCCCCTCCCTCACTCCTCCTGAGAGCAGAGGGCCCGGCTGGAGGCCTGGGGCTGGGTGTGGCACTCCCACCAGACTAGAAACGGGGGTGCACCTGGTACTTCCCGGCGGCTCCGAGCCTCAGTTTACCCGCTGCACAGGAGCGCTGACTGTCACGAGCCCCTGTCATGTTTCCCAGAGCACAGCCCTGCCCCCCTCCCCGTGAGCGCAGGCCCGGGTGTGGGTGTGGGGGCAGGGGGTGGGCTCTGGGTGGAGTTTCTATTCTGAGGTCAAGAGGCTTTGTGTTGGACAGGAAGCTGGTCTGGGCATGAAGTGGTCACTCACCTGGACCCTGATGTCGCAGGGCTGTAAGGAGATGAAGACGTCTGGGTGCCTGGGGTGTGCGTCTGCCCCACCCCCAGGCACGCACCTACCCTGCCTTCTTCACCGCCCCCAGCACAGAGCGTCCTGAGCGGCTCCCGCTGGCTACCCAAACCCTGTCCCCTACGCAGGGCAGCGGCTCCTTCATGCTCGAGGACGTGGGTGCCTGGATCTAACCCAGTCCCCAAGCCCATGGAAAGGCAGAAGGCAGGTGAACCCCCAAACCACAAGCGGGGCCGGAGCGAAGGACGCTGCGGGGGAGGCGCCGTCTGAGCACCGTGTACCTCCGAGGTGGTGAAGACATGGCACTCGGTCCTGTAGATGCCGATGGGGACCTCGGAGCTGGAGGAGCACAGCTTCTGGAAGAGGCGGCCGTAGGTGCGGATCCAGAGGTCGTCCTCGGAGATCTTCATCTGGGGGTGCGGGCTCCCTGAGCTGGGCCCACAGAGCCTTGGCTGCGCCCACCCACCCACCTGCCCACCTGCCTGCAGAGCCTTGGCTGCTGCCCGCCTGCCTGCCCACCTGCCCGCCCAGCCCCGCTGGGCACTTACAGCACAGAGGTAACCAGAGCCGGGCGTGGTGTCCAGGCCCAGCAGCAGCCTGGTGATGGTGATCATGTAGTCCTTCACGAAGGACTGGGGGAGAGGGGGCACAGGTGAGGCAGGGTGCGCCCGGCTCCTTCCCACAGACAAGCCTACCAGGTGCTCACAGCCTTCAGCATGCACGAAGGCCCGACTCGCCTGGTCCAGGTCTGCGCCCAGCACAGCTGAGAACAGTGCCGGGGAGGCCCATCTGGTTTGGGGAATGCACTTGGCCAAGCACCACTGGGTCACAAAGGGGACCAGAACCCCAAAGGCTGCTGAGAGCAGGGCCTAAGACAACACCTTCTGGGGAAGAGGACCTGCTGCTCCGGGGCCACCCACTCTCGGCCCTGCTGCCAGGGACCCAGGGTCGCTCAGACTGGGGCGGCCGGTGGCCGGGGAGACAGGGAGAGTGGGGGCTCCGGGCAACACGGACCCCTCCGCTTGGCACCCAACTCACCTGGTAAAGTAGCGTGTCCAACATGCTGATGCTGAAGACGCGGCCTGCGGCGAAGGGCAGGCGGAACATGAAGGCCAGGTTGGAGCCGTTCTCACGCTCCCTCTGCGGAAGAGAGGCCCTCAGCAGCGCCGTGGCCCGGCGTGGGGTGGGCAGCACGGGGGCAGGGTGCGTGTGCACACGTGTGCAGTGTGTGCGTGGGTGTGGGAAACCTGAACTCCCAGCCACTCCCCAAAGACACTCAGGCTGCAGCCCAGAGCGGCGAAGATCTGCAGCTGCCCAGGCCCCCCGCGCTTGGTAAATTCCTGCCGCACTGTCCACAAACTCTCAGTAACCCTAACAATCTTATCCTTGGACTTGGGTTTTGCGAGTGAGGCCCTAGGGGACAATGGAGCGCAACGTGAGCAGAGGACACGCGTGTGATGTGGGTGTCTGTTGCATCCCCATACGGTGTCCGTGATGCCCACAGGCACGGGCTTCCCATGGGCCCACCGTCTCGGCTTCCTGCGGTTACTGTGACAAATGACCACAAACTTAGTGCCTTGAAAGAACCCAAATTTACTATCTTACAGTGCTGGTGGTCAGAAGTCTAGGCTGAAAGCAATGCTGGGCTCCCCCTGGAGGCTTCAGGGAAGAATCCGCTTCCTTACCTCATCCAGCTTCTAGAGGCCGCCACCCGTACAACGGTGGTTCAGTGGCTGCATTCTCGTCTTCTCCATGGGACCCGGGTTTGAGTCCCAGGCAATGCACCTCATGGGCAGCCACCACCTGTCTGTCAGTGGAGGCTTACGTGTTGCCACGATGCTGAACGGGTTTCTGAACGGGTTTCGGCTGAATTTCCAGACTAGGAAGAAAGGCCTGGCAATCTACTTCTGAAAATCAGCCAGTGGAACCCTATGGATCACAGTGGTCCAAGTGATCGTGGGGGCAGCGCAGGACCAGACAGTGTTTCATTCCGTTGTGCATGGGATGGTCGTGAGTTGGGGGCCAACTCGGCAGCAGCTTACAAGAGGCTGCCTGTTTTCCTTGGCTCGTGGCCCCTTCTTCCATCTTCAAAGCCGGCAGCATAGCATCTTCAAATCTCTCTCTGACCCTCCTGACTCCCTCTTCTTAGGGCCTGTGTGACGATACTGGGACCCCCAGATAATCCAGGACAATCTCCCTACCTCAAGACCCTTAACTGACCACATCTGCAATGTCCCTTTTGCCACTGTCTTAGTCATCTAGTGCTGCTGTAACAGAAATACCACAAGAGGGTGGCTTTAACAAACAGAAATTCATTCTCTCACAGTCTAGAAGGCTAGACGCCCAAATTCAGGGTGCCATCTCCAGGGGAAGGCTTTCCTCTCTCTGTCGGCTCTGAGGGAAGGTCCTTGTCATCAATCTTCCCCTGGTCAAAGAGCTTCTCTGCGCAGGGACCCCAGATCCAAAGGACATGCTCCACTCCTGGCTCCTCTTGCTTGGTGGTATGAGGTCCATCTCCTCTCTGCTCACTTCTCTCTTTTATATCTCAGAAAAGGCTGACTGAAGATACAACCTAATCCTGTAGATTGTGTCCTGCCTCATTAACATAACTGTCTCTAATCCTGCCTCATTAACATCATACCGAACCAAAACTAAACTCATTGTCATCAAGTCAGTTCTGACTCATAGCGACCCTATAGGACAGAGTAGGACTGTCCTATAGAGTTTCCAAGGAGCGCCTGGTGAATTTGAACTGCCGACCTTTTGGTTAGCAGCCATAGTGCTTAACCACTACACCACCAGGGTTTCCATTAACTTCATAGAGGTTAGTATTTACAACAAGTAAGATAATCACATCAGATCACAAATAAGATAAGAACCACTCAATACCAGGAATCATGACCTAGCCAGGATGATACACATTTTTAGGGGACACAATGCAATCCGTAACAGCCATTTAAGGTGACATAATCACAGGTTCTAGGGACTAGGGTGTGGACGTCTTTGAGGGCTGCTGTTCTTCCTACCACAGCTACATGGCAGTTCCGCAAGACTCAGAGCGAGTACAAGGTCAGTGTGGGGCCCAAGCTAAGCATGCAGGGCGCCAACCAGCCAAGCAGCCAAGCTGGCCCCTGCAGCCAGAACGTGCTCCAAATGCAGAGAGAAGGCAAGAAGTTTCCAAGAAGCAGACAAGTGCAGAACCCCACCGTGCCCTTTCTCACGCAGGGCACTTCCCTGCAGCTACCAACCCCTCCTGGGAAGGGCAGCACAGAGGGAGAGGAAAGGAGGGGGCTGCAGGACAACCACTCCTTCTCCTTCTGACCTTCCTCACTCCTCGGGGAGCGGAGGGGAAGCACGTGTGGCCAAGAGTAATACCAGCAGCCGAGCTGGCTTTGTGCTCGGCTATTTCCTTGGTTCTGGCAAGAACAGAACGCACAGGCTGTCCAAGCTGGGAAATACGAATCGTGAGATTTCAGTGCTTCCACACCGAGTTAAACGCCTGTACATGGGCCCTGAAAACTGGCATTGCGTGGAGGAAGATGAGGGGTAAAATCCACGCTAACAATGAAAAATGTCAATCACCATTTACTGAGAAGGTCACTAAAAAGCAAATCAAATACCTGACGAGTCCTGAGAGAGAACCCGGGGAGGAAACGTTTTCGTCTCGGACCCCTGACGGCACGTCCCTGCCCCCTGAACCAGGGCCTGTCTTAGTGCCCTTGGTGAGCACAACAGGACACCACATGTGGATGGCTTTATGGACTGAAATTTACTGTCTCACAGCTGTGGAGCCTAGAAGTCCAAACTGGGGTCTCGGCCGTTGCAGTTCCCTCTGTGGCCTTTCTCCTGCCTTCCAGTGTCTGTGGCAATACTTGGCGTTCCTTGGCTCGTGGATGCATCTCCACAAGGTGTCTGTCTTCCCCAGTGGGTGTCTGCGTCAGCTCTGCTCTTTTGTAAGACGCCACTTAGCAGTGATTAGGGTTAGGATCTGTCCCGCTCTGGTAAGGTGTCCCGGGCTGGTGCAAATGGTGCACCTGCTCGGCTGCTCACCAAAAGGTTGGAGGTTTGAGTCCACCCAGAGGTGCCTCGGAAGAAAGGCCTGGCGATCTACGTCTGAAAAATCAGCCACTGGAAACCCTGTGGCGCACAGTCCTACTGTGACATGCGTGGGGTGCCGTGAGCTGGAGCTGACTCAATGGCAGTGTTTGCTACTCAGTACGAGGTCATCAACATAACAAAGAACCCGCTATTTCCAAACAGGGTCATACTTATAGGACCTCCACGCATATTCTGCGGGACACAATTCCATCCGTGACAGCCCTGCACTCTTGCCTGGGGCCCCACGAATCACACAGCCAGCTCTGGTGGGAGCTAAGGGTTTTACCCTGAGCCCGGTGGGTCTTCAAGTTGAAAAGCAGCAGAGGGAATTCAGGAACTTTTATGGTGAGCCCTTGCTGAAGTTGACAGGGAGGAGATCCCGCTCCACGAGGGCGGACGCGGGCATAGATCCGAGTGGAGGGGCCCTGCTGGGTGAGGCTGTCAGGATGAGGGTGCGGCTGGAGGTCAGTGTTACAATTACTGCAAATATGCAACGGAGCAGACAGCGGCAGACCCTGGGCCTGGGGACAAGCAGGACTGATGGCGCAGAATTGGGCACTTGGCCCTTCACACCAGGGGCTGCTGGGGGTCCTGGAGCAGACCACTTTGGGAGACACTGTAACAGCACCATCTTTGTTGTTAGGTGCCATGGAGTCGGTTCCAACTCACAGTGACCCCACGTGCAACAGAACAAAACGTTGCCCGGTCCTGCGCCGGCCTCACAACTGTTGCTACGCTTGAGCCCACTGTTGCCTTAGTGCCACCGCTTTACATTAACGTGTTTGTTTACAGGTTTCTGGGTGGTGCAAACAGTTTGTGCTTAACTACTAACCTAAGGTCGGTGTTTCGAACACAACCAGAGGTGTTGCGGAACAAACATCTGGTGATCCACTTTCATAAAGATCACAGCCAAGAAAACCCTGCGGGGCAGTTCTACTCTGTAACACAGGTTGCCATGAGTTGGAATCAACTCCACAGCGATGGTTTGGGTTTTTCTGGGCTTGTGTTTGTACTTGTACTGGCCATTTTGAATTGGACAAATAGTGTACTATGCCGGGAATGACAAATTGAAGAAGAATGACATCACATTCATCGTCAGAAAGAACATTTCAAGATCTACCCTGAAGTACCGTGCTGTCAGTGACGACAGGGTAAGGTCCACACATGAATGAGGAAGAGCAGATAATATGACTATCATGCAATTTATGCACCAACCACTAAGGCCAAAGATGAAGAAATCGAAGACTTTTGCCAACGTTTTGCCAACTGAAATTGATCCAACATGCAATCAAGATGCCGTGATAATTACTGGCAACTGGAAAGAGAAAGTTGGGAACAAAGAAGGATCAGCAGTTGGAAAATATGGCCTTGGTGACAAAGATGACGCTGGAGATCGCAGGATAGAATCTTCCAAGACCCAACAACTTCTTCATTGCAAATATCTTTCTTCAACAACATAAACGGTGACTATACACGTGGGCCTCACCAGATGGAACACACAGGAATCAAATCGACTACTTCTGTGGAAAGAGATGATGGGAAAGCTCAACATCATCAGTCAGAAAAAGGCCAGGGGCCGACTGCAGAACCGCCCATCCATTGCTCATATGCAAGTTCAAGTTGAAACGGAAAAAAAATAGAACAAGTCCATGAGAGCCAAAGTACAACCTTGAGTATATCCCACCTGAATTTAGAGACCATCTCAAGAACAGATCTGATGCGTTGAACACTAACGACCACAGACCGGACAAGTTATGGGAAGACATCAAAGACATCATCCACTAAGAAAGCAAAAGGTCATTAAAAACACAGGGAGAAAGAAAAAACCAAAATGGATGTTAGAAGAGACTCTGCAACTTGCTCTTGAACACAGAGCAGCTAAAGAGAACAGAAGAAATGATGAAGTAAAAGAGCTGAACAGAAGATTTCAAAGGGCAGCTCAAGAAGACGGTAAAGTATTATGATGACATGTGCAAAGAGCTGGAGATAGAAAACCAAAGGGAAGAACATGCTTGACATTTCTCAAGCTGAAAGAACTGAAGAAAAAATTCAAGCCTCAGGATGAAACACTGAAGGATTATGGTGACTCAGTGGTTAAGCGTTCGGCTGCTAGCCCAAAGGTCGGCAGTTTGAATCTACCAGGCATTCCTTGGAAACCCTACATACGGGACAGTTCTACTCTCTCTTATAGGGTTGCTGTGAGTTAAAATCAACTCACTGGCAACATTTTTTTTTTAATGGGCAAAATATTGAACAACACAGGGAGCATCGAAAGAAAATGAGAGGAATACTCACAGTCACTGTACCAAAAAGAACTGGTCAATGTTCAACCATTTCGGGAGGCAACATATGATCAAGAACTGATGGTAATGAAGGAAGAGGTCCAAGCCGCACTGAAGGCATTGGTGAAAAACAAGGCTCCGGGAATTCATGGACTATCAACTGAGATGTTTCAACAAATGGATGCAATGCTGGAAGTGCTTACTCGTCTATGCCAAGAATCCTGGAAGACAGCCACACGGCCACCAAGTAGCAGGAGTGGGCTTGCTGTGTGTTTGCTGCGGATTTTGCTGACCTGAGCCCCTTTAGACCTGCCTTATGGAGCAGGGGGGACATGAGGTTGCCAGGAGCAGAGCAGGGGCTTATCCAAGCCAGGACCACTGCCGGGACCACAGCCTCACCCCAACCCCATGGCTGGCTTTCTGTCCACGCTTGGGTCAGAGTCTGTCTTCCATGTCCCAAGAATCCTTCTCAGACCTGGCCCAAGCACTGTCATGCAGGATCCTGGCCCGGGGGCTGCTGGGCAAGTGTTTACTCTCCCTTCCTGGGTTGGAGGGAGGCTGAGCACTCTGCTGCTGGGCAGGCAGGCTCCTGGGCATCAGGGGCTGCCCTGTGGATGAGGGCAGGGCAGACTCCAGGCTGGGAAGGAGGTGGTGGGGGCAGGACGGACCCTGAGCCGAGGATTCCAGGCTGCTGGTCCAAAGCAGAAGCTTCTCTGCGTCCCCATGGCCAGCATCCATGCGCCCTTCTGGGTCTGATGGGGTTCTCAGTCTGTGGCTCAGTCGAACCCACTTTCACGTGAATCTGAGCTCAGAATAGGATGAACTGTGTCCATGTGTGACAAGGAGTCCCAGTGCTTGTCCCTTCTGCCTGGTGTTGATGGTCAGGCCTGGCTGTGATGGGTGATAGCTTCTGGGTCTTCCATGGGGGGGGGGGGGTCTCATGGGGTCGGCCACGAAGGCCTGAAGGCAGCTCACCAACAAAGATTTTAGCCCAGGCTGGTGAGCTCAGGGTTCGTGCAAAGTGGCCAGAGCCGACCTGTTCCTGATCAAGGCGGCTTCGGTCCCTAAGAGCCACAGGTGAGGACCCTATGAGGCCAACTTGCCAGCTCCCTGGTCTCGTTTAGGGGCAGCCTGAGTGCTGCACGCATCCTAACATGGGGTGAGATGGTGTGGCAACAATGGTGCCGTGGGATCCCTGCCTCTGGTGGCCAGCTACCACGCCCTAGGCTCCACACTTGACCCCAGCTGATGCCGTTCATGGTGCCCGAGGGCCAGAGAGGAGCAGAGAGAGCTTCCTGTGAGGGGTACTGGGCTCCCGGACCGTCCCAGGACACACGACCATGGTCTCCAGGGCCTAGGCCTGGCCTTCAGGGAGATTGTGTCAGCTCTGGGCAATGCCCTTTAGAAAGGCCGAGAGTCCGCCTCATGGAGTCATGAGGCTACACCATCAAGAGCCCCCAAACAGCTGGCCCCCCCTCTTCTAACCTCCTACTCCCCTCCCCCCTGCAGGGAGGGACAGGAGCCCCCTGTATGCCCCGCCTCCTGGCTGTAGCCCCCTCAGCCCCGCAGGAGCTGGGGGCATGGGTGGCAGGGTGTGGGCGTGCAGGGACCCTGGCTGAGTGTCTGGCAGCACACACCTTTTCCAGCTTGGAAAGCGCCAGGGAGTAGCTGTCTTTGGCGCGGAACTGCATGAAGCGCATGTTGGAGGGATGGGTGAGCTCCGTGGTGATGCTGAGGCTGGGGAAGAGCCTGCAGCGGGAGGGAGATCAGGGCGGGACCGGCAAACCGCGCGCCGCCCCGCCCCCCACCCTGCACACCGCCCCTCGCCCCTGCGCTCCGCCCGCCGCTCCTCCCCGTCGCCCGCTCACCGGAACATGGTCTGCACATTGACGATGGTCTTGGCGTCCGCCATGTAGTCCTCCTCGGCGCTCATGGTGCTCTCCTTGTCGACCACCACCAGGTTGTCCGCGTAGATGATGCCGCACTGCAGCAGGCTGTCCAGGCTGGGGACCGGGTGCGTGATGGGGGCCTAGCTGCTCCCTGCACCCCACAGGCCTGCCCCCCACAGGCCTGCCCCCCTCTCAGGACCACCCCTCTGGCTGGGGTGGGAGCGGAGTAAGCAGGCCAGCACCTGGGGTGCATCCCCTAGACCCCACTGGGCCACCCCCACCTCTCAGGCGCCTGACGGCTTCTCCGCTGCCAGAGGAGAACTCTGGAGGGGAAGGTTGCGGGTGGAGGTCCCTCCTTCTGCTAGGAAATGCCCCGCCTGCCCCACCCCGGGGTGCCCTGCCCATGGGGCAGCTCAGCGCCTTACTTGTCCACGGAGCCCTCCATGTAGTAGACCATGGGGAAACAGCAGATGGCCTCCAGGAAGTGGTGGTCGGGCCTGGGGGGACGGCAGCTCCTGGAGGGCCCCTGTCTGGGGCTCACCTTCCCCCCACCGCCCAAGCAGGCCCTGGTCCCCAGAACTGCACTGTGTCCGACCTGGGGGGCCTTCAGAGGCCAGTGAGGCCATGCTTCATTTTACCAAAGGGGAAGCCATGACCCTAGGGGCCGGTCTGCCAAGGTCACATGGCCAAGACTGGACCCTGGCTAGGACTTCCAGGCCTCGGGGCCCCTGGGGTGCTGGGGGAGGGGAGAGCCATGTGGTCCCCTCAGGGACTCCCAGATGGGGAGACGAATATGGGCACAAGAAACCATGAGACAGGGGAGGAAAATGGGGTGCCCATGGGCCAGAGCAGGGTGGGGGTGCATGGGAGCGAGAGGAAGGGGTGCTCTCTCCAGTAAGAAAGGGGAGAAGCCTGACCTTCAGGAAGGACCAGGCCAGAGACCTGGGATCTGCCTGCTGCCCTTCCGAAGGTGGGGGCAGATGGGGCCCAGATGAGGTGAGGCTGCAGGTCTGGGGGCCCAGGGACCCCAGGGTGGGCAGGGCAGTCCTCCACGGCCCCTCCACCTGGTGGGGCCAGCAGACTCAGGCCTGGACCAGGACGGCTGTGAGTCCAGTGGTGCTGACATTGGTGGGAGGGGCCTCACTTGTTGTCCAGGAGCAGCACAATGGGGTTGAGCTCCTTGCGGGACCTGTAGTAGGCACGCAGCGGCACGATGAAGTTGTAGAGCCCGTTGCCGGCCGTCTCAGCGGAGACAATGATGAGCTTGTTCTTGAACCCATAGGCCTTGGCGTCTTCATAGCTGTTGTGCTTGCAGCCCTGGGGACAACTCCCAAGTCACGCGCTAGGAAGGGGCTGTAGTGCCCCTGCACTCCCAGTGACCCTGGCCAAATGACACCCATACAGAGACTGCACGGCAGCCTGTCACGACACTCAGGACAGATGCAAGTAAGATGGGTGTGACTACCCGGACCTTCTACCCACCCCATGGGAGCTGCGCCAACGATGCCAACAAGGCTGTGCTTGACGTGCTGCTCCACGTGAGCCAGTGCTCGCGCGAGGAGCCACGAGCTTGGGCAAGATGGGAATCACGTCAGCACGGGCCAGGGAGGGTCTGTGTGCATGTGTGGTCTCAGCATGGTCTTAGCATAGAGCTATGGGTATGGAAGTCACACAGATGTGTCGTGTGTGCCATGTGCACAGACACACTTCCTAGCTGAGAGGGCTTAGGAGCGTTGACATCCCCTAACAATGAGCACACCCAGCACCCAGATTTTGGCTTCTAACTACCACTTTCCATGAAAAGGATCAGGGCTTTCTGGAGCCGGGGCAAAGGAAGTACAACGTGTGGCTGGAACACCTTTGATTAGAAAGTAAGAACGTGCTCCGAGAATGATGGGGGCGTGTCAGGAGGACCCAGAAGCCAGTGTGAAGGGGCTCCCACCAGCAAAATGGGGAAAAACAAGCAATTTATAATAAATGATGCTATTGCAATAGCAAATAGTGGATTATCCCTGTGAATAAAATAAGAACCCATGACTCCACACTGATACAAACAAATGAATAAAGATAAGCAGGGAAAAGGGAAGGCACTTCCTTCCAGCAGAATGGTGGCTAGTAAAGATAAAAGGATGGGATTGGAGAATCACTGTGGGTGCTGACACTGGGGTGGGGGCTGGAAGGGGACCGTGTACCTTTCCACCAACAGCTTGTTAACCACGAAGCGACAAATAGTGTTTTATGCAGAGGAGAAGCCTGGCCGACCCCATCGTGACCCAGCTATCCATGTTAACATCATTGGTGGATGGACAAATGGACATCACGCACCTCCTGATGGGGTGCACTGAGGTCATGGCGCTACTTCTGGGGTGTTCAACCAGCGTGCATAACCTGAATCCAACCACTAGAAACAACAAGCAAACCCAAACCAGGGACGTTCTACAAGATAAGTAACTGGCCCGGATTCTTTAAAACCCACCACCCATCTGCCAGCATGTTGCTCTGTGGTGGCTTGCGTGTTTGTGCGATGCTGGAAGCTATGCCACCAGTATTTCAAACACTATCAGGGTCACCCCTGGTGGACAGGTTTCAGCGGAGCGTCCAGACTAAGACAAGGAAGAAAGGCCTGGTGGCCTACTTCCAAAAAATCAGTCAATGATAACCCTATGGATCACAGAATATTGTCTGAGACTGACTCAGTTACTTTGAATGTGTCGTCAGGAGGGACCGATCGCTGGAGAAGGACATCATGTTTGGTGATGTGGAGAGCCAGTGAAGGTGAAGAAAACCCCCAGAGAGACGGATCGACACCACAGCCTCAGCAAGGGACTCAAACATTGCAATGATCCTGAAGACGGCATAGGACCGGGCAGCCTTTTGTTCTGTTACACATGGGGTCACCATGAGTTGGCGCTAACTCGATTGCACCTAATAACAACTCTTCAAAAGAACATCTCCTTGGGACAACAGCTAAATGGAACATGTGATGCCGGCTTGGATCCCGACTGGGGAAAAACAGCGAAAAAGGACAAATGGCCACAAAGCACTGTGAAGGCTCCTGGGACAAGAGGCGCAGTCTGGGTGGGTACTGCGGGTTTGAGGCTGACACCGTTGACCCTGATGTCCTGTCAACAATTGGGCTGCGGTGGGAACACGAAAAGACGCCAGCGTGGCTCAACAGTGAAGCTCCCGTCTGCTAATTGAAAGGCTGGCGGTGCAAACCCACCCAGTGGCACTGCGGAAGAAAGTCCTGGCGATCTGCTTTTGTAAAGATTCCAGCAAAAAGAACCCTGTGAAGCAGTTCTACTCTGTCATTAATGGGGTCACCGTGAGCTCGAGTGGACTCACTGGCAGCTGTGGTGCTTAGTTTTTTATGAATGAGAATGCCCTTGGTCTTAGGGAATGCACACTGGTAAATTTGGGGGTGAAGGGCCACTGGGCTCCAACTTGCTGCCTAGTGGTTCAGAAAAACATGCATATAAAATCCAGACGGATATAAGAGCAGGTGAAGAGGGAAGCAGGGGCAAGCGTAGACCTTTGGGGGATCATGTAAAGGGTCTATGGCTCCTTCCATACACTTTTCTGTAAGTTTGTAATTATGCCGATATGAAAAATCACCCAAAGTGGAACAGGCCGCATGGGCTGCCCTGGGCTGAGCAGCTGGGAGGCAGGCGGCTGGGCAGACTGGCAGCTGGGAGGGCTGGGGCGGACTCACCTTGTCCAGCCGGAGGCAACAGAAGGGTGCCTTCACGGGCAGGAGGTGGCACAGGGTAGGGGAGCTGCCGATGTAGGGAGAGTTGGGGGGATAACCCTTCACGTACCTGGACAGGAGACAGTGGCCCTCAGCAGCCCAGACCACCTCCCTAGCAGCATGCCTGCATCAGCCCTGGACCGCAGTGGGGACTCCATGGACCCCTGGCTGGGAGTCTCGAAGGGCATCGGCTCAGTTCATGCGCCACCGCCCTCCCCGGTCATCCACAAGCCGGCCCCAAGGTGGCCGGCGCTGCCCTAGACCACCCTGCGCGTTAGGACGGTTCCTCGTCTGCGGGACTGCACCGGGTGACCGCTGGGCCCAGGCTCCAGCACAAGGCAGCGCTGCAGGACGGGCCCCCGGGCGGCCACACGGGGGCGCCAGAACATGCGGACCTGCCGTCCTCCAGGCAGGGGCAGCCAGGCCAGGGCTGGACCGGGCTGGAGGCGGGGGCTGGGGAGGGGTTAGGGGTCCGCGGGGGGCGGTGCTGGGCCAGGGGTGGGGGTGGGGGCGGGGGCTGGGGGGGGGCGGGGATAGGAAGCCAACCTCCGCTCTCCAGCGCGCGGGGCGGTTCTGGGTGAGGCCGAGGAAAGCGGCAGCTAGGACGCCCCCCAGCACAGTGCCCCCCTCAGCCCCAGCCAGGACTCGCTTCTTTCCCCGCCTCCATCTCCGCGGACAAAGCCGTGGCTCGGGGAACCGCCTGCTCTGCTCCACCCTCCTCCCCCCACCGCCGCAGCTCGGAGATTCCACCCCTCCCGCCGCCATCGCCGGTCCCGCCGGTTCTCCGGCCCCGCCCGCCGGCACTCACTCCACCACGGACAGCCCCTCGTCGTCCGACGGCGCGGTCTCATCCTCTGACTGGTCGCTCAGCAGGTCACAGGGCAGCAGCGCCGAGCTGTCGGCCAGTTCCAGGACCGGCGCGATGCTGGGCCGCCGGCTGCCCGAGCCGTTCTCCGTGGGCAGTGCCAGCTTGCCGCCCCCGCTGCTCTGCGGTGGCTGGCACTCCGCGTTCTGGAGGTCCATGGCCACAGTCCCTGCGGGGAGCAGGCATGTGGTCAGCAGCCCCCTCTGGCAACCTCCAGGAAGCAGGTTCCCAGAACCCAGGGGAGTCTCCACCCCCGAGCCTCAGTTTCCCCCTCCATAGAATGGTGACAGTGGCCTCCTTGAATGGTGGTGTTGAACAAGACCCCGCAGTCCTCCGGCACTGGCCCACCCCATCCAAGTCAGCGACCACCACTCAAGACCAGCCAGAAGGAGAGGGGTTCTTGGCTGAGTGAACTCAAGGGTGACAGTCTGGCCATTCTGCCTGGAGGGCTTCCGGGTGGAGGCAGTCACCACACGGGTGGGCACAGGAGTGGCCAGCCCCTCAGTGCTCACCGGAACGGCCCTTGTGGGCCCCTCTCTGGCCTCTCCTCCATGGCAGTGTGGTGCTGCCAGGTGAGGGATGGAGACGGCCCAGGATGTGCTGCGCATTGCAGGGACAGCTGGGCCGCTGTGGCCCCGGACCGTGGAGGGACTGGGGGCCACGTGGTTCCCACGGTTTCCGGAAGCCCACGGGGGCGGGGGGATGGGCATGACATGTCAGGAAGCCCATTTGGCCCCAGACCAGGGCAGGACCCCCGCCCGGATCCAGGGCCTCCTCCCCTTGCTTCTCCCCCTCCTCTCCCCTGGACCCTGCCTCGCCTCCCCCAGACCCCCTCGCACCCATGGAGGCGATGATGCTGTGCACCGGCAGCCTCGAGGGCCCCTCATGGAGCCCCGGGCCGGAGCAGCCCTCCCTCCTCTGCTTCTCCTCCTGCTTGAAGATGAAGGCCGAGTTCTCCTCCTTGGTGATGTTGATATAGAAGCAGGTGTCCGAGGCGGCCAGTGTGTGCCGGGGCCCCGGGTTCAGCAGGATACTCTTGTGCTCCTCGCGCTTCAGCCCGATGAGGCACACGCCGTACCTGGGGACGCGGGCGGGCGGCTCCACCGGCTGTATGCTGTCCTCCTCCCGGCCCGGACACCGAGCCTGACTCTGCACCCCTCCCCTCACTATCCCCCCAACCTGGACCCCGCGACGCTGATCCCAGCCCTGCTTCCCTCCTCCCGCTGTTTCCTCCTCTGCCCCGTCCCTGGAGACGCTGCACTCCCCCATCCACTCCTCCAGGCCGCAAAGACACAGTACTCGCTCCCACCCTCCTTCTCTTCCCCAGGGCGGGCCAGGCAGCTCGATGGGTCCTCACCACCCTGTGCCCGGTCCTGCGCCCACCCCTCAACCCAAGCCCTCCACAGCCCCGCCCTGCTCCCTGCTTCCCACCGGTTAGTCCAGCTGGGATCCCCTCCCTGCTCCGCTCCCCTGCGCCCCTCCCCGGCCCCGCCCCACCCCTGCGCCCCTCCCCGGCCCCGCCCCTGAGCCCCTCCCCGTCCCTGAGCCCCTCCCCGTCCCCTCCCCGTCCCCGCCCCGCCCCGCCCCGCCCCTGCCGCCGTACTTCTTGTGGGCGTGGAAGGCGGCGTAGGTGAAGCTCTTGCCCTCGTACTCGCGGAAGAACTTGCTGTCGCCCATGCGGATGTGGTAGACCTCGTTTCCCGAGCAGCGGCCGTACATGCGCTGCCACTGCTCCGGCGACTCCTGCCCCTCCCTGTGGCGGGGACGGGGGTCACCTCGGCGGGGCGGGGCTGCCAGCCCCTCGCCTCCGCCCAGGATATCCCCTACCCGCCTCCCGCCCTGAGCGGCCCCCGCCCCCGCCAAGATGCACTCACTGGCCGCGGGAGGTGTGCACCAGCAGGGTGATGAGGGTGGAGGTGGCCGGGCAGATGCAGTTCAGGGCCAGCATGGCGTACTTGCACTCCTCTTCACACACCACGTGGTCTGCGGCGATGGGTCAGGGTCACCCCTCACCTATCCCCCCATCTAGTGCCCAGCAGGGGCCTGCTCACCTGTCCCCCGTGTGATGAAATGAGTTCCTTTATGTGGGCTTGTAGTTCTTTGGAAAAACAGCTTGAGAGATTTTCCCCTAAACCCTGAGGAGTCACCTTTGCCCTAGTTTTCTATCGTAAACAACTTGGTTTGGGTACTTTTGTCCGGTCCTCGCGGCAGCCTGTCCTGGATTGGTCAATAGGCTATGCAAATGAAGTATCTGTAGCCTACCAAGAGGGGATTGGTCAGCTCTTGGCCCAGGTGGGAGGGCCATGCCTTGGAATTGACAAGGAGTTTGTGTATAAAAGTAGCCACTCCTGCAGAACTTTTAGAGACAAACAGGACGAGAAGCAGAAAGAAGAGAAAAGCAGCAGAGAGAGGAGTAAAGGCACTTCCTAAAAGAGCTGTAATGCTGAAGACAGCCAGAGCCCTGGAAGGGGCCCAGAGGCAGAGTCAAAAGGAGCCTGTCCTCAGGGGGCTGAGAGGAGGGCCTGCACAGTGGAGAGAAGCTGAGAGAGCTATCCTGCACTGAAAAAGGGAGATTCTGCCTGCATGCTTCCTGATCCTCATCCTGAGTTGTAGCCTGTTGATCCTGATTCCAAGCTGTACCTTGTTCCTATTAAACCACTTAACTGTAAGTATGGTCTGTTAGTTCTGTGTGGCCATTGCAATGGATTACTGAACCCAAAAGAGAAGTAGAGAGTACCTATGGGAGGGACAGCTGGTGTCAGAATTGGTAAGGAGGGTGGAGGTATGTCTGACCTCCACCTCATAGGGATCAGCCTTAGGTTGATCTTGATTTGCATTATCTCCTCTGAAGTTAGACAGGTTCTGATGCTGTTGCTACTTCTGCTACTGCCAAACACCCCTCCAATACCCAGCACGGGCCTGCTCACCTGACCCCTAGAGGTGCCTAGCACAGGCCCTGCTCACCTGTCCCCCCAGCTGGGAGCTCACCAGTGCTCCTGCCCTCGCTAACCTGGGCCCCCAGGCAGAGGATGGCTCATCTCAGAAGGCCCCACACGGGCTCCCCCAACATGTGGTGGGACAGACGAGCCAAAGAGTCAGGAAAAGCCAGCCGCAGGGACCTCATGACATTGAGCTTGCATGGATGCTGCTCAAGGCCCTGCCCTCCTCCAGCCCACATGTGCCCGCCCACCTGTGTGCACAGCCCCCAAACATACCAGCAAACTTGACATGGAACTTGTTCTCAGGCTTGAGGATCTGCACGTACAGGGGGCAGTTGGGGGCAAAGTCCTTCACGGCCCAGGCACGCAGGATGGTCTGGTGGTCCTGAGGGTGGGGTGGGGTCAGTGCCAGTAGGGCAGCAGCAGCAACAGGTGGAGGCTCTGCCCTCGGGCTGGACAGGGGGCAGCACTCACTGCTGCAGTGCGGTCCACCTCGTTCCGGCTGCTGAGGATGAAGCAGGCCTCCCCATTGTCCATCCTGCAAAACACGAGGGGCTCAGAGCTGCCCTACTGGGCTCCCAAGAGACCTGGGGTGTGGGCACCCTAGCCTGGGAGTGTTGAGGTGAGTGGGGAGGGGCTCCTGGGGGTGGGTAGACACAGCCGAGCCTTGAAGGGAGAGGCACTGGACCAGGGACTCACAGAGCTAGGGGAGGGAAGGAGGGAGAGGGCTGGGCCGGGCAGTGGCACTGAGTGGAGGGGCTCCAGAGCTGGCAGCTCTTGGGTGCACCAGCCACCCACTGACTCAATCCTGGCCCACGAGGACCTCAGCAGAGCCCCCAGCCTCCCAGCAGCCAGTCTGTCTCAGGGGGCAGGCAAGGAGGTCCTGCAAGCTCCTCCCAGCTCCCTGAGACTAGTGACCCCCTGCAGCCCAGCAGTCCTCCCTGCCCCCCACGGTGGCTCTGTGGTCCCCCCTCAGACCCCCATGGTCCCCCCAGTGGCCCTGTGGTACCCCCTCAGTTCCCCCTTGGTCCCCCCAGTGGCCCTGTGGTCCCCCCACCCCCCCATGGTCCCCCCCTGCAGCCGCCCCTGTGGCCCCCCTGTGGTTCCCTCACGGTTCCCCTACAGCCTCCCTGCAGTCCCCCCCAGCCCCCTCCACAGCGCTCACTTGGCGCGCATGAGGTCCTGGTCCTTGAGCGCGGAGCCCTGGAGGTAGATGACCCGCTGGGACCACAGGGGGATCTGTAGCACCCTGCGCACCTGCACGTCCATCTCGGTGGGGCACAGGATGACCACGTAATAGTCCTGCGGGCGAGGCCGTGTCAGCCGGCACTCCTTCTGCCCTCCCCTCCCTCCTGCTGTCCTGGGTGTGTTCACACCAGGTGCCTAACGGGCCCCTAGAATGACACCTGGAGAGTGGGAGTGGACGGGCATGAGAGACCACCTGGCTCCACCCCCCATTGGATGGGCAGGGAAACCGAGGCCCGAGGCGCTTAGGAGGCTGGCCTGGTCACGCAGCACTCCTGCCCCAGGGATGACTACCGGGGGGCCTCGGGGGGAGCCCAGGGGCGTACCTGGAGCCGGGGGTGGGCGTAGAACTCATTCAAGAAGTCCATGAGGAGGTCGATCTTGAGGGAGCTGACACACAGGACCACGTGTTTCTCCGTCTGCGCCCGGTGGCGGCTGTAGTTGCCCCCTGACTTCTGCCGTTCCATCCAGAGGTACACGAGCTCCTCAAACTGCACGAGAGAGGGGTGAGTGCCAGGCGGCTGGGGGACATCAGAGAGAGCGTCCTTCCCACGTGGGACCACGACAAAGCAACCGCCAACCTGAGAGCCCGGCCAGCACAGAGGGGGCCAAGGTGGGGCTGGTGGGATGTGTGGGAAGATGAGGCCTCTTGGGTAGGAGGCTGGCACGGGCAAGGGCGGCGCCAGGACCGAGGAGACCCAGGTCATACGTCCTGTCCACCTCCCACCCTAGATGGCCCCACAGTGCTGCCCCCTGCCAGGTTGTAGGAGCCCTTGGTGCTGCAGGTCCACACCTAGGACCAATCTTGAAATGATTTGTGAACACAGTAGGGACAGCTGCTTGCGACATGGCCAGATTACTGGCAGAGCGAACACTGGGCACTCACTTTATTGTCCCAGTTCAGAAGGGTGCGGAGGGTGAGGGTGTGTGTGTCCACCCTGGCTTGCATTTCCCGGGTGTGAGCTGTGTGTGTTGGATTCGTCTCCAATTAGGAAAGTCCACACACATGTGTTTTTATTGACTATGCAAAGGCATTCGACTGTGTGGATCATAACAAATTATGGATAACATTGTGAAGAATGGGAATTCCAGAACACTTAATTGTGCTCATGAGGAATCTGTACATAGACCAAGAGGCAGTCATTCCAACAGAACAATGGGATACTGCGTGGTTTAAAGTCAGGAAAGGTGTGTGTCAGGGTTGTATCCTTTCACCATACTTAATCTGTATGCTGAGTAAATAATCTGAGAAACTGCTCTATATAAAGAATGTTACATCAGGATTGGTTATTGTTGTTAGGTGCTGTTGAGTTGGTTCCCACTCACAGTGACCCTACGTACAACAGAACGAAACACCACCCAGTCCTGCACTATCCTCACAATCATTGTTATGCTTGAGCCCATTGTTGCAGCCGCTGTGTCAATCCAACTTGTTGAGGGTCTTTCTCTATTTTGCTGACCCTTTACCAAGCATGATGTCCTTCTCCAGGGACTGGTCCCTCTTAATAACATGCCCAAAGTATGTGAGACGTAGCCTTGCCATCCTTGCTTTTAAGGAGCATTCTGGTTGTACTTCTTCCAAAACAGATTTGTTCGTTCTTTTGGCAGTCCATGGTATATTCAATACTCTTCAGCAACACCATAATTCAAAGGCATCAATTCTTCTTTGGTCTTCCTTATTCACTGTCCAGCTTCTGCACGCATATGAGGCAATTGAAAACACCATGACTTGGGTCAGGTGCACTTTAGTCTTCAAGGTCACATCTTTGCTTTTTAACACTTTAAAAAAGTCTTTTGTGGCAGATTTGCCCAATGCAATGCGTCATTTGATTTCTTGATTGCTGCTTCCATGGGTGTTGAGTCTGGATCCAAGTAAAATGAAATCCTTGACAACTTCAATCTTTTCTCCATTTATCATGATGTTGCTTCTCCATTTATCATGATGTTGCCAGTTGTTAGGATTTTTGTTTTCTTTATGTTGAGATGTAATCCATACTGAAGGCTGAAGTCTTTGATCTTCATCAGTAAGTGCTTCAAGTCCTCTTCACTTTCAGCCAGTAAGGTTGTGTCATGCGTATATTGCAGGTTGTTAATGAGTCTTCCTCCAATCCTGGTGCCATATTCTTCTTCATATAGTCTAGCTTCTCAGATTATTTACTCAGCACACAGATTGAATAGATATGGTGAAAGGATACAACTCTGACACACAACTTTCCTGACTTTAAACCATGCAGTATCCCACTGTTCTGTTCAAACAACTGCCTCTTTATCTATGTACACATTCCTCATGAGCACAATTAACTGTTCTGGTATTCTCATACTTCACAATGCTATCTGTAATCTGTTATGATCCACACAGTTGAATGCCTTTGCATAGTCAATAAAACACAGGTAAACGTCTTTCTGGTATTCTCTGCTTTCAGCCAAGACCCATCTGACATCAGCAATGATATCCCTGGTCCCACATCCTCTTCTGAATCTGGCTGGAATTTCTGGTAGTTCCCTGTCAATGTACTGCTATAACTGCTTTTGAATGATCTTCAGCAAAATTTTACTTGTATGGGATATTAATGATATTGCTCGATAATTTCTGCACTCAGTTGGATCACCTTTCTTTGGAATAGGCATAAATATGGACATCTTCCAGTCGGTTAGCCAGGTAGCTGTCTTCCAAATTTCTTGGCATAGATGATTGAGCACTTCCAGTGCTGTGTCCATTTGCTGCAACATCTCAGTTGATATTCCGTCAATTCCCGGAGCCTTGTTTCTCGCCAATACCTTCAGTGCAGCTTGGACTTCTTCCTTCAGTACCATCGGTTCCTGATCATATGCTACCTCCTGAACTGGTTGAATGTCGACCAATTCTTTTTGGTATAGTGACTCTGTGTATTCCTTCCATCTTTTTTGATGCTTCCTGTGTCATTTAATATTTTCCCTGTAGAATTCTACAGTATTGCAACTCGAGGCTTGAATTTTTCTTCAGTTCTTTCAGCTTGAGAAATGCCGAGCATGTTCTTCCCTTTTAGTTTTCTAACCTTGGGTCTTTCCACATGTCATTATAATACTTTACTTTGTCTTCTCGAGCTGCCGTTTGAAATCTGTTCAGCTCTTTTACTTCATGTCTTCCTTTTTCTTTAACTACTAGACATTCAAGAGCAAGTTTCAGAGTCTTTTCTTACTTTTTTTGGTTTTTTTCTTTCTTCCTGTGTTTTTAATGGCTTCTTGCTTTCTTCATGTATGATGTCTTTGATGTCTTCCCATAACTTGTCTGGTCTTTGGTCGTTAGTGTTCAACGCGTCAAATCTATTTTTGAGATGGTCTCTAAATTCAGGTGAGATATACTCAAGGTCGTACTTTGGCTCTTGTGGACTTGTTCTGATTTCCTTCGGTTTCAACTTGAACTTGCATATGACCAATTGATGGTCTGTTCCACAGTCGGCCCCTGGACTTGTTCTGACTGATGATACTGAGCTTCTCCATCGTCTGTTTCCACAGATGTAGTTGATTTGATTCCTGTGTTTTCCATCTGGCGAGGTCCACACGTTGGTCAAAAAAGGTATTTGCAATGAAGAAGTTGTTGGTCTTGCAAAATTCTATCATGCGATCTCTGGCATCATTTCTATCACCAAGGCCATATCTTCCAACTACTGATCCTTCTTCGTTTCCAACTTTCGCATTCCAATCACCAGTAATTATCAAGGTATCTTTACTGCATGTTTGATCAATTTTAGACTGCAAAAGTTGGTAAAAATCTTCATTTCTTTATCTTAGTGGTTGGTGTGTAAATTTGAATAACAGTTGTATTAACTGGTTTTCCTCATAGGCATATGGATGTTATCTTATCACTGACAGCGTTGTACTTCAGGATAGATCTTAAAATGTTCTTTTTAATGATGATGCAACGCCATTCCTCTTTGTCATTTCTGACATAGTAAACCATATGATTTGTATGATTCAAAATGGCCAATACCAGTCCATTTCAGCTCACTAATGCCTAGAAGATGGATGTTCATGCGTTCCATTTCATTTTTGACAATTTCCAAGTTTTCTAGATTCATACTTCATACATTCCACGTTCCTGTTACTAATGGATGTTTGCAGTTGTTTCTTCTCATTTTGAGTCATGCCATATCAGCAAATGAAGTCCTGAAAGCTTGACTCTATCCATGTCATTAAGGTCGACTCAACTTTGAGGAGGCAGCTCTTCCCCAGTCGTATTTTGAGTGCTTTTCAACCTGAGGAGCTCATCTTCCAGCATTAAGCCAATGTTCTGCTGCTAGTCATAAGGTTTTCACCAGTTAATTCTTTTTAGAAGCAGACCACCAGGTCCTTCTTCCTAGCCTGTCTTAGTCTGGAAGCTCAGCTAAAACCTGGCCACCAAGGGTGACCCTGCTGGTATTTCAACACCAGTGGCATAGCTTCCAGCATCACAGCAACACGCAAGCTCCCACAGTATGGACAAACCAATCAGGATTGGTGGAAGACTCATTAACCACCTGTGATATGCAGATGACACAACCTGGCTTACTGAACCGAAGAGGACTTGAAACACTGATGAAGATCAAAGACCACAGCCTTCAGTATGGATTACACCTCAACATAAAGAGAACAAAAATTCTCACAACTGGACCACTAAGCAACATTATGATAAATGGAGAAAAGATTGAAGTTGTCAAGGATTTCATTTCACTTGGCTCCACAATAAGCGCCCATGGAAGCAGCAGTCAAGAAATCAAATGACATATTGCATTTAGCAAATCTGCTGCAAAAGGACTCTTTAAAGTGTTAAAAAGCAAAGAGATCACTTTGGGGACTAAGGTGCACCTGACCCAAGCCATGATATTTTCAGTTGCCTCATATACATGCGAAAAGTGGACAACGAATATGGACGACCAAAAAAGACTTGATGACTCTGAATCATGGTGCTGAGAAAGAATAATGAACATACTACGGACGGCCAGAAGAATGAACAAGTCGGTCTTGGAAGAAATACAGCCAGATTGCTCTTTGGAAGCGATGATGGTGAGACTTCATCTCACGTAATTTGAACACGTTATCAGGAGGGATCAGTCCCTCGAGAAGGACGTCATGCTTGGTAAAGTAGAGGGTCAGTGAAAAAGAGGAAGACTCTCAACAAGATGGATTGACATGGTGGCTGCAACAATGGGCTCAAGCATAACGACGACGGAGGATGGCGCAGGACCTGGAAGTGTTTTGTTCTGTTGTACGTGGGGTCGCTATGATTTGGAACCAATTTGCTATGAGTCGACACCTAACAATAACAACAGCACACAGTAAACACAGGTGTCGAGGACCAGATGGTGCCGGGAGGGTCTCCAGGGCTTTGCAGGCAGCTCCGTGGTGCTGTCTGCTGTGCTGAGCATCCCGGCCACGCTTGGGCCATGTGTCCAAGGCCTGTCTGAGGGGAGAGCAGGGCCCCGTGACATCCTCCAGCTTTTTCTGGCTCAAGCATTGAGTCCACGCATTTGTTCAGCATGTCTTTAAACAAGCAACAGGACCAGTAGCCATTTGTGTCCCTTTGCCAGGCCATGTGCTACAATCTTGCTTCAATGAGGTCATTGTGCTGAATTTATTGAGCGCCTATGACGGGCCGGAGCCCTGGTGGTGCAGTGGTTAAGAGATCAGCCGCTAACCTAAAGGTCGGCAGTTCAAATCCACCAGCTACTCCTTGGAAACCCTACGGGGCAGTTCTACTCTGTTCTGTACGGTCGCTATGAGTCGGAATCAACTCAACGACAATGGGTTTGGTGGTTTGGTTTATCATGGGCCAGGCCCAAGCAGGGTCAAGGCCCTGGGTCTTGAGCACACAGGTGGCTCCACAGCTGGGAGGTGGCTGAGGCTGGGACCTGAACAGAGAGGCTGCTGCAAGGGGTGGGGGACTCGAGCCCCACCTCTTCCCTCCTTGCCAGAGGGCCCACCGCTGAGCAGGACTCTGTCCCCACCCTCTCATCCCCACCCCTGCCTCTCCCCCATGCACTGTCCCCTCCTGGGAGCGTCCCCACCTGCAGTGGGAGCACCACGAGGGCCACGCAGATCATGATGACCACCAGCAGCTGGGACGGCCAGATCTGGGGCGTCACGTCGCCATAGCCCACGGTGGAGAAGGTGACGATGCAGAAGTAGAAGGAGGTCAGCAGGGACAGGTTCCCGCCCGAGCGCTCCAGGTGCTGGATGCCACAGGTACTGCAGGTAGGGGGGTGAGGGGGCCTCGTTCCGAGACGAGCCAGAGAGGTGCCCAGGGCTGAGTGGGGGGGCCGAGCCCATGAGAGAGCCCCCCGACTCTGTGCCCCTCACTAATGGGGACGCCAGCCCACCCAAGTCTAAGTCCAAGCCTAAGGGGTGCCAACAGCGTGGCTGACCTGGTCCCCAGTCCCCACCTCTCTGTGGGCACCCCCCATCTCTCTCTGGCAGTCCCTAGACCTGCTCTCAGCTGGACCTCAGGACAAAGCCCACCCCCCACTCCCGGCCCAGAGCCCAGTCCCTGCCTTGGAACCACCTCCAGAAGACCTGGAAGCCAGCCGAGGGTCTCCCTGGGCTCAGAGGAGCCAGGCCTCAGAGCCACGCTGGGAGCATGGGCTCAGAAGCAGCTGGCCAGCTGGTCCCCGGAGCCCTGACCTGACCTCCTGGACATGAGAGCTCGGGAGTGGGCGTCTGAGGCCGCTCTGCTCCCCGCTCCTTTGCCAACGTGAGGGTGGCCTTGTCCTCCTGGGTCCCGGTTCACTCCCCGACACCAGCTCCCCATCCAGGGCAGGCCACAACACAGGCCCTCCCGACAACCCCCCAGGGCCGGCTGCCCCTCAGGCCCTCCCCATAACCCCCAGGGTTGGCTGCCCCCAGGACTCCCCGACACACCACCCCAGGCCTGGCTCACCCAACAGGATCCCCCAACTCCCAATCAACCCAGGGCTGGTTGCCCCCCCGCACCCACATGTGGGTGCCCCCACCAGCCACCCTCACCCGGTGAAGACGAGGCACAGCAGGGTGCAGAAGAGGATCAGAACCTGGTTGAACATGGCTGACTGGGTCCGCAGGATGGCACGGTGGAAGTCATTCTGTGGGGGGCGTGCTGTCAGCGGGCAGGGCCTGGGGACCCAGTGGGGAGGCCAGGCTACCTAGCCCGCTCCCCATGAAGAGCCCACAGACCCCTCCCTGTGGCAAGCCCATGTGCTGTTAATGAAACTCCCCGAATACATGGCACTTAACATGACAGAGATGAACAAGAAAGACGCTGTGCCAAGTAGCCCTCCACACCTGTCCGGGGGCCACTGGGCAGTGCCCAGCATGCCCCCACCTCAGCTCTGCCTCTGGGGAGGACTAAGGACTTGGACATCACCTCAGCCATTGAACCCCAGGTACGGTTAGGATGATGGGGGTGTCTGGACTTGGGAGCTCAGGCTGCCCTGGAGGAAATCTGGCTCATCAGGAGAGACCAGGCCTCCCCAGGACGGGCTGAGGGTCCCCTCTCCGGGACCTTAAGCAAAAGGGACCTTGCGGGGACGTTCTGCAGAGGGATCTGCCCAAGGCCCCGTGTACGTGGCCTGGTTTGCATGTGGCCCCCCGGAGTTCCGCAGAGGTGGGGTGCCAGGCTGCATCTTACGATCATGTTCTCCAGGGCATGCTTGGCCAGCCAGCAGTTCAGAAACACAGGGATGAACAGGTTTCGTAGCGGTGGCCAGAAGATCTGCGGGCAGAGGTGAGTCAGGGGGCCGCTGCACTCGGGGTCCAAGCTTGGGACCTGTGCCCAGGGGAGGGGGGGCACCCACCGTGATGATGAAGGGCAGGGTGTTGATTATCTCCAGGACGAAGGAGACGTGGAAGATCTGCTCCCAGATGTTGCCCTGGGGAGCCAGGCAGGCTTCAGATCCAGGTGGGAGGGGAGAGGGCCCAGGGGTGGGGAGGGAAGGGAAGTGGGGGTGGGGAGAGAGACAGGGACAGAAACACCAGCCCAGGAGGTCAAGGTAGGGGCTGGGAGGGGAGGCCAAGGGGGCAGGGTGGTGGAATGGGAAGATGGAGGGGTAGGGGGTGGGATTCAGGGGGAGGCTGATGGGGATGTCAGGGAGGGGCCGAGGGGGACAGGGTGAGGGTCTCACCTTGTAGCTGAAGTACATAGGAGGGGAGGTAAGGGGCTATCTTTGTAGCTGAGGTACATGAGGGGGAGGCATGGGGTTCACCTTATATCTGAGGTACATGTGGGGGAGGGAGAGGGCTCACCCTGTAGCTGAGGTACGTGAGGGGAAGTGTGGGGCTCACCCTGTAGCTGAGGTACGTGAGGGGAAGTGTGGGGCTCACCCTGTAGCTGAGGTACATGAGGGGGAGGTGAGGGTTCACCCTGTAGCTGAGGTACGTGAGGGGACGTGTGGGGCTCACGCTGTAGCTGAGGTGTGTGAGGGGAGGGGTGGGGCTCACCCTGTAGCTGAGGTACATGAGGGGGAGGTGAGGGTTCACCCTGTAGCTGAGGTACTTGAGGGGAAGTGTGGGGCTCACCCTGTAGTTGAGGTACATGAGGGGGAAGTGTGGAGCTCACCTTGTAGCTGAGGTGCATGAGGGGGAGGTGAGGGTTCACCCTGTAGCTGAGGTACATGAGGGGGAAGTGTGGAGCTCACCCTGTAGCTGAGGTACATGAGGGGGAGGTGAGGGTTCACCCTGTAGCTGAGGTACGTGAGGGGAAGTGTGTGGCTCACCTTGTAGCTGAGGTACATGAGGGGGAAGTGTGGGGCTCACCCTGTAGCTGAGGTACATGACGGGGAGGTGAGGGATCACCCTGTAGCTGAGGTACGTGAGGGGAAGTGTGGGGCTCACCTTGTAGCTGAGGTACATGAGGGGGAAGTGTGGGGCTCACCCTGTAGCTGAAGTACATGAGGGGGAAGTGTGGGGCTCACCCTGTAGCTGAGGTACGTGAGGGGAAGTGTGGGGCTCACCCTGTAGCTGAGGTACATGAGGGGGAAGTGTGGGGCTCATCCAGTAGCTGAGGTACATGAGGGGGAAGTGTGGGGCTCACCCTGTAGCTGAGGTACATGACGGGGAGGTGAGGGATCACCCTGTAGCTGAGGTACGTGAGGGGAAGTGTGGGGCTCACCTTGTAGCTGAGGTACATGTGGGGAGGGGTGGGGCTCACCCTGTAGCTGAGGTACATGATGGGGAGGTGAGGGGCTCTCCTTGTAGCTGAGGTACATGAGGGGGAAGTGTGGGGCTCATCCAGTAGCTGAGGTACATGAGGGGGAAGTGTGGGGCTCACCCTGTAGCTGAGGTACATGACGGGGAGGTGAGGGATCACCCTGTAGCTGAGGTACGTGAGGGGAAGTGTGGGGCTCACCTTGTAGCTGAGGTACATGTGGGGAGGGGTGGGGCTCACCCTGTAGCTGAGGTACATGATGGGGAGGTGAGGGGCTCTCCTTGTAGCTGAGGTACATGAGGGGGAAGTGTGGGGCTCACCCAGCAGCTGAGGTACACGAGGGTTAAGTGTGGAGCTCACCTTGTAGCTGAAATACATGGAAGGGGGAAGGGTGGGGCTCAACTTGTAGCTGAGGTACATGAAGGGGAGGCGTGGGGCTCACCTTGTAGCTGAGGTACATGAGCAGCATGGTCTCCAAGAAGCTGATCATGGCCACGATGACCTGAAGACAGGAAAGAAGAGTCGTCTTCATGTGGGTGGGGGCGGGGCAGGGTCTCAGCAGGCGGTGGGGTGTGTGTGTGTGAGGGTGTGTGTGTGTGAGGGTGTGTGTCTGGCCCTTGCTCCAGCATCAGCACTTGGCCTGAGGTCGCCAAGACCTGGAGCTGAGCCACCCAGGGCCGAGCCCTGACACGAACCCCAGGACCCCCACTCCTCGAGGGCACCAAGGCCAGGCCTGCTCTAGGCCCTGGGGGTGTGGAGATTGATTATAGATCAACACAGGACACCGTCTCTGTGATTCCAGGGAGACAGAACTCACTGCAGCCTGGTCACCTTCACTCACCTGGACGGCCCACAGAGACATCTTCCTCTCCACCCACAGGATGGGAGCCCTGGGGAAGGAGCAGAGGGGTGAGCTTGACCTTGGGGTACCCTTCTCCTTTGTAAAAAGTATTATGAACTGAACTTCTGTTAAGGATAATGGACAAAATCTGGGAATGGTGATGTTTGAACATGATGAACACATTTAACTTCACTGAGCTGTACTTGTGAAGAATGTTGAAATAGCAGATGTTCTGTTAGCTATATGTTTACCACAATAAAAAAAATGCAAAAAAAGAAAAAGACAATATTATGATCCAGAAAAGTGCCCGAATTCACGGGACTGGCTTCCTCCCGCATCTTCCCTCCCCACCCACAGCCTGCGAGGCTGAACCCACATGGCTCTGCTCAGGAAGGTGACTGCCAGGCCAAGCAGCTTGGAGTGACTAACTTGTGGGCTGACAATTGCTATAATTCTTTTAGTTGCTCCCTCTGGGCCCTCAAGGTTGCATGCAGAAGCGGACAGCCCTAGCCAGGGCTGACCATTCACAGCCACCATCCAGGGGCACAGCTGAACATGTCCTCAGGGAGGTCAGGGGTGCAGGCATGACCCCTTGCCCTGGGGGTGTACAGGCTGGGGCTGAGGATCCATTCCTGATGAACTGCAAGGTGTAAACTCCTGCCCACCCACCGCACCCAGCGAACTCACCAATAGAACTCGGAGGATGATCCATTGAAGGTGTAGATTTGCTTGGGACAGCCCCAGCTGTGAAGAGACAGAGGGGCTGGCACTGCCATTCTGGGAGGGATGTTGCCAGGGGTGTCAGTGCTCAGGAGGGTGGGAGGGGACATCACTTGCCCACCCAGGGCCAACCCTGCATCTCTGATGGGTGTCTGTGCTCTAAGGCTGCTGTAGAGGCAGCCTGCATCCACCCTGCAGAGACCCCTGCAGGGAAGGTCCCTAAGTGAGGAGCGGTGGGGTGTGGGGCTCTGCTCCACTGGCAGGCAGAAGGATGAGCACACACCCAAGTCTGGGGGATATGGAGTCCGACAGCGGGAGGCAGGTGGTCAAGCAGGAGCTGGGGAGCGCTGCCCTATGAGGACAGGCCCCAGGGAAGGGCTGAGCGCCACAGCCAGAGACAGACATGGAGACACACAGGGCCTCCTGCAAGGCCAGGGGATGCCTCAAACAAGGCTGGACAAAGCGCATGGGGCAGGGAGAGAGAGAGTCGACCTCCTACCCCTTTGGCACCAACTTGAAGAGTCACATCACTAAGTCACTCTCAAGGACAAACCTCTCCAAGCCACTAGGAAGCCTGGCTGAGGGTAAGGAGACAGGGGCACAGACAACATGCCGATGACACTGTCAGACTGTAACCCACACCAGGGTCGCTGACCAGGGAGACCTCCCTGCTCACAGCCCCACAGGGACGGGCAGCTTCCTCCTTCCTTTTCTTTCGACCAGTGAACTTTCCCCCTGAGCTTTATTGGGACTGTAACTGTAACCTGTTGCCCAAAAGCATGGCTGGCCATGTTCCTATCCTTCCATTCATGTACCCACTCATTCATCCATCCTTCTACCCATTTGACCATCCATCTGTCCATTCATCCACCCATTCATCCATTTAACCATCCACCTATCCTTCCTTCCATCCATCCGTCCACCTGCTACCCACCCATCTATCCATTTATATTCCTACCAATCCTCCTCTCATCCAACACCCATCTACATATCCATCCGCCCTCATTCATCCATCCAGTCAAGAGTGTTCTAAGCAATGAACGATCTGAAAATGAAATTAAGAAAACTATTCATTTTACAGTAACATCTAAAATAATAAAAGACCTAGGAATAAATTTAATCAAGGAGGTGAAAGACCATTACACTACAAACTATAAAACATTGCTAAAAGAAAACCAAACCAACCAAACCCATTGCCACTGAGTTGATTCCAACTCATAGTGACCCTGTAGGACAGAGTAGAACTGCCCCATAGGGTTTCCAAGGCTGTAATCTTTACGAAGACTGCCACAACTTTCTTCCACGGAACGGCTATTGGGTTTGAACTGCCAACCTTTCAGTTAGCAGCTGAGCACTTTAACCACTGTGCCACCAGATTTCCTTGAAAGAAACTAAAGGAGATTTAAATAAATGAAAAGGCATCCCAGGTTCATGGATTGGAAGACAATTCTACCCAAAGTAATCTACAGATACAGTGAAATTTTTTATTAAAATGAAAATTCCAACAGCTTTTTTTTTTGTTGTTGCAGAAATGGAAAAGCTGATCCTCAAATTTATATGCAGTTGCAAGGGGCCCAAAGCAGACAAAACAGTCTTGGGGCGGGGGGGAATAGTAAGAGGACTCATACTCCTGAATTCAAAATGTATTACAAAGCTAAAGTAATCAAAACAGTATGGTACTGGTATAAGGATAGACATAGAGACCAATGGAATAGAATGGAAAATCCAGAAATAAACCCATACATTTATGATCAACTGATTTTTGATAAGGGTGCCGAAATACATACAATGGGGAAAGAACAGTCTGTTCAACAAATCGTGCTGGGACAACTGGATCTCCAGACGCAAAAGAATGAAGTTGGACCCTAGCTCACACAACGCACAAAAACTAATCAAAAATGAATCAATGACCTAACTATAAGAAAAAAAAACCCATATAACTCTTAAAATAAAACATATGGGTAAAGTTTCAGGACCTTCTTTTAGTCAATGGATTCTTAGATATGACACCAAAATCATGAGCAACAAGATTAAAAATAGACAAACCAGACTTACTCAAAATTGAAAACTTTTGCCATCAAGAGACATTACCAAGTAAGTGACAAGACAACCTACAGAATTGGAGAAAATATTTTGAAACCACATATCAGATAAGGTTTAATATGCAGACTATATGAAGAATTATTAAAAGTCAACAACAAAAAGACTAACAACCCAATTAAAAAATGAGCAAAAGACTTGAATAGACATTTATCCACAGAAGACATACAAATGACCAATAAGCACATGAAAAGATGCTCAACATCGTTAGTCATTAAAAGCAAAACAAAACGAAACCTGTTGTCACTGAGTCAATTCTAACTCATAGCGATCCTACAGGACAGAGCAGAACTGCCCCATAGGGTTTCCAAGGATCAGCTGGTGGATTCAAACTGTTGACCTTTTAGTTAGCAGCTAAGCTCTTATAGAGAAATGTAAATCAAAAGCACAATGAGATACTACTTTACATCACTCGGTTGGCTATTATAAAGAAAAGAAAAGAAAAATAACAAGTATTGGCGAGGATGTGGAGAGATTGGAACACTCATACATTGCTGGTGGGAATGTAGAATGGTGCAGTCGCTGTGGAAAAGTTTGGCAATTTTTCAAAAATTTAAACAGAATTGTGACCCAGCAATTCCACTCCTGGGTGTGTCCCTAAAAAACTTGAACGCAGGGACTCAAACAGATACTTGTACACCAATGTTCAATATTCACACTAGCCAAAGGGTGGAAACAATCCAAGTGCCCACCAATGGATGAATGGATAAATAAAATGTGGCATATATGTACAATGAAATATTATCCAGCCATAAAAAGAAATGAAATTCTGATACACGCTACAACACGGATGAACCTTGAAAACATGCTGAGTGAAATAAGCCAGACACAAAAGGACAAATATTTTATGATCCCACTTATATGAAGTATCGAGAACAGGTAAATCCATGGATACAAAAAGATCAGTGGTTATCAGGGGGTGGGGGACGAGGGCAACGGGGAGACAAAAAATTGTTCCAAGTACCACTGTTTTGGTCAAAGACTGGAAACAACTCAAGCATCTATATATAATAGTGAGGTGGGGTGCAGAACTCAAATTCTACTAAGAAGACCAGACTTAATGGTCTGACTGAGACTGGAGGTACCCCAGAAAGCATGGTCCCCGGATTCTCTATCAGCCCAGAACTAAAACAATTTCCAAGGCCAACTCTTCAGACAGAGATTGGACTGGACTGTGGGACATAAAGTGATACTCGTGAGGAGTGTGCCTCTTAGCTCAGGTAGATACAAGAGAGTAAATGGACAGCTTCTGTCCAGAGGTGAGACGGGAAGGCAGAGACTGTTAGGAGCTGGATGAATGGACATGGGGAATCAGGGGTGGAAAGGAGGAGTGTGCTGTCACAGTATGGGGAGAGCAATTAGAGTCACATTAACAATGTATGTGTAAATTTTTGTATGGGAAAAAATAATAATAAAAAAAACTTCCAGAAATGGGAAACAATTGCCCTGAGATAATCTTGATTATCCCCTGAAGTCTTATTAAAACCAAACAGCAGTTTAGCCTAAACTGGTAAAAAATGTCTGCCTTGAGCATTGTGCTCTTTGAAGATCTATTTATATGGGATCAGTTTGACAATAGCGACTTGAAAGATTAGATAGGAACCTTAAGGGGCAGTGAGTTTATGGTAATGGAGGAGGAACAACTCAGAAAAGGAGGGTGAGAATTGGTGCACAACTCCAAGAATGTAATCAATGTCACTAAATTGTACATGCAGAAGTTGTTGAATTGGTGTATGTTCTGTGTATGTTCTTAAGAACAAATAAATAAATAAAATTATTTTAAAAAAAAAAGAATAGCGAGAGGAATTGAGAGACAATCATACAATGGAGTCCTATAGCAAAAGAATTTGAATGACATCCACATGCAACCACACTGATGATGTTTATGAATGAACATTTAAGCTAAATATGCGAGAAACAAAATGATCCCTACTGTATGGTTCATTTATATGAAGTTCTAAAGCAACTGTCTTGTTTAAGAATACTACACAGGTGTTATGTTTATCTGCAAAGGCAGGAGGAAAGACAACCCCAAATGTCAGTGTAGTGATTTCCCATGGAGGAAAGAGTTGAACAGGATGGGAAACCAATAGGGGGCTTTGAGAAAAAAAGTTCTTTAAAAATCACAGAAGGGTCTTCCAGCAAAATGGCGCTCTAGGCAGAAGCACCACGCTGTCCCTCCAAAGCAAAGATCCGAAAAACTAAGCCAAACAGAGAAAACAGCAATCCTGAAACCCTAAAACATCAAATGAAGAGACAAAGAACTCAGCCAAGCACCAAAAAGAGTGAGAAAACTGACAGAGAACAGAGAGCGAGGACAGGTTCATGCACAGGTCTCCTAGCAGCTAACACAGTGTGGATCCGCCATCTTGGACTCCTATCAGAGACCAGCAAATGGGGGTACGAGAAAGCAGCTTCATGGAGCTTCCAGAGGGAGACAAAACAACCGGTAATTTGCAATATATGCTTTCCCACCCCCCACTCTTCTTCACCCCTACTCAGCCTCCTCTGCTGGCCACAGTCTCTTGATGGGAAGCACCGGCTGCTTGGATTCCACCCGCCTGCACTGGCCAGCTCCCTGAGTGCCATTTGTTGGCTGCTGGTGTTGCTTTTTCCCTCTTCTTTTGATTTCTTCCTTACCTCTCACCACCTCCCCCTCCTTTTGCTCAAATACCTGGCTCCGTGCACCATCTTTGCTTCTTCCTGAGGGGCTGCGGAGCTCCGTTCGAGTGTGTAACTGCTTCCCTGTCTGGGCTGCCACGCTGGTGGGATCCTGGGACTTTTGTTCATTTGTTGGTTTTGAATTATTTCTTTGTTTTCTTCTCCTTTTCTCGAGCTGGGAGCCCGTTCTGGCTGGGCGGTGCTGCACAGCTTGGGACCTATCCCCTCGGCTTGAGCAGATGCACAGAGGGATCCCTGAGGGCATTTCTTTTTTCATGGTTTTTTTTTTTTCTTTCTGTTTTTTTGGGGGGCTTTTTTAGTTCTTTTTTTTTTTTTAAATTTGTTTTGTTTTCTTTTCCCTTTATCCCTGTTTGTCTTTCTTCATTACTCAGTTTCTCGTCTGTCTATACCTTCCTTCTCTTCCTGTTCCCTGAATACTTGGCGCTGAATACCTCTATGCCTTCTAGCCAGGCTGTACTGCAATACCTGAGAACAACTTCTCCAGACCTCATAGCTGCACTGGTGGGATCCCTGGGAGCTTTGCTGTTCTTTTTCCTTTCTAATTTTTATTTATTCATTCTTTTCTTTTTTTTTTCTTCTTCTTCCCCTTTTTTTCTCCATTTCATAGTCTCTCATCTCTCCACTCCAATGGTAGGCTCCCCTAGCACTCTTTTTTGTTTGTTTGTATGTTTTTGGCTCCTGTTCCTCTCTCCTCTCTCCCATACCCATCTTAGCTCCACACATCACAATCTCTCCCCTCCATCCTGCCTACCTGCACCATGCCCTTAACATCACACCACCAAGCAGCACAGGCACGGCCTACCGGAACCTGCTCTGCACTGATTAGTGACTTGCCCTGGTGGCTGTAGTAAGTGCCACAAACAACCCATCCCAGTAACTCCTCTTCAGCTAGACCTGCCCTGATGTACCATATCTGAGCGACTGACCCTGATAGTTGGAGAAGGAGGCAAAAAGTATCATGCCCACAGAAGAGCAAACAACAAAGAACGCACATCCCACCTGCTCAGACATAGCCGAATTAAAAAAAAAAGAGAAAACAAATCTACAATCAGTAAACAAGAAAAATAACTTCTGAATTCCCTGAAGACAGCAGACAATATCAAAACATTTACAAAAACAGGACAGGATGGTTCCAGTAGGCAACCAAAATAAAACACCAGATGACCTTCCACCAGAAGAAAAGGCACTAGAACTACCTGATAGGGAATTCAAATCTCTAATACTCAGAATTATTCAAGAGTTGAATCAAAAAGCAGACAAAAATGAGGAAAAAAATAGACAAATTCGTGGAAAAGGCAGATAAATTCATGGAAAATACAGACAAGAAAAAAAAAAAAAAAGGAAGAATTCAGGAAAATAATGCAGGGACAAAATGCCAAAATAAATTCACAACTAGAAATTATACAAAAACAACAATTAGAAATCCAAAAGATAAACAACAAGATTTCAGAAATGGACAGTGTCATAGAAGGGCTGAGGAGCAGATTTGAAATGGTGGAAGACAGGGTCAGTGGAATTGAAGACAAACACTTGGATACAACTCTGTTTGAGGAAAACACAGAAGAAAGAACAAAGAAAAGTGAAGAGACACTGAGAGTTTTGTGGGATACAATCAAAAGCAAAATTTTCGAGTGATTGGAGTTCCAGAACAGGGGGAGAAAACAGAAAACACAGAGAGGATCATTGAAGAACTGCTGACAGAAAACTTCCCCGATATCATGAAAGATGAAAAGCTGGCCATCCAAGAAGCTCAGTGAACCCCATATAGGATAGACCCCAAAAGAAAATCACCAAGGCATATCATAATCACACTCGCTAAAACCAAAGACAAACAAAGAATCTCGAGAGCAGCTTGTGAAAAACAAGAAGTCACATACAGAGGAGAAACAATAAGACTAAGCTCAGATTATTTGGCAGAAACCATGCAGGCAAGAAGGCAATGGGATGACATATATAAAATCTTGAAAGAAAAAAATTGCCAGCCAAGAATAATATATTCTGCAAAACTCTCATTCATATATGATGGTGAAATTAGGTCATTTCCAGATAAACAGAAATTAAGAGAATATGTAAAAACCAAACCAAATTTACAAAAATTATTAAAGGGAGTTCTTCGATCTGAGACCAAACAACTTCAGCTCACAGGCTGAATCTAGGATGCAGGATTGTACCAGCCAGATACCAATCTAGGAAATGAACTCTCAAGGACTATCCAAAACCAAAAGAAATACAACAGGGAATCAGAGCAGTTAATCTGTAAATGACAACAACATCAGAACAATAAAAGAGGGAATAAATGGTGTAGGTGTAGAGCCTTCTAATGGAGAAGAAGGCAAGGCAATACCAAGTAATAATAGACCGCTTCAAACTTAGAAAGATAAGGGGAAATTTCACAGTAACATAAAGAAAGTTAATAAACATACTCATAAAAATAAAGAGGAAAAACATAAAGTCTCAGCAAAAACAAAACCTACAAAAACAAAAGAAATGAAAAAAAATCCACAGACAAAAGTAATTCAGCACAGGAGAGTAAGAAGAACAAAAAATCACAGAAGGGAGAGACAGAAAAAAAAAAAAAAAGACTAGAAAACACAATGGCAGAAGTGAAAAATTCAGATAAAAGCTGGAAAAGAAAGCTAAGGAAATCTCTTAAGAAGAACAAAAGAGGGAAAACACAAGCGAGAAGATAAAAAAAATAAAGGATCATTACAGACTCCAACATCCGAATAACAGGAATTCCAGAAAGAGTGCCAAGAAAATGAAGGGGGATGTTCTTGAAAGATATGATTCAAGAAAACTCTGGATGCTGGTTCCCAGGTTGGTGTCCACTGGGGCCAACCTGGAGGTGAAAAGGGAAACATGCCAAAGCTGCCATCACTGGGCACAGAGAGGATTCCACCAGCTCTTGGGGAGAAGAATGTGCTTCATGCAAGGATCAAGGAGAAATGTCACATGTTCTCAGCTGCAGCAAGACAGCGGGGCAACACTTCAGAATCTGAGGGAGAATGGTTTTCAGTGGCTGTGGGGTCCAACGGGGACATTTCAGACCTGCAAGGTCACAGACAACAGACCCTACACACCTGTTTCTGCAAGTCCCCGTACGGTGTGCTCCATCAAAGAGAAGAAGGTGTAAAACAAGGAAAGGATGCCACAGGGCCCAGGAGGGGCAGCAGGTCAAGGTGCAGCCTTGGGCGGGCTCAGTGCCTGCAGGGAAGGCTTTCCTGGGGGGGCAGGGGTGGAGCCCCCTCCTCATCCCATGGCAGCCACCCCCCTCCTTAAGGAGGGCCATTTCCAGGACTGCAAGCAGCTGCAGATGCAGCCACAGGTCCATGAACAAGGGAGGTGAGCTGGAATGTGAGGGCACCATTGCTGAGCTGAGAAACCCAGGGATGGACAGGTGGGCTGGAATTGTGTCTGGGGAGGAAGCACCCCATGGCCCTGGACCCTGGGGGTGCTTTGTGGTGCAGCTGGGTGCTGGTCACAGATGCCCACGTGACCCCATCAGCCCCTCACAGACAAGGGGCCCCACAGTTCCCAGGCCCCACTGTCACCCACCATCCGATGCCCTGGTTGGGGTCGTCCAGCAGGACGCGGACGATGTAGAGCAGACAGGTGAGCAGCTTCAGGGAGAAGTTGAACAGCCGGATCCGCAGGCCTGTGGAGAGGGGAGTCAGCTGGGGCTGGGGGATCAGGGCCACCGAGGGAGTAGACTGGGGGAGCAGGACTACCAAGGGAAGGAACTGTGGCCTCTTCCCAACAGCCCCTGAGCTCCTGAGGGCCCGGATGCATGGGGAGAGGGGCAGGTGTAGGGGCTGCGGGGCCTGGTGGCAGGGTGCTGTGCCACCTCTGAGGAGGTGCTTTCCCTGTCCCCATCCACAGATGATGCTCTGAGGTTCAGGGGTGCAGTGGGTGCCCCCTGGTTGCTTGCTCCTTGGGGGCAGGACTTGGGGGCTTGCACCTGCTGGTGGGCCCCAAGCCCACAAACACAACCTCCACGCCCTCGTCCTACATCCTTGGGGCCATCCAAAGTGGCCAAGGCTCAAAGCTGGAAAAGTGTTTGCTGGGGGCCTGAGGGTGGAGGACAGGGCAGGGAGGGTATCCAAGCCCAGGTGTCCAGCAGTGGTGGGGCAACAGCACCACAGGTTCCTGTCTCATATCCCACTGGGTTCAAGGGGGTGAAGCCGTGATGGGTGACACTTCTTCCACCCCTGCACCCCACCACCCTGACAGACCCCCCCTGCTCTGCCCAGGACCCCCATCCTCTGCCCTGCCCTGCCTCCGTCTGCATGTCCAGATGTCATCAGCGGCATGCTCTTCCCCCTGCCGCCCCCACTACCCCACCTTTGCCCCCCAACTCACTGGATCTTTGGTTTTTGATGAAGAACAGCTTGAGCCGCTCCTTGAAGGTGTTCTCATTGACATAGAACTCCACCTGGACCCTGGGAAGTAGGAGAGGGGACATGGGGGGTTCTGGGGACAGTGAGGGGCTTGGGGGACTCTGGGGACAGTGAGGGGTGAGAGCGGGACGGCTCCCTCCCAAACCTCAGAGCCTGGGAAGACAGAGAAACCGGCTATGCAACCGTCTCCAGAGGCGGCTCCAGACACAGGCGCGGGGGCCCAGCACCCACACGTGCCAGCAGACAGAGCCAACTTGCTGGTCAGGGCTGGGGGGTGAAAAGGGGGCCTGGCCTGGGGGCCTCCCCCCACCCTGTGTTGTGGGCTGGCCATCGAGTTTCAGTGGACAAGCTGTGGATCTCAGCCTAGAGCCTCCAGGCCACTTGGACGGAGACGGGGCTGCCAGCCTGCTGCATGCACCCCCGCTGGGCCCTGGCCCCCAGCCCCATAGCCGGGTCTGGAAGGCAGCAGGACCTGCAGCTGCCCAGATGCACATGCCCGTGTGGCCCTCTGCATGGAGCTTCGGCCATCGCGGGGCTCAAATCCACCTTGCTACCTGCACAAAAAGTCAGCCACTCTCTCTGGTGGCTCCTCGCCTCTGTGCCCTGAGGCCACTACTTCATTGACTGAGGGGTGTCAGGCGGAGGCTGGCAGGTAGCGGTCACTCTTTGCCCCCCTTCCAGCCAAGGCCCCGCTGCCAGTTACTCCCTCCCTCGGCTCTTCTGCAGCCCGAGGTCTGTCCCAGACACCCTGAGCCCCTCATGCCTCTGTCCACACGACCTTGGCCTGGCCCCTTCTCCTCGTGGGGGCCCAGTGGCTCCTGAGATCAGACCACCTTGGACTGAGCAGAATTGCTGGAAGCTCCAGACAGGGCAGGCAGAGTGGCAGAGTGTGTGACAGCCCCCACTGCTGACCCTCGTCCCAACAACCCTGGGAAGGGCCATCTGGTTTTGAGGCCTGGGGCGGGCAGGATACTGCCCCCAGCACCCCCCCTCGGACGTGGTGCCAGGAGTGTTGAGCAGGTGCAGGCTGCAGGTGCCACACTGACACCACACAGGACAGAAGGGACGTCTCACGAGCCAAGCGCGGAAGCAGGGGGAGCATACACCCTCTGGGCCAGCCGGGCCCCGGGGTGCTGGGGAAGGCCTCCCACAGCCTCCCAGGCTGCCTGTGGCATCTGGTTTGCACTGTGATGCCCACGACTCCCACCTCCCCCTACACCCAGGCTGCGTCTGCCCCTAATCAAGAGGTCTTAGGGACCCCACAGGCCGTCCCCAAGGGACCTCCCACAACCAGACAGGGTGCTAGCAAGCCAGGGAACTTGGGGCACATGCGACAGGAGCCTTGGCCAGAGAAGCTGGTTCTCGAGGTGGGTGCCCTGGGCCTCACCCCCACCAGGGACAGTGAAGGGCCTGGACAGGCCACCGGGGGTTGGGTAGCATGGTGTAGTGGGTCACACCCCATGAGAGGGAAACACAAAGCTCCTGAGGCAGTCACCCTATCTGAAGGATGCTGGAGGGCTGCCTGGAGGAGGCAGCACTAGGGGGATGGGAACATGGCAAGATGGGTGCCCCAGGTAGAGCTGAGCTCATGCCTTCCTCTCCCTCCTTGGAGAAGGCTCTGGGCAGTGACTGTCCCGCCCCGGAAGGCATCAGCACCCCATCCGCAAAGGCTGACACCGGTCTCCCTGTGAAAGGTGAGGGCGTCGCCTGGCCGGGACGCCACTGCCTCAGCATCCTCTCCAAAAAGTGTGGGCTCCAAAGAGCGTTCAGTGCAAAGGGATGCTGGGACGATCCATTAGCTGTGACACCCTGGTTCGGGCACGAACCAGCCTCAGGGCCAGGGGGAGGAGCCTCAGGCTGAGCCCCAGCGCCTGCCCTGTTGCGCCCCTGGGGTCACAGGGCTCAAGGCCCAGAAGAGACGGGGATGGCCCTTCTCGTGCTAAAGATGCAGCTTAGGCTAGGTCCTGCAGAAGGGCAGTTACTGTGCCAGACGCTGAACCCCTGGGGCCGACTCCCTCTGGCCCTGCCCCGAGGGCCCTGAGCAGGTGTCAGCCCAGAGCCAGGCCTCTGCAGCGGCCTAGCCCAGTGGGGTGCATCCCTGAGCCTGTGGTCAGAGTGTACCCCAGCACAGGCTCCTCTGCCCTCGCTCCGGGCCTTATCCTCATCCCTGCAATGGATCGCGGCCCCCCAGGACCAGCTCCTGTTCTTCCCCCACCCTCTCCCCAGCTCAGCCCCGAGCTGAGCTCAGATGTGCGGTCCTGCAACTGCCAAGCGCGATGGGCCCTGTGCTCCCCGCATCCACGGCTGTGGGCTGGGGTGAGCTTCACCTCCTGTGAGCTCTCCGCAGCAGCTCCTCAGCCCTGTGCACCCTGGAGGTAGGCACCCCCACTGCAGACACTTAAATTTGTCATGCTCTATGGTGGGCTGGGCGACTGAGGGGCCACCAGGCCCAGCCCCACCGACCGCGGCAGACACATGGTGACTCCCTTGGCGCCCTCAGTGCAAGGGTCCCGGCCTCCGCCCGGAGTCCACAAACAAACCCAGAGTCACCTCTCCGGCGGCCAGTTGGCAGCCCTGTGGCTGGGGGCAGTGACCCCACCAGAAAGGGCGCTCTCCACACCAAACAGGGAAATCACCGTGACGGGAGAGGCCTCTGCTGCTGACCGGCCGGGGGCTGGAGGCCAGCCTTGCGGAGTAATCAATGGCGCTGACTGTACCTTTAATTTTTAATGAGCTGTGGCTGCCCAGGCCTCCCACCACTGCAAAAAGTAGATTAAAAAGTATCTGTTTTAGCCAGAAGCATGTTTAATGGGGTGGATGGAGGGCGAAATTCAGTCCAAAAGGGCACTGGAGCGGTTGCCTGTGGGGCTCAGGCCGGGGCTTGCCTGCTGAGGTTGCTCCAGGCAGACCCTGCCCGCTGCGAACCAGGGGGCAGAGCCTCTGGGAGCCGCCCCAGGCCCCCTGCAGCCCCAGCCGGGAGGGCAGCCCGGGCTCAGCAAACGTGGGTTGGGGCAGGCTGAAGGGCGCACTTAGCTCAACAAGCCTTTGCTTAGGGCGAGGGGAGGCTCCCGGGTCACAGGACAGTCCGGGCCTGGCAATCAGGGACTGGGCTGAGGTCCAGTGCCACCTGGAAGCCCGACAGTGGGCCCTGCCCACTGCATCTCTGTGTCCTCATCCGAGGGACAGGGACAGAACAGGAACGGACCCCCAGAGAAGCAGGAGGGTTAGGTCTGCTCCCCATGCCCGAGCTCGGAGCCGTGCAGACGCTCAGCATTGGCCCTCAGAGTGAGGCCTGATGGTCATCCGTGTGCGTGCTCCGCCGTGTGCTGGGCTGGCCCCATCACAGGGGCTGCAGGCCGGCAGCGGCTGCCAACAGCAGCTGGGAAGACCATGCACTGACACCCACACGGGCAGCAGGCAGAAGTTCCTGATGGTCGGTCCCGGCTGACCAGGACCACAGTGAGCCATTCTCAGGAGCCAGAGCTGGGGAGGGCTGGGTGGGGAGACCGCGCACGCGGAGAGCGGCCCTGGAGCTGACTGCAGCCATGGGCTCTTGCACCTAAAGCGAGGCTGCCCTGCGGGAGGGGGACACACGGCAGAGGCCACACTGCAGAGCGGGGGCCTGCTCCTGTGTCCACTGACATCCACTCACTCAGGCATCTGACAGAGCGTTGTAGCTGCTGCAGAGTCACCCCGACTCGTGGTGACCCCGAGCACAACAGAATGAGACGCTGTCCAGTCCTGCGCCATCCCCATGATCGGTTACAGACTGGATTGTGGTGATCCACAGGGTTTTCACTGACTGATTTTCAGAAGTTGATTGCCAGGCCTTTCTTCCCAGTCTTAGTCTGGATGCTATGCTGAAACCTGTTCAGCATCACAGTAACATACAAGACTCTGCTGACAGATGGGTGGTGGCTGCGCATTAGGTGCACTGGATGGGAATCGAACCCGGGGCTCCTGCCTGGAAGGTGAGAATTCTACCCCTGAGCCACCATTGCCCCCGGCCGACAGGCAGGGACTGGGCATGGAGGGGGCTGGCACTCGGGCACGTTCTGCCTGGTAACAACGGTGGCACTTCTTATAGCAAGGCCAGAACCTCACAGTTTGCACGGTGCTCCCACATCCTCCCTCCTGACACTCACCCCATGAGGCAGGCAGGGAGCAAGGTCCCACTGTCATGAGAACTGGGCACCACAGCACCACGCCCAGCGGTGGTCAGAGGCGGGTTTGCATTCTGGCTGGCGCTGACATGAGCCACACCACCCCTCTCACATGGTGAGTCCCCAAAGCCGTGGCGGGGAGCAGATGGGGCGGGCACATGGGGGGCAATGCCTAGGGCCCAGGAATGAGGTCTCAGCAGCAAGCTTCAGGCAGGCCTAGACATGAGGCTCGGAGTAGCAGGCGCTGGGCCTCAATCGCCCCTCCTGTGCCCTGGCCGGCTGAGAGCCCCAGGGACTCATCCGTCCAGACCCTGGCCCATCAGCCTCAAGTGCACAGCACCCGGTGCCCAGCTCTGGGTGCATAACCCTCCACTCCTCCTTGCGGGGGAGCAGACCTTGGCTGGGCCCAGGCAGGGGCCCCCTCAGGAGCCCTGGCCAGCCCGGCCTACTTGGACGGAGGAGCTAGGCCACCCAGCAGGTCAGAGGCCAGCCAGCACCAGACAGCTGCTTGGCCCGATCCGACAGCCTATTTTCAAGCTGGGCCCAGAGCGCGGCCCGCTGCCAGCCTGCGCCCAAGCCTTGTCCGCACCTAGATGGGCCAAGAGACACCCTCGGGCCGACAAAGCTAGCCGCCCGGCAGTGAGCTGGCCAGGCCGGGTAGCTGCAGCCCCCATCAGTCTGGGAAAGCGGCCTCCCAGGCATTCCTGGCAGTGGTCTCGGCACAGACGGCCATGCCAAGAATCGCCAGTCACGGCATGAGGCCTGCAGGCCAGGGTGCGGGCCAGTGGGCACATAGCCACAGGCAGGCACGCGGTGCAGACCTACCCGCTGGCCCACAGAAGCCACACTCACATGGGGTAGGTGTCCCAGAGCTGCCTCCCCTCATCCGTGGCTCCACGCAGGCCCACAGCGCTGGGCAGGGCCAGGCCAGTTGTCAGCCGGAGGTGGCTATTCTGAGCTGGGCCGAGCATGTGACCGGCCCAGGGGCCCGGAGAAGGGTGTGGCCCGGGGCTCTCTGAGCTGCTCTGTGGAAGACTTCTGATGACTAGAGGGTCCCTGCGGGTGGTGGGCGTGGGCAGCAGCCTTTCATCTCTCCTCTGCCCACCAGCTCCAGGCTGGGGAGACGGAGGCCCAGAGTGGGTGTGGAAGCCCAGCTCAGGGCTCCCACCACACCCCCGGGGTAGTGGCAGGCTCGAGGCATGGCTGCAGGGAGGCCACATCCCAATGGTCAGCAGTACCACATCGGTGACATTAATGAATGAAACGTAACAATCTTCGCGCCCCACTGGTGGCCCCTGTGAAGCACTCACTGTGACAGGGAGGAGTCCAGGCTGAAGTCTTCCACGCGAAGCCTGGGGACAGAGCAGACACATCAACGCAGAAGGCAGCAGACGGACAGAGGGACAGCGGGTGCTGGGCGGGCGACGGAGGGCCCAAGCTCCCCGGAACAGGCGGGGCACAGACGTGCAAAGAGGCTCCAGGCAGAACAGGAGGGAAGTGGGGTGCACCCACGCATACCCCCAGCCTGGGGAGGCCGCCCAGCAGGCGGGTTGGGGTGCCATGCCCGAGAAAGCAGCAGATCCACACGGGGTGTGGCACATGCACCCACCTGCACCCCTGTCCTGCTGCAGGAGGTGATGGCAGAGAGGACGGGACCCCCACCCTCAGCCAAGCATGTGAACACAGCCCATCTTGTGGACATCCGTGGCCCGGCACCGTCTTGGAAGTCCTCATAGCATTCAGGGGAGCACTGTCAGCCCCTTCACACTGAGGCGGCTGAGGTAGCACGAGGGCCAGGCCTGCTGGCTCACAGTCATGCAGCCGGACGCAGCCGGACATGGCTAGTCAGGGAGACCCTCGGGCCTGCCGACGCTCTCCACTCCCCTGCCCCACCCATTGCACGCAAAGACGGGGGCATGGGGCCCACTGACCTGCCCCTCAGCTTCCCAGCGACAGGGCAGGTGGGGCTGGGGGCTGATGATTTTGGGGGACACAGGTGCACACACCTCCACTGGGTGCAGCCACACCCAGCAGCCCTGCAGGAGGCCTGGAGATGCCCAGCCTCAGGCCTTCCCAGACCGGCCGGCAGCAGTAGGACATCAGGCGGGGTCAGCCGGGACAGGGCGTCAGGGAGGGGGCAGGGCCGTCAGGGGCTGGGGCAGGGTGGAGGCTCTGAGGGGTCGGGGCAGGGGAGGTCTGTGTCATCACTGGGTACACGGCTCTCCCGGACCAGCACCTCCACAGAGGGCTTCGGATGGCTTCTACCCTTTAACCCTCCTTATGGATCCATTTGTGTCCCCCAAAATATGTGTTGTAAATCCCAACCTCTATGGCTGTGGTTATAATCCCACTTGGGAATGGATTGTCTTTGTTATGTTAATGGGGCAGGAATACTGTAGGGTGTGTCTTGAGTCAATGTCTTTTGAAATATAAAAGAGACTAAGCAGGAGCCCTAGTGATGCAGTGGTTAAGAACTCGACTGCTAACCAAAAGGTCAGCAGTTCAAATCCACCAACCGCTCCTTGGAAACTCTATGGGGCAGTTCTACCCTGTCCTATAGGGTTGCCACGAGTTGGAATCGACTGGATGGCAACAGGTAACAGGTAAGCAAGCAAACGAGCAAGCAGAAATGGGGTAAGACACATGGAGATCTCCAAGGAAGCAGAAGCTGAAGAGACAAGGACTTCCTCTAGAGCTGACAGACAGAAAGCTGTCCCCTAGAGCCGGGGTTCTGAATTTGGACTTCTAGCCTCCTGAACTGTGAGAAATAAATCTCTATTAAAGGCAACCACTGCTGGTATTTCTGTTACAGCAGCACTAGGACTAAGCCAACCATCAAAGCTACCATTTACCAGAAGAGGAGACAGAGGCTCAGAGAGGCCCACTGCTCTCCCAAGACCACACAGCAGAAAGGAAGGGGCTAGGCACATGCCTGCCTGCCTTTGCAGGGCCCTGTGGGGTTGGCAGGGTCCTCTCCATGTGCCCCCAGCCCAGGCCCAGCTCGTGGGCCCGGTGGGCAAGGCGGGGATGCTAGGAATATACCCTGGGAGGGCTCAGGCTCCCGGTGGGGTGATGGCTGTTGGGCCAGGTTCCCTCCTGTGCTGCCCTGAGCTCTGAGCCGAGACAACAGCTGCATCAGGGGTGGCAGGAACCTGGCAGGACCACAGCCAGTCCCGGGGGACCAGGCCCACGTGCTCCCCAACCTGCAGGGCCCGGATCCTGTGGGAGCACAGCCCGCAGCTCTGTCTCCGGCCCCCTCCCTGGACATGGTCTAGTCACCTCCCATGTAGATGGAGAGGGGGACCCCTGCCCTCCTGGCGCTCTCCCCGCCACAAGCCTGATTAAGTGTCCCTGTGAGCTGCCCATGGGCGGCCTGTGTCCTGTGTCCCGTGCTAGGCCTCTGCCCCGGAGTCTGGTGTCCACCCCCTTGATGGCTTGAGTGTGCCGGGACTGCACCACACACCCGGGCACAGGACAGCCTGTGCTGTGGGGGCGGTGACTGCCAGGCAGACAGGGAAAGTGGTGGGAGCGTCCTGGGCGAGTGGGCTTCAGCCTTTGCCGGCCCTGCAGACCCTGGAGGACTGGAGCCGTGAGAGGAAGCCCCCGGGACAGGCCCTGCAGGCGAGCCAGCCTGTCTGGAGCATCTGGGCCCAAACCCGGCAGAGCTGCATGTGGGAGCCGTGACTGAAGGGTGGGGAGGAGGTGGGTGTGAGCTGGGAGTGGGTGCGGTGCTGCGTGGGGCTGGGCGGGGGAGCAGAGTCAGGTAGAAGTGAGGGATGCATGGCTTTGGCAGTACTAGGGATGCAGGTGGGGCTGGAGGGGGCAGGAAGGCCTGGGCCTGCAGGGGAGGTGGGGGGGTCATGTCCTGGATCCAGGACAACTGGGGAGCAGGCCCAGGCAGGGGAGGGGGCTCTGTCTCCAAAGGTGAACTCTCACGGGCCTGGAGCCACTACAGACAGTGACATTTAAATCCCCAGGGAGCAGGGCCATGCTGGACCCCAGGGTCTGCACTATGGGGGTGCATGTGCTGTGAGTCCAGGTGGTGGCTGTAGGGAGGGTGAAGGAGTTGGAGGGCGGGGTTAGGGGAGTGTGTCCCCAGTGGGCAGGGACGAGCCCCCAGATTGGGCCTCTGTGATTCTGAGGAGCAGAACGCAGTGTCTGGGTGACAGGGAGGTGGGGGTGGGGGGCGTGGAGAGGGAAGGTTGTGGACAGATGTGGGGAGGGGGGCTTTTTAGGATGGAGGCACTGGGGCAGGCTCGCACTGGTGGGAGGGTGTGGAGGGGAAGACCCTACGTCCTTGAGAAGGGGTGCTATGGGGAGGGCCAGCTGGGGCAGAGGGGTGAACAGAGGGCTTTTTGCGGCCTGCCCGTGTCATGGACTAAGGCCTGGAGTATGAGCCTGTCCTCAGGGTACAGAGACGCTGCTTCAGAGCCAGGCTCACCAGGACAGCCGGGAGTTACCGCCCTGCAGGGGACCCTCTGCCCAGATCAGCCACCTCGGGTGCCTGTGGATTCCAGACTCCAGCCCCAACATCACCCCGTCCCGCCCGTACACTTCGCAGCTCCCCAGGCCCCACCTCACTGACACATCATGGCCCTGCTCCCTGCTGTCCCAGGCCTCGCCCTTCTGCCCCACCATGGCCTTGCCCCCTGCTGCCCCAGGCCTCGCCCCTCTGCGCCACCATGGCCCTGCCCGCTGCTGCCCCAGGCCCCGCCCCTCTGCCCCACCATGGCCCTGCCCCCTGCTGCCCCAGGCCCCGCCCCTCTGCCCCACCATGGCCCTGCCCCCTGCTGCCCCAGGCCCCGCCCCTCTGCCCCACCATGGCCCTGCCCCCTGCTGCCCCAGGCCCCGCCCCTCTGCCCCACCATGGCTCTGCCCCCTGCTGCCCCAGGCCCCGCCCCTCTGCCCCACCATGGCCCTGCCCCCTGCTGCCCCAGGCCCCGCCCTCCACGTGTGCAGAGTCCAGAGTGGACAGAGGGTCCTAGGCCACCAAGTGACCACCAATCTGGAATGGCAGCACCCAGGCCCAGCACCTCCTAGTCCTCTCTCTAACCACCACCCATATCGCAGCTGACCCCTCCCCGGAATCCCAGAGCAGGCACAGGGAAGGAAGGCGCAGACCCAGAATCCGCCCCAGGAGCCCAGGCTGGGCTGGGGGGACCGACGCTGGATGGAGCAGCCACGAGATGAGGGTGCAGCAGGTCAGGAGGTGGCTGGGGGGCCCCACTCTGGAGGCTGCACCAGGAGCTGGCACCTCTCTCCCTCCTGCAGCTCAGGCCCTTGGGGGACAGTGGGGGCCCCCCTCAGCTTTGCTGCCTTCTCATTAATGGTGAGGCCTGGCTCTGGGCCACTTCAGGGAGAGCGAACCCTGACTGGCAGCCCAGGCGTGCAGGGTGGGCAGCTTCGGGGGCTGTGGCTGGTTGGTCATTTTGACATAGGGCACCTACCTCCCTGCCCTGGGCTCTCCTGGAATTTGTCAGACCCATGTTCCTAAAAAGCAACCCCCCTAGGTCCTCCCCTGCTCAGGAACCTGCGCTGGCTCCCGGCTGCTCATCTCCCCAGACCCAACCCCGTAGCCAGAATCTCTCCAGGAGAGGAGCACGTGGTGGGGGTTGGGGGTGGGGCTGCCTGCACTTCAGGGGCTGCGGGGGGCTGAGCGAGGTGCCCTGTGCCAGGGCAAAGGCTGCAGGCTGCGGGGGGGGGGAGCGGGAGGGCTTCCTGGAGGAAGCAGTCCTGTGCCCTGGCTCCTGTGCCACACCGCAGGCCTTGATGCAGCCTGGGCAGGACCTGCCATCTCGCAACACCTGCAGGAAGGGGGCAGAGCAGGGAGCCAGTCCCAGTGCTGTCACCGGAGCCTCGGGATCACCGCCCCCTAAGGTCTCCAGGAAGAGGCTGGAGAGAGAGGAATCCACTCCCCAGGAGCCGTGCTGGCCCGCATCAGCTGTGCGCAGCCTGGACAAAGCACTTAACCGCTAAGCCTCGGCAGTCTCGTAGGGCAAATGGGAATAAGCGCTGGGAAGCAGCCACCTCCCCTGGTGTTGAGAGGAGCATGGCGGGAGGGCGGGGAGGGCCAGACAGCAGATGGGAGGGGCAGGCGAGAGGCTCCACGGGCACCCTTGGTGCTGCCATCTGTCAGCTCAAGTCTCCCCCAGGTTCTCCAGCCCGGACAGGGTATGCACTCATGCATGCTCACACTCATTCACACACACACTCACAGGCATCCCTCACATACACACAGACACTCATGCACACTTACACACACCCCTCACATACGCACTCCCACTCATGCACACTTACACACACACTCACGTACACCCACTCACTCATGCACACTCACGCTCATTCACACATACAGACATCCTTCACATACATACTCACAGATTCATGCACACTCACACACATTCACACACACACGCACACACACACGCACACACACACACACACACACACACCAGCTCTCGCCCCCGCTGCTCCCTTGGCCTGGAAGACCCTTGCCTGGTCTCCCTGCGCCCAGGACTCCCTGCTCGCACGCCCAGCCCAGCCCGCCTCTCCCCAAGGCCCGGCTTCCGGCACACGACTCGGCCGGCGCTGGGGGCAGGTCTGATTCATCCTCCTTTCCCCCGCAGCACCAGAAGCTGCTCCTGGCAGGCGCGCATGGAAGGTGCTGGCTCAGTATTCACTGCTGCTCTCAGGAGGCCGAGGGCCAGGAGAGCTGGGGAGGGGCCGGCGCTGCCCCACCTTCAGCCCAGGGCTGGCCACCCTGCTGCAGTGCAGGGCCACCACCCACACCAAATGCTGCCCCGGGGGCCCCTGCGCCCTGTCTGCCACCTGAACCAGGCGCTGCCCTGGGGCCCCCAGTCAGACTCGGCGGGGACACAGGGAACCTCAGGGAGCCGGCTCCTGCCTGCCACAGCCCACACACCTAGCCCCAATCTGCTGTGCAGCCTCAGCGAGTTCCACGACCTCTCTGGGCCTCACATTGCCCCCCTTTTAAGTGGGACCTGGACGCTTGCTTCACCAGCCCACCTGGCACAGCGCCCTGTCGCCACCTCCTCTTCCTCCCTGTCTTACCTGGAGGCCCGCTACGACTCTCGATTTTGGGGTGGGGGTGCCACAGGCTCCCCCAAGCCTGCAGGAGAGAGCGGGAGGCCGGGCAGCTTGGGTAGGGGTTCCGGGGGAGACCCCCCTCCTTTACCCCCACTGGCTGCAGGCGGCGGCAGGTGCGGCAGCGCAGGCGTGCAGGATGCAAAGCGGCGCGAAAGCTCTTTCCCGGCCTGGCGCTCTGAACGCCCCTGCCCCTGCCCGGACGAGGGTGCCGCTCCAAGGCCCGCGCCCGCCGCGCCCCTACCTCTGGCCCACGTCGCTGCCCACGGAGCCCCCGCTGCGCGCCGGTAACAGCGGGCTCAGCCCGTGCGGCTCCTCGGGGACCGAGGCGCCGGCCGGGGCGCCCCCGGGGCCCGCCTTGGCCTCGGACGGAGAGCGTGGCAGCTTGGCCCGCGCCATTCTGCTGGAGGGAGCGCTCGGCGACTGGTTGCGGAAGGGGCGCGGGGGCGGCGCCGGGCCCAACCATGGCGGCCAGTACCATCTCCATCCCGCGCCCCCCGCGCCGCGCCGCAGTGGAACGGCCGGGGCGGGGGGAGTGGAGGGCTGCGGGGCTCACTGTGCCGGACACCGCGGGCCGGGACACGCAGCCTCCGGCCCACAGGCGGCCCCTACGGTTCTAGCGGCCGCCTTCCTACCAGAAGTTATAGTAATAACAACAACGAGCGAGACAGGCGCAGTAACCTCCCCAGAGCCGCAGTAGCGACGGCTGGTACTGCTGGCCGCTTACCTGCGCCAGGTAGGGGCTGCTGGGGCGGGGTGGGGGGCATCCACGCTCGGCCACGTGCCCAGGCCTCAGCTCTCCTGCGTGCCCTGGGGACCTGGGTCAGGTGCTCAGGACGGCCTGTCCAGAGCCGAGCCCCTCCTCCCAGCCCAGCCACCTGGCCAGCTGGGAGACTGCTGCGGCTGTCCTCCCTCCTGCAGGCACTCATGGTCGCCCCCCCCATTTCCTGCCCTGGCTCTAGACCCCCATCAAAACTCTCAGGGCACGATTTGAGGGGCACTTGTTTATTGGGGCCACGGATTCCGCCGAGGGTGAAGCAGCCATAGTGCACGGAGTGCGGTCTGCGGGGACACCCTGCGGAGGGCGAGGCAGCATCGCCTTGTTTAATACTGGGGAGGCAGCAGCAAGTGTGTCCAGTCTGCAGACGGGTTTCCCCAGTGAGGCTCAGAGGAAGGAAGTAGCTTCCCCAGGAGTCTGAGACAGGAAGGGGTAGAGCAAAGATTAGAACCCAGGATGCCAGACTTGGTTCTGGGCCCGTGACCGCCACAGGACAGCTTCTCTACCCTCCCTTCACAGACGGGCTCATGCCTCGGGGAGGGGTACCTCAACCAGGGTCATGCGGTGGCAGGGGGCTATGCATCTTGCTGCCCTGATGCCCGGCTCTGTCCAGGAGGCTCCAAGATTCACACGGTCCTGTCCTAAGCAGCTGCTGAAGCCACCAGGGTCCTCCTGTCCTTGGCTGAGCCATCTCTGCCCTCACTGTCCTAGGGTACCTCTGCAAAATAGGGCAAGAGCTCCAGGCCTCGCCGCACGGGGAGAGCAAACATCCACATCAAGGCTTCAGCCGCGGGCCTCTGCGCGTGCGAGCCTTCCAGTCCTTAGCCCTCACCCAAGGGGCTGGGTAGCCTGGGCCTCTTAGGGGAAGCTGAGGCACACGTACCCTGGGTGCCATGTGCTCAGAAAATGACCAGCCTGCTGGTGCTCCCAATACCTGCCCAAGCTCCTTCCAGATTTCTTGAGTAGAAACCTCCCGGCCAAGCACTCCAGTCTGAGCAAACTGGAAACACGTACCTGCTTTGCCTCCACCTCATTCCTCCTATCTGCCCCCTCCACCCGTCTGTCCGTATCGTGCTGTGGTGGCTTGTGTGTTGCTGTGATGCTGGAAGCCATGCCATTGATATTGCAAATACCCACAGGGTCATCCATGGTGGACAAGTTTCAGCAGAGCTTCCAGACTAAGATAGACTAGGAAGAAAGGCCTGGTGATCTACTTCCAAAAATTAGCTAATGACAACACTATGGAAAAACCCTATGGAACATTGTCCAGTATTGCACTGATGGGCCGCCTAGGTTGGAAAGCACTCCCAATACACTGTGGCCGAAACTATGGACGAGAGCACATCAACAATCGTGAAGATGGTGCAGGTTGGGCAACATTTAGTTGTGCTGTACGTGGGGTCGCCACGAGTCAGAGCCAACTAGAAGCCAGCTAACAACAATGTCTGCCCTAGAGAAATGAAGTGTTTGTAGCAGCAAAGCACAAGGAGCCCCTGCCTGCCCGAGGGAGGGGGCGCACAGAAGTCCTTCTGCCCTTACCCCCTCCTGAGGGTGGCGCCAAGCAGCTGCGGAGAATGAGGCTGGGCTCTGGCCCGGAAATCTCTCTGAAACAGAGTGTTGTATGAAGCACACACTGTGATTCATATAAAAACTTAACAAAAAGTACTACCATCCGTGCGTATGTGCAGGCAGTGCCCCCACACAGCTCCAGGGGGCGTTGTGCACACTGTGCAACGAGCTGCCCTCTCCCTGTTCCTGCAATGCATGGTTAAAGAACCAGATGTCGGGATACACTCCACGGAGACCACTGTCATCCCTGGGAGCTGTCCTCTCTCTGTCTTTGCGGTGCATGGAGGGAGGGCCGGACATCAGATGCACTCCACAGAGACCACCATCACCCCTGGGAGGACTGGAGGAGAGGATGTCATGGGCGGTGGCTCCAAGGTGTCACAAAGAGAACGTGCACCTCCATTCCCTGAGCAGCTGCAGTGGCGCCACAGCCCATTCAGGATGCTGCCACAAGCACCAAATGGCACACGTTGTGGGAAGGCTTCTGACTTCTGGCCCAGGGCAGGATGGGGAGTGACATCTGTTTTTGTTCTTGATTTTTGAGAGAGCAGTTCATCTACGTGCACTGATGGAGGCTCAAGTCTAGGATCAGGGTTACATGAAGAGAGAAGGGTGTCAGATATTTCGCATAGTGTGATCTAATTTAAAAAACATTGGCTGTCATCAAAAGCATGAGTAACAAAAGACACAAATAGATAAATTGGACTTCATCAAAATTAAAAACATTGCATCAAATGACTTTATCAGCAAAGTGAACAGACAACCTATAGAATGAGGGAAAATATCTGGGAACCATTTATCTGATAAGGATTTAATACCCAGAATATATAAAGAACTACTACAACTCAACAACAAAAAGACAACCCAATTAAAACATGGGCAAGGGACTTGAACAGAGATTTCACCAAAGAAGATATACATACAAATGGCCAATAAGCAGATGAAAAGATATCAGCTTCATTAGTCATTAGAAATCAGTTGCTGTCAAGTCAATTCCAACTTGCAAATCAAAACCACAGTGTACACATAACTTCAAATATGAGAGTTAGTACAGAGCCAATTCCTAGGAGGCAGAGGTCAAACACACCCCAGACTTCCACACTCTCCAAGCTGTTTACTTCTCCGTCTCTGATACCGGTTGCTCCCCCACCTCTCAGCACTCTTTCCTCCTCTGCTGGGCTCAGCAATTCACTGCAACGTCTCACAGAACTCATGAACTGTGCTTATAGTGAAGTGGTTTATCAGGGGACTCAGGATCAGGACCAGGAAGCATGCAGGCAAAGTCTCCCTTCTTCAGTGCAGGGCAGCTCTCTCAGCTCCCTCCACTGTGCAGGCCTCCTCTCAGCCCCCTGAGGACAGGCTCCTCTTGGCCCTGCCGTCTGTCATTGCAGACCCCTTCTGGGTCTCTCGCAGTTTTGGTGTTACGGCTCTTTTAGGAGGTTCCTTGCCTCCTCCCTCTCTCTGTTTCTTTCTTCTGATTCTTCCTGCTGCTTCTTTTCCTGCTTCTTTCTGCCTGAAGAACCTTTGTGGCCTTGGCTGCTTAAATACACAAACTCCTTGTAAATTTCAAGGCATGGCACTTCCACCAGGGCCACGAACTGACCAATAACCTCTCAGTAGGCCATAGACACTTTGTTTGCATAGTAGGCTACAGACACCTCATTTGCATAGTCTATTGGCCAATCACAATGCAGGCTGCAGCCTAGGCCCAGACAAAAAGTAGCAAACCCAGGTCATTTACAGCTTACCCAGGAAATGTTAATCAACCTGGACAAAAGCAACAAACCCTCTGGGACAGAAAACTAGGACAAAGGTAACTCCTCAGGGGTTAGGGGAAACTCTCTCAAGCTGTTTTTCCAAAAAACCAAGGCACAAGGCCACACAAAGGAACTCATTTCACCACACACAATGAGAGACCCCTTCACACCCACTGTTGTCATTAGGTGCCGTTGAGTCGGTTCCGGCTACAGCGACCCTGTGTACTACAGAATGAAACACTGCCCGCCCGGTCCTGCGCCATCCTCATCATCGTTGCTGTGCTTGAGTCCATCATTGCAGCCACCGTGCCAATCCATCTCGTTGAGGGTCTTCCTCACTTTCGCACCCACTAGGATGACTATTATCAGAGAAACAAAAATTAACAAGTATTGGCAAGAATGCAGAGAACTTGGAGCCCTCAACCACTGCTGGTGGGTATGTAAGGTGGTGCAGCCGCTGTGGAAGACAGCGTGGTGGTTCCTCAACAAGTTCAACGTAGAATCGCCATATGACCCAGCAATCCCACTCCTAGGTGTGTACCCAGGAGACTTGAAAGCAGGGACCCACACAGGTACTTGCCCACCAATGTTCACTGCAGCGTTATTCATAATAACCCAGAAGATGAAACAACCCAAGTGGCCGTCCACAAATGAATGGATAAAGAAAACATGGCCCAGCCACACAACGGAATATCATTCAGCCATCAGAGAAACGACGTTCTGATCCACGCTACGACCATGGATGAACCGGCAAACACCATGCTGAGTGAAATAAGTCAGACGCAGGAGGACAAATATTGTATGATCCCACTTATATGAGCTATCTAGAATAGGCAAATGCTAGAAACCAAAGTTCATCAGTGGTTCCCAGGGGTGGCCAGGAGGGGAAACGGGGAGTCATTGTTTCAGGGGTGCTGAGTTTCTGAGGATGACAGAAAATGTGGAAATGGACAGCGGCAATGGTGGTACAACATGGTGAACGTAACGAATGGCACTGAATTATACACATAAAAAACAGTTGAAATAGCAAACGCTACGTTATATATATTTTACCAGAATAAAATGAAAAAGAAACCAAATAAATAAGTCAGAAAATATACATATGGGCCGATATTCACAAAGAACAAATAGCCAACTGTCAGCAGTGGTTAAGGCTGGGGCTGGGCGGGGAGGAGGGAAGAATGCTCATTTTAAAAACGATCGTCCACTTTTGCCCTAGAAGTAAAGCAGCTATGTTTCTCCCGTGGGAACAGCCCCCTCAGTCCCAAGCAGGGGCCTCGCCTGAGGCTTCCACGTTCCCTGGTCTCTGTGGCCATAGTGGGGTGTGTCTGGCAGGCGGACACTTGGGACAAGCAACCTGGAGCCTGGCTGCCCCGCCCACCAGCATATCTGATCGTGCGCCCTTGGGTCTCCCAGGCAGGTGAGGAGAAGAGGCAAAGGAACAGGCAGGCAAACATCCGTATGTTGTTGTCGTTAGGCGCCGTCGAGTTGGTTCTGACTCATAGTGACCCTACAGAACGAGACGCTGCCCGGTCCTGTGCCATCATCGCTGTTATCCCTGCTATGCTTGAGCCCATTGTTGCAGCCACTGTGTCAATCCACCTCATTGATGGTCTTCCTCTTTTTTGCTAATCCTCTACTTTACCAAGCATGACGTCCTTCTCCGGGGATTGATCCCTCCTGACAACACGTCCAAACTATGTGAGATGAAGTCTCACCATCCTTGCTTTTAAGGAGCATTCTTGTATTTGTTATAAAAAAGGGAAAGAACGGGGTGCTGTGACGGTGACGTGGGGGTCAGCTGTGGCCTGGTTGGCTCTCAGAGGTGCCCCGAAGAAATGAAGAACTTGCCTGGGAGTGAGGGGTAGGCACAGGAGGGGGAGGGGTGGAGGAGACATGCGCTTCAGGAGCAGGGAGGAGGCTACGTGCAGGTGAGAGACCAGGGGAGTGGGCAGATGAGGCTGGTGGGGCCATGGGGAGCAGCAGAGAGGCGTGGCAGCTTCGGAGGACCCGGTGCCCGGGCGATGGTGTGAACAGGGAGAGAGGAGGATGGTGAACTGACCAGACTCCTGAAGGGCTGGATTGGGGGCCAACCAAGGGGAAGGAAATGGGTGAGTGGTGACACCCCAGGATGGAAGGTAGGAAGGAGCAGGTAGGGGGTGGAGGTGGCTTATGGGTCTGTTTTGGACATTCTCAGCTAAGAGTGCCTGCCTGACATGTCATGTGGGCGTTAGACACCCTTGCCCGGCCCTCCGGAGATATGAGCATCGGGGCCACCAGCTCAGCAGTGGGTCTTAGGCCAGGGCCGTAGGGGTCGCCTCAGTGGAGCGGGGCAGCCAAATACCTGGAGACAGGTGAGGATCGAAGGGGCAGGGCACCCACAGGTGTGAAGGAAGAGACGCTGCCCTGGGCAGCCCCAAAGCCCAAGGAGACAAGGAAACAGAGCAGAAAGTGGGAGGAGAAACTCACAGGCCAGTAAGGATGGGGTGTGGCCACTCGTAACTTCCCACAGCGGTGACCTGGATGGCTTCAGAGGGCCAGGCAGTGCTGCTTTCACCCCACTCCCACCCTTCTGAAGCCAACGGGTGATTTGTGGGATCCTGGGGTCCTCACCGCAGCCCCACGTCTGGAGAGGGGCGAACCAGCGGGTGTCCTGAACTGCTGTCTCCTGTCTGGAGAGATGCATGGCTGACCCTCGGACCAAAGTCAGGGCTCCCAGGCTGCCCCTGAGGTGGACAAGCATGAAGCCCCAAGGCACCCCAGCCGGGTAGCCTGGACCCTGGGGTATAGCTTTCCCAGGATCTCAGAGGACAGAGCAGAACCCAGGGACTGTGACACACACTTGCCCACACCCTGTGCTCCTGGGCTGTAGAAACACGGACAGAACAGGAAGTTCTGAGATGGGCTTTGAAGTTGAGACCCCCCTCCCATGTTCTCTCAGAGCTAAGCAGATTAAGGCAAGGACACAAGTAAGCTGGAGCAAAAGACAAGAAAGAAAGGGAAAAAGGAAGAAGGAAGGGGGAAGAAAGAAAAAAGGGGAAGAGGGAAGGATGGAGAGAAGGAAGCAGAGAAAAAAGGGAGAGAAAGAGAGAAAGAACAGACCTGGCATTCAGAAGACAAAGGCCCCAGTCACCAGTGAAACAGCCCAGAACAGAAGGAAAATCCCCGCAAGGGCTTCAAGCACTAAATCAACTTAATAAAGACAAGGTTCAATAAAACAAGAGCTCAAAGACGAGATAACTCCATTTATCTACACAGACTCATCTAAAAGGGAGACTGCAGACCTTAGGAAACAAACTGAGAGCCCAAATATCATGATGGTGATTACTAAGTGAACCCAAGACAGCAAGAACCAGGAGAAACACAGCTGAAAATCCAATTACTGGTACAGATGACTGGCTCTGACAGTGGTGGTGAAGGCATAGACAGAGATCAAAGCTGACAGAGGGGAGCTGAAGATGCGGAGGATGCCCCACCCCAAGCATCTCTGTGTCTGAGCAGAGATCCCATCCAACAGGGCAGTTAAAGAACTTACAAATATAGTGACGGATTGAAGAAAGAACTACACGTGAAGTTAGTTTCAGGAAAGTTTAAGATACAGACTAGGAAAGACCTGGCGGTCTACTTCTGAAAAAATTGGCCAGTGAAAACCTTATGAATAACAGTGGAACATAGTCTGGTATAGTGCCAGAAGATGAGCCCCTCAGGTTGGAAGGTTCTCAAAATATGGCTGGGGAAGAGCTGCCTCCTCAAAGTAGTGTCCACCTCGATGACCTGGATGGAGTCAAGTTTTCAGGAACTTCACTTGATGAGGTGGCATGACTCAAAATGAGAAAAAACAACTGCAAACATCCATTAGTAATAGGAATGTGGAATGTACGAAGTATGAATCTAGGAAAATTGGAAGTTGTCAAAAATGAAATGGAACGCATAAAGATCGATATCCTACGCATAGTGAGCTACAATGGACTGGTATTGGCCATTTTAAATCAGACAGTCATATGGTCTACTATGCCGGGAATGACAAATTGAAGAGGAATGGCATCACATTCATCATCAAAAAGAACATTTCAAGATCTATCCTGAAGTACAATGCTGTCAGTGATAGGATAATATCTATATACCTACAAGAAAGACCAGTTAATACAACTATTATTCAAATTTACACACCAAGCACTAATGTGAAAGATGAAGGAAATGAAGATTTTTACCAACTTCTGCAGTCTGAAATTGATGAAAGATGCAATAAAGATACATTGATAATTACTGGTGATTGGAATGCAAAAGTTGGAAACAAAGAAGAAGGATTGGTAGTTGGAAAATACAGCCTTGGCAAAAGAAATGACGCCGGAGATCGCATGATAGAATTTTGCAAGACCAATAACTTCTTCATTGCAAATATCTTTCTTCAACAACGGATACGGTGACTATACACATGGACCTCACCAGATGGCAAAACACAGGAATCAAATCGACTACATCTGTGGAAAGAGACGATGGAGAAGCTCAACATCATCAGTCAGAACAAGGCCAGGGGCCTACCGTGGAACAGACCATCCATTGCTCATATGCATGTTCAAGTTGAATCTGGAGAAAATTAGAGCAAGTCCACGAGAGCTAAAATATGACCTTGAGTATATTCCACCTGAATTTAGAGATCACCTCAAGAATAGGTTTGACCCACTGAACACTAATGACCGAAGACCAGACAAGTTGTGGAATGACATCAAGAACATCATACATGAAGAAAGAAAAAGGTGATTAAAAAGACAGGCAACAAAGAAAGACCAAAGTGGATGTCAGAAGAGACTTTGAAACTTGCTCTTGAACACAGAGTAGCTCCAGCAAATGGAAGAAATGATGAAGTAAGGGAGCCGACAGAAGATTTTAAAGGGCGGCTTGAGAAGACAAAGTAAAATATTATAACGACATGCGTAAAGACCTGGAGTTAGAAAACCAAAAGGGAAGAACACGCTCAGCATTTCTCAAGCTGAAAGAACTGAAGAAAAAAATTCAAGGCTTGAGTTGCGATATTGAAGGATTCTACAGGGAAAATATTGAATAACGCAGGAAGCTTCAAAAGAAGATGGAAGGAACACACAGAGTCACTGTACCAAAAAGAATTGGTTGGCATTCAGTCATTTCAGGAGGTAGTATATGATCAAGAACTGATGGTATTGAAAGAAGAAGTCCAAGCTGTACTGAAGGCATTGGTGAAAAACCAGGCTCCAGGAATTGACAGGGTATCAATTGAGACGTTTCCACAAACAGATGCAGCACTGGAGGTTCTCAATCGTCTATGTAAAGAAATTTGGAGGACAGCTACCTGGCCAATTGCCCAAAAGGGTTCCGTGTTTGTGCCCATTCCAAAGAAAGGTGATCCAATAGAATGCAGAAATTATCGAACAGTGTCATTAATATCACGTGCAAGTAAAATTTTGCTGAAGATCATTCAAAAATTGTTGTAGCGGTACATTGACAGGGAACTGCCAGAAGTTCAAGCCGGATTGAGAAGAGGATGTAGAATGAGGGATATCATTGCTGATGTCAGATGGAACTTGGCTGAAAGCAGAGAGTACCAGAAAGACGTTTACCTGTGTTTCATTGACTATGCCAATGTATTTGGCTGTGTGGATCACAACAAATTATGGATAACATTGCAAAGAATGGGAATTCCAGAACACTTAACTGTACTCATGAGGAACTGGTACATAGACCAAGAGGCAGTCGTTTGAACAGAACAATGGGATACTGGTGGGCTTCAGGGTTGTATCCTTTCACCATACTTACTTGATCTCTATTGAACCCTGGTGGCACTGTGGTTAAGGGCTTGACTGCTAACCAAAAGGTCAGCAGTTTGAATCCACTGGCTGCTCCTTGGAAACCCTATGGGGCAGTTCTACTCTGTCCTACAGGGTCCCTATAAGTCAGAATCAACTGGATGGCAATGGGTTTTTTTTTTTCTTTAAATGCTGAGCAAATAATCCCAGAAGTTGGACTATATGAAGAAGAATGTGGCATCAAGATTGGAGGAAGACGCATTGACACCCTCTGATATGCAGATAACACAACCTTGCTTGCTGAAAGTGAAGAGGACTCGAAGCACTTACTGATGAAGATCAAAGACTACAGCCTTCAGTATGGATTACATCTCAGCATAAAGAAAACAAAAAGCCTCACAACTGGACCAATAAGCAACATCATGATAAAAGGAGAAAATATTGAAGTTGTCAAGGATTTCATTTTACTTGGATCCATAATCAACGCCCATGGAAGCAGCAGTCAGGAAATAAGACGACATATTTTGTTGGGAAATCTGCTGCAAGAGACCCCTTTAAGGCGCTGAAAAGCAAGTATGTCACTTTGAGGACTACGGTGCACCTGAGTCAATCCATGATGTTTTCAATCGCCTCATATGCACACAAAAACTGGGCAACAAGTAAGGAAGATTGAAGAAGAATTGACACCTTTGAATTATGGTATTGATGAAGAATGTTGAATATACCATGGGCTACCAGAAGAACAAACAAATCTGTCTTGGAAGAAGTACAGCCAGAATGTTCCTTAGAATCAAGGATGGCAAGACTTTGTCTCATGTACTTTGGACATGTTATCAGGAGGTACCAGTCCCAGGAGAAGGACATGATGCTCGGTAAAGTGGAGGTTCAGCAAGAAAGAGGAAGATCCTCGATGAGATGGATTGAAACAGTGGCTGCAACAATGGGCTCAAGCATAGCAAAGATTGTGATGATGGTGCAGGACCAAGCAGTATTTCATTCTGTTGTACATAGGATTGCTATGAGTTGGAACTGACTTGCCAGCACCTAACAAAAAAATACAGAATAGACTATACCTGGATATTGATTCTACTTACTCTGTTGTCTTCAAAAGATAAAGAAAGAATTCTTCAGGCATACAAGACAGAAAAAGCGAATCACCTAGAAGTGGAAAGCAAGCAAACTTCAGGTTTTTTGCAGTGAATTCAATGTCTCATGCCTACCGCGTTCTGAGGAAAAGGAAAGCGAGATCTAGGACTATTATACCCAGCCAAGATGTCAATCAGATCTAGAGGCACAAAGGAGACATTCTCAAATGGAAAGCAACTCAGAGAGCATGGCCCAAGTTCAGATGTCCTTCCTGGGAAAAAAACAAACTTAAAGGTAAAATTCAGTCAAATCAAAGAAATATCAAAATAAATAATTCAGGAATGGAAAAGCCACCGTGAAAGGGTGGGTGGAAATACACCTAAAATCAGAAACTATTTTTGAAATTATGCACAGTGTGGTTAAAGAACAGGTAGTAATGATCTGAAACCTTGACAGAGCAAAAAACCCAATACAATTAGCAAACATTGGGGGGTGGAGGAGAGGAAGAGAAGCAGGATGGTTAACATCGCCCCCCTTCAGAGCAGGGATGCCATCCAAAATAAGGAATCCCACTCCGAGCCCACTGTGATCCTACCAGCCCTGCTAAAAGGAATGGGGCTTCTTGGAAAAATGACTGATTCTAGGGCACGGGAGGTAGTAGGAGAGCTGGAGAATCCTGTTTTCTTAGAAAACAAGGAAGTCACAAAGGGGAATAGGGGTCACGTCAAAGGATATAGAGGCCAGCTGGCCAAGACTCCCAGTGGCCAGAGTAAGGACAATGGAGCATCAAAAAGGGAATGATGGAAATGTGGTGTATGGGTGTCCTGTTGCTGCTGATTATCACAGACTTAGGGGCTTAGGACAACACAGATTTATTTTCTCACATTTCTGTTGCACAGAAGTCTAAAATCAAGGTGTGGGCAGGCTGGTTCTTCCTGGAGGCTCCAGGGGAGACTCTGTTTCCTTACCTTTTCCGGCTCTAGGTGCCCCCGCATTCCTTGGCTTGTGGCCATGCATCACGCCAACTTCTGCGTCCGTCCTTGCATCTCCTCTGATCTGACCCTCCTGCCCTCTTCGTGTAAGGGCCCTTGTGATGGCACCGGACCCACGTGGGTAATCTAGGACAACCTCCCCTCCTCAAGATCCTTAACTTATCACGTTTGCAACGTCCCTTTTGCCACGTAAGGTAAAACATTCACAGGTTTTTGGGTTTAGGATGTGGACATCTGTGGAGGCCGTTGTTCTGTCTCCCACACGTGGTGAATCTATGAAACCCCACAGGGCAATGCATGATCCTCAGAAAGAGAAAAATCCGGAAAAAAATCCCACCTGTCACCATTTGAAGCTATTAAACACCACCTTACTTGGAAAACTGGTAATTAAAGAGAAAGGAATGGGTGCTTCTTCCTGTTTTTTCAGCAGAAATTTTATTGTGGGGTACGCGCCTCGCTCCCATTGACAAAGGCAAGCACCGTTTACAGGAGGACACAGCTAACAGTGGTGAGGGGAGCAGAGGTTGGCCGCAACAGCCCATGGGGGTGCAGGGCCCCGGCGGGGATGGGCAGTGGGGCTCAAACCTACTGACACATGGTCGGGGGGAACTGGATGTTGGATGGTGACAGGTCTCCTGGAGGTGACCACCATGGAGGGGCCAGGCTATCATCTCAATGGAGAGACAACTCGGACATTCACTTTTGTCCACCAGGCCCTCCAGACCCAGCTCCCAGGTCCCGAGAGGAACAAGCTGACCAACCCAGGGAGAGGCCAGAAGACATCGGCCAACGGTGGGACGTCCTACTGGACCAGAGCCTGGAGTAGTAACCATCTATGCTGCGTAACAAGTTTGTGGCTCAAAACAACCCAGTGTATTCTCTCACGGTCTGGAGGTTAGAAGTCCGGGCACAGCTGAGCTGGGTTTTGTGCTCAGGGTCTCCCAAGGCCCAATCAAGGTGTCAGCAGGCTGGGCTCTGATCTGGAGGCTCTGGGGAAGACTGTTCCTTGTCTCTTCCAGTTTCTGGTGGCCCCAGCATTCCGTGGCTTGTGGCCACGTCACTCCAAGCTCTGCCTCTGTGGTCACCTGGCCCTGTGTGTGTCAAATCTCCCTCCCCTCATAAGGACACGTGTGAGTGCTCTCAGGACCCACCGGGTAATCCAGGATTGTTTCCCATCTCAAGATTCCTCTCCCCCATGGTGCCTGGAGAATGTGGATGAAGCCCCCTGGTCGCAGGGGTGGGGAGGCTGCACGGGGGGCTTCACAAGGGGGCTGGGAAGCCCGACCACCCTCTATGTCAGTGGAGCATTGTCCCTGCCATGGTGCCAACCCCCCAGGCTATTACAGCCACCAGCAGGCACAGCAGTGGCATCCTCGGCTGTTCCCCCCCCACTGGTTAGTCAGTCTGAAGAGGCTGCTGGGGGACCCAGGAAAGTTGACAGAGGTGAGGGGGAGGGACAGAATCAGTGCATTAACTAAGGAACTAATTAGGTTTGCAGGCCAGGGTGAGGCCTTCCCAAGTCTGGCCAGGATTCCAAGGGTTGGACAGGTGGGCGTTGGAGGTGGGGTTCGCCTTCCCAGAGTACATCACTTTGCCCTCATGAGATGTCCCTGAGGTGGCAGATGAGGCCAGGGTGGGACAGAGAGGCGGAGCTGGCACTCAAACCACGGGCCTGGGGCCCAAGGTCAGGTCCTGCTGGGCAGGCGTGGAAGGGAACCTGGGGTGCCGTGGGCAGAGCACCCCGTCCCCAGGCTGCCCCAGGCCAGCTGCTCCCATCCTGAGAGGCACTCCTGGCCTGTGACAGGCCCTCCATCCAGTCCTGGGAAAGGACCAAGACACATAAGGGCAAGGCTCCTGGGCCTGCGGCTGGGGCTCTGCTGTGAGAGAGGACTCCGGTCGTCCCTGTCTGCCACAGACCCGAGGAGGGGCTAGGAGCCTCATGTCCACCCCCTCAGACTCCCCTCAGCCACCTCCCTGGTGGAGCTCCCTGCCCCAGCCCAGACGCTTTTTCGGCTCCTCCTGGCCCCACCACCCCAGACCCGGTAGTCGGTAGTCATCCTCGGGGGCACTTGGGGCTCCCTGTGGGGGAGGCCGTGGGGGGAGGTGGCTGGCAGGCCTTTCTCCCACCCCAGCCAGCCCAGGGGTCTTGGTGGAAAGCGGCCCCTGGAGCTATGCCCCTTGACCCTGTGGGGTTCCAGATCAGGGAGACACAGGGGTCCCTGGGGCTGTGCCTGCCCACCCTGCCTTGGTGGGCCTCCCGCACATTGTTCCTGGAGGCCACGCCCTCCTCTGCACAGGAACTTCCAGGCTCCCACTGTGCAGCCAGCGGGCAGGCTTTGTTTCCTGTTTCCCGTTCGGAGCATATTTCACATTGACTCAGGGTCACCTGGAAAAACAGCCCAGCAAGCAGGCAGAAGGTGTCCTCACCAAACTCGCTCCCCTGAGTCTGGCCAGAGGTCCCGCGCCCCACAGTGACCACCTTGCATGCTTGGGCCACAGCGTGGGCCTCCCCACAGCCCCACCCTGGTCACTTCATTAATGACCAGAGAAGGGGTGGGGGTGCAGCCTGGGACCCCCACTTCTAGGGGCTGCCCCGCTTGAACCTGAGCCCTCTGCTGGGGGCGTGGTCTGAAGTACTTGACAGACCCAGAAAACCCATTGCTGTTGAGGTGATTCCAACTCATAGTGACCGTATAGGATAGAGTAGAACTGCCCCATAGGGTTTCCAAGGAGCGGCTGGTGGATTTGAACTGCTGACCTTTTGGTTAGCAGCCAAGCTCTTAACCACTGTGCCACTAGGGCTCCTTCTAGACCCAGAAGTTCCTGCAATTATCCGTGTGACCGTGGACAGGTCCCCTTCCCTCTCTGGGCCTCAGTTTCTCCATCTGCTGGGGTAGGGTTGGGCCAACAGACCTTGGAGGGCCCCTGGGCTGGCTTTGTTACACCCAAATGTCCCTACACTGGTTGCTGTGCCCTCCATCTCCCCCGTGGGGTCTGGGGCAGCTGGTCCTGTTTACAAGTGGGGACACTCAGGCCCAGGGGAGGCGCTGCATCACCTGAAGGCCCCGCACCATGGGGTGTCCCACACTCCATCTCACACATGCCCCTGTCACCAGCACGGTGTCCCTCTGTGTCCTCGTTCCTTTACTCACCATCCACTCACTGTCCCCTGGCCCAGTCCTGACCTCCCAGGGCCGGGGTGACCCGGGCCCCAGAACCCACACCTGGGGGGCAGGCAGGGAGGAAGGTGAGGCCTGTACCCGGGTCACAATCTCCACAGTAGGGGGGCACGGCCCCTCTCCTCCCCCACCCTGACGCAGGCCGCACTCTCCTTGCCCACCCTGACACAGGCACCCCCTCCCCAGGCCCCTGTTCCCTGCTGGGACCCCAAGTGATAGCAGGAGCAAACCACACCTGGCCCCCAACCCCACGTGTCACAGCCAAGCAGGGGACACACACGCCCCAGCCCTGATCCAGAAAATGATAAACACCCTAGAGGTATCTTCCTTACTCGGGACACCCTGAAGCACACTGAATCAGCCGGAACCTTCCAGGGACCACAGCAGCCTCTCCTGCTCGCATCAGACAGACCTTGGTTCGATCTCGCAGGAGGCCAAGAATGGGTCCCTGATACCACAGGCAGCGGGTCAGCACCAGGGTCCAGGACCGCCCAGCACCCACATGCCCACGGCCTCTCCACTGTTTTTGTTGGTGGGCTCCCAGAACCTGAAGGTACGTCGTGCGGGGGCCAGGCCACTCACCCGGAGGACAAGGGACTGACTCCTGGAGCAGGGGGGTGCAAAGACTCCTTGGCCCGGGCCAGCAGGCAGAGCCAAGGGGCTGTGGGGGTCCTGGGGTCAGGTGGGCCTGGGCGAGGGAGGGTTAGGAGGGGTTAGGGGCCTACCAGGAGGCCCTGGCTGGTGCAAACAGCTAGTGCATTTAGCCGGTAACCAAAAGGTTGGAAGTTCAAGTTCACCCAGAGGTGCCTTGGAAAAAAGTCCTGGTGATTGACTCCTGTAAAGCTTATAGCCATGGAAACCCTATAGCTACGGAAACCCTATGAAGCCCAGTTCTGCTTTGACACCCGCGGAGGCACCATGAGTCAGTATCGACTCAAGGCCAAGTGGGGCCCATCCAGAGAGGTTGGCATCTGGGCCTGGCAGCGGCCAAGAGGGTGGGGGGCTCCCTGGGAAGTGATGCTGGATGCTGGGAGGTGCATCCTGGGAGACCCCCAGTCATGGGGCCTGAACAGCCAGCTGGCTGGGCTGGGAAGGGCCGGTGTGTGGGGAGACTGGGGACTTGGCTTTAGACCCAGAGAATCCTGGGTGCCAGGCGACATGTTGCCCAGAGCACTCTTATCCTATCCCGCATGGGTCCAAAAGTGGCAGGTGACCCCCACGCTCAGCTGGGTCCCGCAGCCTGGCATGGGCAGGGGGAGGACAAGCGCCTGAGGGGTCCCCGCAGAACCACCACCAGGCCAACCCGGCCAATCCGATCTGTTAGCGAGGTAGCCTGACCTGGAGCAGAGGGAGCGCCCAGGGCGGGTTTAAACATAACTCCCCTCGGGCTGCGTGGCTGGCGTTTCCCGGAGCTCAGCAGCCTCCATGGGAAGAGCGCCAGGGGACGGTGGCCGCCTGGCGGCTGAGGACTCTCCCTGCTCCAGGCCTGGGAACCTGGGTGGCAAAAGGGCGGCCCGTCCTCCCCTCGGCACCCACCCTTGGTGGGACAGCGCGCATCCCAGATCCCAGCGGTTGGCGCAGCTCAGGCCCCAGTGATGGCGGGCGCTCCCACCCTTCCTGGAGCCCCAGCCCCAGTGGGGGAACCTGCCAAAAACCCCAGGCTCCTGTCCTCCCCATCCCTGCCTCCCTTCCCAAACCTCTCAAAAAAAAGCCAAATACATTGCCTTGGAGTCAGTTCCGACTCACAGGGAGGGTTGTTTTTGGTTGTAATCTTTACAGAAGCAAGTCACCAGGCCTTTCTTCTGTAGTGCCGCTGGGTGGGTTTGAATTGCCAACCTTTCAGTTAGAAGATGAGAGCAAACAATTTGTACCACCCTGGGACCTTTCTGAAACCTCCTTCTGACGTCCCCCTAAGGGACCGTCCACTGACCCTAAAACGACACCATCCCCCCTCGACCTCAGCAGGCATCCACCTAAGGGACGGTCCCCTAACCCAGGGTTCATCACGTCATGGGCCACGTCTGTACTTATCCACCCAGCACCTTCTATGCCAGTGCATGGAGCCCTCCCTAGACAGCCTCTCACTGCATCCAGCCAGAGGTACATTTGGTGTGTCTGAGAACAGAGCGGCTAGTGGCCAAAGGAGCCTCCACACGGGAGCAGGGTGTCTACAACCAGCGCCACCGAAGAGGGAAGCTAGAGGAGGAGGCTGGAGGAGGAGGGAGGAGGAGGAAGCTGGAGGAGGAGGCTGGGGAGGGAGGCTAGAGGAAGAGGCTGGAGGAGGCTGGAGGAGGAGGCTGGAGGTGGAGGAGGTTGGAGGAAAAAGGGGCTGGAGGATGAGGCTGGAGGAGGAGGCTGGAGGTGGAGGAGGTTGGAGGAAGAAGGGGCTGGAGGATGAGGCTGGAGGAGGGGGCTGGAGGTGGAGGAGGGCTGGAGGAGGAGGCTAGGGGTGGGAGGCTAGAGGAAGAGGCTGGAAGAGTCTGGAGGAGGAGGCTGGAGGAAGAGGAAGTTGGAGGAAGGGGCTGGAGGAGATCTTCCAGGGCAGGTGGGCAACCTTCTGGACTGGTTGGGCTGCCCTTGACTTCTACACCTTCATTGACATTTGTGATGACCGTTGTTGCCTTTTACTTCAAAAAGGAACAAGGTCCAGCAGACAGGGGAGGGGATGCAGGAGGCTGGGCCCCAGCGGGGTGGGGGATGAAGAGGGGACAGCTCAGACAGAGGCCCTCCCAAAGCTGCTCGGCTTTCAGGCGGACACCTGGGGGCTGCCTTGTGGCAAAGAGCCTGGGACTGGCTAACTGTCCTGGCCAGTGGTAGGGGCTCAGGGTGGGCAGGGTCCAGGAGGGGCAGAACAGAGCAAAGCTTCCCAGGAAGACTGCCTGCCCACCCCACTGTGTGGGTGCAGGCTGGGCTAGGGGGCCTGGGCCCGGGGGGAGAGTAGTCAGGATGGTGGAGGCAGGAGGGCAGGATGGTGGAGGGTGGGGGGCAGGATGGTGGAGGCAGGGAGCAGGATGGTGGGAGGGCAGAATGGTGGAGGGTGGGGGCAGGATGGTGCAGGCAGGGGGAATGGTGGAAGAAAGGGGCAGGATGGTGGAGGGTGGGGGGCAGGATGGTGGAGGCAGGAGGCAGGATGGTGGGAGGGCAGAATGGTGGAGGGTGGGGGGCAGGATGGTGGAGGCAGGGGGCAGGATGGTGGGGGGCAGGATGGTGGAGGCAGGGGGCAGGATGGTAGAGGGTGGGGGAATGGTGGAGGCAGGGGGCAGGATGGTGGAGGCAGGGGGCAGGATGGTGGAGGCAGGGGGCAGGATGGTGGAGGCATGGGGCAGGATGGTGGAGGCAGGGGCAATGGTGGAGGGGAGGGGCAGGATGGTGGAGGCAGGGGGAATGGTGGAGGCAGGGGGAATGGTGGAGGGAAGGGGCAGGATGGTGGAGGGAAGGGCAGGATGGTGGAGGCAGGGGGAATGGTGGAGCAGGGGGAATGGTGGAGGCAGGGGGAATGGTGGAGGGAAGGGGCAGGATGGTGGAGGGAAGGGGCAGGATGGTGGAGGGAAGGGGCAGGATGGTGGAGGCAGGGGCAGGATGGTGGAGGGAAGGGGCAGGATGGTGGAGGGAAGGGGGGCAGGATGGTGGAGGGAAGGGGCAGGATGGTGGAGAGAGTCAGGCTCCAGGGCCTTGAGAAGAAGGAGGCAGGAGCCAGGCTGGGGCTCCTCCAGGGGGAAGGAGGCACTGTGAAGCCATTCAAGGCCATTTCTTCCCCTGGGGGACAGTTCTCAGCACCTCCGCCCTCCACGCGCTCATGCCAGCCCCACTCAGGCTGCCGGCTGCGGGCTGTGGGCTCTCAGCAGCACTTTGCAGCCAGCTCGGTGACTGCTTGGCTATTAACAATTACAGGAGGGCGGCCCCCAGGGGTGACTGTTCCCTAGAGGCCCCTGCCCTGGCCTCTCCCTCCCTCGCATGGAGGCAGCTGGCCATTCACAGCTTTGGGGAGCTTTGCATGCCCCACCTCCTCTTCCCCAAGCTGGAGGGGGCAGGTCCAGCAGAGCTGAGGAGGGGCGTGGAGCCACCCACAGGGAACCCAAGGTCTCTCGGAGGCCCAGCTGCCCGCCTCTGCAGCCCTGTCAACAGTCAACAGTCCCCCTGCAGGGATCTGGCCGGAGGGCGGCTGCTTCTCCACTTTCCTGCCTTCCCAGGTCTCCGCTTGCTGTGTGAACAAATATTTGGTGTTGCTCAACTCCAAGAACCCAGCCCAGTTACTCTTCCTGTCAGAGGACGAAGAGGGCGCAGCCCAGCGGGGCCCCTTCTGGACCATGTTCTGACCGGGGGTGGCCTTGGCCGTGGGCGTTCTTCTGCAGGAAGGCAGTGCTCATCTCCACGGCACGCCTGGGGAGGGGCTCCTGGTCTGGGTCCGCCAACCTGGGCCTGCATGGGCCCAGCCTTGCCTCCTCCCCCTGCCTGGAGCCCCAGAACCAGGCTGGGCCACCCTGGGAGCACCCTACCTGCCCACCGCCCTGTCCCCACGTGGTGGGTGCACCAATCTGTGACATCAACTCCAGCTGTGGCTTTGGGGACCCCCAGGGGCTGACCCCCTCCCCTGGGGGCTGGCGTGTGAAGCTGTGGAAAGCAGCTGGTCCCGGGCAAGGCAGCCAGGTGGGGGCTCACTGCCAGGTCACCTCCTACCTGTGGCTCTCCCAGCCCAAGACTTCCTGGCGATTCTACTTCTTGTGGGAGGTACCCTCCCCTCCCCCTTCCTCCCTGCTTCGCATCTCAGTGTACAAGCCTCACTCCATCCAGCTCTGGGCAGGGAAGGGCAGGGCCAAAGCCAGCTAAATGACAGATCAGAGAACTGAGGCTCTGAGAGGTTACTGGCTCCCCCAGGACACCAATTAATGGGGATACCTGTCATGGCCACAGGTCCCCGGGCGGCACAGCCAGTTTGCACTTAGACTACTAATCTAAAGGTTGGCAGTTTGAATCCACCCAGTGGTGCCATAGAAGAAAGGCCTGGTGATCTGCTTTGTAAAGATTACAGCTAAGAAAACCCGATGGAGCACAGTCCTACTCTGCAACACTTGGGGTCGCCATGCGCTGGAATTGACTGGACGGCAATGTCTGGTTTGGTTCCGGTCTGTGGCCACACACACCATTTGCAAAGACTTCTTGCACCTCCTGTCTCTTGCCCCTTCACCCCCACCATTTGAGGGGTGCCACTCCCCCCTGCAGGAGCAGGAGCCTCATGGAGGGGGCACATCCTGTGCCAGGTCTGCAGTTCCTGAGGGGGACACTCAGACCCCAAGTCTGTCCCCCCCAGGATCCTGGCACCCACTTAGTTTCCCAGGGCAGCTCAAATGGAGGGGGGGGGGGCAGGGCCCCAGGCCTCCCTAGCTACTCCTCTGGGTTCCTTGGGGCCTGGCTCTGGGGCAGAGGGGCAGTGTGATGCCCCAGGGTGGACAGGGGGCCCCAGACCTTGGGGGGGATCAGAGGTGGACTGTTGCTGAGAGTCCTGCTCCCGGGAGCCCCCAGAACCAGCCAGCGGTGAGGGGCACCCAGGACCCCTTCCGCTCCTTTCCCAGCTCGGCAAGCCTGCCCCCACTCTGGGAGCTGCCTCAATTGGCCACGTGGGTGAGGCTGCAGTGACTCACTGCTAGTGGCCTCGCCCTTGGAGAACAGCGTCCGGAGTCTGGGTGAAGCACGACCCTCTCCCACAGAGCCTGCCCTGGTGTGCGAGAGGAGGACAGGGCTGGGGACTGCCAGGAGGAGAGAAGGCCACAGAAGCCTGGGCAGCGTGGAAGGTGGGAGAGGCTGGTGCTGCCTCTGCCGAGCCCCCGCTCTGTGTCCCCCGTGGTACACAGCCCACACCTTGCCCTAACCCCCGGTGCCCCAGGTAGAAACCACTTCCCTCAGCACACTGGCCCACCGGCCTGCAGCTTGGGGTGTCTGGGCTGGGAGCCGAGCGGGGAGTCCCTTGTGTCTTTGTGAAGGTTGGGGCTCAGGGGATCTCAGGACCTGCTGGCAGGGCAGGTCCCGCCCCAGCTTCCCAGTCTCCTGCCACCCCAACAAGCCCTAGGGAACAGTGTGCATGCAAGAGGGAACCTTCCAGAGTCTGGGGGGGGGGGGCGTGAGAAGGGCACGGCCAGACCCGCCTGGGCAAGCGAGGCTCGAGCAGAGACTCCCGAGGGCTCCCTGTGGCTGCTGCTGGCACACAAAGACCCAATCACTCCCAGCCCTGGGCTTCTAGAACCCAGGCTCCCCTTTCCTATACCCAGACCAGAGGCAATCTTCCAGGAAGGCCCCCCAATCCCCATGACGAATGGAAGTAAGGAGGGAGGTGGGAGCTGGCCAGAAAACAGGTGAGGCTCACAGCTTTGTAGGTCCCACCTTGCCTGTTCCTCGTGTCCTCTGGGGCGCAGCCAGCCACGTGCCTCGCAGGGGTCCAATGCAGGCGAGACCCTCGCCCCCTGCCCCTGGCCCCCCTCTAGCCTCTGGATGAGCAGATGCTGGAGACGCCCCAACAAGCAGCCCCACCCCATCTGGCAGCTCTGAGGCCAGCCCGCCCCACCCAGCCTGGGGTGAGATGTGGGGTGGGGGCACCTTTCCCAGACGGCCTGGCAGAGTCTTCCTTCCCACATGGCATCTCTCAGGGCCCGCCAGTTGTGCAGACCCCAGGGTGGCGTCTGAAAGACATGACCTCCACGCTCTTTCCTTCCATTTCATTTCATTTCCAACTGCAGATGGGCACCCGGGAGGGCAGACAGCGCAACGGCTCAGATACCCGGAGCCACCAAGGTCTCCCCTGCCCACACACAGACCCACGCAGACACAGACACACACACAGACACACGCACACACACACACATACAGACACACACGCAGACACATACAGACATACACAGACACACACACGCACACACCTCCAAACACAAGATACCATCAGCCCGGTCCCTGTGAGGCTGCTGGGCCGGTCACACAGGAGACAGACCCTCCAACAGGGTCCAGCAGAAAGTAGACTGGGGTTGCCAGGGGTTGGGGGAGCGGAAAGCGACTGCTTAGTGGGCCCAGGGTCCTCTTTCGAGGCGATGAAAAAGTTCTGGAGCTGGACAGCGGTGACGGTTGAGTTGTGAATGCACTAAATTTCACCAACGGTGAATTTTATGTTTTGTATATTTTAAGAGAACAAGCCAGGGCCTAGGACATGGCATCAGATTAATGCTCCCAGTCCCCAAGGAGGCGGGACAGTTCTCCCCAGGGCAGACCCACGGCCACTCTAGCCGAAGGCGAAATCTTCCCATCATTCTCTGGGAATGAACAGACGTGTTATTGTATCAACCACGCTGGTCTGCTCCCGTCATCCAGAGGCCGGGCACCAGCCAGGGAAAATGGCACCAGGCAGGGAAGATGGGCACCTTTCCTGCCGGCGCCCGAAGAAGCTCCTGCTGTGGCTGTTTTGAAGAATTAACCCAGTCCCACCTGAGCAGGCACCCAAGCCTGGCGCTGACGTAGAGATGTGGCACACACAGGTGGGCTCAGGGAAAACTCTGCCCTGTGCTCCAAGCCAGCACCAGCCTAGCCTACCGCCTGGGCTGAGAGTTAAGCAAACTCTTGACCTGAGCGTTTGTGCTTCGGCGGGTTTATTCATGGCTGGTATTTAGACCAACGACAAGTTGACTCAGAGGGTCTCCCAGCGGGCCTCTGAGTCCTTGATTTTAAACGGATGAAGATTTGGGTTCTGTCTTCCCTCGACTCGGCTCATGCCACTGCATGTCCTGTGAAGTAGGGGAGAATATTCCGTCTCCAGCAGGCAGAGCGATTTTAAAAGTCGTTTTCCTTAAGCTTTAGAGCTCCTTACACACACAGTCCCCAAACGCTGACCCTGCTCAGTTCTCCAGTTGCGCTTTCAGCAAGGGGCTATTCTGAGAGCTGTTTGTGTCCTGACAATTTCCAGCCGCGGACTTTTTTGTGCTAACGTGAATAATCAGGAAAAATGCAAATCTGCTCCCCCGGGACCGGGCTGCGGTGACCAGACCCGCGGAAAGGCCAGCGCCGCCCCTTGCGCAAGGGAGGGAAGGAGAGCGTCGGGACTCGGCCGCAGGCTCCGGCGTCTGCCCGGGAAGTCCGGAAAGCTCGCCCACAGGCGGGTGTGAGCGCGCCTCTCAGGAGGCTGACGGAGCTAAGTGCCGGCTGTTTACCCAAAACAGCTATTTGGGGAAAAGGCAAAGGCAAAAGCAACGTTTCTTCCAGCTGCCTGCCAGCCCGCGCGTATTAACATTTCCACCGCTCAAAGACTCCTGCTCATTTTGATTTTTTACCCCAGGAGAATTTGAGGCGAGGGACCATCCTCACGCTGAACAAGTGACCACAGCGTGCGCCTGAAGGACACTACCCCTCAATTAATATTTAATAGGGGACCACAGCACGCGTCTGGAGGACATCAGCCTGAGCGCTTCCGCCCTGCCTCTTCCCCCAAATTAGCAGAGCTGAGGGTTTGGGGGGCTGAGGGCGGACGGGGGCATGGCCGCAGATCGGTCTCTGGGGAGACCCCCCCACCACAGTGCCCCCTGTTCCCATCCCCAGGCCCCCTCCGAAGACAGCGCTTCCCGATGCCTCCACCTCCCTCTGAACTTCCTCCGTTTCCCACAAGCCGGGAAAGTTGCGGGTCGCCAGGGTGCCGGCGCGAGCCGGGGCCGGAACCGGCCTTCAGCACCGGGGACAGCGGCCGGCGCGGCGGGGACCAACCGGCCGCGGGCAAGGACCTGGCCGACCCCCGCCCTACCTGTCGTCGTTCTGGAAGGACTGGTCGCCCAGCAGCAGGTCCCGAAAGCGATACCGCGGCGGCAGGGGCAGCACCTCCGAGTCCAAGTCGGTCATCTTGAGGCCGGCGATGTTCAGGAGCACGCCGTCCCCGCGGCAGCCTTCCCCGGCGCCGGGCTGCCTGCAGGCACACGCCAACGCCCCCTCAGCAAGCCGCGGTCGGCGGGGACGCGCCGCGCAGCCTGGGGGGCCCCCACCGAGCGGCGGGGGGCGGGGCGGCTCCCGGAGACGGGGTCGGGCGGGGAGGGGACGGCCGGGTGCGCTGGGCGGGGCTCGCTCCAAGGCGGCTCCGGGGCGGGAGGAACCGAGGGATGGGGGCAGGAGCCCACAACCGTCCCCGGTCCCACCTCCCCCTTCCCTCGACCCCGCCGCGGGTCAGTGCAAGACCTCCCGGCGCTCACAGCCTTTGCCAAGGCTCCTTGACTCCTCTTCCTCCAGGGCCAGAATCCCCACCTCTACTCCAAAGACCCCCGTCTCAGACCCTCAAGCTACTTGGGGCGGGTGGCAGTGGAGTAGCCGGAGGTTTAAGAACAGGCCCTGTCCTGCCTCCCTGGGGCCAAGCAGCTCGGGTCAGATCAGAATCTGTGGAGGGTGGTGTGGGAGAGGGCGGAATCCCTCTGCCCAGAGCTGCCTGCAGAGGGACCACAGACACCCCCTCCCCATCCCCTGAGTCATAGAGACCTGCAGGGGGGAGTGAGGGAGCTGATCAGGTGTCTGGAGGGTCCCTGGGGTCCCTGCAGTCTTTGAGGCCCAAGTGCCAGTCTCCCAGCTCCTGCCCCCCCGCCCTCCTCCCCATCTGAGTGAGTCTTGGTCGCACTGCAGTCACCAGCCCGGGGCTCCTGGGCAGCTGCCAGAAGAGTCACCCTGGGCCCCAGTTCCCAGCCTCCACGGGCAGCAGTCCCCAAAGCCCTTGGGACAGTAGCCTTGTTGTGGGGCTCCAGGAACCCTCTTCCTCAAATCAGAGATCGTGACCCTCTGCTCACAGCACACAACACCTGACTCCCACCGAAGCAGTTTGCCAGCCATCCCCGAGGTCAGCACAGACTGTCCCCAAGGCACAGATGGCAACTGAGGCTGGGGTGTCAGCGCCAGAGGGAAGCCAGGCTACATCCCAGGTCCCTGAGCCCAACCAGCGCCAAGGTCTCCTGGAGCTCCGTATCACATGGATGTGTGTGAAACAGGGGTTTTAGCCACAGCCTCAGCCTCCAGACTGAGCATCGCCCCTATCTGCCTCCTCAATGAACAGATACTCCTGGCTGGACAGACCCCCGGGCAGGGCAGACCCTGGAAAAGGGCAGACCTTGGAGAAGGGCAGGCCTCCGGGCAGGGCAGACCCCAGGAAGGCAGACCTTGAAGAAGGGCAGACCTCCAGGCAGGGCAGACCCCAGGGTAGGCAGACCCCCGGGAAGGGTGTAACTCTCTACATGGGCCCAGGACAGGTCTCCTGGGTCCCTTCCAAGCCAATTCAGGGTAGGCAGGATGAGCTAAGAGGACGAGGGGTCTCCTTTGTCCCCAGGGCGCGCCCAAGGCTCGTGACTAGTAGGTGGGGTGGGGAGGTAAGAGGGAGGAGGCTGGCTGGGCTTGGCTGACAGCACTCGGCTCCCTGTCCTGGGACAGCGAGGCAGTGTACCGAGACCAGGAGAGGCGGCACTCACCTGGTCCCCGTGGCCTGAGTGCCCGCTACCACGCCTTCCAGTTGAGAAGGGAAAGCGCATGGTCTGAGCCCCCACTGAACACCCACCCCGTGTCCCCCACTCGCCTCCCCGGCAGCAGGCAGGCAGGCTTGGGTACTCGCATCTTGCAGACGTAGAGATGCTCAACGGACTGGTCTTGAGCTGCCAGCAAACTGCTCCCCCCCTTGCTGTTCTCTGGGGTCACAGGTCAACCCTGGGATCTGGCAGTGTTGGGAAGACAACATTTTCCTAACTACATCAGTGTGGCTGTGTGTTTTTCGTTAGTCACGAGGTGGCCGGGAGGTGTGGGGAGATGTGGGGAGGCGAGGAGGGGACCATGCAGATGGGGTTGGGGCTGTAGCTTCGGGCTTGGCTTATACTGAAAGCCCCTTCCAGTGGTGAGACCCTTGTTTTCCCAGCCCCGGCTGTCTCTGCCACTCTTGCCCTTTGGCGCTGCTGTGGGCTTCCAGGGAAGAGCTCAGGAGTGGGGCCCCCTGTTTGGACCAGGAGCCCTGAGACCTCCCCCCTGCTCTGTGGCCGGGGTGGTGAGCACCTCTCTGGGCCCCAGTTCCTGCTCCGGCCGCCCCTGTCCCCGTGGAGCTGTGGCGATGGTCAGTTGCGTAGGCTGTGGATAGGCATCCCACAGGTCTCCTGGTGCCCCACGGCCTCCCCAGCATAGCGAAGCTCCATGCACTTGGCTGCCTGTGCGCTGGCCCAGGGCCAGGGGCCGCCAGGTCACTGGGAAATGTGCCTGGGGTAGGAGGGGCTCGGCACTCTGCTGAGCAGCTGTCCTGCGCCCTCATGGAGTGCGAAGGTCTGGTTGGTGAGTGATCTGTGTGGGACACCAGCACGGGTACTGTCCATCCTCCGAAGCTGAGATGGCTGGAGTGGGCGTGAAAGGAGACCCTACAGCAGCCTCCCACTCTGCCTCTTTGCCACCTCTTTCCCTCGCCCTCCTCCCCTTTGTGACCTAGGCCACACAAAAGGATTATCAATTTGTGTGAGAACTCAGGGCTATGGCGGTTCAGGAGAGCGTGCATCTCCAGATTCTTGCCATCCCTTCCAGGTAGAATTCCTGAGGACAGGTGTCAGCCCTGCTATGGGACACGCCATGTGCTGGGAGCCAGGGCAGAGCCAACAGGAGGGTGGTCCCGCCTCCCAGGCTGAGGCTGGGGTGGACACCACCAGGGAAGCCCATAGGGGCCTGATGACAAGAATGTGGCTCAGTCCTGGCTCCATTGGTCTTAGCCAGGTGGCCCTGGGCAAGTCACTTCACCTGTCTGAGGCTGTTTCCCCATCCGTACATGGATATACTGATGCCATTACCCTCTGGGGGGATGGTGAAGAGCAGAGAGGTAGTAAGTGTGCAGCGCTTAGCATTGTAAGTGCCTAATATACATGTCAGGTGGCAACTGGGCTGTTACCTCCGGGGAATAAGGCAGAGGCCCAGCCCCAGGCTTGGGGTGGCCAGTGCCCTGTCACACCCTCCCAGGTCAGTGGGAGACAACTTTGGGGCGCTCGTTTGCACTGCGACCTGCAAGCCCAGCCAGAGGAGCCGGGCGTTGAAGGAGGTGCACTCTGGCCACGCAGCAGGAAGTTCACTGCACACCAGTTGTGTTCCTTGCCCTCTAGCCTGTGGGCAGAGGACCCCCCAGCACCATCACCAGCTGCCATCGCCCAGGGCCAGCTGTGTGCTAGGCACCGCAGTGAGCCAAGCGATCGCGTCCCAGGAACATTACTATCCCCAGTGATGATGAGGAAACATGGGCTGGAGGGAGGGCTTAGCCCCAGGCCGTCCCTGCAGCCTTCTCATTCACCACTGGGCTACACTGCCTATGTTCCGAGGGCCAGGGATTTCTGCCTCTGTATCCCTCCCATACCTGCCCCCTTGCTGGTTGTTATGGATTAAATTGTGTCCCCTAAACAGGTATGTTAACGTCCTAACCCCTGGTACCTGTGAACGTGACCTTGTTTGGAAATTGGGTCTTCGAAGATGTCATCAGTTAACATGAGGTGATACTGAGTAGGGTGGATCCTAATCCCATTTCAGTGGTGTCCTTATAAGAGGAGAAGAGACACAGAGACACACAGGGGAAGAAGAAGGCTGTGTGAAGGTGCATCTACAAGCTGAGAAACACCTGGGGCCACCAGAAACTGAGAGAGACAAGAAGGATCTTCCCCTAGAGCCTACAGAGAAACCATGGCCCTGCCAATCCCCTGAATTTGGATTTCTGGCCTCCAGAATTGTGAGAGAATAAATTTCTGTTGTTTTAAGCCACCTAGTTTGTGGTACTTTGTTATGACAGCCCAGCAAAACTAATACAGTGATCAGGACTGAATGTTTAGTAAAGTGGTCAGAGAGATGCTTCTCCCACAAAGGCACCGGGCCCCAGTGGTTTTATAGTCAAGTTCTGCCATCTCAGTCAAATCACTCCAAAGCATAAGAAAAAATGGAAGTCAGTCTGCTCATTGTATAAGGCTGGACTAGTCCCACCACCAAAATCAGACATGGAAAGCACAAAAGGAGAGATTAAGCAACCTTTTCTATGACTATAAATGTAATAATCCTAAATAAACCATTAGCAAATGGAATCCAGTAACGTATGAAAATAATGATACACTGCCAAAACCAAATAGGGTTTATCTAAAAAATGCAGAGCACCTCACTGTATTAACAGATTAAAGTAGAAAACCCACAGGATCATGTCAATAGATACAGAAAAAGGATTTGTTAGGATCCAAAATTTATTAAAAAATTACATATAGAGGGCAACCGCCTTAATGTGATTAACAACAACAACAGGAGGAACCTACCAGAACTAAGCAAACACGGTGCACATTGGTGAAACATTGGTAGCATTCCCACTCAAGTTAGGAACACAGCAAGGTCGCCTGCCACCACAATAATGGAAGTCCTGGCCCATGCAATGAAGATAAAAAAAAGAATAAGAGGCATGTCTTAGGTTGGTGTCATGGATTGAATTGTGTCCCCCCAAAATATGTGTCAACTTGGCTAGGCCGTGATCCCTAGTATTGTGTGATTGTCCACCATTTTGTCATCTGATGTGATTTTCCTATGTGTTGTAAATCCTCCCTCTATGATGTTAATGAGGCAGGATTAGAGGCAGTTATGTTAATGGGGCAGGACTCAATCTACAAGATTAGGTAGTGTTTTAAGTCAATCTCTTTTGAGATATAAAAGAGAGAATCGAGCAGGCAGACAGGGGGACCTCATATCACCGAAAAAGCAATGCCAAGAGCAGAGAGTATACTTTGGACCCAAGGTTCCTGTGCTGAGAAGCTCCTAGACCAGAGGAATACTGATGACAAGGACCTTCCTCCAGAGCCGACAGAGAGAGAAAGCCATCCCCTGGAGCTGGCACCCTGAACTCAGACTTCTAGCCTCCTAAACTGTGAGAAAATAAACTTCTGTTTTTAAAGCCATCCACTTGTGCTATTTCTGTTATAGTAGCATAGATAACTAAGACATCTGAGATCTCTAGAGGAGCAAAACCAGTGAAGCATATATATATATATATGTATATATAGAGAGAGACAGAGACAGAGATTTATTTGAAGGAAATGGCTCATGCAGTTGTGGAGGCTGGCAAGTCCCAAGTCTGTGGGTCAGATATCAGGATGGAGGCTTCTCCTGACATACGTGGTTGCAGGAGCTGACAAACCCAGAATCAGCAGGTCAGACAGCAGGCTGCTGGCCCACAGGGCTGCAGGAGCTGGTGAATCCCAAAATCTACAGGTCAGATGGAAGGCTGCTGGCTCAAGAATCAGGGTGTCCCAAGAATCGGTGGTCAGAGGATGATGAGTCAGATGCAGGATCCAGAGACAGCAAGCTTTGCCATAACATCCATATATACAGGATGCAGGCCACACCCCCAAGGAAACTCCCCTTTCAACTGATTGGCTGCTCACATCAGATCACGAAATGGAGGATGATTACAGAATATCTGCCAAACCACGGAGAATCATGGCCTAGCCAAGTTGACACATAACCTTAACCATCACAGTCCACACCTTGTCAACTTGGCACCTGTACACCTCCCCTTAAACCATATATAATCTCTAAATAAAGACAACTATAAAGCCACGCTTGCACCTAACATGATACCACTAACATTTGTACAACTGAAAACACACTAACACACTTAAAATATAAGATGTTTACATCTTATATTTTATAATAAGTTATGGAATAAGAGAGGGAAAAAAACAGACATTTGCAATATGTGCACTAATACATGTATAACAAAACAAAGAAGAAATACTAAAAGCAATTATAGCTCTCGTTTCTGCAACTGGTCACGTGGTCATAGATGGTATTTAGAACTACCTTCCACCACCCATTCCGTATTCCCTTTGCTCTCAGCAAGCACCTCCGCTGCTCATGGTTCTCCGCCTGGTGCGGCGACCCAAACCTTCATTCCGTTCGTAGTATGGGCCATCAGTAATCACGTCAGAATTGGGTTGCTGCAGTTTTTCATTGACTTTAATCACAAGGCAAGGTAGTATTAAGAGACGTCCTAAGGGATCTCCTGTATTCCAGATGTAATCTTCTTTACCTCCATTACGTAGTATCAATCCAGTATCCCCCTGGCAATCAGGATCAACTACACGGGCCAATATAGTAACTCTCTTCTTTGCCTGTTGATCCAGATGCATGAGGAGCCCAAAGTGGCCAGGTGGCATTCTTAACTTCCAGTTCAATAGAATCAGTGTTGTGTCTCCTGGTGGGTGCATTCCTCCCTTTGGAACTAAGACCTCTGGACCGGAGAGCATAGGGTTGTGGGGACAGGAAGAAAAAGATTTTGTGAGTGGGTAACTAGGGGTAATACTGTGTGGTGCCACTCCCATTTCCACCCTTTGATTCCTGGACCCTTTAATCCCGGCTATGGGAAAAACAGCACCATATTTTGGATGCTGGTTTAGAGCATATACATCCTCCTCGAGAATGTTGCCCCACCCCTGCAAGGTATTGCCACCTAGCTGGCATCATAATTGTGTCTTTGGAAGGCCATTCCATCGTTCTGTCAAGCTGGCTACTTCAGGACGATGGGGAACATGGTAAGACGAGAGAATTCCACGAGCATGGGCCCACTGCTGCACTTCATTTGCTGTGAAGTGACTCCCTTGATCTGAGGTGATGCTGTGTGGGATACCATGATGGTGGATAAGTCATTCTGTAAGTCCACAGATGGTAGTTTTGGCAGAAGCATTGCATGCAGGGAAGGCAAATCCATATTCAGAGTAAGTGTCTATTCCAGGAAGAACAAAACACTGCCCTTCCATGGTGGAAGTGGTCCCAGGTAATCAACCTGCCACCAGGTTGCTGGCTGATCACCCCTAGGAATGGTGCCATGTTGGGGACTCAGTGTTGGTCTCTGCTGCTGGCAGATTGGGCACTCAGCAGTGGCTGTAGCCAAGTTGACTTGGTGAGTGCTAGTCCATGTTGCTGAGCCCATGCATAACCTCCATCTCTGCCACCATGGCCACTTTGTTCGTGAGCCCATCGAGCAATGATGGAAGTGGTTGGGGAAACAGCATGACTGGTTTCCACAGAATGCGTCATCCTATCAACTTCATTGTTAAAATCTTCCTCTGCTGATGTCACCCTTTGGTGAGCATTCACATGAGACACAAATATCTTCACTTCTTTGGCCAATTCAGAAAGGTTTATCCACATACCTCTTCCCCATACTTCCTTTTCTCCAGTTTTCCAATCATTTTCCTTCCAAGTCCCTGACCATCTAGCCAAACCATGGCCACAGCCCATGAATCAGTATACAATCGCACATCTGGCCATATCTCCTTCCAAGCAAAGTGGACAACCAGGTGCACTGCTTGAAGTTCTGCCCATTGGGATAACTTTCCTTCATCACTGTCCTTCAGAGAGGTCCCGGAAAGAGGCTGAAATGCAGCCACTGTCCACTTTTAAGTGATGCCTGCATATCGTGCAGAACCATCTATAAACCAGGCATAAGTTTTCTCTTCCTCAGTCAGAAGATCATAAGGAACTCCCCATGAGACCATACATCCAGACTGGGAGAAGGAAGGTAATGTAACAGGAATGGGGACCATGGACATTTGAGCCACTTCCTCATGTAACTTACCTGTGCTTTCAGGTCCTACTTGAGCCTGATCTCATATATATCATTTCCATTTAATAATGGAGTGCTGCTGTGCATGTCCAATTTTCTGACTCTGTGGGTCAGACAACACCCAGTTCATGATGGGGAGCTCAGGCTGCAGAGTGACTTCGTGGCTCAAGGTTAAGCATTCAGTCTCTACTAAGGTCCAGTAACAAGCCAAAAGCTGTTTCTCAAAAGGAGAGTAGCTGCCTACTCTCCTTTTAAAAGGATGGCAGAGCTTTGCTCCAAAATCCTAAGGCTTTGCACTGTGGATTCACCAGTAGGGGCCTGCCAGAAGACTCTAAACAGCATCTCTATCTGCCACTGACACTTTAAGCACCATTGGATCAGTTGGGTCATATGGCCCAAGTGTCAGAGCATCTTACATGGCAGCCTGAACCTGTTGCAGAGTCTTCTCTTGTTCTGGGTCCCACTCAAAACTAGCAGCTTTTTGATTCACTTGATAAATAGGCCAGAGTAGCACACCCAGATGAGGGAAGTGTTGCCTCCAAAATCCAAAGAGGCCCATCAGGCATTGTGCCTCCTTTATAGTTGTAGGAGAGGCTGGATGTAATGACTTATCCTTCGCTATAGGAATACCTCAACATGCACCATACCACTGCTCCCCTAGAAATTTCACTGAGGTGGAAGGTGCCTGAATTTTTGTTGGATTAATTTCCCACTCTCAAGCGAGCAAATGTCTTACCAGTAAGTCCAGAGTCATTGACATTTCTTCCTTACTAGGTCTAATCAGCATAATGTTATCATTGTAATGGACCAGTGTGATGTCTTGTGGAAAGGAAAGGTGATCAAGGTTTCCTGTGGACTAAATTATGATATAGAGCTGGAGCGTTGAGGCACCTCTGAGGTAGGAGAGTAAAGGTGTATTGCTGGCCTTGCCAGCTGAAGACAAACTGCTTCTGGTGTTCCTTCAAAACCAGAACTGAGTAAAAGGCATCAACCAGTTCAATAGCTGCATACCAGGTACCAGGAGATACATTAATTTGCTCAAGCAGTGAACCCACATCTGGAACAGCAGCTGCAATTGGAGTCACCACTTGGTTAAGTTTACAATAATCCACTGTCATTCTCTAAGATCCATGTATTTTTTTGCACAGGACAAATAGACGAGTTGATTTTGTGTGATTGTCCACCATTTTGTCATCTGATTGATTTTCCTATGTGTTGTAAATCCTCCCTCTATGATGTTAATGAGGCAGGATTAGAGGCAGTTATGTTAATGGGGCAGGACTCAATCTACAAGATTAGGTTGTGTTTTAAGTCAATCTCTTTTGAGATATAAAAGAGAGAATCGAGCAGGCAGACAGGGGGACCTCATATCACCAAAAAAGCAATGCCAAGAGCAGTGTATCCTTTGGACCCAAGGTTCCTGTGCTGAGAAACTCCTAGAATCACCACCCCTGCATCCTTCAAGTCCTTGATGGTGGCACTCATCACTGCAATCCCTCCAGGAATGCAGTATTGCTTTTGGTTTACTATTTTCCTAGGTAGGAGCAGTTCTAATGGCTTTCACTTGGCTTTTTCTACCATAATAGCCCTTACTCCACATGTCAGGGACCCAGCGTGGGTGCTCTGCCAGTTGTTGAGTATATCTATTCTAATTATGCATTCTGGAACTGGGAAAATTGCTACAGGATGGGTTTGGGAACCTACTGGACCCACTGTGAGATGGACCTGAGCTAAGACTCCATGAATAACCTGACCTCAATACACACCTACTCTGACTAGGGGGCCACAGTGATGTTTTGGGTTTCCTGGAATTAGTGTCAGTTCAGAGCCAGTATCCAGTAATCTCCCAAAAGTCTGATTATTTCCTTTTCCAAAATGAATAATCACTCTCCTGAAAGGCTATGGATCTCTTTGGGGAAGGCTGGGAAAAAGATCAATAGTATAAATTTTTGGCAGTGCAGTGAGGTCCTTCCTCAAAGGAACCAGGCCTTCCTTTCATCGAAAGGGTTGTGGGTCTGTAAACTGGCTCAAATCTGGGAATTGATTCTCTATTCTGGTGATTCAAGTTAGACTGCCATTCACTTGAGCTAGGATTCTTCTGCTTGCATAAATCAAGTAAATATTTAGTAGATTTCCCATCTATTTTACTCCTAGGGACACCATGACTAAGTAGCCAATGCCATAAATCCATACAAATTAGACTATTCTGATTACTGCTTTGACTCTGCTGTCCATTAAGGTAACAAATTAGACCATTCTGATTACTGCTTTGACTCTGCTGTCCACCTTGTCTTTGCTGATTGAGTGCCGCCTCTTGGCCCCTACCACCAAGGGGTCCAATCAGCCCCACGGTAATTACAAAAAAAAAAAACAACAACAGCCCATTGTCGTCGAGTTGATTCCAACTCACAGTGACCCTATAGGACAGAGTAGAACTGCCCCACAGGGTTTCCAAAGAGCGGCTGGTGGATTCCAACTGTTGACCTTTTTGGTTAGCAGCCTGAGCTCTTAACCACTTTGCCACCAGGGCTCCCCGTTGTAGTTAGGTGTCTTCATTCAGTCAGGGCCGTTCCCACTGTCAACTCTGACTGACATAAAATATCAATCACAGCAGTCTTCAAGGGTGCTGGGGCTCCCTCCACAAACTGTTCCCCACTGTTGTGGTAAGATGTGTGTCCTCTGGACACTCCATGTGTGGGTCTTGGGTCTAACCTGATAAATCCACTCTAACATGTTAATTTCCCTAAGCCTTTGGATACCTTCTTCTACAGTATCCCAAGGCAGGCTGGTATTCAGCTTGATTTAGTGTCGGCCACTGCATAATCCATGCTTCAGCAACTCAACCAAACAAATTATTAGATCCCTTCCTAACCTCTGGAGCTGAAACACTGAATGAAGAATCTGTGCTTAGTGGGCCCATATCAATAAGCTCAGACTGCTCCATCTTTATGTTCTTTGCACCATTATCCTACACCCTTAATAGCCATTCCCACACATATTCCCCAGGTTTCTGTTTGTACATATTAGAAAAGTCAAGCAGTTCTTTTGGAGTGTAGCATACCTCTTCCTGGGTCACACTTTGTACTTCACCTTTTGGGGCTCACTGGGACTTAAGTCTAGTTATAGGTCTAGAAGCAAAAATAGGTGGTGGGGGTGGGTCCTGGGGTCATTTAACGGAGTCTTGCAAGACATCTGCCTCAGGCAATGCTCCAGGCAACGCCCCAGGCAATATCCCAGACAAAGGTTCTTCAGGCACAGCTGGGTTAAACTCATCAGATGCGGGTGGAAGAGATAATGGGGAGGGTGGTTTAGCAGTCCATGATGTAGTAATCTCTTCAGATGGGAGTTAAGATGGCTGGTTCTGTTGGCAGGAGTGGTTCAATGGAATTTAGGGGCTCAGTGTCCCTGGCTTCCTGATTATCTGCCCATACGTCCCCACCCCAAGTTTCAGGTTGCCTGCTACAATAATAATAGAAGTCCTGGCCCACACAATGAGGGAGAAAAAGAGAATAAGCAGCATGTCTTAGGCTGGGTCCTCTAGAGGAGCGAAACCAGTGAAACGTTATATGTCTATATGTATATGTATATACGTGTGTGTGTGTGTGTGTGTGTGTGTATGTATGTGCATAGATAGAGCAAAAGAGAGATTTATTTCAAGGAAATGGCTCCCAAAGTTGGGAGGCTGGCAAGTCCCCAAACTGTGGGTCTCTTGTCAGGCTGGAGGCTTCTCCTGACTCACGTGGTTGCAGGGGCTGATGAACCCAAAAATCGGCAGGTCAGAAGGCAGGCTGCTGGCTCACATCCCAAGAACCGGAGGTCAGAGGGTGATGAGTCAGATGCAGGATTGAGAGAGAGTGAGCTTTGCCAGAACATCTGTATATACTCAGTGCAGACCACACCCCCAAGGAAACCTTCCCTTTCAACTGATTAGCTTCTCACGTCAGATCACAAAATGGAGGATGATTACATAATATCGCCAAACCACCGAGAATTGCTGCCTACCCAAGCTGCCACTCAGCCTTGACCATCATAAGGCATGAACACTGGAAAGGACTGATGGATGGTGATGATGTGCAGCTGGTGTAATTATTTACCTAGAAAACCCAAGATAATCAACTGAAAACCACGAGAACAAATAAGAACATCTAATAAAGGGCCAAACAAACCAAAGGCCAAAGCAAGAAGGAATCAGAAAGCATCGCAGGGAAAAAGGATCCTCTTCCAGCAGCTGCCAATACGAAAGTGCCTGGTGCTACATCCGGCCAAAATGTACAGGACCATTGACCCCAGAGGTGGCCTGAGGCTGTGAGGAAGGGGAGGCAGAGATCATGTTCCCGAGCACTCGCCAATCCACTCTCCAAAGAAATGTACAATGTCAGTCAGCTCCAACCAACTGGCACAACACCGTTTGCTCAAAATTTGGCAAACTGTGTCAAAAGTTCTGCTGAAGAATAACCGTGCAAGGGTAGCCCGGATGGGTGTGAGAATGGGAGGGCGGGACCTGCCGGGCTCACAGTCAGGACAATTTGTAACTACAGCCACGGTGGCTCGAGAGTTTGGCAGAGGGAAAGGCAGACGCAGTGGGAGGGGAGGGCTGCCGAGGGCTCTCAGGCTGTATTGGAGCTGAGGGCGTGAGAGGCAGTACACAGTCAGGGGATGAGTTAGCAGCGCGGTGGTGGAAGGACAGAGCTTCAGCAGCTTGTGCGGTTACTGAGCCTTGTTGCTGTCCCCTTGCCCTCGGCAGGGCTGACGCTGGAACCCAGCCATCTGGCTCCCAAGCCTGTATTAACTGCTATGCCCTACGACTGTGTGTCTTGCATTGTGAGAAAAATAAGAGTAGACCCTACCTCAGAGCGCCAAACCAGGGAAGATGCTGGAAGAAAGTACAAGGTAAACACGTTTAAGCCACTGGAGTAGAGAAGGCCTCTTATCTAATACCCAAACATAAAAGCACTAGAGGAAGAGATTTAGAATGCTTCTACATCAGAAGAAAACACTTCTGCTTGACAAAAGGCTCGCTCCACAAAAGGAAAGAACATACTGTGAACAGGGAGCGCATATTTGCAACAGTAACAGCGGTCAGAATACAGCAGGGTGCCTGCAGTCCACTGAGAAAGACGCAAAGGGTGGAAGAGCAGGCAGTTCAAGGCGCACGCGTGTGTGTGTGCACGCATGCGCTCGTGAATGAGTGCTTGCGTGTGGATGTGCGTGTGCAAACATGTGTCTGCATGTCAGCGCATGTGTAGACGTAGATGTGGACGTGTGTGTATGGATGTGGGCACCGTGCGTGCATGTGTGTACATGTGGATGTGAGCATGCGTGTGCATACTTGTGTGTATGTGTGCATGTGAGCATGCATGTGTGTACCTGTCCTTGCTCAGTGCTCAGAGGCACTTCCATCGCTGCCCAGGGCGGAGGTGGCCGAGTGCCTGCACAAACCAAATGCTGCTGAAGCTCTCTGCTGACCACGGAGAAAAAGCTAAATGCTTTCTCTGCACGATCATTAAAAAGCCAAAGCTGACTAGCCTGCCAAGCAGCCGGGCAGGCTGGCGTCCCTTGGGGATGTGCCCCTCTCCTCCGGAGAAGGAGCTGCGTGTCAACCTGTGGTGCTGCTCACCACCGGCTCTTGAGACCCGCCAAGTTCCAGAGTGAAAGTTCAAACTCTCCATGAGCTCAATTCAAACTGGAGCGTCATTAAACCGGTGCTTCCCACAGCTCCCTCCAGGCATTGACCAGCCCAGAGTGCAGGGGGGTTCAGGTGTGGGTGTGAGGGTCTATGGTCACCCCTGGCCTCTCCTGAGCCAGGAACCACCCCCGAGGATGTGGGGGAGTCAGGAGCCACAGGGGATGGTAGCTCCCACCCTACTCATCCACCCACCCACTTCCCCCTCTGGGCTTGGCCGGCCACTCCGGAGCCCCCCTCCCCAGTGCCCACATCCAGGTCACTCGGTGTCAGGCAGCAGGCACTGTCCAGTCTTCACAGGCCTGCACTCACCTGCCCACGGGTCGTGCTGTGCGTCTGCCTGGAGCTGCCAGCACCCCACAGCCCTGGAGGTGCCTGGTGCCCAGGACACTTGAGGTGGGGCTAGAGCGTCCCCCCGCCACCAGCAAGGGCTTGAGGCTGTGCCTCGAGAAGGCACCCCCAGAGCACCAGCTGGGTCCTGTGCTGGCTGTGGGGGGCACATGAGGGCCAAGCTCGTTATGCCCTGGTGGCAGCACCCTCTGTGCCTGCCCTGTGTCCCCAGGTCTCCTGGATCCTCTGCTCCACCACCCAGTAGGGCAAGTGGCTGCTCTTCAGAGGCAGAAAGAGTGGTTCCAGACCAGTGCCGGCCGAGGTGCCAGGGTGGAGGATCCGCATCACGGGCTGGTGGGGCATGGAGGGAGCCCCAACAACTGGTGTGTGGCTGTGGCCCGGCCCCCAGCCTCACTGCCCTGTGCAGGGCAGGATGACCACAGCTGGGGCGACTGTGAGAGTGACTGCTGCCTTACCCACCTGTCCAGGTGAGGCTCACCTGCCTGAGGAAGAAGGCCCCATCGCCAGAGACTCCAGGAGGGAGAAACAGCTGAGGGTACCTATTATGGACTGAATCGTGTCTCCCCACAATATGTGTTGTCAATCCTAACTCCTGAACCTGTGGTTATAATCTTGTTCAGGAATGGGTTTTCTTTTTTATTTTAATAAGAGTAGGCTGTGTCTTCAATCAATCTCTCTCGAGATATAAAAGGGCAGACTGAGCAAGCAACCAAGCAATCAAGAAGAGATGGAGGTAGGCAGGTGCCAGGCCACATGAGCTTGCCAAGGAATCCAGAAACAGAAGCTGAGAAGAGACCAGGACCTTCCCCTAGAGCTGACACAAAGAGAAAGACTGCCCCTGGAGCTGGCGCCCTGAATTCGCACCTGTAGCTTCCTAAACTTTGAGAAAATAAATTTCTGTTTGTCAAAACCACCCACACGTGGTACTTCTGTTCTAGCAGCTCTAGAGAACCAAGACAGCCCCCAGGCAGCCGTCACAGGGCCGGCACCGGACCCCGTCCATCGGCTCCAAACGTTCGCAGCCTTGAGTTTGCACACTTTACCTGTTGTTGGTGATGACCACGCAGATTCCTGAGGGCCCCCCATCCGGCCCAGGCCCGGCCCTCGTGTCCCCCATCTCCCTGCGCCTCCTCTGCCTCTGCTCCGTGAGGCCAGCCCCTCTCTTGCCTCCCCATTGCCCATCCTTCCTGTTCAGGAAGCAGCCTTCCCAGGGCCCCAGTCCAGCAAGCTGGCTGCCTCTCGCCCTGTCCCCGTCCTCTGCAAACTTTTCAACTTGACCGCTGCTCTTCCGGCCTCACCTCCCCAGGCCAGTCCCAGCCCTGGCCCAACTCCAGCCTCTCTGGCTCTGCCCCAAGTTCTGCAGGTCCAAGGGCTTCAGGTGAACGTGTGTTTCAGGGACTTAACCACACACAGTGGCAGGAACCTGCCCAAGACACATTTCAAACACCCGTATGCCATGAGGAACACCTGCCCCATGCCCAGCACCTGGCCGGCGTGCAGGAGATGGAGGGGGTGAGCCTGGCCGTGTGGTGCTGCAGCCTCCCCAGCACCGCTGGCACAGCCTGCCAGGCCCCCTTCACACCCTCTCCCCAACTCACAGAGGGACACCCTAGTCACACAGGCTGGCTGACCCCTCATAGGCTCTCACACATCCACACGTGTGCACACACAGTTGGACATGTTCTGGGACACAGGCTTACAACACACACAGCACACTCGTGTGCTCAAACACAGCCTTGCTAACACCCTTGACCCACATGGGTCCAGGATATGCTCAGACAACGGCCCCATTCCCAGAAACGCGGGATTGCCTGGGGCCACAGCAGTGGTGCCCCCGAGTGCCCACCGGCTGAGCCTGGGGCAGGTGCACGTGTCCTGGCAACCTGGGAAGCCAAACAAGCTGTCTGGCGGGGGGGGTTATGACTCACTCACAAAGCCCCCAGGAGAGAGACATCGCCATCACAAAGCCAGGCTTCTCCTGCACCTGGGTGTCCTGGCCAACGTCACGGGTTCATCGAGACCAGACATGCACCCCTGCGGCCGAAGGACGAGACCACCTGCTCCAAGGCAGAGGCACAAGGACATGGGTGACAGGAGAGGACAGGACCTGGGTCCCTTCTCACTCCCCTCTGCCTCCTGAGCTGGTGCCAGAGCCACCTTGGGCCAAAAGGTAGACCTGAGTCCCCTCCAGTCACCACAGCTGGAGGCTACCAGCTGCCCCTCCTGCTGACCCCTGCAAGCCCCTTCCCTGGGCTGGCCGCTTCCTGCCACCCCGAAGGCAGCGCTTCCTAATATAGGCAGCGAGGAGGAGGCCAGTGGGCCCTCCAGCCAGGCCCAGAGGATCCCATGAGGGCCCTGGGGAGCTGAGCTGTGGGAATAGGCAATTCCAGGAAAGGGTGAGCCGGGGCAGTGACGGGAAGTGCACTGGGCAGGGGGTGGGCGCAGCACAGGGCAGCTGCCATCCCCATGGTAACTGTCCCCTCCAGGGCAGAGGGGGCAGCCAGGCCACTCTTCCCCCTCCCATAACCACTGTTCCCTCCTGGGCAGAGAGGGCATCCAGGCCCCCTCACCCCTCTGCCCCCACAACTGTCTCCTCCAGGGCAGAGGCATCTGAACCTCAGAAGAAGCAGCAGAGAAGGGCAGTGCTCAGGGACCCCAAGGAGTGGCTGGGCCTGGGACCTCAGGGGACTTAGGGGAGGCAGAAGGACCAGGGCGAAGGCTCCTGAACTCCAGGAGTGCCTGCCAGGGGCCCACTGCTCTGCTTCCTGGCCTGGGGTTGGCCCTGGCCTGGGTCAGGGCTGGAGTGTGGGCAGCTCATCGGGGGTGGCCATGAGTGTCCAGCTCTCCCTCCCCCTGAACAGCAGCGTTTCCGCTAGCACTATCGACACCTGTGAACGACCCCCAGGTCTGGGGTGGTGCAGAGCCAGGCACTGACACCCTTAAAGAGCTGGGTGGCCCTGCAAAATTCCCCCCACGGGCTGCTCTCCCCAAGAAGGGTCTTCCAAGCTAAAGTTCGACCTGGAGCTGCCAGCTGGTGTCTTCACATGGGAGTCCCCCAGCCCAGTCAAGCCCACTCAAAGGCAGTCACACCCCCCAGGCCCCTCCACTGATGGGCCTGTGGCCACAGGGCTGGGGTGGGCAGCAAGGGGCCCCTTTTCACCTGTTCTTCCTCCTGGGAGGCCCCCACTCACTTGCTACCCACCAGTGCTTCTCCCCTGAAGAGCCCACCCCCGCCCAGACTGCTTCATGGACCAAGGCTGGAGGCCACTGGCTGGCCCGAGTCCAGTAGGACCCTTGTCCCTGGCTTCAGACCCACGTCCCCAGGCTACAGTTACCATTCCGGTCCCTGCTCACCTGACTGGGGGCCTCAGGACCACCTCTCAGCTGCTCCAAGGCTTGTCAGGGTGGAGCACCCCTGCTGGGCTAGGGAGGGTTCCCATACTTGTCAGTGCCTGGCTCTTCAGAGGCAAAGGCCGCTTTCTCCCAGGACGGGGCCCTCCATGCCTCCCCCATGCTCAGTAAACGGACTTCCAGGCAGAAGGACATCTGGGGATTTTCACCCACCCTGACCTTCCTTGGGGGGGTCCTCACCCACTCGACCTTCCCTGGGGGGTCCTCACCCATCCTGACCTTCCCTGGGGGGTCCTCACCCATCCTGACCTTCCCTGGTGGGGTCCTCACCCACCCTGACCTTCCCTGGAGGGTCCTCGCCTATCCTGACCTTCCCTGGGGGATCCTCGCCCATCCTGACCTTCCCTGGGGGGTCCTCGCCCACCCTGACCTTCCCTGGGGGGTCCTCGCCCACCCTGACCTTCCCTGGGGGGTCCTCACCCATCCTGACCTTCCCTGGGGGGTCCTTGCCCACCCTGACCTTCCCTGGGGTGCGGGTGTCCTCACCCAGCCTGACCTCTTTTCTGATCCTGGCAGTGACTCTAGACATCTGGAATGATACTAGCACCTCCAGTGTGACAGCAATGTCTGTAAGGACAGAGGCCACCTCTGTGCAGCTGGGGGAGGAGCAGGGGCCAGGTGGGCTGAGACCAAGGGTGGGGAGGACCCAGCCACCAGGCCTGGGCTGAAGCTTAGGCTGCCTGGAGGAGGCAGGCAAAGGGATCAGCACCCCAGGGGGCATGGGAGGAGGGCGAGGTGGGCGGAATGGCTGGACTGGGCGGAGGCAGAATCACAGGTGCCCTTGTGGCATCATTTACTCCATGCTTGACCCCATCGCCTGGGGGACCCCTCCAGGCAGCTCCAGTGGGAGGGACCAGCCTGTGCCCACTTTAGGAGGTTGATTCAGTTTCCAGCACTGCTGAGTGACGTATACACTCAGATCCTTGCTCCTCAACCCCGCTGTACCCAACCCCCCCACCATGGATGCCAGGACAGGGTGGGAGGAGCCCCGCCGAGTCACCGCCCCCATGTGCAAGCTAGAAACCCCGCCTCCTAAGCCTGGTCCTCTCACCAGAAATTGCTCTTAAAGACCACGCTCCAATTCTCTCCCGTTTCATACGGGGAAACTGAGTCCCACAGAGGAAAAAATCAGCCCCAGCAGTAGCCTCCCAGTCCACCTGCATCCCAACCCCCAACTGGGGCTCCCTGGGCAGAAGCCACATCTCTTCCTGGGAAGGGCTGTCTGGAAACCCGCTACTGTGGTGGGACCGTCACCCTATGCCCCACTTGGGCTCTGTGGTGCCACCTCCCCGCCAGCAAACTCCAGACGGCCCTGCCCCCAGCCTGCACCAGGCGCTGGAGGTCGGAGGCCGGGCGCAGCACCCCCACCCTCTTTAGACGCGGGGCGCCCCGGCATCCACACCACCGCCTCCTCCCGCCGGACCGCACTTCCCCTGGCGCCTGGGAGATGCTCTGCGCCCAGCATCTAAAAATGGCCGTGCTAAGTGCTGCCTTTTCCTAAGGGCGCTGACTGACCTACGCTCGCCCCGCGCAGCCCGGGAATCTGGTCAGAGAGTGAGCGCCCCTCCTTCGGCCCCGCCCTGATGGGGCTCCCCAGTGCCCCCATAGCAGTCCGGAGGGCGCTCGAGGCCGGGAGGGGTCAGAGTGTCCTGGGGGGAGGGGTGTCCTGGGGACAGGGTCCTGGGGTAGAGGGTCTTGGGGCTAGGGACGCTGGGGGTGGGAGTTCTGGGAGCGGAGTTCCTGGGGGACAGGGTGTCCTGGGGGCAGGTGTTTTGGGGACAGGTGGCTCTGGGGAGTAGAGCTTGCCCGGACAGAGTCTCCCCGCAGTGGGGGAGGGCGCCGCCGACCGTACCTGGGGGCACATTGGCCATCGTCGAACTCGAAGCTCCGGTTGGTGTAGCCCACGCCGCGCGCGGGGTCGGTGTAGACGCCCCCCGGGCTGCGCGCCCCCTCGGGGAGAGGCATGGGGCTGGGGGTCCGGTCTGCAAGCGCGCCGCGCCCGCCCGCCAGGTTTGCGCGCATGGGTCCGTAGCGGCTCTGGACCCGGCGCCAACGGAGAAGCGAGCCGGGAGCGACACGCGACTTCTTTCCTTGCGTAGCCCTCCCGTCCCTCTCCCCGACCCTTTCACGTTTTTCTCCCTCGGATGCGGAAAGAAAAGCCAAGTCCGGGGTCGGGCTCGGGCGCCTGTTCGGGCGCGCCCCCTGCCGACCGCGCGGGGAACAGCGGCGGCCCCCGGCCCAGGTACTCGACATGCCGGCGGAGGGGTGCAGACGCGGCAGGAGCGGCCACCTCAGCCGCACCCCGGGGACCAGGCTCCATTGCGGCGCTCGGGGCCGCTCGTAATCCCAAAAACCAGGAGGGAGTTCTTTAGGGGCCAGATAACCCCGAGCGCGCGGCTGGCCACGCGCCGGGGGCTCAGTCGCCCTGTGGGGCGTGGGGTGGTGGTGGGGGGCGCGGGCCGCAGGTGTTTAAAGCGCAGACACCAGCGAAGGATCTGCGCTGCCGCCCGACCTCTCCTTGGCTCCATCTGCTCCTCACCCGAGACACCGCTCACTCGGCAGAAAACCTGCACCAAGACCCCTGGACGGCCGCCCCGTCGGGATGGGGGCGGTGGCCGTGTCCCCCGCGTCTTGGGAGCGGGAAGAGCTGTCTGGGACAGAGTGGGAGGAGACTGCCCCCGCCTGCCCCGTCTCTGCTTGAGATCTGTGACTGCTCTGCGCCCTCACCCACACCGAGACACACTGAGCAGCCTGTCAGCAGGTAGCGAGGGGCTGTCTGCAGGCCAGTGCACACTCGGCCGTGGCAAAGAAAAGCTGAGAGACAGAGACGCTTACCCGTGGCCCCAAACCAGGCTGATTTTCTCAAGACCTGGGCCCCAGTCCAGCCTGCCCTTAGGGTCTCAGTCAGTATAGGGGCTCCCTGGGGCCCATGTAGAGGGCGTGTGACGTGTGGGTCATTGCCCCGCCCCTCTCCTGAGCCCCCTCCCTGTCTGCCTCCAGGAGGCAGCAGGTCGAGGGCAGATGCTTTTAGGGAGCCCCTGTTCAGGTCCTGGCATGCTCTGAGGCAGTCCTGGCGGGAGCCACAGCCGGGTCTCACCCACCCGCAGGGTCTCACGCACCCCCCGGGTCTCACCCACGCCTGCACCACAACCCCAGCAGGACTTTGGCCAGCTGTCCAGTCAGAGCCCCAGCTGACTGAGGAAGTGTGACCATCCTGCAGGCCCCCCCGGGGCACACTGCCTACATCATCGTCATTGGACGGAAGCCCCGGAGGAGGGAGGCTGCCGGCTGATCAATTAGAGATAATTACATGGGCTGCCATGGGGGGAGACTGATGGGCCCGATGACATTTCTGAGGGCTTCAGAGAATGAAAACTCGGCCTGGCACTGCATCTCGGAGCCAAGCCCAGACTCGAGCCGGCTCCCGACTGCCCGAAAAGAGGATAGGGCTGACTCTGGGCTCCAGCCACCTCCTGCAGCAGGCTGCCCTGCCCCCGCGTCCTGTTCAGTGACCCTGGCTGGCTCTCTACCAGGTACCGGAGGCTCCCAGGGCCAGGAGCCTGCCCCTCCTCATAACACCATAGATGTGAGGGCCCCTTCCCATGTGGACAGAACCTAATGTTCTGGTTCCCTGGCCTTAATGATACGCTTCACACCCCCTGCAGAAAACAGCAGCTGGCCTATGGCAGAGCATCTGTGCAGGACCTGGGGCTGGTGGGTGGTGGGCAGGCCTGGGAGGCGGGGGGGGGGGGGGGAGGAGGGGGGGAGGAGGGGGGGTGGTGGGGGTGGCAGACAGACTGGCCTCCTGGCCCCCCAGCAGCCTCCACTCCATTGTCCCCATCAGTCCCCACACTGCCTGCCTCACTTAACCCCAGACTATGGTCCCCTCCTTTGCTGCACAGCACGATGTAGGGGTCCCATGTCATGTCACCACAGCCTGCTCGTTCTCCTCAACAGCCCTGAACCGCCTCTCCCTACATCTCCCTTCAGGCTGCTGAGCCCTCAGCCTCGGCAGGCACCCTTAACTCACAGGACCCCCACCCAGTGGGGCCCCAGCACTGCCTGTCTGGCAGTCTCTGCACCCATCTCTGGCTGGCTCCTGATCTCATCGTCCCAAATTGTGATGAGATCACCCTGAATTAGGGTGGGCCCTAAATCCAATGCCAAGTGTCTGCATTAGAGAAGGAAAGAGAAGAAGGCACAAACAGGAGAAGGCCACGTGCAGACAGAGCAGAGATGGAGCCATGAGGCCACAGGAACCACCAGGAGCTGGAAGAGGCCCGGAAGATCTCCTCCAGAACCACACCTGGACGTCCGACTTCCAGCCCCCAGTACTGTGAGAGAGTAGAGTTCGGTTGTTGTAAGCCCCCCAGTGTGTGGTGCTTTGTTATGGCAGCCGCGGGACACTACACCCCCCCAAGACTTCCTCGTGGCCCTGAGTGCTCTCCCGCCCTCCTGGTTCTCACACACACCCCAAAAGACGCTTACCTGTAGCCCCGAGTCCTCTCCGTCTCAGTAGGAAACCGAGGCGCCTACGTCCCGAGGGTAGGAGCCTCCCCTCATCCTCGGGCCCTGCCCTCAGCCTGCCCCCACCCTTGCACCCTGGGCAGACTCCCTCCACCTCGCTGCACCTGCCCCAGTCCGGTCTCCGACTCCTGGCCCCCAGCACAAGATTCAGCGCGGCCCCCTCCCCCAGAACTCCTCAGCAACCGCCCCTCCTGCATCTTGCTGCCCCAGCCAGAGTCCCTGGACCCCACAGATGGCTGCTGAACAGTTTGCAGAGCGACTCCTTTCCACTCAGGTGTGGGCAGGTGCGGAGGGTCGTCAGGTGCAGGCTGGGCGGGGCGCACTTGGGGGCGGGGCGATCGGGGGGGGGCAGCCAGGTGCTTACTGGGCGTGGCTTGAGCGTGAGGGCGGGGCGTTGCACACGTGGGAGGACAAAGGACACGTGGGGTCAGGCGGCCAGGTGCTGACTGGGTGGTGCGCATGGGTGGGGGCAGGCGCACATAAGGCGGTGGAGTGGCGCTCACGTAGGCAGGCACGTGCACGTGGGGGCCGGGCGCACGTGGGTAGCCCCGCGCTGCCCCGCCCCGCGCTGCCCCGCCCCGCGCTGCCCCGCCCCGCGCTGCCCCGCCCCGCGCTGCCCCGCCCCGCGCTGCCCCGCCCCGCGCTGCCCCGCCCCGCGCTGCCCCGCCCCGCGCTGCCCCGCCCCGCGCTGCCCCGCCCCGCGCTGCCCCGCCCCGCGCTGCCCCGCCCCGCGCTGCCCCGCCCCGCGCTGCCCCGCCCCGCGCTGCCCCGCCCCGCGCTGCCCCGCCCCCCGCCTCATTGCTCCCTCTGCTGCAGCTGGGAACTCATGGCGTCCAGGGGCACCGAGCCCGACGTTGAGCCCCACGGAGTCACAGCTTCTGGTGGATGCAGGTAAGAAGCTGGGTTACAGGGAGGGGGCGGAAGGTGTCATGACCTAGTTCCTCTGACCGGGGGTGCGTCTGCGTCCTGGCTTAGTCGCCACCCCGCACCCAGCATGGCCCACCTGGGGGAGGCGGCGAGGGTGGAGAGGGCACGGCGCGTCTTCCGGAAGGAGCTCACCACGTGGGGAGGACCCTGGCGCCGCTCTGGTGGCGGTTTCCCCGGGTGCTCCTTGATCTCTTCTTGGCAGGCGCATGTCTCCTCCTGGCGCCCTGGCCAGCCGTGAGGGCCCGGCCCTGGGCTTGGGCTCCTACCAGGGCCTCCCAGCGCCCGAGGGGCAGGGTTCCTGCCGCCGGCGGAACGTGCTCACGGAGCGGCAGCGCAGGTGAGGGGCCCTGTGGGGTGCAGGGAGCCAGCTGCCGGGGTCACAGGCTCTTAAAGGAGTCGGCGGTGAACCGAGGGGATTAGATCTGTGACTGACCAGGTGTTAGGTGGACGGGGCAGGTGTATGGTGTCCAGGTGAAGGGACAGGGCCGCCCACTTGGGGCCAGGTGCTGGGCCCCTCTTGGGCCTGAGGCCATGGGGTCGGAGGTTGTGCGTCGTCTGCCAGCCGTTGACCCTTGGATACCAGACTGCCTCAGACCCTGCTCCTCCCTCCCCACACCCAAGAAGCAGTGGCGGTCCAGGCCCAGGCTCAGGCTGGTGGCAAATGCCTGGGCACCCTGTAGCTGGGGCCCAGGATCTATCTGTGCCAACAGAGGTCCCTGAAAGGCTTGGTCCACCGGCTGTGGGACCCCTGCCTGAGAAGCTCTTCTCGTGTTCTGTGGCGGGTTCCCAGCAGCTGCTCTCCTTTTGCCCAGTAAGGGTGGCCAGGCACATGGGTGCTTGTTGCTTGTCCGGCTGCAGGAAGCGGATCGCAGCCAGCTGTGAGCGGCTGCGGGCTCTGCTGCCCTGGTTTGACTGCCGACGGGAGGACATGGCGTCGGTCCTGGAGATGGCTGTGCAGTTTTTGAGGCTTGCTCACACCCTGGTGCCCGCCCAGGGGCAGCACATGGTGAGTTTGAGCTGGTTGAGCCCGCTGGCCAAGCCCTGCCCCTGTCCTTTGAGGGTAACCCCCACCTGGCTCCCTAGGCCCCTGCCCCCCTTGCAGCCCGAGCAGATCGTTTTTGACATACCTATTTGTGTTCCGCCAACAGGGGTGCAGGGGCCCGGGGAGGGTCTGAGGTGGCTCCTGCTGTTCACTCATCATCTCCTGTGGAGCTGGGGGCGTCAGGGGGTGAACTTCCTGCTGACAGACCAGTCCCCCCACACGGTGGTGGGGGTGTTATGGGGTGAACTTCCTGTTGGTGGACCAGTCCCCCCACACGGTGCTGGGGTTGTCACGGGGTGAATTTCTTGTTGATGGACCAGTCCCCGGACGTGGTGCTGGGGGTGTCATGGTAAATTTTCTGCTGACAGACCAGTCCCCCCACACTGTGCTGGGGGTGTTACAGGGTGTACTTCCTGCTGATGGACCATCCCCCCACATGGTGCTGGGGGCGTCAGGGGGGTGAACTTCCTGCTGACAGACCAGTCCCCCAACATGGCGCTGGGGGTGTTATGGGGTAAACTTCCTGCTGACGGACCAGTCCCCCCACATGGCGCTGTGGGTGTCACGGGGTGAACTTCCTGCTATATAGTCAAAGCCTACCTCTGCCTGACTCGCTTGAGTGCCACCCAGGTCACTGCCTGTACACGGCCCCCGTGAGACGGCACGGTTGTCCTGGGGAGAGGCTCTCCTTTATCCTCAACCCTGACATAGCTCCGGCTGGGGACCTGCTTGGGGACCCAAGCCAGCTTGAGAAATGCCAGGATAGAGGCTCAGTGTAGTCGCCCAGAGGGCCCAGTGAGGGTGGCCTGACTCGGAGGAAGGGTGACGCGTTCACAGAGTGGGGCTGTAATCCCAGTGCTCAGACTGCCCACGGTCACTTCTGAGGCCTCCGGCGAGGTGACGCCCTGACTGCTTTCCTCCTCCCTGGCTCCCGTCTGCTGGCTCACATGCTTGTTTGCTTCCAGGCGCTCGCCCCTCCCCGGGAGGTATGTCAGCGTAGGTGGCAGCGGAAGGCTCTGCAGGTGGTGCTGGGGAGTCAGCCTCCTGTGGGCATGCCGGACTCCGGGATGGGTGCTCTCGGCCTGGCCAGGTTAGTGTCCCCGGGAGGCTGACCCTGCAGGGCTGTGGAACCCTGGGGCCGTGGACGTAGGTCCCTCAGGATGTCCTCAGGGAGGGCGGGAGGCACTGGAGGGCTGGTGACCTGCTGGGGACCTTTGAGCTCTAACCTGTCACGTGGCGGGGTGACACACCTCTGCTGGGTCACAGAGACTGGGACCAGGGGGCCACGGGGACCAGAGGATGGGTGAGTGCACTTTCACAAAGGCGCTCAGCCAGCAGTGTGGGCCTGGTGCCGTGGAGGCGGCCGGCACTCTCTTTCCATTTCCGTCATTTCTGACTCGTGGGTCCAGTTATGGATCTGGGTCCGCTGTGAAGAGGGGGGCTTGACCGGTGGGTAGGTGAGAGGGATTGGGCCCCCCTCCACCTGGTGGGCACCCTGGCTTCTGGAAGGCAGTTTCCTGAAGCTCAGAGTATTTGATTCATTTTTTTAGAACGACAGGTTGCAGGTGCGAGGGTGGTGTCCGGCCCGCACGGTCGGCCTCGTCTGTCTACATGTGCCTTCACCACAGCAGAGAGCTGTGGAAGGATCTGGAACTGGGTGGGGGCTGGGGAGGCAGTGGGCAGAGACAGGGAGAAGCTGGGAGTGCTGAGCTGGGCCCAGTCCCAGACAGTGGGGAGAACCACCGTGGTCCTGGATGTCCTGGGTGTGATCAGCATCCTGGCTGGGTGGTGGGGGCCCCAGGCTTTCCTTCTGGGGTCGGGGGTGGGGGGCAGGGTCCTGGTTTGTGCTCTGGGTGTCTTGGGGCTGGTCTCCTCAGAGGTGCTTTTAGAAAGTCCTTGGTGCCGGCCAGGCCTCACAGGATAGTCTCTTGGGGTGGGGGTGGGTGGGACACGGGGCTCAGAGCTGCCTTCCCCTCTATTGTTTCCTTCTCAGGCCGCGGGAACCCCCACATGGGGTGCCCTTGGGCGTGGACGGGGGTGCAGCCCCCTTGGGTTTGGCCGAGGTGCTGGGTGGGCCGCCAGCCCACCCTGGTCAGCAGGCGCCCTGTGAGCAAGGCTGTGGTTTCACCTCTTTGGTCGGAGGTAAGGCAGGTGGGCGCGTGGAGCTCCTTCTGCACCTCGGAGCGCGTGTCTCTTCCTGGATGGGCATACAGGGTTAGTGCCTGGCCCCGCTTCGTGAAAACCTCCATCTCAGGGGCTGAGCCGCATGGACCGGCTTGTCCTCGGCTGTCGTTGTAAAGTGGGCCATGTGCACCAGGAGGGCAGACGTGCACGGGGTCACCTGGGACACTTCTTGGATGTGAGGGTAGGGAGGTGGCAGCAGCTGGATGCCCCCTCCCCCCTCTGCTTCAGACACAGTAACCTAGCCCACCTGTGAGGGTCCTGGGGCTGCTGAACAAATCACCACACCCTGAGGGCTTGAAACAACAGGCATTTGTTCTCTTGCAGCCCTGGAGGCTGCACCAAATCCAGGTGTGGACAGGGCCGTGCTTCCTCCCTCCGGAGGCTCTAGGGAGGACCCTTCCCTGCCTCTTTCAGCTTGTGGTCACAGCAAAGCTCCGTTGTCATGTGGTCGTGTTCCCTCTGTGTTTCTTCCGTAAGGATAGCACAGGCTTAGCTGTAAAGACCCTGTTTGCAAACAAGGTCACATTCACAGGTACAAAGACCCTGTTTGCAAACAAGGTCACATTCACAGATATGGAGTTAGGGCTTCAGAACATCTTTTTAGGAGATGTCATTCAGCCCGTCAAACTGCTTCTGCTCCACAAAGGACAGGGGACCCCATGCCCCTCTCATTTATCCGGGCCTTCCTCTCAGCCCTGGTCGCTGCCAGGAGGTGTGGGGACGCAGGGGGATGTAGTCGTCCTCAGTTGTACCAGCCAGGGTAGGGGCCGAGGCGCTGGCGCTCTGCTTCCACTGCCGGCTGTGGTTGGGAGTTTGCATCCCCTCTCTCTGCTGCCAGCCTGCTCGCAGGGGCTGCAATGGGAGTGAGTCACGGCCTGCAGCCACGGCCATTCCTTCCCGGCTGGGGCCTCGTTCCCGGAGGCCGCCCCTGGCCGAGCTCTGCATCTGTCCTTAGTGGGCGGCTGTGTGTCCATTGCGCAGGGCTCATCTGATGACTGCTGCTGGCTGGGTCCCTACACTCACCCTCCTCTCTGATTGTCTGTCACTTCGTTGGTGACAGCGTTCAAGTCGTCTGTGTGTGCTTGCCACGTCCTGAGGCCGCCAGAGCCCCAGGAGGTGGGAAGGACTGCACACACCTCGCAGGGAGGGTCTTGCCATCCATTGTGGGCACCAGGGGACTCCAGGATCCGCGTGGCAGGGTAGGGGGGCACGCAGGTGCAGAGATCACTTGGGTGGGCAGGGAGCCAGCCTGAGGGCAGAGTCTGCAGTCAGATGGGTGAGGCAGCACCAGGTCTGAGCACTTTGAGCCAGGCCAGGCTGAGCTGACACCTCCTCCAGGAAGCCCCCCTGGCCCCATTGCTGGGTGCCTCGCTTTGTGCAGTATCTTCTCCATGCTGTGTCTGTCTGCCGCCTGTCCCTGCCCGGCTCCAGGTGCCTCTGGTGCAGGGCCAGGGCGGCAGGGGCTGGTTCTGGTTCCTGTACTGGGGTGCAGAGGAGTCTCTGGCCTCAGGAGAGGGTTCCCTCGGGCACTGTGGGTGGGGGGCAGAGGGCAGTGGCTGACTGACTCTGACTTTTCTGCAGAGCCCCCAGACCCAAGTGTCTCCAGGACTCTCGGTGGCCAGGCCCTAGGGCCACCGTGCCCACCCTGTGCTGCTCCCTCGCAGCAGCCTGCCTCCCCGCCGCTGAGTCCAGCGGCTCAGAGCTGGCCGGGCCCGGCCACCGAGGGAACCAACACAGTCACGACGTCTGCACCGGATGCCAGGTGTGTGCCCCACGCGTGCGGACCTTCGCCTTTGCGTGCCCTGTGTGCCGGAACTCTCACGCTCTGAGCCTGGCTGCGGGCAAGTGTTTTCTCTATGTCTGTGCTGGGGTGGAGAGGACCAGCCACAGGCCCGCACGGCCTTCCCTGCATTTCTGAACACACTGCTGTGCTCCTAGTGAGCTCTTGTTTTGGTTGATAGTAAAATGAGTTTGTGTTCATGAGCACACACTAGCTGGGAGGTGGGAGGGCTGGGAGCAGAGCGCGGTGGGGGCTGGAGAGGCACCAAGCAGACAGCAGCCAGGGCTGCCAGCATCTTCTGGTGGTGTCCCTCCTTGGGGCCCGCATCCCTCTGTGGGCCTGGGCACTGCCCTTCTCCCACCGGATGGGGCAGGGGGTGTAAGGCGCCTGTTGAGGACACTGGGCCTCCAGGACCAAGGTCTGGGGTTGGCCGTGCACGCTCAGGGTGGGGTCTTCCCTTCCTGCCCAGGTCTGTGCCGGGACCTGAAGTGGAGGAAGGCATGGCCCTCCTGCTGGCTGCCGGCCCCGACTGGTGGCCGGGTGAGTCGGGACAGGGGAACAGGTGTGGACCTCAGTGCACCCAACACGGGGCGGTGGGCAGCCAGGGAGCCGGGCAGACGGTTAGCAAGGCTGGCTCACTGTGCGGTGTGGAGACTCCTGGATCTGACTGTGCACTCCTGCGCTCTCATCTGCTGATGCTGTCAGGCCACCAGCAAGGAGAGGAAAAGGAGTGTGAGTGTGAGTGGGTGAGAGGGTGAGTGGGTGGTCTTGTGGGTGTGTATGTGGGTATGAGTGTGTGGGGCAAGAATTTGAGCGTGTGGGTATGGATGAGAGTAGGTGTGGCTGAGTGTGTGGGTGTGGGTGTGTGTATGAGTGGGTGTGAGTGTGTAGGTGTGGTTGAGAGCATGTGAGTTTGAGAGAGTGACTTATGGGACCTGGTTGTGTCTGGCTTGCTGTCAGCTGGGACGCTGTGCTCTGTGACCAGGCACAGATTACTCAGTAAGCAGGGTCTTCTCGGGCTTGTGTTGACTGACCTGTAGTGCACGATTTCACACCCTTGTGGTGAAACTGTGCACTACAGGTGGGTAGGTAGACACAAGCCCATCAGTACTTTATTGGGTAACTGGGTCCCCGGGCTGGCCTGCAGAGCCTGCTGCCGTGCAGCATGGCTTTGGTTCAGCGTGGGGGTGGGGCCCTCCCGGTCCTGGCCCCAGAGCAGGGGGGCGTGGGCATCCCTTCACCCAGCCCCTCCTCACACTCCCACCTCCCGGATGGGCAGGGGCTCCAAGGACTGGACAGCCGGCAGAGGTGACCCCTACAGTCTGACCCCGCGCAGGTTCCAGAGTGTCTGCCCACTCCGCTGACATGTCCCCTTTGCTTCCAGGGTCACTGGAGGGCCTAGGAGGCGGCACCCCCGCCCCGCCGGACAGGACCGAACCAGGCTCCCTGGCGGACACCGGGCCCGGCTTCCAGGAGCTCCAGGACAACCTCCTGGAGCAATGGGGCCCGGACCTGGGCTGCGCGGGCCTGGCCCTGCGGGAGGAGGCCGACAGCCTCTTCCCTGACCTCTTCGCCTGCCATCTGTGAGGGCTCGGGGGCAGGCGCGGAGCCCAGGGCGGGCGCCCGCAGGAGCGCGCGGACATGTTATTTTGGATTTGAACTGCAGCTGCGCTCTAATTTGAGCTGCTGAATACTAAGAAGGAAAAGCAATTTTCTTGGAGGAAGTAGGACTTTGTCGCTTTTGTGTAATTAGGGCAATTCACAGGCAGACTTCATTGCTTCCTTCAGAGCCGAGTGACGCAGGCACCTGCCTGGGATTTTGTTTCTGTGACTTTGTCACCTCGGGGGATACCTCAGTGACCCCGGGCGGGTGCCCTGGGGGAGGGGTCCCCAGCTTGGGCCCTGCCGGCGGAGGCGTGGCGGTGGGATTAAAGGCTTCCAGGCGCGGACTCCAGTCTGTGAAGTCTGTTCCTTCTCGGAGCCCCGCGGAGCTGTAGGTCTGGGGTTTGACTCTGGGCGCTCAGAGTCCAGAGGGGCCATCGGGAAGACCCTGGTGCCCGCTCTCCCAGCCGCGTGCCCCAAGGAAAGGGAGCCCCGGGGTGGGGGCGGGTAGAGGCCACCCTGGGTTTGGCGCCCTCCCCGCTCAGCCCTGCCCTGGGAGCTGGGGAAGGGGTGGCGGACCCTTGGGCTGACCCTATCCTGGCCCCTGCCCCAGGCCCCACCTGCCTTTCAGCCAGAGAGGCTGCCGGCGCTGGTCTCCACCCCACACTGGCTAGGGTCTCACGGGGCTCTGCCCTCTGCTCGCTCCTTTGGAGGCATGCCCCTCCCCAAGCCTCCCAAGTGAGCACACAGCCCCGCTGTCCCCAGCCTCCGCCCTGTGGCCTGCACGCCCCCACAACCGCTGCTCCACTCCGGTTCATTCCCACCTGGGTCGTTGAGGACTCTGGAGCGGGGAGCAGCTGGCGTGGGCGGGCGGGCTGCAGGGGGGAGGTGCGGAGGAGGGAGCGTCAGCACCGGCGGAGGCCCTGGGAGGGGTGGGCAGCGGGCGGGGCTGGAGGGGAGAGGAGGGGCGGGGCCCCGCTCCTGGAGGCGGGGCTGCTGCCCGGGGAACGGGGCTGAGCGTCCGCTGGGGACCGCGGGCTGTCGGCCCTAGACCACCCTCCTCAGGACCCCTGCGGGCACCGCCGTTTCCTGCTTCTGAAGACTCTGGGGCAAAAAGGGGGGCCGTGTCCGACGTGGGCGGGCCGAGCCCAGTGGGGTTCTGTGCAGCTGAGGGCGTGAGGAGAAGCACCTGCTCTGCATTTGTCTTCGTGCTGACTCCAGCAGCCTCGAGAGATCCCAGGTGTCCTGAAACACTGTGCACGTGCCTGTGTGTGCACGTGTATCTCAAGTGCAGGCCAGTGCCGTCCATCGAAGGGGGACACTTTGGGCTTTCGGTGTCCCAGCTCACGGCCCTGCTACACTGCCCCGCGCCCTCTGCCTCTCTCCCTGGAGTGGGGACGATTAGCCTGTCGGCCCAGCGCCCTCAGGTGGGAATCGGTGGAGCAGACGCAGTGGGAGGCGGCCCCCAGGCTGGCTGCTGCAAGGGGCTGAGATGAGGGCCTGGGCAGAATTCTAGTGCTGGTCGGAGCCTGGCAGAGCCTCACCTCCACAGACCCGCCTCCGAGTTGAACGCCTTCACCCTGGTCACGGGCATCCCATGGTCCCTGGCACTGTGCCATCAAAGCACCCAGCCAAGTTGGCCTGGACGTGCCAAGGAGCCCTCACCTGTGCAGCCCCTGCTCCCACGTGGCGGCCTTGCCTGCAGCCCCCGGGAGGGTGGTCAGTGAGCCCATCCACAAACATGTTCTTTGCCCTGACTGTGGCTGGGAAGGAGATGGAGAGCCGGGCCCCTGCTTCCAAGCTCCTCGCTGAGGTGGTGGTGGGGGGCAGGACCCCATCCCAGGTGACAGGCAGCCTCAGCTCCTGTGCCGCCTGGAACCCAAGGAGGCAGTGCATGGAGCTAGTGTTGAGAATGACCCTGAAGCTCAGTCTAGCTTTTGGGGTGCAGACAGCGACTGACTAGCAATGCCTACTGAGAGGGCTGAGACAGTGCCTTGAACCTGAACTCCAGGACTGGGCTCCTGCCCCTCCTCTGCCCTTAGGCCAGATGGTCCTGTCCTGCCTGTCAGGCCCCCAGGCTGCAGACAGTGCCTCTCTTCGTCCCCGTTTGCCACCCTTGGCGGTGCAGTGGTTAAGAGTTACGGCTGCTAACCAAGAAGTCGGCAGTTCGAGTCCACCAACCGCACCTTGGAAAACCTATGGGGCGATTCCGCTGTGTCCTATACAGTTGCTATGAGTCAGAATCGATTAGATGTCAACAAGCTTGTTTTTGGATGGGGTGGGGGCCTGAGCGTGTGCCCCCTCCCACGCAGCTTAGCTCTGGCGAGGGGAGTTGAGGACAACAGCTTGAGGGGCCTTTGCAGACGCTGACTTGTCAGGTGAGCACAGGAGGAAGGAGACAGGAGGAGCAGGTGATGGTGGGGGCTGGCTGTCAGGGGGCTCCTGAGTGAAAGGAGCCGTGGGGGGCAAGAGCTGTCTGCCAGAGCTCCTACCACCCCCTCCTCCTTGGGCTTCTTTTTTGAGTCAAATTACAGTTCTTGTTGGCCAGTAATTGTGAGGAGGCCCCTGGCTGAGCGGTGGTGTTACCAAGCGCCTAATGAGCTCACATGCTGAATGATTACTGCCTTATTTTTAGGGGTGAGGGTGGGGCTTCTGTACATCCCTCCCAGCTCTCAAGGTGACCTGCTTCCCCTGCCCCCGCCCCCCGTCACAGTCTCCTGTTTGCCTGGGAAGTAGGACACAGCCCGGCCACAACAAGGGGACAAGGGCCAGCAGCAGGGTCCCCCATGCCCTCAGGCTGCTCTGGGGAGGTACCAGAGCCGTCCACGCCTGCTCTCTCCGGTCCACTCACTCCAGTGAGCTAGAGACTTCTGGCAGGACGTTCTCTGTGGCCGGGCCTTTATGACAGACAGTGGGCCAGGCTCCAGGCGCTGTTGACTTCGCCCACGGCCCCCTCTTCCCACGCTACCTGTCCTGCCTGCTTCCCACCCTCCTCTGCCCACACCCCCACGTTCCCTCCCTCCTCTGCCCGCACCCCCACCCTCCCTCCCTCCTCTGCCCGCACCCCTCCCTCCCTCCCTCCTCTGCCCGCACCCCCACGTTCCCTTCCTCCTCTGCCCACACCTCCATCCTCTCTCCTCTGCCCACACCCCCCACCCTCTCTCCTCTGCCCATGGCCCCCTCCTCCACCCACACCCCCTCCGCCCCACACAGCCTGCTCCTGGCACCCATGCTGGCCTTCTCCAGCCAGCCTGCCCTCCCTGCCCCCAACTTGTTCCTCTGAGACCTTGTGGCCATCATTGGGGACTACGTGTCGGTGTTAGGGTCGAAGGGCAGGGCCCTGCTCAGCTCGGTGACTTCATCCCACCTTCTGGCCACTTAAATCTTGCCCTGAAGCAGCGCCTGCAAGTGTCTGCCAGGGGTCTCAGTGCTCCGCTGTTAGGGGGGGAGGGTGCGGGTCCCAAACCCCGGGGGGCCCGCACATTCCCCACCCCAGGGGCCCAGTGTGCGAGTGGAACTGGCCTCCTCTCCCGCATCTCTCTGGCCTTACCTCTCCGAGACCCTTGCCCTGCCCAGCCTGTCCTCACTGTTCTCTGTGAGGATCTGGTCCCCCCTTTCACTCATGCACACCCCACAGGGAACCCCAACCTTGTCCTTTTGGCCTGGGCTCAGGCAGACAAAGGCCCCGCCTGCCTGTGGAAGCTGGACGTCCGGCCCTATAATGAGCCAGAAGGAACCGGAAACCAGGCTGTACCACCATAGGTTCCTCGGCCCAGAGCAGACCCCAAGTCTGACCGCCCAGCCGCTTGCCTCTGCCCTGTGCCTGAGCCCAGAGGAGCGCAGCCCTACGGCCACCGTTGGCATAAAGGCCCCCGGGCAGGCAGGCCCTGGCTCAGGGGCTCCCTTGGCCCATCAGGGAAGAACCCGCTGGGCATGGAGGAGGGGGGGAGCCACAGCTGCAGCCTGGCCTCCGAGCAGGGTCTGTGCTGCAGTTCAGGCCTCCGCTGGGCATGGAGGAGGGGGGAGTTGCAGCTGTAGCCTGGCCTCGAAGCAGGGTCTGTGCTGCAGCCCAGGCCTCTGCTGGGCCCTGGTGCCACTGGCAGGTGCCACATCTGTCACCCTCCAGGGCCTGGCTGAAGCCCTCCCTCACCTCCTCCTCCTTTCTAGAACCTTCTGGAAACTTCCTGGCCCTTCTGGATGCCTCTGATGCTCCCTGAGCCTGAACACTGGGTCAGCCTTCTGGTGGCCCTGCTGTGCTCCATCTGCAGCTCTGAGGGGCAGGGGCTGGCCCCCGACTCAGTGGGCTGGCTTGAGCACACAGTGGGTGCTCATTCATGCCCAGGGACTCCTTGGGTGAGCCCAAGGAGAGGAGGACAACCCTTTTTCCCTTGGGGCCTCAGGGCTATCTGGGGAGACCCAGGAGGCATGTTGACAAGGGTGGGGTGCTGGCCACGTGATGATGGAGTGCGTGTTGCGGGGGGGATTGGGTCCTGGAGTGGAGAATCCTGAAGTTCTTCTGAGGGTGGGAAGTGAGGTGCCCTCCCAGCCCAGGCTCTGGCCCTGGTGTTACTGAATGAAGTGGGTTTGCCGCCTGCACTCTTGTTAAGAATAAGAGTCAAGCAGATTTAAAGCAAGGCATAGTTTATTACTAGTGGTGAGTAAGGAGACAGGGGCGATCCTCCCCGAAAGCACTCTGTCTCTGAACAAAGGGCTGGGGGGGGGGGGACAGTTTTATACCACACGGGAAAGGGGAAGTCATACGTATCCATTAACTTCATGTATATTCAAAAAGGGGTCAGGGTAGGATTCTGGCACGGAAGTGGCTGACGGACTTGTCGCTTCGGAAATGGGCTCAGTCAGTGCTCAATGACATAGGTCCGGTGATTTTGGTTCCTAGGCAACACTTACGGGATGAGGCCATCTGACAGTCAGCATGGTCTCCTACCGCGCATAGCTGGGACTCTCGTTCTGATTGGCCGATGGGAAAGGCAGCTATAAGCGGGCAGATTAAGGGGAAGCAAACATTTGCACTATTCTCCCAGACAAGGGTTTTAGCTGACGTGACTTGTCATTTAAGGCCTTTTCTGTCCCTAGCTGGTCTCACTGGCTGCCCTTCCCTCGATTCGTCCCACCTTCCACTGAGCGCAGGAGGCCCGGGCCGGCTTGCCCGCCCCCGACGCAGTGCAGGCCCCCCCGGCTCCCTGCTCCCCACCTGCCCCCCAGGGGGCCACATGCCTCTCCATTTGCTTAGAGCAGATCATCCCTGGAGCCAGCAAGAGGAAGAGAGGAGGGTCGGTGGTGGGTTGCACAGCCTGGGTGGTGGGAGGGTGAGGGTGGCTGGAGAATCCAGTGCAGGGGGCTTCAGCCATTTCTGCCTGTGGGCACGGGGGCCGGGGGATGTGAGGGCTGGGGACAGCTGAGTCAGGATTCTGGTGGCTGACATGGGGAGGAGGGGGCAAGGGCAGGGTGCACTGGGTGTGGAGGGTACGTTCGTTGTTAGTGTGAAGGCTTCCTGCTTCGCTGCTCCACGGGGCTGTCTCGGGGCATCTCAGGCTCCATGCGTCCGCACTAAGCCTCTGTCCCTGCTCAGGTCATGACTTTGGGCGTTGCCCTCTGGGACCTGTGTCTGGACCCCATCTGGTCCGGGAGCACACCCCTCTGCTCTGTCCTCCAAGTCTCCCAGGACGCGGCCATGCTCGCCCACTGACGGCCACCTCTGGGCCACCTAGGACAGGTCCCCCTGCCATCCTGGGTCCTGCAGGGTCTTCATAGGCATCTGGATCCTGACAACCCATGAATCTGACCACGTCTTCTGAGTTCTGGCTGGCTAGGCACCGTCTCCTCTTTGTGCAGGCGCAGGGTCCTGGCTGTCCCCTCTCCAGGATCATGCCCTGCCCCCTCACCCCCTCTGGCCTCCTGACCTCCTGTGGTCCCTCCACCACCGGGCTCGCCGCCTCAGGCCCTTTGAACTGGCCATCCTCCTCGTGGATGCTCACCCCTGGCTGTGGTCACTGGCGGCTGCACCAGCCCCCCGGAGCAGTTGGTGCCCAGTGTTCTCCATCTGTGAGCACGAGGCCGGGGGCGCTGATCCACAGACCGTTTAGCCAGACGTGTCTGGGCGCTGCCTTAGAGCAAGTGAGTGGCCACACCCAACGGAGGCAGGTGTCAGCGGCTTCACCACAGTGGGATTGATGGAAAAACGTGGGAGATTATTTGTTAATCAGTAAGGTAATGCCCATCATGGAGCAGCTGCGGGCTCGAGAATAGGGGCAGGACTGGAGTCCGCTGGGACACTCATGGTCAGGGAGCAGCTCGGATGGGACGAGTATCCCTGAATTCCATGACCACCCCTCAGGCAGCGGGTTTCCCTGGCTCACCCCTGCCCAGGGGGCGTGGACGGGGAAGCATTTTCTGCTTAGGAATGACTGTAGCAGCATCACTGTGCTGACCTTGTTCATGTGGGCCCTGGGACCCCTGCCCAGCTCCCCCAGGACCAGAGAGGCTGTGTGGCATTTGCCCCTCGGTCACTACTGTAGGCTTGGCTCAGGCACGTGGGACTCAGGACACGGCAGCCCCAGGCAGCCCGGGAACCTCCTGGACTGTGCGGCCCTTCCTGAGGGGTCCACAGAGCCTCGTCCTGAGTTGAGATGTTGGTGGGTGTGGAGGAGAGGAGGGGAGGTGGGCTGGGTTGTCTGAGAGACACTAGGTCAGCAGGCAGCCAGGCTCCTGGGCCGGCATTGGTCCTGTCACTGGGTGCGGTGTGGGGTGGGGGGCTGCCCTGTGTACAGCCTCAGTGACAGAAGAGTCTCCTGATAACCAGCGTTCAGGGGACAGGTGTGGGCAGATCCCTGCAGACGCAGCTGTCACTCAGCCCCCCAGGTCCCCCATTGCAAACGAGATAAGTAGAATGGGGTTCCCTGGGGTGCTGTTTGAGGACACTGAGGCTTGGGGGTGCCTGGGGCCTGGTAAGCTGAGAGCCAAGGGGAGGGGAGGGGCCAGGTGGCCCTTCCTGAGCCCCCTGCCCAGGGTGGGAGGGGCAGAGCAGTGAGGACATAGGTCGTTGAACCGAGCCTCAGAGGGTCAGGCTGGGATGGCAGAGCGCGGCACAGGGCAGAGCGCTGTGCAGCGGCAAGGTGGCTCTGGAATTGGGGATTCCCGACACCGCCTTCACACGGCTGCCTCGGGGTCACCTTGGGGCCCATCAGATCTGCTGATAGATAAGCAGGTCTGTTTCCCTTCACCACTCCAGACCTCAGGGAGGAATAAGGGTAGCTGATGACTTCACACCCTTGGGCTTGACCGCTGTGGCCCTGCCCCATCCAGTGAGAGAGAACATGAGGGTAGCCAAGCCCAGGGTGGGTGGCTGTGTCCTGGGGAGTGTCTGTGCCCACGGGGTGGGAATGTCCGTATCTGGGATGGCTGTGTCTGGGGAGGGGCTGTGGCCGTTCTTCTGGGTGGGGAGAAGGCTGTGTCCTGGGGTGGGGGGTGGTCAGAAATGCTTTGCTGTCTGGCTTTTTACGGATTTCACCAGCTGGACGCTGAGCGTCTCACTTTGGGGTGCAACTACCAGGCTCTCTGTAGCCTTCAGCAGCCTGTGGGGGCTATGGGAGGGCTGGATCTGCTCCCCTCACTGAACCCTCCACGCTTGGCACAGCAGCCGGCTCGGGGAGGGAGGGCTCAAGTCTCTGCTAAACCAAACTGGAGCTTTGAAAGGGACTCTGTCTATATCGCCTCTTTTAAACCTGCTTTTCTTTCATTTGTAAAATTTGTGGTGGTTGACGTTGAGTTGATTCTGACTCAGGGTGACCCAATGTGTGCAGAGTAGAACTGCTCCATAGGGTTTTCAAGGCTGTGACATTTGGAAGCAGATCACCAGGACTGTGAGGGGCTAGGACACAAGGGTTGTTTGTGGGGTCCAGGTTCCAAACAACCTTGTTTAAAAGGCAGAGAGATGACCCACAGGAACGCCTACTGAGGTCTCCACCATGTTCAGGTCCCAGGTCCAGCGCCCAAGAAGCAACCCCAGTGCACCATTGCCCAGAAGCAAGAACTCTGGCCCAGAGTTCCTGCGGCCCCAGCATGGCCCTCTCCAACTGGCTGGTTGGCAGCGTGGCTGTGAGTTTAAGATGGGTGTACCCAACCTAAAATTACTGCCCCCCCCGCAGGGACCAGCAGGTGAGTTGTGTGATGTCCTGTGTCTGTGGGCAGCAGGTAAAACAATCATTACGAGGCAGGGCAGCTGGAGAAGATGTCCTTGTGCTCAGGTCTAAGCCGGACACAAAGTGTGGGCATGGCTGGGGTTCCTGGATGATAAAAATCAGCAACCCTACAACTTCGGGACCCAGCGCAGGGCTGCCAACCTAAAAAAAAAAAGAAACCAACCCTGTTGCTGTCGAGTTGATTCCGACTCGTAGCGACCCTATAGGACAGGATAGAACTGCCCCATAGGGTTTCCAAGGAGCGGCTGGTGGATTTGAACTGCTGACCTTTTTGGTTAGCAGCCATAGCTCTTAACCACTGTGCCACCGGGGCTCCAGAAATAAAAGAGAACTTTCTTAATCTGATTATGGGTATTTACAAAATACCTAGAACAACCGTCATGCCTAATGGTGAAGTATTAGAAAATTTTCCTCCAGGGTCAAGAGCGAGATAAGGCTGTTCACTGTCAGCACTGCTATGGAATCTGTTACTAGCAATCCTTCCATTTTCTGTAAGACTAGAAAAGTAAAAGATACAAAGATTTAAAAGGAAGTGCTAAACCTAAGCTTGTTCATATCATAGATGATATAATTATGTGAAAAATATCCAAAATAATCTTGAGATAAGTTATGCAAATTTAAGAAAGGAGTTTAGAGAGGTGAGTGGCTGAAGGATCTATACACAAAATCCAACTGTTTCTATGTGTGAGCGATATATAATTAGGAAATGAAATGTAAAGAGATTTTATTTGCAATTAGATTAAAAAAAAAACAACCCAGTAACTAGGAATAAATCCACAAAAACTTGTGCAAGGCATAAATCAGAGACTCCATCAGCCTGAGACCAGAAGAACTAGATGGTGCCCGGCTGCCACTAACGGCCGCCCTGACATGGAACACAACAGAGTCCCTGACGGAGCAGGAGAAAGGCGGGGTGCAGAACTGAAATTCTGCTAAAAAGACCAGACTTAATGGTCTGACTGAGCCTGGATGGACCTTGGAAGACATGGCACCCAGACTCTCTTTTAGCCAAAAACTAAAACCGTTCCTGAGGCCAACTCTTCAGACAAAGATTGGACTGGACTGTGGGACATAAAATGATGCTTGTGAAGAGTGTGCTTCTCAGCTCAAGCAGACACATGAGACTAAATGGGCAGCTCCTGTCCAGAGGTAAGATGAGAAGGCAGAGGGGGACAGGAGCTGCTTGAATGGACACGGGAAGTCGGGGGTGGAAAGGAGGAGTGTGCTGTCCCAGTACAGGGAGAGCAACTAGGGTCACATAACAATGTGTGTATAAATTTTTTCGTACAAAAAACTAACTTGAATTGTAAACTTTCACTTAAAGCACAGTTAAAAAAAAGTGTGCAAATCTTCTATACAGAAAACTGTAACTAGTCTTGAGAATAGATTAACTAAATTGATATACCATGTACTTGGATAAGAAGTCTCAGTACTATAAAAATGGCAGTTCTCTCCCTGTGATTTACAGGATCCCAATCAGATATTTTTTTTTGCAGGCATTTATTAGCTGATTCTAGACTTAGATTATAATGCTGGGCATTACAGATAGCCAGGACTCTTGAAGAAGAAGTTTAGTTTGGTAGGGCTTAATCTACCAGGTGACTGTAGTCATTAAACAGCTTTAGTTTGGTGTAAGTGTAAAGATAAAAAAGAAATGGACTAATTCTAACACACAGTACAGACACACATACATGGGTATCTTTTAGAATGCAGATGGCAGCGCAGAGAAAACAGATGGGGAAGACAGCCTCTTCAGGATACGCTGCTGGTACAGTTGGATACCCAAAGGAAAAACAAGGAGTCTTGACCCTTATATCAAATGCAAGAATCAATTCCAAGAGTATACTGGGCAGAGTCCTGTCAGGAACAAATGGTGCCCTCCAAAGGGGTGACTGAAGAGAGTTTAGTAACAAGACTATCAACCAAGCTGTGCGATGCGTTAAGAGAAACCCATGAGCAGAAGCGGGTTTCACCCGTGGGCCTGAGGGCAAAGGGAGGGAGCGTGCAAAGAATGGACGGCTGCTGTAGCTGTAGGAGAGAGCCTTCACTAGAGAACGCAGCTCGGCAGAGAAGGAGCAGAGAAGGAGCGGGAAGATAAATACCCCAGACTCTCTCTCCAGCTTCCTGCTGGTGCCTCCCATTGGCCGAATCCCACAGGAAGCCAGAAGTGCTCCCTGCCCCAGTGGATGCAGCCCTAGGGGTACAGATCTGCATGAAAAGAAAGGGTGGAGAGTGGATGTGCAGGGAAAACCAGGAAGTGTCCAGCACCAGCAGATTGTAGATTCAGATGTGAAAGGCCAAACAACAGACTTCTAAACAAAGAGCTTCAGGGAGTATCCTCACAAGCTTGGGGGAGAAAAAGCCTTCTGAAACAGGACAGAAAAAGCATTATTCAGTAAGGCAAAGGCTATTAAACTGGGCTATATTAAAATTAAGAACTTGGTTTCATTACAGCACAAGTAAATGGGTGAAGAATTCAGCCACAGAGTGAGGAAGATATACTACACATATGACTGGCAAGGGACTGATATCCAGAATATATAAAGAGCATCAACCAATCAAGAAAAAGACACCTTGATAAAAGAAAAAAAAAAATGGGCAAAAGACTTGAGTAGTTACTTCACAGAAAGAAATCTCCAGAGGACCCAAACCATGAAAAGGGGTTCAATTCCATTTGTAATCAGGGAAATGTGAATTAAAATTACAATGAAATTCCACAATACCCCTCACCCCAGAGTGGCTAAAATTAAAATGACTGACCTTAGCAGTTATCGGTGAGGACAGGAAATAGCAGGAACTAGAATACTCTGGGAGTTGGGATGCCTAGTGGTCCCACCACATTCATAATCTGTTGGCATGACCTGCTAAACATGGACCTGAACATGCCTGGTGATATAGATATGTACCCAACACAGGTGCTTCTAGACACATGTGCCGAGTGTGCTCACAGCAGCTGATTCATATAGCCCCAGACTGGAAACAGCTCCAATGTCCATCAACAGAACAATGAACAAAAAGTTGTCAGATATTCATACAATGGCTGTGTTGTTGTTAGTTGCCATTGAGTTGGCTCTAACTCATGGTGACCCCATGTACAACAGAACAAAACATTGCCTGGTCCTACAACATCTTCATGATCGTTGGTCTGCTCGAGTCCATTGTGGCAGCCACCATGTATTGTGAGCACTTTTGAAACTAGAGGGCTCATCTTCCAGCACTATATCAGACAATGTTCTGTTGTGATCCGTAGGATTTTCATTGGCTAATTCTCGGTAGTAGATTGCCAGGCTTTTCTTCCTAGTCTGTCTTAGTCTGGAAGCTCTGCTGAAACCTGTCCACCACGGGTGAGCCTGCTGGTATTTGAAATACGGTGGCATAGCTTCCAGCGTCACAGCAGCATGCAAGCCCCCACAGGACGGCAAACACGCATGGGTGGTGACGGACAAGGTCTGTAAAATGAGAAAATGCTTGTGCCACAGCTGCAATCGACAATGGGTTGAAACTCACAGATGGAAATTAAAAACCGGAAAACCATAACCAGAGTCAGGATAGTGTCTACCTTTTGGGAAGTGGGAGGGGGATGGATTTGGGGGCACATGGGGTGCTTCTGGGCTGCAGGGTGGAGGTACGGGGTGTTTACTTGGGGGATAATTCACTCAGCTGCACAATGATGAGGAGCCCTGGTGGCACAGTGATTGTGGTGAAAGCGCTCGGCTGCTAACCAAAAGGTCAGCGATTCGAACCCTAGCTGCTCCGCAGGAGGAAAAGTGTTGTAGTCTGCTTCCATAAAGACTGTTGTGTTGTTAGATGCTGTCAAGTCAGTTCCGACTCACAGCCACCCTGCGTACAACAGAAGGAAACGTTGCCCAGTCCTGTGCCATCCTCACAGTTGTTACTATGTTTGAGCCCATTGTTGCAGCTACTGGGTCAGTCCATCTCGTTGAGGGTCTTCATCTTTTTTGCTGACCCTCTACTTCCCCAAGCATGATGTCCTTCTCCAGGGGCTGGTCCCTCCTGATAACATATCCAAAGGGCATGAGATGTAATCTGTAAAGATTACAGCCTAGGAAACCCTATGGGGCAGTTCTGCTCTGTCCTACAGGGTGGTTATGAGTCGGTTTTTATAGGTACCTCCGTGCTTTGTGCTTGTGTGTGTGTTATACGCAAAAACAAAACAAGGACGAGTAACAGGAAGGCCCGGGGGACTGGATAGCTGTTTCCCCAGATATTTCCTCAGGGCCTCGAAGTCCCCAGCGGGGCCCTGGATAAGGTGTCTTTAAGGCCTGTGTGCTTTGGGAACTGTGGTGTTTGGTACATGGTCCCTCCTCCTGACTGTGGCACTGCCATCACAGCTGGTCAAGTGCTCTGCGGCACAGACCTTGGTTTTTGGTTTGGTTCTGAGTCAGCGAGGAAGGCATTGGCACCTTGGTTTACCTAGAAAATAACCAGAATCGGGGGGCAGAGCTGGGGCCGCGTCCGAGGACTCAGGGTTGGGAAATGCCTGAGCCAGGTGAGACAAGTCAAGTTGGGGGTGGGGGGGCAAATCCCAAAGTCAGAATTTCCCGTCACACCTGGGAGCCCATCTTCCACCCACCCGCGCGAGCTGAGAGCAGTCAGCCCAGAAGGCTCGGCCATGGGACTCGTGTATGGGGCGCGGTCCAGCTGCAGCTCGTGGACCCAGGAGTCCCTGGGTTGCTGGCTCTGCCTCACGAGATCCTTCCATGGGGCAGAACGGCGCTCAGGAACTGACCACACCCAGTGCTCTGGTCAGACCCGGCCCTCCAGCCAGCGCCCCTCCCTCCTTGACCCTTGTCCTCTTGCCTGACCCCAGGCATGATGGGCCTAGTCTGGCTGGTGTCTGCAGCCCGGGACAGACCTGGCCTCCAGGCCCGGCACCCGTTCCAGGGTGAAGCCTCTCTTCTCGGGCTCCTGAAGCCCTCTGAGAACACAGAGAACATAGCTGGCTTTCTCACCTGAGAAATGCACTCAGTCTTAAAATGCAACTTCTGCACAGTACTGGGGGCCCAAACCTCTGCAACGCGTGATCGGCGTCCCATCGAAAGAGCCTTCCTCTCCCGGTGTTTGCCCATCCCCTGCAAGTTCAAGGGGAGTGCCCGTCACAGCCCCTCAGCACCTGTGGGTGGTGCTTCTGGTTTGTTCATCCTCAGGGGGAACGCTGGGGGCTGGGCTGCCTCTACTGCTCCCGTGAACCCACCGATCCAGCTCCGTGGGAGACGCTGGGGGCCAGTGTCTTTTCTGCTCCCATGCAAGCGTGTCCTGTTCCTTGTTTTGCAATCTGCATTGCTCGAAGCTGCTGGGCAGGCGGGAAGTCAGTCTGGTGGCCGCTGGACATGTGCCCGGCACACGCTCTGACCGGGAACATGCAGTGTACTCTCCTAGCACCTGCTGGGCGCCTGTCCCCCCAGGGTGTTCTCGAGAGCTCCGGTGTGGGAGTCTGTGAGCAGAGATGGAGAACCCCAGTGATCTCTGGGCCCTGGCTGCAGAGAGGGGTCAAGGCCGGCTGATGTAGGAGGTGGGATTTCCCTGGGGGTGGGCGGGCAGGTTTACAGCCTTTGGGGTCTCTGGGTGTGCTGGGTGTTGGTCATAGCATGGGTCAATGGATCAACGATCCCCTCAGCTCGTGGCCTCACCTCAGAGGCTGTTTGCACGTTCTGTTCTCCTCCTTCACTTGCAGGAGGTCCCCCCTCCCCAAGCCCTTCTCAGCTAGACAGCTGCCCACCCAGGGGTACTGCCCTGCCTCCCAGCCAGGTGGTTTCTCCAAGCGTGTCATCCTGCACCTGCGTCCATGGTCGGAAGGTGTGAGGGTGGTGCATCCCCGTCGTGGGCAGCTTTGCCTCCTCCCACCGGCTCTCTCCATCAGGGCAAGTGGTGTTTGTGGAGTGACTAGTGTGCCTGCATGTCATGGGTTGAGTTGTGTCCCCCCAAGATATTGTCAGCTTGGCTGGGTCAAGAGTCCCAGTATTGTATGATTGTGTAATCTGATGTGATTTCCTTATGTGTTGTAAACTCTATCACTGTGATGAGATTATATGTGATCTCCTCATGTGTTGTAAATTCTGTCACTGTGATGAGGTTATACTGATGAGGTTGACAAGATTAGATAGTGTCTTAAGCCAATCTCTTTTGAGATATAAAAGAAAGAAGCAAGCAGAGACACATGGGAACTTGATACCACCAAGAAATCAGTGCCGGGAGCAGATCGTGTCCTTTGGACCTGAGGTTCCCATGCAGAGAAGCTCCCAGACCAAAGGAAGACTGATGACACGGACCTTCCTTCAGAGCCGACACAGAAAGCCTTCCCCTGGAGCTGACGCCCTGAATTTGGACTTGTAGCCTACTGGACTGTGAGAATAAACTTGTCTTTGTTAAAGCCATCCACTGGTGGGATTTCTGTTGGAGCAGCACTAGGTGACTAAGACACTGCATCCCCTGAGACCATCATGATAATGGGGAGATGCCGCACCCCAGCCGTCTCCCCACCCTGGCCCTGAGTCTGCTGTGGTTGCTGTGGTTTTGTGTGTTTCCTTTGTTCCTGCCTTTGGGGCATCATGATGGGCTCAGGGAGAAGTGTTACGCGAAGGTGCCCTGCTTGGACACCGTCCAGGGTCCCTGGTCCTTGGAGGAGTCCCTGGAGTGTGGCCCCAAGCCCTCTGATGTGGTTTCTTTGGCCTCCCCTGGCCTGGACCTTTGCCCCCTCATCTGCTAAAGACAGAGGAGAGCTTAGACCGCGCCCCCCGAGGCTCCTAGCCCTGTCTGTGCATCTGGAGCTCTGGACACCCTTGGTCCACGCGTCACCGATAGGCACATTTGAGTCTCACAGTTAAGGGTGAGAAGTATCACTGACGACATAAAGGGACCCTGTGTCTCAGTTGTGTTCTCGGGCGGAAGCAGAGCTCTGAGGAGAACTGGGAGCGTTGGGGAAAGCCCTAGGCAGGGGCAGGGGAGGGAGGCCAGCCTCTCAACCCCAGGGCAGACCCCACTGCCCCGCAGGAGGGGCTGGCCGGGCTTCACCTGCTTGCCCTTCAGTGGCTGTGAGGACAGTGGACAGAGAACCTCCTGGAGCTGGCGTGACCCTTGGCTGTCGGCTTTGGTGACACATGTCCAAGAGGGACGGATCTGGGCAGCTTGTCCCTCACCTGCTCTCCCGTTCACAGCACCCCTTCCCTCTCAGCCCCTGGGCTTGGATGAGATTACCCACCCCTGACAGAGGGTGGATGGTGACTCAGGCTCGAGGAGCACAGTGAGGCCATCACCTCCTGGCTTGGAGACCAGCCAGGGTGGGCCAGGACGCAGGCCACTCGGGGGGCAGTCTGGGGCTCCCGTGGGGCCTCTGAGACTTGGGCATCTGTCACTGCGCTGGGACGTGGGGGAGGGCTGCTGGCAGCATCTGTGGGGCTGAGAGGGGAGCCTACAGCTTTCCCATGTGAGAGCCAACAGATTTCCCTTCTGTGCTAAAGCCTTTGTGTGGTGGTGGGTGTGTGTATATGGGTAGGATTTGTGTGTATATGTGTGCTGTGTGCAGTGTGGTAATGCGGTGTGTGTGTAAGATTTGTGGATATATGTGTGTTGTGTGTTGTGTGTATATGGTGTGTGTGTATAGGATTTGTGTGTATATGTGTGATGTGTGTGTATGTGGGGTGTGTATAGGATTGTGTATATATGTGTGATATATGTGTATATGGTGTATCGTGTAGGATTTGTGTGTATATGTGTGGTGTGTGTGTATATGGTGTGTGTGTTTATGTGTGGTGTGTGTGTATGTGTTGTGTGTATAGGATCTGTGTGTATATGTGTGGTGTGTGATGCGTGTGTACGTGGTGTATCTTGTAGGATTTATGTATATATGTGCATTGTGTGTGTGTGTATGTGGTGCATATGGTGTGTGTGTGTGTGTGTGTGTGTGTACAGTTTTCTGTTCTTTGAAACCACAGATATAAACTCACAGACACAAGCCTGCAAGTTGAGTTGGTGAAGACATCAGAAGGGTGCCTCCATCACTCTGCATCACCGAGGGCCCTGCCTGGGGAGGGCCACAGCCAGGTGGGGGACAGACACTCCTCGGCAGGGGCTCTGGTCCTCCCTGTGGCTGCTTTCTGCCTCTTCTAAGCTCTGGCAGTGCTGCGGTTTCCCCCACCAACCCAGGCTTCACCATCTGGGGGAGAATCGTTTATTGAGCCAGCAGAAGTGGGGGCGGCCAGAGAGGGGCAGAGGGTCCTGCCTGGTGACAGTGGGCCCCTGGGCCCTCCAGGAGCGGCCGCAGAGCTCCTAAGGCAGGGATGGGGACGGGGGTGGGAATGGGGGTGGGGACGGGGGTGGGGATCAGGGGTGGGGATGGGAGTGGGAATGGGGGTGGGGAGGGGATGGGGTTGGTGTGGGAACGGGGGTGGCACGGCAGGGACATGGGGCATTCTTGGGGATGTTCCTGGAGAGTTTGGTGAGCGGGAGAGGTGGGAGGTGAGCAGAGGGCGCGGAGGAGGCTCCAACTCCTCACCCAGAGTCCCCACGGTGGACACTTACTGTCCAAGGGGAGGGGTCAAGGAAGGGGCACACAGGGGGTGGGGGCAGGAGAGCACTGGGGTTGACCTGGCGGTGGTCTTCACCCTGCAGCTTTACAGACCCCTTCCTTCTTGGCGACAAGGAGAGGGTGTGCCTGCTGGTCACCCAAGGGCCCCTTACTGAGCTCCCCCGCACGGCCTGGCCCCCCGGATTGGGCCCCCCACCTGTCCTGGTGCCCGACGCCTAGTCCCTGAGCCTTTCGCAGCGATCTCTTGAGACCGTGAGTTAGCCACCGGACCTGGGCTGGCTGGGGGGCGGCCCAGCGAGGGAAGCAAGGGGCCCACCTTCTCCGGGCAGGAGGACGATCTGCCCCTCCTGGAGCCAAGCTTGGCGATGGTGCTCTTAAACTGCTCCAGGAACTCTTCCTTGGCGGTGGGCTTCTGGACTGCGGGCAGAGCAAGGCGCTGGACCGGGGGAGGACGGTGGCAGGGGTAGCTGTGGGCAGGGGTAGCTGTGGGCGGGGGGCTCAGGGACGGGTCTCAGGGGCAGGGGCACCCATGTTTCTGGGGAGGGGAGGAGAGTTCCTGAGTCCGGGGAGGATTCGAGTGGGTGTGGGGGGGGAGAGCACCTCCCTCCTCCTGGTGTAAAGTCTGAGGATGCTTGGGGAGGGGAGTAGGCAGCCTATCCCCCCAGCATTTGCCCCAGCTGCTCCCCCTCCTTCCTCTTTCAGAATCTCCCCTTTGTCATTGTGGGAAGTGCCAGCTTGTCCACCCTAAACCACTCAGCCTGGGGGAGGAGGCCCGAGGGCAGCGGGTGTGTGTGTGTGTGTGTGTGTGTGTGTGACAGTTATGTGTGTGTGAGTGTGTGACTGTGTACTTGTGTAAGTGTGTGTGTGAATTACATATGTGTGTGTACTTGTGTGTGTGGTTGGGTCTATATGAGTGTGTGCTTGTGTGAGAGTATATGTGCAAGTGTGAGTTCATGTGTGTGTGCTTGTGAGTCTATATGAGTGTGAGTGTGTTTGTGTGAATGCGTGCCTGTGTGAGTGTAAGTGTCTATAAGCGTGTGAGTGTGAGTGTATGGGGACTCAGGGGCTGCAGTGGGTGAGGGCTGAGGGTCGGCCTGACTCTGAGCCAACACCTGGGGCTTGGAGTGGTGACTAGCTAGCACTCTGCCCCTACCTGGCCTGGGCGCCTGTTTGCAAGACAGCCAGCAGCACCCCATTTTACAGGAGGTGCTTCCTGCAGGCCAGCTCCTGCTGACTGCCTGCCTGTGTGGCCTGGGGTGTCCTCCTGGGGGTGGCTTTGCAGGTCCTTTCTGTCTGCCGCCCCTTGCCTCGGTCCTAGAGGGGCACGGGGTGGGGGTGGCCTGCACATACCCAGCAGGCAGGCTACCAGGCCGGTGGTGCCCATGTTGCTGTTGACCGGGTAGAGAACCAGGAAGTCTCTGGGATCCACCTCCTCCAGGTGGAGCAGGTTGTGGCCCCTGTGGAGAGCGCAGCCTCCAACGGCCCTCCTCACTGCTGATCGCAGGTCTTGTCTTGGAGGGTGATCTGAGCAGCGCCCTCCACGAGTGCCACAGCGTTTTACAGAAGAGGGAACCAGAGCTGAGACCACATGTCTAATAAGTCCTTTCTCTTCTTGGCTGCACATCTGTGATGAAAATGCTACAGATGGGACTGGAAGCTTATAATCTGCTTGAGGAAAATAGACAACGAAGAAAATAAATAAGTTACAGTGTATATTAGAAAATGATAAATTCTATGGAGAAACATATATAAGGAAGGGAGACAGGAAATTGGGAGAGTATTGTTTTTCTATCTTCAAAGGCAAAGTCTGGCTGAGAAGGTGATATTTGAGCAAAGACTGAAAGGAAGTGTTATGGATTGAATTGTGTCCCCCCAAAATATGTGTTGTAAATTTTAACCTCTATGCCTGTGGTTGTAATCCCATTTGGGAATGGGTTGTCTTTGTTATGTTACTGAGGCAGGATTAGTGTAGGGTGTGTCTTCAGTCAATCTCTTTGGAGATACGAAAGGCATTAAACAAGCAAGTAGAGATGGGGAAGAGAGATGCCAAGCCACGTGAAGGCCACCTAGGAGCAGAAGCTCAAAGAGACAAGGACTTTTCTCGAGAGCCAGCAGAGAGAAAGCCTTCCCCTAGAGCTGGTGCCCTGAATTCGGACTTCTATCTTCCTAAACTGTGAGAAAATAAATTTCTCTTTGTTAAAGGCACCTGTTTATGGTATTTCCGTTATAGCAGCACTAGATAACTAAGACAGGAATTGAGGGAGAGAGCCATGTGGATGTATGGGGGAAGTTTTCTGAGTAGACAGAATAGAAAGTGAAAGGTTCAGTGGGGGAAGTGTGGTGGATTTGAGGGGCAGCAGGGAGCAGGTGCGTCAGGGATGAAGTAACGAGGTGAGTGGAGTAGTGGGGACAAAGTGACAGGGAGTCAGGTCTTGTAGGATCTCGTCCAGTGTGAAGACTTTAGCTTTAACTCTAAGGGAGGTAGAAGCAGAGAACTAACAAGATCCACTTTGATTTTAATTTTGCCTTTATTCTTGAAGGATATTTTCACTGGGTTTAGAATTCTGGTCTGATGATTTTTTTCTTTCAGCACGTTAAAGGTGTTGTTCCACTCTCCTCTGTCTTCCTCGGTTTCTGATGAAAAGTCAGACGGATCTCCCAATTGTTGCTCTCGTGTATGTAACCAGTCATTTTTCTCTCCCGCTTTCTATATATTTCTGTTTAGCTTTGATTTTTGGCAGCTTTACTTTGTGCCGAAGTGTGGTTTTCTTTGTATTTATTCTGCTTGGGGTTTTGCTGAGCACCTAGAATCTATAAATTTCTCTTTCATCAAATTTGGGATTTCTTTGTCCATTATTTCTTTAAGTATATTTTCTGCCCATGTTCCCCCTCTTCTTCCCTTAAAATGCCAGTTACATGTATATTAGGCCTCTCGATATTGTGCCACAGGTCACTGAGGGCTATTCATTTTCCCCCATCTTTTCTCTTTGCTCTTCAGGTTGGATAATTTCTACAGGCCCTTCTTCAGGTTCACTGACTCTTCTGTCATCTCCAGTCTGCTATTAAACCCATCCAGTGATTTTTAAAAATTGTTGATATCACGTTTGTTTTGTTTCTAGGATTTCCTTTTGATTCTTTTAAAAATAGTTTTTATATCTCTTCTGAGATAGACCCTGTTTTTGTTCTTTATGTCCTTAACATCCTTATCATATGCGCTTAAAAATCCTTGTCTGGTAATTCCAACAACTGGTTTATCTCAGCATTAGCATGAGTATGAGTTGCATTTTTCTTTTTCTTCATATGTTTAGTGGTTTTGGGATGTATCCTAGACATTGAGAATGATATCGTTTAGATTCTGGATTCTGTTTTGTTCCTCCCAAGAGTAGAGAGTTTTCATTTGGCAGGCAGTTAGTCATCTTGGCTGAACTCAAACTCCAAACTCTGCTTTCCCTGTGTGGTGAGACAGAAACATCTGTTCTGTTCTTTCAGCCTCGCTGGATTACTGGAGTCATTGCCATGCATGCACAGTTCAGGGGTCAGCCAGAGGCTTGGGCAGAGTTTATGCAGAAATGGGACTCTCACTCTGTGGCTCTCTCCTTTCTCAGATTTCCCCTCTTACTTTCCAGCTGCTGTGGTTGCCCTGAACTTGGTTCTCTGAGCCAGTAAGACCAGGGTTTCTATCTGAGTCTTAGCCACCCAGACTCGGCCAAATGAGACCTGTGCTTGGGCAAAACCTGTTTAAAACGAAAGGTAAACTCAGCCAGTGCTGTTTTCTTCTTCCACGTGTCAACCCCACTGCCATTTCTGCTGTGTTTTCGTCACTCTCCGGTACCTTTAGATAGTTGTTTTTTATATTTTGTTTCCCTCTAGGTCCCCTGGGGAAGCTGCAGCCCACAGCCCCCCCCATGTCTTAGTTTTATAGTGCAGCTATAACAGAAATACCACAAGTGGATAGCTTTAACAAATAGAAGTTTATTCTCTCACAGTCTAATAGGCTAGAAGTCCGAACTCAAGGCATCAGCTCCAGGGGAAGGCCCTCTCTGTCGGCTCTAGGGGAAGGTCTCTGTCATCAATCTTCTTCTGGTTGAGGAGCTTCTCAGCACAGGAACCTCAGGTCCAAAGGACGTGCTCTGCTCCTGACTCTGCTTTCTTGGTGGTATGAGGTCCCCCTGTCTCTTTGCTTGCTTCTCTCTTTTATATCTCAAAAGAGATTAACTTAAGACACACCCTAATTTTGTAGATTGAGTCCTGCCTCATTAACATAACTTCTGCTCATCCCACCTCATTAACATCATAGAGGTAGGATTTACAACACAGGAAAATCACATGAGATGACAAAATGGTGAACAATCACACAATACTGGAATCGTGGTCTAGCCAAGTTGACACACATTTTTTTTTTATTGTACTTCGTGTGAAGGCTTACAGAACAAATAGTTTCTCATGAAACAGTAGTACACATATTGTTTTATGACATTGGTTAACAACCCCACAACATGTCAACCCTCTAACTTCTCACCTTTTTTTTTTTTGGTGAAAATACACATAGCCAAAGATACACTGTTTCAAAAATTTCTACATGCACAGTTCAGTGACACTGACTACGCTCTTCCAATTGCGCTGTTATTCTCACTTAAGATGAAAGCTTACAGCACAAAATAGTTTCTTATTTAACAGTTACTACAAATGTTGCCCTATGACAATGGTTAACAATCTCACAACACATCAACAATATCCTTACTCAACCTTGGATTCCCTATCACCAGCTTCCTTGTCCCCTTCTGCCTTCTGGCCCTTGTCACTGGACTCCTGTACCTCATTAGTCCCATTTGGTTTTACGGGGCTATCCACTCCCAGGCTGAATGGTGAACCTCAGAGATAACTTCACCACTGAGCTAAAAGGGTGTCTGGGGGCCATACTCTCGGGGTTTCTCCAGTCTCATTTAGGCCAGTAAATCTGGTCTTTTTTTTTGTGAGTTAGAATTATGTTCTTCATGCTTCTCCAGCTCTGTCCAGAACCCTCTGTTGTGAACCTGGTCAGAGCAGTCAGTGGTTGTAGCCGGGCACCACCTAGCTGTATTGGACTCAGGCCGGTGGAGGCCTTGGTAGCTGTGGACAATTAGTCCTTCAGACTAATCTTTTCCTTGTATCCTGTTCTCTTCATTCTCCCTTGCCTCCAAAAGGATGAGACCAGTGGAGTATCTTAGATGGCCACTAACAGGCTTTTAAGACCCCAGACACTACTCACCAAGGTAGAATGTAGAGCATTGTCTTTATAAGCTGTGTTATGCCAATTGAGCTACATGTTCCATGAGACCATGGTCCCCACAGCCCTCCACCCAGCAATTCAGTCCCTCAGGGAGTTTGGATGTGTCTGTGGGGTTTTCATGACCTTCCCTTGTACAAGTTGTGCTAGTTTCCCCGGTATTGTGTACTGTCTCACCATTCACTCAAGATACCACTTATCTATTATCTATTTAGTATTTCCCCCCCACCCCTCCCATCCCTGGTAACCAACAAAGATTGTTACATTTTGTGTGTGAACTTTTTCATGGGTTTTTACAATAGAGGTCTCATACAATATTTGTCCTTTTGTGATTGAATTATTTCACTCAGCATAATGTCCTCCAGTTTCATCCATGTTATGAGATGCTTCATAGATTAATTGTTGTTCTTTCTCATTGCATAGTACTCCATTATGTGTATGTACCATAGTTCGTTTATCCATTCATCTGTTGATGGGCATCTAGGTTGTTTCCATCATTTTGCTATTGTGAACAATGCTGCCATGAACATAGGTGTGCATATGTCTATTAGAGTGACGACTCTTATTTCTCTAGGATATATTCCTAGGAGTGGGATTGCTGGATCGAATGGTATGTCTATTTCTAGCTTTCTAAGGAAGCACCATATCATTTTCCAAAATGGTTGTATCATTTTACATTCCCACCAGCAGTGCATAAGAGTTCCAAACTCCCCACAGCCCCTCCAACATTTGTTATTTCCAGTGTTTTTGATTCGTGCCAGTAATGCCCGGGTGAGATGGTATCTTATTGTGGTTTTAATTTGCATTTCTCTAATGGCTAGTGATCACGAGCATTTCCTCATGTGTCTGTTGGCCATTTGAATGTCTTCTTTGGTGAAATGTCTGTTCATTTCCTTTGCCCATTTTTTAATAGGATTATTTGTCTTTTTGTTGTAGAGGTGTTGGATTTTCATGTAGATTATGGAGATTAGACCTTTGTCTGACTTGTACTGTCCAAAATTTTTTTCCCAGTCTGTAGGTTCTCTTTTTACTTTTTTGGTGAAGTCTTTTGAAGAGCATAGGTGTTTGATTTTTAGAAGATCCCAGTTATCTAGCTTATCTATTGGGGTTTGTGTGTGGATGGTTATGGTTTGTATCCTGTTAATGCCGTGTATTAAGGCCTGAAGTGTTGGTCCTATTTTTTCTTCTATGAACTTTATAGTTTTAGGCTTTATATTCAGGTCTTTGATCCATTTAGAAGTAGTTTTTGTATACGGTGTGAGGTATGGGTCCTGTTAAATTTTTTTGCAGATGGATATCCAGTTTTGCCAGCACCATTTGTTAAAAAGACTGTCTTTTCCCCATTTGATGGACTTTGGGCCCTTGTCGAAGATCAGGTGACCGTAGGTGGATGGATTTACATCTGGGTTCTCAATTCTGTTCCATTGGTCAATGTACCTGTCGTTGTACCAGTACCAGGCTGTTTTGACTACAGTAGCTGTATAGTAGGTTCTGAAGTCAGGTAGTGTGAGTCCTCCAACTTTATTCTTCTTCTTCAGTAGTGCTTTACTTATTTGGGTCTTCTTCCCTTTCCATATAAAGTTAATGATTAGTTTTTCCATCTCTTTGAAGAATGTTGTTGGTGTTTGGATTGGGATTGCATTATATTTGTAAATTGCTTTGGGTAGAATTGTCATTTTCACAATGTTGAGTCTGCCTATCCATGAGCATGGTATGTTTTTCCATTTATGTAAATCCCTTTGGGTTTCATGCAGTAGTTTCTTGTAGTTTTCTTTGTATAGGTCTTTTACATCCCTGGTCAGATTTATTCCTAAATATTTTATCTTTTTAGGGGCTATTGAAAATGGTATTGTTTTCCTGATTTCCTTTTCATCATTCTCCTTATTGGTGTATAGGAATCCAACTGATTTTTGAATATTTATCTTGTATCCTGCTACTCTGCTGAATCTTTCTATTAGTTCCAGTAGATTACTCATGGAGTCTTTAGGGTTTTCTGTGTATAGCATCATATCATCTGCAGACAGGGACAGGTTAACTTCTTCATTACCAATTTGGATGCCCTTGAATTCTTTTTCTTGCCTTATTGCTTTAGCTAGAACTTCCAGCACAATGTTAAATAGGAGTGGTGATAAAGGGCATCCTTGTCTTGTTCCTGTTTTCAAGGGGAATGTTTTCAGCCTCTCTCCACTAAGAATGATGTTGGCTGTTGGTTTTGCATATATGCCCTTTATTATGTTGAGAAATTTCCCTTCTATACCTATTTTATTGAGTGTTTTTATCAGGAATGGGTGTTGGACTTTGTCAAATGTCTTTTCTGCATCAATTGAGATGATCATGTGATTCTTTTCTTTCCTTTTATTTATGTGATGGATTACGTTGATTGATTTTCTAATGTTGAACCATTCTTGCATACCTGGTATGAATCCTACTTGGTCGTGGTATATTATTTTTTTGATATGATGCCAAATTCTATTGGCTAGAATTTTGTTCAGAATTTTTGCATCTGTATTCATGAGAGATATTGGTCTGTAATTTTCTTTTTTTGTGATGTCTTTGCCTGGTTTTGGTATCAGCGTTATGCTGGCTTCATAGAATGAATTTGGAAGTGTTGCTTCCTCTTCTGTGCTCTGAAATAGCTTGAGTAGTACTGGTACAAGCTCTTCTGTAAATGTTTTGTAGAATTCTCCAGTGAAGCCATCTGGGCCAGGGCTTTTATTGGTTGGGAGTTTTTTTTTTATTACCTTTTCAATCTCTTCTCTTGTTATGGGTCTGTTCAGATTTTCAACATCACTTTGTTGTAGTTTGGGTAGGCCGTGTGTTTCTAGAAATTTATCCATTTCCTCTAGGTTTTCCAATTTGTTGGAGTATAGTTTTTCATAATATTCTGTTATAATCCTTTTTATTTCAGTTGGGTCTGTTGTAATGTCCCCCATTTCATTTCTTATTTGGGTTATTTGTGTCCTCTCCTGTTTTTCTTTTGTCAGTCCAGCCAGTGGTTTGTCAATTCTTTCAAAGAACCAACTTTTGGTTTTGTTGATTCTTTCTATTGTTTTTCTATTCTCTATTTCATTTATTTCTGCTCTGATTTTTACTATTTCCTTTCTTCCGGTGGTTATGGGCTTTTTCTGCTGTTCTCTTTCTATTTGTTTGAGTTCTGTAGTTAATGTTTTGATTTTGTCCCTTTCTTCTTTTTTGATATGTGCATCTATTGCTATAAACTGTCCTCTCAGAACTGCCTTTGCTGTGTCCCAAAGGTTTTGGTATGATGTGTTTTCATTCTCATTTGATTCTAGGAATTTTTTGATTCCATCTCTGATTTCTTCTATTACCCAATGATGTGTAAGCAGGGTATTATTCAGTTTCCATGTAGTTGATTTTTTTTCCTTGCTCTTTCTGTTGTTAATTTCTACCTTGATGGCATTGTGGTCAGAGAAGATACTTTGAATTATCTCAGTGTTTTGGATCTTGTTGAGTATTGCTCTGTGGCCTAAGATGTGGTCTATTCTGGAGAACGTTCCATGTGCATTGGAAAAGAATGTGTACTTTGCAGCGGTTGGATGGAGTGTTCTCTATATGTCTATGAGGTCAAGTTGGCTGATTGTGCCCTTTAGGTCTTCTGTATCTTTGCTGAGTTTCTTCTTAGTTGTTCTGTCCTTTACTGAGAGTGGTGTGTTGAAGTCTCCTACTATTATTGTGGAACTGTCAATTTCTCTTTTCAGTGTTGTTAGAGTTTGTTTTATGTATTTTGGAGCCCTGTCATTGGGTGCGTCGATGTTTATTACGGTTATGTCTTCATGATAGATCATCCCCTTAATCATTATATACTGTCCTTCTTTGTCTTTTTTGGTAGATTTCATTTTAAAGTCTATTTTATCTGAGATTAGAATTGCCACTCCTGATCTTTATAGGTAGTTGTTAGCTTGATATATTTTTTTCCAACCTTTGACTTTTAATAAATTCACATCTTTGTTTCTAAGGTGTGTCTCTTGTAGATAGCATATTGATGGATCCTGTTTTCTTATCCATTCTGTAACTCTCCGTCTCTTTATGGGTGCATTGAGTCCATTTACATTCAGTGTAATTATTGATAGATGTGAGTTTGTTGCTGTCATTTTGCAGTGCTTTTTTCTGTGGTGCTGAAGTTTTCTTTTTTCTTCTTACTCTCTTGTGCTGAGTTACTTTTGTGTGTGGTTTTTTTTGTTTTTTCATTTATTTTGTTTTTGTAGGTTTTGTTTTTGCTGAGACTTTATGTTTTTCCTCTTTTTTTATGAGTATGTTTGTTAACTTTCTTTGTGGTTACCCTGAATTTTACCCTTATCTTTCTAAGTTTGAAGCAGTCTACCATTACTTGGTATCACCTTGCCTTCCTCTCCATTAGAAGGTTCTATACCTATGCCGTTTATTCCCTCTTTTATTGTTTTGATGTTGTTGTCATTTACTGATTAACTGCTCTGATTCCCTGTTGTATTTCTTTTGGTTTTGGATAGTCCTCGAGAGTTCATTTCCTAGATTGGTATCTGGCTTGTACAATCCTGCATCCTACGTTCTGCCTGTGAGCTGAAGCTGTTTGTCCTCAGATCGAAGAACTCCCTTTAATAATTCTTGTAAGTTTGGTTTGATTTTTACATATTCCTTTAATTTCTGCTTATCTGGAAATGACCTAATTTCACCATCAAATTTGAATGAGAGTTTTGCAGGATATATTGTTCTTGGCTGGCAATTTTTTTTCTTTCAGGATTTTATATGTCATCCCATTACCTTCTTGCCTGCATGATTTCTGCCGAATAATCTGAGCTTAGTCTTATTTTTTCTCCTCTGTATGTGACTTCTTGTTTTTCATGAGCTGCTCTCAGGATTCTTTGTTTGTCTCTGGTTTTGGGAAGTGTGATTATGATATGCCTTGGTGATTTTCTTTTGGCGTCTCTCCTATATGGGGTTAGTTGAGCTTCTTCGATGGCCAGCTTTTCATCTTTCAGGATATTGGGGAAGTTTTCTGTCAGCAGTTCTTCAATGATCCTCTCTGTGTTTTCTGTTTTCTGCCCCTGTTCTGGAATTGCAATCACTCGTGGATTTTTGCTTTTGATTGTATCCCACCTAACTCTCAGGGTCTCTTCATTTTTCTGTGTTCTTTTTTCTGAGTTTTCCTCAAACAGACTTGTATCCAAGTGTTTGTCTTGAATTCCATTGATCCTGTCTTCCACTGTTTCAAATCTGCTTCTCAGCCCCTCTATGACACCGTCCATTTCTGAAATCTTGTTGTTTATCTTTTGGATTTCTAATTGTTGTCTTTGTATAATTTCTAGTTGTGAATTTATTTTGATATTTTGCTCCTGCGTTATTTTCCTGAATTCTTCCAATTTTTTGTCTGTATTGTCCATGAATTTGTCTATTTTTTCCTCTTGTTTGTCAGCTTTTTACCTCAGCTCTTGGAGAATTCTGAGCATTAGAGATTTGAATTCCCTATCAGGTAGTTCTAGTGCATTTTCTTCCACAGGAGAATCATCTGGTGTTTTATTTTGGACACCTACTGGAACCATACTGTCCTGTTTTTGTAAATGTTTTGATATTGTCTGCTGTCTTTGGGGCATTCAGTAGTTCTCTTTCTTGTTAATTGATTGAAGATTTGTTTGATCCTTTTTTTTTAAATTAAAATTTGACTATGTCTGAGCAGGTGGACTGTGTGTTCTTTGTTGTTAGCTTGTTTTTGGGTACAATACTTTTTGCCTCCTCCAATTGGCAGGGTCAGTTACTCAGATATGGTATGGCAGGGCAGGTCTAGCTGAAGATGAGTTACTGGGATGGGTTGTTTGTGGCATTTACTACAGCCACCAGAGCGGGTCGGTAATCAGTGCAGGGCAGGTTCCAGTAGGCCGTGCCTGTGCTGCTTGGTGGTGTGATGTCAAGCGCACGGTGCAGGTAGGCAGGATGCTGTGGGGAGATTGTTATGTGTGGAGCTAAATGGATATGGGAGAGAGGGGAGAGGAACAGGAGCCAAAAACATACAAACAAAACAGAATGCTAGGGGAGCTTGCCGTTGGAGTGGAGAGATGAGAGACTATGATATGGCAAAAAACAGAAAGGGGAAGAGGAAGAAAATAAAATAAAAGAATGAATAAATAAAAATCAGAAAGATTAAAGAACTGCAAAGTTCCCAGGGATCCCGCTGGTGCAGCTATGAGGCCTGGGGAAGCGGCTCTCAGGTGTTGCAGTACAGCCTGGCTAGAAGGCATAGAGGTATACAATGCCAGGTATTCAGGGAACAGAAAGAGAAGGAAGATATAGAGAGATGAGAAACTGAGTAATGAAGAAAGGGAAAAAGAGGGAAAAGAAAAGAAAACAAACTAAAAAAAAGAAAAAAAGAACAAGAAAGGCCCCCAAAAACAAACAAAAAAAAACCAACAAAAAAGAAATGTCCTCAGGGATCCCTCTGCATATCTGTGCAAGCTGAGGGGAAGTCTACTTGCCACGCAGCTCAAGCCTTGCCAGAAAGGGCTCCCAACTCAAGAAAAGGAAAAGAAAACAAACAAACAATTCAAAACAAACAAACGAACAAAAGCCCCGGGATCCCACCCACGTGGCAGCCCAGACCGGGAAGAAGCTCCACACTCGAACGGAGCTCCACTGCCCCTCAGGAAGAAGCAAAGATGGTGCATGGAGCCAGGTATTTGAGCGAAAGGAGGGGGAGGTGGGGAGAGGGAAGAAAGAAATCAAACGAAGCGGAAAAAAGCAACACCAGCAGCCAACAAATGGCACTCAGGGAGCTGGCCCGTTCAGGTGTGTGGAATCCAAGCAGCTGGTGTTTCCTGGTCAAGAGATTGTAGCCGTGGGAAGCAGAGGAGGCCGAGTCGGGGCAAAGAAGGGTGGGTGGTGGGAAAGTGTATATCGCTGGTTACTGGTTGTTCTGTCTCCTGCTGGAAGCTTTGTGAAGCTGCTTTCTCGTACCCCCTGTTTGCTGGTCTCCGATAGGAGTCCAAGATGGCGGATCCGTGCTGCGTTAGCTGGTAGGGGACCTCTGCATGAATCTTTCCTCACTCTCCGTTCTCTGTCAGTTTCTCACTCCATTTGGTGCTTGGCTGAGTTCTTTATCTCTTCATTTGATGTTTTAGGGTTTCAGGATTGTTGTATTCTCTGTTTGGCTTAGTTTTTCATATCTTTGCTGTGGAGGGACGGCGTGATGCTTCTGCCTAGAGTGCCATTTTGCCGGAACTCCTGACACACATTTTTGGGGGACAAAATTCAATCCATGACACCCCAGAAGCCTGGCTTCAGGTGACCCCTGGTGCTCAGCACAGCATCTGCCCCAGTCAAGACTCTGCACCCCTTACTAAGCTCACAGAGCTCAGGGAAGAAAAGACAAAGAGGAGAGGACCCTGGGGTAAGTGGCCCTAGCACACTGTGGCCTGCTCTCGGCACCTGTGTGCACTCTGAGGCCACCTACCCCAGGTGGACACCTGCCTTAGATGGGCCCATCGCACCTCCTGGAAGTGGAGAACTGGCTGTTTGGGAATAGTGTCCTTGGTTCTGCCCATGGTCGAGTCTCAGTGCGCGGGGGCAGGCCGTCCAGGAGAACACATGGTGCCTACTACCATCTCTCAGCACATGCACTGCAGGTGAGAACTTGCCCGTGTGGCCATGCTTCCCAGCTCAGGGCTCCACCACCCCTGTGTCCTCAACCTCCACCTCCTCCCACCTTCTCCCCTCCTCTCTGCAAGCTCAGGCTTCCTTCTCCCCGGGGCAGTCAGGGCTCCCATCCCACCATCCAGCACACCCCGGTCATGTGCTTCCTGGCACCAGCAGAACACTGGCTTAGAAACGCTGATTTTCAAGAACAACTAGGAGACTTTTGACGAGCCAGCTCCTGGGGTTCAGGCTTAACTCCGGCTCCACCCATCCTCCCAGGGGGACAAGCTTGGACACTCACTCCGGTTCAGAGCAAGACACTGTGCTATTCATCATTTAGCTGAGAATACTTGCGTTCCAGACTCTTTGTTGTGTGCTAGGAATACAATGCTGGCAAACCCTACTGAGGGGTTGCCGTGAGTCGGAGCTGATTAAGAATACAGTGGCAGCTGATTTAAGAATACAACGCTGGCAGACCCCACCCTGTGAATTTACAGTTCATGCTCAACACCAGCAGCAACAACAGCAATAGTAATAAGCTTACATTTATTAAACACTTTCTCTCAGGCACGTATGCTTCTATTTAATCCTCAAGGTAACCTTATGAGATGGGGACTCTTACTGTCCACACTTTACAGGTGTGGAAACTGAGGCACAGAGAGGTGAAGAAACGTGGCTGAGGTCGCAGCTGGTGAGGGCAGGGTCTGGGCTCACACTGTACAGGTGATGAGGACACACAGCGGCAGGGTCCTGAAGGGACGGCTAGGCAGCCCGAGAGCGTGCTCCAGGAAGGGGGCTTCTCCGGTAAGACACAGGACACCCACCCAAGGGGACTGACCCTGGATGACCAAAGACAAAGTGAACAGGGAGAGACAGTAACAGACCAGGGAGGGCACCTGCTCTCCTACTTGCTCGCTCACACAGATCAACAAGGAAAAAGAAAACAAGCTGGAAAACAGGCAGGGGCCCTGGACAGGCAGCCCCTGAGAAGGAGACTGGATGGATGACCTGCACAAGAGGGTGTCCTCACCGCTGTGGGAGGCAGGGACGTGTGGGTGGGAAGGACGATGTCCTGGGGACAGGTCTCAGTACCACGTGGAGTGGAGGAGATGGGGCCTGGGGCTGTTGGACTCTGCAGCAGGTGTGGGGGGCACGGCCACATAGGAAAGTTGTTTGACAGTTTCCAGGGAAGGCAGAGATACCCCCTCCCCCCATGACATTTCTATTGGGGAACATTTCCAAAAAAACCAGACCCATTGCCTTAGAGTAGATTCCTATTCACAGTGATCCCATGTGCTAGAGAGTAGAACTGCTCCATAGGGTTTTCTTGGCTGTAATTTTTAGGGAAACAGATAGCCAGGCCTTTCCTCTGTGGTGGTTTGGAACCACCAACCTTTAGATTAGTAGTTGAGTGCAGGCTGTTTAAGCCACCTGGGGGCCTTCATACTGATTGTTACTGTTGTTGGGTACCTTCCAGTCAATTCTGACTCATACGCCCCCTTGTGACAGAGTAGAACTGCCCCATAAAGTTTTCTTGGATGTAATCTCTACAAAAGCAGATAGCCAGAACTTTCTCCCATGGCACCGATGGGTGGGTTTGAACCACCAAACTTCAGGTTATGTCTCGGGAAAAGACAATGTTTAGTGCAGTCAGTGAGACAGAGGCATGATAAGCTGACAATGCTGAAAGACACTGCATAGGCCTGGCTCACTATTATTACTCCCCATTGCTAACCCCTGCATGGTCTCGTGATCTTGTTTTTCCCTCCCGTTCCAGTCTCTATAAAAAATTTAAGATTAACTGATGTTCCTCCTTGGAGGGTGGAAAACAAGTGATAATGATCTAGGAATGACAAACTGAACAAAGCACCCATTTTGGGACAAGAAAACTAGGATGTCACCAAATAACCCCCAAGAAAAGATGAACTCATTTGGGAGGTGACCACCTCAAGGCGGAACTAACACAAACTTCTAGAACCCATGATCCTGTCCCTATAAAGCCTCCAGCTGATCTCCAGTGGGGGAGATGGGTTTTTGGAGGAGTCTATTCCCCTCTGTCTCCTATATATCAATGTATAAGAAAACTCTTGCTGCTCACCTCACCCCTGTCTCAGAATTGGCTACTGCGGCAGGTGGCTCCAATCCGCGTTATCGTGTAACAATGGTATCTAATTGTAATCTGGATCCTGGACTAACAGCTATAGTTTTTGAGAAAAACATGTTTTTCCTTAGTGGTCAAAACCAGGATGTGAAACCATATGCCCTGAGGGGTCTCAGCCAAGTGACCATCTGCACCCCTCAAAATACCCATACCCTGCAAGAGTCCTGTCTGAGTGCTGTTGCCAGCAAGGTATTTTTTTCTTTTTGTAAGATGTTGTTAGGTGCTGTCGAGTCACTTCCAACTCACAGTGACCCTGTGTACAACAGAACGAAACATTGCCTGGTCCTGCACCAGCCTCCTGTTCGTTGCCACGCTTCAGCCCATTGTTGCAGCCCCTGCGCCAATCCATTCTGTCCAGGGTCTCCCTCCCCTTCGCCGACCCTCCACTTCACTGAGCATGATGTCCCTCTGCAGGGGCTGATCACCCCAAAGAAGCTACCTGTAAGCATCTTGTGATCATACTGTAAGCCTCCTGTGATGTGATCTGCACTCACTAACTATGCTATTCATAACCGGTAACCAATTGCAGTGTGATTATTACGATTTTCATTGATTTTCCTGTCATTGCCCTCCCTATGGTTTGGTTCCTCTTTTTGTTACCCAAATCAGGTCCTGCTCATGTAGCTTCTCTGTCAATAAAGATATCCCAAGGTGAGGAGGGAGGAAGAGCATTTACTGCAAGCGCGAGGCAAGGAGCAAGGAGATGTAAACCTCAAATCAAGCTCCCCGAACAAAGGGAGGCAGAGCCTTTTATACCATCTCTCACAGGAAGTGCATACAAACATCACGGACTACACAGGTTATCACAGCACGCAGGCGCAGTAAGACAAATTGCTTTTTTTCTTTGGCATGTGGGCTGATAAACTGGGTTTGACTGGCTTGAGCCACACCCAGAGCTTTGAGGACAATGGACAGGAGGGGGCAGGTTCCACTTGGCCTGAGCAGCTCCCAGCTGAGCCACACCCAGTGCAGTCACTCAATGCTTTGTTTGATAAAGCCTGAGCAGCTCCTCGCTGCTGCATTTGACGACCATTTTTACCCCATAAAAATACTTGTATGACAAAACTGCCCGGGACTACTTGGCTGTGCTTTCAAGGGGCTACGTAGTTCCCCAATGGCAAGTGTTTTAACCCCTTAATGAACCTCTCTGTTGTAACTTGAAACAGTGCTCAGGTTTTTCTCTACAGCATTTAGCAGCCCAGCACCAGTGGAGCTGGCCATGGAAGTGGTTGGAGCTGCAGAGACCTTGGGAAGTGTCGCAGCTCCTCACACGGGGCACCATCTGTCACAGCGGTGGCAAATGTCAGGACGGCGGAGACAGTAACCAAACACAACTCTTACAGAGAAGTAGGGCCAGGAGGGTCACTCTGAGGAGTCGACCCCGGCTTCAGTCCCAGGAGTTTATTTATAGTCAATATAGCAAGCAGTGAAGCAAATAACAGAACAATGGGCTTTGGGTGCGGGCCAGGGAGAAGGAGGAATTCAGGTAAACAAGCCAATCAGTAAAAGGACAATAGGTTTGGGAAAACAAGTCGTGACAAGTCTCAACATGTTGGGGACAAGTCTCAACATGTTGGGGACAAGTCTCAACATGCTGTGCAGCACAGAGGCCTGTAGGGACTGAAGTTGTCAATAGTGCAGCCATGTTTAAATGGCATATATCCCCACAGGGAAGGCCAGTCTCCTGCCGCCCTCCACACTCCTTGGCCATCCCTGAGTGCTCAGGCTGCCCTCCACTGATGTGTGCCCTGGGTGGGGGTGCAGATTGGGGCCCAGGCCTCCTGGGGGATGGGGACATCTACCCTGAGCCAGCCTTGGGGCTTTGAGAAGCCAAGTGAGAGGGGGCGCCAGTCTTGGAGGTGACGGGGCGCAGTCCCGCAGAGGCTGCTGGCTCCAAGACCGAGAGATGGAGGCCCCTTCTGGAAGCTGGGGGCAGGGGGGACAAAGGTGAAAGAAGACAGTGCCAGCTGGAGGCCTCCCCTCCCTCATACCCTTTCCTGTCCATCCAGCTGGCCATGTCCTGTGGCCGGGCGATGCTCACAGAGAATGCCTCCCATCACTGAGGCTGGGCTGGCAGGGGGAGTGCCCTGGCGAGGTGGACGCCTGAGCAGGGCGGCGTCCTGGGGCCCCAGCAGTCCCCTTCTCAGGTAGCCACGTAAACCCAAGACTCTGGGGACAGGACCCTGGATTATAGGTTGTGAAGCCAAGTCCCCTGGAACCTCCATGCCTTGGCAGTTCTACATGTTTCAAACCAGGTCTGCATGGCTGCCTGTCTGTCCCTCACCGAGCGTCTTGGTGTGACTGACAGGGGTGTGGTGGGCCATGTGGGCAGGCGTGGGTGATTGTCAGGGCTTCTCACTGGAAATGGATAAACTTGAATCACAGCAAGTAGGCTCATGTGGACGGCAGGGAGCAGAAGGCCCAGAGGGCGTATCCAGAGCCCTGGCTGGCTGCGTGCAGCGTGAGGACCTGGGAGAAGGACAGCCTGGGCAGACGGGGAAGCTGCTGGTGTGGAAAGCTGGCCTTGGGGGCAGAACAGTAGCTGCGAGGAGGGTGCACTGGCCAGCGTTGGGGGACATGGGGGCTGGCTGCCGAAGTTTGTGTGGAGGACCCCAAGACCACAGAGGAAGACCCGGTGGCCCCAGAGAGGCACAAAGGGGGGCTGCACCCAGAGTGGGTATTCCTGGCCGTGCTCCCTGAGCTGGGCAGGCTGGAGGGCCAGCTGTGATGCTCAGCTGGGTTGGTCCTGGCCACAGGCTACTGCCAGCCCTGTCTCACCCCAGAGACAATCCCAGAAGATAAGGGACTGCTGGGGTGTGCAGAGGGCTGGCAGCTGAGCCTGGGATCAAGGGGTCAGGGCAGAGCAAGTCTGGGTGGGTGTGAAAGGACCACCTAGAAACCATCGCTGCTGTTGGAATTCAGGTGACATTGGCCAAATCAAAGCCCAGCGAGTGGCTCAGACACATGGCAGATGACTTCGGCATAATCAAATGAGATGAGCTTGCTCGAGCGAGGTGCGCAGGAAAGAAGCCCTACCACTGCAGAACGCCAGGGGATCCTCAATAACAATGGCCCACTGACCCAAGTCCAGCCCGCCAGGCCTCTGTGTCCCCATTGGAGAGACTTCTGGAGCAGGGAGATGTGGGGTGGGTCCCCAGCTGCAGAAGGAGGTGGCAGGGCGACCGCTTCCCCACGGGAGGATGAGGAGGTGCTGGAGGCGGTGCTGTGGGGTCCAGGCAAGCCTCCACTGCCCCAGCTTCAGCCACATGGCAGCCGCGGGCCAAGCATTTATGGAGGGAGTGCTGCGAGGGGATGTGTGGGGGTTCTCCCGGGGAGGCAGGAGGTTCCCCCAGCTGGGGGGCCACCGAGGATGTTGGGCAGCGGTGCAAACTGGAGAAGCTCCCTCAGGCCCAGACACTGGGATAGTAGGGATAGTAGGGAAGGCAGCTGCTAAGTGTTTCCACAGAGACTTAGCGGGCAGCTGCTTTCTTTAAAACTTTCCATTTTGAGATAGCTGTAGACTTACATGCAGTCGTGAGAAATAGCGCAGAGCGGTCCAGCCTACCCTCTATCTGGTCTGCCCCATTGGCAACATCTCCCATAACTGCTGTGCAAGGTCAGATCATCCCGTTTTAATGCACTGAGGGGTGCATGTCTGCGTGTGTGTGCATGTGTATACATGTGTGCGTGCATGTGTACATGCACGTGTGTGCGTGTGTATACATGTGTGCGTGCATGTGTGCATGCACGTGTGTGCACGTGTATACATGTGTGCATTTGCATACGTGAGTGCGTGTGTGTTCAGGTCTATGCATTTTGTTGCATGTGAAGTTTTGTGTGTCCACCACCAGAGTTGACAGAGCACATTCCATCCCCACAAGGATCCCTCCTGGTGCCCTTTCATCACCACCCCCACTTCCCTTGTACTCCCCCGACCCCTGAAACCACTAATCTGTTCTCCATATCCATAATTTTGTCATTTCAAGACTGTCATACAGATGGACTCATATGGAATGCAACCCTGGCCTCCACTTAGCACAATCTCCTGAGACCCGCTGCGGTGCGATGGATCACTTTTATATGGCCTTTCTTGCCGTGGTCTTGTAACGCCCACCAAATGATTGGGTGGGACTATGCAAATAAGGTGCGTATGGCCCACCAAGGGGTTTGGTCAGCTTAATAATAATACAAATAAAGTGCACGGCACCCTTGTGGGGGTGAGCCATGCAAATAAGTTGTATGGAACCCTAATGTGGGGATTGTTTAATTTTGCAATCCTGCTAGGCTGAAAATGACCAGCCCTGGTGGCGCAGTGGTTAAGAGTTTGGCTGCTAACTGAAAAATAGGCAGTTTGAATCCACCAGCTGCTCCTCAGAAACCCTAGGGGGCAGTTCTACTCTTCCTATAGAGTTGCTATGAGTCAGAATCAACTCAGTGGTAGTGGGTTTGGTTTTTGGTTTTAGGCTTAAAATGAGCCATCCCAGAGGTGGAGCTAGGGATCTGACTACTATCAAGAAGAAGACACAAGAGCAGAGTGTGTCCTTTGGACCCAGGATCCCTGCGCTGAGAACCTCTTGGACCCAGCAGAGAAGTAAAGAGTGCTGTGGGAAGGACAGTTGATGTCAGAATTGGTAAGGTTGGAGAGAGGAGGTACGTCTGACTTCCGCCTCAGAGGAATCAGCCTTGGGCTTTTGATCTTGATTCTCCTTTCCCCTTGTGAAGTCAGAGGAGGTCAGATGTCCCCGCCACACCATTTATATACCAGCCTCGGGGTCGCAGGCATCAGCAGACTGTTCCCCATGTGCTAAGTCGTCCTCTGGTCTGGACGTGCCAGTTTGGTTAGCTGTTCACCTGGTGAGGGACACTGGGTCATTTCCAGTTCTGGGCTGTTATAAGTAGAGCTACTGTGAATGTTTGTGTGGATGTCTTTGTGTGAACAAAAGTTTTCGTGTTTTTGGGATAAATGCCCAGTGGAAAAATCTCGTTTACTCCATAAAACAACCAGAGATTGGCAGTGGACGGTCACCTTTACTCCATAAGACAACCAGAGATTGGCAGTGGATGGTCACCTTTACTCCGTAAGACAACCAGAGACTGGCAGTGGACGGTCACCTTTACTCCGTAAAACAACCAGAGATTGGCCGGCACCACTCATGTGTTTACCGAAACATGAATTGTGGTGGAGGGGGTGGATGCTTGCCGCCCTGCTGACCCTTCTGGTAACCTTCCCAGGAGAACAAGAGCCCAGGGAAGAGGGAAGGACGGAGGCTCTTGGCTGGTCACCTGCTCAGTCCCTGTGTGAGGACTGCCCGGCTCTGACCCGAACCATCTTGTTGAACCCTGTGGAACTGGACCTGTATGTAGTGATGCTTTCAGGAGGGACAACTCGTGAGAGCAGGGTGCCAGCCGGGCCAGTGCCGTGAAAGGAGGGGGCACAGTCTTCACTGGGCCCAGCTGGTTCCTCAGGAGGGGGCGCAGGCTTGGAGAAGCAGCCTGGGGCAGGTGAATGGGGCAGGTAAATGTCCCAAACCCCGGAATTTGTAAATGTGACCTTATTAGAAAATAGGGTCTTTGCAGATGAATTAAGGTAAAACTCCCCAGTGAGACCATCCTGGAGCAGGGTGGGCCCTGAATTCAATGACAGACGCCCTTACAAGACACAAGAGAGGAGATAGAGGGGGGAAGACGGCCGTGTGGTGACAGAGCTGACAGGGCAGACGAGAGAGAGGTGTGGCCACAGAAGCTGAAAGAGACAAGGGGGAGCTGTCCCTAGAGCCCCTGAAGGAGCGGGCCTTCTGGCTCAGAGTTGCGGGAGGGTCCGTGTGTGTGGTTTAATGCCCCCTACCCAGTGTGTGGTCTTTGCTGCGGTGCCGAACGAGGCTCAGCCAGTACTGGAGTCCAAGTCTGCTCAGACCCCATACCCTTTGGCTTGGCGGTGCCTGCAGAGACCTGCAGAGAGGGGGCTTCCAGAAGTGGTTCTAGTGGCCATTCTGGGCCTGGAACCCCAGGCCAGGACGTTAGCCCCACACCTGCTCCATCCAGCCTCCTCCAGTGCCTCCCCCACCCCCAGGGCTGCCTCCCCCACCCGCAGTGCCCCCCCAGTGTCCCCTGCCCCAGTGCCCCCTGCCCTAGTACCTCCCCCATCCCCAGCGCCGCCTTCCCCACCCCCAGTGCCCCCCCAGTGCCCCCTGCCCCAATGCTCCCTCCCAGTGCCCCCCCAGTGCCCCCTGCCCCACTACCTCCCCCACCCCCACTGCTGCCTTCCCCACCCCCAGTGTCCCCCCAGTGTCCCCTGCCCCAATGCTCCCTCCCAGTGCCCCCTCCCAGTGCCTCCCCCACCCCTTAGTGCTGCCCCCACCCCCAGCACCCCCAGCCCTGTGCCCCGGAGCCGTTCACTCACCAGAAGGGGGGCCTGGGCTGCTGCTCTACCACCTGGAGCAGACATCTGGGGGACACAGTGGGCAGCAGCCTCAGCCTGGGCCCGCAGGTGTTTCCACCTGTGCTCCAGACCATCAGGACCATGTGCGAAGGAGCAGGCAGGGCTGAGTGGGGATGGCCACTTCTCACAGACCCCTCCCTGGGGTCCCTGGCATTTGCACACTAAGTGAGAGCAGTGGGACCCACCTATATAGCGCAGGTTGATGATGTTGTTTGGACCAAGTCCGTATTTTTGGCACGTTTTCCTGAATCTGTCCAGGAAGATGGGGCTCAGCTCTGGGATCCGTCCTGGCACAGATGGCAAGGGCTGGGTCCTTACTGGCAGCCAGGACCCAGGCCTCTCACCCTGCTGGCATGGCTGTGGGGGGAGCGGGGAGCTTCTGGCCAGACCTCTGGGCCATGGCAAGACCCTCACCCAGAGGATGAGGGGTCCCTGATAGTCCCGGATGGCCCTCAAGCAAGTGGGACAGCTGCAGGACCTTGGTGGGGCATGTAGGGGTATTGTAGATGGAGGGGTTGTCAGGGAGGGGTTCCGTAGACCCCGGGGGCCAGAGAGGTGTACCGTAGAGGGCCAACACGTGTGTCTTGTTGCCGTCCCTGACGTTGTGCAGGTAGAAGGTGATGTAGAAGTTGTAGTCTGTCTCCAGGATGAGCACAGTGTTCTCCCCTTCATCTGTGAGGACAGCCTGGCTCAGAGCTGCCAGCCACCAGCCATAACATCACCCATGGCTGGCTGGCATGCTGTGTGACCCAGTGTGGAGCGGGGATGGGGATCCTCAGGGCGGGCGGCACGCTCCCCCCTCTGTCATCTGCAGACCTGAGGGCCCCCCTGGGATGCACACCTGCCCTCCTTCCTGGGCCAAGCCCCTAGGGTCCCCGTGAACTCCCCTAAGTCAGCACTTGCCCAGTGGGAGCTGGTGTGGAGAAGGTGACCCTTGCTGAAAAACAAGTAGACTTTAGAAAGGCTGTTCCACTCACAGTTTATGGTATACACGCCTTTCCTCTCTGTTTTCTCACAAACCACAGCCACCTGCTCGCACAGCCCCTGCAACCTGAGACACCTGGGGTGAGACTTGGGGTGGAGTGGGACTAGGGCGGCGCAGGGCTGTGGGTTCGAGGGGCAGAAACCTTTCTGCACCAACCCACAGGACTCCCAGGTCCAGATGCCCTCGGCCCTGCTCTCTCGGGACCCCTGAGAGCCAGCACCTGCCCCTCGGCTCCCCAGTCCCTCGGTTCCCATGCCCCTCACCATGACCTCGATACGGGTTGGTGCTTTCACCCATTTTACAGTGGAAGACACCCGGCCAGAGCCGTGGGCCTGGCCGAGGTCACCAGCTGTCCCAGGCTCACCTGACCCAGGTCCAGGCCCTCTGCTGCCCACCCTGGTACCGTCCCTCCCATCCTGTCGTCTCTGCTCCCACCCCCACCTTCCAGGGTCCCCCTCGGTCCACTCACATAAAGAGGAAGTTGAATTTCAGACTTTCATTTTTCAAGTTTTCGATTTTTTGGACAAAGACGCGCAGGTCCCCATTTTTTCTGATCCGACTCATGTTGTTCGAGGCCATGGAGATGGAGTACCAGACCCCTGAGACCTGGAGGCATGTGCTCCGGTGGGCTGAGGGAGGCAGGGTCCCTGGGGCTTGTCCTCAGTGCAGCGGCCTCCCTCCAGTCCCGGCGTCTCTGACCACCCAGGCTGGGCCCCTCAGGGAGCAGTAGGCCTTGTTGCGGGTCAGATAGCCAGGCCGAGGGGAACACCTGTCCCTAGGTGCTGCCCGGCCCCGGGCCCCAGACCCACCTTGGCCATGTCGTAGTTCTCGTGCACGACCTTGCGGATGTCCAGCTGCTGGGCAGTGGCCAGGCTCAGCCCCAGGCTCAACAGGAGCGGCAGCAGGGCCATCCTCAGGGCGGATGGTGCCTGGCCCTCCGACCTCGCCTTTATTCCCCTGGATCTGCGGTTTTCGGCCTCCATGCCAAGCCAGTCCCCGGCCACAGTCATCCCTCGCACTCCTGGAACACAGCCAAGACCGCAGACTGCCGCACCTCTGATACCACGACCCCTTCGAGGCCGGGCTGGGCCGCTGAGTTCACTCACACCGAGGGCCCCCAAAAGGTGTCTGATGGCAGAGCATGCCAGGCGCGGTGGACCTGGCCCCGCGGGGCACTCATGTAGCCCCTGAGCTGTGGACACTGAGAAGTGGGTCGTGTGGGACAGAACAGTCTGGAAGGATGTGGTCCCAAACCCTTGCCGCATCTGGCTTCCTGCCCTCCTACCTCTCCTCCATGGCTGGGAGCACCTGACTGTGAGCTTGGGTCAAGCTCCAAAGCCTACTGGAAGAGTTACTGATCTGGGGGGTGGGAGGGGGGTGTCCACGAGGGCCCCGGAGACAGCAGGAGGACCAGAAGGTAGAGGTGGTGGGCTCAGGCCAGGGGCTGGAGAACCCAGACATGGGGTCAGACGGAGGTGGCCATGGGAAGAACCCGTCTCCCAGAGCAGGAAGGTGTGTCTGCCTGCCCTACGCAGGTGTTGTTCCGGGAGGTGCTGATCCGTGCCATTGTATGTGCCCAAGGTGGGTTGGTGGGTCGGGTGGCTTCCTCAAGGTGGGGGTGGGGAGACAGAGTGGGCCTGGGGCAGGAAGGCTCTCGGGAGCAGGGCTGCATGGCCACTGTGTCCGTCCACGGTGGTAATCTGAGCTTATGAGGCTTTCTTGTCCTCTGTCCTCACTTCTCAGCCCACTCAGCCCCTGCTCTTGTCAGCCCTGCCTCAAAGCCATAGAAAGTTCCAGAATCACGTGGGAGCTGGACACAGCAGGGATCCAAGTGTTCCTGGTCTTGCTATCAGAAACCACTTGCTGACAGGTCGACCCCAGCTCGTGGCGACCACACGTGTGTTAGAGCAGAACTGTGCTCTGCAGGGTTTTCAATGGCTGATTTCACCACGATCGACTCAACAACAGTTGGCGGTGGTGGTGGATCACCAGGTTTTTCTTCCGAGGTGCCGCTGGGTGGACTAGATCCACTTGGGACTCAAAACCAAACACCAAACCCATAGCCATCAGGTCGATTCTGACTCCTAGCGACCCTAGAGGGCAGAGTAGTACTGTCCCGTAGGGTTTCCAGGGAGTGGTTGGTGGATTCCAACTGCTGACCTTTTGGTTGGCAGCCGAGCACTTTAACCACTGTGCCACCAGGGCTCCGTTTGGGGCTCAGCAGGTACTAAATCATTTTCAAAGATTTAAATCAGGCTTTCCTTCTTGGGGATTTTTCCCTCTGGAATTTCTAAAAAGGAGAGCACAGTTCAAGCCAGGAATCAATTAAATTTCCTTTCTGAGAAAGCTTTGCCTTCATAGCATCATACCGTGATTGAGATTCTTTTCAGTGAATTTCAAATTCTCATGGCATCCAGACGTTCTGGAGTCATGGAGCCTGGATGAACCCCTGAAACTATTGCCCTGAGATAATCTTTAAACTTTAAACCAAAAATATCCCCTGACATCTTAAAACTAAACAGTACTTTAACTTAACCACTAAAGAATGTCTGCCTTGAGCATTGTGCTCTTCTAAGAACTATCTACATGGGATCAAACTGACCACAGCAACTCGAAAGATTAGATAGGAAACTTAGGGGTCAGTGAGTTTATGTTACTAGGGGAGGAACAACTCGAGTGAGAATGGTTGTACAGCTGCAGACTGTAATCAGCGTCACTGAAGTGTACATGGACAAACTGTTGAGTTAGTTCATATTCTGCTATGTATATTCCCAGCAACAACAAATAAGATACATTGTTTAAAGACCCTAAAAAAATGAATAAATCATACACTTTTCTCCTTCAAATTAAACGTCTTAAAAAAATTTTTTTGAAAGGTGTGACTTGGACATAAAGTCACCACCAGGTGGCAGAGCGGGAGCAGGCTGGCCCTAGACTGAGGCCCTGCAGGGACAACGGGGAGGGGGCCTTCTCTGCTCCCCTGGAGCGCTTCACTGTGACTCCTTGACAAGACTCAGGTCACCCACTTGAACCACTTAATCGACTTATTTAAAAGGCCACCCCAGAGGAACTATTGTAAAAGATAATGTCTGTTTCGATGATTTTGATGACTTTAAATTGGGGCAAGAGATGTTGCTAGGAGTTTGGCACCTTGGTGTGTTACAATTTCTCTGAAATTCTCATGGACACCTCTGACATGCGGATGCATGGACGGAGTGGGGGGCGCAGGGCTGGGTGGTGGTGCTCCATTCTGAGTTCTGTATGGCTTTCCCCCAGGGTTCTAGATGCTCTCAGCAGATGGCTCAGGGCATTTCTGGACCGGCACCACCCCTTCATTCCTTCAGTCTGTGCTGACTTAGTGCTTGCTGCTGCCCAGGCACTGAGCGGGGTCCTGGCATGCAGCGGGGAACACAAGGTGCGAGATCTGCCTCCTTGAGTTTACGGCAAAGGGGGACAGACTTCAGCCCCGACTAGCACGCAGATCACATGACAAAGGAGCCCAGGCCACAGGGCTGCCTACGTGAGCACAGCGGGTCCAGTCTGCTGCCGGGGATGTGCCTGTGGGCGGGCGGGGGCACCTCTTTTCTTCTGTGAGAAGCAGGGTGGGGTCTTATTCTCAAGAATTTAAGGATTTACAAACAAGAGCATTTTGTGTTAACAAAGGGACAGGGCAGTACTGGCGGCCTGGGGGGTTGTGGGTAGGGGGGTTGAGTCAGGCCACCCTACCCATGCCCACCTGGTTTGTCCTCTGCCCGGATGACAGGGATGGCTAGTAAGGGAGGGGAGACTGGAGAGACTGGGCAGTAGGAGAGGCTCCCGCAGAGCTCCCCCAGAACCCAGGGCCCTCCCCTGAGGCAAGGAGCAGCAAGCTCTGTGACCGCTATTGAATGGTGCCCTGAGAAGGAGCCCTGGTGGAGAAAGCCGTTAGCTATCAGCTACTAACAGAGAGGCTGGTGGTTCGAACCCACGCAGTGGCTCCAAGGCCTGGCAATCCGCTTTCGTAAAGATTGCAGCTCAGAAAACCTCAGGGAGCAGTGCTACTCTGCCACGTGGCGTTGCCATGAGTCACGGGCTGACGTGATGGTAACTAACAACACCCCCCCGGGAGGGTGAGGACCACTGGCGCCCAGCTGCCAGCCGAGGGCCCGGTGCCCACAGACAAATGAAGAAATGAGGCTCGATGCCGAACTCTGAAGGATGAGGAGGCATTAACGTCACTAAGGCAGAGGGAGAAGGTGGAGGAGCGTTGCAGGCAGAGGAGACAGCATCTGCCAAGGACCTGTGGCAGGTTGAGCATGGGGGGTGCAAGGACTGAAGGCCGAGCCGCTGAACTGCTGAGAGTAGAGGAGGGGAGAGGTGGTCAGGCTGGGTGAGGGCCAGACCACATATGCCTTGGCGACAATAACCCACACTGAGCCTTTCTACGTGCCAGGTGGGGTTCTAACTCTTGGTATAAGTTTCTACTCACTCAGTCCTCATAACAAGTTTATACTCATTTAGTCCTCATAACAACTGGATAAGGTAGGTACTACTATCATCCTGGTTTTATGGGCGAGGAGATAGACATAGTCACGCTGTGTCATTTGCCCAAGACCAACAGACGGTCAAAGAGAGGAGCCGGAATCTGAAGCCAGATCCACATGCTTAACCACGTTATGCCTTCACCTGGTGTTGGTTTCAGGCAGCTCTCCAGAAAGCATTAGGGGTCAGTGAAGATGTCTGAGCAGTGGAAGAACTTGGGGCGGCTTTGCGGAGTACTGCTCTTCAACCAGCTTGTGGAGGGCAGCGGGGATGGTACAGGAGGGGCCCAGTGTGGATGGGTGGAGGGGGGGGGGGACAGTACACGGGGAGCCCAGTGTGGACGGGTGGAATGTGGGGGGGACGGTACAGGAGCCCAGTGTGGACGGGTGGAGGGCGGGGGGATGGTACAGGAGGGGCCCCAGTGTGGACGGGTGGAGGGCAGTGTGGACAGTACAGGAGGGGCCCAGTGTGGATGGGTGGAGGGTGGGGGGGGGGACAGTACACGGGGAGCCCAGTGTGGACGGGTGGAATGTGGGGGGGATGGTACAGGAGCCCATTGTGGACAGGTGGAGGGCGTGGGGTACAGTACACGGGGAGCCCAGTGTGGACGGGTGAAAGGCGGCAGCGAGGGTATAGGAGCCCAGTGTGGTCACCACTGTAGACCTCTGGCTGCACCCTGAGAGCAGCTGGGGGATGGGGAGACATGAGCGATGCTCAGGGGTGAATGTGGTGATGAACCACCACACGGGTCACAGTGAGGAGCCCAGCCCCGTGTCACTTCAGGATGCCCAGCTCTGTGTCCCTTCGGGATGCCCAGGAGTCTCTGCAGTCAAGTCGGCCCCAGCCTCAGCCCCCACCCTCCTTGGGCCTTTGGAAACAGATCCTTGCAGGACACTCCCCAGGTAAGGAGCTCGGAGCCTGTGACCTAGATTAATGCAGGAAGCGAAAGGGGGTGCTGGGAGGACTGTGGGGTCTGGGGTCTGTCCTGAGTCTGTTCTCAGGGACACTGGTTGCATGGCAGTCATGCTGGACACTGGGGTAGACCCCAAGGACTTTGATCCAACATACTGGACACTAGGGTGGACCTCAGGGACACTGGCTGCTGACATGGAGTCACAGTGGACTCTGGGGTGGACCTTAGGAACGCTGGCTGACGTGGAGTCACAGTGGGACTGTGGGGTGGACCTCAGGGACGCTGGCTGACGTGGAGTCACAGTGGGACTGTGGGGTGGACCTCAGGGACGCTGGCTGACGTGGAGTCACAGTGGGACTGTGGGGTGGACCTCAGGGACGCTGGCTGACGTGGAGTCACAGTGGGACTGTGGGGTGGACCTCAGGGACGCTGGCTGACTTGGGGTCACAGTGGGACTGTGGGGTGGACCTCAGGGACGCTGGCTGACGTGGAGTCACAGTGGGACTGTGGGGTGGACCTCAGGGACGCTGGCTGACGTGGAGTCACAGTGGACTGTGGGGTGGACCTCAGGGACGCTGGCTGACGTGGAGTCACAGTGGGACTGTGGGGTGGACCTCAGGGACGCTGGCTGACGTGGAGTCACAGTGGGACTGTGGGGTGGACCTCAGGGACGCTGGCTGACGTGGAGTCACAGTGGGACTGTGGGGTGGACCTCAGGGACGCTGGCTGACGTGGAGTCACAGTGGGACTGTGGGGTGGACCTCAGGGACGCTGGCTGACGTGGAGTCACAGTGGGACTGTGGGGTGGACCTCAGGGATGCTGGCTGACGTGGAGTCACAGTGGGACTGTGGGGTGGACCTCAGGGACGCTGGCTGACGTGGAGTCACAGTGGGACTGTGGGGTGGACCTCAGGGACGCTGGCTGACGTGGAGTCACAGTGGACTGTGGGGTGGACCTCAGGGACGCTGGCTGACGTGGAGTCACAGTGGGACTGTGGGGTGGACCTCAGGGACGCTGGCTGACGTGGAGTCACAGTGGGACTGTGGGGTGGACCTCAGGGATGCTGGCTGACGTGGAGTCACAGTGGGACTGTGGGGTGGACCTCAGGGACGCTGGCTGACGTGGAGTCACAGTGGGACTGTGGGGTGGACCTCAGGGACGCTGGCTGACGTGGAGTCACAGTGGGACTGTGGGGTGGACCTCAGGGATGCTGGCTGACGTGGAGTCACAGTGGACTGTGGGGTGGACCTCAGGGACGCTGGCTGACGTGGAGTCACAGTGGGACTGTGGGGTGGACCTCAGGGACGCTGGCTGACATGGAGTCACAGTGGGACTGTGGGGTGGACCTTAGGGATGCTGGCTGATGTGGAGTCACACTGGGCACTGGGGTGGACCTCAGGGACACTGGCTGACATGGAGTCACAGTGGGACTGTGGGGTGGACCTCAGGGATGCTGGCTGATGTGGAGTCACACTGGGCACTGGGGTGGGCCTCAGGGACGCTGGCTGACATGGAGTCACACTGGACTCTGGCGTGGACCTCAGGGACGCTGGCTGACGTGGAGTCACAGTGGGACTGTGGGGTGGACCTCAGGGACGCTGGCTGACGTGGAGTCACAGTGGACTCTGGAGTGGACCTCAGGGACGCTGGCTGACGTGGAGTCACACTGGACTCTGGCGTGGACCTCAGGGACGCTGGCTGACGTGGAGTCACACTGGACTCTGGCGTGGACCTCAGGTACCAGATATCTGGAGGTCAGCCCAGGTGTCGGGTTGTTGTCCTGTCCTTCTTGGAGTGACTTTCTTGAGAAGGCCCCTCACTCTAGGCCTGGCCCCATCTGCCTGGGGATGTCACTGTGCCCCTGGGCCCCCATGGTGAGCAGCCCCCTCATTTACGGTGGTGGTAGCACTAGCGGTTGGGTGGGGGATGGGCAGGTGCTGCGACCTGAAACTCCAGTGCTCCCTCTTCATCCTCTGTGATGTCACCTGCCCCTCCCATCTCTGGGCCCCAAGACGGACCATCCTGGCTCAGGCTCAGGACGTGGGGTGGGAGGGCAGTAACCGTCATGCCTGCTAGCCCACACTGGGCATTGTCTCTTGTGTTACAACCGAGGACGTTCCCCAACCCCAGCCAAGGCTGGTCCCTCACTGGGTATTGACAATTGATCCTCCCTGCCATTGGGAACCACTCACCATCACACTCCTGGGCCTGCGTCCTGTACAGATTTCCCTCCCCCTGGATGCTCCCATCAACATGGTGCTCACGTTAACTTCAGAAAGACACACACATACACACACGTTTACACATTCACACACTTATACATGCACACACACTCACATGCACACACACATACATACCACACAACACTCACACACATCCGCATACATTCACACACATGCTTGCATACACACTCACACACATATACATGCACACATACCCTCACACACACTCATGCACATGTACATTCACATACATTTACATGCACACACACTCATACACACACATTCACACACACACACCACACACACACTAACTCATACACACACTCACGCACATGTACATGCACAAGTACATGCACTTATATACACACTCACACACACACACATTCACACACATATACCACACAAAACTCACATTCATAACGCACTCACACACATATACGTGCACACACTCACTCATACACACACATATACACATACACACAAAACACACACACACCACACACACTCACTCGTACACACACTCACACGTACATGCACACTTATACACACACACTCAGATACACCACACAGTCACACACACAGCAGACACACACAAGCACACACACAGATGAACACAATCTAGCATATGCGCTCTCACATATGTGCATACACAGATACACAATCACACACATGACACTTGTGCATACATTCACATTCACACACTCATGCTCACACACTCATGCTCACACACTCACAGAGACACACACAACACACAGACATACACTCATAGTCACACAAACACCACTCACACACACACTCGGCCTCGACCCCACAGCCATTCAAGCTTCAGCCCCATCTCCTCACTTATCTTCAATCAAATTTCTCCAAACACAGAACCCAGCACTGCTTGAGTGGGAAAAGGGAATGAGGAAAACCAGGGGAGAAATGTAAAATGTTTAAAAAATCATCTTGACTTTTGGATTAAAATGGTGTCATGGAGCAGAATCAGAGAAGTTTCCTCCTTCAAAATTTCTTGAAACACAGCAAAAGTGAGTGGCAGTAGTAATGGTGTTGTTAGGTGCTGTGGAGTCAGTTTGGACTCACAGTGACCCTATGTACTACAGAATGAAACACTGCCCAGTCCTGCGCCATCCTCATTATCGTTGTTATGCTTGAGCCCATTGTTTCAGCCACTGTGTCAATCCATCTCATTGAGGGTCTTCCTCTTTTTCGCTGATCCTCTACCGAGCATGATGTCCTTCTCCATGGACTGGTCCCTCTTGATAACATGTCCAAAGTATGTGAGACTAAGTCTCTCCATCCTCGCTTCTAAGGAGCATTCTGGCTGTACTTCTTCCAAGACAGATTTGCTCGTTCTTCTGCAGTCCGTGGTATATTCAATATTCTTCTCCAACACCACAATTCAAAGGCATCAACTCTTCTTCTGTCTTCCTTATTCATTGTCCAGCTTTCACATGCATATGAAGTGGTTGAGAAAACACCACAGCTTGGGTCAGGCGCACCTTAGTCTTCAATGTGACATCTTTGCTTTTTAACACTTTAAAGAGATCTTTTGCAGCAGATTTGCCCAATGCAATGTGTCTTTTGATTTCTTGACTGCTACTTCCATGGGTGTTGATTGTGGATCCAAGTAAAATGAAATCCTTGACAACTTCAATCTTGACTCCATTTATCATGATGTTGCTTATTGGTCCAGTTGTGAGGATTTTTGTTGCTTTATGTTGAGATGTAATCCATACTGAAGTGGTGGTGAGGGAAGCAGAAATTGACCATTACAGAAAAAACTGGAAAAGAAGAAAAGGAAGCACCATGGACATTCATGTGGGAAACTGGAGGCCAGAGATGAAGCATTTCAGGTTGTTGGAGCCCTGGGACCTGGGCCCCGTTCAGATGTGATTGCTCCTTGGGTCCCATGGAGGGTGACGAGAGTGACCCTTGGGCCTCCTCATGCTTTTTGGTAGAAGGGAAGAGTTTTCTGTGCTTGGACAGAAGGATCTGGAACTAGGCTCCCCAGTGCTCATCTCCCCCTAGACCCCTCCTGACACACTGCTCACAGGGACGTCTTCTGAGATTCCCATTTAGTACTCAGAACCAGATCCTGGAAGAAGTGAGCCTTGCAGAAGCTCCCAGAAATATACGGGCTGAGTGAATGAATGACTGGGTATTTATTGGTGGTGTAGGATTGCTCTTCAGGCATCGGTGATGGGATTGGATTCATGAGTGTAACACAGATAAAGAGAGACCATGGCTTCTGGTGGGTGGCCTTGCCCCGTAAGGAAACTGACTTTAAGTAACCCCGCTACCATGGTGAGAATTCCAGTTTGACCAGCTCAAGGAGCAGGCTTACTTGCTGGGCTCTGGGACACCCTGGGGGACATTGGCATCAATTGCATTGTGCGATGGGCATCATGTGATGGGTAAATACTGGGCCAAATGCTGTTCTTTCTTATTAATGTCCCATCGTGGATTATACTAGGCATCCAAACAAAATTATTCAGGCAGCACAGAATCCCAGAACTGTGGGCAGTTAGACAGGGCTTGAGCTTGCTTGTAGAATTCCAAGAGACAGCTTTCCTTCATTTCTTCCTGTCTCCATCTTTTTCAGTCAAAGCTAGCAGGGTTCTTGCTGAGGTTGTTGATTAGCTCCATCAGTCTAAGACCTAATCTCTTTAGCATAAGATTGTGTAGGCACGCCGTTGGTGTCAGCTCCAGGACATGCAGTCTTTGTTTTTAATAGTAGATTTTTTCTAAAACTTGGTTTCTTTTTGGGCAGTTCATTTCTAACTCTATCTTTTACTGTAAGCTGCAAGAAGCAACCATGCTACCCCTTTAAGATATTGCTTAGAGATCTCCTCAGCTAAGTTTTCAAATTCATTACTTTCAAGTTAATACTTTCCACAAAATGTTCGAATATAATTCAGACAAGTTCTTTGCTACTTTATAACAAGGATTGTATTCCTCCAGTGTTCAATTACATGTTTATTTCCTTTTAAAGCTTCACCAGAAGCACATTTAACGTCTACATTTCTAGCAACATTCTGCTTATGGCGATAGAGCTTTCTGCACTGTTCAGTTCTTTCTGAGCCCTCATCAGAATTGCCCTGAGTGCCCACAATTCTACCAACAGTCTTTTCAAGGCAAACTAGGCTCTTACTATCAAACACATCAAAATTCCTCTGGCCTCTATTCATTACCCAATTCCAAAACCACTACCACGTTGTAGGCATTTATTAGAGCAGCACCCCTACTCTTTGGTACCAAATTCTGTCTCAGTTTCCTAGAGCAGCCATAACAGAAATACCACAAGTGGGCAAACTTTAAGGAACAGAAATGAATTTTTTCACAGTTCTGGAAGCTAAAAGTCCAAATTGGGGTCCCAGCCTCTTCATTTCCTTCTGTGAGCCTCTCTCCTAGTTTCTGCTGACTGACGATGATCCTTGGCACTCCTTGGCATCTGTCTTAGTCATCTAGTGCTGCTATAACAGAAATACCACACGTGGATGGCTTTAACAAACAGAATTCTATTCTCTCATAGTTTAGGAGGCTAGAAGTCCAAATTCAGGGTGCCTGCTCCAGGGGAAGTCTTTCTCTTTCTGTTAGTTCTGGGGGAAGGTCCTTGTCATCAATCTTCCCCTGGTCTAGGAGCTTCTCAGTGCGGGAATCCTGGGTCCAAAGGACACTCTGTGCTCCCGGCATTGCTTTCTTGGTAGTATGAAGTCCCCATGTCTCTCTGCTTGCTTCTCTCTTATATCTCAAAAGAGATTGACTTAAGATACAACCTAATCTTGTAGATTGAGCCCTGCCTCATTAACATAACTGCTGCTAATCTCACCTCATTAACACCACGTAGGAAAATCACATCAGATGACAAAATGGTGAACAATCACACAATACTGGGAAACATGGACTAGCCAAGTTGACACACATTTTTTGGGAGACACAGTTCAATCCAGGACAGCATCCTTGGCATCTGTCTTTCCTCTGTGTGTGTCTCTGTGTCTATTCTATTCTTTCTATAGTTCAGCTTGGATCCACCCTACTCTGACATGCCTAATTAACATAACAAAAGGAATCTGCATTTCCAAACAGGGTCATATTTACAGGTACAGGAGTTAGGATTCCAACATATATTTTTAGGAGACATCTGAGACGTTCACCTCAGGCCAACTTCTTAGGACACGCAGCCTCTCCCCTAGTCTATCACCACCCCCTTTCTTGTCCCAAACACCTGTCTAGCAACCTTCAGGATGTTCTGTTTACCTGCTCTGCATCCATCCCCACCTACACTATAAGTGACATGGAGTTGGGGGTGAGGCTAGGGCTGCTTTTTTTATCCTGAAATCCAGTGTCTGGCCTGAGTTCCAGCCCTTAGCAAATATCAAAGTGCTAAGTGAATGAAAGAATGTAGGAATGAACTATGGGAGTAGTATCAGAAGGGAGGGAAGAGGTGGGACCACCCTGAATGCAGAGAGGCCTTGCTGTGGCTAGCCCCAGTCTTCAGCTCCCGCCAGCTCCTAGCCAGCTTTCCTTGGGCCCGAGGTGCCAGGTGAGGCACCCCCGGCATGTGAGAGATGTTTGCTGTCTGTCAGGTCTTGCTGCCTGCGCCTGCCCTTTTGCATGCCTGCACCCCAGGCGCCTGGATAAGTAAATGCAGTGTGTCGAAGACAGACACACTGCCCACATGTCCTCCACCGGGCGCCTCTCCTTTACCTTGTAAATCTGCCTCTTAGCACGCAGTTGGCTTGATGCTCGGGGCAGTGGGAAAATGGCGTTATCTGTTCCTTGAAAGTCTTGGTGCTGTTTGTGCGGCAGATGGTTAACCCTATTTCGATTCTCCTGTGGTTATCAATATATTTGGGTTTTCTGCTTATTCCTGGGCTTACTAAGGTACTTTGGAAGAAAGCCCTGGTGATCTACTTCTGGACAGTTCCACTCTGACACACGTCAGGTCACTGTGAGTTGGAGCTGACTCGACAACAACTGGAAAAACAACAGTCATAATAAAATAAAGGCAAATTAAAACCGCTCTGAGGTGCCATTTCACTCCCATCAGATTGTCAACTGCCCCAAACTGGACAGACAGCACGCTGTGTTGTTGAGGGTGTGGGGAAGCAGGCACTTTGACCCATGAATGTTGGCCGGAAACCCGTTTAACCTCTATGGAAAGCAACTTACATTTTCAGTGAGTGTAATCGTTGACCCAGCAGTTCCATTTCTAGGACTCAGTCCTGTGATATAGTTTGACATGTGCTCTGGGAGCATGTCCAAGGAGTGTTACTGTGGCATTTCTTGTGATAGCAAAGACAGAGAGCAAACAAAATGTTGGTAATAGGAAACTGGTTAAACGAACTGACCTGTTCCTGTGGTGTATACAGTCAGCTGTTGAGAAGAACAAGGTCAGCTTATCTGAGGTGTGATGGACCTCTGGCCAACTCCTCATGACACATAGCCTCTCCGTCAATCTATCACCACCCCCTTTCCTGTCCCAAATGCCTATCTGGGACCCTTCAGGGTCTTCTGTTTACCTGCTTAGCATCTGTCCCCACCTAGACTGTAAATGATGTGGAGTGGGGGAGGTACACAAGGTGCTGAAGAGTGCCACTGTTTGTGTGAAGGAGGAACTGCAGGCAAAATCTCTGTCTAGATGCACAGGAAGGGGCCCTGGTGGCGCCGTGGTTAAAGCACTCATATTACTAACTGAAAAGTCAAACCCACCCATAGCCTCTGTGGTGGAAGGACCTGGCAATCTTCTCTTGTAAAGATTACAGCCTCAGAAACCCTATGGGGGCAGTTCTACTCTGTCATATAGGGTGGCTATGAGTCAGAATTGACTCGACGGCACCAAGAACAACATATGCACAGATGGGTTGTAGAATAAAACTCAAGGGCTGTTACTGTGTCTGCTTTTGGGGGTGGATGGTGGAGAGTCAGCTGCTGGGGTAGAAGAAGATTTGGTGCGCATTATGTAACTCTTTCCACTGTTAGATTTTTTTGTTTGTTTTTACCATGTATGTGTTAATTTTTCAATAAGAGAAACTTATTTTAAAAGGGGAGGGACAAAAAATAAGGTATGTCCTGGTGCTGCAGTGGTTAAGAGCTTGACTACTAAGTGAGAGGTTGGCAGTTCGAATCCAGCAGCTGCTCCTTGGAAACCCCAAGGGGCAGTCCACTCTGTCCTGTAGGGTTGCTATGTGTCGGAATCAACTCGACAGCAATGGATTTTTGTTTGTTTTCTTTTTTTATAACCCAAGTGAAGATGGCAGGTTTGTATGTGACCATCATTTTCTTCTTTGTGCTTTTATGCATCTGGCAGGTCTTATAACGTGAAAACTTGTATTTTCATCGTCAGAAGAATAATCACTTAACCAATATTCTAAGGAAGAGCACAAGACGGGATTCGCTCTCCCTGGGGTAAGGAGGCAGTGATAAAAGAGAGTGAAGGAAGGTGTGGAGGTCGCTCTTCTTCTCTGTCCTGTCCATAAACTCACTCACACCATTCCAGGCATCTCTCTATAATTGAGGATCAGTCTTGAAGACAGCAAGGAGGTACAACAAAGTAAACTAAAAGCATAAAAACGTTTTAAAATATCCTTTGCTGTTTCACCCGAGACGAAGCCCAACCGTCTGGTGACGTCGAGAAGAACCTACTGGCAGCTGTGTCATTATGAGCCCGACTTTCTAATGTTGCATCATCAAAGGAGCCTGGTGACATCAGCATTAACGGAAGACTCAAACACCACCAGCCTAGAGCACAGGCTCGGGGACATGATTTTACAAAGATGCAGAGATACAATGCTTAGAGCACGTCTGTGCCTCTAGGACGTCTTTGGCTGCCTCTTTATATCACCCTACCTCAGGTATGGAGCCCTGTGGGGTAGTGGTTAAGTGCTCGGCTGCTAACCAAAAGACTGGCAGTTTGAATCCACCAGCCACTCCTTGGAAACCCTATGGGTAGTTCTACTCTGTCGTATAGGGTCACTGTGAGTCGGAATCAACTTGATGGCAATGGTTTTTTTTTTTTTTTGTTTGTTTGTTTTTAATCCAAGGGACTTATGACAGTATGGCTGCTCATGTAAAGTCATGGGTGGGTAAAGTCAAAGACGTTGTATAGAATAGGCGAGGTATCACCATGCCGCTAGCCTTCTGAATGATGTCGTCAAGGGCTCATTGCTGGAGGTGGTGTGGCCAGATGGACCCCAATCTTACCCCACTCATTTGGTATTTCTAAGGCTTTTGGCTTTAGGAGGTGGACAATTTCACTTTGTGGTGGCCCGAAGATTCAGCTTAACTGGAACTTGCCCAGTGTGACGTTATCTGAGGAAGAGCTTTCCAGTAGAAATAAAATGTGAGCCTCGTTAGTGATGTCAAATTTTCTAGTAGCCACATTACAAAAGGTGAAAAGAAATAGGTGAATTAAAATGAATAATATATTTTATCCCAGTGTACCCATATTACTATCATTTCAATATGCAATCAGCATAAAAATTATTAATGGAATATTTTCCTTTTTTTTTTTTTTATCCTGAGTCTTTGGTGTGTCTCACACCCACACCTGTCTCAGATCACAGCGGCCACATCTCAAGTGCTCAGCGGGGCCTGGGGCTGGTGGTGACTGAATTGGTCAGTGCAGATCTTAGCCCAGTAAATCAGTGTTCAAAATTAAACATTAGTGACTTTCATTTAACACACAGCTCAGTGTCATGAACTCACAGAAGACTGGCTTAGGCTTGTAAATAGAAATTCTCTGTAAACCACCAACACCAGTTTGGTGTGTTGGTTGGAGTCCCAGATTCCAGTTTGGAGTTCAATGCCTTCAATTTAGACTTCCATCACTGTTTACAATCCTCTGCTCTTGAGAGAGCACATGTATTTTAGACTACAGTAGTCTTGGGACAAATCATCAGTCTTACTATCTTTGTGAGGGAAAAAGAATTAAAAGTCAACTTTTGAGGCAGAATGCATCCCAGTCAGGGAGGACTTCCTTGTAATTACCTCACTATATTTTCACAGCTTCACAGCAAGTGTTTTATTCAATTTTTTTATGCAACCAAGGTGGATTTGATGAAAGAGTGCCAGGAGTGTTGGGGACCTTGTGCACCTTACCCGGAAAGGGCCAGTCAGCCCCCTTCGGGATTCTGCAGGCACCTCAACTGGAACAGAAGTTCTCTGCCTCGAGTCTGCCTTCTGCCGAAGGTGGAGGATTACGGAAGCAGACACCTAATTGCTGCCCAAATGCCCATAAATTGGGTCATTGTTGGAAGGTGTCATAGATTGAATTAGGTCCCCCCAAAAATGTATGTATCAATTTGACTGGGCCATTACACAGTATTGTGCAGTTGTCCTCCATTTTGTGACTATAATTTTATGTTAAAGAGGGTTAGAGTGGGATTGTAACACCACCCTTTTCCAGGTCACATTCCTGATCCAAAGTAAAGGGAGTTTATCTAGGGTGTGACCTGCACCACCTTTTATCTCTCAAGAGATAAAAAGGAAAGGGAAGCAAGCAGAGAAGAGGGACCACATACCACCAAGAAAGCAGTGCTGGGAGCAGAGCATGTCCTGTGAACCTGAGGTTCCTGTGCAGAGAAGCTCCCAGACCAAGGGGAGACTGATGACAAGGACCTTACTCCAGAGCCGAAAGAGAGAGAAAGCCTTCCCCTGGAGTAGATGCCCTGAATTTGGACTTGTAGCCTATTAGACTGGGAGAAAATAAATTTCTCTTTGTTAAAGCCATCCACTTGTGGTATTTCTGTTATAGCAGCACTAGATGACTAAGACAGAAGGTAAGAAAGATGTAGTTTCTTTACTTTTTAAAGTTTTCTTTCTCTCCTTTTCCCCCAGGAGAGAATGAGATCTAATAGAAAAATGCTGTTACTGATTTCGTTTCTTTTATCACTGCTGTTGGTTGAGCGCCATTTCAGGTAAATAGAAAATATTGATGGATTGTTATAGTGATCAGAGATTATTTAAACAGCCGAGTTTTGAGTTTTGCCCAAAGATATTAATAACACCTTCTACATTAATTAGAAAATCTCTCTTCTTTGGGGGAGAAATCGAAGCACAAGCACTTTCCAGGGCCCAGCAAGCATTTATCAGCACCTCCTCGGTGTCGGGTTCTGTGCCAGGTGCTGGGGAAGCAGCAATCACCCAGACCAGCCCTGTTCTCACAGAACTTTACTGTAGGTGGAGAACAGCGACAGTAAGCACATGTAAAAACTATGAAAAGGATACCATATTTTATATACAAATGTCATGAAAAACTACCTCAAAGTGCTGCCTTTGTGTCTAATGTAAACTAGACTAAAAACAACTTGCTATAGAAACACAAGTCTACTGGGGGACAAATTTGTTAACCTGCTAAAATTCTCTTATATAGAAAAATTTCCCCTCCTCATGGTCTTCTTTATAAGCAATGCAGGGCTTCCAAACGTTATCTGAAAAGTAGCTATAATTGTGAGAGATAATGTCTTTGAAAATTAACCCCTTCCAAACACATAAGATAAAAGACTCCTATCCAAAACATATAAAGAACTCTTGAAACTTAGCAATTAAAAAAAAAAAAAAGGCCCAATTAAAATATGGGCAAAAGGTCTGAAAAGACACGTCACTAAAGAAGATATACAGCTGGCAAACAAATAAGCATATAAAAAAATGCTCAGCGTCATTTGTCATTAATTAACTGCAAATTAATAAAAACAATGAGATACCACTACACAGCTATTAGAATGGTTAAGATTTAAATAAAACCCTGACAACACCAATTGCTGGCAAGGATGTGGAATAGTAAGAATTCTCGTTCTCTGCTGGTGGGGATATAAAATGGTGCAGCCACTTTGGAGGGAGTTTGGCAGTTTCTTACAAAGCTAAGCATAGTCTTACCATATGGTCCAGCAATTGCACTCCTAGCTATTTGCCCAATGTAAGATTTGAACTTTTATGCCCACACAAAAACCTGCATGCAGAAGTTTATAGGAGCTTTATTCATAATTTGCCCCAATTGGAAGCAACCAAGATGTCCTTCAATAGGTAAATGAATAAATGAACTGTGATGCAGCCATAAAATGAAATATAGTTCAGTGATAAAAAAGAAATGAGCTAACAAGCCAAGCTACAAAAAGGCATGTATGAGACTTAAATGTGTACTGTTTGTATGGCTGAATGAGGCCAGTCTGAAAAGTCTACGTATGGTCTGATTCCAACTATATGACATTCTGGAAAAGGCAAAACTATAGACAAGGTAAAAAGACGAGTAGTTGCCAGGGGCTTGGGGTTGGAGGAGGGAGGGAGAAACACAAGGGACATTTTTGGGCAGTGAAACTATTTTATATGATACTGTAACGGTAGGTACATGGCACTATGCATCAGTTAAATTGAACTTTACAGCCCAAAGAGTGAATCTTAATGCATGCAGATTAAAAAATCATTTAAGGGGCTATGGAGGGATGGATTACAGAATGTAATGAAATAATCTAACTGTATCAGAAAGGTATGAAACAACCTTACTAAAGAGGGTAAGGAAAGGTGTTGACCTAAGTCACTTTGGATTGAGTGGAGTCTGTAGGACTAAAGGCAATAGAACCTGTACATAATCACTGTACTCTGGTTGATAAAGTTGTTTCCCCTGGAGGTGTGGGCTAACAATTCTGTTATACATGTGTACTGGAATTGAATGATTGGGGAGATGGATGGTGTGTGGTGGGAGACAGGTTTCTCACTGTTGGTGTGGGAGATTACAGAAAAACAAAGTGGGGTGGGAGGTGGAGACTAGAATGATTCATACAGAAATAGAATGAAGTTGGAGACATCAGAGTGAATTCTTATTTAGCTTAATATAAATATAGACGGTCACATATAGAAATATTAACAGATATGTGTATACACAGGTTAGCATACATATATTTCTTTGCTCAATCAGCTGAGAGGGCCTAGAAGCAAAGACACCTCAGTAGCTATGAGCACACATAGTGCCCAGATCTTGGCTTCTAACACTGTTCTCCAATAAAAGGAACGAGGCCTCCTTGCAGAAATGGCTGACTCTAGGACTGGGGCAAGGAAGTAAACAAGATGAACCTGGAACATCTTGCTGTGCCAGGAAGCAACCAAGTGCTAACCTCTCCCACTCCCTGAAACTAACAAACGAAACAACAACCTTACATTGAAGGAGATATTTCGAAGGAACACAGGAAAGAGCCCCCAGTGGCCAAAGCTGGAAAAATTTGAGCAACAGAATAAATGTTTCATTGGATTATAACCCAACATATAAAATATCCGTGAATACATACTGACATAAATAAGTGATTGAATAAAAAAATGGGAGAGAAGAGACAAAATTCCCATGCAGAATAACTCCAAATAATTTCTGCAGATACTCTGCCCTAAAGGAGGTAGAGTATAATTTCCCATTCCTGAAGTGTGGGCTGCACATAGCGTCTTCCTGCTGAAGAATACAGCATGGAAAGAGAGAGAAGAGTAGCTTACATGGGACAGGGTTTGACATTTATTATAGTTTAAGCATCTCTGTCAAGAATGATTTTTTTTTCAGATTAGGATAACACTCTCTAGCCAGCCATGTTTTCTACTCACTGACCATTTCGTAGGAGTCCAGAAATTAATAAGACCAACACTTAAAATGACTGATGATTTTTCAGTAGGTTCTTCTTTGTCACTTTCTGTTTTTAATGAATTTTGGCATGGGCAATTTGAATTTTGACAGTTGTCTAGTCTATGAAATCCCATCGTAAAATACCTGTGGTTAAAGATATCTCTAATAATACCAGAAAGAGATGCACTTTTACAGTTATTTTTCTTATTCACAAAATATCCCAGGGTTTTGAAAGTGAAGTTGCCTAATAAGCTTGTTAACTGAATGATAACTGAAAAGTACAATAAAACTCTAGATGAATCCTGTATTTAAATATCAAAAACACACATCTGGACCCTTCTTCCAACCTTTCACATCAACACGTAACAAAGCCACTAAGGTTTGATAAATGAATTGATTACTTCTTCATTTTGTCTGAATATACATTCTCCTATCTGCCCTGTTAATTTTTAATAGAAGTATCTTTCTCTCAACAGCCGTACTTTCTTGCCTTCAGGCGCTTGGTCCTGACTCTCTCACCCTACACATCTTTCCTGGACCAGCACATGCCCTTCCAGACCCAGTTGAGTTATCTCTTCTCCAAGTGGCTTCCTACAACCCCAAATTTGGGTTGAATGTCCACTGATACGCTCCCATAGAGCCCTGCCACTCCCTGTTAGCACTGAACACGCAGAAACTGTAGTTGTTTATTTGAGGTTGTCTTCCCTGTTCTAAGCTTTTCTCGGGCAGAAGCTGAGCTCAGTTGTAGAACCAGCACCAAGCAACGCCTATCACATCACATGGCTCAGTAAATATTTGTTGCATGAACGGGTTACTCTTAATAACTTCATTTTCTCTTTGTACCCAGGAATCATCAAGTAAAAGAAATTCGACTCTCAGACTGGTTTAATCCTAGGTAAGAACAAAAATTTCTGCATGCACACACGCACACCTCAAATTGAAATGGTAGTTTTTAATTTTTATTTTTTCCATCACCAAATTGTAGCAATCATGGGAGGTTTCCAGAAGTTGGAGTTTTTATTTTTATAAGTCTTAGAAACAAACCTAGGGTCTACTTATCAAGAATCAGGTAATTCAGGGAGGTAATGAGAAAGAACAAGCAAACCTGTCTTGGAAAAATACAGCCAGAATTCTCCTTAGGAGGGAGGATGGTGAGACTTCGTCTTATGTACGTTGGACATGTTATTAGGAGGGAACAGTCCCTGGAGAAGGCCATCGTGCTTGGTAAAGTAGAGGGTCAGCGAAAAAGAGGAAAATCCTCAACAAGATAGACTAACACAGTGGCTGCAACACTGGGCTCAAACATAGCAATGATTGTGAGGATGGCGCAGGACCGGAAGTGTTTCTTTCTCTTGTCTATAGGGTCATTATGGGTTGGAACTGACTCAATAGCACCCAATGACAACAGCATCAATGAGAAAGCTGGCACAGTCTAGCTAGATTAACCTTCTGGTTTATTTGGTGAAAGAGAAAATCTCTCTGGAAGCAAGTTGAAAATTCCACTCATTACCCCTCTTGATTTGACATTAACCCTTGGGACAGCTTCATTCTTTTGAGTGGTTATGTCATATTCTATTGTGCGGTGTATGCCATAATTTATTTAACCAATTCCCTCTAGATTTTGGATTGCTTGTGAGGCTATTGCAGGTAATGCCTCGGTGACTGACCTTGTGCATACTATGTTTTTGTACACTGCCGTGTGAGTTTATCTGTGGGCAAATACCTAAAATGGAGCCATCAGGTCAAAGGATGTAAACGCTTCACATTTTGACTTGGGTTGTTAAATTGCTCTTTAATAATTGTACCATTTTATTTCCTTCTGTACAGTGGATAAAGTATTATGAAATCTTTTATTCTTGGCAAAACTATTGTAAATGAATGAAAGTATCTCATTTCGATTTGCATTTCTGTAATTACTATTGAGTTTGAACATCTTTTCGTACGTTTATTATTCATTTCTGTTTCATCTTCTGTGAATTCCTTTCTCCTATATATATACAGACACACACAGACCTATAAATAAATAAATGTATGTATGTTAAATGGACCTCAGGTGCATAGAATTAATCATAATCCAGGGTTCATGACACACTTTCAACATTAGTGCACACAAAACCCGCTTATATTATTTGCTAGCTTGCTTGTGTATTTATTTATTTTTAGTTTTTAAATTTCATTTGTTGTGGTGAAAATATGTACTCCAAACCCTTTGCCCACACATCAGGTTTCACGTGCACAATTCAGTGACATTGATTACATTTTTCATGTGCCACCGTCATCACTATCCTTTTCCACAATATGGCACCACCATTAACACAAACTCGATGCCCCCAAATGAAAACTTCCCTTTTCCCCTCCCTGCTACCCCAGTAACCACTAATAGTCTTTGGTTCCTGTGTATTTGATTGTTTTATATAAGGGAGATGATAGAGTATTTGTCCTTTTGCGACCACTGTACTTAGCATAGCGTTTTCAAGGTTCGTTCACGTTGAGACATACCTCAGAACCTCATTTCTCTTATTTTATCGTCGTAGTTTAAGTGAAAGTCGACATTTCAAGTTAGTCTGTCATACAAAAATTTATACATACATTGTTATATGACCCTAATTGCTCTCCCTATACAGTGACAGCACACTCCTCCTTTCCACCCCTGATTTCCCATGTCCTTTCAACCAGCTCCTGACCTTCTCTGCCTTCTCATCTCACCTCTGGACAGAAGCTGCCCATTTAGACTCATATATCTACTTAGAACTTCATTTCTCTTTACGGCTGCATAATACTCTATTGCATGTATATACCACATTTTGTTTATCCATCCACCTGTGGATGGACATTTGTTTTTTATGCTTGTTTATTTTTAAGGAAACAAATGTTACAGCCTTCTTTAACTTCCATCTAGCTTGGTGTCCTTCCCTATCCCTTTGCCCTGTCCCTCTCCCCACTTCTAAAATAACCACCACCCTGAACTCTGGTCCATTGTCCCTTGCTTCATTTAATCTCATCTATAAGTATTCTGGAAAAAAAAGCTTATTTTGAAATTTCAGTTGTTCATAACCATATCAAGAAGATACCATCCTGTATGGAATCTTCTGGGTCCTCCCCTTTCCCTTGGTTGCTGGAGCTCATTTTGACAGCTGTATAATAATTCAGTGTGGAAGTACGCCAGGTTGTTCACCCACCGTCCTGTTCACTGATGCTTGGATGGTATCTGTGTGTTTGCTTTGTGAACAGTGCTGCTATGAAGGTCCTTATACACACATCCTGGCACATGTGTGCGAGAATCTCACTTGAGTAGAAGTGGGGCCGCTGGGTGGTGGGCATGTGGATGTCCAACCTAGGAGACAGTGCCAGACCATTTTCTAAAGTGGGTATCCTGATATAACTTCCCAGAGCTCCCCTTGCTCTCTGGCATGTGGTACTGCCCATTGGAACGGCATGAAGATTTGTCTCTTGAGGACATCAGAGGACATGGCAGAGTAAGGACCTCCAACAATGCCACCACAGCAGTCAAGATACTGAGCAGTTCTAATACCACAAGGATCCCGTGTGGCCCTCTCTTAACCACACCTCCGTCCCTCCCACCTAGCTCCATCCCTAACCCTTGGAAACCACTCATCTGTCCTCCATTTCTAAATTGTTGTTATTTTTAGAATGTGACATAAATGGAATTGCACAGCATGTAAGCTTCTGGCGTTGGCTTTGCTTCACTCAGCTTGATTCCCTGAGCGTCACCCAAGCTTTGGCGTGCATCGACAGTTTGTGCCTTTTCCCTGCTAACTACTGTTCTGTGATATGTATGGACCCCTTTGTCTAATCACTCGCTCAACGAAGGACACCTGGCTTATGTCCAGTTTGGGCTATTATGAAGAAAGCTGCTGTGATCATTTGTGCACAAGCTTCTATGAGAATGTGTTTACCTTTGTCTGAGATACACACCAGAAGCTGGATATACGAAAAAGAACGTGGCGTCAGGATTGGAGGAAGACACATTAAAAACCTGCGTTATGCAGATGACACAACCTTGCTTGCTGAAAGTGAAGAGGACTTGAAGCACTTACTGATGAAGATCAAAGACCACAGCCTTCAGTGTGGATTACACCTCAACATAAAGAAAACAAAAATCCTCACAACTAGACCAATAAGCAACAACATCATAAATGGAGAGAAGATAGAAGTTGTCAAGGATTTCATTTTACTTGGGTCCACAATCAACGCCCTTAGAAGCAGCAGTCAAGAAATCAAACGATGTATTACATTGGGCAAGTCTGCTGCAAGGGATCACTTTAAAGTGTTGAAAAGCAACACTTGAGGACTAAGGTGTGCCATGGTGTTTTTAATTGCCTCATATGCATGCGAAAGCTGGACAATGAATAAGGAAGACTGAAGAAGAGTCGAAGTGTTTGAATTATGGTGTTGGTGAAGAATACTGAATATACCATGGGCTGCCAAAAGAATGAACAAACCTGTCTTGGAAGATGCTCATTAGAAGCAAGGATGGCAAGACTTCCTCTTATGTACTTTGGACATCTTATCAGGAGGGACCAGTCCCTGCAGAAGGACATCATGCTTGGTAAAGTGGAGGGTCAGCTTTACCAAGAGGAAAAAGAGGAAGACTCTCAACGAGACAGACTGGCACAGTGGCTGCAACAATGGGCTCAAGCACAGCAAAGATTGTGAGGATGGCACAGGACTGAGCAGTGTTTCACTCTGTTGTACATGGGGTCGCTATGAGTTGGAACCGACTTGATGACATCTAACAACAACAACACCAGTAACACCAATGTGCCCAGGAGCACGATTGCTGGGTTATATGGTAGTTGCCCGTTTAGTGTTATAGACTGCCTCATTGTTTTCCAGAGTGGCTGCACCATTTTACATTCCCACCACCAGTGCATGAGAAATCCCATTTCACCACATCCTCGCCAACACTTAGTGTTATCACAATTTTTATTTTTAATTTAATGCACTTAGACACCACACCTGGCACAGAGTCAGAATCTAGAAGCAATAGCTGTTACCACTTGGGCAATAACTCCTGAAGTCATGGTAAAGGGGTACCTGCTTCTGTTTGTTCAATAGCAAACGCCCTGATGTTATAACAACAACTGACTGGGGTGCTCCGGTCATCTGGGAAGGCACGTTCAATAGACATGTCCTGAACAACTACTACCAGAGGCAGAATATCACCGTGGGCTTGGCTGTGTTTGCTGTAGGCAGGTAGGTGCTGCTGATCTTTGGGAAGGTGTGGGTGCACCCATGGGCTTTCTACACCCAAAGAGCTCTTCACGATCAACACTAGTCATTATTCTAGCTGTCCCGAATAAAAATTTGTAGCGGCATTTTCCTTACCGTTAGCTGGGTCCTTAATCCTATTTGGGAATCCCCTCACTAAGACCCATTTGGCTCTTGTCCTCTTTTCTCACCACAGTTGTTCCAAAACGTAACAGCTCTTCTCAGGTCCCCAGATTCGCTGCGTCTCTTTCACTACCTATACAACCAACACTGCCCTACCCTTCCTGCCTGGGCATCCTTCACATCAACGTGTCAGCCAGCTTGTTCGTTGTTGTTGTTAGTTGCTGTCAATTCCGACTCATGGTGACCCCATGTGTACAGAGAAGAGCCGCTCCACAGGGTTTTCAAGGCCGTCATCTTTACGGAAGCTGATTGCCAGACCTTTTCTTCTGCCATACTGCTGAGTGGGTTCAAACCACCACCCACCTTTTGGCTAGCAGTTGAATACAAACTCTTTGCACCACCAGGGACCTGACAGCATGTTTGATGGTACACGTGCTGCTGATAATGTTTAGCAGAATAAATGTCTTGCTTTTTTTTTTTTTCCCCTCATGTGTGTTTCACAGGTTTGTAGATGAGTACCTGGAACCATTCATACGATCTGCTGACAAGCACTTCATGGTTGGCTACAAAGTTATCTTTTACATCATGGTGGATGCCTTGTTCCAGCTCCCTGACATAGAGCTAGGTCCTCTCCGAACATTGAAAGTGCTTAAAATAATTGAAGAAGACTTGTGGTACGACCTTAACCTCTTGCACATGAAGAACTTTGGGGACTACATCGTACGATACATCTGGAATGAAGCCGACTTCCTCTTCAGCATGGCCGTCAACCAGGTCTTCCAGAATGACTTTGGGGTGGAGACCCTGGGCAAGTCTGTGGCTCAGCTCCACGGGTGGTGGTATTTTAAAAACACTAAGAATTTTCCCTATGAGAGAAGGCTTTGGTCAGCAGCCTGCATCCCGTTCGGACTGGGAGATTTCTATTACGACAGCTCAATTGTTGGTGGCACACCTCAGGAGGTTTTAACTCTCATTGACAAGTATCTAAAGGGTGTTGTTCATGACATCAAAAATAGACTCAACAGCACGTATGAAAGCCATCTGAACAAATACTTTTTCATCAATAAACCCAGCAAGCTGCTATCACCAGAATACAACTGGGACCCCAAGTTTCGTCTTCCCCCACAGATTACGTATATTAAGGTGGCGTGGCAATCAGAAAGGGACTGATGCTTATGCCGTTGAGGGACTGATAAGAGAATCACAATTTCTCATATGTATAGGACACCTTAAAACTCCCCATTTTTAAAGACTTATAAAAATTTACACTCTTCAAAAAGAAAATTTTATTTTCTCCCTGTAATTTTAAACCATCCAAACCTGCCAATGCAAGATAAAGAATAAATGGCTGATTATTTAACATTAATACACAGTGATGTTGTAATCTATCTATTGCAGATAACGTGGAAATACTTTTGGAGGCATAAAATAGTTTTTTTAACGAAGAAACACACCCAGACTTTTGTTCAGAGAAAAAGTATACACAAAAGGGTCGAAGTGTAATAAGTATTTATTTATGCCAATAAATATTTCTCATCTCACTCATCATGCTTGCCAGTGTTGAGATACGTATTGCTTGCATTTAACCCCCTGGACTGATCCTCAGTCTGTCCAGTATATGACGGGACACAAGTGAACTAGAGACATTCTACCAAAAACGTATCTTACTTTTATTGTTGCAAAGAGAGATGGTTTTCAAAAATGTCATTAAAAAAAGCTATAGGCATTTTACTTCTTTAACAAAAGATATCTACTGAGCTCCATGGTGAACTCAGTCTGCTAGATGCCATCAAGGACAGAAAGTTGCTAAAAACATAACTGTGTCCTTAAGCAACCTGTGTTCTAGCAGGGAGATGAGACTGATCATAAATATTTCTTTGACAATCTCAAAAGTGCTAAAGTCACCAGGAAGCTGTGGCTAGTGATGTGGGGCTTAGGAAAGGGAGCCAACACCTCCGTGAGTCATGTAAGCAGAGTGCTGGCTGCGACTATTCCATAACGTAGTGAGGCATTATAAAGCAATTATGAGAACTGGATGGGGGTCATGGTGGTTCAGTGGTAGAATTCTCACTTTCCACGAGGGAGACCTGGATTTGGTTACCGGCCAATGCACCTCATGTGCAGCTACTACCCATCTGTCAGTGGAGGCTTGCATGTTGCTGAGATGCTGAACAGGTTAAGACCTGGAGATCTTCTTCCAAAAATCAGTCAGTGAAAACCCGATGGTTCACAACGGTTCAACCCACGACTGATCATGAGGATGGCATAGGAACAGGCAGAGTTCTATTGTGCATGGAGTTGGGGGCCGACTCAACAGCAGCTAACAACAACAACAAAAGAGAACTGGGGGTTCTGAAGTCACAACAAGGTGCAATTCTTAATCCTCTTTATGAAGAAAAAGACGGGCTTAGAAAGTATTCCCAAAACAATGGCAATTAAATTGTAAAGAACATTCATGATCAGTTCATGGACTAGAAGGTAATCTAAAAAACCAAACTAGTTTCCATTGAGTCGACTCTGACTCATGGCAACCCCATGTATGCAGAGAACTGTGCTCCATCGGGTTTTCAATGGCTGTAATCTTACGGAACTAGATTGTCAGGCATTTTTTCTGTGGCACTGCTGGGTAAATTCAAACAGCCAATCTTTTGGTTAGTAGCCTGGTGCTTAACCATATGCACCACCCAGGGGCCCTAGACTTGCACCCCAACTAGGCAGTAATGACATGGTACCCTTCCCTGACCTGTGCAGTGTCAGAGAAGCCCTGCTAAAACTGAAGATTTAAATAAGACACAGTCTCATCACACGTTACCTGAAATGTCCAAGATACAATAAAAAAATCACTGTTACACCAAGAACCAGGAAAATCTCAACTTGAATGAGAAAAGACAACCAATAGACACCCACACTGAGATAACCCAGACGTTGGATCTATCTAGGAAAGATTTTAAGGTAGCGCTCATAAAAATGTTTCAGTGAGAAATTACAGAAGGAGCCGTGGTGGCGAAACAGTTAAGTGCTCAGCTGCTAACTGAAAGGTTGGTGTCTTGAACCCACTCAGCAGCTCTGTGGGAGAAGACCTGGTGATCTGTTCCTGTAAAGAGCACAGCCTAGGAAACCCTATGGGGCAGTTCTGCTGTGTCACATGGGGTCACGATGAGTCAGAATTGACTCAATGTCATCTAACAACAACGACAACAAACGATTACAAATACATTTGAAGCAAATGAAAAAATAGAAAGTTTCAGCAAAGAAACAGAAAGTCTCAGTAAGGTAATAGAAGATTTAAACAAGAATAAAATGGAAATTTTAGAACTATTTTCAGTTCTAATCATAGAAATTAAACAAAAAAAACCTCAATGAATGGACTCAACAGTGGAATGAAGAGGACAGAGAATCCATTAATGAACTTGAAGATGGAACGAGTTCTTATTAAATGTATGAGTACATGCTTTGTGATTATAATTTTTCCAATATATTTTTCCAATTGAGTCAGCTAGTTTACAGGAAAATTATTGTATTTTGTGTATTTGTTTTGTAATCAGGTTTACCAGCTTTGACTTATTCATAGGCAAAATCCCACACAACTGGCCATTTGGTTTAAATATCACTCTATTTCATAGTAGTGACCTTGGGGGACCACCAGGAAATTGCATTGCTGAAGTGTGGTTGTGTCCAGAACTTCTGCTGACTGTTTTTTCAGAAGGCACCTGGTCGTACCTGTCTCCAGCATTTCCCAATTGAGTATTGAAGTCCCTGACCCAATTTTCTAAGAGCCTGCTCTGTCTGTGGGTGGACTGGCTCCTATCTGTCCAGGCACCCGCCCTTGTGGAGAGGGTGTTAACCTGTCCTAAGCTCACCTGCCATGCAAGGCACAGGGTCTGTGTTCATCTGGCAGCACAGCCCAACTGCAGGGCTGGTTCTTGTCAGGGACCATGATCTGGAGCTGCGGTGACCCTATTCACAGAACTTGGTGGGATGGCTACATCTGCTCACGGAGCAGACGGCCATCTCTCCTGGAGCCTCCTCAACTTGGTCGGCTGGAGGCAGGTCAGCAGAAGCGGCCTCTGGTGGAGTCGTGGTTCCTGAGTTACCTGTGGTGTCTGCATGATGGCGGCACATGCCAGGATTCTAACGCTGCCCACTACATGGGTGTCTGAAGAACGGAAATGCATCTGAGAGGGGGTGGGCCAGTGTGGCCCCTCCTCGCTGCCCCTGCAGCTGGGAGTACATGGGGGCTCTTGGTTGCTGGTTGGCAAAATCCACATGGAGGAAGAGGTCTTCCTAGGGGGGCTAGAAGAGCTGGGGGGTTGGGCTCCAAGCTGCAGGGGCTTCCTGTGGGCCCTGGGAGGACAGGTTTGAAGGACCCTGGGCTGACTCCGCAGCAGGCACAGGTGGAGGGGGAGAAGGAAGGGAGGCCGAGGGCAGCTCAGAGGAAAGAGAGGCCCAGGCCTGAGACCCAGGGGGTCACCTGGGCTTCTGGTGGGGGGCACTGGCCTGCAGAGGGGGGAGAAACAGGGTGATTCCCAGGTCTTTTTCCATTTGTTCTCCAAACAAGCGATCAATCTGCCAAGCAAAACAAAGCAACACTGTCCCTCGCCTTCCCTTCTGCCACACCACTTCACCTCCACCCCACCCCAGTTAGCATCCTGCAATAGCCCCCGTCTTCACGAAGGACCACCTGACCCGATGCAGTAACACCACCCCGCCCCAGCCGTCCAATGTCACTCTGCTCCAGACACAGGCCTCCGCACTGTCCCCCACACCAGCGCGTCCCACCGTGGGAGCCCTGACCTTCCCACTTCTACATATTGTCGTCTCCCTGAGACTCTGCACAGAGCGCGCCTGTCCAGTGAGGCCATCCTGGGCACCCCTCACAGCACGGCAAAGCCCCCACCCCACGGCACTGTACAGTCACCCCCCCCCGTCCCCTCTTCCCCTCACTGCAGGCCACGCCTCCATCCCTGCACCCCCGCCACCCCAGGTTTCTGTTTTACCCATGACACTTGTCTCTAACAGATTAACTACTTCACTTAATTGTTCTTCATCCTGCCCTTCCTGCTGTAAGGTAACCTGTGCAAGGGCTGGGGGAGTGGGGGGCATGTCTGTCTTGCTCTAGACTTGTCTGACCTCCCTACAAGGCTTGCCCACGGGTTTGTTGATTGACTGAAAGATGAGCAAGGGGAGGGCATTGGGGAGCAGGGGTGCTGGGGCTCAGGAGTCTGGGGTCTGTGTCAGTCCCCAGCTCCTCCTCTGCCTGGAGGCCGGGCCTGGGTCTGGGTTGGAACCTCTCTGGGCTGACTGACACCCACCCGCATCTCTGTGTTGGGTGGGCTTGTGAGACCCAGTAGGTAAAGTGTTCACAGGAGCCTTACCACACGAGCGTGGAGCAGGGGGTCCGTGGTTCGAATCCTACTGGACTTGTCGCTGCTGGGGTTCCCAGGCCAGGATGAGAGGCTGCAGGCCCTCCCCCAAGCTGGGCCCACCTGGGCCAGAGAGGAAGGCGCTGGAGGGCAGTGCTTACCATCCACACTGGAGACTGGGGCTTTCTCCAGGTGGAATCCCTTGACGTAACAAGGTACTGTTGCAGCCACCTGGGGTCCTCAAACACTGTTCTCGCTGAAACCAGAGAGCTGGTGGTAAGGGGCTGAGAGCCTGGAGGCTCTCTCTTATCAGACATGTCCTCCGCCCTAGTGACACTGCCCTTTGCCCTGCCCCTGCAGCACCAGAGTCCCACCTCCCATCATCTCCACCTGCTACCTCTTTCCTCCTGCTCTCCTGCCTGGATTGTTCCATCAGCCCCCTCCTCCTCCCCTTCCCCTCCATCTGCCCCCTCCTCCTCCCCTTCCCCTCCTTCTGCCCCCTCCTCCTCCCCTTCCCTTCCATCTGCCCCCTCCTCCTCCCCTTCCCCTCCTTCTGCCCCCTCCTCCTCCCCTTCCCTTCCATCTGCCCCCTCCTCCTCCCCTTCCCCTCCTTCTGCCCCCTCCTCCTCCCCTTCCCTTCCATCTGCCCCCTCCTCCTCCCCTTCCCCTCCTTCTGCCCCCTCCTCCTCCCCTTCCCCTCCTTCTGCCCCCTCCTCCTCCCCTTCCCCTCCTTCCTCCTGTCCACCCTCCCTGCTCCCCCTCCTCTCCTCCTCTCCTCTCTCCTGTCTCTTCCCATCTTCCCTCCTCCTCCTCCTGTCTGCCTTGTCTCCTCTAAGAAGGGGTCTGTCTGCCAGAGTGACCCTTGAAGATGTTGATCAGAACACATCACATTATGCCTCTGTTGAAGACCCTCCAGCGGGTCCCCATCTCACATAGAGGGGAGGCCGTGCCACCTGCTGCCCCCTGTGATCTGGCGCCCCGACCACACCCCTCTCCACTGCTCCAGGCTTCTGCCTCTGGCTGAGCCTCCCCTCCCCATGCCCACCCAGCTGCTCCCTCACCCCTGCCAAGTCTTCATGCCAGAGCCAGCTTCAATGCACCACCTCCACTGCCCTCCCCCAGCCTCAATGCCCTCCTCCCACCCCACTGCCCTCCCCCTGGCTCCACTGTCCTCCCCACCGCGCCTCTGCTAGGGGTCCTGTCCCCAGGCATTTCCATTTTCTGAACTGCAGTAAGACTGAGTTACTTTTTTGACATTCATCGTTCCATTTGCTATCTCTCCTGGCAGAGATAGGGGAGGGTCTCTCCCAGCAGATAAAGGGGAGGGTCTCTCCCAGTAGAGCTAGAGGAGGGTGTCTCCCGGCTGAGACAGGGGAGGGTCTCTCTGTTTTACAAACAATGCTTCCAAGCTTCTAGAGCCGAGTCTGGCAAGAGGTGCATATTTGGTGAATGAACAAATGAGTTAATGAATGAACGATGGCACACTCCTACCCCGTGGGGCTGGACAGGGAGGAAGTGCCCACTCAGGGCAGCTCTGAGCAGGCCAAGCCAGTGAATCTGTGGTGACTCGGGGTGCCCAGCAGCCGCCCTCCCTCCGGGCTGAGCTGGGGACGAGCAGGCACCTACAGAGCAGGGCCCACAGGCCGTTGCTCTTGGAGTCCTGCTCAATGCGCGCTCAGACAATCAGGCTTCCGTAGTCGGTGCCCACGACTCGGATCAGCACGCTGCTGCCAGCCTCAACTGGGGAAGATCCTGCGTGAGGCCCTCCTGCCGGCCGCCCCCTCAGGGATGCACCGTGCTCCCCCGGCTGCCGCTCCCCCATCCCGGGCACACAGTCCCATTGGGCATCTGGCCCCTGCTCGCCTGGGCCCTCGACATCTGCCCTGGCAGGCAGCGGGTACTCACAGGTGCCTTGGTACTGGCCCTGCAGCCCGGTCGGGTGGACGGTGACGGTCAGGCCATGACATACGCCCTGTCCCCTGGGAAAGAGAGAAGAGGTGAGCCCCGACATTCTAGGGCCTCCCCCACTGCCTGCCCTCCCCGGGTGTGTGGTTGGTTCAGGGAGGAAGGAAACTGGCTGACAGGCCTGTGCAAGTGGCCTGAACCTGCCGGTGCACCTAGGAGGGAAGGCGGAGCCCGTGGGTGCCGAGATGGGGCGGGAGGGTCCCTGGGCAGAGCTGTGAGGTGAGGGCAGGACCCCAGAGGAGCCACAAGGCCACTCTTATGTCCAGAACAGCATGAGCTCCAGGCTCCCACCACCCGTGGTCCAGAGGGAGTGGAGAGGGAGCCTCAGTGGGTCATGTGGGGAGACCAGGCTGGGCTCGGTGGCAGCAAGCTGGAGGGTCAGCCAGCACCCCACCCCCTGCAGGGGTGCAGGGTGCAGGGCAGGGTGAGGGGGCCTCCTGGATGCTGGTCCCCTGCTCCAGGCTTAGCCCCAGGCCACTGAGCACTGCTGGGGCTCAGGTGTCACTGCCGGGCCTCTTCAAAGATGGACTCGGAGTTCCAGGGTACAGTCAGACACCACCGGGTGCACGGGTCCATGGGTCCACTGGGGGTCCCCCATCCATACATACTTGTCCACACCCCTTTTCTCTCTCACAACACCCTCTTTGCTCTCTCCCCCTCTTCTCTCACCTCCTGATCTGTGGGGTCCCCCACTGCTCCCCTTCAGAGGACCCCAAAAGTCCTAGGCTCAGGGAGGGTAGAGTAAAGAGCCCCTGTGTCCCGGAGCTGCCGTCCTGCCCGGCCCTGTGCACTTTCCCCACAGCCCAACCATTGGCTTCGGAACCCAGGTCAGATGGGGAAGCGGGACTCTGGGCCCTTCCCACCCCTGAACCAGCACCTTCAAGTCATTCCAGTGGTGGGCAGTGCTCCAGCCAGATCCCCGGGTCCTTTCTGGGACAGCCCTTGGGTGACCAGGTTCTGTGAGCAGGACATGCCTGGGAGTCTATGTGCCCCCCACCCCAGGCCCAAGACGGCTGGATTGTAAGGGCAGGACAGCCACAGCCCTCTCTGTCTGGAGGGGGTGGCACCAAGATGCAGCTTAGGCTCCAGGCCTCCCTGTGCGCCAGGCCGGGGCTGGGGCGGGGCCCGGAGCGGCTCTACTGTGATCCCCACCCCCATGTCCTGCTCCCCACTGCTGCCTGTGGGTCACCTCCCGGATCCACTTGTCCTGGTCCCCGGGCTGTGACTGGGGGCCTGACCTGCGATAGTTACCTTCTGGGTGTTAAAGTCTGTCTGCACAGGCACTTCTGCTAGAATCTCCTGGGTGCTGGCCAGGCCCAGGCCCAGGGTCAGCAGCAGGAGGGGCCGTGTCTCCAGGGCCATGTCTCCATGGCTGAGAGGGAGAGCCTCCCAGGGACCCTGCTCTGTATTTGTCTTCACCCTAAGCGGCTGTCCCGCCTGGATTCTCTAGAGCTTCTGCAAGTGTCCTACAAAAGTGAGGCGGCCTCCTCAGTCCCCAACCTGTGGTGCTGGGAATACCACTCAGCCTCGGATGTGGAGCTGGCGGTCTGGTTGGTTTAACTACATTGCGTGTCTGTCCCGGGAAGGGGCTGTGGTGGTGGAGGGAGGACCCGGGCTGCCTGTGCCTGCTCCCCTCCTGGCCTCTTACGTTCCGTCTCTGCCAAGCAGCTCCAGTCTCGGGGTGCGGTGGGGATTGAGGGATGATGCTGACAGATCCTTACTTAGGACGGCGCCGGACACGTCACGAACAGCAACTGATGGAGCTGGCGTGTTCCTTGTCACTCTTACGATGGCCATCTTGTGGCCCCGCTGCCAGCCTGGGCCAGGCTCCCAGCACCTCACCTCCCTGGTCCTCCTGTCCCTGAGTGGGGTCTGACCGAACTGCCGGTTCACACTCCCAGCCAAGCACGAGGTCAGCACTGGCTGGTGGGTGCTCCTGGTGTGGGAAGGTGCAGCCTCACCTGTCAGCCAGGTGGGGAGGAGTGGATGCCTGGGCACCACCACCATGGGGCTGTGATCCACTGGCGCCGAACCCTTGCCTCTTCACCTCCTTGCAGGCGGACAAGGGCTGCTCTAGCCCTTCTCCCCTTGGGGGGTTTGAGCCTTGCTGGTGGGCTCAGCGGGGATGTGGCAGCCTGGGCTTGGAGACTCAGCTTCCCACCGAGGCCCCACCTGGCTGGGGAGGAGCTGCCGTGGGTGACTCAGGACAGCAGTGGGGGTCTGCACATGTCCTGGTGGGGTCTCCTTACCCTCAAGACATGTAGGGGGGAAGCCCAGCAGGGAAGCACCTCCCCCACCCCATGCAGAGAGGCCCCAGCTCATTGCGCTGGGCTGTTACGATCTTGTGGTTGGTGCCCTCTGCTGACCCTGCGTGGGTGGGCGTGTGACCCGCTCAGGCCCTTGTCCCCCTCCTCTTGGGGCAGGGGATATGACCGAGTTGGGGCCCGAGCAGTGTGCGCCCGGCGAGTCCCTGGCTCTGCCCCTTTACCCCTCCCCAGGCCCACCCTCCTGTGACCTGGGCCAGGGACTCGTCCTCACACACCTGGGAGCCACTGGCTGCCTGGAAGAAGTATGGAGTGAGTGCTGGTTCCAGGACAGACCACTGAGGGGGCCCTGAATATCGCCCCCGGCCCCCACCCTAATGGCACAGGTCAGGGGTGGGCGGCTGTGGCCCCAGGCTGGGACATGGGGACCCAGTGACTCCCTGAACCCACCACTAGAGACAGCGGCCTCGAAGCTGGACGCCAGGAGGGGGAGGAAGAGCTGCCTGGGACAGTACCTTTCGTGTGTGGACCTGGTGTGGCTCTGGGCCCAGTGGTTTGGTCAGACACTCATCTAGCTGTCGCTGTGAAGGCGTTTTGCAGGTGTGGGTCACATCAGAGTAGGTTGGCCTTAAGTGAAGAGGGTCACCCTCCACAATGCGGTGAGCCTTGTCCAATCAGTTGAGGGCCTTCTGAGCAACAAGAGGGATATTTTGGAGAAGAACAAATTCTGCCTCAAGATCCTAACATAGATACCCTGCTCGAGTTCCCAGCCCACTGCCTGGCCTACGGATTTCAGACTTGCCAGTCTCCTCAATTGTGTGAACCAGTTCCTTAAAATCAATCTCTCCATATATATACGTCTATTTTGTATGTATGTATGTATCTATTTATCTATTTCCAGGAGTCCTTGGCACTCAGCTGCTAACCAAAAGGCTGGAGGTTCGAGACCACCCAGAGGCACCTCAGAAGAAAGGCCTGGTGATCTACTTGTGAAAAATCAGCCACTGTAAACCCTATGGAGCAGTTCTACTCTGGCACACGTGAATTGGACTCCATTGCAACTCCATGGCAGCTGGTCTGCATATCACCGACTGGTTCTGTTTCTCTGGAGCATGCTGCCCAAGTGTCTGGGAACTTCTTGGGGGAAGAGATGCTGGCCTCTACTCTCTTCTCCCCAAGACCCAGGTTTAGGGGACTCTGCCCTCAAGAGCTGAGGCCTGGCAGGTCCCCTGAGTAAGTTGCTCTGAGGGGTGGAGGCCCTGCTTCCTGGAGCCCACCCCTAAGGCCACTGGCCCTCAGGGCCTCCAGCCCCCAAGCCTCCTGCCTATGGCCCCCCGGGGTGATTCCTGGGAGGCCCAATGGACTTGGGTCTCCGGGCATTCCTGAGGCGCACTTGCGTGATGGAGTGGCTCCTGACCATGTGGATGGAGCTGCACAGGACAGGCGGTGGCAAGGGCCTGAGGGTGCAGGGAGGAAGCCCAGGAGCTCCAGGACAAGGAGTGGGGCAGCTTTGTCAGCAGAGCGATGTGTGTGGGGGTCTTGCTCTGTCATGGATTGAGTTGTGTCGCCCAAAAATATCTGTCAACTTGGCTAAGTCATGATTCCCAGTATAATATGATTGTGTTATCTGATGTGATTTCCTTATGTGCTGTAAACTCTATTGCTGTGATGAGGTTATATGTGATCTCCTTATGTGTTGTAAATTCTGTCACTGTGATGAGGTTATACTGATGAGGTTGACAAGATTAGATACTGTCTTAAGCCAATCTCTTTTGAGATATAAAAGAGAGAAGCAAGCAGAGACACATAGGAACCTCACACCACCAAGAAAGCAGTGCCGGGAGCAGAGTGCGTCCTTTGGACATGAGGTTCCTGCGCAGAGAAGCTCCCAGACCAAGGGAAGACTGATTCATCACCAGGACCTTTCTCCAGAGCCGACGGAGAGAGAAAACCTTCCCCTGGAGCTGATGTCCTGAATCTGGACTTGTAGCCTACTGGACTGTGAGAGAATAAACTTCTCTTGTTAAAACCATCCTCTTGTGGGATTTGTTAGAGCAGCACTAGATGACTAAGTCATGCTCCATTACAGGTTCCCAGCTGGGTCTGGCACTTTCACCACCCCAGGGGACTCAGGTGTGGAGGACCTGGGGCCACACTGGATGGGGATGGTCCCCAGAACAAGGACCTCCCACTCCCTGCCTGTGGAAAAGGCCACCTCCTGGAGTCGGGCATGTGTCCACTCACCTAGGGCTCTTAGGAGTTGCACCTTGCTAAGAATCAAGGAAACCCACGTCACTACTGGGGTTTTGCAGGCCTGATGTCCCCGCCCTGTTCTGCCCCATGGAGCCCCACTGAGCCCATGGAGCCCTGCTGGCCCCTAGTCCTTCCCAGCCCCTCTCAGCACGTGGTCCACGGAAGGCAGCTCGTGTTCCTCCCCCTCCTCTCCCTCTTCCTCTGTCTCTTGCTGTGTGTCACTCCTTCTTGGTCTTCCTCTTTTTGTGTTTTTTTCTCCCTCTCTCTCTCTCCTTCTCTCTCCCTCCCTCCCTCTCTCTCTCCCTCCCTTCCTCCCTCTCTCCCCCGCCCCTGTCTCTCTCTCTCTCTCTCCCCATCTCTGTCCCTCCCTCCCTCTCTCTCTCCCTCCTTCTCTCTCTCTGTCTCTCCCCCCACTTTCTCCCTCCCTCCCTCTCCCTCCCCCCTCTCTCTGTCTCTCCCTCCCTTCCTCCCTCTCTCCCCCTGCCCCTGTCTCTCTCTCTCTCTCTCCCCATTTCTCTCCCTTCCTCCCTCTCTCTCTCTCCCTCTCTCTCCCTCTCTCTCTCTCTCCCTCCCTCTCTCCCTCCCTCCCTCTCTCTCCCTCCCCCCTCTCTCTGTCTCTCCCTCCCTCCCTCTCTCTCTCCCTCCCTCTCTCTCTCTGTCTCTCCCCCCACTTTCTCCCTCCCTCCCTCTCCCTCCCCCCTCTCTCTGTCTCTCCCTCCCTTCCTCCCACTCTCCCCCTGCCCCTGTCTCTCTCTCTCTCTCTCTCTCTCCATCTCTCTCCCTCCCTCCCTCTCTCTCTCCTTCCCTCCTTCTCTCTCTCTGTCTCTCCCTCCTGTACATGAATTGTCTTCACTGGACCTCGGTCCTTAAGGACCAGGCCATGTCTTCTTACTCATCACTCGTTCATTCCATCATTCATTCTTTCAATAAGAGTTTGTGGCGAGCACACCGTCCTGGGGGCTGTGCCCTCAGTGAGCTTGTGCTCAAGGAAGGGACATGAGGGCAAGAATCAGAGGGGGTGTGGAGGGGAGGGGTCAGGGGGAGCTCTGTAACCATGGCAATCCCAGCATGCTCTGCTGCTGGGTGTCTCCCAGGCTCCAGCAGGAGCTCAGGAACCTGTGTCGGGAACCTCCTGGGGTGATAGCTCCCCTCCCCTCCAGGACCCCGTGGGGATCCGCTGTCCCTCAACCTTAGCACTGTGGCTTACAAAATGGAGTTTAAAACACTGGAACCTCTTTTGTTTCCCAAGGGAAGTCTTACAAGGTGCTGAGATCTTGGGTTGGCACCCGCCCCTCTGCCCCCCACCCCAATCAGCTCCTCCACTCTAGTCCATGGGAGGGGTCAGGATAAGGGGCCCTCCCTACAGTCCGCTGGGGAATCCTGGGAGTCTGGGGAGCACGGCTTGGGGGCTGATACTCTTAGGTTTTGAATTTCAAAGGGTGGTGCTGTCTGGTCTCCCATGGCACACCTTGGTTCCTGCCCAGGTACCTGCTGGAGGCTCCTCCTCACTTCACTAATGCATGACCTTGTCATCTCTTTCTGAAGCCCCACCCCAACAACTAGCTCCTGCTGACCCCTGTCTGAGCCCCCTTCCTCCCACCCAGGGGGACAGGATGGATCACGGCCACTCTGACTCACACTCAAATTCATAGCAGCCTGGGATGGTGGTCTTCTCCCCAGTGAAGAATTCCTTTATGCATCACCCATTTTTTCTAGAAAGAAATTCGTCTTCTTAGTGAGAGGTACCTGCTGCAGAGGGGCTCTGTTGGGGGCGGCCTGGGGCCTGGCAGGTGGAGCTCCTGGAGGTCTGCTCCTGCCCTGTGGAAGCTGCTGACAGTGTGTGTGTGTGTGTGTGTGTATGTGTGTCGGACAGGACACCCTGAGCCTTGGGGGAGCTGGGGGCCGTGGCTGGGCTGTGGGGCATGGCCCTGGGGTCTCTGAGAACTTACCGGCTGAGCCGTGAGCACCGAGGGTGCTGCCTGCACGGGCTCGGCCTCACCTGTGGAGGTAGGTGATGTTCAGGTTGCCTTTTTCCAGGAGCTAGATCTCGGCCATGAAGCCCTGGTAGGAGCCTCCCTCTTTTATAACAGACCGGTTGGTGGCACCAAGCTTCATGGAGTTCCAAGTCATGTCAATCTGGAATTGAGCTGAGTTTATTTTCCTGGCCGCAGCCCTGGGGGCTAGTTCCCCAGGTCAGGTCTAAGCGTGAGGTGGGGGCCGTGGGACTTTGGCCTGAGTTTCGCCCTCTGCCAGCGTCTGGCCTCAAGGTGTGCACAGAGGGGCACAGGGCAGGACCGGCAGGGGCTCCTCTTCTTCTGTTAGAAGCCCCTCTCAGCAGGGGGACCAAGTCTCCGGTGTCCACGGCTCTCAGCCTCCTGAGGCCGTCAGCCTCCTGGACTTGCCTGTGGGACATGTCAGGCCCACTGCTCTCAGGGAAGAGTGGGCCAGCTTCAGTGTTCCTGTGCAAAATAGGGCTGCTCTCCCCAGCACAAGGTGCTGAGAGATAGGGGGTGAGGGACAGGTAGCCTCAGGCCCACTACGGGCACAGGGCACGTGGGAGCCCCTCCCTCCCAGCAGTCCTCGATGCCCCAGCCCCGCTTGCTACCTGCTCGGCCCGGAAGCTGGGCTGCGAGGGCACCTGGCTGTGGTCCTGCAGAGCTCAGGCCAGGCCCAGCCCCAGGCTGAGGAGCAGCAGCCTCACGGTGCAGCATGGCTTCAGGGACACTGTGGTGAGGGCTGCACCTGCCCTCTATACAGAGCTTCAGGGATGCTGTGGTGAGGGCCGCACCTGCCCTCTATATGGGGCTTCAGGGACGCTGTGGTGAGGGCCACACCTGCCCTCTATATGGGGCTTCAGGGACTCTGTGGTGAGGGCCGCACCTGCCCTCTATATGGGGCTTCAGTACCAGCGCCACCCCAGGTAAACAGTACCCCCCCGGCCACTCCCCTGTCCCTGCACATCCCCCTCTCCCCCAGAATCAAAATGTTTGCAGAGTTGGGGGATCCTGAGTGATAGCCCAACGCTCTGGAAAGGTCAGGGGTGGGGACTCGGGGAGGGGCACATGGAGCCATGCCTGCACACTGAGAGGTCTTTGTGAGGGCCCCGGAGCAGCTGGAATGTCCTGGGTTCCAGGTGGGGTTCTGAGGACCCAGGGCCCCTGAGATGTCTCAGTTTTGGAGTGGGGCTATGCACACATTTCTGGAGGGCAACCATGGCTGTCCAGGGTTCCCAACAGGCTGTGACCCCATGAGCCTAAGAAGCCTGGGAAAGAGGTCTCCACTCTGCCGGGGGTCTTTGGCCTGGCTCTCGGCCCCACCTGAGTCAGCTTTCAGTTGCTCTGGGGTCCACACTGCTGGGTGCCAGCCCCCCGGGCAAGCCGAGGCTGGCTGTTCCCAGGCTGAGGGCCGGGTAGTCTGTGTGGCCAGCTCTGCTGCTAATCCCAAGACTCCTGACTCTAAGAGCCCAGCAGGGCCCCAGAGAGGCTGTGGGGTCTGGAGCTGGGACACCCCCCCCCCCCGGGTGCTCTGCACTCACACCCGCCCTGTGTGGCTCCCAGAACCACAAAAGCCCATTTGTCTGCCACTGTCCACTTCTAGCTCAGGACTTGACAGAAAGCCAGCTGCTAAAGCCAGGAGAGCAAAGGGATTATGGCTCTGCAGGTCCCAGAGGTCACCCAAGGTGCTGCCTGCCCTCCTCGAGCACTTAGAGAGCACGTGGCTCTGGGGCTGCTGAAGGGGGCAGCGTCCTGCCACCGCAGGTGCCAGATGCAGGATACAGATGGACAGAAAGGATGGGGGAGGATGGGGGAGCTGGGGAGTCCCGTGTCAAAGCCCTGGCTGTGTCTCCATGATGCCATCTGAGGCTTCACCCGTGTCCTTGCTGCTCTAGTGTGAAACTTTCTTGTCCCTCAGGAGGTGGAGGTGGGGGAGCCACAGCAGCAGCTACTTAGAGTATGGGGTGTGTGTGTGCATGTTTCTGTGCTGGTGTGAGTGTGTGTACATGTGTGCATGTATATGAGTGTGTGTACACGTGTGCATGTATGGGAGTGTGTGCACACGTGTGCATGTGTGTGAGTGTGTGTACACGTGTGCATGTGTGTGAGTGTGTGAACATGCACACGTGTGTGCATGTTTCTATGTTGGTGTGAGTGTGCGTACACATGCATGTGTGCATCTTTGTGAGTGTGTACATGTGCACGTGTGTGCATGTTTCTGTGCTGGTGTGAATGTGTGTACACGCGCATGCACGTGCATGCATGTGCACATGTACACGAGTGTGTGCACACATATGCATGCACAATCATATGTTCCGTGCCCATGGCTTTCTCCACACTTCCAAGGGGTCCGTGACTCTCTGCACTACACCCTTTCGGGGTCTTTCTTGCTAGGTCATTTCAGAGACCTGGCAGCCCTGGCTGCTCCCCCAACTGCAGCTCCCCCTACAGGGCTACCTGGGGCTCCTCCCCCTCCCTTGACTCCTGGGTGTCTGAGAGCCTAGGGTTGGAGTGGAGAATTTAAGAGGACATTGGAATTCTTGGGATGTTGTCTAAGTGGAAATGCCCACAAGCACGTTAGAAAACCTCAGACTCTTGTTGCCCAGAGGTGTCAGGTCATGTCCAGCAAGCGTGGGCACAGAGGCCTGGCAGGAGGGCTGGAGGGCGTGGAGCGTGTGTGGGAGGCTGGAATGGCACTTATGGGGTTGTCCAGGAGGCAGCGCTGGTCAGCAGGCTCGGGCCGGGGGAGGATGTTAATGTCATTCTGCGTGTGGTGGGAGCTGTGAGGGGGCTTACTAGGCTTGCACTTGGGCGTGATCCCTCAGCTGCCCAGTAAAGGGCAGGAGGATTGGATGAGAGGTGGGAGAGGGTCCAGGGGTGCCTCTGGTGTCTGTGGCCGACTGTGGGCCAGCGCCCATGGCCTGGAGGGTTGGCCCCCACAGCTGTAGCTGCATGGAGCGTGCTGTCAGGAGTTCCTGTCCCCCTCGAGTCCACACCTTCTGGACCAGCGATGGAGGCACTTCCACGGAGACCTGCTACGGCAGACTCCAGACTCAGAGCCCCAGTTCCTTGCCTCAGCTGCAGAAGGAACCCATCACACCAATTAAAAGCAGATAGTGTTACATCAGATGCTGTCTCCTCCACCCAAAGAATCCCCAGGAGCCAGCTCCAGCTCCAACTCCGGGCAGGATAGACCCCAGTGATGAGGGGCTGCAGACCCTGGCGGTCCCAGACCACATCCCCTGGCCCCCTATGGCCCACAGCCAGCCGCGTTCCCACTGTCCGGCTTCCTGTGACCCTGGTGTTGGTCAGCAATGGCCAGGTGAGTGCTCCCTAGTCACAGGGACAGAAGGTGAGTGCTGACAGGCTTGAGCAGCCATCCTCTGTCTGGGTGAGGACTCACAGTGGCCCCTGGCCCCTGGCACTCCCACTCTCACCAAGAGCCAGGCCCCTGGGAGGGGAGACGGGGCCTTACAGGAAGACCAAGCAGAGCCAGAGGGCTGTGGTCAGAGAAAGCATGGGTGTCCCTGGTGCCAGAACTTTTCAGATCCTTCCTGTGGGAGTTTCCATCAAAAGCCAAATGTGCAGTTATTAAACTGCCCTCATCTGGGTGGTGGGCATTGGGTATGATTCAGAAAAGAACACTCAGGCCTTAAGTACTTTGTGGAATAAAGTAGAGAAACCTGCATGAACCGGAAATGGAAAGAACTCGTGAAACAGTGAACACACCACCAAAAAACATTGTCTCTGAAGAAGCACAGGAAGGAGTTCAGGTCTGTGAGCAGCTTAGACCCAGACCTGGGGGAGGGATGGAGATTCTTCATCGAGGGGCTGGTGTACACTATGTGCTTACCAGTTTCCTCCCTTTCTTTCTCCTTCCCTCCTTCCTTCCTTCCTGGCTCTGGGCTAGGGGCAGGATGTTGATGTCATTCTGCTTGTGGTAGGAGCTGTGAGGGGGTGTTATTGAAGCTCTGCTAAAACCTGTTCAGCATCACAACAACATGCAAGCCTCCCCCTCTCTTCCTTCCTTCCTCTCTTTCTTTCCCTCCCTCCCTCTTTCTCTGATCATGCAAGTCAATGAAATTGGGGGTCAAGACATGCTTGTGTTCCTTGTGTACTCTAGGCCTGTTTGGTGTAAGATCTGAAATTAAGATTCAATATCACATGCTGCCCTGACATCTGGAACCAGGAGGTCCTCGAATGGCCTAACTGCCCACTCTGCTCCTGCAGATGAAGTCCCCTCCTTATCCCAGGGACCAGACACAGGGCCTGCTTAGCCCTGAGTAGTGGGCTTCAGCCAGCCATGGAATTATTCAGACAAGCCAATCACACCCTCCATGGGAACCAGGGGCATCCCACCCTGTTGTTGCTACAAAGCCTGCCTCCTGAGCCCCTGGTGTTCACTCTGCTCCTGAGAGCAGCCCTGTGTGTCTCTGCATGGCATGTCCCATGTCCCTGGGCTCTGAGCATATGTAACTAATAAATGCTGTCTGCTCATCTGTCCAGGGCTGCGTGTTGTGTGTTCAGCCATCCCCAGAACCCCAGGGTGGGAACCCCTCTGTCATCATGGAGTAAGGAGGTGATCAGAACAGCCTGCTCAGAATCAATCCTAAATGCGCCCTTTCTGAGGACTGCTGGTCTCTCTCACCCTGGGAACACCACGGTCTATGAGCCATCATCACAGACCTGCAGGGTGGGATGGTCGGTAAGTACTCCCACCTTATGTCTGAGGGTGAAGTGCTGCCTGGCCTTGGCATTCTGGAATCCGTCACCCACCATCACGGGACACCAGCTCCACCAGCATCTCTGACCTGCAGACGATGGCCACCAGAGCCCCTCCCCATCCTGACCCACAGAGGATGCTCTCCAGGGCTCCTCCTCACTGCCTGCCTAATCAATCCCTTTCAAAAAGGGAGTGACCTCATGGGCACTGAATGAAATTAATTTGTCAAAGTTCAAAAGGTCTTTTAGGTGGGTGTTACAGATTGAACTGTGTTCCCCCCAAATCATGGCTAGGCCATGATTCCCAGTATTATGTAGTTGTCTTCCATTTTGTGATCTGATGTGATTATCCTATGTGTTGTAAGTCCTAACCTCTATGATGTTAATGAGGCAGGATTAGAGTCAGTTATGTTAATAAGACAGGACACAATCTATAGGATTAGGATGTATTTTGAGTCAATCTCTTTTGACATATAAAAGAGAGAAGTGAGCAGAGAAGAGAGGGACCTTATTACCACCAAGCAACGCTGCCACCTGCGTTCCCAAGATGGCTACGTGATGGTGCTGAGTCCTCTTATCATAGGACAGAGTATGGGTAGGAAGATTTTAGCCAAAAAGTTCTACCAATCCTGCTGTTTTCTGTACATATCCCGGAAATTTGCATTTCTACCCCAGATATACTGAACCAGAATCTACATTTTAACAAGGTCCCCAGATGATTCTTATGTATAACTTACTGGGAATGTGTTAAAAATGCAAATTCTCAGCAGGGGTTCAAACCCAAACAAATGAGTTCGAAGCCCTGTTTCAAAGTTACTTAGGTCAGCTCAGGAGCTCTGGTGGTGCAGTGGTTAAGCACTCTGCTGTTAACTGAAAGACCAGCTGTTCGAACCTGCCAGCCACTTCACAGGAGAGAAGACCGGGTGGTCTGCTTCAGTAAAGATTGCAGCCTTGGAAACCCTATAGGGGGCAGTTTTGCTCTACCCTATAGGGTGGCTATGAGTGGGAATCCACCAGATGGCAAGGGCTCTGATTTGCTTTTAGGGTTTAGGTCAGCTCTGTCTCCCCACCGCCTTCAGTGGGACAATGAGACTCAATCTTAATAATTCATTGGTCACAGTCATCTGCCTTCTGTCTCTGGTGACCTCACATCCTGGCTGAGCTTCTAATGCGCAAAGTGAAGCTCACTGTCTGTGGTGTGCAGTCTATGGGCTTTGATGGGTTCACGCAGTCTTATGCCCACCACCACAGCCAATTACAGAACCATTTCATCACCTCCACATTCCCTCACACTGCCTGCTTTTCATCCTTAGAGTTTTGTCTCTTCCAGAATGTCACATAAAGAGCACCATAAAGCATGTATTCTTCGGGATCTGGCTTCTTTCACACGGAAAAATCCACATAAGGGTCATCCCTGCTGTTACAGCATCAACAGTTCATCCTCTTTCATTGCTGGGTGGCATTCCAGGGTGTGGGTGGACCACAGGTTGTTCTTTTGTCCACCAGTTGCTTATTCATTCACTGGATTGTTTCCCGTTGTGGGCAATTACAAAGAAAGCTGCTATAAACATTTGCGCTGGTTTTTGTGTGAACATAGTTTTCATTTCTCTTGGTGAACAGGAGTGGTATTGCTAGGCCATGTGGTATGTGTATGGTTGACTTTATAAGAAGCTGCCGAGCTGCTTCCCACGGTGGCTGTGACGTTTGTATCCCTGCCAGCAGTGCTGTATATACCATTTCATTTTTGGGGTGCTGTTGCAAAAGGATTTTTTTTGTTGTTTCTAATTTCAAATTCCAGTGGCTCCTTGCTAGTTGTATTGATTTCCTTTTGCTTCTGTAACAAGTTACCACAAAATTAGTGGCTTAAAACAACACAAATGTATTGTTTTACAGTTCTTGTGGTCCGAAGTTCCAAATGAGTCTTACAAGGTTAAAATCAAGGTGTGGGCAGTGATGGCTCCTTCTGGAGGCTCCAGGGAAGAATCATTGCTTGTCTCTTCCAGCGTTCCTTGGTTACTGGCCACATCACTCCAATCTCTGCTTCCGTTGTCACAAAGCCTTCTCCTGCCTTTGACCTTCTTACCTCCTTCTTTAAGGACCCTTGTGATTACACTTCGGGCCACCTGGATAATCCAACACAATTTCCCGTCTCAAGAGCCTTAATAATCACATCTGCAAAGTCCCTTTTTCCATGTCAGGTGACATTTGCAGGTTCTGGAGATTAGGATGTGGGCATCTTTGAGGGGAGGGGGCATTACTCAGCCTACCCTACTAGAAGGACATCATGCTTGGTAGAGGGTCAGCAAAAAAGAGGAAGCCCTCAACGAGATAGACTGACACAGTGGCTGCAACAATGGGCTCAAGCATAACAACGACTGTGAGGATGGCGCAGGACCAGGCAGTGTTCTGTTCTGTTGTACATGGGTTCGCTATGAGTCGGAAACAACTTGATGACACCTAACAATGATAACAATCCTACTAGTGTACCAAGCCAAACCAAACCAAACCTATTGCCATCCAGTTGATTCCAACTCATAGTGACCCTACAGGATAGAGTAGAACTGCCCCATGGGCTTTCCAAGGAGCAGCCGGTGGATTCAAACTGTCGACCTTTTGGTTAGTAGCTGAGCTCTTAATCACTGGGCCACCAGGACTGCCCCCACAGTGTAGAGAAACACAATTGTTGTTCCCATGCTGAACTTGTAACTTGTAGCCTTGCTGACTCACTTACTAGTTCTAAGGGTTATTTTTGGAGATTCTTTTGGAATTTCTATATAAACAATCATATCATCTGCGAACAGAGAAAGTTTTATTTCTTCCTTCATAACATGCGTGTCTTTCTTTCTTTTTACTGTCTCATTGCACTGGCTGGGGCTTTCCGTGCCATGTAGTGCTGAATGGGGGTGATGAGACAGGACACCTTGTCTTCTTCCCAGTCTTAAGGGGGAAACATCCAGTGTTTTGCCCTGAAGTCTGATGTTAGCTGTAAGGATTTTGGTTGTTTTTTCGTCAGCTTAAGGAAGTCCCTGTCTGTTCCTCAGTAGAATTTTACTCTCTGGCCCCCTTGTGGTTGCGTGAGGTTATATGACACCTTCTGGCCAACAGGTTATGAAGAGACGTGATGTGTGTATCTTTCAGGTATCAAAGGCTAACACGCTCAGCTACTAACAGAAAAGTAGGTGGTTCGAGTCAACCTTGGAAGAAAGTCCTGGTGATCTACTTCTGAAAGATCAACCATTGAAAACCTTATGGAGCACAGTTCTCATCTGATACACATGGGGTCACCATGAGTTGGAGTTGGCTCTACAACAATCAGTTTATACCTTGTAAACCAAACCAAATCTGTCACCTTGAAGTCGATTCTGACTCATACCGACCCAATAGGACAGAGAAGAATTGCTCCATAGGGTTGCCAAGGAGTGGCTGGTGGATTTGGACTGCTGGCTTTTTGGTTAGCAGCTGAGCCCTTAACAATTGTGCCACTCCCAAATGTCATGGGCCCATTCCACAGAACAGTACATCCTGGCCTTGCTTCCTGGCCTTCCACTCCTCCACCGGCTCCATCCCACAAGCCAGAAAGGACATACTCAGAAGAGAGGGTGATGGGTCATTTATTGCTGGAGAGAAACCACCCAGAACAGGAAGTCCATGTCTGAGACCAAGAGGGGTCGGATCCCAGGACAAGTGGCGTCCTTGGTCTTGAACCGCTTTGACTCCTCGATGGGAGGAGTTCCTCTGGTGAGGAAGGACTTGGGGGGCGGTGATGCATCTCCCTCACCGCAGAGGAGCTGTGGTGCCGGGACTCTCGCAGACCTGGGGGACACAGTGACACTCCTGTAACTCCAGGAACGCACACATGCATGCCAGCCCCGCCTGGCCATAGTGAGGGGCCCTCTTTGTGTGAGCCGGAACCCCGGCCCACCCATACCTTCAGCTTGGAGGGGCCTGTTACCTCCAAGACTATCCTCCCTCCTCTTTCCCCAGCACCTCTGGAAGGATGAGTGGGAACTCGATGGGGCCCAACCCACATGAAATGACCACTTGAGAAAGGCCAACCCAAGAGACACAGGCACTCAGCCAGCCTGGGTTTCTGGGACTGCCAGGGGAGCCCCCAGGACCCTGCAGGACCTCAGTGGGAGGCGGGGTCTGTCCGGGCCCACAGGGAACTCTCCCTGTGCACTGCCGTTCAGGAGGATGGGTGAGTACCTTACCCCATGAGGTGGACCAGAAGCACTCACCTACACGTGACACCTCTCTGTGAGAGAAAGGGACAACGGGTCATCAAGGAAAAGAAGAGGACTTGGCTGACAGCCCAGGGGATGGGAAGGTTTGGGAGGGAGGTGGGACCCCCAGCCATCGCCTCCCTGGGAGCCTGGTGGGGAACAGGGACGTAAAACACCCAGGAGAAAGATGGCTCTTCAATTAAAAGTGCCAACAGGGAACCAGGGCTGTCATTTTAGCTTTCTTATTGATAAACCAGTAAGCCAAAGTGAAACCAGGACCCTGTGTGACTGGATGGGCACTGACCTTCCCTCTGGGTGAAGTCAAGGATAATTGGCATTTAGGTCTTTAGGACCACCTTGAATTTCTCCATGACGTTGGTGTCGACCTTCAGGGTCCTGGCTGTAGGGGAAGTGGGGTTAGCCCCTGGCTCTGGCCATCCTCCTGAGGTTGAGTTTGGCCCACTGCAGTTCCCAGTGGTGAAGTCAGGGTTCCATCAGCTCACTTGCTCTTCAGGCCACTCTCCCTGCCCCTATCCTCCCCCAGGACAGCGCTGGGCCTGCCCGCTCCAGCAGTGTCTATACAGTCACAGGAGGAAGTGCACATGCTGCCTCTCCCAAAAAACATCCGGTCTCACTGTCTAGCCCAGGGTGCTGACTGATAGGTCTGGGGGCATCCCTGCAGCCCCAGGTCCCATGGTTAGCTGGGGATACTGGGAATGTCCAATAGCGCGGCTACTGGGATAATGGAGAAGCTCACCTTACGTTTGTTTTTGGAACAATACAGTTGGAAAGACATTTTCATATCTGACTTCCCACTGGGTGAAACCATTTAAAATCTCCACGAACAAGGGTTGTTGGATTTATATCACCCTGTTGACTAAGATTGTCCCTGGGTAATGCAAACGGTTAAGTGCTAAACTACTGAAATGTTGGCAGTTTGAACCCACCCAGAGGCACCTCAGAAGACAGGCCTGGTGATCTGTTTCTGAAAGGTCACAGCCTTGGAAACCCTATGGAGCAGTCCTACTCTGCACACCTGGGGTCACCACGAGTTGGAATCAACTTGATGGCAACAGGTTTGTTTTTTTTTAACTATGATCACACCAACAAGTCACAAGAACTTGCAGGCGACTTGCTTGGAATGTCCTCCCTGCAGCCCACATCAGCCTCATCTCTTCTCCCTCCATGTCTAAGCTGTCCTCAAGAGCGTCCACTGCCTATAACACTCTCTGAGGCTCCTAAGGTAACACTGGACAGACTCTGTCCCTCCTTCTCCTCCACAAGCTCCCAGGGCCAAGTGGTCCAGCTGTGCTGCCTGCCATCTATAATGCAGACCAGCTGTCTTAGGCTGGGTTCCTTAGAGAAGCAAAACCAGTAAAATGTATAAATATATATATAGAGAGAGAGATTATATCAAGGAAACAGCTCATGTGATTGTAGAGGCTAGAATGTCCCAAGTCCGTGGATCCGGGTAGAGGTCTCTCCCAAGTCACACAGCTGCAGAAGCTGGGAAGCCCAAGATCGGAAGGTCGGAGAGGAGGGTTCCCACTCACAGGTTGTGCAGATCGACGAATCCCAGGTTCAGCAGATAAGCTGACAGCTCAAGTCCAAAGAACAGGAGATGAGATGACAGGAAGCAGCCGCAGGATCCAGAGAGAGCAAAAAGCCAGAAGGTCTGCTTATATACAGATGCGGGCCACACCCCCAAGAAGACTGTCTTTCATCTGATTGGCTACTCACAGTATATTCAATCATGGGAGTGATTACATTAAAACAGGGAGAATCATGGCCCATCCAAGCTGACACACAATCTTAACCATCACACCAGCCATCCAGACTGCATTCCAAGCCCACTGCCCACCAGAGCCCAGGAACTAGACCCATACCCAGGTATTGGCACACTAAGTCCTGCTCAGGGGCGATGGTGCTCTCCATGCAAGTGAACAGATAATTTTTGTAGTCAGTGTCCAGCATGAAGACTTTGTTCTCATCCAGGTCTAGAAAAGAAACCAAGACAGGGACAGACATAAATTCCAAATTCTCCATTCACACAGGAGATGTGTGCTGGTTGGGTCTTCCTGCACAATGAGCTGGAACCTCCCATCTCAGCCACTGGGCTGAAAGGTGGCTTCATCACCAGTCTTGCTACCCTTTTCGATTGCTCCCCTATCATGCTCTAGACAATGCACACCCGTCTCGCGCTGACTTCATGAGGTGCTTCTTTTGAGTCTTCAACACCTGCACATGGATATGGGGACCTTTTCCCTCCAATGGCCCCACATACTTTACAGATAGATACCAAAGTACAAATAGGAGTGGAAAAGTCCTTAGTAGTTACTGGCTCTCTGCCATATATGTTCCTCTGCCTCCTAGATGAGAGATTAATTCACTCATCCATTTATCCACTCATCCATCCATCTATTCACTCATCCATCTACCCACCTATCCATCCATGCATCCATGCATCCATGCCTCCATGCATGCATCCATCCATCCACCCATCCATCCATCCACCCACCCACCCACCCACCCATCCATCCACCCATCCACCCATCCACCCACCTATCCATCCATCCATCCATCCATCCATCCATCCATCCATCCATCCACCCACCCATCCATGCATCCATCCGTTCATCCAAAGTCCCAGATGACTACCTTAGATGAGCCACCTTGTATACTGTGATTCAAAACAGTTAAGTAATGGAGTTTCCATGTTGATCTCGGGGAGACACAGGGACTCCAAGCAACAGAATGGAAGGAGCAGAGAATTGCCATGTGAGATGCAGTCACATTTATAAGGGAGAGATAGCGGCCACTTCAGGGTGGGTGAAGCTTCCCAGAGTTGGAGCTGAGCAGGGGGCTTGCTCGAACTTGGACCAGTGGATGCCAACTGGCTGCACATTAGCATCACCTGGGCGCCTTTCAAAGGCAATGCCACTCTCTGGGCCCCACCGCTGTGCCTGGAACTGATTGGACTTAAGTTCACACCAGCACCTCCTGGATGCCTCTGAGCCCCCAGCTGAGGGTGTCCACCCCTATCCCACCCATGGCTGGGCACACTATTAGCTGATCTCGAACTCAGCAGGGTTCTCAGTTTTCTGGGCAATGATCTTCTCCACACACCTATTGCTATCCCTGATAGCAAATCAGCCTGTGAGCCGTTTGCTCAAACTCCGTTTGAAAAAAGCGTGGTAAAAGACACAGAACAAAAAGATTGCCATTTTAACCATTTTATATGGACACTTCAGTGACACTAATTAGGTTCACTGTGTTGTGCAACCATCCACTTCCAAAAATTTTTTTTATCACCTCAAACAGAAACCCAGTATCCTTTTAGCAGTACGTCCCCACTCACCCCCCAAAACCTGAAAACGTCTCATCTACTCTCTGTCTCTGTGCATTTGCCCGTTCTAGACGTTTTGTGTAAACGGGGTTGTACAGCATTTGCCATTTTCTTCTCAAACTCCACTGTAATAAGACAAAGGCTGAGGGGAGGGAACTGGGAGCCAGGGCGGTGCCTGGGACAGAGGGAGCTCCTGTCCTCGTTGTTGGACCTCCCAGGGCTTAACTGCCCTCATTGTGGCCTCTACGCCATGGAGCTCCCCAGTTGGACAAAGCCACCGAGAGTCAGGTGGAGCCTGGGAGAACAACCTAGGGGGTGGTGTGGGTGACCCTGATGTGTGGGTGCCATAGAGATTCCAAGACAGCAGTCCTGAGGGTCATGTTCTCATCACAGCCTTGCCACCCCACACAACACTCATCTTCCCACCCTGACTCTGGGACAGCTGGGGTCATCTCAGGAAAGCCCACTACCAGGCCTGCAGTGCCCAGCCTGGCCTCCCGTCTGACCTGTCCACACACTGTCCCGGGTGGGTCTGGGCAGTCAGCCTGTTGAGCTGGAAGCCCTTGGGCTGGGCTGAGGGGACCAGGAACCTCCTGAGGCCTGCCCTTACCCCCAGGGCAGCTGGCACTGGCTGACGCTCCTGTTAGAGGCACACCTGGAGCTGGGTCCTACCAGAAACTGCTTCAGGATGCCCTGCCCTGGAGCTCCGCCCAGGAAGGCCGAGCCACCCCACACACCCTGGCCGCTTGGCTGCAGCCCAGAGGGCAAACCCACGTCTTGAGCAGGACCACCTCCAGGTTGTCATCAGGGGTGGGCCGTATCTCCTTGATGTACACTCTCAGAGGGGCGTCTTCTGTCTCCAGGAGGGGCAGGTTGCTGGCCGCCATCGCCATGGAGTGTCAGATCCCTGCCAGCTGAGGGGAGGGCCGTGAGGGACTCCCCAGTGGGGCTGGAGGGGTCCTTCCCAACCCCTACCTGATCCAGGGAAGCAGGGTCCTGCCTCCCCCCAGCTCTCTCAGCTGGAAGAGAAAGGAGCAGAGCTGGGGTCGAGGAGCATGCACTGAGCCCCAGAACTGGGACTACCCTCCACGGTTGACCTGAATATCCTAGCAAATCTCCTCCTGAGCCCAAAGGAGGACCTAGCTGGGCCCCTCACCAGGAGTGAGTGGAGAATATTTGGATCTTGGGGAGCCATGGAGCTGGAGCTGGGAAAGCTATCTTAAAGGTTGGAGGGCAGGGGCCCCGAAATCTCAGCATCCCCTGGATCCTCCTGGCCTTCTGAGGCCCCGGCCTCCTGCCCACCCTGCAGCTGGCCACTCACCCCCACCGCACGCCTGTCCTCTGAACTTTTGCATCTCCAGCTCCTTCACGGTTTGAGAGATGCTGATGGCACGGACAACACAGAGGGCCAGGCCCAGGGTGAGCGGGAGGCACTTCAGGGTGGTGGTGGTGGGGCACGTCTGAGCTCGGAGAGTGAGGAGCCTGAGGCAGTGCCTCCGGGGCCTATACAGGAGGGCAGTGAGGTCCCCCAGGCCTGGGCAATTCCTGGAGGAACCACAGACGGAAAGGGTGAGGGGTTGGCTCCAGGCTGACTGCCAGGGTCGGGGCACTTCCTGGTGAGGCTCTTGGTCAAGGACATGCCAGGACACTGTCCTGCACAGGCACAGCTGTGTCTGGGCGAGGAGGGTCCCCTCTCACGGCATGAGGGGCTTGCATTGCCACCCCTGACCCCACTGGCGGCTGCCCTAGGCCCTCACTGGTTCCGTCCACCCGCCCCTTGGCTCGCCATGGCCTCCCCGGTTTCTGGTTTACTCTCCTGCCTCTGGAGCCAAAAAACCCAAACCAAAACTACTGCGCTCGAGTGGATTTGAACTGCCCTCTAGGGTTTCCCAGGAGCAGCTTGGAAACACTACGGGGCAGTTCTATTCTGTCCTCTAAGGGTGCTATGAGTCGGAGTTGACTCGATGGCAGTGCATTTGGCTTCTCCCCCCGTGTTCACCTGCTTCACTGAGGGACAGTGGTGAGGGCGAGGGAGGGGGCAGGCAAGCCCTGCACATGGTGGTGGGGATTGCGGTTCTACCTGGTGAGGAACAGTGACAGCAGCACTCGGGTGCCTGCGAGCCCACCACCATCGGGCGAGGGTATGGCCCTGGCTTTGGCCTCCGGGTGGGATATTGACAGGAGCAGTGTGGGTGTGTGCACAATGCATGTCCTGGGGGGAGGGGTGAGACCCCTCATGGATTGATGTCAGGTCCTGTCCAGCAGCCCCTTGGCGGGAGCTGCAATAGACAATCAGGGAGACACACCTGCCTCAGGGGAGGGCATCCTGCATATATCCCAGGGGGACAGAGCAGGTTGGAGACCCGGGGTCTTACATGGTTCCATTTGTGTAAACAAGCACCAACGGTGGTGGGTGAGGGGTGGGGGTGGGAACAGACACCTGTGGCTTCACATTCTTAATGATGAAGCACTCACCTGGGGGAGGGGCGGGCGTTGGGTTGGAGTGGAGAGGGGGTGCCCCCAGGGAGTCCTGGGAGATGAGCAGCTGGCTCTACCATGGTGAGTGGCTGGTGTGTTGGCCCTGCCCCCCGGGATGGGCAGGCCTTTCCAGGCGGCCCAAGACCTGCTCAGGCCGGGCCTCTCCGCGGCCATCTTGAGACTCTGGGATGGAGGTTAGGGGTTTCGTAAAGCAGCTCTGGTTTCCTCCCTGACCTCTGCTTTCTCTCTGTATAGGCCACTTGTTACCACACCAGGAAAGAGTCCACCCCATCCGCCCACCCCAGCCGATTGGGTACTGATTCCAACTCCTCCTTCCAAGGGTGGGGGGCTTGGGAAGACCCTCGTGTTTGCCTGGGCAGTCCACTCAGGTGGGGTCCCCCTGCAGTCAGCTGAGTGTGGAGTGCCCCCGGGTGAGGGCAGGACACAGGGTCAGGCGGCTTGCCAGGCAGGGGTCAGTCCCCAGCAGCTCTGCCTGGTGACCATGGCTGTGCCACCTCAGGGAGGTGCTGTGTCCAGGGTGCTTGTGGGTGGATCAAAGTCCCTGTTTTTGTGGAAGCTGGGTGGGGAGGGGAGGCACATGAGGTGTTTGCCCCTGACAGCTGGCAGATCCTGGGTGCGGGACTGAGCAGAGCACCGCTTCACCACGCCAGCACCGCTTCTGCGGCTGTTTACAGGGCGGTGACCGTGAGCGGGGCCTCAGGGCCACGGCCTGCGTTTCCCCTTTAATTCTCAACAGCCCTCTGAGTTCCGGGTTCCTCTCTGCTCATTTGCGGGTGAGGAGGAAGTGGCTTAGCAAGGCTTTGGTGGTGACACAGAGGACAAGCAGGGGCCAGGGCCCTGACCCTTGAATGCTCCGTCACCGAGCATAGGGAGGCAGGCCAGGGGAGACAAGCGCCTTGTTTTCCAGGAAGCTTGGGAAATGGCCGATTCTAAGAACAAGGCGGCGTCCTCCCGTGGGTGCTCTTGGAACGTGTTCTTCCTGGTGTGTCCTGGGAAGGTGGTCACGGAGTGCTTCCCAGGTGCACCTGTCCACAATTCCCAGGAATCGTGTTCCACGGATGCCATTAACAAGCCTGAAACACTGCTGGCTCACGCAGGCTGTGTCCTGTAGCTGGTCACTGTCCCAGACAGTGGGTCCAGGCCCCTTCCCTTCCTTCCACGTTAGGGCTGGGTTAGGAGTTCAGGCCTGCGATTGCAGGGGCAGGAGACCCCCTTTCCCACCATGAAGGGTCAAGGGCTCTACATGGGTGAGAGAGTGAGAGAGGAAGCCCACCTCTCCAGGCCCTTGCACCAGTGCCACCCTGGCCCCATAGGGAGCAGCAGGGCTTGTGTGTGAGAATCTGACTCTTTGGGCGTGGCCCAGCCCAGGTGCACCCAAGTCTGCACACTCAGGGTCCACCCTTATCTGGCTCACACCTTCCCCCCTGGGGTCTGCATCGTGTACAGACCCTCGACTGAGCCCTCCCCAGGGCCCCATACTCACTCTGTCTGCACTTACCCTTGTTCCTAACTGCATTATCACAGCAAACATAACATACTACACCCACGTGCTCCCAAACGTGACACCAAGTAGACAGCCTCTGCAGGGCCAACCACCCGTGAGACCCCTCGCTCTAATGCTTCCCTGTTGCCCACGTGGCTCCCACACCAGTGCTGCCCTCAGCGCCTGTCTTGAGACTTGAACTCCTGTCCCTGTGGGGATTTCATGCTCACCCTGCTCTTCTGAAAAAACGCCATTCTTCCAACAGATGTCTCCATAGTTCACTCCTTACTTTGTTCAAGTGACTGCTACTCCACATGAAATGTCACCCTCCTCACTGGTCCTGTCCCCTCACTCCACTTTATTTATCTTATTTCATTATTTTTTTATAATTGGCTTTATTTTTTAGAGCTGTTTTAGGTTTTCAGAAAAATTGTGTGGACAGTACAGAGAGTTCCCACATATCCTTTTCCCTGACCCACTTTACCTTTTCTTTTTAGCCCTGCTGGTATCCAGTCTCTCTCATCTAGCTATCATCCATCTGTCTGTCTGTCCATCTGTCAGTCCATCCGTTTGTCCCCTCATCTATCTATCTACATATCTGTCTGTGCACCATCTATCTCTCTATCAGTCATCTGTCAATCATCTGTCTGTCAATCATCTGTCTGTCTATCATCTATCTCTATATCAATCATCTACCTATCTCTCGCCTGTCTGTCAGTCTATCATCATCTAACATCTCCCCACTAGAAGGCATGCTGCTTCATGTAACACAGGCCCCGTGTAGCTCTGCTGCTGTCCATGGTCCCTGTCCTCTGGTCACAGAGGACTCTGGACACACATGCGGTGGGTGAGGGCTGGTGAATAATGGGTGCTGGTTAGTTTGAGGTCAGTTTGGCCATGTGCCCATCATAGAGAATATAAACGCTCCTTTGTCACGCAACTCAATGTCCTTGGGTTTTTGGAAGGTGAGTTGTGAACTTAAGCAAAGGACCCAGTGTGCTGCCATCCGGCCTCCCAGACAGGGAGCAGGACCACGTTACCTCTGATGCTGCTCAGGTGTGGAGCCCCCACCTTTTGTCAGCCCTCACTGTGAACAGCGGCCAGGGAAAACCAGGGATGCCCAAAGAGACACAGTTGCCCTACTGGCTTCCGTAGAAGATGTCTTTATTAGCTGTCTGAGAACCACGGTGTTAAAGCAGGTAGACAGAGATCACAGACAGGGTGCAGGCTCCCGAAGCACCTGTGTGCAGCCTTTGCTGCCCCAGAGAGCACGTCCAGCAAGGAAGAGCCCTCTTCCAGGGATCATGGTGCAGAAGTGGGAGAAATGGCCCCTAGAGGCTGAGGGGAGGCAGCGAGGGTCTGGCTGTGGGTCCAGGTATGAGCTCCAGCCCCTGAGGAAGAGGTGGCTCCTGGGGGCAGAGAGCTGAATCTGAGGTCCCCAGAGATCAGTGGATGGGTGTTCTGAGAGCCCTAGGCAGATGTTGGGGAGTCAGGCATCCCCCTACCCATACATACAAGGACGCAGATCTGCTGCTTCTGGGGAGGCCCTCCCAGCAGGTGAGGCTGCGAGGCCATTGCTGGTCAGCGTGGAGAGTGCTCGGGCCCAAGACCAAAGAGTCCTTGGATGAGCTGCACAGCTGCCCTGGATCCTGGTGGAGGGAGAGGGAGACGCACCACCCAACCAAGTGGCTGGTCAGCACTGTGGAAGGGATGATCAAGGGTCGCCTTGAAAACACAGTAATGGCTCTGGCCTTCTCGTGGGCTGTGGTCCCCCTGGTGGTTTAGTTGTCAGAGCTGTTGGGGTGCTATTTCTGCCCGCCTGGTTTACCTGGTGCTGCTGGGCTCCCACTGGTCCTTGCCAGTGCTGCCCGAGGGCCAGGTGGGGTTCCTCCAGGCCAGGCAGCCCTGGGTTTCCCGCTGGGAGGTGAGTCCCAAAGAGGCTTCCCAGGCTGGGCTGTTTTGTGGCAGGGTCCCTCTTGCAGGTGCCAACCAGCTCTCTTATCTGCCAGTGGTGTCACTCAGTGGGGTCACAGGCCTGGTGGGGAAGGGGAGTGCTCCTCTTGGCCACTTATGGTCAGCCTGGCTTCAGATCGGGGCACCCTGCCAGTGGTCGGCTCAGCTGGTGTTGTGGATGGGACTCCCACTTGGGCCAGGTTGCTTCTGTTTCTAGGCTGAACCAAACCAACCAAACCCACTGCTGTCAAGTTGATTATGACTCATAGTGACCCTATAGAACACGGTAGAACTGTCCCATAGGGTTTCCAAGGCTGGTGGGTTCGAACCACCAACTTTTTTGTTAGCAGCCAAGTGCTTAACCACTGTGCCACCAGGGCTCCTTGTTGCTAGGCTGGAGGTCAGGAAATGCTGGCATGGATCACCTTGTTCTGGTGGCTGGGGGACGTAAAATACCCTCCTTCTGGTCCCAAACTGGACTACCTTCCTCTTCCACCTTTCAGTGTTCTCCTCTGGCATCAGTTATAGAGTTTATACTTGTACTTAGCAAGAAGGAGCAGAGAGAGATGAGTCTACATTATCTTGTCCAACAGCTGATGTCTTTTTAATAAACTTTCTTCTTATTAAACTAGAAAGTTGAGTTGGTTGAACTCTTTTAGTAAACTTTCTTCCTTTAAACTAAGAAGTTGAGTTGGTTGAATCAACTTGAGTTGGTTCCGGTTGCTTTCAACTAACAGTGAAGGTGGGGGTGACATTCTAAACAGGAAGAGCGGCCATTGTGTATATTCTCCCCAGGCTGGCCCTGAAGTCTGGGGAGGCTTGAGGCTTGTTGTTGTTAGGTGCCATTGAGTCGGTTCAGACTCATAGCAACCTCATGTATAACAGAAAGAAACACTGCCCCGTCCTGCGCCATCCTCATGAACGTTGTTATGCTTGAGCCCATTGTTGCAGCCAGTATGTCAATCCATCTCGTTGAGGGTCTTCCTGTTTTTCACTGACTCCTTACTCTACCAAGCATTTTGTCTTTCTCCAAGAACTGGTCCCTCCTGATAATATGTCTAAAGTATGTGAGACAAAGTCTCACCATCCTCGTGTCTAAGGAGCATTCTGGCTGTACTTCCAAGACAAATTTGTTCATTCTTTTGTCAGTCCATGACATATTCAATATTCTTTGCCAACACAGTAATTAAAAGGCATTGATTCTTCAGTCTTTCTCATTCATTGTTCAGCTTTCACATGCGTATGAGATGATTAAAAATACCATGATTGAGTCAGGGTCACCTTAGCCCTTAAACTGACATCTTTGTTTTTTAACACTTTAAAGAGGTCTTTTGCAACAGATTTGCCCAATGCAATGGGTCTTTTGATTTCTTGACTGCTACTTCCATAGGTGTTGATAGTGGATCTAAGTAAAATGAAATCCTTGACAACTTCAATCTTTTCTCCGTTTATCATGATGTTGCTTATTGGTGCAGTTGTGAGGAATTTTGTTTTCTTTATGTTGAGGCATAATCCAAACTGAAGGCTGTGGTCTTTGATCCTCATCAGTAAGTGCTTCAAGTCCTCTTCACTTTCAGCAAGCAAGGTTGTGTCATCTGCATATTGCAGGTTGTTAATGAATCTTCCTCCAATCCTGATGCCTCATTCTTCTTCACATAGTCCAGCTTCTAGGATTATTTGCTCAGCATACACTTTGAATAAGTATGGTGGTAGGATACAATCCTGATGCACACCTTTCCTGACTTTAAACCACACAGTATCCCCTTGTTCTGTTTGAATGACTGCCTCTTGGTCTATGTACAGTTTCCTCATGAGCGCAACTAAGAGTTCTGGAATTCCCGTTCTTTGCAAAGTTATCCGTAATTTGTTATGATCCAGACCACTGAATGTCTTCTCACAGTCAATGAAACACAGGTAAACGTCTTTCTGGTGTTCTCTGCTTTCAGCCAGGATCCATCTGAAATCAGCAATGATATCCCTTGTTCCATACTGTCTTCTGAATCAGACTTGAATTTCTGGCAGTTCCCTGTCAATGTACTGCTGCAACCGTCTTTGAATGATCTTCAGAAAAATTTTACTTGTGTGTGATATTAATGATATTGTTTGATAATTCCCACATTCTTTTGGATCATCTGTCTTTGGAATGGGAACAAATATGCATCTTCTCCAGTTAGTTGGCCAGGTAGCTGTCTTCTACATTTCTTGGCACAGACGAGTGACCAAGTCCAGCAGTGCATCCATTTTTTGAAACATCTCATTTGGTATTCTGTCAATTCATGGAGACTTGTTTTTATGCCTTCAGAGCAGCTTGGACTTCTTCCTTCAGAACTGTCAGCTCTTGATCATATACTACCTCTTGAAATGGTTGAATGTCAACCAATTCTTTCTTGGTACAGTGACTCTGTGTATTCTTTCCATCTTCTTTTGATGCTTCCTGGGTCATTTTAATATTTTCCCTGAAGAATTCTTCAATATTGCAACCTGAGGCTTGAATTTTTCCTTCAGTTCTTGCAGCTTGAGAAATGCCAAAAGTGCTCTCCCCTTCTGGTTTTCTAACTCCAGGTCTTTGCCCATTTCATTGCAAACCATTACTTTGTCTTCTCGAGCTGCCCTTTGAAATCTCTTCTGCTCTTTCACTTCATAATTTCTTCCTTTTGCCTTAGCTACTCAACGTTTAAGACCAAGTTTCAGAGTTTCTTCTGACATCCATTTTAGTCTTTTCTTTCTTTCATGTCTTTTTAACGGCCTCTTGCTTTCTTCATGTATGATGTCCTTGATGTCATTCCACAACTTGTCTGGTCTTCAGTCATTAGTGTCCAGTGTGTCAAATCTGTTCTTGAGGCAGTCTTTATATTCAGGTGGGATATACTCAAGGTCATACTTTGGTTCCTGTGGACTTGTTCTAATTTCCTTCAATGTCAACTCTGACTTACAGATGAGCAGTTGATGGTCTATTGCACAGTCGGCCCCTGGCTTGAGGCTTGGGTCAATGACAGTAAAGACGAGACATTAGCAGGAGCGTTAGCGGTGGCTGTAGTAGGGTTAGTAGCAGGCAGCGACTGGACCTTCCTACACACAGACACTGTTTGAAGTGGGTGATAGTATTTTCTCCTTTCATTCTCCATCAAGCTGAAGTTGTCATCACCACTTTAGAGATAAGAAGCGGGCATGGAGGGACAGAGCGGCTGCCCCAGGACACCCAGCAGGCAGGCGAGGCCGGGGCTTCGGGCAGGCCTGCAGTGCTCTTGGCCACAGCACTGACCACCTCACAGTGCTGGGCCGCAATGACTGCCCACGTGCAGTCTCTGCTGTCAGCACTTACACATGTCACTTCATGCCATCTCATCCCCACCCCCGTGTCTTAGAGTCTACTGTGACCTCCTGGTTCACTGTTTTTCTCCTCTGGAGTTGGGACTGGGTGTCCCCTTTGGAGGATGTTTTGAGCTGGATTTGGAATCTAGAAGCTTGTCTCCCACGTCCAGCTCTGCCGCTGACTGGGTGTGTGGATTAAAGAATTACGGACTTCCCAGATGCCCTCCTTCTCTCGTGGGTGGAGGGTAAGGAGACTAGCTGTCACCAAGAGGCTTGGGGGAGGATGCAGTGCAGGTGAGTGGACCAGGCACTAGGCACTTATGCTGGGCTTGGGGAGGTGAAATGCCAGAAAACCTGTTCTTGCCCTGGTTTTCTAGGGGGCTGGTCAGCCAGCTGACCTGGTCTCGGGCTCTGAAGGGTGAGCTGGTCTGCTTGCCCTTAAATGGTCATCCCTGTGGGTTTCTCCACCCACACAGCAGGGTGCCCCCCCACCAGATGTTCCAACCACGTCCCACTCCAGAAAGGATGGGAGACGCCTAGAAGGCACCTGAGAATTTGTTCTTACAAGAAATTTAAGTGAAAAATGATGATTTTCAGGGTGACCTGAATAGGGTTCATGTGATGCTAGGATGATGAAGCTAGAACTTGTCATAATGGGAAGGGAGCCCAGCGCACCCCACACAGATGAGGTGCAGGCTCCCAGTCCACTTGGTGCTCAGGGAAGGCTTGGTCTAGAGCTCAACCCTCACCCCTACTTCCCAGCCCTCCACCCCTACACTGGCTCCATCCCACACACCAGAAAGGACAGACTCAGAAGAGAGTATGCACGGGCCATTTATTGCTGAGAGAAACTGCTCAGAACAGGAAGTCCACAGCCAAGACCCAGAGGGGTTGGGTCCCAGGATGAGTGGCCGTCCTTGGTCTTCAGCCACTTTGACTCCTTGATGGGAGGGGTTCCTCTGATGAGGATGGGGCTGTGGGGGTGATGTGTTCCCCTCGCAGCGGAGAAGCCTTGCTCCTGGGACACTCAGAGACCTGGGGGGACACAGTGACACCCCTGTGACTCCAGGAACCTGCAGATGCACACCAGCCCCTGCCTGGCCATGGTGAGGGGCCCTCATTGTGTGAGGCCAACACCTTCAGCTTGGAGGGGCCTGTCACCTTCAAGACTGCTTCCCGTCCTCCTTCCCCAGCACCCCCAGAAGGATGAGTGGGAAGTTGATGGGGCCCAGGACACACGAAATGACTGCTTGAGAAAGGCCAACCCAAGAGACACTGGCACTCAGCCAGCCTGGGTATCTGGGACTACCAGGAGAGCCCCCAGGACCCCGCAGGGCCTTGGTGGGAGGCGGGGTCTGTCTGGGCCCACAGGGAGCTGTCCCCGTGCACTGCCGGTTGAGAGGGTGCGTGAGTACTTTACCCCATGAGGTGGGACCAGCAGCGTTCAGCTACACACGGCACCTCTCTGCCAGAGAAAGGGGAAATCGGTCATCACCGGAGAGGAGAGGACTTGGGGCCTGGGAGGGGTCTGGAGCTGAGGGAGAGAGGCAGGACCCCCCAGAGGAGCTCTCTGCACCCCCACCCACCACCTCCAGGGGGACTGGGACGTGGTCAGTGATAAACGGAAGCTGCTGCCCTGAGCTGTTGTCAGGCAGGCCTGGCAGGTGGGGGCTCACCTTTGCCCTGAGTGACGTCCAGGAAAATCTGGGTGTGCATGGGCAGGGCCTTGAGGGCCCCGTCAAATTTCTCCATGACCGCGGTGTTGGCCTTTAGGGTCCTGGCTGTGGGGGAGGTGGGGTCAGTCCCCGGCTCTGGCCACCCTCCTGAGGTTGCGTCTGGCCCCCTGTCGTTCCCCAGCGGTGGTCTCAGGGCTCAGAGGCCCAACTGCCCTCCCTTTAAAGTTGCTCTCCAACTGAGTGGCTCCTGAGGTCACTGACATCCCCATCCCAGCAGCTGCTGGAATCATCTCAGAGTTCCCTCAGTCACACTGACAAGTTGCACCCTGAGTGCAGCCCTTCGGCTTGGCCACCAACCTGCGTCTTCCCCCTCTGCCCACTCTGGCCTGTCCCCGATGTCAGTAACTATCCCTGCCCCTAATCACAGACAACCACAACCTGACCTTGCACTGCGGACAACCTCCGGCCCCCGTGATCCGTAAGACAGAGGTTCTGGCCAGGATGCACTCTGCACGCCTGTCATTCAAAATGAGGGCTGAGGGCATGGAAGTGCGAGGACTCAGGGGCCTACCCAGGTACTGGCACACCATGCCGCTCTCCTCGGTGTCTGCGGGGCTGTCTGTCTCGGCATCTGTCTCCATGCAGAAGAAGAGGTAGCGCTCATAGTCTGTGTCCAGCACGGTGACCTTCCTCTCTCCCTGGTCTGGAAAGGAAGCAGTGGAAGACAGTTCACGTCTGACCGACTCCAGACGCCATCACGACGGGGCAGTGGGCTGTGCCTTTCCCCCCTAGCGAGGAGGTGCAGGGCTTAGCAGGGGCCCAGGCCTGCCCACCCTCCCTCAACAATGCCCAACGTGGCTGCCAGAAACAGGGAAGCTGGTAAGCCTGCCAGGGCAGGATAGACCTACCGTGGTCAGGACCGACCCCAGCCCTATCCCCTCCTGCCACTGGAATGCTGAAGAGCCTTTAGGCCACAGAGGCGTTAGACTCCCTGATGGGGCCCCTCTGCCAGAGGGGAAGGTCGCCCACCCCAGGGCCATCCAAGAGACAGGCTGACCAGGGGAACGCTCAGGGTGGGCACTCACAGTTGACAGTGAACACAGCGGGGTCCTCAGTCTTCTGGGCAACGACAGTCACCTCCACGCATGCACCTTTGTCCCTGGAAAGCCAAGTATTGGGGGTTGTTCGTGCACCCCCTGTCAGGGCAGGAGCCGGCCAGGTCTGCGCTGCAGGTGGCACCAATACTGGGGATGGCCTTTGAGTGAGCTGCACTCACTGTGCCTGAGGCCAAGGACTCCATCTGCCGGCAGTGAGGGTGTATGGTGCCCGCAGGGAACCGAGGCGTGCTGGTCAGGGCCGCGGGCCCCCTGGGCAGAACTGACCCTGTCCTTGTGGGGCTTTGATGTGGTGCTTCCACAGGGCCTGTCTCATCATGGTCCAGCTACTCAAATTCCTCAACCCCCCTCTCAGACTGCAGGGTAGCCTAGGGTCATCTCAGGAAAGCCCACCACCCAGCCTGCGGTGCCCAGCCTGGCCTCCCACCTGACCTGCCCGCACACGTCTCAGGAGGGTCCGGGCAGTCAGCCTGTTGAGCTGGAAGCCCTTGGGCTGGGCTGAAGGGACCAGGAACCTCCTGAGGCCCCCCCACCCCCACCCCTGGGGCATCCGGCACTAGCGGACAACAGATCTTCTGTTAGAGACACACCTGGGGCCGAGTCTCATCAGTAAGTGTCCCTGGAAGACCTGTCCTGCCCACCCAGGAAGGCTGAGCAGCGTTGCACCCCTGGCCCCACGTCTACAGTCCCGGGGGGCAAGCCCACCTCTTGAGCAGGACAACCTCCACCTTGTCCTCTGCGCTGGGTCGCATCTCTTTGATGTACAATCTCAGAGGGGCATTTTCCGTTTCAAGGAGGGGCAGGTCACTGGCTGCCATTGCCATGGAGTGCCAGATCCCTGCCAGCTGAGGAGAGGACAGTTAGGGACTCCCCAGTGGGGCTGAAGGGGGTCTTTTGCACCCCCTACCCTGTCCAGGGAAGCAGAGTCTCCCCTAGCCGAGGTCTCCTAGTGGCAGTGCAATGGGTTAGGATTCAAGGCATATTTGAGGGCCCCCACCCTGTGCCAACACCTGGGCTGGGGTTCTTCCATATTTGGAACAACCACTCTCTCTTAACCCAGGGGCTGTTTTAAGTAAGCTCCATTGGAGGTGCAAATAGCTTTATAGGTGAGTCCGTCCCCAAAAGTGAGAAGAAAACATCTGCGTTTGGGGGATCAAGTGGTCAGAGCTGGAACAAGTCCCTCTAATGTTTGTGGGGTAGGATGTGATGGTCAGTTTTATATGTCAGCTTGGCCAGGCCATGTTGTTGGTGTTGCTGTTGAGTGGATTCCAATTCATGAATACCATGTTATTCAATCAAACACTAATCTACAGGGGAGAATTACTCACTAAGCAAGGTAAGCATGGGCTTACTTTTGCTTACTTACTGATCTGTAGTGAACAATTTTACACTTTTTCACCTCATCTAAGATTCTGCTTAGGTATTGCTGGCATCTATTCCTCTCCCAACCCCACAGCACCTTCCTACAGATTCAAAGCCTCTTTTCCAATTTACGATCCCTGACAGGGACTGATTACCCAGTGAGCAAGGTAAGCATGGGCTTACTTGTGCTTACTTACTAACCTGTGTGAACACTACTTGTACTTGTTTACCTTGCTTACTGAGTAATCCGTCCCTGCTAACCTAAGATGTTACCGTGAAGGTATTTTTCTAGATGTGGTTGGCATCTACAGTCAGTTGACTCTAACTAGATTAACTTCCATAATGTGGGTGGGCCGGATCCAATCCACTGAAGGCCTTAAGAGGAAAACTGAGGTTTTCCAGGAAGAAGGAATTCCACCTGTGGGTAGCAGCCTCACCTCCTGCCTGAGTTTCCAGCCTGTCCTACCTATGGATTTTGGACTTGCCAGCCTACATAATTGCCTAAGCCAATTCCTTGAAATCTTTCTCTCTCTCTATGTATACAAAAGCAAAAAACAAACCCGTTGCCATTAAGTTGATTCCGACTCAGCATCCCTATAGGACAGAGTAGAACTGCCCCATAGGGTTTCCAAGAAGCGGCTGGTGGATTCCAACTGCCGACCTTTTTGGTTAGCAGCTGAGCTCTTAACCACTGCGCCACCGGGGCTCCTCTCTCTCTGTATATATACACATACATAGCCATATATATACATATATAGCCATATATATACACAGCCAGATATAGAGCCAGATGTATACATATATATGTATATATCTGCATCTATTAGCTCTGGTTCTCTGTACTGTCCTGACCAACACAAGAGGACAAAATTGTCCTCTAACACTATGGCCTCCATTGTCCGCTCCCTTTGGATTTCTGAGGTCCTGGGCCTTCCTGCCCCTCTCTCAGACCCACATTGTACACCTCCACACATTCATACCTTCCAGATGTCCAGATCTTTCTTGCTTTGGGGGATGTCCATGGCATAAATGCCACAGACAAGGGCCAGGCCCAGGGTGAGAAGGATGCACTTCATGGTGGCGGTGGTGGTGTACTTCTGAGCTCCAGAGAGTGAGAAGGCCAAGACAGCTCAACTGAGGGCCTTGTATAAGAGGAGAGCAGCGAGGTTCTCCCAACCCAGGACTGGCCTGGGCCCCGCCCACCAGGATTCCGTGAATCCATGTGATTCATTCGGCAGGTCAATGAGGACTTTATCTTCCACGACAGCATGAGGCCTTCCTTCCGGGTAGAGTGCCATTGACTTCCTTCCAGCCCATCAAGAACCTCACTGTGTCCCCAGTCCCAGTCAGTTTCTGATAGAGCCACAAATGGGAGGGGTGTGGGATTCAGTTCTAGGCTGACCACCAGGATCAGGGTACCTCCTAGTGAAGCTCTTGGTCAAGGACACACCAGGAAACTGTCCTGCAGCAGCACAGCTGTGTCTGGGTGGAGAGGAGTCCCTTGGGTCTGCCACAGAGCCATCCAGAGAGCCCCACTGCTGGCCTTGGGCAGCATGGACATTGTTCTGGTGGACCCGCCCCTGACTGATCCCCTCACACAGCCGTCCCAAGTGTGCACACCAGCTGGGACACAGCAGGTCTCTCTGGTGGCCATTGTGTTTGGGTGGTAGTGGCTCCCCTAAAGGCACTGGCCCCCAAGATTTTCCAGGGAGTCTGTTACGAGGTGTCTGGACCAGCCCTTCCTCTCAGAGGGCAGTCTATGCTTACTGCTTTCTCTGATATTTGTCCCAGGATTGGGCCTCTGAGTGCCATTTAGGGGGTCTGCAAAAGCAGACTGAGCTAGCTGGTGCTAGGGTGACCTCTGTTTTCTGTGTACACTGGGGGCAGCCCTGGGGACAGTGTCTGGGTGACCATGGGGGCTCTTGGGGCTTTCTAGCCACAAGCCCACCCCCTTTACCTGAGAGTGAGGAACCATCTGAGAGGAAGATCCACCTGAGAAGGAGGAGCCACTTGAGGGGGGGGGAGGAGCCACCTGAGAGGGAGGAGACCCTGATGGGCTTGACACCCACTAGGCTGAGTGGACCCCCTTATGTGTTGACTGCAACACCCCAGAGCAGAAAGGTGGGGCTGTGCTGACATGGAATCCCTACGGAGAGTCGTCCTGGGCCTGTGGAGCTAGCCCTGCCCTGTTGCGGCCTCTTCATGATGAAGTCCCTCCATGACACTGGGGGGACCCGCATGGTGGGAGGGGTTGGCCCTGTCAATGCCCTGCTTCTGGGAACAGTGATCATCTACTCTCCCCCTCCCCCTAAACCAGCTTCCCCGCCACCTAGTCCCCATCAGGGGCCGTATTCCCCTATAACAGCTGCCTCCACACAGTTGCCCATCGCGGTGGCCCTCAGCTCCCTCAAGTAGGCTTCTTAGCCCTGTGCCCACAACGATATCTGAGCCCACCCAGTGGGACCCCTGCCACCCCCTTGAGGGGCAACCGTGGGGCAAAATGCTCCCTCTAGTGTAAGTAAGGGGGCTCTGACAGGGCCGCATCCGTATGCCACCAAGTCTGCACATGCATGGATGCCACACGTACCCCGAAGCTTTGTCATTTGCACCATCTTGCCGTTCATCTTGGCGTTGAAGTACCCGATGCAGTAGTTTTGCACCTGCATGGCTGGCAGGTAGACCTGCTTACCCCCTGTGGAGGGAAGGCTCAGCGGTGGGCCTTGTTTGTGGACTAGCTGCCCACGGGAATGGGAATGACAGAGCCTGAGTGGGCACACGAGCACAGGGGCAGGAAGGGCAGGGGCAGGGGGCAGGAAGGGCAGGGGCGGGGTGGGGAGCAGGCTGCGAAGCCACCACGGCCCCTAGTGGGTAATGCTGGGGGCCATTAGTACATCGGTCCTGGTTGCAGCCTGGCCGGGAGCTTGGGCTCCTCCTGCTGACCACAAGGACTGCATCCCCCCAGGTGCTTCCTGGACCCCCTGCAGCCTACCGACGTTTCCACCAGGGCACCACTGGAAAGAGACTGTGCCTTCAGGCAAACCCCCAATACAAGGGAAGCCCACTGCCCAGGACTGAACCAGGGGGCACCTGGATCCTTGTGCCCCATGAGCTTGAGACTGGGCAGAGGGCTGGGCATGGGAGGCTAGCCACAACCTCACTCAGGCGGCCCGGACCCAATTGAGGATTAGGTGTGAGGGGGTGGGAGACCAGGAGATGAGACACTACCCGCCCACACCCCCACCCCGTCTGGTGTGCCTAGCAGACATGGACCCAGCCCTGCTGAGCAGCACTCACACGTCCTCCATCAGCACCAGGAACAGTTCAAAAATTCTTCACACCCAGCGGAGGGCTTCCTGGAAGGAGAGCTTGAGAGGTGCCTGCTCGTGTTAACCTCACCACCCTCCCCTCAGGAGCCATTAGCTGGGCCCCCAGAACCTGGGATGTGGCTTCTCCCCCAAGGAGGATGGTCCCCTCCCCCTTCTTGACCGACTTCCCTCCTTGCCCAGCACAGGGGGTCCCAGATCCCCTGTTGTCCCCAGCCAGAGGGACCCTGGCCTGCCCAACACACCCAATACAAGTGCAGTGTGGTGGTTTCCAGGATGTCATCTTAACCCCACACTGTCCTGCTGTCACCTCTTCACTGTGGCCACCCTGGAGCAGCCTGGAGCCAGAGCCCACCTGCCACGCTTGGTCCTCTAATAAGCAAACTCTGCACTGAGCCAGGAAAACATGCCCTGGAGTATTCCAGGTCTTCATGCCCCTCTCCTCCTTCAAAACTTGGCTCAGAGTTACCTCCTCCTGCCGGGCCCCGGGAGCGCTTCCCATCGGGAGCCCTTCGGTGTTAGGACCCACACCCCGCTGAGGCCATCTGGGTGCAGACCTGCTGTAACCAAGCTGCCTGATGGGGCTGGCCTGAGCTGCACCAGCCCTGGGCCTGGCCCATGGCGGGGCTCAGGTATACTTTTTGACCAAACTGCATGAGTTGTAGACAAGTCACGAAGCCTACTGTCATGTCCTTGGTGACTCCAGGGAAGCCCACCAGGCAGTCTATTGCTGTCTGGAGCCCAGTGCATCAGAGCCACACCTGAGGGACTGGCACAGCTGAGCCAGCCTCCTGGGGAACAGGCTTGGGGTGGCTAGGGTGCCAGCCCATCCAAGGGAGGGGTGCTCTTCTTTTTCCAGGAGGCCAGGCTGAGGGCTCTGCCTTTCATTTCAGGACACTTGAGACCCTTTTTCCTCAGGCGTCTCCAAGATACGTCTAAGGCTCGTGGTGTGAACAAGACTGTCTCGAATCTTCTGTGTCTAGGATTTTGATGGGCCATTGGTATAAAACAAAGAATATGCAACTACCTCCCTAGTGGGGATCACCTAACATCGAAGGTGAAAACCTTGGTCTATGGGGCTGGCTTGTCCTTGAAAATGGCTGTCCCCTGTGCCTCTGCCTCCCCACCTCACACACTAAAGTTTAAAATCATCCACAAGGATGAAATACTACAGATGCAAAAGTGTCCAAATGCAGACGCTCGTGTGAGTAGTTGTACCTGTAACCAGACAACCAGGCTTCAAGGGTTTACTGTTTTATCACTCCCCTCTAGAAGGCAAACTCCAGGAGGCCAGGACTGGTTTGTGTGTATTTTGCTGCTGTATTCAGAGTCTAGAATGAAGCACCACATGGTAACCATGCTTCGAGTATTTCTTAATGAATAGATGGATGGATGGTTGGATGAATGGACGGATGAATGGGTGTGGTTGGATGGATGGATGGATGGATATTTGGATGAATATGTGGATGGATATGTGGGTGGATGGATGGATGGATGGATGCATGATGGATGGATGGCTGTGGGTGGATGAATGGATGGATGAATGGATATTTGGACAGATATGTGGATGGGTGGATGGATGCATGGTGGATGGATAGATATGTGGTGAGTGGATGGATGAATGGCTATATGGATGGATAAATGGATGCGTGGTGTATGAATGGGTGGATGGATGAATGGATAAATGGATGAATGAACGAGTATTCTGTGGAATGAAACTTTGACTCTCAGAACATCTAATGATAATTAGTTGCCACTAGTAACAATAGTTTGTAACTCCCACAGGCGTACAAAATCACCATTGTTTTATTTGGCAGAAACGTCTTTGTCGGTTTTTATGCCTGCTTCCCTGTCAATAAAAAGTAAACTAATAAATTGCTGACTTGGTTGGATTTCTTACCTCAAAACAGTGCCTATGACAAACTTACAAGACTTATTAAAGGGTGTCCTTTGATCTGAGAACAAACAACATCAGACCACAGGGTGAATATAGGACACAGGGTTGTACTAGCCAGATACCAACCTAGGAAATTAACTCTCAAGGACTATGCAAAACCAAAAGAATTACAGTAGGGAACCAGAGAGGTTAATCTGTAAATGACAACAGCATCAGAACAATAAAAGAGGAAATAAACGGTGTAGGTATAGAACCTTCTAATGGAGAGGAAGGCAAGGCATTACCAAGTAATATTAAACTAGTTCAAACCTAGGAAGATAAGGGTAAATTCCAAGGTAACCACAAAGAAAGTTAACAAACCTACTCACCAAAATAAAGAAGAAAAATATAAAGTCTCATTAAAAACAAAACCTACAAAAACAAAAGAAATGAAAAAAAAAAATCCACAAACAAAATGAACTAAGCACAGGAGAGTAAGAGGAACAACGAAAACATCAGCACCACAAGAAAAAGCACTACAAAATGCAACCCCACTCCTAGGAATATATCCTAGAGAAATAAGAGCCGTCACACGAATAGACATATGCACAGCCATAGTCACTGCAGCACTATTCACAATAGCAAAAAGATGTAAACAACCTAGATGCCCACCAACAGATGAATGGATAAACAAACTATGGTCCATACACACAATGGAGTATTATGCAAAGATAAAGAACAATGATGAATCTGTGAAGCATCTCATAACATGGATGAAACTGGAGGACATTACGCTGAGTGAAATAAGTCAATCACAAAAGGACAAGTATTATATGAGACCTCTAATGTAAAAACTCATGTAAAAGTTTACACACAAAAAGAAACAATCTTTGTTGGTTATGAGGGATGGGATGGGTAGTGGGGGTACTAAATAGACAGCAGATATGTGGTAACTTTGGTGAAGGGTAAGAGTACACAGTACTGGGGAAGTCAGCACAACTTGTACAAGGAGAGGTCATGGAAGCTCCATAGACACTTCCAAACTCCCTGAGCGACTGAATTTCTGGGCGGAGGGCTGTGGGGACCATGGTCTCTGGGAACATCTAGCTCAATTGGCATAACACAGTTTGTAAAGACAATGTTCTACTTTCTACCTTGGTGAGTGGCGCCTGGGGTCTTCAAAGCCTGTGACCAGCCATCTAAGATACTCCACTGGTCTCACCCCTTCAGGACCAAGGGAGAATGAAGAGAACACGATACAAGGAAAAGATTAGTCCAAAGGACTAATGGACCACAGCTACCACGGCCTCTACTACACTGAGTCCAGTACAGCTAGATGGTGCCTGTCTACCACCACTGACTGCTCTGACCGGGATCACAATAGAGGGTCCTGGACAGAGCTGGAAAAGGATGTAGAACAAAATTCTAACTCACAAAAAAAAAGACCAGATTTACTGGCCAGACAGACTGGAGAAACCCCGATAGTATGTCCCCTGGACACCCTTTTAGCTCAGCGGTGAAGTCACTCCCAAAGTTCGCTGTTCAGCAGGGGATTGGACAGCCTCATAAAACAAAATGGGACTAATGAGGCACAGAAGTCCAGGGACAAGGACTAGAAGGCAGGAGGGGACAGGAAAGCTGGTGAAAGGGAACCCAAGGTTGAGAAGGGACAGTGTTGACATGTTGTGGGGCTGTTAACCATTGTCATAGGGCAACATGTGTACCTTTTAATGCAAAACTATCTGTTCTGCAAATGTTCATCTAAGGTACAAAAAAAAAAAAGAATTCTCTATGTGAGATCAAATTGACAACAGCAACTCAAATGTTTGATGGGAAGCCTGGGGGGGTGAGTTAAATATAATGATGATGGAATAATTTGGAAAAGGATAGTGAGAATAGCAGCATAACTGGAAGAATGTAATCGATGTCACTAAATTATACATGTAGAAACTTTTGAAATGGTGTAACTTTGGCTATGTATATTCTCACCAAAAAAAGGGTCCTCCAGGGTTGAGAAGGGAGAGTGTTGACATGTCATGGGGTTGTTAACCAATGTCATAAAACAATATGTGTACTGACTTTTTAATGAGAAACTGTTCGTTCCGTAAACCTTCATCTAAAGTACAAAAAAAAAGAAATAAAAATAAAAAATAAAAAAACAGAAAAGAAACAAAAACACTGCTCATGAGAGATTTGGTTTCAGGAGATTGTAGTGAGACACAGAACAGAAAGGAAAGGTTCTGGGCTCAGCCCAGAGCCTGAACCAGAGGGAGTTTTCAGTAAATAGTGCCATGGTCTTTGCAGACATTTTCTAAGTGGGGTCTTTGGGGATCTGTCTAGCAAAAATGGACGTGCTACCTCTAAAACGTTAGATGCTGTGAAGGTCTCCCTCACGTGGCTGCAGCCTGGTGATGGGAGAGTGGGGTGCAGGACATCTCTTTCCTTGGCTGGGGTCCGGGAGAGAAAAGAGAGTCTGAGAGGTGCCCCATGATGGCCTGTGATGACTTACATGATGCTGATTTTGAAAATCAAGTTGTTCTGTGGACCAGCTGCAGCCTGAAGGGGACAGGGGTGGGTTGCTTTCTCATGAGGAATCTCCATATTCCCGGTCCAGCGCAGGGCATGCCACTCGCCATCCACCTGGGGGAGATATGTGGCAACCAGAGCTCAGTGGGGAAGGCAGACCTCTCCTCAGAATTCCTCTCAGAATATCAGGAGACAATCACACTTCATGAAGAAATCTTTGACGACGTGGACATTAGCCATGAGAAGAAATTGAGGTGAAGAGGATGAGGGGAGGAGGGAACGTGTTTTTTTTTTTTGTTGCAAAATAAACTAGACAGAGATAGAAGGTAAGAATCCAAGAGTCCGGGCACGTCACAATCCCGCATCCACTTGCGGGGAGGGAGCAGATGTGGGAAGGGGAGCCTGGCCAGGGGCTCGGGCAGGTGCCCCTCCGAGGATGCAGCTCCCTGGAAGGAGCACAGCTGCATCCGTCATGTGTGGACAGAGCTGAGAAGAGTTGCCCAGGGAGCAGGTCAGACCTCCATGCTCGCAGGGACGCGACAGGAGCCAGCAGGACCCAGAGTGGACAGAGTGCAGCCTTTGTCCCATCAAGCCGGAGGAGTGGAGTGCCCTATGGATGACGACAATGCTGCAGCTCTCATGTGACCAGCCAAGGCCAGCCCATGGCTCCGCTTTCCCATCGGACCCCAGACCCTCTAGCCGTTAGACTCGTCACGTTCTCTCCCAAAACTGAACGGTAGCTCATCCCAGCCTGTCCTGACCCTGTGAGGACAGGCTTCACCCTGACCACCCAGCTTGGCTTCCCCAGCACAGGCTCCCACCCCCTCCCCGGGGCTCCACTGCTTGACCTCAGGTGTCTCCAGTCCAAAAGTGGGGACCCCTGGGCACAGATGCTGAGGATGAGCGTCAGACTGAAAGAGCCCTGTCCCTGAGCTCTGCGGTGGGGGGAGGGGGCACTGCAGGGGGCAGGGGATACAAGTCTGGGATTGCAGGGGAGAAAGGCCCTGATGAACATTCTTCCTTCCCCTGGAAACACTTCTCAACTCCTCGGTTCTTCCCACCATCTGGGCAATTTCCTTTTCCAGCCCTCCATCTCTCCTCATGCCCAGATGCTCATCCTTTGGGCTTGTTATTTGGGGATCTCATCCACACCAACTCCTCATGTTGGATGCGTATCTCCTGAATCTCAGGCCCTCACACTCAGCTCATTGGAATCTTGGCAAAAGGTCCTGTGATCTTCTGGAGTGTCAGCACAGGGGAGACCGTGAGGAGCTGCTACAGGACATTTCCTGTTCATCACCTCATTTTCCCAGCAGGATGTCATGAGACAGTTTCTTCTCATCTCCTCCTGGGTTCTGAGGAGGAATAAGACTTTCTTCCTCAGACTCCCTTACAGCACAGCTGCAGGCTATAAAACCACTTAGCTGCAGTACAAAATGGGCTCCTCGGCAGCAGGGTGTCACACCTCTAGTGATGCATTATCTTCTAGCCCCTTGTATTTTGGTGTCATCCTATGGGACAAGGGACTTGGGCTGGAGCCTTTGCTGATATAGCTTCTGCTGTCTATGTAAGTAATAAACTTCTGAATTTATGAAAGGGATCATAGTTTCTTTACTGGCTGATTCTGTCAGCCTTGCTTGACACATATATCTGTTATATCACCCACAACCCCGTTTTAATTCCTATATGTATAGCAGAAACCATTGTTTTTGCATTCTGAATGTTGCCTGCAGTCTTCAGCGGTTGATTTAGGAGCACTCTGCAGAATTCATTCAGGGGCTGACTCCTCAAGGAGCCCTGAGGGAGAGTTGAGGCAGCAGAGACAGGGCACACAACACCATCAATGAACGGTGTTTGAGAAAAGGAATGAAGGATGGTAGACGGATGGAAGGATGGATGAATGGATGGATAAGTGGATGAGTGGATGGATGGATGGATGGATGGATGGATGGATGACAAATGAATGGGTAGATGGCTTTCACTCATATTGGACGGGACATTTAGCTGCTCATTCTCATGGCCCCTCCAACTTTTCAGGGTGCTTTCAAGTCCATTGTCACTCTTGACCCCTTATCAATTACCCTCCCTTGCAGGTGGCAAGAGTAAGACACCTAGCCTATATTTACCCAGTTACTGGCCAAGCTTGGCCTAGAGACTAGGGCTGTGGAGGTCAGCCACAGATGCTTCCCACACAGAACACCACTTCCTCCTCGCACTCTTCCCCCAGTCCTGGCATTGGGCCATCTTCCAGAGCCCAGGGCTGAACCCAGTGGCTGCCAGCTCTTGCAGGCCCCCTGGCGATTGCCCCACAATAGCATCTTTGTTCTTCACTGGCTCCGTTTTTGCCTCCCTCTGGGGTTTACCAATAATCCCAAATGAAGTCAGAGAGTGAGAACCAGATCTGATAATTAACCAAGCAGGGTGGGAAACAGGTGAGTGCCAGTCCAGTCTCGGGGCTGGAGGTTGTAATTAGGGATTCAGGGTGTTGCTGATAAATATTTACAAGGAGAGAGTCAAAAGTGGAACTCAGACTCCTGAACACTTGTCCCTGTTATCCCCCAGCCTCCCGCCATGTACCCAGACGGACGTGATACAAGGAGGACAAGCCAGGTAAAGGGATATTTTTTGAGGCTTTGACTCATGTTTTAGGATTATCAAAATTGGAGTTTCCCGTCTTTGTGAGCGAGGTAATACTGTGCTTCTTTTTTTTTGCGAGAAGAGGAGAGTTGCAGGACAACTCTTTAGTCACAGAGGAATTCAAAACCAAATTGGCAGAATATTCATAAAATAAAGCTGAAAACATGGCGTATCAGAACGCGAGGGATCCAGCTAAAGCGGTGTTCAGAGGAAAATCTGTAGCCCTAAAAAAGAATTTTAATAACCAAAAAGAATGAAAATAAATGAATTAGCCATACTACACAAAAACTAGGAAAAAAAAATAAAGACAAGAAAGGATAAGGAAGACATTGCAAATATAAAAGCAATGGCCCTTCGTGTTCTAAGAAGCAGGAGGAGATCATATCATTATTGTTGGAACCAAGTGACCAGGTGTTCTTAACTTGGTATAATAACCACCTGGGACCCAACAAGGTCTCATTCTTTATATGTCTGACTCATGCCCAGGAACTTCCTCTGAAAGGCACGTGAAAGGATTGGAAAGAAATGTCAGCCTCAGAACAACAAGGAAAATCGGTGGCCTCGGCAGGTCCCCTCCTCCCTGCTGCTCCCCGCAACTCACACACCTGGCTGGATTCTCCGTGTGTCCTGGGCACTGCCCTGGTCCTATAGGACTGGCTGGATGGGAAGAACATTGAGCAGGAGACGAGGGGGCTTTGAGTGCTCAGCCATGCAGGTTTCAGCGACAACCACCTTGCTTTCTAATTCCCTTCACAGTCAAAGTCCTCAGAAGATCATTGGAGCCTCACCGCTCACTCACTCAACAAAGTCCCTGCCTAGCCCCTGCCTTCATCTGACCATTCTCTGCCCCCATGAACTGCTTTCCCATTTCTCCTCTAGCCCCACGCTCTCCAGGACTCTCTTCCTGTCCATGCCTTAGTGCTGACCTCCTCGGCTTCCTTGGTAAGCTCATTCTTCTGCCTGACCTCAGTTGTCTTCTGGGGCCTCCAGAACTTCATGATAGACATGGGTCTCCTGGACCCCAGGCATACATGCCTAGCCCCTTCTAAGCTCCGACCCAACAGACCACAGCCTGGGCTTATATCTCTTCCCCACATATGGACTCTCTGCCATGTTCCACAACTCGGCCAGTTACAGCAGCAGGCAGCTGGGCAGCACACTGGAGCCTGGGGGATTGCCATGCAAGGCCACTTGGCCTTGACTTCCTCATCCAAAAGTCCCTCAAATCCATCTGCTCTTTTGTATTCTCAATGCCATTTCCCTAACTGTGTTGTTGTTGTTGTTGTAAGTGGCCATCGAGCTGGCCCCCGAATCACGGCCAGCACACACTCAACAGAATCTGACTGTTGTGATCCATAGGGTTTTCACTGGCTGATTTTGGGAAGCAAATTTCCAGGCATTTCTTCCTAGCCTGTCTTAGTCTTCCCTTTCCCCTAACTCTAGACCTTATGAATACTGTTTGGGTAAGATGATTAAAATGCCCTATGAATCAATCTCCCTGCCCCCACGCCCTTATCCATTCAGACCTCACTGCTCTCCTTTGTGACACATAACTGGACCACCCCTTGACGTCTGCATTACTGAGAAAGTGGTTCTTGTTCCACTGTTCATCAGAACCACTAGGAGAACTTTTCGAAGCTGATGCTTGCCTGGGTCCCACGGCGATTCGCTGCAGCGGAATCTCTGAGGTGGGACGGGGATGTCTGTGGAAGACAGTCCGAAACATGACTATGGGCTGGGTGTGAGGAGGCTTAGGAACCACCATTAATGCCAGGTGCAAAGGATGCACTGTTCTAAAAGGCCATCTTAGTAGAGTGGCCTGTTACTGTAGTCACAGGTGACACTGTGATGTGTGGGATCTGCTCTAAACTACTCTAACAAAGCCCAGAGAAAGCAGGTGGGATGTGATGAGACACAGCTTACAGAGGGCTGAGTGCACAGGTTCATCACACCACTCTCTCTTCTCTGGATATATGAGAATGTCCAATATTTTTTTTGATTGGAAATAAATCCCACATCACTCATGTGTGACTTCCTGGTGAGTCCCCGAGACAGGAGGAAGTCCCAGACTTGAAATAGCTCCGAGCCCCAGCGGGGTCTGCCCACCTCTAACCCGTGGCCTTGTTTCCCACATGCCAACAGCCCTGGCCCTTCCCTTCTCCCATCACCACCCGGCCCCATGGTGTTGGAGCCCACCCTGCTCCCCACGCCTCGGCCTCTGCTGTTCCCTCTGACTTGGTGCCTTCCCTGGCCTCTTAGGCAACACTCCAGAACCCTCTTTGTGAGTGCTCCTGAAGTAGCTGCAGGCCGAGCACGCGGACAAGGAGCCCATGTCAACACCCCACCCACCCCACGTTACGATGCGAAGGAACGCTGGTTGTTTGAACCCCCGACTCTGGCACTCAGTTATCACTCCTGGGTCTCTGAGGTATTCACGTCGGGACAGACCACCCTCCACAGACCCTCTAGGCTGTACACGGGGCAGGCTCCAGTTCTGACTAAGGTGTGAGTGACTGGCACAGAGGGGGCCAGCCTGACCTGCACAGGGAAGGTCTTCTGATGTTAAGGGACCTGGGTTTTCCTTTAAGGGAGAAAGCAGGAATTCAGAGGCCCTTGCCCTGGGATAGGAGAAGCCCTGGTTGTGCAGTGGTTAAAGTGCTTAGCTGCTGACCAAAAGTCAGCAGTTTGAACCCACTAGTCACTCCATGGGAGAGAGATGTGGCAGTCTGCTTCTGTAAAGATTTACTGCCTTGGAACCCCTATGGGGCAGTTCTATCTGTCCTACAGGGTCACTGTGACTAGTTGTCCACTAGACCGTAAAAGCAACAGGCTAGTTTGCTGTGTTTATACTTTACATAAAGGGGAAACTAATCTAAGTGCTCTTGTGTCTGCTGTCTTTGGGTCAACACTGTGTTTGTGATTCACCTGCATGCGTGTGTGGCTGCAGATTTGGAGTCCCCTTGGCTGTGTGGTCCTCGGCAGCGCTGTTATACCACCATTACTTACTGCTCTCCTGCCGATGGGCATTTAGACAACTTCACGCTCTGATACCTGCCTTGGTGGACATATGTCTTAGTCATCTAGTGCTGCTCTAACAGAAATACCATGAGTGGATGGCTTTAACAAAGATAAGTTTATTCTTTCACAGTCCAGTAGGCTACAAGTCCAAATTCAGGGCGTCAGCGCCAGAAAAAAGCTTTCTCTCTCTGTCGGCTCTGGAGGAAGGTCCTTGTGATGCATCAGTCTTCCCTTGGTCTAGGAGCATCTCAGCGCAGGAACCTCAGGTCCAAAGGACACGCTCTGCTCCCGGCACTGCTTTCTTGGTGGTGTGAGGTTCCCATGTGTCTCTGCTCGCTTCTCTCTTTTATATCTCAAAAGAGATTGACTTAAGACCCTATCTAACCCTGTCAACCTCATCAGTATAACCTCATCACAGTGATAGAGTTTACAACACATAAGGAGATCACATATAATCTCATAATAGTGATAGAATTTACAACACATAAGGAAATCATCAGATTACACAATCATACAATACTGGGAATCATGACCCAGGCAAGTTGCTACACAGATCTTTTTGGGGACACAATTCAATCCTTGACAATGTATATATGCATTTCTGTTGGGCATACACTACCAGTGGAATTACTGGGTCCAAAGTATGTTAATGTTCACCGTTGGTGGATTCCACGGAATATTTGCCAAAGCACTTGTTCCAATGTGCGCCTCTCCAGCAGGGAGCAAACTTCCTGTTGCCTGGTGTCCTGCTCAGAGTGCAAGCTTCAGCCTACAGTGACCTGCACAATTATGAAGTCACTTCCTCCTATCAGCCTCACTTTGGGGAATTTGCACTCCAGCTGAACCTGCTTATGCACAGGTTTCTCGTTGCAAAGGTGTTCTCAGTTTCTAACAGGTTCTATGAGTAATGGCATGTCCATTCAGTGGACTATTACTCTTGTGAAAAAAAAGCAAGAAGCTTCATATGTCAAACACTTAATGTTAACGTTAAAATAAGTAAACTAAGGTGCTGCAGAACACAGTGAGTGTTGCCTTTTGTGTAAGAAAAAGAGCAGGGCTAGACTCAGCCCACGCATGTCTTTACTGAGTAAGAGAACTCCGGAGCCAGACTCGATGGGGAGGAGGAGTGAGTGGGTGCACGCAGTGGACCAGAGCAGACCAGGGGGCACAGGGTGCTGGTGGGACCACCCACTGCTTCCTGAGTTTTGTGTTCTGCTTTTGATTTTTGAAACTTCGGAATGAATTACCTATTTAAACTAATTTTTAAAAATCAAACAAACGAGGAAGTCAGAAGAAAACCGATAGTATACTTCCATTTACGTAGAGATCAGTAAGAGCGACGCTGTGTAAGGATAGTCAAACATAAAACTGGAAAGAAGGGCAAGGTGTTTATTGAATGACAGCTCAGGAGGTTGTTGGCTGCGGTGGGGAGAGGAGAGGGCTGGAGGGGGCGGGGGCGGACAGGGCGGTGGAGCGTCTGCTAACAATCCCGTTACTAAGTAGGCAGTGGATCCACAGGGCTTAACTTTGGTTTTTCTTCTTTAAATGGAACATTGTGCTTTATGAACACTCTCATCTATGGTTTTAATATATTTATTTAAAATAATAAAAGACAAATTTACCCCCCACAGGGAAGCTGCAATACAGTTTCTGTGCACACCGTCTCCTTGTGTGGGCACCCAGAAAGTCTTGGGGGGTGCCTCCACCCTCTGCCGTGTGGGGAGACAAGACTGGGGTCGTGGAGGGTGTGGGAAGGCGCAGCCCGGCTGCTAGAGCTGCAGTGTTCTCAGGGGGAGCTCACGGGAGAGTGCCAGAACCCCAAAGGCACTCAGAGCCATTGACGGTGGTCCCAGCAGAGCACGGCCTGAGTGGCCGAGGACTGACCAGCAGCGGGCGGGGTGGGCTCTGTGTCCAAAGCTGCCCGGGCCTCACTAAGTCCTCGCTGAAACACAGGCACCCACAGAAACAGAGACAGGGCAAGGAGGGCATGTGGTCCCGGGCTGCACAGATGCAGGCAAGTGACAAACAAAGGGCACCAAGGCCAGGTGGAGTGGCCCCTGCAGTGACAATGACAACTGAAAAAAGGGGAGAGAGGAGAAAGGCCGTCTCATTAGTGTGGAGGGTGGGGATCTCCATTTTGTCCGACACTTTACTCTCCACCAAGTCCTCGAGGATCCTCAGGGCCTCTGGGCTCTCACTGAGTGGGTGGCCTACAGGGAAAGGTGCAGGTGGGTCTGGGAGGGGGGGCTGGGACCCCACGCCCAGTCCAGGGAGGAGAGCCAGCTTGGCCATCCTGCACCTTGTAGGGTGTTTAGCAGCAGCCCCCCACCCCACAGATATGACAGTCACAGTGTCTTCAAACTTTGACAGTGTCTCCTGGGGGCAAAATGGCCTCATTCAGACCCCCTGGTCTGGGCTCTGACCATGGCAGTGCCTGGCTCACAGAGGCAGGGAAGGAGGGCCTGGGGCCGAGCGACAGGTCTGGGTGGGTCCTAGGTGGATGTGGTGCCAGCACTGGGACAGCAAAGCGCAGAGGTGGGATGAGAACTTCGAGGCCCTCTCCAGCCCACGATCCCCCAGTGAGGGCCTGCATGGAGGGCTCTGGCCGTGCTGGGTGAGAGCAGCTCCACAGGGCACCCTGGTCCGTGCCAGGTGTCCGCTCGCCACAGGAAGTGGAGAGTGCTGGCCCACCCGTGAGCATCATCTGGAAGGAGGTTCTGTCTGTCCCGCCCTTGAAGTGGGTGGTGAGGTTGTCCTTCAGGGCAGGAAGGTATGGAGGTGCCATGCCACCATTCTGCAGGGACACGGGGATGGCAGTCAGGTGGCGGGGATTCCTCCTGACTGTGCTTAGAGACTGACCCTGAATGCAGCCACTTATAGGGACCCAGGCCTCCCCCTTCCTTCAGTGGGGGTTTTTATTGTTTGCACCTGATGACTTCCTGGAATGCAGACGGCAGGCAAGGCTCTCCCCCAGAGGCCCCTCTGCAATGGTCAAACGCCCAGCCTGCCCTGCTCCACACAGGGGCTCTCCCACCCAGTGCCAGGCTCCTTCCTCAGACATGCTGTGCTGGATGCTTGTTGGTCAGACAGGCGGCTGCAGGGTCACAGCCCTGGCCTCAGTCCTTCTGTAGCTGGCCTGGATCTCGGAAGGATTGTAGACGGCTCTCAGCCAGACTCAGAGGCCCGTCCACCTCCGAGTGGCCACACTCCCCAGGGGGCAGGAAGACTGGCCGCTCTGCCATGGGGGTACATTTCCCAGGCACTGAGGAGATGCAACAAAAATCACAAGAGAGGTGAGGAGAAGTGAGGAGAGAGCTGGACACGGGGGCCCACAGGCCGCTCAGACCACAGCCTGTCCAGTGGGCCTAAGACAGCCCAACCCTGTCCAGGCTCGGAAACTTGGGACCCAGAGAAGGGCGGGGGCATCGTCACCAGAGGTTCTTGCTCTCACACCTTTCCTCCCCATCCCTCAAGCCCCTCACGCCTTACAGCCAGCTGGAATCGGCTGGGGCCCCTTGGCCCCACAGCACAGAAAGCAGGCCTGCCCGCTGTGGCCAGGAGAAACCACATTCTCCATGCTCTGCGCTGTCCACCGCCTCCCTTTATCCTAGCTCTGGGTGGACCTGGGGCTGCCTCCCCTCCACGCTCCCCACAGGCACAGGGGCTCACACAATTGCAAAGCAGAGGTGGGGACCCCACCATTGTTGTTGGGACAGAATGAATGAATGCCTCCATCTTATTATTTAGTCCCCAGGGCACCAGAGGACAATGCTGTCCCAGCAGACGAGAGAGCTGCTGGCCCAGAGTAGCAGAGCAAAGTCAGGGGCACAGCCTGTCCCCAGCACCTCCACTGTCCTTGGGTCCACATAGGCCACACTGCCCAGCAGGAACTTGAAGCCCTTGTCTTTCTCTTTTCATCAGTCACCTGAGCTGAGAGTTATGGCACCTCACCTCCCACCACCCCACAGGACTGCGAGGCCCTCAGCACAGTGCACCCCACAGCACAGCACGCCCCTCGCCTCCCACACACCCCTGTGTGCAATGCACTCAAGTCCCACTGCACTGGACACAGGGATGGCCCTCCGAACTGTTACGGTTTGAATTGTGTCTGTGGAAAATATGTGTTGGAAGTCTAACCCTTGTACCTGTGGATGTGATCACACTTTGGAAAAGTGTTTTCTTTGTTATGTTAATGAGGACACATCAGTGCATCTATGTCCTAAACCTAATCACTGCTGAGTGGTATAAGGGGCAGAGTGTTGCTATTGGTAAGTGCTGTCAAGTTGGTTCTGACCCATAGTGACATCATGTACAACAGAACGGAATGGTGCCCAGTCCTGCGACATCCTCATAATTGTTGCTATTTGAGTCCATTGTTGCAGCCACTGTGTCAGTCCATCTTGTTGGGGGTCTTCTTCTTTTTCGCTGACCCTCTACTTTACCAGGCATGATGTCCTTCTCCAGGGACTGGTTCCTCCTGATAACATGCCCAAAGTATGTGAGATGAAGTCTTGCCACCCTTGCTTCTAAGGAGCATTCTGGCAGTACTTCTTTCAGGACAAATTTGTTCATTCTTTCGGCATTCCATGGTATATTCAAAATTCTTCACCAACACCATAATTCAAAGGCATCAATTCTTCTTCATTCTTCCTTATTCTTTGTCCAGCTTTTGCATGCGTATGAGGTGATTGAAAATGACATGGCTTGGGTCAGGCACACCTTAGTCCTCATAGTGACATCTTTGCTTTCAAACACTTTAAAGAAGTTTGATTTCTTGACTGCTGCGTCTATGGATGTTGATTGTGGGTCCAAGTAAAATGAAATCCTTGGCAACTTCAATACTTTCTCTAGTAGTCATGATGTTGCTTATTGGTCCAGTTGTGAGAAATTTTGTTTTCTTTATGCTGAGGTGTAATCCATTGGAGCCCTGGTGATGCAGTGGTTAAGCGTTTGGCTGCTAACCAAAAGGTTGGCAGTTCAAATCCACCAGCCACTCTTTGGAAACCCTATGGGGCAGTTCTATTCTGTCCTACCGGGTCATTATGAGTTGGAATCAACTGGATGGCAATAGGTGGGTGGGTTAATCTTTGATCTTCATCAGTAAATACTTCAAGTCCTCTTTGCTTTCAGCAAGTCAGGTTGTGTCATCTGCATATCACAGGTTGTTAATGAGTCGTCCTCCAATCCTGATGCCACATTCTTCTTCATATAGTTCAGCTTCTCAGATCATTTGCTCAGCATACAGATTGAGTAAGTATGGTGAAAGGATACAACCCTGATGCACACATTTTCTGATTTTAAACCACTCTTGTTCTGTTTGAATGACTGCCACTTGGTCTACTAGGGTACAGATTCCTCATGAGCACAATTAAATGCTCTGGAATTCCCATTCTTTGAGATGTTATCCATAATTTGTTATGAGCCACACAGTAAAATGCCTTTGCACAGTCGATAAAACACTGGTAAATATCTTTCTGGTATTCTCTGCTTTCAGCCAAGATCTATCTGACATCAGCAATGATATCCCTTGTTCCCCATCCTCTTCTGAATGCAACTTGAACTTCTGGTGGTTGCCTGTTGATTTACTGCTGCAACCTTTTTGAATGATCTTCATAAAATTTTGCTTGCATGTGATATTAATCATATTGTTGGATAATTTCTGCATTTGGTTGGATCACCTTTCTTTGGAACGGGCATACATATGGATCTCTTCCAGTCAGTTTGCCAGGTAGCTATCTTCCAAATTTTGTGGCATAGATGAATGAGTACTTCCAGCATTGCATCCATTTGTTGAAACGTCTCAGTTGGTATTCTGTCAATTCCTAGAGCTTTGTTTTTCAACAATGCCTTCAGTGCAGCTTGGACTTCTTCCTTCAGTATCATATGGCCTTGGTGATAGAAAAGACACTGGAGATCGCATGATAGAACTTCGCAACACGAACAACTTCTTCATTGTAGGACTTTTTTTCAACAACATAAATAGTGAGCATACATGTGGACCTCATAGGATGGAATACACAGGAATCAAACAGGCTATATCTGTGGAAAGAGATGATAGAGAAGCTCAGCAAGATCAGTTAGAACAAGACCAGGGGCCGTTGTGAAACAGACCATCAATTACTCATCTGTGTAAAAATGGCATGGGGGTGGTGTCTGACCTCCTCTAACTTTACAAGGAGGAAGGAGAATCAAGATCAAGAGCCCAAGACTGATTCCTAAGAAGCAGAGGTCAGACATGCCTCCTCTCTCTGCCATCTTTACCATTTCTGACACAAACCATTCTTCCCATGGCGCTCTCTACTTCTCTGCTGGGTTTGATAATTCATTGCAATGGTCACACAGAACTCAGACAATACTCGTGATTATGGGGTTTATTAGGGAAGTAACAGGTTACAATTCAGGTTGAGGAACACTCAGGATATAGTTCTTCATAAGGACAGCCTCTTTCCAGCTATGCTTGCAAGTAGGCCTCTCCCTTGCCCTGGGCCTCTGCCTTGCTCAGGTAAATGTTACAAAGCTCTTTTAGCTCTGCCTGTAAGTACCCTGAGGCACCCCACTCTGCCAGTAAGCCTCTGCCCAAAGGCACTCAGCTTTTTGGCTCAGTGGGCTGGGAAACCGGTCTCTCCTGCCACCACTTCTTACCGTCTTCAGACTTACAGCTCGCTCTTTCTCGGTCTCTTGGTTCCAGGAGCTTCTCACCACAGGGATCCTGGGTCCAAAGGGTGTGCTGGCTGTTATTCCTTGTTGGTGGTAGTATATTCTCATTCCTGCGTCTGGGATGGCTCACCAGAAGCCTAGCGAGATGGCAAAAACTGTCCAATCCCCTTGGTGGGCCACAATTACCTCATTTGCACAGTCCCACCCAATCACTCCCACCACACATCTGTTTGTTGTACTGTGGTGGCTTGCATGTTGCTGTGATACTGAAAGCTTTGCCATCAGTATTTCAAATACCAGCAGGATTACCCTTGGTGGACAGATTCCAGTGGAGCTTCCAGACTAAGACAGACTAGGAAGAAGCACCTGGCATCTACTTCTGAAAAAACTTGACCAGTGAAACACTTATGAACAACAGCGGAACTTTGCCTGATATAGTGCTGGAAGATGAGCCCCTCGGGTTGGAAGGCACTCAAAATACAGCTGGGGAAAAGCTGCCTCCTCAAAGTAGAGTCTACCTTAATGACGTGGGTGGAGCCAAGCTTTTGAGACCTTCATCCGCTCATGTTACATGACTCAAAATGAGAAAAAACAGCTGCAAATATCCATTAATAATCAAAACATGGAAGGTATGAAGTATGAATCTAGGAAAATTGGAAATTGTCAAAAATGAGATGGAATGCAAAAAGATCACTATCCTAGGCATTAGTGAGCTGTAATGAACTGGTACTGGTCATCTTGAATCAGATAATCATACGGTCTATATGCTGGGAATGATAACATGAAAAAGAATGGTGTTGCACTCATCATCAAAAAGGACATTTTAAGATCTATGCTGAAGTACAATGCTGTCAGTGATAGGATAACGTCCATATGTCTACAAGGAAGATCAGTTAATACTACTATTATTCAATTTTGCTCACCAATTGCTAAGGCAAAGATGAAGAAACTGAAGATTTTTTACTAACTTCTGCAGTCTGAAATTGATCAAACATGCAATCATGATAATTACTGGGAACTGGAAAGCAAAATTTGGAAACAAAGAAGAAGGATTGGTACTTGGAAAATATGGCCTTTGTGATAGGAATGACGCTGGAGATTGCATGACAGAATTTTGCAAGACCAATGACTTCTCCATTGCAAATACCTTTGAATTATGGTGTTGGTGAAGAATACTGAATATACCACAGAATGCCAGAAGAATGAACAAATCTGTTCTGGAATAAGTACAGCCAGGGTTCTCCTTGGATGTGAGGATGGTGAGACTTCGTCTCACATACTTTGGACATGTTATCAGGAGGGACCAGTCCTTGGAGCAGGACATTACTCTTGGTAAGGTAGAGAGTGTCAGGGAAAATTAGGAAGACCCTTGACAAGATGAATTGACACGGTGGCTACAAGAATGGGCTCAAACTTAACAACGATTGTGAGGATGGCACAGGACTGGGCAGTGTTTCGTTCTGTTGTACATAGGGTCACTATGAGTTTGAACTGACTTGATGACACCTAAGAACAACATGGACAAAATACTGAACACAGCATGAAGCACCAAAAGAAGATGGAAGGAATACACAGAGTCACTGTACCAAAAATATTTGGTTGACATTCAACCATTACAGGAGGTGGCATATGATCAAGAACCGAAGGTATTGAAGGGGCATCATAGACTCAGGGAAAGGCAAGCACAAACTGGAAGCCTAAGAAGCTATGACAACTAGATGTTATGTGGTGTCCTGGGACAGAAAAAGAAAGGATATCAGGTAAAAACTAAGAAAATTTGAATAATGTTTGGCTCTTAGTCACTGTTAATGTATCCGTGTTGATTCTTTAATGGTGATAAAAGTGCTATAGCAATGTAAGATGTTATTAGCGAGCAAACTTGGTGCAGGGTATGTAGGAACTCTATACTATCTTCACAATCTTTCTGTAAATTTATATCTATTTTAAAATAAAAAAGTTTATTAAAAAAAATTAAAGTGTGTTAACCTAGGTCCCACTGCAGACCTGCTGGGTCAGAATCTCTCCAGGTGGGGATTGAGAGAGTCTGAACTCATAACAATGCCCCATGGTTCCAATGTGCTGGCAAGGACCCTTTTAGAATGTGCAGCCCCTCAGGTGTCTCTTCCAGTCCTTCCAGCCTAATCCCCACAGTCTATGTCTGCCCCATATACCTGCAATTCTTAATCCCACCATGGCCCACTGAGACTTGAAGTGCTGCTTTCTGCTGAAATCCCTTCCTGCCCCCTAGCACGGGACACCCATTCCCACCTCCGGATGTTCTCTGCAGCCTCCCGGTGGGATTGGCCACTGCCTTTTTGTGTTTCCCGCAAGAGCCTATATCTCCATTATGGCACCATACCTTCATCAGGATTTCTGCAGTTGTGGGGCCATGCCTATAAGCTTTCAGGACAACCCTACAGATGACACCTAATTACCTGTTACTTGTCTTCTACCAATGGCCAGTGTCTCATGTTTAATTTTTAGAAGCTTCCTGTCTTGTGCATAACGCTTACCATTTCTTCTTAAATTTGTGAACCGTCAGAAACCAGCATTTGCTTTGAATTAGTTCTTCTTGGGGGAACGAAGGGTGTCTGTTTCTGTTTTGGGGGCACAAAGAACCTGACAGGGTGACCCAGGGAATGGTGATGAATGGCTATCTCATCACAGTGCTGGGAGGAGTCAAGGGCACAGATCAGAGGTCAAAGGTAACTTGGTGGAGGAGGGGTCAAGATGGCAGAGTAGTCAGACTTACAACAAAGACCAGAAAAAACAAGTGAATCTAGGAGCCCTGAATATCAAAGGCAAAATTAAGTGGCAAGGGGAGGGAAAGATGGTTCAGAAGCAGGGAGGAGTTGCCAGACCTGACATGGCAGGAGCCAGTGCCCTGTGGGCTGGATCGGCTGGAATGCAGGTTTTAGACCTCGGGAGAGACTAAGTGGTGGAGAGTCTGCTCAGGCCTCCAGAGCCAGTAAAAAGTGATGCTCATCAGCAAAAGATAAGTATGTGCATTTAACCTATTGTGCAGATCAAAAAAACAACATATTTGGGAAGAACTTGTCTCCCATTTACTTGCTCCCTCTCCCCTCTGCACCGGGTCCCTGGTAGGCTTCCGTGATTGCCGCATCCCCTGGGCCAGAAGTAGAATCCATCCTGTGCCCTAAGCCATTCTCCTGGCCTTGGAGAGGGAACAAATTAACAAAGAGGAAAAAATAATCTGTCAGCTCCCCTAAGCCAGGGACTCAGGGCAGGCACAGCTCCTTTGCCTAGGCACAAGCATAAGGGGTCCACAGACTTTGAATGGCTTTCACTCCTGCATAGTCCTGTTTGGGCCCATTTCAACAGTGTAGGCCCTCATTACCACAGTATAACAGCATATATACCTGAAGCCTAGCTTCACTGTATCAGTTATATGGTGGAGTAGCAGTTTTGTGACATTTGATACCCCTCTGCCCATTAAGCAGGGTTCTCACCTACCCACATCAGGGGCCTGAAGACTGGTGGCTCCACCCATGCCACCTAGCCACCTGCGACAGGGGTCTAAGAATAAGCGGTGCCTCCCAGTCCTTACAGCCAACAGCACTGGGTACTCATTGTCCAGCTTCAAAACCCACCCATCTATGCATTCTAGGGAACAGGGACATGCTTTCCTCCCAGACACTCAGGGGCAGCCATCAGCCCCTTGCCTTGCTCAGTGCATGACACTCTACTGCAGCAAGATACCTGTGTCTACTCCAATAACCCCTGCCCTTCTAGGACTGTAAGTGAGAGCCTGAACCACACACTTGGTGACTGACTATCTGGACACCTGAGCTGAATCCATATAAGAAAAGTAAATGGACTCTCCTGCTCACATACCTAGTAATAGATTTAACCACCTGGTGACAGGACGTTAGAGCTTCAAGTCACCAATAATCAAACTAGCTCACACGAGCAGCCTATCTGGGCATATCAAAACAAAACAAAACAAAACAGGAAGCTGGGACACAGTAAGCAAACATAAAATAAATAAATATAATAACTTATTGATAGCTTTGAGACAACAGTCAATATCAAATCACATAAAGAGGCAGACGATGATCGCTTCAGCAGGCTCCCAAAACAAAGAATCAATAAATTTTATAGAGGAAGAGACCTTCTTGGAATTACTGGAGGTAGAATACAAAAGATTAATATACAGAACTCTTCATGATCTCAGGAAGGAGATCAGACAAAATGCAGAACAAGCCAAGGAACACACAGAAAAAACAATAGAAGAACTTAAGAAGATTATGGAAGAGTACAATGACAAATTTAATAGGCTGCAAGAATTCATAGAGAGACAGCAGACAGAAACCCAGAAGATTAACAATAAAATTTCAGAATTAGACAACTCAATAGAAAGTCATAGGCAGAACTGAGGCAATGGAAGTCAGAATTAGTGAGAATGAAGATAAAGCACTTGACACCAACTTATTTGAGGAAAAATCAGATAAAATAATTAAAAAAGAAGAAACCCTAAGAATTATGTGGGACTCTATCAAGAGGAATAACCTACGAGTGATTGGAGTATCAGAATGGTGGGGGGGGGGGGATAACAGAAAATACAGAGAAAATTTTTGAAGATTTATTGGCAGAAAACTTCCCTGATATCGTGAAGAATGAGAAGATATCTGTCTAAGATGCTCATCAAACCCCACACAAGGTAGATCCCAAAAGAAAGTCACCAAGATATATTATAATCAAACTTGACAAAACCAAAGATAAAGAGAGAATTTTAAGAGCGTTTAGGCATAAACAAAAAGTCATCTACAAAGGAGAGTCAATAAGACTAAGCTCTGACTACTCAGTAGAAACCGTGCAGGCAAGAAGGCAATGGGATGACATATATAAAGCCTTGAAGGAAAAAAATTGCCTGCCTAGAATTATATCCCCAGCAAAACTGTCTCTCAAATATGTGGGGTGAAATCAGAGCATTTCCAGATAAATAGAAGTTTAAGGAATTTGTAAAAACCAAACCAAAATTACAAAAAATACTAAAGGGAATCCTCCAGTTAGAAAATCAATAACATCAGATAACAGCCCAAGACTAGAACACAGGACAGAGCAACCAGATATAAACCAAGATAGGGAAGTAAAAAAGAAAAAAATCAAAGCTAAAACACTGAAAATGGGAAAACAGAGACATCAATATGTAAAAGATGACAACATTAAAACAAAAAAGAGGACTAAAAAATGTAGTCACAGATCTTTCGTATGGAGAGGAAGTCAAGGCAATCTAAAGAAATAAAAGATTGGTTTAAACTTAGAAAAATAGGGGTAAATATTAAAGTAACCATAAAAGAAACTAATTATCCTACACATCAAAATAAAAAACAAGAAAAACATAAAGACTCAGCAAACACAAAATAAAAAAGGAAAAAGACAAGAAAATACATAAAGAAAAATGACTCAGTATGGAAAATTAAGTGGAACAAAGAAACTGTCAACAACACACACAAAAAAAAAGACATCAAGATGACAGCACTAAATGCATACCTATCAATAATTACGCTGAATGTAAATGGACTACATATACCAATAAAGAGACAGAGAGTGACAGAATGGATTAAAAAAACATGATCCATCTGTATGCTGCCCACAGGAGACAAATCTTAGATTTAAAGACACAAACAAACAAAAATTCAAAAGATGGAAAAAATATATCAAGCAAATGACACTCAAAAAAGAGCAGAAATGGCAATATTAATCTCTGACAAAATAGACTTTAAAGTAAAACCCACCACAAGGGATAAGGAAGGACATTATATAATGATTAAAGGGTCAATACACCAGGGGGACATAACCATAATAAATGTTTACACACCCAACAACAGAGCTCCAAAATACATAAAATGAACTCTAACAGCATTGAAAAGAGAGATAGACAGCTCCTCAATAATAGTAGGAGACTTCAACACACCACTTTCGGTGAAGGACAGAACATTCAGAAAGAAGCTCAATAAAGACACAGAAGATTTAAATGCCACAATTAACCAACTTGATCTCATAGACAAATACAGAACACTCCACCCAACAGCAGACAAGTATACTTTCTTTTCCAAAGCACATAGAGCATTCTCCAGAATAGACCTCATACTAGGCCATAAAACAAGCCTCAACAGAATCCAAAGCATTGAAATATTACAAAGCATCTTTTCTGACCATAAAGCCATAAAAGTGGAAATAAATAACAGAAAAAGTAAGGAAAAAGAATAAAACACATGGAAACTGAACAACACCTTGTTCAAAAACTACTGGGTTATAGAAAAAATTAAGGACGGAATGAAGAAATTCACAGAATCCAATGAGAATGAAAACACATCCTACCAGAACATTTGGGACACAGCAAAAGCAGTGCTCAGAGGTCAATTTATAGCAATAAATGCACACATTCAAAAAGAAGAAAGAGCCAAATCAAAACATTAACCCTACAACTCGAACAAATACAAAGAGAGCAGAAAAAGAAGCCCTCAGGCACCAGAAGAAAGCAAATAATAAAAATTAGAGCCGAATTAAATGAAATAGAGAACAGAAAAACAATTGAAAGAGTTAACAAGACCAAAAGGTGGTCCTTTGAAAAGATCAACAAAATGGATAAACCACTGGCCAAACTGATAAAAGAAAAACAGGAGAGGCAGCAAATAACCTGAATAAGAAATGAGATGGGTGAGATCATAACAGACTCAACTGAAATTAAAAGAATCTTAACAGAATACTATGAAAAATTGTACTCTAACAAATTTGAAAACCTAGAGGAAATGGACAAATTTCTAGAAACACACCACCTACCTAAACTAACACAAACAGAGGTAGAGTAACTAAATAAACCCATAACAAAAGAAGAAACTGAAAAGGTAATTAAAAAAAACTCCCATCAAAAAAAAAGCCCTGGCTCTGATGATTCCACTGGAGAATTCTACCAAACTTTCCAAGAAGAATTAACACCACTACCACTAAAGGTATTTTAGAACACAGAAAAGGATGGAATACTCCCAAACTCATTCTATGAAGCAAGCATAAACCTGATACCAAAACCAGGTAAAGACACCACAAAAAAAGAAAATTACAGACCAGTATCCCTCATGAACACAGATGCAAAAAACTTCAACAAAATTCTAGCCAATAGAATTCAGCAATATATCAAAAAAATAATTCAACATGACCAAGTGGGATTCATACCAGGTATGCAGGGATGGTTCAACCTTAGAAAAACAATCAATGTAATCCATCACATAAATAGAACAAAAGACAAGAACCACATGATCTTATCAACCGATGCTGAAAAGGCATTTGACAAAGTCCAACACCCATTCATGTAAAAACTCTCAGCAAAATAGGAATAGAAGGGAAATTCCTCAACATAAGAAAGGGCATTTATAGTAAGCCAAGAGCCAATATCATCCTAAATGGAGAGAGTCTGAAAGCATTCCCCTTATCAATTGATGCATAAAGGGCGTTTAACAAAGTCCAACACCCACTCATCATAAAAACTCTCAGCAAAACAGGAATAGAAGGGAAATTCCTCCACATAATAAAGGGCATTTATACTAAGCCAAGAACCGACAACATCCTAAATGGAGAGAGTCTGAAAGCATTCCCCTTGAGAATGGTAACCAGACAAGGAAGCCCTTTATCACCACTCCTATTCAACATTGTGCTGGAGGTCCTAGCCAGAGCAATTAGGCTAGAAAAAGAAATAAAGGGCATCCAAATTGGTAAGGAAAAACTAAAAGTATCTCTATTTGCAGATGATACGATCCTATACACAGAAAACCCCAAAGAATCTACAGGAAAACTACTGGAACTAATAGAAGATTTCAGCAAGGTATCAGGATACTAGATAAACATATAAAAATTAGTTGGATTCCTCTACACCAACAAAGAGAACTTTCAGAGAGGAAATCACCAAATCAGTACTATTTACAATACCCCACAAGAAGATAAAATACTTAGAAATAAATCTAACCAGAGACATAAAAGACCCATACAAAGAAAACTACAAGACAGTACTGCAAGAAACCAAAAGAGACCTATATAAGTGGAAAAACATACATTGCTCATGGATAGGAAGACTCAACACTGTGAAAATGTCTGTTCTACCCAAAGTGATCTACAGATACAATGCAATCCCAATCCAAATTCCAATGGCATTTTTTAATGAGATGGAGTAACAAATCTCTTCATAAGGGAAGAGGCCCCGGATAAGTAAAACATTACTGAAGAAGAAGAACAAAGTGGGAGGCCTCACACTATCTGGTTTTAGAACCTATTATACTGCCACGATAGTCAAAACAGCCTGGTGCTGGTACAAAAGAAACATAGACCAATGGAACAGAATTGAGAATCCAGATGTAAATTCATCCATTTATGAGCAGATGATATTGGACAAAGGCCCAAATTCCATTAATTGGGGAAAAGATAGTCTCTTTAACAAATGGTGCTGGCCTAACTGGGTATCGGTCTTAGTCATCTGGTGCTGCTATAACAGAAATACCACAAGTGGATGGCTTTAACAAAGAGAAATTTATTTCTTCACAGTAAAGTAGGCTAGAAGTCCAAATTCAGGGCGTCAGCTCCAGGGGAAGGCTTTCTCTCTCTGTCAGCCTTCTTATCAATCTTCCCCTGGACTAGGAGTTTCTTTGAGCAGGGACCCCAGGTCCAAAGGATGAGCTCTGCTCCCAGCGTTGCTTTCTTGGTGGTATGAGGTCCCCCATGTCTCTCTGCTTGCTTCTCTCTTTTATATCTCAAAAGAGATGGGCTTAAGACACTATCTAATCTTGTATATTTCATCAATATAACTGCTGCTAATCCATCTTATTACATCATAGTGTTAGAATATACAACACATAGGGAAATCACATCAAATGACAAAATGGTAGACAATCATACAATACTGAGAATCATGACCTAGCCAAGTTGACAGATATTCAATCCATGTTAATATCCATCTGCAAAAAAATGAAACAAGACCCACACCTCACACCATGCAGAAAAACTAACTCAAAATGGATCAAAGACCTAAATATAAAATCTAAAAAGATAAAGATTATGGAAAGAAAAAATAGGGACAATGTTAGGAGCCCTAATACATGGCAGAAACAGAATACAAAACATAACGAACAATGCACAAACACCAGAAGAGAAGCTAGATAACTGGGGGCTTCTAAAAATCAAACACTTATGCTCATCAAAAGACTTCACCAAAAGAGTAAAAAGACAACTTACAGACTGGGAAAAAAATTTTGGCTACAAAAAAATCTGATCAGCGTCTAGTCTCTAAAATCTACAAGATACTGCAAAACCTCAACAACAAAAAGACAAATAAATGGGCAATTAAAAAATGGGCAAAGGATATGAACAGGCACTTCACCAAAGAAGACATTCAGGCAGCTACCAGATACATGAGGAAATGTTCATGATCATTAGCCATTAGAGAAATGCAAATCAAAACCTCAATGAGATACCATCTCACCCCAATAAGGCTAGCATTAATCCAAAAAAAATAAAATAATACATGTTGGAGAGGTTGTGGAGAGACTAGAATACTTATACACTGCTGGTGGGAAGGTAAAATGGTACAATCACTTTGGAAATCGATTTAGTGCTTCCTTAAAAAGCTAGAAATAGAAGTAACATATGATCCAGCAATCCCACTCCCTGGAATATATCCTAGAGAAATAAGAGCCGTCACATGAATAGATATATGCACACCCATGTTCATTGCAGCACTGTTCACAATAGCAAAAGGATGGAAGCAACCTAGGTATCCATCAACGGATAAATGGATAAACAAATTATGGTATATTCACACAATGGAATACTATGCAATGATAAAGAACAATGATGAATGCATGAAACCTCTCATAACATGGATGAATCTAGAAGGCATTATGCTGAGTGAAATTAGTCAGTTGCAAAAGGATGGATATTGTATGAGACCATTATTATAAGGACTCAAGAAATGGCTTAAACACAGAAGAAAACATTCTTTGATGGTTACGAGGGTGGGCACAGAGGGAGATGGGTATTCACTAACTAGATAGCAGGTAAGAAGTATCTTAGGTGAACGGAAGGACAACACACAATACAGGGGAAGTCAGCACAACTGGACTAAACCAAAAGCTAAGAAGTTTCCTGAATATAACCAAACACTTTGAGGGACAGACTAGCAGGGGCAGGGGTCTGGGGACCATGGTTTCAGGGGACATCAAGGTAAAAATTGGCATAACAAAGTTTAAGAAAACATTCTGCATCCCACTTTGGTGAAGGGCGTCTGGGGTCTTAAAAGTTAGCGAGTGGCCATCTAAGTTGCATCAATTGGTCCCAATCACCTGGAGTAAAGGAGAATGAAGAACACCAAAGACAAAAGGAAACTATTAGCCCAAGAGACAGAAAGGGCCACATAAACCACAGACTTCATCAGCCTGAGACCAGAAGAACTAGATGGTGCCCGGCTACCACCAATGACTGCCCTGACAGGGAACGCAACAGAGTGTCCCTGATGGAGCAGGGGAAAAGTGGGGTGCAAAACTCAAATTCTAGTGAAAAGACCAGACTTAATGATCTGACTGAGACTGGAGGGACCCCAGAAGACATGGCCCCCAGACTCTCTGTTGGCCCAGAACTGAAACCATTCCCAAAGCCAATTCTTCAGACAAAGACTACACTGGATTATGGGACCTAAAATGATACCTGTGAAGAGTGTGCTTCTTAGCTCAAGTAGATACATGAGACTAAATGGACAGCTCCTGTCTGGAGGTGAGATGAGAAGGCAGAGAGGGTCAGGAGCTGGTTGAATGGACATGGGAAATCCGGGGTGGAAAGGAGGAGTGTGCTGTGACAATATAGGGAGAGCATCTAGGGTCACATAGCAATGTGTGCATAAATTTTTGAATGAGAAAGTGAAAAAAAAAGGGTAACTTGGCAATGACAATGGCAAGGAAGCACTGCTTCCCAACCTACACATGTTGAATCAGCAATGATATCCAGGAGGGAAACAGGTTCCTCTCCTCAGCCCAGGGCAGGAGTGGTGTTACTTTCTGTGGCTGTACATTGAAGGGTGACCCAAGAGGCCAGAGAGCGCCAGAGACTTGTGGTCTTAGTAGATGACGCGTCTGCCTTGCTAGGACTGAGATCCATTTGAAGGCCAAGGGCACATTTATTCTTTTTACGTCGAGAAACAATACACATGCGTTGAGTGGGTGAGGAAATGAAGGGAGGAGCAAGTCAGCCTCTCAATTCTGGTCTGGCCCTTGCATTGATTGATCTCTGGGCCCGTCCCTTCAACAAGGTCCACGTACATTTTCAAAAGTATTTTAGTTCCATTATCACATTTGATCTTCACAGCCCTTTGAGAACCCAAAAAACTCATTGCTGTTGAGTGGATTCTGACTCATAGCGACCCTATAGGGCAGAGTAGAACTATCCTATAGGGTTGCCAAGGAGCAGTTGGTGGATTGGAACTGCTGACCTCTTGGTTAGCAGCTGTAGCTCTTAACCACTGCACCGCCAAGGCTCCCAGCCCTTTGAAAGGTATCCCTAAGTCCCCTCCAGGTGACAGACGGAGAAAAGGCTGATTAACAAGGCCTCAGGGCCCACTGTAGGGTGGCGAGGTGAGGACAGGGCTTCATGACTGCCGCCACCACCAAGGAGATGAACATCCACCTCCCACCTGCAGACAAAATATCATTTAGGGTGGCGTGACAAGAGGAAGAAAGGTAAAATAGCAAAGGAGTGATAACCCAGAGCCTGGAGGTGGTCAAGTCTGAGAGGGCGATGGGAAGTCAGGGGCTTTGACGACGGCAATGCTCAGCGTATTAAGATGGGCGTTGTGTGTCTGTCGCTATTACTCTTTACAAATAGTTTGCTATGAAAACACGTCAGCGTGTTCAATGAGGGCACCAAGGATAGAAACACGCCAGTCTCTCAGGGAGCGTTTTGTCTACAGGAAAAGGCACCAACAAAGGTCAGGAAGGAGACCCCGCCTCCCGCCATGAGAGTGGCCAGCCCCGTGACAGGCAGAAGAAATGAAGCCGACTGACAAAGCTGTCACTCCTCACAGCAGAAATTAATTTTATTAATTAAACTTCTGGGGATAATTTCAGAACAACTACAGCTAGGCCTCAGTGGAGCGTTTTTCTGGAGTCTTCGATTTCTGGCTGGAGGCAGCAGTGGGCAGGGCGGGCCTGAGGTGCCGGCTCTGCCTTCCTGGGTCTGAGTCCTCCGTTGGGGAGAGTCTCCGGAAGCTCCTGCACTAGGAGTCACCGTCCAGTTGACAGAAGTCTGCAGAACCAGACAGAGATGGGGGCAGAGCAGGCACCAGAAAGACGTGGCAGAAATCCGTCCCTGGGGCCAACTGAAATCATGACCACAGGGAAGGAGGGAAAAACAAAGCCCGTCTTATTACCGACGTGGGGAGGGTTGATGACGTCTGTTGTCACTATCTCTTTGTTCTTCACAAAGTGCTCGAAGATTTTCACTGCCTCTGGGTTCTCATCGAGGGTGCGGCCTGCAGACAGACGAGTGAGGTGGGCCTGGGGGGCCAGGTCAGGGGTAGAAGAAGGACCTGAGAGCCCCCTGCAGGGGCCTCTGGGCACAGAGAGAGGACTGGAACCTGCTGTCCCCGGGCACGTCCAGGGATGGAGACCCCAGCCCAGGAATCCCAAAAAGGGGGCCAAAGAGTTGAGACCTTCCTAAGCCTTTAGGGACAAAGAACTTTAGAATCCTATTTGGGACAGGAGGCACCTGAATGACTGAGCTACCTGAGTGGGAGGAGCCACTGAGGGGTGGAGCTACCTGAAGGGGAAGGGGCCACCCGAGGGGGAGGGGTCACCTGAGGGACTGACACCCACTGGGCAAAAGGGGTCACCCCCCCAGAGCAGAGAGGCGGGGCTGTGCTGACGTGGAATCCCTGCAGAGGGTCTTCTTGGGCCTGCAGAGCTGGTCCTGCCCTGTTACAGCTGCTCCATGATGAAGCCCCTCCATGACACCGGGGGGACCCATGTGGTGGGGGGGTGGCCCTGTCAGTGCCCCACCTCTGGGATCAGTGACTATCCACCCCCCCATCAGGGACTGTCCCCCAGTAAGAGCCTCACCCACACCGGCCGCTTATCCTGGAAGGGAGGCGCCCAGGGGCCCTCAGCTCCCCCAGGGTCCACCCTCGGAGCCTTTTCTGAGGGGGTCTGTGTCTCAGAGGCTGCACTCTGGACCCTCACCACTGGCAGAGTGCCCATCACCCCAAATCCTGCCCCACGCAGCCTGTGAGCACCACGGGGGCATCACAAGTCCATGCAATGAGTTTGTTTGGTGGGAGGGGACTGGGGGCAGTGAGGAGAGAAGGAAGGTAGGGGAAAAGCGAGCTGCTCAGGGACCCCTGGTCAGGTCTGGGCAGCTCTGAGGCACCTGGAGACCAGCCGGGCTCCGCTCAGGCAGCAGTAAGGTCCAAGGCGGCAGGAGGCAGGCTTCCTAAGGTGGGGGATGACTTGGCTGGAGCCACTGAGGAGCAAGAGGACTGGATGTCGAAAGGGCAGGGAGTGGTGACTGTTGGGGGGTCAGGGTTTGTGCAGAAGAGAGGACGCGGCGTAGGGGAAGGAAGGGAAAACCAGCTGAGAGTAGGGAGCCATGGAGACTGGTGGAAGCAGGGGACCACCGCCAGAGGCTGGGAGATGTGAAGCGGTGGCTGGAAGGGGGGCGCCTGAATTGGGGTGTCATGTCGGGGAGACGTGGGAAACGTGTAGGTGGGAGAGGAATGGGTAGGGGGAGGGAGAAGGAAGAAAGGAGGCTCAGGATCTGGGTGAGGATGCAACCGAGAGCGGTAGATTCATGGCGGTGGTGCAGAGAGACAGTGTGAGTTTACACACACACGCGTGCACACACATGCGCACACATGTACATGATCACACGCACACACACGCACGTGTACATGATCACGTGCACACACACGTGTACACGATCACGCACATGCTCACAGGCGCACGTGTACATGATCATGCACATGCACACACACACATGCACGCACACACACAAGTGTACACAATCACGCACGTGCAAACAGGCGCACATGTGCATGAAACCTAGGGGGCTCTGTTGGCTCGGAAGGCTGGGTGCTGGACACAAGCGCAGGAAGCATGTGGAGCTGCTGCCAGAGGCGCCCTGCGGGGGAGCAGGAGCCCCGCCTACACACACCAAAGAGCATCATCTGGACCTCCTGCCTGTTCATCACATCCTTCAAGGAGACGAAGCCGTGGCCCTTCACAGTGGTGAACCACATCTCAATGGGGTGTCTCCACGCTGGAAGGGACATGGTTAGATCACCGTTGCACTCAGCAAGGTGTGTGGGGAAAGAAGACAGTGCCTTATTTGGAAGGGGAGAGAGCCGAGGCAGAAAGGGGTCCAGGAGTGGAAGGAGCTCAGGGGTCCAGAACAGGGTGCGGGCTCAGAAGCTGAGATGAGGTTGGGCAGGTTGGGGCTGGAACAGCGAACACGCAGGTGGAGCTGACTGCACCATTGAGGCGGGTTAGAGTTGAAGCAGCCGGTGTGAACTGCCCTTTGAGACATTACTGGTCCTGTAGGCAGCAAGCGAGAACTAGTCTAAAGTCTCACTGCTGGGATCTAGCTATTTAGCAACTGAAAATAAGCAGAAATGAAACATCAGATATGTTCAAAGACAGGGCTTCTCTGAATGTACCCCAGGACCACCAAAACAGTGACCCCTGGTGGGCTTTTTAAAAATGAGTTTCCTATACCCAATCAGAGCCCTGGTGGCACGGTGGTTAAGAGCTCAGCTGCTAACCAAAAGGTCAGCAGTTCAAATCCACCAGGTGCTCTTGGAAACCCTATGGGGCAGTTCTACTCTGTCCTATAGGGTCAAATGTGTTGAAATTGACTTGATGGCAACTTTGTTTTTTTTTATATATATACCCCACCAGAGCCCTCGTGGCGCAGTGGTTAAGAGCTCAGTGCTAACCAAAAGGTCAGCAGTTTGAATCCACCAGCTGCTCCTTGGAAACCTTATGGGGCAGTTCTCTGCCCTTTAGGGTCGCTCTGAGTTTAAATCAACTTGATGGCAATGGGTGTGGTTTTTTTGGTTTACACTCCACCAGATAAGGAGCCCTGCATGGTGCAAGCACTTTGCTCTTGACTGCTAACTGAAAGGTTGGCAGTTTGAATCCAACAAGTGGCCCCAAGGGAGAAAAGCCTGGCAATCTGCCTTCATAAAGATTACAGCCGAGAAAACCCTATGAGGCAGTTCTGCTCTGTCAGATGAGATCGCTATGAGTTGAAATAGACTCAACGGCACCTAACAACAACACCCCACCATGGCAGAATTCTCGCCTTCCATGCAGGAGACCTAGGTTTGATTCCAGCCAATGCACCACAAGAGCAGCCACCGCCCATCTGTCAGTGGAGCCTTTTGCGTTGCTGTGATGCTGAACAGGTTTCCGCGGAGCTTCCAGACTAAGATGGACCAGGAAGAAAGGCCTGGTGATCTACTTCTGAAAATGAGCTAATGAAAACCCTGTGGAGCACAACAGTCGGATCTGTAGCTGGTCAGGGAGACAGTTCTGGACTGGGCAGCATTCTCTTCAGTTGGGCACGGGGTCGCCATGAGTCGGGGCCGACTTGATGGCAGCTAACGACAACAACAACCCCCAACCCCAGACCTGCGGGCTCTAATCTCCCAGGCCAGGACCAAGAATGCACATTGCAAAAAGCTCCCCAGTGAGCTTCCGTGAGCCCATGGGCCGAGACCCCCCAGGTGAGGCCCCAGCTAGCTGCTGCATGCTAAGCAGATGGTGCAGTGAGAAGTCCAGATGCTGGTCGCTGGCGGGGAAGCCGTCCACTCTGGGTCTTATTTTATGAGTTCTCCCAAATGCTGAAGGATGCTTCCAAGTGCAGACCTGCACCCCAGACTGTGACTGGGTCTCCTGATGAATAAAACAAGACAGCGACCAACGACCCCACAGGGTGAGGTGTCCCCTGAGAGTGGGGGGCTGGTGAGGTGGGGGCAAGTGTCTGTCTTGGGACCTAGGGTCTGGTCAGTGGAGGAAGGCTGACAGGCAGAGGACTGCCCAGGAAGAGTTTGCCCAGGCTTCTGGAAATTTGGCTACAAGGAGTGTCTTAACAATGCGAAGCTGTGTTTTGGGACCACCTGTAGCATCTGAGGGCAAGCCCTACCTCCCACGGGGGTAAGCTCTGAGCTGCTCAGGGGTGGCTGCAGTTGAGTCTGTAACATGGGAAAATCCCCTGTGTTCAGAGTTGGGGGTCTCGCATCCCAGAGATTGCTGCAGAAACACTGCCTCCTGGAGGCCTGGGGGACCACAGAGGGGAGCCTGGGCTGAGCCAGTGCACACTTACAGGTTTCATAGGTCCCTGGCCAATCTGGCTCCTCAAAGGGCAGCTTGAATAGCTTACATCCACTAGGCTTCCTGGAAGACAGACCAGCGGGGGGCCACCTCCAATGAAGGAAGGTCCCTCACACCCTTTCTTGTCCTTGCCGGGCTCCCAGGGGGGAGCTGGACCCTTGGCCAAGAGCTCCGTCATGGTCCTCTCTGAGGCCCAGCCTGCCTCTGCTGAGCCCAGGGGAGTGCCTCCCACTCATCACCCCGATCGTTCCATGGGGGTACAGAGGACCGTGGCCCAAGATGACTGAGTTCTCAGAATCCTTGCTGAAACAATATGAAAGTATTGTTAATCTCCATAAATGGCACGACCCACCCCGCTGTCATTACCCTCACCACCATCTCTATTAGCACTCATTTGAGAGGAGACCAGCAAGTTCACCATGTGGGAAGGCAGGAAGAGCCGGGAGGCTAGTTCCAGAAGTGCAGCGTTACTGCCTGTGTCCACTGGCCGGGGTTGCGGGGGGGACCCTGGAAGGGGTCTCGTGGCGTGGGCACTCACTGGATGTGCATTTGGAACTCCAGCTTGTTGTTGTGGATGCTGTTGTAGTTCTTCACAAAGCTGAAGAGTGGCAGCAGGTGGTGCCACTTCTCCCTGGGTATGGGCATGGTCCTGGCCCAGCGCTTTATGTACCACAGCCCTAAAAGCTGGAAGAAACGGTGTCTGTGATATGCTCTGCAGGCCGACCCACCCGGAAAAACGGGAGGGCTGGCTTGAGGTCTCTCTGACTGGCGTAGGTCTGAGCAGACTGCCATGGCTCCAGGAAAATGGACAGTGAAGTTGTCGGATGAGTTAGGGAAAGAGAGGTATGTGGTTAAAAGTAGAAACGGGTGGCAGAGGGAAGGGTTGGGAAGGGAAGTCTTCTTTGTTTGGTGATATACCCTGACAAAATAGACTGGACAAAGCAATATGGCAAACTGCCCCAACCTTGGCCCTCCTCCTGCCTTGGGAAGGGAGCAGAGCCCTGTCATAAGCCCACCGAGAAGAGAGCTGAGAAGGTACTCAGCCCCAGTCAGGCTGACATTCTCTGGAGCCAGAGCAGAGAGGAGGCTAGCAAAGGCCAGAGGAGGAGGTGTGGTAACTATGCACGAGCTCGGTGATGGTCATGCGAGCTTAGACTCCACTGCCTTGGAGGTGTCCACGTGTGCCTGATCATCCCTGGCCCTGTGGGCTCCATTCATCCATCCTCCACTCACCCACCCGTCCATCCACCATCCATCCATTCAACCATCCGCCCATCCATCTGCCCATCCATCCGTCCACCCACCCATCCACCCACCCATCCACCCACCCATCCGTTCATCCACCACCACCCATCCATTCATCCATCCCTTCATCCCTTCGTCCATCCATCCTCTGCTTACCAGATGACTGAGCTCAGGGAACACACTGTTATGGTTGGGGGCTCTCTGAGCTGCATCACTGGGGTCTTCAAGGACACGTGATACTCACCTGATTGACTACCACCATCAAGGCACTGATGAGGGCTCCAAAGGAAGACCAGCCCCACTCTGCCCATGGGGGGTGCATTTGCCCAGGTACCACCCAGCGCCCTCCTCTGAGAGGCGACACCACTTGGGACAACAGGCCACTGGGGCTCTGACAATGAGGCTAACCCAGTGTCTAAGTGCTGACCTTGGAAAGACACCTTCCCATCCCCCACCCTCCCAAGTCCCTCACCTCCTTAGGGCTGGCTGGAATCAGCTGGGGCTCCTTGGCCTGAAGTGCAGACAGCAGACCCAGGCTCACAGTCAGGAGGAGAAGCAGCATCCTTCTTGCTCCAAGTGCTGCCCTGCAGTGAACTCAGATGCCCTTTATTCTTGGCTCTGGGCTGGCCTGGGATGGGGCTCTGCTCTCCCTCCCCTTCACAAAGGCTGCACGATTTGGCTGTATTGGTGGTAATTGAATAGTTTTCTTTGAATCCTGGTGAATGGATGTTTTTGATTAGGTGTAATCAGCCTTCACTGCTCTCAGGGTTGACACCCCAGAGGAAGCCTTATCTGTAATGGAGAATGTTATCAAAACGGAGAGATGGAAACAATGGCATCCTTGTGCTCCATTCAGCTCTCCTCTACCCACCCCGACACCCATAGCTGGTCCACATCCGGACCTCATCCCACCTTGGAGCTGGGGCCATCCTATCTCCTCTCTGTCCCAGACCTCCGAGCTCCAGCAAGCGTCCCACCTTTCTAGCACCTGCACGATGACCCCCAGCACGCGGCTCTCCCCAAGCCATCTGACTGACCTTCACCCCCCTGGACTGACTCTGGCTCCTGAATCTTAGTGTCTTGGTGAGGCCATAACACAAACTCCACATGTGTGTGGCTTTAAAAAACAAGAATTTATTGTCTTACAGTTCAGGAGGCTGAAAGTCCAAATCAGGGTCTCAGCTGTGTTGACTCCTTTTATAGGCCTGTCTCCTGGTTTCTGGTGGCTGCTGGCATCCCTTGGTGAGCTTTTTCTTGTAGACAGGTCCTTACATACATCTATCTTACCCCAGTGTGTCTCTCTGTGTCCTTTCTGGTCTCATAATTCAGAAGTGATTAAGTTGATGATGCTTCCTGCACTCATATGACCTCAACTGATTGACTGATCACATTATACCATATTACACTGTGGAAAGTGATTACATTACATTACTTTACAAACCCACAGTTGTTGAGTTGATTCTGACTCACAGGGACTCTATAGGACAGGGTACAACTGCCCCACAGGGTTTCCAAGGCTGTAATCTTTACAGAAGAAGACTGCCACGTCTTTCTCCCATGGAGTGGCTGGTGGGTTTGAACTGCAGACCTTTTGGTCAGCAGCTGAGCTCTTTAACACTTCGCTACCAGGGCTCCTTTACATTACATTATAGAAAAAAATCTGCTCTACCAAGGCCAACTGGTTTAATCATATGTAACTACTCCATGACAGCAACTAGACTAGTGTTTGGTCAACCAACTGGGAACCATAGCCTAGCCAAGGTGACATATAAAATTCACCATCACTGTTCCTGCTCCAGCCAATGACACCAGGAGAACCCTGGGGCCTCACTGACTCTGCACCCTTCACTTTGCTGCCTGTCATGGATTGAATTATGGCCCCCCAAAAATGTGTGTATCAGTTTGGCTAGGCCATGATTCCTGGTACTGTGTGATTTTCCTGTATGTTGTAAACCTGCCTCTATGATGTTAGTGAGGGAGGATGGGTGGCAGTTGTGTTAGTGAGGTAGGACCTGATCTACAAGACTGGATTGTGTCCTGAGGCAATCTCTTGAGATATAAAAGACAGAAGTGAGCAGTGAGATGGGGGGACCTCATACCATCAAGAAAGCAGTGCCGGGAGCAAAGTGCATCCTTTGGACCGGGGTCCCTGTGCCGAGAAGCTCCTAGTCCGGGGGAACACTGATGAGAAGGCCGAGACAGAGAAAGCCTTCCCCTGGAGCTGACGCCCTGAATTTGGACTTTTAGCCTGCTTTGACTGTGAGGAAATAAACTTCTCTTCATTAAAACCACCCACTTGTGGTGTTTCTGTTATAGCAGCACTAGATGACTAAGACACTGCCCAAACAGCTGTGCCATCTTAACCCCTAAGACGATTTCTAAGCCCACCTCCTCCCCTGTATACCTGCTGCCCCTTCCCTGGCTTGAGGCTCTGTCTTAGGCTGGGTTCTCTAGAGAAGCAAAACCAGTAAAGGGTATAAATATATATATATAGAGAGAGAGATTTATATCAATAAAATGGCTCAGTCGACTGTAGAGGCTGGAACGTCCCAAGTCCGTGGGTCAGGATAGGGGTTTCTGATTCATGTAGCCACAGGGGCTGGCGAACCCAAGATTGGCAGGTCAGAGCAGAGCTCTTGCTCACGGGTTGTGAAGATAGATGAATCCCAAGATCAACCTGCAAGACCACAGGCAAGCTGCTAGCTCAAGTCCCAAGAACCAGAGGTCAGACAAACAGGAACCAGCTGCAGGATCCAGCATGAGCAAAAAGCCCACAAGCCTTACCAGAATGTCCACTTTATATTTGATGCAAGCCATACACCCAAGGAAACTCCCTTTCAACTGACTGGATACTCACAGCATATCCCATTATTATGGAGGTGATCACATCATATGACTACCAAACCACTGAGAATCATGCCCCAGCCAAGTTGACAGACAACCTTAATCATCACAGGCTCCATGATTACTGGGGAGAGACCACGGATTGAAATACGAGGATTGGTCTCTGGTTTCTCCACTCCCATTCACCCTCCACTCTGCTCTCAGATGCCTGCACCCAAGTGCACAGAACATCACTGGCTCCTGTGTGTGTGCATGTCTGTGTGTGTGAATGTCTGTGTGTGTGCATACACATGTGTGTGCATGTCTGTGTGTGCATACACATGTGTGTGCATACATATGCGTGCATGTCTCTGTGTGCATACATATGTGTGTACATGTCTCTGTGTGTGCATGTCTGTGTGTGCATACATACATGTGTGCATGTCTGTGTGTGCATACATACATGTGTGCATGTCTCTGTGTGTGCATATGTATGTGTGTGTGGTGGGGGGAGCCTTCATAACATTCCCAGGACCTAGGCAGTTGGTCTTAATCCAAAGGTCCAAAGGGTGGATAATTCCACATCCACCAGTCCCCCAGAACCTTCTAGAACCCTCATGCTACTGAGTGCCTGCCATGCTGCTCCTCTGCTTGGAGGTGAGTCCATCTTGTGTGGTCATGACAAAGACCAGGAGTTCCTTCTTCAGGAGGTCTGCGCAGCCCCTTGTACAGCTTCTTAGCCAGCAGTGAGGCCCTGTCCTTCACTGTGGGAGGCAGGAAGGGATGCTTGCTGTGCTGTGGTTTGCCTGGAGCATGCACTGCCCGCTGCAGAGGTGGGGCATCCATCTCAGAAGATGGCTTCTCCTGCTGCTTCCATTGCTGCCCATGGCCAGTCCAGAGCCAGAGCAGCACGGAGACAGACAGCGCTAAGAACATCTGCAGCAATTTGACAGAAGGATTTTGTCTGTTGAATCTCATGACAAAAGAAAAATGGGCTTATTTTATGTGGTCTTTGTCCACTTCACTTTTCTAAAAATTCATTTTATTGCATGTGGGGCAGAGTGGAGTCCTAGTGACGCAGTGGTTAAGAGCTCAGCTGCTAACTATAAGGTCAGCAGTTTGAATCCACCAGCTGCTCCTTGGAAACCCTGTCCTATAGGGTTGCTAGGAGTCAGAATCAACTCGATGGAAGAGGATTTGGTTTTTTTGGTTAGTAGGCAGAGTAATGCCCCCCACCTCCCCGCCCCAAGGATGTCCACGTCCTACTTGCTGGAATCTGTGAATTGTTAGGTCATGTGGCCAACAGGAGGGAAGCTGCAGGTGAACGTCAGGTTGCCACTCAGCTGACCTTGATTACCAGGTGGATCCAGTGTGATCCCGAGGTTCCTGTCCAGGGAAGAGGGAGGCAGAGAGTGTGAGAGTCAGAGAAGACACGCCCTAGGAAGCAGAGCCACAGATGTGATGTAAGAAGGACAGACGTGGCGGGCTTTGGAGATGGAGGAGGGGCCACAAGTCAAGGAATGTGGGCAGAAAAGGCAAGGAAACGGCTTCTCCCTTGGAGCGGCCAGGAGGAAGCAGCACTGTGACACCTTGACTTCGGCCCAACTGAAAAACCAAACCCATCACCACTGAGTCAAGTCCAACTCATAGCTACCCTATAGGACAGAAGAGAACTGCCCCATACGGTTTCCAAGGCAGCGATCTTTACGGAAGCAGACTCCACAGCTTTCTCCCTTGGAGCCGCTGGTGGGTTCAAACCACCCACCTTTGATTAGCAGCCAAGTGTTTAACCACTGCGCCACCAGGGCTCCTTGACTTCAGCCCCATGCGGCTCATTTCAGACTGACTTCCAGACGGTGCGATATGAAATTTGTGTTGTTTTAATAATCACACTATTACAGTAAATTACGGCAGCCATTTAACAAGCTGTATCAGTCTGCAATGAGTTAGGAAAACACAGCAGGTGTGTTAAAAGTGATAGTTTGAAAAGCACTCTTTCGACTTATTCAGGTAGGTGTCCGTTCCTAACCTGGGAGGGAAGCTGAGTCAGAGCAGGGCTCGTGGCACAGATGAGGCCCTGGAGGGTCAGTCCTGCAAGAAGGACCCTTGTCTACCCCTGGCCAGAGGGAGGGGTGGTCACTTCTGGGTCTTCTGCAGGCTTTTGAACAATGGTCACAGTCCAGTTCGACACTAGGAGCTCTGCGTCTGGCATGAGGGACCCGCATCTGTGTGTTTGTAAGTGTGTCTGTACACGTGTCTGTGTGTGTATTTGTGCATCTCTGTCTATCTGTGTAAGGAGCCCTGGTGGTGCAGTGGTTAAAACGCTCGGCTGCTAACCAAAATGTCAGCGGTTTGAACATACCTGCTGCTCCAAGGGAGAAAGATGTGGCAGTTTGCTTCTGTAAAGATTCAAAGCCTTGGAAACCCTATGGGACAGTCTACTCTGTCCTATAGGGGGCTATGAGTTGGAATAGACTTGACGGCAGTGGGTTTTTTTTTGGTGTGTCTGTATGTCTGTATGTGTATGTCTGTGTATCTGTCTGTGTGTCTGTGTTGGGGGAAGGGGGTGAGTAAACCTGCCCCCAAAGAAGGAGAAGCCTGGAGAACTGGCGATGGGCAGGATTTGGGGTGAGAGGTGGTATCACAAGCACCATTACATGCCTCCCAGCACACCCCTGAAGTCATTCCAGCTGTTCCCTTGGGTGCAGACTTCTCACGGTCCATACCAGGCGAGGCCCTCCAAGCTCACTGTCCTCCTGCCCCTCCTGAGTCCACCCACTCTTCTCCCATCACCCCACACCCCCCAGGAGCCCACTGTGAACTGGTTGAGTTGGCTCCTGCCCAGCTCTCACTGGGATCCGGCAGCTGTGGGCAGAGCTGAGGCTGCGGGGGTGGGGGTGCGGGGGTTCCTCTCTGCCACAGATCAGGAAAAGTCTGTATCGAAGGCCAAGGCATCCTGGTCCATACCCCTTTGGATTGGGACCCCCTCAAAGCTGACCCCAGAAGTGAGGATGGACAGAAAGGTGAGCCTGTAGAGTCAGACCTGGGCCCTGGCTCACCTCTGTCAGCTAAGTTGGGGTATAGATGTTGATAAGGGCTTGGCAGAATCAAACCAAAACCCTTTTTGGAGGACACCAACATGATTCTAGGCTACACATGACCTCTACAAACGACTTTTTAAACAGACATGGAGAGGGAAGCCTGTGGGTGTGTGGAGACGGGGGCTCCTAGGGCACGGCCATGGAGTAGACCAGCTGCCAACCTGAGCAGGTGAGTGGGCAGGGAGGAAGGCGGTGGGGGCTGGGGATGATGAGGGCCACAGCCGCAGGACAAGCTGCAGGGTGGGGCCTGTGGTTTGGCCACCTGGCCTCGCCCTTCTAAGGGTCCCAAAGATATGGTTTTGTGAGACCCTGGAGGATCTGCCCCCATTGTGGATGGAGCTACAGCATGTAAGGCGGGGGAGGGCATCCTATGAACTCTGTCAGGAGACACCCCCCCCCCGCCTCAGCGGGGAGGAGGGCTGTTGGGAAAGACCCCCCCTTTTATATTTTTCAAAAATTATTTGATTATTGCGTACACAGCTGTTTCTATGTGAAGTTCAGAATCAGATCTCAGTTTCCCTAAATGTTCTGTTGGCATGTGGCTGGGTAGGCGATGAATTTGTAGGTGTATTTTGGGAAAAGTGGTGCCAGAGGGCTGAGCGTGCCAGGGCGGCTGGCGGATCTGACCCTGCCGACCCTCCAACGGTAGAGGCCTCGGTTCCCCTTTACCCCCCTTCCTGGGTCCACCAGCCTTTGTCTAAGTCCATGTCCACGTCCCAGCCATTGGTCAGGGCCCTGCACCAGACCAAACCCTGCACCTGGAGTCTGGGTTCCTGGGTTGCAGGGACATCCAGGCAGGACCCTCCGACCAGCAGGCAGCCCTGCCCCCCCCCCCCCACAGTCCTATAGACGCAACATCTGTCTCTGTCCTCCTGTCCGAGCTTCTCCTGCCCCCACCCCATTCCGGACAGCTGTCCAAGGGGGGCACCCAGCCTGCTCACACTGAGGGACCGCAACAGACAGGCGGAGTCGGGCGGCTGAAGCTCTTTATTATGAGGGATTGGGAGAGGGGGTGGGAGGAGAGAGGGGGAGGTGTGTGTTGGGGGGGAACAGGTGTGGGGGAAGGCAGGGGACAGGTGAGGGGGCTGGTTCAGGCCCGGCAGCTGGGACTCCTTCTGTGTCGGGTGGGACAGAGGATCCCGAGGTGCTGCCCGGTGCTGCCCTGGGGGTGCAGGGTCCCTGCTCTAGAACGGAGGAGGAGAAGGGGTCAGCAGGCCACGATGTGGATGGAGGACAGGGCAGCTGCAGAGTGGGGCTCTCAAGATTTGGGGCACAGGAAGACAGAGGGGACCTCCCTGCGTCTCCCACAACCAGAGCTCTCTGTGCACATGGGCGCCCTTGCCGGGTGGTGGGCGCCCTTGCGGAGTCTTGGCTGCGGTTTCGTCCTCAGGCTCCGCTAGGGCTGCAATACCAACCTCGGCCGAGGGGGTCGCGCGTGGGCTAGACGCGGCCCAGCTCCTGGGTGATGAGGACTTGGGAGAGGGGCGTCCTGCAGGTTTACGGGGCAGGGAGGGCACTCCTGGGCGTCGGGGAGACGCCCCCTAAGTGTCCGGGGACGGAAATCTGAAGGAGGACCGAGAGGCGCCCTCCGAGTGGAGAAGGGTCCCCCTGTCTGCACCGTAGGCCTCCAGGTAGCTCTGGAGTCCCACTGAGCCCACCACTCTCGTTGGCTTCAAGGTCACCCACCTTACTCACTGTGGGGAGTGCAGCTCTCTGTGGCGACAAAGAGACCCTGGACAGGGCAGGGCCGACCCCATCGCTGCCCCCAGGTCAGAGCCGCCCTTGACCAGCCTCAGCCCGCCCCATGGCACGTGGGAGCTAATACTACTAATGGCCGACAACACTTCCTCCCTGAGGATGTGTGGACCTGGGAAAGCGGTGCAAACCCCTTTACCCATCTGCAAGGTGGGGTGAAGAGCTTTTTCGAGAATTCTTTGCCATGCATGAACTTCTTAAATTCTTCCAGGGCTTCAGCGTCGTGTCCAAGTTCCTGCCTGCAGGCAAGAAGAGGGGGAGACCTGGGTTTTGGGGTCAGATTTAGGTGTCACTGTGAATCCTCCAGGCCTCCAGTGAGCAGAGGGGGACCACCTCCCAGCATGAGGGTGGGGATGACTCCAGAGGGGAGAGCTTAGCCCAAAAGGATGCCAGGGTGGGGCTGAGGGATGGCTGACTCACCCATGAGCTTCGCTGTTCTGAAGCTTTCCTCTCGGAAGTCTCCTTTAGCAGTAGAAGATGCTGCGGTCCTTCACAGGTATGGCCTGTATGTACAGGTGAGACCTGCCCCTGACTGCAGAGTCCAAAGAGAAAACGAGACTTAGGGTCATCATATGGGGGGCAGTGCGGGAGGCCCCCTTGGCATGGCACCCTCTGACCACTGTGTCTTGCAGGTGTCCCGTCACCTGGCTCCAGGTGCACCAGTCCAGCCTGAACCCCAGCGTTGGGGCTCCAGCACTCCAAGTGCTGTGACTGCCCCCTGCTGGCCACGTGACCACAACCCAAAGCTCCCGTTTGGGGTGCCTCTGCCTGCACTCTCCTGCAGCCCCACTCACAGGCTCTGTATTTGCCGGGCATCTATTTGGTGGCACTGACCGTCCAACCTGGGATACAGATGCCGGGAGCTCAGGCAGGTCCTGACAACCGTTTATGGTCCGGAGATGCCCAAGCCCTCCCCGCCCTGACCATGGACTGGGGTCCTTCCAAAAAAAAAACCAAACCCGTTGCTGTTGAGTGGATTCCTACGCATAGGTCCTTCTAGCTCCTCCCATCTTCAGCCCAGCTCTTGAGTCTCCCTCTCTTCCAGAGTTAGGGGGTGCTGAGTTTTGCACCCACAAACGAGCTGGCATGAGGAGCACCAGTGGGCCACCCCACACTGCTGGGCTGCCGAGGGGCAGGGAGGCATCAGACTCGGAGAGGGGCCAGCGCTGGGCGGACACTCACATGTACATGAAGGAGGTCTCCACTTCCCACCGCTCAGTACTGACAGCCTGACGGGGGACACCTGGAGCTTCTCCCCCTCAATCTCCTTGTTTGCTACCATGGCCTGTATGCACCACTTCCCCGAAATCTGGGCGATACAACCACTCTTTGCAGTCACTGCTGCCCCTTTCTCCCCGCCTGCAAACCCACCGCGACCACCCCAGACATCCCCAGCACCCTCGGCACATCTGAGGCTCACTCAATGGACCCCTGCTCCTTCTCAGGGCACAAGATCCCCTCCACCTTCTAGAGTGTCCTCTCAGCCTACACCCCACCCCCATACCCAAGGGTCCTGACAACCCAAGTTGGAGGCCCCTCTGGCTCTGGATTTTCTGCTCTCTCTGGCCACCCCCTAAAGCAGATCTTGTCCTAACCACAAAACGCTGGTCTCCTAACAGGGAGCAGTCTCAGCCGCTCCGCCCCACCTCCCATGTCCAGCCCCTGCCCTGTCTGTGCTCACGTCCTCCGAGGGGAAGGACAGGTCCTGGGCCTGCAAGGCGGCCATCAGGCCGAACATGACAGTCAGGAGCTGCATCTGCATCGTTGGGGTCTGTGCTCATGGCCAAGGTCACTGGCTGAGGCTGGGGTGGCTGTGCTGGCTCCACAGGGCTGCCCTTTATACCCTGGGTCAGGTCTTCCAGGGAACTTGGCAAAGACAGCAGACCACCTCCCTCCCCCATGCTCCACGGTCAGCTGGCAGGTAGAAGGTCATCACTGTGAACAACAGCTTATTAAACCCACAAGGAATGAGCAAGGCCCTGTTTCCTCGGCATGCTCCCACCCAAGGCTGCCAGTGCCCAGCAGGTCTGTTCTGGAGTGCGACTGTTCACTGGGCAGGAAAAGGAAGCTTTTCTGCACATAGAGACACAGATGGGCAGCAAGCCGCTTCATTCCTCACCCTCCCAGCTCCTCCTCCCCTGGGCTCCCCCTTGCTCGGCTGTCCTGTAGGATCATTAGGGAAATGGAGGTCTTAGCCGCAAGCTGTTGGAGAAAGGGCTTGGGGTTTGAAGAGAGGTGAGCTGTCCAGGCAGCTAAATCCTGCCAGAGCCTGATCCAGCACAAACCTTGCTGGTCTTAGGGTGCCGGCACTGGCCGTTCCTGGGCCAGGGACACTCCACCCTGAGCGTCCTATACCTCCACCAGTGTACCAGTTACTGCCAAGTCAATTCCAACTCACGGCAACCCCCTAAGTGTCAGAGCAGAATGGTGCTCTGTAGAGTTGTCAATGGCTGATTTTTTGGAAGTAGATTGCCAGGCCTTTCTTCTGAGTTCCTTCTGGGTGGACTCCTACCGCCAACCTTTCAGTTAGCAGCAAGCATGTTAATCATTGCACCACCCAGGGACTCTGAATGTCCTACCAGGGGCCTGCTTTGTGATTCGGGGCTCAGAGCTGAAGTATTGCTGCCTCAAGAGTCCTCCTCAGAGGCAGGTCACACTGGCTGCTTTGTCTTCTAAAGAACTCCCCTTCATTTCTGGAGCTGCCTCTTTCAAGTCTCTGCATGCTTGTTTATTGCCAACCTCCTGTTAGAATTCAAGCTGCCGAGGGTAGGGACTTGGTCAGTTTGTCCACCACTGGACATCCAGAGCATGGGACACCAGCCCTCTGGGAGGAGCTTGTTCAGCATCACAAGTGAGTCAGCCCACACAGGTACTGGGCCTCTCTAGTCTCAGGCCATCGTTGCTAACAAGGGGCTCATAATTCCAGTCATCTGGATTGTCACAGGATGCACTGAGCTAATGTCCCCATGCTCCCCAGAGTCCGGCCATGTAGTTGTTGTCATTGTTAGCTGCCAGCATGTCAGGCCCCAACTCATGATGACCCCATGCACAACAAAGCCAAACACTACCCCCGGTCTTGCGTCATTCCCATGATTGATTGCAGATGGGACCACTGTGCTCCAGAGGGTTTTCATTGACTGATTTTTTATGTAGATCGCCAGGCCTTTCTTCCTAGTCTATCTCAGCCTGGCAGCTCTGCTGAAACCTGTTCAGCATCATAGCAACACTCAAGCCTCCACTGACAGATGGGAGGTGGTTGCTCATGAGGTGCAGTGGCTGAGAATTGAACCAGGGTCTCCCACATGGGAGGTGAGAATTCTACCACTGGACCACCAGTGCCCCCCTACAGGCCTCAAAGTATCTTAGCTTCCCCCCTTCCTTCCTGAAATAAGATATAGGGGTCCAGGCCCCCACCTAGCTCTCTCACCAGCCTACTGTGGTTCAACTCAAGAGGTCACTCGGCTGGTGACCCCAGTTCTCTACCGCATTTTCACCTCCTTGTCCTGTTTGACCCCACAGCCCTCCTGAGGGTCTTCCCACTGTCTCCATTTCACAAATAGGCAATGTGAGGTGCGAAGACACAAAAGGCCAGACTTGAAGGACAAGCTCATCTGGGCACCCAGATCCCTGCTGCCCTCAGAGTAAGGAGTTCCTCTTCTCTTTCCTGTGACAGGTGGAGCTCCTGGGCTTGGGGTGTTTGTCCTGAGACCCAAGGCTAACCCCAGCAGGAAGCCAAGGGCCACAGGTTGATGTTGAGGACCTCACAACGGCATCTGTGTGCCTCTCTGGCCCAAGGTGTGTCTTCACCAAGCACTCTCAGTAACCCCTGGGTGACGGCAGTGCAGGTGTCAGCTTGATCCAGTAATTACCCCCTATAGGAAGGTGCTATTGAGCAGAACCCTCCCTCCTGGGGACGGGAAGTGGGAGGGCCAGTGCCGTTTCAGGCAGGTCCAAGCCTCCATGGTGCCCTTCTCCCAGGTCATGCAGGGTTTCTGCCCACTACAGGATCCCAGAAGTGATCTGAGATGCCCCAGGAACACTTGATGACCCAGATCCTGAAAGAGACTCCTCAGCACTGTTCCATTCTTAGAGGAACGGGGACATTTGGGGCATCTGAGGGAACTGAGAGGCAGTGTCCATCCACAGCCCAGCCAGGATTTTGTTGGGGAATAAATTTGCTGATTTCATGCTGGCAAGTCAAGGTGGTCCTGTAAGCATCAGCCACAGGGGTGGATAAGAAATCATATCATCCCTACAGGTTTATATATGGGTGTGCAAGTGTGCTTAGGTATCCCACCCCAATCAAGAAATGAAACACCAAGTAGTAGAAAGGGAACCCAGTGCAGTGGGTAGGGCTGAAACCACAAGCCCCTGGGAGTCCAGGACCAGTATCCAGCCTCCATCTGGGCTGTCAGTGCTGCTCTATGATTGGAGACAAATAGAGCAGAGTCAGGCAAAGGGCCAGAGCTGTCCTCACTGGTGAAGACAGGAGCCGAGAGCCACCTGTGCTGGGAAATATGTGCCTAAGAGTGTCTGCCCACAGCTCAGAGTTTCCTCAGAGAATCCTTGCTGCAGGTGGCTGGAACTCCAAGCTTGCATTCAGCAAGGATGTCAGACTTCCTTCATATCACTTGTGGAAAGTTTTAGCTATTTACTGAGGGTAAATAATTGTGAAACTGGAATTCTCTTTTCAGCAAGATTACCTTTTTAGAGGGAGAGCAAAATTAAGACAGTTCAAGAACCTTCACTGCCTGAGAAATTATAGTACCCAGAGATGTCTGTAATTCACTTTAGACTTTATTAGGAAAATATTAAGTAAACTGTATGTATTAAAAATTTAAGATATTTGTTAAAAGTCTAGAAATGAAACAGATAACTTTAAAAAAGCACAAAATTTAAAAATACAGAAGAAGAAAAGAAACAGTGAAAATTTGGTTAGTCAACAGAAGTCAAGAAAGAGGGAAAGAGGAGAAACAAATAGAAAATTCAAAATAAGATGACAGGAATATGCATTCTATACCCAGCAAAAATATCCTTGAGGAATGGAGGTGAACTAAAGATGTTATCATAAGGAAAACTAAGAGACTCTGTTGTTAGCAGACCTTCTCTAAAAGACATACTAAAGAACGTTCTTCAGATGGAAAGGAAATTATACCAGAATGAATCTTTGAATTATCAGAATGAAGGGAGAACAACAGAACTGACAAAGAGCTGAGTAAATATAAGTGACTTTTTATCCTATCAAATTATTTAAAGTATGCACGAAGGTTGAAAGCAAAAATAATTAAATGTTCTAGTGGGAGTTTTGAATGTAAATAGATGTAACACATATGATAACTACAACATAAAAGGGGAGAGAAAAAGGGGAAAATGGTGGTCAATATTCTACAGTCTACATGAAGTGGTAAAATATTAAGTCTATGAAACACTGCAAAAAGTTAAGTATGTACATTGTAATTCCTAAAGCAGGTGCTCTACAAAATGGTTGCCATCAATGATTCCAACTCATAGTGACCCTATAGGACAGAGTAGAATTGCCCTATAAGGTTTCTAAGGCTATAAATCTGTACAGAAGCAGACTGCCACATCTTTCTCTGATGAAGTGGTTGGTGGATTCAAACCACCAGGCTTTGGATTAGCAGCTGCATGGTTTAACCACTGCACAACCAGGTCTTCTCTCTACAAAAAGATATAGTAAAAATTAATTAATTAATTAATTAAATTGAAATAATAAAACATATTTAAATGATCCTAAAAGAAGGCAGGAGAGGAGAAAAAGAGAAACCAAAAACAGAGGGAATAAACAGAAAGCAAATAATAAACAGATATACCTAAATTGAGATGTATCAATGATTGCATTAAATGTGAATGGACTAAAAACACCCATTAAAAGACAGAGATTTCCATAACGGATAAACCAATGAGACCCAGCTGTATGCTGTTAATAAGAAACACACACTTAAATATAATGATGTAGGTAGGTATCATAGATTGAATTGTGTCCCCCCAAAATACATGTCAACTTGGCTATGCCATGATTCCCAGTATTGTGTGATTACTGATATGATTTTTTTGTCATCTGATGTGATTTTCCTATGTGTTGTAAATCCTACCTCTATGATGTTAATGAGGTAGGATTAGAGGCAATTAATATTAATGGGGCAGGACTCAATCTACAAGATTAGGTTTTGTCTTAAGTCAATCTTTTTTGAGATATTAAAGAGAGAATCGAGCAGAGAGACATGGGGACCTCATACTACCAAGAAACGAAAGCCAGGAGAATAGCACATTCTTTTGACCCGGAGTCCCTGCACTGAGAAGCTCCTCAACTGGGGAAGACTGATGACAAGGACCTCCCCCAGAGCCGACAGAAAGAGAAAGACTTCCCCTGGAGCTGGCACCCTGAATTTGGAATTCTAGCCTCCTAGACTGTGAGAGAGTAAATTTCTCTTTGTTAAAGCCACACACTTGTGGTGTTTCTTTTATAGAGGCACTAGAAAACTAAGACAATAGGATAAAATTAAAAGGATGGAGAAACATATATCATGAATACACTGATGAAAAGAACAGTGAAGTGGCTATACTAATATCAAAGGATACTTTGAAGCAAGGAAAATTATCGGGGATAAAAGCGGGCATTACATAATAATAAAGGAGCCCTGGTGGGGCAATGGTTAAGTTCTCAGCTGCTAATTGAAAGGTCGGCAATTCGAACTCACCAGCTCCTCTGTGGGAGAAAGATGTGGTCGTCTGTTTCTGTAAAGATTACAGCCTTGGAAACCCTATTGGGAAGTTCTACTCTGTCCTGTAGGGTTGCTATGAGTTGGAATTGACTTGATGGCACACAACAATAGCAACATATAACAGTAAGTGAATCAGTTCATTAAAAACATATAATAATCCTAAAAAAATCTAATAATAATCCCAGATGTGTATGCAACAACAAAAGCATTTGAAAATACATGAAGAAAAAAATGATAACGTTGAAAAGGAGAAATGAACAAAATTGAAATTGTGACTGGAAACTTCCATACTCCTCTCTCAGTAATCAATAGAACAAGTGACAGGAAAACATCAAGGATAGCCAAGAACAAACACCAACAACCAATTTTATCTAATTGACATTTATAGAACACTACATCCACAACAAGGTCCCTGAGTGGTGCAGATGGGTAGGCACTGGGTATTAGCCAAAAGGTTGGCAGTATGAACCCTCCCAGAGGCACCTCAGAAGACAGGCCTGGCAATCTGCTTCTGAAAGGCCACAGCCTTGAAAATCCTATGGAGCCACTCTACTCTACACACATGGGGTCATCGTGAGTCAAAATCAACTCCACAGCAATTAACAACAACAATTAACCTAAGGTTGGCTGTTCAAACCCACCCAGTGACACCACAGAAGAAAGGCCAGGCAATCTGCTTCCATAAAAATTACAGCTAAGAAAACCCTATAGAGCAGTTCTATTCTGTAACACATGGGTTCCCCATGAGCTGAAATTGACTCGACAGCAAGGAGAAGGAAAAACAAACCCACAACAGGATACACATTCTTCTCAAGTTCACGTGGGACATTCACCAAGACAGATCATATTTTAGATCATAAAACAAACCTCCACACATTTAAAAGAATTGATATCATACAAAATATGTTCTGTGACAACAATTGCATATAACTAGAAATCAATAACAGAAAGATAACTGGAAATTGCCCAAACATTTGGAAATTAAAGAATATATTTGTAAACAATCCGTGTGCCAGAGAGGAGGTCTCAAGGAAAATTAGAAATATTTTGAACTGAATGAAGATAAAAGCACACCATGTCAGAATTTGTGGGGTGTAGCTAGAGTAATACTTGAAGGGAGATTTATAGCAATAAATGCTTATGTAAGAAAAGATAAAAGGTCTCAAATCAGTAATCTTAATGTGAACCTTAAGAAACTAGAAAAATTAGAGCAAAATAACCCCAGAAGCAAGAGTTAAGAAGGAAAATAAAGACCAGAAACCAACAACACTGAGAACAGAAAAACAGTAGAGAAACTCGATGGAACCAAAAGCTGGCCCTTAAAAAGATCAATAAAATTGATAAACTTCTAGCCAGATTACTGCCCCCTGCCCCATAAAAGAAAGAAAAGTTGAACACAAATTATAAATATCAGTAATTAGAGAGAGGATAACACTATAAACCTCAAAGACACTTAAAGAATAATAAGGGAACACCATGAACTATTCAATGCATGTATAATTGACAAGAAAACTAAAATGGGCCTATTCCTTGAAAGCCACAAACAACCAAATTCACCTAAGAAGAAATAATAACCCCAAGTCTAATAAAAACACTAGATTCATAGTTTAAAACCTCCTGAAAAGAAATCTCCAAGCCTAGATGGCTTCTCTGGCAAATTCTACTAAATATTTAAAGAACAAATACACCAATTCTGCATAATCTTTCCTAGAAAAATAGAAGAGGGAACACTTCCTAATTCATTTTATGAAGCCAGCATTACCCTGATACAAACACCAGAAAAAGAGAATATCCAATATTCCTTCATGCATATAGGCACAAAATTCCTCACCAAAATAGAAAATAGAATCCAATAATATATAAAAAGAATTACACACCATGATCAAGTGGAGTTTATCCTGAAATGCAAGCCTCGTTCAATATTTGAAAATCAATGTAATCCATCACATTAACAGATTTAAAAAAGAAGAAAAAAACTATATAATTGTATCAATTGTTGCACGAAAGGCATTTGACAAAATTCAACATCCATTTATGAATAAACTGTTGGCAAACTAGGAAGTAAAGGAAATTTCCTGAAGTCTATTGCGGTGTGATGGATCACTTTTGTGTGGCCTTTCTCGCCATGGTCTTGTAACTCCCACCCAAGTGATTGGGTGGGACTGTGCAGATAGGGTAATTGTGGTCCACCAAAGGGACTGGTCAGTTTTGCCATCCTGCTGGGCTTGAAATGAGCCACCCCAGAGGTGGGAGAGAGAGGATCCCACCACCACCAAGGAAGAACAGCCAAGAGAGGAGAGCACGTCCTTTGGACCCAGGATCCCTGTGTTGAGAAGCTCCTGGGACCCAGGAGACAGAGAGTGAGCTGTAACCTTTAAGACTGAGAGAAGTGGTGGCAGAGAAGCAGTGGCAGGAGAGATCAAGCAGTGGGCTTCCTGGCCCATGGATCAAAAAAGCTGAGGGTCTTTGGGCAGAGGCAGAGGGCCAGGGAGAGGTATGCCTGTGAGCACAGCTGGGAAGAGGCTGTCCTGATGAAAGAACTGTATCCTGAGAAATCCTGAACCTGAATGGTAACCTGTTACTTCCCTAATAAACCCTATAATTGTGAGTATTGTCTGTGAGTTCAGTGTGGCCATTGCAATGAATTATTGAACCCAGCAGACAAGTAGAGAGTGCCGTGGGAGGGACGGTTGGTGTCAGAATTGGTAAAGACAGTGGAGAAAGAGGCATGTCTGACTTCCGCCTTATAGGAGTCAGCCCTGGGCTGTGGATGGTGGCTGTCCTTTCCCCTTGTGAAGTGACAGGAGATCAGATACCACCGCCATGCCATTTTTACACCTATGAAGAGCATCTACAAAATAAAATAACTACAGCTAGCACCGTTTTTAATGATGAAAAACCAAAGGCCTTCTAATTACACCAGTTCTGACACTTTGGTCCTAACAAAGCAGTATCATGGATGTTAACGACATTTTTGCTAGCTATGTACCCACAAAGCCCCTTGATTTAAAAGACGTTTGCAGGTCAAATGCCCAGGCTGAAAGTTGTCTTCAAATCAACAGGTGGCTCAGATTTATTCACAGTACCATGGATACACACATACACACAACGCATGACCCACATCAACCCGAGTGGTATCCTCCTGGGAAGGATACCCCAGCCTCACACCTCAGATGACGTTGCCTGGCCCATGAGCTCACCACTGGGAATGACGTGGCCCCAGACAACATCACCCCTGCTCTAGAGATGACTTTGCCCCAGACCCTGAGACTGCTGACCCAGCGATGCCCATGGACTGCCTCACCTAAGTCATTGACAAACTGGGCATTCATTGTTTTCTTTCCTTTGCTATTATGGCTTCTGTGGTGTTTCTTGAACTTGCTGTTTGCTTAGCCAAGATTCTAGCTTACTTCTTTGCTAAAATGTACACTCCTACATTCTCATGTCTAAAAGGACATCTTGTAGAGGTTACTACTAGCTGCACCATTCGAACAACTAAAGGAAATCATTGCTTTACACAGAAGGCAACAGCCTCAGCTTGGCGAGTGCCTGGACCCCTGGAGAAAGGACTTCCCACTTCCGGTGCCCAGAGGCCTAATGAGGCGGGGGGCGGGGGGAGGTTGGCAGGTAGGGCGCAATGCCCTCAGCATCCTGTGTGTGCCCTGCTTGCTGTCTGAAGTGGGGCACCAATTAGCAGCTTCTATCAGCCATAACAGTTCCCATCGCCAGCTGTGAGAGATCATTCAGCAATTTAACACTAATTGCTCTAGGCATTATTTTCCGTACTTAGGCCCTTTCCGTGCCTTCTCCTGCTCCCTCTCCAGCTTTCCACCTAGACTTCCTTCCCTGCATCTCCAACCACAACCACACAACCACCTTTTCCCCTTGATTGCAAACAAATCCCGCTAACCTTTCTGTATACCTTACTGAACTATTGGTTCACACCATCCAACAATGTAACAGCTGGAGCTGCCACCTCAACACAAGAAATTGACCAAGATATTATTGTCATGAAAAGTATAACTCGTACCTTCAACACAGTCCACACTCCACCAAGACGTTGATAGAGGCCAAGGAAACATCAGATCTCTTTTCTTGGATAATGCCATGTGAAGAGAAAATTAAATATGGCCAGCCTACAAAGACTTCTACTTGCTTTCCTCCTTTTTACTACAATGAAAAAGTGTTTTCTATACTATACAGGGCAATGTATCCCTGCTCCCTGGGAGTTTCCTTCACCATTCAGGCCACTCAAATACCCAAGTACTCAAGTTCAAAATTGATGTCAAGACATCAAGGGGTCAGTTGCAATATAGAAATTTTTTTCCCCTTAAATGCTGTCTTGACCCTGTTTTGAGGCCCTGGCTGGAGGCTGGTCCCTTCCCCTTCCTGAGCAGCTGATTAAGCCCTCTCTCCAACCATCCTCACACTCCGGGGCCACTATGCACCCATCGTAATCATCCAGGGCGTGTGTCCAATGCCTAGGGGCAGCCCCTATGCCCAGGAGCCTACAGAATTATCAAAATACCCAAATTTAGGAAGTCCAGGAAACCTAGCCAACCCTGCCTGCTTGCATACATAAGCTGTCTTTCACAAATGCAGCTTGTTGTTGCCCTGCCCAGAGTGCAACCACCCGCTGGGCCCTGAATCCTTGTATGCTGTGTTCTCCCCAAGGACCAGTGAGTGTAACTAAATCTTTCAAACTTTCACGCAGGGCTTCAAACCAGTTTGTTCCTCCTGACACCTTACACCTCACACCTTATACCTCCTCACTCCCCCACAGCTTGGCTGTCTCCTGACCCTGCCCATCTCACCATTATGGAGAATTTGCATTTCCATCCCAGATATACCAAATACCAGAACCTACATTTTAACAAGATCCCCTGGTGATTCTTATGTATAACTTCCTGGGAACTTATTAGGAATGCAAATTCTTAGCAGGGGTTCAACCCGGAAAGAACCAGTTCCAAGTCCTGCTTTCACTCCCTCTTGAACTGTATCTGGATTTACCTTGCTTCATCCGATATAATATGATTAAAACACCCACACCTAGGCAGCTACCTGGCTAACCGACTGGAAGAGATCCATGTTTATGCCTATTCTCAAGAAAGGTGATCCAACTGAATATGGAAATTATCGAACAATATCATTAATACCACACACAAGTAGAGTTTTGCTGAAGAACATTCAAAAGCGGCTGTAGCAGTATACTGAAAGGGAGCTGCTAGAAATTCAAGCTGGATTCAGAAGAGGACGTGGAAGGAGGGATATCAATGCTGATGTCAGATGGATCCTGGCTGAAAGCAGAGAATACCAGAAAGATGTTTACCTGTGTTTTGTTGACTATGCAAAGACATTTGACTGTGGATCGTAACAAATGATGGATAACATTGCGAAGAACGGGAATTCCAGAACACTTAATTGTGCTCATGAGGAAACTGTACATAGATCAAGAAGCAGTTGTTCAGACAGAACAAGGGTATACTGTGTGGTTTAAAGTCAGGAAGGGTGTGCATCAGGGTTGTATCCTTTCACCATACTTATTCAATCTGTATGCTGAGCAAATAATCTGAGAAGCTGGACTATATGAAGAAGAAAGGGTCATCAGGATTGGAGGAAGACTCATCAACAACGTGCATTATGCAGATGACACAAACTTGCTTGCTGAAAATGAAGAGGACTTGAAGCACTTACTGATGAAGATCAAAGACTACAGCCTTCAGTATGGATTATGCCTCAACATAAAGAAAACAAAAATCCTCACAACTTGACCGATAAGCAACATCATGATAAACAGTGAAAAGATTGAAGTTGACAAGGATTTCATTTTACTTGGATCCACAACCAACGCCCATGGAAGCAGCAGTCAAGAAATCAAAAGACACATTGTACTGGACAAATCTGTTGTAAAAGACGTCTATATAGTGTTGAAAAGCAAAGATATCACCTTGAAGACCAAGGTACGCCTGACCCAAGCCATGGTGTTTTCAATCGCCTCAAAGGCATGTGTAAGTTGGATAATGAATAAGGAAGACCAAAGAAGAATGGATGCCTTTGAATTGTGGTGTTGGGGAAGAATACTGAATATACCATGGACTGCCAGAAGAATGAACAAATCTGTCTTGGAAGAAGTACAACCAGAATGCTCCTTAGAAGCAGGGATGGCGAGAGTATGTCTCACATATTTTGGACGTGTTATCAGGTGGGCTCAGTCCCTGGAGAAGTACATGGTGCTTAGTAAAGAAGAGGGTCAGCAAAAAAGAGGAAGACCCTCAATGAGATGGATTGACACAGTGACTGCAACAATGGGCTCAAGCATAACGATTGTGAGGACGGTGCAGGACTGGGCAGTGTTTCATTTTGTTGTGTGTTAGGTTGCTATGAGTTGGAACCGACTCGGTGGCACCTAACAACAACAGCAGTATTGAAGCCCTATTATTATTTGGGCTTTTTGTGATATGACCTGTAATTTTATTTTCCAGGTTTTTGTTTGTTTTGTTTTTAATCTTTTGTCAAACTTAGAAAGGCTTTCCCCTCCTCAGTTTTAAAAACTAATATTTCCCCATATTTTATTCTGGTTTATTTATATTTTTATTGAATTTTATTATTTTGGATAAGCAATACATTAACATGATTTAAAAATAAAAATGATACCAAAAAAAAATAAACATTGAGAAGTGTTTCTCTGGTCCTATTTCCAGTGACATCTCTCCCAGCTTCCTGCTCCATTTAGATAACCATATTTATCCATTTCTTGTGCAGCCTTTTAGTGATTTTTCTCATGTAAGTATACACAATTATGACTGTATATCTTTCACTTCCTTTCTTATGCTGTAGGTAGAAATTATTTGCAGTGTTCTGTACTTTGCTTTTAACATAACCTTATCTCCTAAGATCCTTCTACATGGGTGCATAGAGATCCTCCCCCTTCTTTTTACAGTTGTGTAACATCTCATTACCACAGTTTGGGTAACCAGCCCCTGTACTGATGGGCACTTGGGTTGTTTCTAGCCTTCTACTCTTACAAACAAAGTCTTTATGAATAACTGTGTCCATATGTCATATATGCAATGTACATTCCCAGAAGTGGTTTGCTGGGTCAGGTGGTGCTATGGACTGAATTGTGTCTCCAAAAACATATGTTGAAAGCCGACCTTTGTACCTGTGAATGCCATGCGGTTTGGAAATAAAAGCCTTCTTTTGTCTTGTTAATGAGTTCAGACCAGAGTAGGGTGGATTCTAAAGCTAATCCCTTCTGAATGGTGTCTTAGAAAAAGGGAAAATAAACATGGAGAGCCACACACAGGGGAAACAGACCATGTGAGGAACCATCTACAAGCTAAGGAATGCCCGGGGCTACCGACGAGGAGGGACCCTCCCCTAGAGCCCATGCCCTGACTTGCACTTCTAGCTCCTGAACTGTGAGACACTAGATGTGGGTTCTTTCAAGCCACCCTTTTGTAGTATTTTTTGCGGCAGCACTAGGTAGCCTAAGGTAAACGAGTCTGTACTTTGAGTAAATATGATATCGCCAGATCCTGCTTTGCATAGGGTTCTGTCTTTTTGTACTTCCTACACCAGTGTTTCTCAACTTTTTTTCCCCCGGTATGGTATCATAAAGAGAAAAACTTCAATTTTCCCTAATAAGAGAAATTAAATCCTAAGGAATAAGATTTTGTCGTATATGGTTGAGCTTTGGAAGCCCACCAACCATTGTAATATCTAAGGTCCGCCCCCCTGCCCCCCCAAACAAACAAAACCGCATCCTCCTTAGGGATGCATGCCCTACAGCACGATATGAACATGCCTGTTTCCCCCATTCTCACCAGGAGAGTGTTGTCAAGCTGCTGGTGTTTTCACCCTCTGAAGGTGAGAAATGGCTACTCACTGTAGCTTTTTTTTTTTAAACAGTTCTTTAAAGCCACCCATTTGTGGTATTTTTGTAGCAGCACTAGGCATTAAGGAATCATTGACATACAATAAACTACAGATATTTAAAGTGTGCAGTTAAATTTTAACACTTGTGCACACTGAAGCTGTCACCATGAGCGAGATAAGGAACATAGCCATTACCTCTAAAAGTTTCCTTGTGATCTTTTGTAATCTATCCACCCCTCCCTACCCCTGCCATACAAGACAGCCACTGGTCTGCTTTCTGTTACTACAGATTAGTTAGTATTTTTATAATCTTATATAAAAGTAATTATTATACAGTAATTATCCCCTTTTGTCTGACTTCTTTCACTCAACATAATTATTTTGAGATTCATCTATGTTGTTGAGGGTCTCTATAGTTCATTCCTTTTGTTGTTCCACTTTATGGAGATACCCCAATTTGTTTATCCGTTCAATCTGTTGATGGACGTATGGGTTGTTTCCAGTTTTTTGCTATTACAAGCAAAGCTATTATGAACATTTGCATACAAGTCTGTGTGGACATACACTTTCATTTCTCTTGGGTTGACTGGGTAGGAAATGCTGAACTATTTTCCAAAGGAGTCATACAATTCTACATTCCCACCAGCAGTTTGTAAGAGTTCCAGTTGTTCCACATCCTTGCCAACATTTTGTATGGTCAGCCTTTTTAATTCTAATAGATACCTAGTGGTATTTCATTTTGATTTTAGTTTTAAGTTCCCTAACAAATCTGTCTTGGAAGAAGTACAGTCAGAATGCTCCTTAGAAGCAAGGATGGCGAGACTTTGTCTCACATACTTTGGACATGTTGTCAGGAGGGATCAGTCCCTGGAGAAGGACATCATGTTTGGTAAAGTAGAGGGTCAGTGAAAAAGAGGAAGATCCTCAGTGAGATGGATTGACACAGTGGCTACAACAATGGGATCAACTGTAGGTAGCAACGATTCTGAGGATGGTGCAGGACTGGCAGTGTTTTGTTCAACTGTACATAGGGTTGCTCTGCGTCAAAACCAACTCAATGGCACCTAACAACAACAACAACAATGGCTAATGATGTTGAACATCTTTTCACGAATTCTTTTTGCTATTCTTCTGTCTTTTTCAGTGAAGTATGTGTTCAGATCTTCTTCCATTTTTTTTTATTGTAGAGTTTGTTTTCACTTAATTGAGGTTTGAGAGGTTGTTAGATATTTTAAATACAACTCCTTTATCAGACATATGATTTATTATCTTGTTAGGAGTTAGGCTGTTGCAGTTTGCTGCAGCTGCAGATGTCAGAGGCTAAAATTTCCTCTGGCGTCCTTGTTTTGTCTCTCCTCTTGTCTTTGGTTTCCCTAGAGACTCCTTAAATAGGGTCTGAGCCCTGTAGTTCTCCTCAGCTGTAGTCTTCTTTATTATACAGGAGCCCTACTGATATGATGGTAAGATGTAGAGGGAGGAAAAGCATTCTATGATCCTATGATCCTTTCTGATAGGACTCATTCTTACAGTAAGTGTGTTCTGGCTTGTGACTCTCAGCTTTTTCACCCCACCCCTTATGTAAGACAGGGAGGCTAGAGGGGGCTTGTCTTAGGCTACATTCTCTACAGAAGCAAAACCAGTGAAGCGTATAAATATGCATATATAGAGAGATTTATATCAAGGAAATGGCTCACATGCTTGTAGAGGCTGTAACTTCCCAAGTCAGTGGGGCAGGATAGAGGCTTCTCCTGATTCACGTAGCCATGAGTACTGGTGAACCCAAGGAGAGCAGAGTGATCCGGACTTATTTCAGAATGGTTACTTGTCCTCTCCCCCTGCTGGAAGCACCAGAGGATTTTTCTTGCCTCTTCACAGTGAGGACCTGGTGGGGCTCCTGAAGGCAAAACTCATGAAGTGTGGGAGACTCTCTAAGACTGCACTTCGTAGGTTTTTTATATCTTGAACTCCACCCTCTGTCTCCAGCAATTAGGCAATTAGTCTTCAGTATTCCTACCTGATGTCGGTTCCAGCAGTGGTTTCTGCTCCTGGTAAGCTGGAATTTTCTGTATCTGCTTGTATCTTCAGGTTTTGGCAGGAGGTTTGCCCTGTGATCTCAATTCTCTGATAGATGTAAGAAGAGTTGCTGATTTTCAGTTTATTAGCTTTTTTCTAGCTGGAAGGGTAAGTGTGATGACTCTTTACATATTGGATCAGGAAAACAAAAACCAGATATATGAATTGGAAATAATTTTTATTTTTTTGAAGCTAAAGTTTGTGGTTTGCCTTTTTATTCTCTTGATAGTGTCATTTGAAGAGCAAAAGTTCTTCATTTTGATCAAGTCCAATGTATGAATTTTTTCTTTTGTGGTTCTTTCTTTTGGTGTTGTATCTAATAAATCTTTGCCTAATCCAAGGTTATAAAGACGCAGCTGGCCCGATTTACTTTGCTGTGGTCTCCGTCTTGGTTTCCTGGAGCTGCCCAAACAGAATACCACAAAGTGGGCGTGCTTAAAGAACAGGAATTTACTGTGTCACACTTCTGGAGGTGGGGAGTCCGAATCAGGGTGTCGGCTGTGTTGATGCCTTCTGGGGATTCTGAGAGAAGAACGTCCCATGCTCCTCTCCTGCTTCTGGTGGCTCCCGGCGATCCTTGGCGTTCCTTGGCTGCTTGGAGATGCATTCGCCTCCGTCGTCACACGTGTCTCTGTTTCCCCATGTGTGTGACTCTGTCTTCCATGTCTGTCCTCCTCTTTCATAAATTGCCACGCAGAAGGGGTTAGGAGTGGGACCACCCTGCTCTGACGTGTCCTCATTAATTTAACCGGTCACATCACAAAGAAAAACCCAATTTCCCCAAACAAGGTCACATTCACAGGTGCAGATTTAGGACTTCAACAGATCTTTCTTGGGGATACAGTTCAACCCGTAACAGGTTCCAAGCTTGGTCTGCTTACCTGGCTAGGGTAGAAGGGCTGCATGGCCCCGGCTTCGCAGGTCAGTGGGCCTGTGGCACGGCCGGCTCTTGGGGAAACCTGGGCTGTCCAGCACAGTGATGCTTCTCCCGGCCCCACCCCAGGCTCTAACACTCTCCGTTTACTCCCTCAGTGAAAGTGACTGCCACATGGATGCCTGCAGAGTGCCCAAAGTACCGAGGCATTGTGGACCATATCTTTGGGGTGTTACTGTGCCAATTTCTCAGTGAGCCACAATGCCCCTCCTCGTGCAGGCCCCTTCCTAGCCCCTCCAGGGCCTGATTCATGGCAAGTAAAGAAGCAAGGGAAGTGGGGAGGGCCATGAAGAAAGAAAAGAATGGGATGGTGATGGGCACAGGCGAGCTCCAGTGAACTCCCAGGTCACTTGGCTGCCCCAGGTCAGGGGTCTTATCTGTGGTGTACTGGGATCCCTGCTTCTCAGTCCTCAGTTATCGTGAAAACTAAATGGCATGGTTGTTGTTGGGGTGGGGGGTGGGCAGGATGTGGAGGACAAAGGAGACAGTACAGATGCAGGTGGGATGGAGGCGAGGTGGAGCTGGGCACATGGTTGGGGTGGGTGTGGACCAGCCCTGGTGTTCTTCTCTGCAGGATGATCTACCCCAAAGCCCAGCTCCTCAAGCCCACGTGAGTAGGGACTTCTGTGAGAGCTGGGTGGGTCCCTGTCATACCTACCTCACACGTGCTCTCTGTCATGCTCTCCTTGCCTCCTGGGCTTCCCTTGGCCTTTTCCCTTTTCTTTATCTCACAGCTATAGGCATAAACAGGCGAATTAGTTCAGTGGGTTTGGTCCGACTCAAGGGGGTGATGGAAGGTGCCGGAATCAGAGGCAGGAGACCTGGCCTGAACCTGCTTCATCATTAGAAGCTGTGTGGCTGCCCACACCAGTGACAGACACTCTTCACATTTTCTCCTGGGGCAGGACGGCAGGATGCAGCGGTCTGGGCTGGATTCCCCTTGAGGTCTTTCCGTGGTACGAGTGTCTGGAAGACGGTGGTTCCAAAGCCCTTTCTGCACAGATGGCTTGTCTCCATCTCCAGGCCTCTTTACCCACTGCCCACATCAGGGCCCTGGCTTACACCTCCTGCTTCCACTGCCCCAGAGAGGGTACAGCAGCCTGTTGCCATGGTACCTAGAAAGCCAAGTGAAGCAGAGATCAGAGGAGCCAAGCTGTGTGTGCAAAAGGGCTCCTCCCAGCCTCACTGTACCCCAGAGCTTCAGTGTGGGAGGATGCTTAGTGACCACCTGATCAGTCCTCATTTTACGGGTGGGGAAACTGAAGCTCAGAGAGGTGAAGGAATCTACCTAAGGTCCTACAGCTGGTGAGGGGCCAGTCGGGAGGCAAGCCCAGGCCTGCCTGACAGACCGTGGGATCCAGCACAGGGCTGGTGCTCAGGGAAGCACCATGGTACGGCACCAAGCTTTCTCAGCCCGAGCCAGAGAAGCGGGAGGGGAGAGATGAGTTATTTGTTCTGTGGGGTCTCAGCCTCTGAGCTGGTAGTGGAGAGAACACTGAACTGAGAGTCAGGAGCCCCATGTCTACTCAAAGCCGACTACTGACCGCTGAGTCCCTTTCTACAAACCTTTCTCCCTGTGGCCGCCTTTCCCCGTCTGCTCTAGGGTGCTCTGGCTTGTCCACACAGGAGGACGGACGTGCTGGTCACCACTCCCTGGTTTGCCCCCATCATCTGGGACGGAACCTTTGACTCTGCCATCCTGGACATGCAGTTCAGAAACACCACCATGCGGCTGACTGTGTTTGCCGTCAGAAAGTAAGTGCTTGGGTGGTAGAGGAGGAAAAGGGAGAACAAGGAAGGGTCCTGGAGTGGGCGGGAGGCTCCTTCGTGCCGCCCTTTTCTGGTCCAGGTGCTGGCTCACCACAGAGGGAGGAGGCAGAGCGGCTCTGCAGTAGGTGGATGTGCTGGGATCTCCACAGCCCAGGTAGACCCTTGCTCAAACAGCAGCCCCTCTGCCCGAAGTCACCTGGCAGCTTCCTCTTCAGGGACGTGAGGCCAACGACAGGTGTCCCAGTCTGCATGCTGGGAGCTTCATCTAAGCACAGCCAATAAGGGTGCTCCCTACTTCATCCTAACCGGGAGGCAAACTGAGGCTTAGCCAGACACCAGAACCAACCAGTTATCCTCCCATCAGTTCCAACTCATGGTGACCCCATGTGTGTCAGAGTAGAACTGTGCTCCATAGGTTTTTCAATGGCTGATTTTTTGAGAGTAGATCATCAGGCCTTTCTGAAAGCCTGATGATCTACTTCCAAAAAAAGATCAAGTGCCTCTGGATGGACTCCAGTCTCCAACAAATCAGTTAGCAGCTGAATGTGTTAACAATTGCACCACCCAGGGACTCTGACTATAGCACACTTTCCCCTAAATATGTCGGTGTGCAAATCCTTAACTAGAATTCGGTGTATGTTTACGGTGTTCTTTCTCTGAAAGTTAAATGTACAGTGAAGAGCAATATCTTAGTTCTATGTTTGCTGAGTTTTCACAAACGCTTACAGCTGTGTAACAGAAATCCCTATCAACCCATAGGAAATCACCATCGTCCCCAGAAAGATCCCCTTGCCCCTTCCCAGTAGGTCCCTGCCCCTACTTCCCCAACGTCAACTACTGTTCTGATTTTTCTCCACCATGAGATGGTTTTTACCCACTGGGATCGTGAAGCCTGTACTCTTTTGTGGTAGCCTTCTCTCGCTTAGCATAATTATTTTGAGATTGGTCACGATTTTGCATGGATCAGTAGCCTTTCTTTTTTTTTTTTGCTGAGTAGTATCCCATTGTGTGGTATACTGCAGCTTGTTTATCCATTCCCCTTTTGATGGACACCTGGGTTTTTTCCAGTTTTGGCTATTATGAGTAAGCCTCTAGGAGTATTGTTGGACAAGTCTTTTGTGTGGGTATGTGTTACATTTATTCTTTGTTAAAGACTTAGGAGTGGCATTGCTCAGTCAAAGATTACAGGTATGTTTAGTGTTATTTAAAAAACAAAACAAAAACCATTGCCAGGCCTTTTTACAAGCTGACTGTAGCATTTTACATTTCCGCCAACAATACCTGGGAATTGTAGTTGCTCACATGCTTACCAACGTTTGCTCCCGTTAGTTGCCTGTAAACTTGTATACTTGTGTCTTTGTACACGTGTGTGAGTAGGCCTGTGGGGTATATGCCTGGAAGTGGAGTTGGGGGAAGGATATGCACATTCAAGACCTAGACAGAGTTTCTCACAGTGGCCTCCAAAAGGGTTAAAACAATTGACATTCCCATTAGCAGGCCATGAGAGTCCTTCATCCCAACACTCTCAGCTTCATTGAATTTTTCACTTACTCACTTGTTTAAAACATATTTATTGAACAGCTATTATGTGCCAGACGATGGGGAGAAGGCAGTCAGCAAAGCACATAAAGTCCCTGCTTTTGTGCAGCTATATTCTAGCCCAAAAAGACGGAAGAACAGGTAAACACATATGTTTAAAACGAAGGTGGAATAACGAGCTACAGAGTGACTTGTGTTATTATTTATTGAAGTATGTGTCTGCTCTTCTTTTTTCTTTTTTATTGAGTTATAGTTTTCACATAGGGAAATACACACATCTTAGCACAAGAGCTTGCTGAATTGTCACAATCTGCACACTTCTGCATGAGAACTTGCAGAAGGAGCTATAGAGCGCCTGCAGCCCACGGCTTGAATCAGCAGGTCTTCTCTTGGTGAATTGATTGTGAGCAGAAGAATGAAAGCTGTAGGGATGAGTGTTACAGGGAACGGCTACCAGGCAGAGGGAACAGAAAGTGCAAAGGGCCTGGAGCAGGTGTAGCCTGTGTGCTGATCATCAAGGAGTTGACTGCCAAGAGCAGAGGGATTGAGGAGAAGGGAAAGAGGTCAGAACCGACCGTGTAGGACCTGGTAGACCACTATAGGGCCTCAAATGGCTTTTTTTCTGTTCTTTTCTTAAGAGACACAAAGCTGTTGGAGGGTCTAGAGCTATGGAGTAACATTGGATATTATCAACTTTTTCAACTTTTGCAAACCTTATGGCTAAATGAAATATCCTGTTACTGTGAGTATTTGTTCAACACCAAGCAAATTTGAATGTCCTTGCATATGCCCAGTACAGTTGGGCCACATGGTCTGTAGTGAGTAGAATGGCTACCATTTTATGAGCCAGTTTCATCTAAGTCTCCTTCTTTTGCTGCTGTTCACTCTGTCTAACTCTCACCCTCTCTTTCCTGGTCTTAGGTACGTGGTCTTCCTGAAGCTGTTCCTGGAGACTGTAGAGAGAAGTACTTCAGGGTGGGACACAAGGTCAACTACTATGTCTTCACTGACCAACCAGCTGACATCCCGCATGTCCCCCTCCAGGAAGGCCGGCAGGTGGTGGTCCTCAATATCCGCAACTACACCAGCTGGCAGGACATGTCCATGCACCCATGGAGATGATCAGCAACTTCTCTGAGCAGCGCTTCCTGCATGAGGTGGACTACCTGGTGTGTTTAGACGTGGACATGAAGTTCAGTGACCACGTGGGCGTGGAGATCCTCTCCTCCTTGTTCGGCACTCTCCACCCTGGCTTCTTTGCTGCCTATCGCCAGGCCTTCACGTATGAACGCCGCCCATTGTCTCAGGCCTACATTCCAAGAGATGAAGGTGATTTCTACTAGGCTGGTGGCTTTATTGGGGGCTCAGTGCTAGAGGTGCACAGGCTCACCAAGGCCTGTCACCAGGTGGTGATGGTGGACCAAGCCAATCACATTGAGGCTGTGTGGCATGACGAGAGCCACCTGAACAAGTACCTGCTGTACCACAAGTCCACCAAGGTGCTCTCCCCCGAGTACCTGTGGGATGAGAGGATGCTGTGCAGACCATCTTTCCTCAGGAAACTGCAATACATGGCCATGCCCAAGAACCACCAAGCCATCCGGAGCCAATGAGACCACACTTTCTACATTAATTCTAAGGCTGGCAATAAATGTTAGTGGTGCTAGGATTTTGATAAGAGATTGGTCAAAGGTTCAGTAAAGTGAGTTCATTTTTTTCAATTTTCTTCTTCTGGAGTGGCTGCTACCACTCACCAAACAAACTGATACAGGACAGTTGGAAGAACTCTATAGTGAACACCCATAAGCCTATCACCCAGATTCTACCATTAACGTTTGGATGTTTTTGCTTCATCACATACCTTACTCATCTCTCCATTCCTCCACCCATCCATCAACCAACTAATTTTTTCTCTAGTTGATAATAAGTTGCAGATATCAATACATTTTACCATGAAATACTTCAGCATACATAATATGAATTAGAGTTCAATATTTGTCTAAAGTTGTTTTTGGGGGTAAAATTTACGAGTGAATATTCACTACACAGATCTGAAGTGTACCATTTGGTGAGTTTTGTCAACTGCATACCCTTGTGTACCACAAACTCCACTGAAATATAGACTTCAGCACTCCAGAAAGTTCCCTTTTATTCCCTTTCCAGTCAATCCCTGTTCCTGGCCCATACAGACAACCACTGTTTGGATATTTTTCCTACCATTTATTAAGCTTATCTGCTGAACTTGGGATTCGTTGATCTTCACAGAATGTGAGTGGAGCCCTGCTCTCTGACCTGCCAATCTTGGGTTCGCCGGCCCCTGCAGCTACATGAATCAGGAGAAAACTTGCGGTCTTGCCTGAAGGTCTTGGAATTCATCAACCTTCACAACCTGTGGGTGGGAGCCCTGCTCTCTGACCTGCTGATCTCAGGCTCACCAGCCTCTGTGGCTGCGTGAATTGGAAGAGGTCTCTACCCTGATCCAAGGACTTGGGAAGTTCTAGCCTCTACAATCATGTGAGCTGTTCCCTTGATATAAATCTCTTGCTATATATATTTAAACACTTTACTGGTTTTGCTTCTCTAGAGAACCCAGCCTAAGACAAGTATGTAAGGAAATATTAGAAGCTTCATAAGAAGTCAACCTGCTGGCCAACAGGTGTTGAGCAAGTGTTGAATTTAAAATGGTTGATACTGCATGAGGGACATAAAGGTCAACATTTGCTGTGGTCTCGACTAGTCTAACAATGTAGTAACTACTCTAAGACAAGAGGGGGGTAGCATCTTGTGATGGGGTCCAGCTGGATGCTATAATAAGCAATGCGTCTATGTTGTCCTCTGTGTTTTTGAGTGAGGACACCTAGAGAATTCCCAGAAATCTCGTAGACAAAAAGTGAAAAGTCTAAATTATAATTAGAAAATCTTAGAGCAGGAGTGTTAATTAATGCTTCTTTTAGTTGAGTGATGACTTTTTAGCCATCCTTGGAGAGCTGGAAGGAGTCAGGCTCAAAACTCTTTAGGTAATGGTAAAGTGGTTGAACCAGCAAAGAAAAGTTATCTATCCAAGGTCTAAAATATCTGCAAAGCCCTAGAAATCCTTGTGTTTCTTGTTAGTAGAGACAGGATAAGCAAAGATGGTCTCTTTTCTTTTTGGGTCTATAGTGACCCCTTTTGTTGAAATAATATATCCCAAATGCTTAGCAAAAAGTTGGGCTAACTAATTTTTCTCCAAAGGCTTTGTGACCTTCTCTGACCAAGTGTTGCAACATCAGGATACTATCGGTAAGACATGCCTGTTGAGAGTTAGAGTAGACCAGTAAATCATCCTCATATTGTGGTAATGTAGATCACTGAGTGAACTGGGAAGTCTGTAAATCTGCTTGTAAAATCTGAGAAAAATAGGTGTGGGACTCAATAAAACCTTGGGTCATGACAGTCCAGGTAAATTGTTGGTTGCCCTAAGTGAAGGCAAACAAATATTGACTGTCCTAAAGGACTGGAATGCTTAAAAAAAAAAAAAAAAAAAGTACCGCAAAGGTCAGCTACTGCAAAGTGAGTTGCTTCAAGGGGGACATTAGAGAGGAGCAAGTGAGGGTTGCAAACCACAGGGAATCCTGGAATTACTATGCAATTAATAGCACGCAAGTCTTGTAGAAATCTTCGGCCCCAATTGTTGAGATTCTTAACAGGGAAAACTGAAGTGTTGCAAGGACTGATGAAAAGGATTATTAAGCTTATAGCCATTGTTCTCGAATTATAGGAACAAGACCTTCCTTAGCTTCTCGTTTTAAAGGGTATTGAGAATTTTTAGGTAAGGGTTTAGAGGTAGCTATTTAAATTTTAATTGGTTCAGTTGATAGAAACCGACCAAGATCGGTAGAAGTAGTGGCCCATTAACTTTTAAGTACAGAAAAAAGACATTGCATAGATTGGATAAAGTAGGGGAATGACCTTCTTGTGGTGGTAAACCAAGTGCTTGTATTTAGCAATAGACTTCTTCCCTTAAAGTACCTGCTATCATAGAGTCTATATGTTGATTGGCTTCAGGTAATTCTAATAGCATTTCTCCCGATGTGAGATTTTTTTTTTTTTTTTTTGGCAATTCATTTGGATAATAGATCTCTTCCTAGTAAATTTCCTGGAGTATTTAAGCTGAGTAAAAATGCATACATGTCTTCTATAGGACCTAAAGAGACAGAAACAGGCCGGGAATGGGTTAAAATCTATTCTATATTAGTAATCCCAACGACTTTTGTTTTATTACTCTGGGACAAGGACTTTTGTAAGTATGTGGGGTTTGTTGAAGACAAGGTAACACCTGAGTCAATTAAAAATTTACATGGTTCTCATCTAATAACATGGCTGAAACTGGAGGACATTATGCTGAGTGAAATAAGTCAATCACAAAAGGACAAATATTGTATGAGACCTCTATTGTAAAAGCCCATGAAAAAGTTCACACACAAAATGTAACAATCTTTGTTGGCTACCAGGGATCGGAGGGGTGGGGGGGAAATACTAAATAGGCAATAGATAAGTGGTATCTTGGGTGAAGGGTAAGACAGTACACAACACAGGGGAAACTAGCACAAGTTGTACAAGGAAAGGTCATGGAAGCCCCACAGACACATCCAAACTCCCTGAGGGACTGAATTGCTGGGTGGAGGGCTGTGGGGACCATGGTCTCGGGGAACATCTAGCTCAACTGGCGTAACACAGCTTATAAAGACAATGCTCTACATTCTACCTTGGTGAGTAGTGTCTGGGGTCTTAAAAGCCTGTTAGTGGCCATCTAAGATACTCCACTGGTCTCATCCCTTCAGGAGCAAGGGAGAATGAAGAGAACAGGACACAAGGAAAAGACTAGTCCGAAGGACTAATTTTCCACAGCTACCAAGGCCTCCACCGGACTGAGTCCAGTACAGCTAGATGGTGCCCGGCTACCACCACTGACTGCTCTGACCAGGATCACAACAGAGGGTTCTGGACAGAGCTGGAGAAGGATGTAGAACAAAATTTTAACACACGCAAAAAAGTCCAGATTTACTGGCCTAAAGGAGACTGGAGAAACCCCGAGAGTATAGCCGCCAGACACCCTTTTAGCTCAGTGGTGAAGTTATCTCCAAGGTTCAGCATTCAGCCTGGAAGTGGACAGCCCCGTAAAACCAAATGAGACTAACGAGGTACAGGAGTCCAGTGACAAGGGCCAGAAAGCAGAAGGGTATAAGGAAGCTGGTGATAGGGAACCCAAGGTTGAGTAAGGATGTGTTGTGAGATTGTTAACCATTGTCATAGGGCAACATTTGTAGTAACTGTCAAATGAGAAACTATTTTGTTCTATAAGCCTTCATCTTAAGTGAGAATAACAGCACAATTGGAAGAGCGTAGTCAATGTCACTGAACTGTGCATGTAGCAATTTTTGAAAAGGTGTAACTTTGGCTATGTGTATTTTCACCAAAAAAAAGGTTGAGAAGTTAGAGGGTTGACATGTTGTGGGGTTGTTAACCAATGTCATAAAACAATACATATACTACTGTTTTATGAGAAACTATTTGTTGTATAAGCCTTCACCTGAAGTACAATGAAAAAAAAGAGAACAAATGCAGGATGTAAACCCTCAATTGCCCTGAACTATGACTTTGTCATACTGTGGTGGCTTGCGTGTTGCTGTGATACTGGAGACTTTGCCACTGGTAGTGCAAATACCAGCAGGGTCACCCTTGGTGGACAGGTTTCAGCAGAGCTTTCACAATAAGACAGACTAAGAAGAAGGACCTGGCCATCTACTTCTGAAAAGATTGACCAGTGAAAACCTTATGAATAGCAAGAGTCAAAATGAGAAGAAACAGCTGCAAATATCCATTAATAATCTGAATGTGGAATGTACAAAGTATTAATCTAGGAAAATTGGAAGTCATCAGAAATGAAATGGAACACATGAAGATCGATATCCTAGGCATTAGTGAGCTGAAATGGACTGGTATTGGCCATTTTGAATCAGACAATCATATGATCTACTGTGCCAGGAACGACAAATTGAAGAGGAATGGCATCACATTCATCATCAAAAAGAACATTTCAAGATCTATCCTGTTGTAGAACAAAATTCTAACTCACACACAAAAAAAACCAGACTTACTGGCCTGACAGAGACTGGAGAAACCCCAAGAGATGTTCCCCGAACCCTCTTTTAGCTCAGTAATGAAATCACTCCAGAAGTTTACCCTTTAGCTAAAGATTAGACAGGCCCATAAAACAAAACGAGGCTACACAGGCACACCACCAAGGGGCAAGGACTAGAAGGCAGGAGGGGACAGGAAAGCTGGTAATAGGGAACCCAAGGTCGAGAAGGGAGCGTGTTGACATGCGGTGGGGTTGTTAACCAATGTCTTAAAACAGTATGTGTACTAACTGTTTAATGAGAAACTAGTTTGTTCTGTAAACTTTCATCTAAAGTACAATAAAAAAGTAAAATAAAAAAAATTTACATGGTTCTTAATTCATTGGAATAGAAATTTCTCCCTGAGAGTTTAGTGTTCCCATAGGAAAAGCCCATGGTCTGTGCTTGGAGCTCCTTCATTCTATCTGCTTCTGGGCTACATCTAGTGTTAGGTGGCCCAGTTTATTTTTTAGTTTTAAACATTATCTTTTAGAATGTCCAGGTTTCTTACAGTAGTAACAAACAAGGGGCAAGTCACTTGGCCCAGTCTTAGACATATGTCTGGTGAACCTGTTTTGTGTGGGGAAATTGTTTTGAGGCTGGGTCTGTATCTGCTGTAATTGCAGGGCCATAAATTGATTTTATTTATCTTTAGTTTTCTTCTCAGCTTTCCGAGCCTGCTGTTTAATAGTTTGAGACAGCTTATTGGCTAGAGTGGCTAACTGCGAGGTGTTTTTATTTTCCCTTTCTAACTGGTGGCATTTGACCAGCTCAACAAGCTCCCGATGGAGGCCATTGAAAAGAAAGGGAATTGAAAGTAATATGGGATCTAGACTCTTCTAGCTTTAAACCACTTATTCTTGGAAAAGTTTAGACAAAAGGTCCCAGTAATCATAAATATTTTCATCTTCATTTTGTTTGCAACACTGAAACTTGGCACAACCTGTGTTTCAGGGGAAGACTTTTGGGATAGCGTCAGTAAGCTTTGTGACAATAGTTCCGATCTGTGCTATTCGTTCTATGCCAGGAACGTTAGCCTGGAGGTTAGGGATTCTGTAGGAGTTTTCCATCGGGCCTTTTCCAACCACGGTTGAGTGTCACCTGGCCCTATCAGCGAATTTATTAAATTATAAAAATCTGCCAGGCCAAGTTTGTAGGTATCAGCCAAGATTCTAAATTCTTGAGTGAATTTTTAAGGCCCTTTACAAGGGCTGGGAAATTCCTTAACAATGGCATGAAGTTCCACTTCTGACAAAAAACAAAAACAGAAACAAAAAAACCACCCATTGCGGTCGAGTGGATTCCGACTCATAGTGACCCTACAGGACAGAGTAGATTAGAACTGCCCCATAAGGTTTCCAAGGAGCAGCTGGTGGATTTGAACTGTCGAACTTTCAGTTAGCAGTCAAGCTCTTAACCAGTGCACCACCAGGGCTCAAAAGTAATGTGTGTGACTTCCGAGCCTCTTCAGGATATTTAATTTTAAAAAGGCATTTCACACCGGGTTTGACTTCTTCTAGAGCTTCCCTGGGATAATATGGAGGTTCAGTAAGGGGATTTTCTGTACAGTGGGTCGATAAGGAGGGGTACAGGGGAGTAACTGCAGGAAAAGGCATAGGGAAAGGTGGGGAGCTGGATGTCAGAGGCTGGGGTTGACCATGTTGGGAAAGAAAGTCACTTTGGGAAAGGTAGCCATTTTTATAATGGGAGCCATTTTGGGAAAAGGAAACATTTTGAGAAAGGGAACCATTTTGGGAAAGGGAGCCATTTTAAGTAAGGGAGTCATTTTGGGAAGGTAGGGTATAGGGGCTGCTGCCAGGTAGGTAGTCATTGAGGTTACAGAGCTCTGACACTGTAATTCTTTAATTTGTTTAGCTTGTTTTGAAACAGCCTCCTGCAAAGAGGCAGATTTATCATTATGGTTTCTTTTGGAATCTTCCAAGTAGCAACTTGGATTCCAACTCATAGTGACCCTGTAGGAGACAGAGTCGAACTGCCCCACAGGGTTTCCTAGGCACGCGACAACACATCATCCGCCCCTCCAGTGGGGCAGGTCTCCCCTCTGTGCCTCAAACTCCCCCCGTGAGTCCAAGAGGAATATGATGGAGTCCAGAGTGTCCTGTTCAGGGGAGTCTCTGATTCCCACCCCACCGCCCTTAACTTCCTGCTTACACAGAGCCTGAAGGTGAGAGCTTAGGGCCTTCTTGGGTTTTCTCTGAATACGTGCATAGCCATAGGCATGCAAATGGCCTTCTAGATTCCCAGGAATATGTTAGAGTTTTTCAAAGTTCTTATTCCCCAAAACTCCGCATTTCCTACCTTTCCTCTCAAGCTTTTTGGCTTGTCTACTATTTGTTACAATTATTATCCATTGTCCCAGGGTGCAGTGGCTAATACATTTGCCTTTAAATGTTTTTGACAAATACCTTGGGTAGCTATCTCCATCCTGGGAGAGTTTGAGTTAGGCAAAACAAAGTCTGCTCCACCAGGGTTAGAAACCTGTACTGGGACGTGGGCTACTGTCTTCAAGGTCGCTGATGAACTGGGGAGCTGTCTGGGGGATGGGTCCAGGGTAAGTTAAAGTGTCACAAAGCTCTCCTACAGAGATACAGCAGTTTTCTCTTGATTAAGCATCTTTCTAGTTGGTGGAAACTTTTTGCTAGTTTTTAGTGTTCTGGTAAAGATGATTGTCTTAGTCATCTAGTGCTGCTGTAACAGAAATACCACAAGGGGATGGCTTTAATAAAGAGAAGGCTATTCTTTCACAGCCTAGTAGGCTACAAGTCCAAATTCAGGGCATCAGCTCCAGGGGAATGCTTTCTCTATCAGCTCTGGAAGAAGGTCCCTGTCATCAATCTCCTCTTGGCCTAGGAGCTTCTCTGTACAGGAACCCTGGGTCCAAAGGACTCGTTTTGCTCCCAGCACTGCTTTCTTGGTGGTATGAGGTTCCCAACTCTGCTCCCTTCCCTTTCCTTTTATCTCTTATAAGACAAAAGGTGGTGCAGGCCACACCCCAGGGAAACTCCCTTTACTTTGGATCAGGGATGAGACCTGAGCAAGCGTGATACATCCCACCCTAATCCTCTTCAAAATAATCCAATCTTGCCTCATTAACCACAGGCATAGATTAGGATTTACAACATAACATATAGGAAAATCAATCACAAAATGGAGGACAACCACACCATACTGGAAATTATGGCCTATCCTTTATTCCCAAACACCGGACCATATAAAGTAGAGATACAATTCTCAGACTTTGCATATTTCTTTTTCTAGTATTTGCTATACTTTTGTCTGTGTTTAAGGTCTATGGACTAATAACTTTCCTTTGGTGAATGAATATTTTTGACGTTATTGCTTTGTGCATAACCCTTATTGTTTTTAAAGTAGTTTTGTTCTGTCAATTAGTTTTTATTAATTGATAAGACAAATTTGTGTAGTAAACCTTTGTGTGTTTTAACCTAAAATCATTGCTTTATATTTTTCTTATTAGTATTTTAATAATCATTAAGTTATTTGCTGAACTCATTATTGTTTACTCATACATGCCCTTCTTTAAATAAAGGACCATATTTTAGTTTCAAACCACGTGTCTGTCAGTTTGTCGTACTGTGGTGGCTTGCGTGTTGCTGTGATACTGGAAGCATTGCCACTGGTATTTCAAATACCAGCAAGGTAACATTTGGTTGACAGGTTTCAGTGGAGCTTCCAGACTAAGACAGACTAGGAAGAAGGACCTAGCCGTCTACTTCTGAAAAAAATTGTCCAGTAAAAACCTTATGAATAGCAGCAGAACATTGTCTGATATAGTGCCAGAAAATGAGTCCCTCAGGTTGGAAGGCACTCAAAATACAACCGGGGAAGAGCCGCTTCCTCAAAGCAGAGTCAACTTTAATGATGTAAATGGAGTCAAGCAATGAATAAAGAAGATCAAAGAAGAATTGACGCCTTTGAATTAGCATGTTGGTGAACAATACTGAATATACCATGGAATGCCAGAAGAACGAACAAAATGTGTCCTGGAAAAAGTACATCCGGAATGCTCTTTGGAAGCGAGGATGATGAGACTTTGTCTCACGTACTTTGGACATGTTGTCAGGAGGGACCGATACCTGGAGGAGGACATCATGCTTAATAAAGTAGAGGGTCAGTGAAAAAGAGGAAGACTCCAATGAGATGGACTGACACAGTGGCTGCAACAATGGGCTCGAGCATAACAATGATTGTGAGGCTGGCACAGGACTGGGCACTGTTTCATTCTATTGTACATAGGATTCCTATGAAACTGCCTCGACGGCACCTAGCAACAACAACAATATTTTAGTTTCTCAGTCATTTGTATGCTAGTTGCTCTTGTTTATTTCTTCTGGGCAATGTTCCTCCATTATGAAGCCTTTCTTAAGTTCTTTGTTACTGTGCCTTATAATAACCACTGAGGCCTAAAAAGAGAACTTTTTTTTCAGATTGGCTCAATTAATAACAAACACCTCCTGTTGCCCTTAAATTAACACCACTGGACAAATGGAAAAAGACATTCATAAAATACTTCAACAAACAGTTTGACTTCACACCATTCTTCCTATGGCTGTAACTTCTTTTTCTGGTTACTTACCAAAGGAATAGAGTCATGGCTGAGAATGTTATTACAAACTGGATTGATTATCCAAATATTGATTGTGATTGTTATTAGAATTGTTAAGTGTGTTTTAAATTGCATATCCAAATTAAGAAGTTTACGACCACTGGAACAACTTATGTACATTGACTCCACTCACTTTTATAACCTAGTGGATGGATCCTGCACCCTCTATTAGCTTCAATGAAAAGTCAGGTATTCCTTCAATTTGGCCTAGGTCTCTGAGTCACTACCCTCCCAGGTAACAAAATCCAGACAAGACACACAGTGAAGAACCTGATAATATCCAACTAAGTAGCTAAGTCATGAGTTTAAAGGCCTGAAGCAGGACAGGCCACCATCTAATATATACAGACCATGCTAAAGGGCCCATATTAAGATCACTGAAGACGGCTGCTCGATCATAGGATGGTGAAGAAACCCAGAGCTGCCAGGTAACTAAAGTACCAGTGATCCCCTGCTATGGAGAAAAAGACTCAACATCAGAAATAAGATAGGTATAAACCATGAAGTTTGAGCCACCACCTAGGAGCAACATATCGAGAACCCGTGTAGAAGAAAGCATGCCCATAAGTATTATCAAACAATGTTCTTTTAAATCCTTGATCAAAATGAGGGAATGATATGTTGTTGTTGTTAGGTGCCTTCTAATTGGCTCCAACTCATAGCGACCCTATGAACAACAGAACAGAACACTGCCCAGTCCTGTGCCGTCCTCAAAATCATTATTATGCTTGAGCCTATTGTTGCAGCCACTGTGTCAATCCAGCTCATTGAGGGCCTTCCTCTTTTTCACTGACCTTCTACTTTACCAAGCATGATGTCCTTCTCCAGGGACTAGTCTCTTCTGACAACATGTCCAAAGTATAGAAGACGTAGTCTTGCCATCCTTGCTTCTAAGGAGTATTCTGGTTGTACTTCTTCCAAGACAGACCTGTTTGTTCTCTTGGCAGTCCATGGTATATTTAATATTCCTCACCAATACTACAATTCAAAACCCTCAATTCTTCTTCTTCTTCCTTATGCATTGTCCAGCTTTCACATGCATATGAGGTGATTGAAAATACCATGGCTTGGATCAGGCGCACCTTAGTCTTCAAGGTGACATCTTTGCTTTTCAGCACTTTAAAGAGGTCGTTTTCAGCAGATTTGCCCATTGCAACACGTCTTTTGATTTCTTGGCTCTCCTTCCATGGGTGTTGACTGTGGATCCAAGTAAAATGAAATCCTTGACAACTTCAATCTTTTCTCCATTTATCATGATGTTGCTTATTGGTTCAGTTGTAAGGATTTTTGTTTTCTTTATGTTGAGGTGTAATCCATACTGAAGGTTGTGGTCTTTGATCTTCATCAGCAAGTCCTTCAAGTCCTCTTCACTTTCAGCAAGCAAGGTTGTGTCACCTGCATATCACCGGTTGTTAATGAGTCTTCCTCTAATCCTGATGCCCCGTTCTTTTTTGTATAGTCCAGCTTCTTGGATTCTTTGCTCAGCATACCGATTGAATAGGTATGGTGAAAGGATACAACCCTGACTCACACCTTTCCTAACTTTAAACCACAAACTATCCTGTTGTTCTGTCCAAGCAACTGCCTCTTGATCTATGTACAGGTTCCTAAAGAGCACAATTAAGTGTTCTGGAATTCTCATTCTTCACAATGTTGTCCATAATTTGTTATGATCCACACAGTCGAATGCCTTAGCATAGACAACAAAACACAGGTAAACATCTTTCTGGTATTCTCTGCTTTCAGCCAGGATCCATCTGACATTAGCAGTGATATCCCTGGTTCCACATCCTCTTCTGAATCTGGCCGGAATTTCTGGCAGTACCCTGTTGATACACTGCTGCAGCGGCTTTTGAATGCTCTTCAGCAAAATTTTACTTGCGTGTGATATTAATGATGTTGTTCGATAATTTCCACATTTGGTTGGATCACCTTTCTTGGGAATAGGCATAAATATGGATCTCTTCCAGTCGGTTGGCCAGGTAGCTCTCTTCCAAATTTCTTGGCATAGACGAGTGAGCACTTCCAGCACTGCATCCATTTGTTGAAACATCTCAATTGATATTCTGTCAATCCCTGGAGCCTTGTTTTTCACCAATGCCTTCAGTGCAGCTTGGACTTCTTCCTTCAGCACCATTGGTTCCTAATCATATGCTACCTGTTGAAAGGGCTGAACCTCGACCAACTATTTTTGGTATAATGACTCTGTGCATTCCGTCCATCTTCTTTTGATGGTTCCTGCATCGTTTAATATTTTTCTCATAAAATCCTTCACTATTGCAACTCGAGGCTTAAGTTTTTTCCTCAGTTCTTTCAGCTTGAGGAATGCCGAGTGTGTTCTTCCGTTTTGGTTTCCTATCTCCAGCTCTTTGCGCCTGTCATTATAATGCTTTACTTTGTCTTCTTGAGCTACCCTTTGAAATCTTCTGTTCAGTTCTTTTACTTCTTCATTTCTTCCTTTTGCTTTAGCTACTTGACATTCAAAAGCAAGTTTCAGAGTCTCTTCTGACATCCATTTTGGTCTTTTCTTTCTTTCCTGTCTTTTTAATGACCTCTTGCTTTCTTCATGTATGACTTCTTTGATGTTATTCCTCAACTTGTCTGGTCTTTGGTCATTATTGTTCAGTGGGTCAAATCTGTTCTTGAGAAGGTCTCTCAATTCAAGTGGGGTATACTCAAGGTTGTACTTTGGCTGTCTTGGACTCGTTCTAATTTTCTTCAGTTGCAACTTGAATTTGCATATGAGCAGTTGATGCTCTGTTCTGCGGTCAGCCCCTGGCGTTGTTCTCACTGATGATATAGAGCTTTTCCATTGTCTTTTTCCACAGATGTAGTCGATTTGATTCCTGTGTATTCCACCTGGTGAGGCCCATGTATAGTCACCGTTTATGTTGTTGAAAAAAAGGTATTCGCAATGCAGAATTCGTTGGTCTTGAAAAATTCTATCATGTGATCTCCAGCATCTTTGTATTACCAAGGCCATATTTTCCAACTACCGATTCTTCTTCTTTATTTCCAACTTCAGCATTCCAATTACCAGTAATTATCAATGCATCCTGATTGCATGTTCGATCAATTTCAAACTGCAGAAGCTGGTAAAAATCTTCAGTTTCTTCATCTTTAGCCTTAGTGGTTGGTGCATAAATTTGAATAATAGTCATATTAACTGGCCTTCCTTGTAGGCGTATGTATATTGTCCTATCACTGACAGCGCTGTACTTTAGGATAGATCTTGAAATCTTCTTTTTGGTTATGAATGCAACACCATTTGTCTTCAAGTTGTCATTCCCGGCATAGTAGACCATATGATTGTTGGATAATGGCCAATACCAGTCCATTTCAGCTCACTAACGCCTAGGATATCAATGTTTATGCGTTCCTTTTCATTTTTGATGATTTCCAATTTTCCTAGATTCATACTTCGGACATTCCACTTTCCAATTATTATGTTTGCAGCTATTTCTTCTCATTTTGAGTTGTGCCACTTCATGAAATGAAGGTCCCAAAATCTTGACTCCATCCATGTCATTAAGGTCGGCTCTACTTTGAGGAGGCAGCTCTTCCCCAGTTGTCTTTTGAGTGCCTTCCAACCTGGGGGGCTCATCTTCTGACACTGTATCAGACAATGTTCTGCCGCTATTCATAAGACTTTCACTGGCTAATTCTTTTCAGAAGTAGACTGTCAGGTCGTTCTTCCTAGTCTGTCTTAGTCTGGAAGCTCAGCTGTGTCCTGAGGCAATCTCTTGAGATATAAAAGAGAGAAGTGAGCTGAGAGACTCGGGAACCTCATACCACCAAGAAAGCAGTGCTGGGAGCAGAGCACGTCCTTTGGACCTGGGGTCCCTGGGTGGAGAAGCTCCTAGTCCAGGGGAACATTGATGAGAAGGCCAACAGAACAGAAAGCCTTCCCCTTGAGCTGACACCTTGAATTTGGACACTTAGGCTACTATACTGTGAAGAAATAAATTTCTCTTTGTTAAAGCCATCCACTTGGGGCATTTCAGTTATAACAGCGCTAAGTGACTAAGACAGGTACCTTATCTTAACCAACAAAGAGGCTATGCTATGAGAAAGTTATACTCTCAAAAGGAGTGTATTGCAATTCCCTTGTGACTGACCTGAGAACTCCTTGCAAGTCACTAAGCCAAGAATAAATGCTGCTTAGTCATTCTCAAGGAAACTTCCCCATAGTAACTGAATGGTATCTAGTCAACAGACTCCTTAAACCAATCGTGTATTCCCATATGTTATGTTTCCCACCTTTGACAATGATGTATTAATGAATAATCAGATTTTTTTCTTAAATTCATTTCCTTCTGTAATATTATATTAGAAACTCCCTAATTGTGATTCAGTGGATTCTGTTAGTCTCTTGTGCCCAGTGCACACCAGCAGATCCCTCGTTGCAATTATTGTCTTTGCCTTGGCTTAATAAAAATCTCTTTTGATTAAACTTGATTCTGGAGTCTTTTTCCCCTAAGGCACCCTTCATGTGGGGTTCTGTCTTTTTGTACTTCTTACAGCAGTGCTTCTCACCTTTTTCTTCCCCAGTATGGCACAAGAAAGGAGTCCCAGTGGCACAGTGGCTAAAGCACTCAACTGCTAACCAAAAGGTTGGTGGTTCAATCCACCAGCCGCTCTGAAGGAGGAAGATGTGGCAGTCCACTTCCATAAAGATTACAACCTTGGAAACCCTATGGGGCAGTTCTACTCTGTCCTATAGGGTTGTTATGAGTTAGAGTCAACACCACAGCAATGGGTTTTGTTTGTTTTTTAAAATATTTACAGAAGCAGAGCTGAGCCACTGGGTGTGTTCAAACCACCAACCTTTGGGTTAGCAGCCAAGGACTTACATATACTCACACACACACAGAAAGCAGAAGGCGAAAGGAAGTTTTAGGGACAAATCAGAGCAACAACGTGGCCATAGCCACATGGATGGGCTCCTTGCCAGATGAACACAGAACACGTTGTCTACTTTTTGCTTGATTCCAGTTCCATCTGCTCTGCCCTACCTACAGGCCTGCCCTTGTAACTTTTGTCCCATAAGAGTCATTAGTGAGCTCTGTCCCCTCCTCTGCTGGTCACCTCTCCCTGTTATTCTTCAGCTACTCCGTGCCACTCAGGTGTTCCTCACCCTAACTCCAGCTGCTACCAACCTTGCCCTACTCTGCACGATCAGCCCGCAGTTGCACACATAGGCATCCCTTTCCCATGTCCTGCTGCCCCAGGCTCGAGGTGCAGTGGAGGCTCCTCACTCACAGACCCATTCCCAGGCCCTTCAAAGGCCAAGGTACCCTTGGGATGCTGAGCAGAAAGGAACCAGTTGTTCATCCTCAGTGTCTGGGGCAATATTTGGGGCTGGATGGGTGCAGGACCTGGAGACCAAAGGGGAGGAGAAAAGGCCCAGGCTCCTCCTGTCCTGTTTTCTACCCCCGCCTTGGCCTGGTGGGATGCGCCCCACCTTCCCTCCCTCTCAGGTGCACCATTTTCAATTTCTAAGTGGGGCCCATGGACCCTGACATACCCATACCCTAGATGGGCCTCCGGGCACCTGGGTACCTCCCTTAAAGATGAAGGTGATGATCTTTCAGAAGCAACTGCCACCAATGCCTTTATTTAAGCTCATCTTCAGCCGGGTGTCTCAGAAATCTCTGGGACCAGAAACTCTCCCTCTAGGGTGTCCCCACTCCATGCATCCATGGTAATGTTACAGCAGTAACGTGGATTGGAGCCGCCTGCCTCAATAGTCAATTCTGAGGGTGAGGTAAGCAGCAAGAATTTTATTACATATTGATATATAAGAGACAGACGGGAATAGATTCCTCCAAAAACCCATCTCCCCTACTGGAGATTGGCTGAAGGCTTTCTAGGGACAAGATTATGGATCCTAGAAGTTTGTGTTAGTTCCCCTTGGAGGTAGCCACATCTCAGATGAGTTCATCTTTTACTGGTATTCTTGAGGGTTATCTGGAGACTTCCTGGTTTTCTTGTTGCAAGATGGGTACTTTGTTTGGTTTTTCATTCCTGGATCATTATTACTTGTTTTCCACCCTCCAAGGAGGAAAATTGGTTAATCTTAAACTTTTTATAGAAACTGGAACGAGGGGAAAAACAAGATAATGAGACAATGTGGGGGTTAGCAATGGGGAGTAGTAATAGTGAGCCAGACCTATGCAGCCTCTTCCAGTAAGATCTGGGAAGTGTCCGTGACCTGGGGTGGTGGATGGGGAGGCCCTGTGTCAGCTGTGGTGGGAAGGTAGCTCCATGTTGGGGGCACAGGTGAGGCACAGGGAGTAGGGAGGGTGAGCTAGGCTTGGAGAGGTCAGCAGGGGCCAAGCCTCCTGGGTTGGGGCTAAGCAAGGTCAGGTGACCCTAATAGCTGGAGGTGTGGGGTAAAATACTGGTGTTATGCTGGCTAATAATGGGATCTCAATAGCCAGTCTCGGGAACTGGCAGACATATCTGAGTCTTGTTGTTAGGAGTCCTGTCCTGCCATCCTCCAAGATCTGGGCAAACCGGAAATTTGCTGAGGCTCTTCCCTGCACAGAGGGGAAGGTGGGGATCCTGGGAAGGCTGCCTTTTTTCTGCAGGTACTCCCACTTGAGACTTCTGTCTGCGCTGTGCTGCCCTGCCCGCTGCTGCCCAGCTGCTCTTCACTCCCATCCTGGGTGTGGGTCCTCTGAGGAGTCATGGCCCCGAGAAGTGGGTACAGGGATGAGAGTTCCAGGAAGAGGGCCGTGGGTGCCACCATCTGGGCAAGACCCTGAGGGGGCTGGACACATGGAGGAGAGGGACAGCTGAATGGAGGCAAAGGTCTGGGTACCTGTATTTGCTGTATGTGGTTTTGTGGCAGAGGTTATGAAGATGCCAGGGAAGTAGGACAGAAGGTTGTGAACATGGTGGTGTTAGGGCAGCTGGCTGGCCCATGGGGAACACACCCCTGATTTGACATACAAAGCTGAGGTAGCAGAGCCTCCCAGCCTGTTTGCCTGCATCTTGGATGGGTGGAAGGTCCACTCCACAGCTGTCCTCTTTCTGGGCTTCTTCTTTTCTCTACTTGTTTGGGTTCCGTGGTCTGTGGGGGGTCAGAGGCTTTCCAAGAAGCTCAGGCACAATGGTGCTTTGGGCCAGTCCTGGGCACCTGCTCTGGGAGACGGAAGGGCAGGAGGGAAATGAGCCGAGGGGAGAGGAGCCCCCGTGGGCGGGCAGAGATGGCCCACAGCAAGGAAATAGCTAGCCTGAGGGGACATTTTGAGCCGGACAGGAGGGCAGGGGGAGGGGCCAGAGAGCAGGGTATCAAATGGGACCCAGGAAAGGGGAGAGGAAAGCCCAATCAGTGCACTTTGGTCAGGACCATGGGGCCGGCTCCACATTCCGGGCGGTGATTGTGATGTACAGTCCTGTTTGACCATCATAAGCTTAAGGTTGGATGGCCAGTAAGTGGATAGTTGCCAAGTCCAGAAGTCTGCAGAGGTTAAGGCTGGAGACATCACTTGGGGAGTCATCAGCAGAGAGCTGATATTTAATGCAACGGTACAGGTGGGAACACTGGGGAGCGAGTGCAGGTACGGAAGAGACTCTAGCACCAGGCTGGGAGCTTCCAATGTATGTGTGTCAGGAGGAGGAACAGCCAGCAAAAGCAAATGGGCAGGTGCTGCCAGGAGGTGGGAAGTCAACCTGCAGAGAGTGGAGTATGGAGGCTGAAGTGAGGAAGTACTTGCAGAAAATGTGTGGTCAACTGTGTCAAAGGCAGCTGGTGGGCCAAGTAAGGTGAGGACAGAGGAGAGGACAGGGAGTCAGGAGTGCCAACGTCCCTGACCCCCTTGCTTAGGGGAGTGGTGGCGGTAGGGGTGAAAACTTCATCAGGGAGGACTGAGAAAGCATGGGAGAAGCGTCGGTGAGTGAGCATCGATGACCTTTTCAAGGAGATTTTCTACAAAGGGAAGGTGAGAAATGGGAGGGAACTGGAGGGGGAAATGTCAAGAGGAAAATATGAATCATATGCAAACATCTCATTTGGCTTCATTCCTCTTATTTGCTCTGATCATGACAAGGATCCCTGGTGGGCAGTGGTTAAGCATTGGCTGCTAACTGAAAGGTCAGCGATTTGAACCCACCAGCCGCTCCTTGGGAGAAAGATGAGGCAACCTAGTTCTGTAAAGATTACTGCCTTGGAAACCCTATGGAGCAGTTCTACTCTGTCCTAAAGAGTTGTTATGTGTATCTCTCACTTCCTTTCTTATATTACAGTAAAGTATTATTTGCAGTGTTCTGTACTTTGCTTTTAACATAACCTTATCTCCTAAGATCCTTCTACATGGGTGCATAGAGATCCTCCCCCTTCTTTTTACAGTTGTGTAACATCTCATTACCACAGTTTGGGTAACCAGCCCCTGTACTGATGGGCACTTGGGTTGTTTCTAGCCTTCTACTCTTACAAACAAAGTCTTTATGAATAACTGTGTCCATATGTCATATATGCAATGTACATTCCCAGAAGTGGTTTGCTGGGTCAGGTGGTGCTACGGACTGAATTGTGTCTCCAAAAACATATGTTGAAAGCCGACCTTTGTACCTGTGAATGCCATGCGGTTTGGAAATAAAAGCCTTCATTTGTCTTGTTAATGAGTTCAGACCAGAGTAGGGTGGATCCTAAAGCTAATCCCTTCTGAATGGTGTCTTAGAAAAAGGGAAAATAAACATGGAGAGCCACACACAGGGGAAACAGACCATGTGAGGAACCATCTACAAGCTAAGGAATGCCCGGGGCTACCGACGAGGAGGGACCCTCCCCTAGAGCCCATGCCCTGACTGGCACTTCTAGCTCCTGAACTGTGAGACACTAGATGTGGGTTCTTTCAAGCCACCCTTTTGTAGTATTTTTTGCGGCAGCACTAGGTAGCCTAAGGTAAACGAGTCTGTACTTTGAGTAAATATGATATCGCCAGATCCTGCTTTGCATAGGGTTCTGTCTTTTTGTACTTCCTACACCAGTGTTTCTCAACTTTTTTTCCCCCGGTATGGTATCATAAAGAGAAAACTTCAATTTTCCCTAATAAGAGAAATTAAATCCTAAGGAATAAGATTTTGTCGTATATGGTTGAGCTTTGGAAGCCCACCAACCATTGTAATATCTAAGGTCCGCCCCCCTGCCCCCCCAAACAAACAAAACCGCATCCTCCTTAGGGATGCATGCCCTACAGCACGATATGAACATGCCTGTTTCCCCCATTCTCACCAGGAGAGTGTTGTCAAGCTGCTGGTGTTTTCACCCTCTGAAGGTGAGAAATGGCTACTCACTGTAGCTTTTTTTTTTTAAACAGTTCTTTAAAGCCACCCATTTGTGGTATTTTTGTAGCAGCACTAGGCATTAAGGAATCATTGACATACAATAAACTACAGATATTTAAAGTGTGCAGTTAAATTTTAACACTTGTGCACACTGAAGCTGTCACCATGAGCGAGATAAGGAACATAGCCATTACCTCTAAAAGTTTCCTTGTGATCTTTTGTAATCTATCCACCCCTCCCTACCCCTGCCATACAAGACAGCCACTGGTCTGCTTTCTGTTACTACAGATTAGTTAGTATTTTTATAATCTTATATAAAAGTAATTATTATACAGTAATTATCCCCTTTTGTCTGACTTCTTTCACTCAACATAATTATTTTGAGATTCATCTATGTTGTTGAGGGTCTCTATAGTTCATTCCTTTTGTTGTTCCACTTTATGGAGATACCCCAATTTGTTTATCCGTTCAATCTGTTGATGGACGTATGGGTTGTTTCCAGTTTTTGGCTATTACAAGCGAAGCTATTGTCTGATGTTTGTTCTCAGATCAAAAGACTCTGTTTAATAATTCTTGTAAGTCTGGTTTGGTTTTTACATAGTCCCTTAACTTCTGTTTATCTGGAAATGTCCTAATTTCACCATCATATATGAACGAGAGTTTTGCAGGATATATTATTCTTGGCTGGCAATTTTTTCTTTCAAGGTTTTATATATGTCATCCCATTGTCTTCTTGCCTGCATGGTTTCTGCTAAATAATCTGAGCTTAGTCTTATTGTTTCTCTTCTGTATGTGACTTTTTGTTTTTCTCAAGCTGCTCTCAGGATTCTTTGCTTGTCTTTGGTTTTAGCTAGTGTGATTATGACATGCCTTGGTGATTTTCTTTTGGGGTCTATCCTATATGAGGTTCATTGAGACTCTTGAATAGTTACCTTTTCATCTTTCATGATATTGGGGAAATTTTCTGTCAGCAGTTCTTCAATGATCCTCTCTGTGTTTTCTGTTTTCTCCCCTGTTCTGGAACTCCAATCACTCTCATATTTTTGCTTTTGATTGTATACCACATAACTCTCAGGGTCTCTTCATTTTTCTTTGTTCTTTTTTCTGAGTTTTCCTCAAACAGAGTTGTATCCAAGTGTTTGTCTTCAATTCCACTGATCCTGTCTTTCATCATTTCAAACCTGCTCCTCAGCCCTTCTATGACACTGTCCATTCTGAAATCTTGTTGTTTATCTTTTGGATTTCTAATTGTTGTTTTTGTATGATTTCTAGTTGTGAATTTATTTTAGCATTTTGTTCCTGTATTATTTTCTTGAATTCTTCCTTTTTTGTCTGTATTTTCCATGAATGTGTCTGCCTTTTCCATGAATTTTCCTATTTTTTCCTCATTTTTGTCTGCTTTTGCAACTCTTGGATAGTTCTTAATATTGGAGATTTGAATTCCCTATCAGATAGTTCTAGTGTTTTTCTTCTACTGGAAGGTCATCTGGTGTTTTATTTTGGACGCCTGCTGGAACCATCCTGTCCTGTGTTTGTAAATTTTTTGATATTGTCTGCCATCTTCAGGACATTCAGTAGTTATTTTCCTCTTTTATTGATTTCAGATTTGTTTGTTTCATCCTTTTTTTGTTTTATTTGGTTATGTCTGAGCAGGCAGAGAGTTCTTTGTTCTTTGCTCCTCTGAGGGCATGATACTTTTCACTTTTTTCTCCAATGGGCAGGGTCAGTTGCTCAGGTATTGTACAGCAGGGCAGGTCCAGCTGAAGGCGAGTTGCTGGTATGGGTTGTTTGTGGCATGTACTAGGACCAACAGGGTGGGCCAGGAATCAGTGCAGGGTAGGTTCCCATAGGCATTGCCTGTGCTCCTTGGGGGTGTGATGTTCAGCACATGGTGCACATAGGCAGGAAGGGGGGGGGGGATTGTCATATGTGGAGCTACGATGGGTATGGGGAGAGAAGAGAGGAACAGAAGCCAAAGATATACAAACAAACAAAAAAGAGTGCTAAGGGAGCTTGCAATTGGAGTGGAGAAAGAGACACTGAGAAATGGAGAAAAACAAAAAGAAAAAGGATATAAGAAAAAAATGAATAAATAAAAATTAGGAAAAAAGAAAAAGAAAAGCCTCCAGGGCTCCCACTGGTGCGGCTTTGAAGACTGGGGAAGTTGCTCCCAGGCTGTAAAGTACAGCCTGGATAGATGGAGTAGAGGTGTCACACAGTGACAGGTATTCAAGAGACAGGAAGAGAAGGTAAGTATAGAGACACAAGACACTGAGAAATGAAGAAAGACAAAAATGAAAAAAGAGAGAAAAGAAAACAAAACAAAGAAACAAACAAACAAAAAAACCCAGAAAAAGCAAATAAATAAAAACAAAAAACAACCAAAAAAGCCCAAGAAAAAAGAAATGCCCCCAGAGAGCCCACTGCACATCTGTGCAGAGTAAGAGAGTGGTCCCCACGCTGAGAAAAGAAAACGAAAACGAACAAATCAAAACAAATAAACAAACAAAAAGCCCCCGAGGATCCCACCAGTGTGGCAGCATGGGCCAGGAAGCATTTTCACAGTTAAGCAGTGTTTCTGCAGCCTTTCAGGAAGAAGTAAAGATGGCACACAGAGCCAGGATTTTGAGAGAAAGGAGGGGGAGGTGGTGAGAGGTATGGAAGAAATCAAAAGAAGCTGGAAAAAGCAACACCAGGAGCCAACAAATGACATTCAGGGAGCTAGCCAGTGCAGGCAAGTGGAATCCAAGTGGCACCAGGGTGAAGCCAGTGCTTCCTGGCCAAGAGACTGTGGCCACAGGAAGCAGAGGAGACCAAGTGGGGGTGAAGAAAGGTAGGGGATGAGAAAGTGTATATCACTGGTTACCGATGTTCTGTCTACTGCTGGAAGCTCTGTGAAGCTGCTTTCTCATACCCTCTGTTCGCTGATCTCCACTAGGAGTCCAAGATGGCAGATCCATGTTGTGTTAACTACAGGGGACCTCTGCATGTATCTCTCCTCGCTCTCTGTTCTCTGTCAGTTTCTTATTCCATTTGGTGCTTGGCTCAGTTCTTTATCTCTTCATTTGATGCTTAGGGTTTCAGGATTGACGTTTATCTTCTGTTTGACTTAGTTTTTCTGACCTTTGCTGTGTAGGAATGGCGAGGTGCTTCTGTCTATAGCACCATGTTGCCCGGAAGTCCACACGTTGACCTTTTTTACTGGCAATCCCGAAGACTGCCTGACGCCTTCCTGGTTTATGGTCCCATTTGGGCGCTTTGTTTGATCTTTCATTCCTAGATTATTATTGCTTTCTTCCACCCTAGTGGGACATTGGTTAATCTTAAACTTTTTATAAAGACTGGAACAGGAAGAAAAAGAAAGATCATGAGACAATGTGGAAAGAAAAGATCATGAGACACTGTGGGGTTAGCAACGGGGGCATAATAATAGTGAGCCAGACCTATGCAGCCTCTTCCAATGGCACCTAACAACAACAATGGCTAATGATATTGAACATCTTTTCATAAACTTTTTTGCCATTGTTCTATTTTTTTCAGTGAAGTATGTGTTCAGATCTTCTTCCTTTTTTTAAAAAAAAATTGTGGAGTTTGTTTTCATTTAATTGAGTTTTGAGAGGTTGCTAGATATTCTAAATACAACTCCTTTATCAGACATATGATTTGTTATCTGGTTAGGATATAGGCTGTGCTTGCAGTTTGCTGCAGCTGTAGATGTCAGAAACTAAATTTTCCTCTGGCGTCCTTGTTTTGTCTCTCCTCTTGTCTTTGTTTTCCCTTGAGACTCCTTAAATAGGGTTTGAGCCCTGCAGTTCTCTTTAATTGTAATCTTCTGTTATCATACAGGAGCCCTACTGATATGATGGTAAGCTATGGAGGGAGGATAAGCATTCTATGATCCTATGATCCTTTCTGACAGGACTCATTCTTATAGTAAGCGCATGCCCTGGACTGTGACCCTCAGATTTTTCCCCCACCCCTTATGTAACACAAGAAGGCTAGAGGGGGCTGCAGTTGGATATTTCCCTTCCCCACATCAATTAAACCTGTTGTCCTAGAGTTGACTCTGACTCATGGCAACCCCATGTGTATCATAGTAGCATTGTGCTCCACAGTGTTTTCAATGGCTGATTGTTCAGAAGTAGATCTCCAGGCCTTTCTTCCAACTGTTTGTACCACCCAGGGACTCCCCATATCAATTAGGCGCTGGTAAAATAGTTTCCCTTGAGAGACCAGCACGATCTGGACTTATTTCAAAATAGTTACTTGCACTTTTACAGTGAGGACCTGGTGGGGCTCCTGAAGGCAAAACTCATGAAGTGTGGGAGACTCCCTAAGACTGCACGTCATAGGTGTTCTGTATCTTGAACTCCACCCTCTGTCTCCAGCAATTAGTCAATTACTCTTAAGTATTCCTACCTGATATTGGTTCCAGCAGTGGTTTCTGCTCTTGACTTCACCCTCTGTCTCCAGCAATTAGTCAATTACTCTTAAGTATTCCTACCTGATTTTGGTTCCAGCAATGGTTTCTGCTCTTGGTAAGCTAGAATTTTCTGTATCTGCTTGTGTCTATCTCCAGGTTTTGGGGGGAGGTTTGCCCTATGATCTCAATTCACTGATGGATCTGAGAAGAGTTTCTGATTTTCAGTTTATTAGCTTTTTTCTAGCTGGGAGGATAAGTGTGATTACTCTTTACATGTCTGATCAGGAAAAGAAAACAGATGTGAATTAGAAATAATTTTTATTTTTTTGAAGCTTAAGTTTGTGGGTTTTTTAAAATTCTCTTGATAGTTTAATGTGATGAGCAAAAATTGTTAATTTTGATCAAATCCAATGTATGAATTTTTTCTGCTATGGTTCTTGCTTTTGGTGTTGTATCTACTAAATCTTTGCCTAATCCAAGGTCATAAAGGTTTTCTATGTTTTATAGTTTTAGTGCCTATATCTTTGCCTATGCTCCATTTTAGTTAATTATTGCACATGAACCAAAGTTCATTATTTTTTGTGTAAGGATACTTGATTGGTCCAAAACCATTTGTTGAAAAGACTATCCTGTCTCCACTGAATTACTTTTGCATTTTGTCAGAAATCAATTGACCATATATGTGTGTATCTATTTCTGGACTCTATTATGTTCCGTTAATTGATTTGTCTACCTTGATGGTAACGCATGATCTTGATTACTGTGGCTTTCCTACGGGATTAAAATTTAGTGTAAGTCCTTCAACTTTGTTTGTCTTTTTCAAAGTTGTGGCTACTGTAGGTCCTTTACATTTCTATATGAATTTTAGAATTTCAGCTTGTCAACTTCTACAAAAAATCCTGTTTGAATTATGACTTGGAATTACATTAAATCTATAGATTAATTGGGAGGTTTGTCATCTTAATAATATTGAGTCTTCTGATCCATGACCATGGTAGATCTCACTGTATGGTAAGCCCTTCTTAGTTTTTTTTCAGCAATGTTTTTTAAATTTTCTCTGTACAGGTTTTGTGTATTTTTTGCCAGATTTATCTGACATAGAATTTCATATTTTTATACTATTGTAAATGGCATTATTTTATTAATTTCCATTTCTGATGGTTTGATATTAGTATCGAGAAATAACAATCAATTTTTGTATATTGATCTTGTATCTTGAAATCTTGCTAAGCTCACTAACTCACTTATCCTAGTAGCTCTTTTCTAGAGTCCATCAGATCTTCTACATAGATGAGCATACTATCTGCAGATAAAGACAGACGTGTTTCTTCCTTTCCAATCTAGATGCTTTTTATTCACTTTTAACATTACCATTTACCTTTTTAAAGTACCATATTTCATGGATTATAAGAAGCACATTGTTTCACATTATAACATCTCTGGAATCAAGATGTGATACCAGTGAATGGTGTGTTATTATTGCTGTTGAGTTGGATTCAAGTTGTGTTTGTTCACGGTGGATTTCTGTTTGCTTCTGCCAGTCACTTGGCGGCAGAGGTGGATTTACCCGAGGCCAATGAAACCAAAGCTTCAGGGCCCCTCCCTTGCACGAATATGGGGCCTTAGTCACGACTTCGTACGATTATATGTTTTTGTGAAATTGCAAGTTTGAGATATTTAGTATTCCTTTTCTTAAAGAGGGCCCCAACTTGTATAAGCTTCAGGCTTTACCCCTGCCGGAGCACTTGTAATAATTTAAGCTCATTTAAATAAGTTCTCTGTCTGAGGTCTTTTGGGGCTACAGCAGTAGTACCACAAACCTGCAAGAGAACCAACTTGGGTTTCCAATTATCAGGGAAGATAATTTCTCTCCCTCCACACAAAGCCAAGGTTGGAACATGCAACTTTCTCTGCTGTCTCACTCTACATGTCTCTTTCTTGCCCTCTCTTTTCTGTATATTTCTCATTTACCCTTATACTGAGGCCTTTGGTGCCTCAGACTTACCTAGGGTCTCCTAGCAGACTTCCATCTAGGGTGGTTTTTATTTCTTAGTGGTACATTCAGTAATGAACGGTGCATCTTACAATCGATGGTGCCTTAGATTCCATGAACACGGTATATAATAGGGCACTCAGGCTGGGTCCAGCTGAGACCAGTAGGCTGGCCTGTGGAGTTGGACAAGCCTTCTCCCAAGAGGTCCATCTTTTTATTGTTGTAAAACCGTGTAAAGCACCCAAAACCCATTGCCATCGAGTCGATTCCAACTTGTAGCAACCCTACAGAACAGACTAGAACTGTCCCATAGGGTTTCCAAGGAGTAGTTGGTGGATTCAAACTGCCGACATTTTGGTTAACAACTGAGCTCTTAACCACTGCGCCACCAGGGCTCCATGTAAAGCACATTTGCCAATTCAACATTTTGCAGACGTAAAATTTAGCAATCAATTACATTAACCGTGTTGTGCAACCACCACCCATAATTGTTGCCAAATTTCCCATCAGCATAAACAAACACTCATTAACAAAAACTTCCCTTTTCCCCCCTCCCTCTTGCTCCTGATAACCACTAATAAACTTTGGTCTCTATACATTTGCCTATTCTTGTTATCTCATATAAGAGAGATCACGCAGTATTTGTCCTTTTGTGATTGACTTACTTCACTGAGCATAAGGTTTTTGAGGTTCATCTATCTTGTAGCATGGATCAGGACTTTGTTTCTCTTTATGATTGAATAGTATTCCATTGTATGTATGTAACATTTGGTTTATCCATTCATCCATTGATGGACAGTTAGGTTGTTTCCACCTTTTGCCTATTGTGAAAAGTGCTGCTAATGAACATGGGTGTACATGTGTTGGTTCATGTTGCTGCTTTCAGGTCTCTTGGGTATATACCTGGGAGTGGAATCGCTGGGTGGCACAGTGGTTAAAAGCTTGACTGATAACCATAAGGTTGGCAGTACAAATCCACCAGCTGCTCCTTGGAAATCCTACGGGGCAGTTCTATTCTGTTCTGCAGGGTCACTATGAGTTGGAATTGACTCGAAGGCAACAAGGTTGGCTTGGTTTTGGTTTATGGTAGATTGAATAAACTGCACATATTAAAAGCATAGAATTTGGTAACTTTTGATATGTGAGATCATCACTGCAATCAAGAAAGTTAACATACATATTAACCCTAAGAGATTCCTTAAGGTCATTTGTAATCCCACCCTCTCATCCTTACCTGCCTATCTCTTCCCCTTCCAGGCAACCGTTGCTGTTTTCTGACACTATGTATTATTTTGTGTTTTCTAGAATTACATAAATGGAATCATCCACTAAGTACTCATTTTTATCTGGATTTTTTCACCCAGCATAATTATTTTTAACCTATAACTGTTGGCTGAATCGAGCCAATTCTCTCAGACACACCAGACTCTGAACAGAGCAGACTCTTAAATATGATAAAACATTTCTATGTATTTAAAAATCTTGTACATCTATTAAGTCAGGCTTATAAATTGGGTATATCAAATTCCCTTAAACATTTTAAACACCTAAAACAGAGTTTGAACAAAACATCACAGATGATTGCCAAATTCATTGGAACCTTGTAAAAACACAATCTACACAAAGCTACTCTTGTTTTTTGATACATTCCTGGGTTTTCACATTTTCATAAACAATTAAAGAAAACAGAAATGTCTGTCTTAGTCCAGATGAAACTCTGGAAAAGTCTCTGGGCTGCCCCCAGGTGTGCCTGGTTTTCTCAGTCAAACACTTGGGACCCCCAACCCAGGTTCCGATCTATGAAAATCAGACATGAGCCATGTAAGACCGTTCATGGGGTCTTGGCGGGGTCGGGTTTTGGTGGGGTAGGGGCGTGGTGGGGAAGGCTGCTCTTTATTGAAAGTGGGCTTGTTAAGCCCTCGGCCTTCAGCTAAGAGTTGACCCACACATACATTGCAGTGTCCTTCAAACATGTATGTTCCCTGGAAGCAAAGCATCTCTCCCAGCAGTCCCTCAGGTCTTAATTATTTTGGTGTTTGTAACTCTGGCGTAAGCTCCTACAGCAACAGGGCTTTGGATGTATACCGGTGAAGTTTGAAGCCCCTCTGTGAAGCTGAATTTGGACATTTGTCTTTCACGATTCTTATGTGTCTCATCATCCACCTTTGAGAGCCAATTAATGGCCATGTCCCACAGCACCCCACTCCTTTGGAGCGTGACAATGGTCCTGGTTCCACTCAACAAGGAAATGGCAAGGCAGGTGCTGGGCAGGTGCCAGGAGCTGCAGGGCGAGGCCAGTGGGATCTGGTATCCCTGAGAGCACAAAGTAGGAAGGGGGATTCTGGCCAGAGCTGCCATGAGGCCACCACTGGCTGGTGCCCAACTGTCACCTCAACAAGGTGGTTCAGTGACCAGGTGACCCAGCCCCGAGTAACCCAGACTTTCTCTCTGCAGATGGCTGGGACAGGAGGACCAAGTCGTGGCTCTGCCTGATCCTGTTCTTCACTGCATGTCTGGGCTTCTACAGGTAAGAAGACGAACAGCCTTGGGGATCCTGCTGCAGTCTGGGTCTCTGGCTTACTTTGACTTCACTTAAGAGATCGTTTAGGTTTCTTGGTCAACAATCACAATCCTGGAGGAGGCATGCTCAGTGTTGTCATTCCCATTTTGCAGATAAGCAAACTGAGGCTCTGTGGTGATATTCCTAGACACAAGTCCCATCACTTGTCAGGGGCAGGGTTGGTCAGGTTCCCAGCCAGAGCTCTTTCCTCTGCTCTCTGATGATTTATGACATTTTATAAGTAGTGGAGTCCCTGGGTCCCTGGGTGGCACAAATGGTTTGCACTCAACTATTAACAGAAAGGTTGGTGGTTGAAATCCACCCCGTGGCCTCGTGAAAGAAAGTCCTGGTGATATGCTTCCGTAAAGATTACAGCCATTGAAAACCCTGAGGAGCACTTGTACTCTGTAACGCATTGGGTCACCATGAGTCAGAATCCACTTGATGGCAACTAGTTTTGGCTTTTTTGGAGTGAATTCACCCCCGAGGATAGTATAAACATGACTGTCTAAAGGGCTTCGGAGGGCAGGTTTCATAGCCTTTTGGAAACACCATTTACCAACACATGTAGCTCTCCTCATGCTTTAAATACATTTATGGAAAACGAATGACACCTTGTAGCAGTATTTTTTTGTGCTACCCACTGCCGTTGAGTCAATTCCAACTCATGACAATGTTATAGGACAGAGTAGAACTGCCCCATAGAGTTTCCAAGGAACAGTTGGTGGATTTGAACTGCCAACCTTTTGGTTAGCAGCCAAGCTGTTAACCACTACACCACCCGGGCTCCTTTGTTTTTAAACAAACTTGGCAGTTGTAAAATTGCATTCCCTTAAAACAATTTAGACCTAATCTAGTCAACTTAGTGGCAACTAACACAATCACCAACTTTTTTTAGTACATCAGCTCTTATTCCACAAGAAGCTAAAATTGTCCTTAACCTAAACTTTGCAATGGATATGGAATTTTTATGTATGTATGTCAGCCCACAAGAAGGTATGTTTGTAATGGATTGAATTGTGTTCCCCAAAAATATGCTTTGTATATCCTAACTTCTATAATTATAGTTATAATCACATTTGGAAATGGGTTGTCTTTGTTAGGTTCATGGCAGGATTAGTGTAGGATGTGTCTTGAGTCAGTTGCTTCTGAGATATAAAAGAGATTAAACAAGCAATCGAGAAAGCAGAGATGAGCCAGGGAATAAGGACCTTCCCCAAGAGCCAACAGAGAGAAAGCTGTCCTCCAGAGACAGCATCCTGAATTCAGACTTCTAGCCTTCCATACAGTGAGAAAATAAATTTCTCTGTGTTAAAGCCACCCATTTCTGTTATAGCAGCACTAGATGACACCGTCAATGGACAGTTCCCTGCCCTGAAGGCTGTCATGGTAAGCTAGGGAATAGACAGGTCAGTAGGCAGCGTCTTAGGCTGCGTTCTCTAGAGAAGCAAAACCAGTGAAGTATATATACATACACACATATATATATATGTGTGTGTGTGTATGTATAGACACTACATGTTGTTGTTAGGTGCTGTTGACACACTTTCGACTCATAGTGACCCTATGTATAACAGAATGAAACACTGCCTGGTCCTACACCAACCTCACAATCTTTATGCTTGAGCCCGCTGTTGCGGTTACTGGCCATCCTCACAATTGTTGTTATGCTTGAGCCCATTGTTGCAGCTGCTGTATCAGTCCGTCTCGTTGAAGGTCTTCCTCTTTTTTGCTGACCCTCTACCAAGCATGATGTCCTTCCCCAGGGACTGGTCCTTCCTGATAGCATGTCCAAAGTATGTGAGTCTCACCGTCCACACTTCCAAGGAGCATTCTGGCTGTACTTCTTCCAAGACAGATTTGTTCGTTCAATATTCAGTATTCTTAGCCAACACCAAAATTCAAAGGCTTCAATTCTTCTTCCATCTTCCTTATTCATTGTCCAGCTTTCAGATGTAAATGAGGCAATTGAAGACACTATGGCTTGAGTCAGTAGCACCTTAGTCTTCAAGGTGACATCTTTGCTTTTTAACACTTTTAAAGAGATCTTTTGCAGCAGATTTGTCCAACACAATGTATCATTTCATTGCTTGACTGCTGCTTCCATGGGTGTCGATTGTGCATCCAAGTAAAATGAAATCCTTGACAACTTCAATCTTTTCTCCATTTATCATGATGTTGCTTATTGGTCCATTTGTGAAGATTTTTGTTTTCTTTATGTGGAGATGTAATCCATACTGAAGGCTGTAGTCTTTGATCTTCATCAGTAAGTGCTTCAAGTCCTCTTCACTTTCAGCAAGCAAGGTTGTGTCATCTGCATAATGCAGATTATTAATGAGTCTTCTTCCAATCTTGATGCCATGTTCTTCTTCATATAGTCCAGCTTTTCAAATTATTTGCTCAGCATACAGATTAAATAAGTAGGCGAAAGGATACAACCCTGACGCACAGCTTCCTGACTTTAAACCATGCAGTATCCTCTTGTTCTGTTCAAATAACTGCCTCTTGATCTATGTACAGGTTCCTCATGAGCACAATTGTGTTCTGGAATTCCCATTCTTGGCAGTGTTATCCATAATTTGTTATGATCCACACAGTCAAATGCCTTTGCCTAGTCAATAAAACACAGGTAAACATCCTTCTGGTATTCTCTGCTTTCAGCCAGGATCCATCTGACATCAGCAACGATATCGCTGGCTCCATATCCTCTTCCGAATCTGGCTTGAATTTCTGGCAATTCCCTGTCAATGTCCTGCTGCAGACACTCTTGAATGATTTTCAGCAAAATTTTACTTACTTATGATATTAATGATATTGTTTGATAATTTTCTGCATTCAGTTGGATCACCTTTCTTTGGATTAGTCATAAATAAGAATTTCTTCCAGTCGGTTGGCCAGGTAGCTGTCTTCGAAATTTCTTCGCATAGATGAGTGAGCACTTCCACTGCTGCAGCTGTTTGTTGAAACATCTCAATTGGTATTCAGTCAATTCCTAGAACCTTGTTTTTCACCAATGCCTTCAGTGCAGCTTGGGCCTCTTCCTTCAGTACCATCAGTTCTTGATCATATGCTACCTGCTGAACTGGCTGAACATCAACCAGTTCTTTTTGGTATAGTGACTCTGTATTTCTTCCATTTTCTTTTAACTCTTCTTGCATCGTTTGATATTTTCCCCCGTAGAATCCTTCAGTATTGCAACTCTAGGCTTGGATTGTTTCTTCAGTTCTTTCAGCTTGAGAAATGCTGAGCGTGTTCTTCACTTTTGGTTTGTAACTCCAAGTCTTTCCATATGTCATTATAATACTTTATTTTGTCCTTTCAAGCCTCCCTTTAAAATCTTCCGTTCATCTCTTTTACTTCATAATTTCTTCCATTCGCTTTAGCTACTTGACATCCAAGAGCAAGTTTCAGAGTCTCTTCTGACATCCATTTTGGTCGTTTCGTTCTTACTTTCCTGTCTTTTTAATGACCTCTTGCTTTCTTCATGTATGATGCCCTTGATGTCATTCCACAAGTCGTCTGATCTTCATTCATTAGCATTCAATGCATCAAATCTATTCTTGAAATGGTCTCTAAATTCAGGTGGGATATACTCAAGCTGGTACTTTGGCTCTCTTGGACTTGTCCTAATTTTCTTCAGCTTCAACTTGAACTTGGCATATGAGTAATTGATGGTCTGTTCCACAGTCGACGCCTGGCCTTGTTCTGACTGATGATATTGAGCTTTTCCCATCATCTCTTTCCACAGATATAGTCAATTTGATTTTTGTGTATTCCATCTGGTGAGGTCCACGTGTATAGTCGCTGTTCTTGCTGTTGAAAAACATATTTGCAATCAAGAATTCTTTGGTCTTGCAAAATTCTATCATGTGATGTCCGGCATCGTTTCTATCACCACAGTCATATTTTCCGACTACCGATTCTTCTTCTTTGTTTCCAAATTTTGAATTCCAATCAGCATTAATTATGAAAGCATCTTTAATGCATGTTAGAACAATTTCAGACTGCAGAAGCTGGTAAAAAACTTCAATTTCGTCATCTTTGGCCTTAGTGGTTGGTGCGTAAATTTGAATAATAGTCACATTGACTGATCTTCCTTGTGTTGTTCTTGTTGTTGTTAGGTGCTGTCAAGTTGGTTCTGACTCACAGTGACCCTAGCACAGCAGAACCAAACACTACCTGGTCCTCCACCATCCTCACAATCGTTGTTATGCTTGAGCCCATTGTTGCAGCCACTGTGTCAATCCATCTTGTTGAGGGTCCTCCTCTTTTTCACTGACCCTGTACTGTACCAAGCATGATGTCCTTCTCCAGGGACTGATCTCTCCTGATAACATGTCCAAAGTACGTGAAAAGTAGTCTTGCCATCCTTACCTCTAAGGAGCATTCTGGCTGTACTTCCAAGACAAATTTGCTCATTCTCTTGGCAATCCATGGTATATTCAATGTTATTGACCAACACCACAATTCAAAGGCATCAATTCTTCTACGGTCTTCCTTATTCATCATCCAGCTTTCACATGCATATGAGGCAATTGAAAACACCATGCCTTTTAAACTTGAATAATAGCCCTATTGACTGGTCTTTCTTGTAGACATAGGGATATTATAGAGAGAGAGAGAGAGAAAGAAGAGAGATTTATCTCAAGGAAATGGCTTACGCAGTTGTAGAGGCTGGCAAGCCCCAAGTCCATGAGTTAGACAACGGGCTGGAGGTTTCTCTTGACTCGTATAGCTGTCGGGATAGACAAACCCAAGATATACAGGTCAGATGACAGGCTGCTGGCTCATGGCTGCAAAGACTGATGAATCCAAGATCAGCAGGTAAGATGGCAGGTTGTTTGCCAGAGTTCCAAGAACTGGAGATCAGATGCTGACAAGCAGACTTCCAGATCCAGAGCAGAGCAAAAGCCAATGAACTTTGCTGGAAAGTCCACATATATTGGATGCACGCCACAACCCCAAGGAAACTCCCTTTCAACTGATTGGCTACTCACTGCAGGTCCCATCAGGGAGGTGACCACACTATATCAGATCTCATCATGGGTGGTGGTTACATCATTATATGACTGCCAATCCACATCATAACTGGCAAACCACTGAGATACACAACCTTAATGACAACAGAATTGGGGCAGCTGTCATCAGGCTTGGGTAGGGCTACCTCCAGCTCCTGGGAGGAAGACCCCCAAGTTCCACCTCAGTTAGAGCAGGTCATGTCTAAGCCAACAAGTGGTACAAATTACACAGTGGTCCCGTGGCAGGATGGGTGACATTCCCGGTGGCTCCCTGCCCATTTTCTGGGGCCCTTCATCTGCAGAGAGCACCACATACTGGACACGGTGTCCAATTGTTGCATGCTTTCCTGGGTTGCCCAATTCAGAGGGGCAGTGCTGTGGGTCATGTGACTGCACCGGCTTCACAGGTGAGGCAGCCCTGCAGGTCACTGTTCCTTCCTCTCAACCAAGCCCCTTCCCTTTCCAGTCACAGCAGCAAACACCAAATCTTAAATTCAGAGCCACCCTCAGAGGTGGCACAGCATGTGTGGCAGATGGCCATTTTCTACCTGAACTTTGCAGACGGCTCAGTTTTATCCCAATGATTATTAGCATGTTATCTTCGTTATAAGATTAGGACCCACCCTAAACCACATGACCTCTTGTTAATGATAAAATCTTCAAAGACCCTCGTTCCAAACAAGGCCACGTTCACAGGTACTGAGGTTAGGGCTTCAACATATCTTTCTTGGGTTCACAATTCAATCCACAATACTCATATTGCAAAACAATATTCTTCCTGTAACATCAGCACCCCAGGGAGCCACTGACAGCATGCCTTCAGTATTTGGAGACACCTGTTGTCTCCCCTGAGTTTTTTCCAGGCTGTACCCTGCTGGTTCCTCCTGAGACTCATTTCTGAAATCCCTCACCTTTCTGGTCTGCCCCCTGGCTCCTTGTCATTTCCAGTGTGTCTGTTAAAATCAGGAGCTTGGTCCCAACACCATCTAGTCTGAGGTCTGACCTCTTCTCCCCATCTAGGTGCTGTGGTTCTTTGGGACTGTTCATTCAGCACCCTCTTCTCTATGAATTGCCCCTTGTGTTTGGGTTTCATCATACCTCCTTTTTTCTCATCTTTGAGAGTTCTTGTTTTTGTTTTTTTTTTAATTGTTTACACCAAAATATGTTTAATATGTAAAATATTCATTTGATTTCTAGAGTACATTTTCTTTTAGAACAGATATTTTAAATTAGATTTTTGCCCCATATACTCCTTTCATAAGTGTTTGTGAGTATAGAAATGTTATATTTTTCATCTGAGCAGGTTGTAAATCCCATCCTGGTGTGACTATACCTAGATGAATATATCTGCAAGCTCCCAGTAAGAGCTCTTTCTTCAGATGAACATTTACACTTTTTAAAGATGAACTCAGTGTTCAACCATTGAGGCTTTTGGATTTTTTTTTAATTCACTTAAACCATGATCAGTTCTAGGGCAAAATTCTTCAATGGACAAAATTATCTCCTAAATTGGCAAAAAGAAACAGTCACACACAGACACCACCCCGCTTGTATAGTCACTTAGGGTTTGGGGTCCCACGGACTTTGGTCCTCAGGTGGCTAGGATTAGTTCTCAGCTCTCCTGTCCTGCCTCACCCATTTGAAGGCATCTGTCTCTTTGGTGCGTTGTGCGAGGGGTGGTTCTGAAAGTGTCATGAAACCCCAATCTCTAGAGCTCGAGACTAAGTGGAGAGTGGGGTCACTAAGAAGGACAGTGCACAGAGGAGCATCAGGTTGTGGATGCGGAGGGGTGGAGGGGGCCATGGTGAGTTTCAGGAGCCTGCAGGGCAGACAACAATGGGGACAGAAGTCTGGGTTTGATATTAAGACTCCATCCACATGGGGTCGTCTGAGAGGAGATGAGGACACCAGAAAGTGGAGTGGGTTGATCGAGACGCTGTCCTTGCCCCCACGTGCACTCAGTCTGTAGAGGGGGGAGGTTAGACACACACAATCAAGTCACTGTACTCCGTCAAACCCTAGTGAGATCACCCAAGAAACCCTTGGTCTAGCGAGAGGTGAATTTCCAGTGAGGAAGCAGAGAAGCTTCATGGCGGAGGGGCATATGCAATGGGACTTGAGGAGCCAATGGTCCTTGGATTGAGGAAGTGTGTTGTGGGGAGAGGGGCAGGGAGAGTGAGCCGAGGACAGGGTTCCAGCCTATAGGTCTGTACTTGAAATGGCTGGAGGCGCTGAGGCCACCGAGAGGCTGCAGTTTCCTCCCTGCTCTGACACTTAACCAGTGAGTCCCGTGTTCTCTTGAGCCTCAGCTCCACATCTGCCATTTGGGGTTTTAATACTTCATCTCCTCCAGTCATTATAAAATGGAAATAAGGCAGCAGTCTTCAGCTTTAGAGTGTATGCCAATCACCTGGTTAAAAATGGAGATTTCTACACACACACACACTCCCTGCCCAGAGCCTGGGGTCTGGATTCTGGAAGTCTGGAATCACATTTGTAAGCATCTCCTTGGATGATTCTGATGTGGGAGGTCCCTAAGCCACAGGGATGAAGGCCAGGAGCACTTAGAAGCCATTGGTTTTAGTGACGGATTGTGTCAAAACAGTTGGCCTGCCTGTATAAGTCAAGTCCTTCTGGATGTGTGTGTGGATTCAAGGTCACAACCCAGCGAGGCCAGTGGGGCACTGCTTGGGGTGGTCTGCCTGTGAACTCCACTCTTGCCTCCAGGACCAAGTGAGAAGGTCCCAGTGGGCCTGCGGGGCTCCATGTCTACTTTCTCCAAACCAGAGGTCCAAAGGGCCAGAGCTGTGTGTGTGTGTTGGGGATTCAGCCTCCGCAGGCACAGCCTCTCTTCTCTCCCCATAGGAAGAGGACTCAACTTCACGTTCTCTTTCTCCCCAGCAATGTGTTCTGCCTGACCCTCAGATGGATGCAGAGAGAAGAGTCTCAAAGGTAATGGAAGCATCTTTTGGAATCCAGGTAGTTCCTTCTAGAAAGATGTTCTATAACAGAAATCAAAATACAAACGTGTGTTGAAGCTTCATTATTTTAACTGACGATTTATGTCCTGTCAACTTCATGCAAAGAATCAGAGGCCGTCATAACCCATGAGGCTCATGACTCACAACACAGCATATCTCAATGTTCCTCTTTCTACTGTGTTTTCTGAAATCCTATGAAAGGATAGGAATCCTGGTGGTGCAGTCGTTAAGATCTCAGCTGCTAACCAAAAGGTCAGCAGTTCAAATCCACCAGCCACTCCTTGAAAACTCTATGGGGCATTCTACTCTGTCCTATAGGAATGCTATGAGCCAGAATCGACATGACAGCAACAGGTATGAAAGGATAAACACACGTGTATAAAGTTAACCAAATAGCCAGCTGGCCCCATGGCAACCAGAGGGTTTGGCAGAATACAGCCATGTTCGTTCCATGGCAACTCATCTCAGCAGCTTCACCAGGACAGCCAGTGGTGGTGTGTCCTCTGACCCCACCAGAACCACAGACACATTAGTGTTCGTGTCTCCTCTTGGAGCTAATTGCTTCAGGGCTCTCACTTCCTGCCCAAGAGGGAAAAAAATAAGAGGAAATCTCCTAAAGATCAGTGAGCTCGCAGTAAGGGGGCATGACCCAGTGGCCATCAAGAGTCAAATCCCGACTCCAACTCTCCTTCCACTGCGCAGTGCCTAGTGGATGCCCAGCAAATACTTGGTGGATGGAGGGATGGACAGTTTAAACTGACATGACTTCTCTCTCTGCAGCAATGATGCTCACCACCTGCAGGACCTACAGGGGAGCCTGCCACTGAGGTAGGGACTCTCCCATCCTTCTGTCCACCCAGCAACCTAACTTTGAACCTGCCACACCACCCTCTGCCTTTTCACCTGCAAAGACTGGCATTCCTGAGCCACACTCAGTGGCTGGAGCTTCCAGCCTGGTCTTCAGAGCAGACACTGGCTTCAAGAGGCCCTCACCTGGAAGCTCACCTCTTCCTCCTCTTCCCCTCCTCCTCCTCCCCCCACCCCCCACCACCGCCCTGATCCTGAGCGAAGCCACAGCACAGGTGGGGGCCTGCTGGGGTGGGGGATGCAAGCACAGCCTTCACCTGGCCAGCCTTGCACCCCCTCTGGAGTGGACATGAACCTGAACACAGGGCACTTTCTTAGGAAAGGGCTACTTATTAATTTTTTTTTTTTAGATTTTAAATTAACTTTATAACAGTTAAAACAGTTAAAAACTTTAGGGCAGTTTTAGGTTTACAGAAAAATTGTGCAGAAAGTACAGAGTTCCCATGTGTCCCACTGCCCCTGCACACTGATTCTCCTATATTAACATCTTGCATTCCTATGGCACATTTGTTACAACAGATGAACCAGTATCGATACATTACTCACTAGAGTCCATAGTTCACACTGGGGTTAACTCTGCTGCACAGCCCTATGGGTCTGGACAAGTGCATCATGCCATGTGTCCACCATGACAGTGTCCTGCAGGACAGCTTCACTGTCTTAAACATGAGAGGGTGCTTTTTTGTGAAGTCACTTGGAATCTTCCTTTCTGCAGCCAGGGCAAACGCAGTGAGCTTCTGCAGAAGACACTGCTGGAGACAAAGGAGCCCAGGTAGGGCGGGAGCTGTTGAGGGAGGTATTGCCAGGGCCTCCTGAGGGTCACAGGGCCAGTGCTGATATCTGTGTCTGCTTCCCTGTCTCTATGTCCCCCACTCATGACCTTCCCAGAGAGGGGCTTGCCCTAGGCCAGTCTGTCACCACCCGCGTGGGCTGCCTCTTGGCAGAGCTGTGCGTCAAGCTCCCAGACGCAGCCGGCCTGACTTACTTTGCTGTGGTCTCTGTCTTGGTTTCCTGGAGCTGCCCAAACAGAATACCACAAAGTGGGCATCCTTAAAGAAGAGGAATTTACTGTCTCACACTTCTGGAGGTGGGGAGTCCGAATCAGGGTGTCAGCTGTGTCCATTCCTTCTGGGGATTCTGAGAGAAGACCGTCCCATGCCGCTCTCCTGCTTCTGGTGGCTCCCGGCGATCCTTGGCGTTCCTTGGCTGCTTGGAGATGCATTTGCCTCCGTCGTCACACGTGTCTCTGTTTCCCCATGTGTGTGACTCTGTCTTCCGTGTCTGTCCTCCTATTTCATAAATTGCCACGCAGAAGGGGTTAGGAGTGGGACCACCCTGCTCTAACGTGTCCTCATTAATTTAACCGGTCACATCACAAAGAAAAACCCAATTTCCCCAAACAAGTGCAGAGTTAGGACTGCAACAGATCTTTCTTGGGGATACAGTTCAACCCGTAACAGGTTCCAAGCTTGGTCTGCTCACCTGGCTAGGGTGGAAGGGCTGCATGGCCCCAGCTTTGCAGGTCAGCGGGCCTGTGGCACGGCCAGTTCTTGGGGAAACCTGGGCTGTCCAGCACAGTGATGCTTCTCCCGGCCCCACCCCAGGCTCTAACACTCTCTGTTTACTCCCTCAGTGAAAGTGACTGCCACATGGATGCCTGCAGAGTGCCCAAAGTACCCAGGTAGTATGGACCGTATCTTCGGGTTGTTTCTGTGCCAATTTCCCAGCAAGTCACAGTGCCCCTCCTTGTGCAGGCCTATTTTTAGCCCCTCCAGGGCCTGATTCTTAGGGAGTGAGGAAGCAAGGGAAGTGGGGTAGGACCATGAGGAGAGAAAAGAATGGGAGTAAGCGTTAGATGGTGACGGGCACATGTGAGCTCCAGTGACCTCCCAGGTCACCTGGCTGCCCCAGGTCAGGGGTCTTATCTGTGGTGTACTGGGATCCCTGCTTCTCAGTCCTCAGTTCAGGTGAAACCTACATGACACGGTTGGTGGGGGTGGGGGTGGGGGTGGAGGACAAAGGAGACAGCACAGATGGAGGTGGGATGGAGGTGAGGTGGAGCTGGGCACATGGTTGGGGTTGGTGTGGACCAGCGCTGTTGTTCTTCTCTGCAGGATGATCTACCCCAAAGCCCAGCTCCTCAAGCCCACGTGAGTAGGGACTTCTGCGAGTGCTGGGTGGGTCCCTGTCCCCATCTACCTCACGCGTGCTCTCTCTCATGCTCTCCCTGCCTCCTGGGCTTCCCTTGGCCTTTTTCCTTTTCTTTCTCTCAGCTATAGGCATAAGTTTGTGAGTTAAATCAGTGGGCTTGGTCCAACTCAAGGGGATGCTGGAAGGTGCCAGGATCAGAGGCAGGAGAACTGGCCTGAACCTGCTTCATCATTAGGAGCTGTGTGGCTGCCCACACCAGTGTCAGACATTCCTCATTTCCTGCTGGGGCAGGACAGCAGGACTCAGGGGTCTGGGCTGGATTCCCCCCGAGGTCTGTCCACCGTGTGAGTGTCTGCAAGATGACGGTTCCAAAACCCCTCTCTGCACAGATGGCTGTCTCCACCTCCAGGCCTCTTTACCCACTGCCAACATCTGGGCCCTGGCCCACACCTCTTGCTTCCACTGCCCCAGAGAGGGTACAGCAGCCTGTTGCCGTGGTACCCAGAAAACCATGTGAAGCAGAGCTCAGAGGAGCCAAGTTCTTTGTGCCTAGGGTTCCCCTTAGCCTCACTGTACCCCAGAGCTTCAGTGTGTGAAGGGTGTTTAGTGACCACCGATCAGTCCTCGTTTTACACGTGGGGAAACTGAGGCTCAGAGAGGTGAAGGAACCTACCTAAGTTCCTACAGCTAGTGAGGGGCCGGTCGGGAGGCAAACCCAGACCTGCCTGACAGACCGTGGGATCCAGCATAAGGCTGGTGCTCAGGGACGCACCATGGTACGGCACCAAGCTTTCTCAGCCAGAGCCAGAGAAGCGGGAGGGACAAGATGAGTCATCGGTTCTGTGAGGTCTCAGCCTCTGAGCTGGTAGTGGAGAGAGCACTGAATTGGGAATCTGGAGACCCGTGTCTACTCTAAGCCGACTACGGACTGCTGAGTCCCTTTGTACAAACCTTTCTCCCTGTGGCTGCCTTTCCCCCTGTCTGCTCTAGTGTGCTCTGGTTTGTCCACACAGGCGGACGGACGTGCTAGTCACCACTCCCTGGTTTGCCCCCATCATCTGGGACGGAACCTTTGACTCTGCCATCCTGGACATGCAGTTCAGAAACACCACCATTGGGCTGACTGTGTTTGCCATCAAAAAGTAAGTCCGCATAACACAGGAGAGGAAAAGGGTCAACCAGGAAGGACCCTTGGAGTGGGCAGGAGTTTCCTTTGTGCTGCCCTTATCCAGCCCAGGTGCTGACTCACCACAGAGGGAGGAAGCAGAGCGGCTCTGCAGTAGGTGGACGTGCTGGGATCTACACGGTCCCAGGTAGGCCCTGGCTCAAACAGCAGCCCCTCTATCCGAAGTCACCAGGCAGCTTTCTCTGCAGGGAGGTGAGGCCAACAATGCTTAGGTGTCCTATTCCGTGTGCTGGGAGCTTCATCTAAGCACAGCCAAGAAGTGGTGTTCCATACCCAGTCCTAACTGGGAGGCAAACTGAGGCTTAGCCAGACACTAAAACCAAACCAGTTGTCCTCCCATCAATTCCAACTCAAGGTGACCCCATGTGTGTCAGAGTAGAACTATGCTCCGTAGGGTTTTCAATGGCTGATGTTTTGGAAGTAGATCGCCAGGCCTTTAAAAGGCCTGAAGATCTACTTCAAAAAAATGTGCCTCTGGATGGACTTGAATCTCCAACCATTCAGTTAGCAGCCAAGTGTGTTAACAATTGCATCACCCAGGAAGTCTGACCACAGCACACTTTCCCCTGAATATGTCCATGTGCAACTCATCAGCTAGAATTCAGTGTGTGTTTACAGTGTTCCTTCTCTGAAAGTTAAATGTACAATGAAGAGCAATATCTTAGTTCTATGTTTGCTGAGTTTTCACAAACGCTTACAGCTGTGTAACAGAAATCCCTATCAACCCATAGGAAATCACCATCGTCCCCAGAAAGATCCCCTTGCCCCTTCCCAGTAGGTCCCTGCCCCTACTTCCCCAACGTCAACTAGTGTTCTGATTTTTCTCCACCATGAGATGGTTTTTACCCACTGGGATCGTGAAGCCTGTACTCTTTTGTGGTAGCCTTCTCTCGCTTAGCATAATTATTTTGAGATTGGTCACGATTTTGCATGGATCAGTAGCACTTTCTTTTCTTCTGCTGAGTAGTATCCCGTGGGGTGGTATACTGCAGCTTGCTTATCCATTCCCATTTTGATGAACACCTGGGGTTTTTCCAGGTTTGGCTATTGTGAGTAAAGCCTCTGTCATGGATTGAATTATGTCTCCCCAAAATATCTGTCAACTTGGCTGGGTCATGATTCCCAGTATTGTATGATTGTGTACCATTTTGTAATCTGATATGATTTCCTCACGTGTTGTAAACTCTATCACTATGATGTAATAAGACAGATTAGTGGCAGTTATACTGATGAGGTCTACAAGACTGGGTAAGCCAATCTCTTTTGAGATATGAAAGAGAGAAGTGAGCAGAGACACATGGGAAGTTGATACCACCAAGAAAGCAGTGCTGGGAGCAGATCGTGTCCTTTGGACCTGAGGTTCCTGTGCAGAGAAGCCCCCAGACCAAAGGAAGATTGAGGACAAGGACCTTCCTCCGGAGCCGACAGAGAAAGCGTTCCCTTGGAGCTGACGCCCTGAATCTGGACTTGTAGCCTACTGGACTGTGAGAGAATAAACTTCTCTTTGTTAAAGCCATCCACTTGTGCGATTTCTGTTATAGCAGCACTAGACGACTAAAACAGAATTTGGCACCAAGAAAGTCAGGTGCTGCTCTAACAGCTACCTAAAATGTAGAAGGGGGTCTGAAGCTGTGAATGGATAGAGGAGTGGCAGCGGCAGAGGACCAGCAGTAGCAGAGAACCTTCAGCAGCAGATAAACGGCAGCAGCAGAGAATCGGCAGCGGCAGAACCAAGAAGACCAGTGCCAGACAGCGCTGGACCCGACCCCCGGAGGGAGAGAGTTGAGTGCCTGTGTGCAGGAGGCTTCCTGGCAGAGTGGGGTGCCTCTTACCGGTGGAGCTAGGCTTGCTGACCCACAGATCGAGAGAGTTATAGTACCTGTGCGCAGAAGGATTTCTGGCGGAGTTAGCTGCCTCCGGGCACTTATAGGTGGAGCTGTGGAGCTTTTTGAACACTTGCCCCAGCAAGGCAGATGCAGGCTTGAGGCCTGAGAGCAGAGAGCCCAAGAAACCAGAAAGCAGAAGCTGAAGAGAAAAGGGACACAGGAAGCCGAGCTGCCTCAGTCTCAAAAGGTATGGACAGGACCTCTGGGTTTCAAAGTGTGGAGCCATGGCCTCTGGTGTTTCAAAGGGTGGAGCTGTCACTCCGATTGACTAGGAGAATGGTGTGCCTAAAGCCAAGGCAGCAGAATTGCTGTCCTAGTGTGCCTGGAAGGTGGAGCTGAAGCCCAGGGCTGAGGGACCTCCACTCAGAATCCGGAGACTGTAGCCAATACCTAGAGTCTGGAGGGCAGGGCTACTGTGTGAACAGTCTCAGAGAACAGAGGATTATTTTCAAGCCTTGAGGGCTAATGTAATGTGTTCTGCTGACTTGCTTGGTGGTTGTTATCCCTTCTTTTCCTCCAGTTTCTCCCATTTGTAATGGAAATGTCTAGCTTGTGTCTGATCTGCCATTGTACCTTTGGAAGCAGATAACTTGTGTTCTAGATTTCACAGATGAAGAGGAATTTTTGGATTTGGGGCTTGGAGTTGATTTCAGACTTTTGCTAGGATATGATGGGGTGAATGTGTCCTACACGTGGCAAGGACATGAATTTTGGGGGGCCAAAAGGTGGAGTGTCATGGATTGAATTGTGTTCCCCCAAAATATCTGTCTACTTGGCTGGGTCATGATTCCCTGTATTGTATGATTGTGTACCATTTTGTAATCTGATGTGATTTCCTTATGCGTTGTAAACTCCATCACTATGACATAATAAGATGGATTAGCGGCAGTTATACTGATGAGGTCTATAAGACTAGGTAGTGTTGTAAGCCAATCTCTTTTGAGATATAAAAGAGAGAAGCAAGCAGAGACACATGGGAACCTCATACAACCAAGAAAGCAGTGCTGGGAGCAGAGCATGTCCTTTGGACTGAGGTTTCTGCACAGAGAAGCTCCCAGACCAAGGGAAGATTGAGGACAAGGACCTTCCTCCAGAGCCAACAGAGAAAGCATTCCCTTGGAGCTGACACCCTGAATTTGGACTTGTAGCCTACTGGACTGTGAGAGAATAAATTTCTCTTGTTAAAGCCATCCACTTGTGGGATTTCTGTTACAGCAGCACTAGATGACTATGAATATTGTTGGGCAAGTCTTTTGAGTGAGCATGTGATACATTTTTTCTTCGTTAAAGACTTAGGAGTGGAGTTGCTCAGTAAAAGATTACATGTATGTTAACTTCCATTTAGAAAAAAAATTGCCAGGCCCTTTCCAGGTTAATTGTAGCATTTTACATTCCCACCAACAATACCAGGGAGTTGTAGTTGCTCACGTTCTTACCAAAGTTTTGACGATGTGAGTTGCCTGTAAACGTGTATCCTTGGGTCTTTGTACACGTTTGTGGGGGGTGTATGCCTGGAAGTGGAGTTGAGGGAGGGATACTCACACTTACGATCTAGATAGAGTTTCTCATAGTGGCCTCCAAAAGGATTAAACAATTGATATTCCCCACATCCTCAACTGCACAGAATTTTTCACTTATTCACTTGTTCAAAACATATTTATTAAACAGCTATTACATGCCAGATTATGGGAGAAGGCAGTTAACAAAACAAGTAAAGCCCCTGCTCTCGTGACGCTATTGTCTAGCGCAAGAAGACAGAAGAACAAGTAAACACAAATATAAAATACATCAGAGGGTGGTATGAGCTTTAAAAAAATAACGAAGGCTGAATAATGAGATAGAGTGTCTTGTGTTAGTATTTATTTAAGTATGTGTCTGTTTGCTCCTTCTATTTTTTATTGAGTTATAGTTTTCACTTAGGGAAATACACACATCTCAGTACAAGAGCCTGCTGAATTGTTACATCTGCACGCTTCTGCGTGAGCACCTGCAGAGGGAGCTGTAGAGCACCTGCAGCCCAGGGCTTGAATCAGCAAGTCTTCTCTTGGTGAACTGATTGTGAGCAGAGAGATGAAAGATGTAGTGATGAGCATTGCAAGGAATGGCTTCCAGGCAGAGGGAACAGGAAGTGCAAAGGCCCTGGAGCATGTGTAGTGTGTGTCCAGATCATCACGGAGTTGGCTGCCCAGAGCAGAGAGATGGCAGAGAAGGAGAAAGAGGTCAGAGCCCACCGTGTAGGAACTGGTAGACCATTGTAGGGCCTCAAATGGCTTTTTTTCTTTTCCTTTCTTAAGAGACACAAAGCTGTTGGAGGGTCTAGAGCTGTGGAGTAACATTGGATATTAACAACTTTTTGAACTTTTGCAAACCTTATGGCTAAATGAAATGTCTTATTACTGTGAATATTTGTTCACCACCAAGTAAATTTGAATGTCCCTGCATATGCCCGGTACAGTTGGGCCACATCGTCTGTAGCGAGTAGAATGGCTACCATTTTATGAGCCAGTTTCATCTAAGTCTCCTTCTTTTGCTGCCGTTCAGTCTGTTTAACCTCACCCTCTCTTTCCTGGTCTTAGATACGTGGTCTTCCTGAAGCTGTTCCTGGAGACTGCAGAGAAGTACTTCATGGTGGGACACAAGGTCATCTACTATGTCTTCACTGACCGACCAGCTGACATCCCACATGTCCCCCTCCAGGAAGGCCGGCAGGTGGTGGTCCTCAAGGTCCGCAACTATACCCGCTGGCAGGACGTGTGCCTGCACCGCATGGAGATGATCAGCAACTTCTCCGAACAGCGCTTCCTGCATGAGGTGGACTACCTGGTGTGTTTAGACGTGGACATGAAGTTCAGTGACCACGTGGGCGTGGAGATCCTCTCCTCCTTGTTCGGCACTCTCCACCCTGGCTTCTTTGCTGCCGATCGCCAGGCCTTCACGTATGAACGCCGCCCATTGTCTCAGGCCTACATTCCAAGAGATGAAGGTGATTTCTACTATGCCGGCGGCTTTTTCGGGGGCTCAGTGCTAGAGGTACACAGGCTCACCAAGGCCTGTCACCAGGCGATGATGGTGGACAAAGCCAATCACATTGAGGCTGTGTGGCATGACGAGAGCCACCTGAACAAGTACCTGCTGTACCACAAGCCCACCAAGGTGCTCTCCCCCGAGTACCTGTGGGATGAGAGGATGCTGCGTAGACCACCTTTCGTCAGAAAACTTAGATACGTGGCTGTGCCCAAGAACCACCAAGCCATCCGGAACTGAAGAGACCACACTTTCTACATGAATTGTAAGGCTAGCAATAAATTTTAGTGGTGCTAGGATTTTGATAAGAGATTGGTCAAAGGTTTAGTAAAGTGAGTTCATTTTTTTCAATTTTCTTCTTCTGGAGTGGCTGCTACCACTCACCAAACAAACTGATACAGGACAGTTGGAAGAACTCTACAGTGAACACCCATAAGCCTATCACCCAGATTCTACCATTAACGTTTGGATGTTTTTGCTTCATCACATACCTTACTCATCTCTCCATTCCTCCACCCATCCATCAACCAACTAATTTTTTCTCTAGTTGATAATAAGTTGCAGATATCAATACATTTTACCATTAAATACTTCAGCATACATAATATGAATTAGAGTTCAATATTTGTCTAAAGTTGTTTTTGGGGGTAAAATTTACGAGTGAATATTCACTACACAGATCTGAAGTGTACCATTTGGTGAGTTTTGTCAAATGCATACTCTGTGTACCACAAACTCCACTGAAATATAAACGTCAACACTCCAGAAAGTCCCCTTTTGCCTCCTTCCAGTCAATCCTTCTTCCTGCCCCCTATAGACAACCACTGTTGGGATTTTTTTTCCTACTGTTGATTAGCTTTGCCTTTTCTAGAACTTTGTATAAATAATATTGTCCTGGCATGGACTGGTAACATGAAACTTGCCTCCAAAATTAGAGGGCACTGAGAGACTGAAGAAAGACACAGGAAACTCCAGGTTGGCAGCAGAGGAGTTTATTAGGGAGACTTACATGTGAATCAGACCCTGGGAGGCAGCAGGACCAAACAGATCTCTGTACCCCACAGTGGGGTGGGGGGTAGAGGGTGGGGTGGAGAGGTTTTATATTGGGAGTGAACAATAGTGGCTACATGCCAGGGATGTGTCTAAACTGACACAAGGCCACCCCAGTAAGAATTACATAAGAATGACTTAGCAAACGGGAGTGAACTAGTGGAAAGCATGATAGCAGCCATGTTCAGCCTCGAAAAACCTGTTTTCCCTTCAGCCCATCCCTCGAGGCCAACTCTTACAATCTGGCACATTCCCCCTCTTCTGCAAGGTCCATGAGGACCTCAAGAGGAGGTGTTACACGAGGTAGGGACAGACAGCATTGCTGTAGTTTGCAAAGACCACAGTAGCAATATAGACAAACACAGCAGAAAAACCCAATACCCAGGAAAAGACCTAGACTCAACAACAAACCTCTCCAGCCAGAGGGAAAAGAGGATAACCAGGCAGCCACAGCAGACCAGCCATCAGGTGTGTCCAAGGCTTCTATCTGTTTCTTCATATGCCCTAATAAATCAGTTGTGTTCTGGTGATAGTCTGGTATATAGGTACAACATTCAGTTTTTCCTATGGCACGTGTCCTTTTAAATGACCTGTAAAGTGCGTGCTCTGGTCACTATCAATCCTTTGGGGTATTCCATACATAACACTCTATTTTTGTAATTCTTTTATTGTAGCAGCCTGGTTCATTCATTTATATGGGAACGCCTGTGTCAAGCCAGTAACTGTCCACACATATGACAGTATATCTCGCTCTCTCACTGGGCCGCATGGGCCCTATATAAGCTATCTGCAAGTTCATCAATGGCTGTGTTAACTTATGTATCTTCCCAGGATGATGGGGAGACGCCTTGGGCGTTGGTGTGAGCACACAGGATAATTTTGTACAGCAACCTCCAAAGCACTATACTTCATTGCTATGCCTGCCTCTTTAGCTAATTTTCAGCCATCACAGGCACTACAGTGCCCACTTTTCTGGTAAATCCAGTGGGCAGCTTCCTCCTTGGGATGCAACATTCCAGCTTGTGTTATAGCATCTGCTTCTTGGTTTCCCAGCGGAGAAAGAGGTGAATGGGCTGCTGCATGAAAGACAGGTTATCGTCCGAGGTTTGGGGGTAATCCCAGATGTCTTGCCTCAAGGCTTTCCCCCCCTGTAAAAATGGTGTGGGTGCAGCATCTCACCTCCTCTCTCTTCACAAGGAGGAAGAAGAATCAAGATCAATGCTCTAATGAGCATTTTGGCTACACTTCTTTCAAGATAGATACGTTTGTTTTTCTAGCAGTCCATGGTATGTTCAGTATTCTTCACCAACACCATAATTCAAAGTTATCAATTCTTCTTCAGTCTTCCTTATTCATTGTCAAGCTTTCATATGTATATGAACATTACTCAACCTGAACTGTAATCTGTTATTTCCCTAATACACCTCATAATCCTGAGTATTGTCTGTGAGTTCTATGTGGCCATTGCAATAAAGCATCAAACCCAGCAGAGAAGTAGAGAGTGCTGTGGGAGCGACAGTTGGTGTCAGATTTGGTAAAGATGGGGAGAGAAGAGGCATATCTGACCTCTGCCTCCTAGGAATCAGGCTTGGGCTGTTGATACAGTCGCTGCAATGATGGGCTCAAACATAACAACAATTGTGAGGATGGCACAAGAACAGGCAGTGCTTCCTTCTGTTCTGTATAGGGCCACTACGAGTTGGAACCAAATCCATGGCACCTAATAATAATAACAATGGGCAAAATGTTGAATGATGCAGGAAGCATCAGAAGAAGATGGGAAGGAAAACAGAGTCACTGTAGCAAAAAGAATTGGTCGATGTTCAACCGTTTCAGGATTTGGCATATGGTCAAAAACCAATGGTATTGAAGGAAGAAGTCCAAGCTGCACTGAATGGAATGGCAAAAAATAAAGCTCCAGGAATTGACAGAATGCCAAATGAGATGTTACAACAAACGAACGCAGCTCTGGAGGTGCACACTTATCTATGTGAAGAAATTTGGAAGATAGCTTCCTGGCCAACTGACTGGAAGAGATCCGTATTTGTGCCCATTCCAAAGAGAGGTGATCCAACAGAAAGTGGAAGTATTTGAACGATATCATTCATATCACACACAAGTAAAATTTCGTTGAAGATAATTCAAAAATGGTTGCACCAGTACATCGAGAAGGAACTGCCAAAAATTCAAGCTGGACTCAGAAGAGGACAGGGAGCAAGGGATATCACTGATGATGTCAGATTGATCTTGGCTGAAAGCAGAGAACACCAGAAAGATGTTTACTTGTGTCTTATTGACTATGTAAAAGCATTCAATGGTGTGGATCATAACTAATTATGGATAACTTTATGAAGAATGGGAATTCCAGGACACTTCATCGTGCTTGACCCGAACCTGTACATAGACAAAGAGGCTGTTGTTTAAACAGAACAAGGGGATACTGCATAGTTTAAAATCAGGAAACGCTGCCTCAGGATTATATCCTTTCACCATACTTATTTAGTCTGTATGCTGAACAAATAATCCGAGAAGCTGGGCCAGATGAAGAAGAAAATGGCATCAGGATTGGAGGAAGACTCATGAACAACCTGCGATATGCAGATGACACAGCCTTGCTCACTGACAGTGAAGAGGACTGGAAGCACTTAGTGATGAAGATCAAAGAGTACAGCCTTCAGTAGGGATCACACCTCCGCATAGAGAAAACACAAATCCTCACAACTGGACCAGCAATCCACATCCTGAAAAACAGAAAATATTGATGCTGTCAAGGATTTCATTTTGCTTGGATGCACAATCAACACCCATGGAAGCAGCAGTCAAGCCATGAAACGATGCATTCCATTGGGCAAATCTGCTGCAAAGAACCTCTTTAAAGTGTTAAAAAGCAAAGATGACACTCTGACAACTAAGGTACACCTAACCTAAGCCATGATATTTTCAATTGCCTCAAAGCTGGACAATGAATAAGGAAGACTGAAGAAGAAGGGAAGAAGGGATGTGTTTAAATTATGGTGTTGGCAAAGAATATTGAATATACCATGGACCGCCAGAAGAGTGAACAAATCTGTCATAGAAGTACAGCCAGAGAGCTCCTGGGAAGCGAGGATGGTAAGACTTCATCTTACATACTTTGGACATGTTATCAGAAGGGATCAATCCCTGGAGAAGGACAACATGCTTGGTAGAGCAGAGGGTCAGTAAAAAAGAGGAAGACCCTCAACGAGAGGGAGTGACACAGTGGCAGCAACAATGGGCTCAAACACCGCAATGATTGTGAGGATGTTACGGGACTGGGCAGGGTTTCGTTCTCTTGTGCATAAGGCCGGTCGTTATGAGTCGGAAATGACTCGACGGCACCTAACAACAGTTAACTTAGAGCAAATATCGCACCACTTCATGTATAATGGGAGCCCTGGAGGCATAGTGGTTAAGAGCTCAGCTACTAACCCAAAGGTCGGCAGTTCGAATCCACCAGCTGCTCCTTGGAAACCTTATGGGGCAGTTCTACTCTGCCCTACAAGGTCCATGTGAGTCAGAATCAACGGGATGGCAATGGGTTTGGGTTTGGGTTTCAGTTATGTAAAATGGAAGAACCTTGTACCTATGTAGATTCCTTTACTGCCCCCCCATCCTAAACGCCGTAGTTGTTGTATGTATTACATCTACATATGTTATAAACCCCACACTACAGTGTCATAACTTTTGCTTGAAACAGTCATATACGTCTTTAGAAATCAGGAGTAAAGATTGTCCTTTTCTATTTACCCAGATATTTCCCATTTCTGTCGCTCTTCATTCCTTCCTACAGATCCAGATTATCTAGTATCATAGTCCTTCAGCCTGAAGAACTCATTAGCTTTTCTTGTAGCGGAGGTTTGCTGGCAGAAAAGTCTCTTAGTTTTCCTTTCTCTGTAAACATCTGCTTTTAAAATGTCTTTATGTTGCCTTCTTTGGTGAAGGACGTTCTCACTAGGTAAAGAACTCTGAGGTGACAGTTTTTCTTTCAGTCCTTTAGAGATGTCATCCCACTGTCTTCTGTCCTCCATTGCTTCTGAAGACAAGTAACGGTGTTTGCAGTGGTCTTCCCCTGTACGTGTTCTTTTTCCTCTGACTGCTTTTCAAAGTTTTTTTTTTTTTAACTTTGGATTCATCAGTTTGGCTGTGATTGTCCTAGGTGTAGGGGTGTGTGTGTGCAGTCATGTACGTGTGCTGTTTATTCTGCTTCTGGTTTGTTAAGCTTCTTAGGTCTGTAAACGTATGTTTTTCACCAAATTTGAGAAGTTTCTGGTGGTTATTTCTTCCAGTACTGTTTCTTGAGCAGCATCTTGACCCTTCAGACTTTCTCTCTTTACGTACCTGGGCTTCTGACCCCGCCCATGTCCTCATTTACCAAAACTGGGCTGCTTCCTAAGCCCTCCCACCCCTCCTTACCCACATCTGGGTGATATCCTGGCCCCGCCCACACGCTTACTCTTCACAACTGTGCCTTCTCCTCACCCAGCCCACCTCCTCACCTCGCCCCTCCTTCCTCCTCCATTCCTAACGCTGGGCATTCTACACCCTCAAACCTCCTAATTACTCCATGCTAGCCCTTCTCCTGGCCCCGCCTACCTTTTCACCACCCATACTGAAACCTTCCCACCTCCTCACTTCCCAAGTTCAAGTTGAGTTGTCTCCTGACTCCGCCCACCTTCTCATTGGCCACACCTGGGCTTTCACCTGTCCCTCCCATTTCTTCCCCTCCCATACATGGAATGCTCCTGACCCCGCCCACCTCCTCACTTCCCACCCCTGTGCCTTCTGACACTTTCCAGCCCCTTTCTCTGCAGACCTTTGCTGTCTGTTGACCCCTCCACCTTCTCAACATCCCTATGCCGCCTCCTGGCCCCTCGCACCTCCTCAGCAGGCACATATGTTCTTCCACTGACCCCTCCCACCTACTCTTTCCCTACACTGGTGCCTTCTACTGACTCACTTTCAGCCTTACTCCTGACACCTCAGTGGCTTTCTCATTGCCACACCTGTGCACTCACTGACCCTGCCCACCTCATCATTACCACATCTGATGGTGGTGTCCTGGCCCCACTCACTTTCTCACTTCTGGTACTGGGTCTGATCCCTTCCACCTCCTGAGTCACCACACCAGTGCTGCCTAGTGAGACTCCTTGTTACCCACGTCTGGGACTTCTCCAGGCCTCTCCCAACTCCTCAGCCCCCATAGCTCGTCTGCCTCTTGATCCCTCCCAACTCTCTGTAGGCAGGCACTCACACAAACACCTGTCCACAAATTCTCACAGCAGCACTACTCCCTCCCATCAGTCAAAAGGCGGATACAACCCAGTGTCTATCAACTAAGTGTGGTCCCTCTACACAATGAGATACCAACGAGCCTTAAAAGGAATTAGAACCTGACAAGTGCTACAGTGGGGATGACCCTCCAACCTGTGAAGGTAAGTGAAAGAAGCAGGTACAAAAGGCCACATATTTCCATGTAGATAAGAACTCCAGAGCAGGTAAACCCATAGACTCAGAAAACCAATCACTGGTTGCCATGTGTTAGGGTAAGGGGCCATGGGGAGGCCTGCTCAATGGGAACAGGGTCTCTGTTTTGGGAGGTGACAGTGTTCTGTAAGTAGATGGATACTGGCGGTCACTGAATAGGACTGTGAAGGTACATTTGTTGGTGAGTTGGTGAGTTGGTGAGTTGGTAAGTTGGTAAGTGCCATCCAGCTGGTTCTGGCTCATAGCGACCCTACAGGACAGAGTAGAACTGCCCCATGGGTTTTCTAAGGAGTGGCTGGTGGATTTGAACTACTAACCTTTTGTTTAGCAGCTGAGTTCTTAAGCACACCACCACCAGGCATACATAAAGCCACTGTATTTACACACATTTAAACTGTTAAAAGAAAACCTTATTAAATGTGAAATCTACCAGTTAAACTAGTATACAGAGAGAGCTGAAAAAATACTACAAATCAACTACAGCAATAATGGCTCAAGGGAGGGTCGAAAGGGTCCAGTTCTGGAGCCGATGCTCCCTCCTTGTGGATGGGGAGCTGCTGTGAGAGAGGTGGGGCAACTGGCTCAGCCTCTAATGCCCAGGCCACAGCCAGAGATGGAGCGCCTGGGGCTCCATCAAGCTCCGGTGCGCCTTGAAGAAGAGGATCAACATCAGCCGGTGGTCCACGAGCTGATTCTGAAGATGACCTGGGATAAGAATCCAGCTTTCCAGCAAACTCTAGGTCTGGTGCCTGGGCCAGAGCCGAAGATGGAAGACCTGCAGCTACATGGAGCTCTGGTGTTGGTACAGGAGCAGATTGGCCTCACATGGTGGTCGGGAATCCCCTTCTGGAGGTGGATAAGAATCCAGCTTTCCAGCAGACTCCCAGATCCTCCTCCTGCACCAACAACGGGGCTCAATGTAGCTCCAGGTCCTCTATCTCCATCTCTGGCCCAGGCACCAGACGAATGGAGATGGAGGACCTGGGGCTACATGGATCTCTAGTGTTGGCTGCAGGGGCAGGATGGATGTCAGCCAGTGGTCCTGGAGTCGCTCTGGAGGTGGCCTAGGATAGGAATCCATCCCTCTAGTCAGCTCTCCTGGTGCCGGTGATGGAAGGCCTGGTGTTCAAACCTGCTCCGACCTTGGTTCAGGAGCAAGATCTACCTCACCAGGTGGTACAGGAGTGGGTTCTGGACACGGCCCAGGATAGGAATCTGGCTTCCCAGCAGGCTCTTCATCTGGTGCCCCAGAGCTGGGGATGGAGGAACAGGGGCTACATTGAGCCCAGGGCTGGCACACAAGCCTGATGGACGATTTTAACTCAGTGATCCCATTTGGGCAATGTCTCCTGGCTCTTACAATGCTCTGTTATCTCCTCTCCCTCCTCCCTGGGAAGCAGCTGTGATATATGACCTGCCTTATGAGGCCCACGTGACAATGACCCAAGGACTCTGATAAACAGAGAGGAACAAAGGCCCCCAATCCAACAGATCACAAGACGAAATCCTGTCCGTAACTTGGAGTGAGCAGGGAGTGGAATCCTCCCTAAGGGAGCCTCAGTTGAGATCACAGCTCCAGCCTCGTGAGAGAACTTGGGGCAGAGTCACCAGCTGAGCCGTGCCCACATTCCTGGTCCACATAGACTGAGACCATCAGTTTGTTTTCGTGAGCTGCTAAGTTTTGGGGTGATTTTGCCAAGAGCAGGAGATAGCTCCTCCAGTCCACCAGGTCCTAGGATGTGGACCTGCCCTCCTCCCCTCCCCAGCTTGCTCCAGCCACACTGGCCACTTTTTAACCCCTGCTCTCTGGACAAACTCATGTCTGCCTCCGAATCTCTGCAGCAGCTGTGCGCTCTCCCTTGTAGGCCCTCACTCCTCCACCTTCCTCACCTGCCATTACTGGGCCGCCTCCTGACTGTGCAGAGCTGGCCCGTGCTCTCATTCTGTCCACACAGAAATGTCACCTCAGTGAGGCCTCTGGACCCCCACCCAGTGGCCCCAGGCCTCTCTCGCTGCGCCCCGCTGTATTTTCTCTATGTAACATGCTTTTTTTTTCCCCATGTATGTCTTCATGCTTTTGTGCCTCTCCCCCCGACTGTGAGCGCCTGGGGCAGCTCCCGAGGACCTAACCCAGACCTGACGCGGGCGAGAACTTGCGGCACCACTGAATTAATAGAGGATGTGATTCACACCCCACCTCTGACCAGCTCAAATGGGCATGGATGGTAATCTCAGGAGATGCAACTTTGAGACGGGGCCAGGCAGAATGACCTTGGGGTGACTGTCCCCTGGTCCAGCTGCTGCAGCAAAGCCCAGACGGCATGACTGACAGGAGGGGCAACCACCCCAGGGGGTGAAGGAGCAGGACCTGCAGGTCCATGGGTGCTATGGGGACCTCAGGAGACTCCCATGCCCTACCTTTGCCTCCACTGGCCGTGGGGTGTCCAGCTCACTCAGGAGGCATCTTCCCCACATTCAGGCAAATACTCAGTCCCCACTTCCTCAGGAGGACCCCAAGCCTCCATCAAGGACTAGTCCTGACCCTGGACCCGGCCTCATGGTCCAGTGCTCTGTCATGCACTGTCCTATCCCAACTCCCCAGTCTCCAAGCTTATTGAGTGTGAAGTACCTCCAGGGAGTAGAAAGCATTTTCCAATAAGCTTAAAGCACTGTGGGCCATTGATGAGAACCAAGGCCAGCACACTTCTCTGCGCCTTGGAACCCTCTGGGTTCATCTACTCTCCTCAATTCACAGAAAAGGAAACTGAGGACTTCTCTGCTGCAGTCCCCTCCACTCTGGGTTTCCAGGGGCTCAGAGCAGTAACTGCAGGCTCAGGCCCTTTCCTCTCGAGGTTACCCTGGAGATGGCCCTGGTCCCCTTGCCCATCACCGTGGCCTCTCTCCCATCTACGTTACGGGCCATGGAGCATGTTGCCAGGAGACCTTGGCAGCGCAAAGACCAGCAGAACTAGTGGAAGGAGCATGGTGGCAGGGATGCCTTTTCTATTTGAAAAAGTGGAGCCACTGCCCCCTAGGTTGTAGAGAAGGGGCTACCACCTAGGTTTCAAAGATTGGGGTTGCTGTCACCTTGGCTCCTAACCTCGGGCTGCTGTTCGGACAGGCCAGGAGGATGTGGCTGCTGAGGGAGTGGGCCCACCCAGCAGGCCTGGAAAGCAGGGCTGATAAATGCCACCCCAACTGAAGCAAATCCATGCAGACCACACACTGCAGAACCCAATGCTCATTTAGAACTCTAAATGTCAGCTTTACTTCTGTCCCAGCCCAGAGTGAGCTTCTTAGTGGTTCATCCTGCAGTATCGCATCACAAAACATCCCCTCAACCATCAGCCAGGAAAGCATACCAATTTAAGGAGACTTTAAGAATAAAAACTGAACTGGTATTTAAGAAACTTCCTGGCATACAAAGGAGTCATCTCATGGTAAAAGCTAGGACCTTCCTGATCTCCTAGGGAAGGAATGCTAAGTGTGGGGACCAGAGTGTTGTACACTGAGCATCCCGACGGCCAGCCATCCAGGGAGCAGGCTTCAAATCCCAAATCTGGCTCAGTGACACCAATTTGCTCAAGCCACTGAGTCTGTCTGCAGAGAAAATGCAGCCCTGGGTCTGAAGTGGAGCCTGGATGGACACATTCTGTGAACACGGGGGACCATCAGTACCAGTAACAGGGTCTCAAATGGCTAGAATGCTTGGAATGCTACAGGACCCGTGGGTGAGAAGGGGGCTCCCAGCTTAGGAACTGGCCTGGCTGCTGTCTGTATCTGGGAGGTGGAGAGCAGCGGCATCACGGGACTGCACCCCAGTCCATGTTCCTGGGGAGGGAGGGTCCACAGGGCCTCGGCTCTCGGCTGCCTGGAGGCCCTGCAGTCGATACAGGGCCTCGACTTGCCTCCTCTTCTCCTTGGCTCGGTTGATGGTCATCTGGAAGAGCCTGCAGAAGAGGTGGATGGACGACGGCGAGTCGTCATTGCCGGGGATGGGGTAGGTGATGAGGCAGGGGTTGCAGTTGGTGTCCACGATGCCCACAGTGGGGATGTTCATCTTGGCTGCATCTCTCACGGCCACGTGGAGCTCAAAGACGTTGTTGAGCGTGTGGAGGAAGATGATGAGGTCCGGCAGGCGGACACTGGGGCCAAAGAGCAAGGGAGCATTGGTGAGCAGGCCGCCCTTGAAGTAGCGGGTGTGGGCGTACTCGCCACAGCTGCGGGCCGTGTTCTCAATCAGGTGTGTGAACTGCCGGTTCCGGCTCACAAACAAGATGATCCCTTTGCGATAGGCCACGTGGGCTGTGAAATTCAAGGCCAGCTGGAGGTGTGTGGCTGTCTGCTCCAGGTCGATGATGTCCTGGCCCAGGCGGTTCCCAAAGATGTACGGCTCCATGAACCTGTTGGGGAGACCCAAGCAAGGTGAGGGTGAACAGGGCTCCCAAGGCCAACTCCGCCGGCCCCTCACTTGTCACAGACCTCCACAGCAGGCCTAAGGCTCCCTGTGGGGGGCACACCACCCCTATGAGCACAGACAGCAGTCACCACCGTCCAGTGAGTGACCACAGGGCAGGCGGGGGCTGGGCTTAAAGGGCTGAGGCCACTTAGGAGCCTCAGACAGTGGCTGAACCCTCCCTGACCCTCTGCTGCTTTCCCAGAACGTGGGGATCCTAGCAGAGCTAAGCCAACACAACCGCCAGAAGGTTAAACATGGTGTCAGCAGGCCTCCTACCCGGTGCCGGTCACATAGCAGCCGTTTCTCATTACTGTGGTCTCTACAGCTTTATGAATGACACCTCTCTGGAACTGAGGAACCAGGAGAGCAGGGGAGGGGCTCCAGGCTGAAAGCATGGAAGGGTCAGGGCAAGCACCAGCCAAGTCAGTCAGGGTGGGGGACCCCACGGGCAAGAAGTGCTGACTGCCCTGGGCAGAGAACAGTGGGCCGTTGAGAGACTGCCCCACTTCTCAGCACGTAACAAGTGAGCTGTCTACACCAGCGGTCCCCACATCCTCCCTCCAGTCCACTCTCCCGCTCGCTCCTGCCTGGATGTTGTCCCTTCTCAACGGACACCGCTCATCAAGCATCTCAATACTCCCTGCTTACCAGATCCCTGGTCCTTCCCCGCCTGCAGGGGTTCTCACTGGCATTAAGTGGTCCCCACGTCCTCCCTTCTCTCCCTCCTGGTTCTCATCCCTCCTCACTCCCTGACCGCGCCTTCTCAGTCTCACCTGCTGTCCCCCCCCTTCTCCCAGCTCCTAAACATTGGAGGGTCCAGGGCTCGATCCTGGGACCTCCTGTCTGCTCTGCCCTCCCTCTGCAGATGGCCTCCAACGCCCCGCCTCTACGCAGGGGACTGCACTGCCACGTCTCCCCCAGGGTAGGGCGTGTCCCTCCAGGGGCCTGCTTGCCACCTCCACTGGGATGGCCCAAGGGCTCAGCCTCAGGAGAAAGCCCGTGACTTCCCGCGAGGTCTTCCTCAGTTCTTGGTCTCCCAGCTGCCTCTCCACTCCACTGAGCACGCAGGAGTCAGAACGGCGGCATACACACCTCTGACGGCTATCACTCCTCCACGTGATCCAGCAGGTCCCACTGCTCCTCCGACAGCCTACCAAGCCCCACCGGATCCAACCTCACCAACCCCTCCAAGGCCCTGGCCTCCTGGCCCTTTTGTCTCTGAATCTGCCCAGCCTTTGGTTTTCCTGCAGCTCTGTCCCCGCTTCAGGCAGGGAGCCACACACCAAGGCCCTGAGTGGACAGGGCAGGTGTTAGCAAAGCTGTATGATAAGTCAGTGCCCTACCTGAGGCCCGGTTCCCATCCGGAGGATGGGGCTGGACCTAACGGTGGTGAGCACAGAGCGGATACTGAAGCCTTCTCCCAGTTAAACAAAAACAACTCCTGACAGCACAAAACATGCCCTAGACCCCCAGGCGGGAGGGGCCGAGGCTTGCTGGGACCAGCTGCCGGTATGCACACCTGAGCCCACTCAGCCGGGGTTTCACCCTACCTGTGGCGGCAGCCTGCTTTGTGTCCCAGGTGCACTCGGGCATCGAAGAGACTTTTGACAGAAAATAATTCCTTGACGTTGAAGAAGTCGGGCTGCTTGAGAGGCTCTTTTATAATTCTGTCGCTGAAATCTACGGCAGGGCAAAGAGAGAAAAGGAGAGGACACTGGGCTCCCACACTCTAACACAGGCTGCAGAGTGCAGGGCTGGCCCACACGGCCCACCTCCCTGCAAACGGAGGAGACATGGCTGGTTGGGCGCGAGAAGCCCATCGGTTGAAAACACCCAAAGCCAGGAGCTCTGGAAGCTGCAGATTATCCCCCGCAACGAGCTCAGGCTCTCTGTTACAGACAGAGCTCCAAGGCCTCAGAACTTCAGAATACTAGGGACTGGAGCTGGGTTCTGATCAGGACTCCCCTCCTGGGTAACTCTGTCACTGCCCATCTCCCAGTGTCCTCACTTGAAAAAGAAGATCACAGCTGGTTTCTAAGGTCCCTCTAGCACCTTCATGCCATCCAGGCTGGCCCGCAGTCTCAGGTGCCCGGCCAGAAGTCCCCGGTTGGGGCTGGCGCCCATCAAGAGTCCAACAAAGTGCACTCACTCCCTCAGGAGCATGATGCTCACCGGACCTGGCAGGGTAGGGGAACCGGGGGAGGCTCGGGGGTCCTGACTTTCAGCTCCGTGTCTCAGTGGTTGTTGGTGGTGGGTAGAGTCATGTCGATTCTGACTCACAGTGACCCAACTTGACAAAATACAACTACTCCCTAAGGTTTCCTTGGCTGTAATCTTTTGGGCACAGGTTGCCAGGTCTTTCTCCAGTGGAGCTACTGAGTAGGTTCCAACTGTCAATCCTTCACTTAACCGCTTGGACCAGCAGGGCTCTCTCCACTCCAGAAAGGAGGTGCAATGGGAGCTCTATTCACAGGTGACCGGAGCTGAGCTGCAGGGAGCTGAGGAAGGAGCCCTAGCCAACAGCTCAGGAGTGGGTGCAGCCAGAGTTGGGACCCAACACTTAAGTGACTCTAAGGCCCTGCTTTAACTGTGTGTAGCTTGTGGCGGGGCTGCCGGGGCTCGCTTGGGGCTGCTGAGACAAAACAGCCTGTCAGAGCTGGCATGGTGAATGCTGAGGCACTGACCAGGCAGAGGGCCTTCTCCCCACCCCTCCTTGGCCCAGACACCTCCAGGGCTTTACACCTAAACCCAGAGGCACACGCGACTCCTGGCGGCAGATAACTAAGGCCTGACTGACTTCCCAATGCACGCCCCCCTCATCTGCTGAGGACCCCGGTGTTACCGCTGCAGTCCTCGGGCTCGCTGACAGCAGGGGCCGGGGCGTTTCCAAACGTCCTGCTGCTCAGCCTAGACCCTTCAGAGGTCGGCTTCCTGAGGAAATCCAGCCACAGCGACTTGGGCCAGGCACCTGGGGAAGGAAGCAGACTCCAGGCGCTGAGAAGGGCGGCCGAGGGCACGTCACGCCGCGCTCCGCTCCAACTGCGGGCTGGCCGCAGTCTGTCAGTCCTTGCACAGCCGGTGGAGGGCAGCCCGCCGCCCGGACCGACAGTCCTGACGCACGCGGACCGCCCTGCAAGCCCTGGGTTTTGGTCCGCTGTGGGCGCAGCCCCTCCGAGCCCCAGCGGAGCGCTGGACCCAGGGCCACGGCGGGTGAGACCCGCGCGGGGCGGGGCTGTGTGGTCGTGGGGTATCTCCGCGCCAGCCCGCGGCCGCCAAGGCCGAAACACCGCGAGCCAGGCCTAAAGAGGTCGGCCCCTGCCGCGCCCCCAAACGCGCTCCCACCCAGAACCCTGAGCCCCGCCCCAAACACCTCCCCCCGGGACCCGTGGAGCAGAGGGCCGTGAGTGCTCACCCGCGCCGAGCAGCCGAGGAAGCACGACCCGGGCGGGCGCCATGGCGCGGTTAAACGCAGCGCCAGGCCGGCGGACCGACCTTCCGCCACGTGGTCCCGGACTTCCGGCGAGCGGCTTCCTCTTTCCGCCGCGGCCACGGGGGTCGCACTGCCTCCTGCAGGCCGGGAGGTGCCACTGTGCGCCCGCGCCCGGGCCCAGGGCTCTAAAGACTTCTCCAGCCGTGGCTCCAGGCTTCCAACACCCGTCGAAGTACCAGGCCTCAGAGCATCGTTGCGGCCCGGAGGGCGGGCGCGCGAGGGCCGGGAGGCACAGGTCGGGGAGCGGGAACCGCGGGGCGGAGCGGTGGGAGGGGCACAGGTTGGGGGGTCGGGGACCGCGGGGCGGGGTCAGGGTCTGGGGCGGGGCGGGGTCAGGGTCTGGGGCGGGGCGGGGTCAGGGTCTGGGGCGGGGCGGGGCGGGGCGGGGCAGGGCGGGGCACAGGGCGGGGAGCAGGGACCGCGGGGCGGGGTCAGGGTCTGGGGCGGGGCGGTGGGAGGGGCACAGATGGGGCCGGGGGGCCGCGGGGCGGGGTCAGGGTCTGGGGCGGGGCGGGGCTGCGGTGCACCGGTCGGGGAGAGGGGCCGCGGGGCGGGGTCAGGGTCTGGGGCGGGGTAGCGGGGAGGAGGACCGAGCGCGCGGGATAGAGAGCAGGGGGCGCAGGCGGGCTCCGGATGGGGCCGCAGATCGCCGGGGGAATGGGTCCTCCCACCACTCTCCCGGGAAGGGCGGCAGGAGCGGCCCTTTGCCCCCTCGCTGCAGAAGTGCCAGCCAGACTCAAGAAGACCCAGAGCGGTCACTCGCGGTAACGCGCTGGGCGATGGGGACTCCCCTTATCTCCCGCCGGCGATTTCTCCCCTAAGGCCAACACAGCCTCTCGCTCTCCGAAACCGTTTATTGTTTCTGAGCACTTAGCACTCCATAAATTTAGCCAAGTGTCGAATTTAAGTTTAGATTCAGGGTATTGGGCGCATGAAGTTACGGGTCAAGAAGCACCCCGTCGTATACTGTAGGCGTCAGATCATTGCTTGACGCTCAGCCTTGGAGTAACTGTAACGCTCTCAGTTTGCTGATGAAGCCCCCAGGACCTCGGGTTTAATTTGCCGCAAATCCGACACCAAGGCTCCATATCCCGCGCGCCTTCCACTGCATTTTGGAAAAATCCTCGGCTGGGTGGTGCGCCTGTTTGCCTGAAGACTAATAATAGTAACACGCTCCGCAGCCCCGAGTCGCCGGAGGAAAAGGCCCAGGCCCTTTGTTGTTCGCAGGTGAAGGCTCTAGATCTCGCATTTATCCGAGGTCCCAGCAGAGGCGCCCTGGCCCGCGAGGCGCCGCGCCTTTAAGAACGGGTCCCTCTCCGGTCAGGTGACCAGGCCGTCGCTTAGCAACAGGACGCCACGCCGATCGTGGCGGCTTTGCTGCGGAGTGGGTTTCCAGCCTTTTCTTCCTTCTCGCTGCTCCGGTAGCCAGAGGCAAAATGTCCCAGGAAGACCCCCAAGAGCGCGCGGAACCAGCCGAGCAGAAGGCCAAGGCCCCCCTGGAGAAAACCAGCGACTATTACCGAGTGAGCGAGGACCTGCCGGCCAGGTTCAACAACCCCGGCTGGTTTCGGGGCTACAGGTGAGGAAAGAGGTGCAAGGTGAGGGGAGCTGCAGTCTGCGCCAGGAAGGAAGGAGAGGACGCCTGGTCCAACGAGGTGGGGGCAAGGTGCCACGAGCTGCTCTTGGCACCCAGCGCTCAGATAATCTGGTATGCAGGGGTCCTCCAGACCCCCCAGCCTCTCCTGGCCCCCGAAGGCAAAAGCCTTGCGTCTTGTGCTGTCGTGAACCCACCAGTAACTGTGAACATGCTGCCTAAAGCTTGCAAACCTACACAGGGGGCGGGGGTGGGGGAGGATTGGTCATGCAGGCCAGGGCAGTGGGGCGGAAGGGACCCCAGGGGAGGCCAGAAAGCCCAGGTCTGGGCCCAGCACCACCACGTTGTGTGCCCTGGGGCAGGTCTCTTGTGAGGCCTCACCTGCAAAACCTTTGTCCAGGGGCTCTTGGTAGAACCCACCTTCTGTTAGCTATTAAAGTACTCTGAACACTCACGGGGACTTCAGTACAACCGAACACAACGTTGGCTGGTCCTGCATCATCCTCACAAGCTCTGGCACGTTTGAGCCCATTGTTGCGGCTTTTAGGCCAGTCCCTCTCTCCAGGGGTCTCCCTCACTGTCACTGGCCCCTCTCCTTCGCCAGACACAGTGTCCTCCTATATCAGTTGATCCCTCCTGATGACGGGTCTCAAGCAAGTGAGTTGGACAATGTTGTGTTGTGATCTGTAGGTTTTCATTGGCTCATGTTCTGGAGCAGCTTGCCAGCCCTTTCTACCCTAATGAATAACAACAGACATCTATTACTACTGGCCCTGTGCGCAGCTCCTTGCTGCCCTCCAGCATCTAATCCCCTCAGCAGTCCTAGGGAGCAAGGTCTCCTGTGGTCTTTGTTTCCCCGTTGAGGCTCGTGAGATGTAGAAAGGCACTAACTTGTCCAAGAGCCTGTAGTTAGCATGCGGCCACGCTCTTTAAATGCAAAGCCTACCCAGGTAAATAGTTCGGCTGGCAGGGACCATGGATACTGCAGATTTCAGGCAGGCTTCTTCTTGATCTGCACTGGTGGAAGCATGGCCTCTGCAAGCTGGGACTCAGAAGCCCAGGGACCCCCGGGTGGCAGGTCTGGAGGCTGACAATGCCAAGGCCCCATCAGCCAGCACCCCGTGGTCCCCTGGAGGGGACCCATGGAGGCTCAGCCTGCCGGCGCGGGGGGTCATACACTTTCTTGAGGCTGCCGTAAACAAATCCCACACAGTGGGCACCAAGAACAGACATTTCTTGTCCCGCAGTTCTGGAGACTGGAAGTCCAAATTCAGGGCCCCAGCAGGTCCATGCGCCCTCTGTCGGCTTTAGGGGAGGAGCCTTCATATCTTTTCCAGTTTCTGGGAGCCCCAGGCATTGCTCCGTGTTCAGTGGCTTGTAGACCATCTTCACGTGACTGCTTTCTCCCTGTATCTCTGTGTCTGTGTCTCTTCTCCTCTTTTCTTAGGACACTGCTCAGATTAGGTCAGGACCCACCACCCCTGCTGAGCTCATGTTAACTGATCACATCTGCAGAGACCCTTTTTCCAAACAGGGTATGTTCACAGGTACCGGGGTTAGGACTTCAGCACATCTTTTGCGGGGACACAGTTCAACGGATGACAATGCCCTTTGGGGCTTTGGCTGCCGTGGGAAAGAGCAGGGCAGCGGGGAGCAGGAGTCGGGGGGTTGTGCCTGTCAGGCAGGTCCGCCCTGCACACTGGGGGCCACACTCACAGGGCATCCCCTGCTGGGGCACATCACTCTCTCCTTGGGGTGTTTCAGATGAAGCCCCGTCCACTGAACCCTTGAAGGCTGTGACTGGGGTGGAGTTAGAGTAAGTCGATGGAAAATCGTTGTGTTTCTCATCTGACAGGACCAAGGAGCCTGGCTCCATGTACAGGACCAGCAACCAGGCTTATGGGGGCCAATCCCCCACTGTGCACGAGATGCCGGTGAGTGGGGAGCGAGGCAGCAGCAGGGCATGTGGGGGAGGGGGCAAAAACCCAGAACTGTCAAAGCAGCAGCACATCAAGAGGTGGTGAAGGGCCCAGAGGCCCAAAACTCACTGCCGTCTAGGCGATTCCGACTCATAGTGACCCTACAGGACAGAATAGAAGTGCCCCGTAGGGTTTCCAAGGCTGTAATCTTTATGGAAGCCGACTGTCAAATCTTTCTCCCTTGGAGTGGCTGGTGGGTTTGAACCACCAACCTTTTGGTTAGCAGCTGAGGGCTTTAACCACTGCGCCACCTAGGCTCTTTGGGGTGGGCCTGGAGGCCCCAAATCATCAAGGTGGCGGGAGGCCCCTCAAATCCTTTTGGAACAAGGCAGGGGAGAAGTAAATGAATGAATTTAATACGAAACCATTTTAAAGGATGAGAAAGGTGGGTGTAGGTTTGCTACAACATTCTGAAAGGCTGGCCCGATCCCCGTTCACTTGTACACACACATGTACACACACGTACACACACGTGCACACACGTGCACAAAACTATCTCTCGTAACTAAAGCAGTAAGCTTTGAGGCAAATAAACGAAGAACTACTTTATTTCTGGAATTACTAATTTATCTTCCGAGATAGTGACTTAGGACCTGAAGAGGCAGGTTCCACTGCAGCCTGGAAGCACAGGTGGCAGAAGGCTGAGGCACAGGGTGGGCCCTGGGGGTCTGAGCCCATCTGGGAAAGCTAGGCCACTGTGAGATTGACGTCACACCAGGGAGGCCCCTCCTAGAGCCCCCTGGATGCCCCTGTTGGGTCCAGGTGCAGGGCCAGATGGATCAAGGGAATCATGCCCTGGGTGCCCAAGATGGTAGGGCCACCTGTTCTTGGGGTGAAGATGTTGCTTTTTCCCCTTCCAAATAGTCATCATTTAAAGATCAGGATAACTGCCTGCCCAGGTGCTTTGCATGGGTTACAGAGCTCTTGTGGTGAAGAGATCGATGTCATGGAGTTGATTCTGACTCATAGCGACCCCATGCGACAAGGTAGAACTGCCCAATAGGGTTTCCTAGGCTGTAATCTTTATGGGAGTAGATCGACAGGTCTTTCTCCTGCGGAGCCTCTGGTGGGTTCCAACTGCCAACTTTTCGGTTAGCAGCCGAGAGCTCACGCCGTTGTGCCACCAGGGCTCCTTAACGATGAGATTATTCATCTAAAAATTTTCTAGAGTCCTCGAGAGTCACTTTCGCACACTCAGATGATTCTGAGTTTTCCCTCAGGATCAGGGATTTCTGAGGGCAAGGAAGGCCAGCACACTGGCTGACTAACATAGGTACAGATGTTTTAGTTTTTATGAAAGACTATCAGGAAAATGTTCATATGGCGGATTTTGAGAGTTTTCTGTTCACTGATATCACCAGACCCAGGGAATGGGGGCGGGTTCCGGAGGAGGTGCTTCCTGTTTCTCAGCCACCTGCTTTATCTGGAGTCCGGAGTCCAGTTTCTTGACAGAGTGTGGGTCCTGGATGCTAGGAGTGTTTACTTCCCACGTGGGAACAGGACGTAAAAGGGCTTTGCAGCCATTTCTCTTTGCACTTGCTTCCTGCCAAGGAATCAACACATCACGTGATCTGCTTGGGACCCTGGTGGTCTAAGAGCACATGACCTTTCCAGGGTCAGATATCTGGCAAAGGTCCAGGCCGCTTACATCAGTAACCTCAAGGTCACTGTCTTGGTTATCTGGTGCTACAATAACAGAAACACAGTGGACGGCTTTAACAGAGAAATCTGTTCTCTCACCGTCTAGGAGGCTACAAGTCCGAACTCGGGGCGCCAGCTCCAGGGGAAGGCTTTCTCTCTCTGTTGGCTCTGGGGCAAGGTCCTTGTCATAAATCTTCTCCAGTCGGGAAGCTTCTCAGCGCAGGGACCCCAAAGGATGTGTTCTGCTCCCAGCACTGCTTTCTTCGTGGTATGAGGTCCCTATGCCTCCCTGCTCACTTCTCTCTTTTATATCTCAAAAGAAATTGACTTTAGTCACAACCTAATCTTGTAGATTATGTCTTGCCTTATCAACATAACTGCCTCTAATCCTGCCTCATTAATATCATAGGATTTACAACACATAGGAAAACCACATCAGATGACAGAATGGTGGACAATCGCATCATACCGGGAATCATGGCTTAGCCAAGTTGACAGATACTTTTGGGGACACAGTTCACTCCATGACAGTCCCCTAATTGTGCTAGCATCATTCCTAACACTGTGTGCTTGCACACGAGTGGCCGTGGCCTTGCTCCCCCACACCCACACCCCTTGGCACATGCACGATGCTTCTCAGCCTCCATGGGGCAGCTCCTCCCAGATGTCTCTGCTAGGGATGCTGGGGGTGGGCATCGGGATTTTTTTTTTTTTTTTTTTTTTTGATTTAATGATCATAAATTTATTTTCTCAGTTTTGCAGGCTAGAAGTCTGAAATCAGGAGAGTTTTTTTTGTAAGCTCTACAAATAATTCTAATACACAATCCAGGTCAAAAGACACCACTGTAGGTATTATCTCTACTCCACAGAAGAGAAAACAGAGGTTCAGAGAGGTCCAGTAACTTGCCTAGAGTAATACAGCTGGCAAAAGCAGAACCAGGGGTCACTCCAGGGCTGACCTCCAAGGTGATGCTCAGAACCACATCCAGGGTGTGTAAATGCCGCACCCAGGTGGCCACTTAGTTTCTCTTTCTGAGAGGGAAAGGACGCACCCCTAGTAATCATATGAGGCAGTGGTGGCTTAGTGGTAGAATCCCCATCTTGCATGTTGGAGACCTGGGTTCGATTCCCGGCCAGTATACCTCATGTGCAGCCACCACCCATCTGTCAGTGGAGGCTTCTTGTTGCTATGATGCTGAACGGGTTTCAGGGGAGCTTCTAGACTGAGATGAACTAGGAAGAAAGGTCTGGCAATCCATTTCCGAAAATCAGCCAAGGAAAACCCTATGGACCACAATGGTCGGATCCACAGTCAATGATGGGGATGACACAGGACTGGGCAGTGTTTCGTTCCATGGTTCATGGGGTTACATGGGGTCACGGGGGGTCAACTCGGTGGCAGCTAACAACAACGCAGATAATCTTGCCCAGACAACAGGCATACACTCAGATGGTCTGGGGCAAACCGGGGCGTTTGGCCACCCTGGCTTTTCTTTACCAGTAATGAGAGACATTTGTTACAGTTTTTTATTTTTCTTCCAAAAATCCCAGACAACGGATTGCTTGAGTGTGATTGCATATCATCCATCTGAGTCCTCCTTTTTGCTTCCAGAAAGTGTTTTATCCTCATTCGAGTAAATTTTCCCAACACCTCGCAGCCTTCGGGATGTACCGGAATAACACCTTTAACGTTGGCATGGAGAGCAGCTTTGTGACAGGTCCGGACAACCACATCACCCCCTACGACCATCTTAATTTTCACCCCAGCTACAACACCAACAAGCCGTCCATCTGCGACTGAGCACCCCCAACCCGAGCGGCGGCAGGCCCCAGAATCACCCCTGGGCCTCGGCTGTTTGCCTGGCGTAGTGGTTCAGCCTTCACTGCTGTCCCAGAAGCTAACGTTCCTCTCCGCAATAGGGAAACAGGCTGCCTTTCCTGCTTTATTTCACACCTTAGACGAACACGGGAAAGGTGCTAATTGTGTGATTTTTCCATTAAAACGACTGCCATTACTGGATTCCCAGCCTCGACTGATATCTGTAACCAAGGGGCAGGCTGTAGGCATACTGGGGTCCAAGTCCGGTCGAGTGCTGGGGATGCATGGATGTCGCCGCTGCATCTTTACTGGGGAGCCGTTTTCACACACATGACAAGTTACGGAGCAGGTGTCGTGTTACAGAGCACCCTGGCCGAAATCTGCGCAAACAGTGCAAGGCCATGGCGGGAGGGTGGGTGTAGACAGGGCAGCAGCATCCCCCCCCATCGCTGCTGGGTGAGGAGAGTCGGGCCCACAGGCAGACGCTGTGCCAGGGAAGCTCCACGCTGAAGCAGCCGGGCAGGTGTCAGCACTGGGCTTGGGTGATGGGAGGTGCAGTCAGGTGGACGTACAGCCAAGCCCCCACCAGACACACAGACGGGGTGGGGGAGGGCCACAGAGGACACCAGGCTGCAAAGTGCCATGCACTGGTGGGGGCTGATGGACGCGCAGGGGTTCTTTTATTTTAAAATTTCAATAAAAAGCTTTTTTTTTTAAAAAAAAAAAAAAAAACCAGGCAGAACCACCTGTATTTTCCTAAGGCAAGGGTAACAACGTTCAGTGGATTTTTTGTCTATACGCACTCTGAAATTCTGAGTTAGAGGGGACTCGGTAAGAAAGAAAAATTCCGTGACAGGATCTTCCTTTAAGATGTAGATTGTTTGCCTTGCTTTATGAGAGCAACAAACGCTTGTTACAGGAAACCTGGACAATTTAGAACACTAGAGAGAAGAAACAGCCTTTTAAAACCCTCGATGATAGCTTGTTTACAGAGGTCTTTATCCAAAGGGATTCTACCCGTTTATGAATTTCGGAAGAAATTAGACGCCATGACTGGTTATTTCTTCATTGTAAACTTTTTATTATTAATAATAAAAGTCAACATTTTGGCAACATTCTTAATGTCCAATATGGAATGGAAATAGTTTCCAGAGAAAATCAAAGTATTTAATAAAAAAAGACACAAAGCTGAACCTGGGACTGAGCCTACAGGGTCTTTCTCCTCAGCTGGAAAACCACTGGGGGCTCCGCTAAACGGAAAATTTTTACAGCCCTTTGTTAGAAATACCAGGTGCTGATAACCCTTCTGCCTTTAGCCTCTATTGACATAAAAAAGCCAAAGAATGTTGTCTTAGCCATGTCTCTGAACATACTGAAAAGAACAAATTCCTTCCTCAACAGCTGATTCTGAAAAGCAGGTTAGAACTCGGGGCATGGTGAAGCCACCAGCAAGAGGCACTTTTCCCCCAACCTGGGACTCTGGGCAACTGCAGCCTTGTATCTAAGCAAGGCAGATAGCTGAGAGAACCCCTCGGGAACCCGGACAAATCCCCAGTCCTAACTGGGGATATCCAGGCTCCAACTGGGAGGATCCATAGAGCTGACTTTGACAAACAAACGGAGTTAATTCTGATGTCATAAGCACAGAAATGCTTCAATTGATCCTCTGCATTCAAATGTTATTTCTGTGACGGTCTGTTTATGAGTTATATTTAGACTCTACATTTAGTCTGGAAAGCTGGGAAACACAAATACCTGTGACGTAACAGACATGTCCATCTTGAAAACTCAGTAATGTCCTGCCTTCTGGTACCCGGCCCCCGTGAGCCCCGGGTGGCTGGGGGCTTCTGGTACCCGGCCCCCGTGAGCCCCGGGTGGCTGGGGGCCTCTCCACTTGACTGCTGTCGGGCCTTTCTCAGAGAGCTCTGGGCACGGGCACCTCACTGGGTCCTCGCAGCTGAGCAAGGCAGGTCTTACCTCTGTGGTTGATGGGAACACGTGGGTCCAAAGGAGGTTCTGGGCCCACGGTTGCACCTGGCAGTTTCTGGGCTGAACGTGCCTTGGGGGTATCCTGGGAGGTGTGAGGTCCTCAGCATCTGACCCCGCAGACAGGGCCCTAACTTTCTACTTGTTTGTACAAGTCACATAGGAACTCCAGTGATTATAAATTTCAAGAACCTTGTTTTTTTATTTCCAAACTGAAATCTTTTAAGGGTTGGGGAGGGGGGAGTTTAGATTCATTGATCTAACTGAATGGGAAAGGAATGTAGTTTCTGTTTGTGATTATTAAACATAAAAAGGGTGGCTGAAAATGATATCCAGTCACCCTTCTGACATTTACGGTGCTGTTCTTCCCAAATCTCAAATTCAATCAGAACTACTGCGGAAAAGGTGTCTTACACCCATGACAAAACCAGTTTTCAGAAATTATTAAAAAAAAAAAAATACTTGTTGCGGCGAGTCAATTCTGACTTATAGTGACCCTACAGGAAAGAGCACAACTGCTCCATACGGTTTCCAAGGCTGTAACCTTCACAGAAGCAGACTGCCACATCTTTCTCCCATGGGGCAGCTGGTGGGTCTAAACCACCAACCTTTCAGTGAGCAGCTGAGTGCTTTAACCACTGTGCCACCGGGGCTCCTAAAAAAAGGGGGGGGCCTAACAATTTTTGAAAACCTCCCTCTTCATGCCACGACTAGGTCTTTGCTTTATTTGGCCTTTTTATTCTACTCGGAAATTTAAAATTTGAAAAATAAAGTTTCATATCCATTTACTAATCCCTTAATTTAGCTGCTGAGCTGGCTCCCACCAGCAACTTCTTATTCTAAAAGTATACTGTCACCTCATCTAACAGTTCACTGTCATTTACATTCCTGTATTTTTATCCAATGACCTTTTCTCTTTTAATTATAGTAGATTCAAGGGTTTCAAATACAGTTATATTGACATTGAAAAAAATAATCGGCGCCCAGCACAAAAAATGCTAGAAGCCTCAAAAAGATTTTACCAACAATGTTAATATGTCCCCCCTCACAGGACAGCCACACCTGGGTCAACATCTGGCTGTGATGTGCAGGTATGGACCGTGGGGTTTGTTCTGTTTTCCCTCACAAGGCCCTTTAACTGGAGGGGTGGGATCAAGGAGGCAGTACATTTTATAAAATTTTAATTAAATCATATTTATTACTATTTTTACAGCCTGATTTTCTAATGCAAGTATCTGACAGTTCAGATTTGGAGCAGCACATAAAACAAAAGTGGACCCACCCCCGTCCCTGTACAAAGAACCTGTTCTATTAGGATGTGGGTAAAGCATCCATCATCAGCCACTGGACTTTTTCCCTCTTCCCTCACCCCTGGCCCATTCCCCTGGGACTTCTAAAATACACCTGTTCTTCTAGGAAAGGGGTCCTTCTGCACAGACACCGTGACCGCAGAATGGCCTGCCTTGGAGCACAAGACACCTCTTCAATCAGGCCTTGTCCCGTACCCCCTTTGCATTAAATGAACTGAACCCCTAGGCCAGGCATGCAGCCCTACCTACTCCCCACCCACTCAGACGTTGCTGTTGAGTCTGACTCGCAGCGACCCTATAGGACAGAGTAAAACTGCCTCATAGTTTCCAAGGTGCGCCTGGTGGATTCAAACTGCTGACCTTTCGGTTAGCAGCCATAGCTCTTAACCTCTACGCCACGAGGGTTTCCAGATAGATGTTACAGACTGTCAAAGAGCTCGGTGTAGTAGCCCACTGGCTACCCCACCTGACTCTCTGCAAGCTGGCCGCACATCTAGCGTTTCCCGTAGCAGCTGAAGAACACGCCTGTGCACAGCCGGGGGCTGCAAGGCGCTCAGCAGCCACCACTTGTGGGAAGCACCCGCCTGTCCCCACTGCTCTGTCCACTCGGGGACCTGTCGGGCAGGGGAGCAGCAAGCAAAAAGAACACAGGGTGGAGTGGTGTGCACGTGGTAGTACCAACAGTGTGTCTCTCCCTCTATGCAGGTGGTCAGTGCAGGTCCACACTGCACCCAAAGAGGACAGACTCCATAAACCGACTCACGAACAGGGCTTGGTTTATTAGTATCCAAAAAAAAAAAAATTTCCTACATACAAAACAAGTTGGCTTTCGTGTTTGAGTGTTAAAAGTACTCTTTAAAAAATTAAATAAAATCAAAAGTATGGGTTACATGGAATTGTTTTTCCCAGAAGCACTTGAGTGAACGCGTATGACAAGGAAGATGCCAAACACAAAGCAGGCGGGCCCCAGTCACGTGAACCACGGAGCCCGCTTGTCACACCTTCGACGCAGCTAATACTGACTACAGACAACAGCAAAAGGTCACACCCAGGCAGAGTGAGCGACGCTAAACCCAGGAAGGATGTACAGAAGTTCACTCTACGTCAGAATACCCACTAGGTTCACGAAACTGCAACACTGGGTTGTCAGACTCCGGCAACCGGTGGAAGTTTGTGGGGCAAGCACGATGTGCACATTGTAACCGACGATGCCCGGCACTGCGTGACAGAGCTTCTTTCTTCACAGGAGCCATGGGCACCGTGGGGGCCTCAGAGCAGAAGCACAGGGCACCGATACTTCTACTCTGCAAGGCAGCACCGTTCCGCTCAAACGTCCACCGCCTGATCCAAGGCTGGGAGCAGGCCAGAGGCCGTGGCCTTCAACCACGGCGCAGCACAGGAAGGGTCCCTCCAACTCCAGCTTTCTGGACGCTGACCCCCAGAAAGCCACCAGCATTTGCTTTGTTTGGGTGCATCCCTCACTAGACTCCAGGTCCTGGAGGACATGGGGGTGCGTGTGTTGCGGGGGTTGTCCAGAGAGCTGGGCTGGAAGCATCGGCAGTGCTCAGGTGCTTTGGGAGAGAACTCCTCACCCATTCTAACGGTGCTCATTTGGTTGCACAAATCAAGAAACGGAAATTTAAAATGCACGTGTTGTCCGTTACCTTTTAGAGCCATGGTGGAAAATGAGGAACAGCTGCTCCCATACAAAAAGAAGTTTATTTAGAACGTATAACAATCTAGGAATCGGACGAGATTAGACAGGAAACCACATGGGCTTCAGAAGAACGAACTGCAGAGCAAGCTGGGGCTGTGCTGGGAAAACGGACGGGTTTCTCCGGGCAGCAGGGCGGCCCCATCGCCTGCGCGAGGCCTTTGTGCTTTGAAACTTTTCCCACCCAAGGCTCTGGCTGTGGTTTTCAGAGGAGGTGCTCTGGCCTCTCGGGACTGGGGTCCTCTAAATAGTAAGTGCTGTGCTGTCAATGGCCCAGCAGAGGTCTCAGGGGTATTCTGGGGATTCTCAGGAGAGAATCTGAAAGGCTGGAGCCACGGGCCCGAGGCAGCCGTTCTCGCCAGCCAGCGGCCAGAGCGCCCCGGTCTCTGCCTGCAAACCTGGCTGTGACAGTGAGAACCAGCGCTGGCTGATCTGAGACGTGTGCAGTGGGGAGCACCCTACAAAACCAGACGACTGTGTTTTCCAAAAATATCGTTTACAGCACTTTCAATAATTTACAAAAAGCTACAAAACCCATGTTTGCCAGGACGGATCTGTTAAATAAAAACACTGTTCCGTGTTAGCGTACATACGTACAGGCTCTTACGGCAGGCCAGGGGTCCTCCCTGGCAACCACAGGCATGATCTACTCACGCACAGACACACGCGTGTCCACGGCTGTCCAGACACAGCCACGCACTCACAGCTGGAGGGCTCTGCCCTGCACCACCCCGCCACCGCCGTCCTCCATGGAGGTGTCACTGAACTCGCTGGCATCGCTGCCCAGAGCCTCCTGGTCCTCATTGTCTCTATCGACAACCCTGCGTCTGTACCTCAGGTCTAGAAGGTTCTCTTCCGACCCCGAGGTCCTCCTGTCGGGCAGCCCGAGGCCTGCCGGGGCCTTCCTGCTTGGCCAGTGCCCACCGTCCTTCTTCACCAGCAGGTGAGAGCTTCCGAACATGGGGCTGGGGCCCAGCGGGGCCTCCCGGAAGGCCGAGAAGGAGGGTCCCTGCAGTGGCAGGCCCAGGTGGGAGCTGAAAAGGCTCGCCTGCTTGCCCCCCCAGGAAACGCTCTTCCCAAAATGGAACAGCTGGGTGGACAGCAGGGGGGCAAAGCCCGCGAAGGGCAGGCTCTTCTCGGAGTCCACCGCCAGGCCAGAGGGGCACTTGGCTGGCCCGTCTGTGCCGCTGTCTCTCTCAGCCCCGAGGCCCCCCTTCCATGCTGCATCTGGGTGCAGTGCCCATGTGCTCTGGAGCCTGCTCTGTTGGGCAAAATTGCTCCATGGGCTGGCGAGGTTGGCCTGGGGCCGGCCACTTAGGAGCATGCGGCTCCCCCTCTCCGTCCCAGGGCTCGGGGTCAGCAAGCTGCAGCTCTGGGGGCTCACCTGGAAGGCGCCGGCATGCTCCGCCTCCACACCGGCGTGGGCACCACTGGGCAGCTGCCCAAAGGGACTCTCTGCGGCAGTGGGTTCTGCCCCTCGCTGATTCTGGTCTTTGCTGCTGTAGGTGTTCCTCCTACTTGCAGGGGACCCTTTGGCAGAGAAAGCCCCACTGGCACTCTTGAGGGGCGCCGGCCCACATTTGGCCGGGGCGGCTGGGAGGCCCTTGGCACCCTGGCCAAAGATCCTGGCCGCGCTCTGCACCCCGGCGGCTCTCTCTGTGCTCCTTGGCCCCTCGGCCAGCTGGGAGGCTGCCCGGCCCCTCTGGCTCCGTGTGCACATACCAGGCGCGGGGGCCAGCACCGGCTCTTTTCTGCCCCCCAGCGTCTCTGGCCTGGGAAGTCCCCCTACCCCGAGAACGTCTGCGCAGTTCACGGACTCCTTGGCCTTCTCGGCTAGAAACTTGCGGATCTCCAGCTCGATGCTGTCCTCGCTGTCCACCGAGCTGTTGTCGTCAGACACGGTGACGGGGCTCGAGGCGGAGCGCAGGTTTTCGTGGACTTCCACTTCGTCGGAGAACAAACTTCCCTCTGGGGCCTTTTTCCTCAGCCAGAAAGCCAGGGGCCCGTCCCCACTCCCAGCAGTGTGTGTCCGTGTTCTCTCCCCTACGCCACAGAAGCCAGCCCCGGTTTTCCTCGCTACGTTCTCCCTGCCGTCCCTTCTGGATTGTGCGAGGCAGCTTTTCGGCAAACAAGGGCTCCTGTCTCTCCAGTCTTTCTGGACGCTGCCTGGTGACATCTCGGTGGCGCCGAACCGGACCCTCTTCTTGCATGCGGCAGTCCTGGGCTCCCTGCACCTCCTCTTGAACTTGCGCCTGGACCTGAGCAGGTCCTTGATGGCGGTGTCCAGGTCCTCGTCACTGTCCAGCGAGCTGCTCTTGTCGTCCAAGCTCCTCTTCTCACCCACACCTCTCGCCTCGTCCACCTGGTGGTGCGACGTGCCGCCTCTCACGTCTGGGGCCACGAGCTCGTCGCCGGGCCCGGCCGTCTTGGAGGGGAGAGGCTGGCTCCCTGCCTCGGCCTCCCTGGCTGGGGCCTCGCTGGCTCTCCCTTGGTTGGGCGCGTCCCGCCCATCATGGCTGGGCTGATCACCTGCCTGGCTGGGCTCCGCATCCCGGGAACCCTCCTTACTTTTCTTCGGAGCTGACGGTTTTGCTGACGGTTTTGCGGTGCTGCAGCTGCCTCTACGTTTCCTTCTGCAGCTCAGCGGCACGTCCGGTGTCTTAGAGGGCGGGGCCTTGGGGCCACCGGCCTGGCTGTTGGCCCCAGGCGACGACCGTGGGCTCCACGTGGGTGGTGGGCAGCTCTCAGCGCGGGCCAGCAAGCTCCCCGACTGTGCCTTCAGGGCCAAGAATGTCCGGATCTCCTGCTCGATGCTGTCGTCGCTGTCCACAGAGCTGCTGTCCCTGTCGGAGCGGGAAGGCACGCTGGGGGCGGAGAAGAGCGGGCTGGTGCGCAGGGGCCGGCCACTGGCTCCAGCGGGTGCTGGCAGGATCGTCTTGGAAATGTCCAGGATGGCTTCGGCGCACATCAGCTCAGTGGACGTGTCTGCGTGGCAGGAGGCCCAGTCTGCACTCTCACTCTTGGCTGCTGTGTTTCCTGGTGGCGGCGAAGCTTTGGTGTCCTTTGGGGGCCTGGCGGGATGGCCAGCGTCAAGGGCGCCCGGGCCCACCTCTGAGGCCTTCGGGGCTGCTGGCTTCTTCTTGGTGGCGGTTTTCCGGCGGGTTTCGGGCAAGGCACTTTTTGTGGAGGTGCATGTGCTGTTGGTAGAAGAGTTGGGCCCCTTCTCCTCTCTGAGCTGGGCTCTCTGCAGCGGGTCCCCGCCAGCCTCCTTCCGCGTTTTCTCTAGTTGGTAGAGCTGAATGGCCTCCTCAATACCGTCATCACTGCTGGAGTCGGATGCCGCGGGCGCCAGGGCCGTGCTCCTGGCCTGCGTCCCCCTCCGCCCGGCACCCACGCTCCTCTTAACGCCCCCTTTGTTCTGAGGTGTGTCCGGAGGGCGGCGTGTGGCCGCTGGCTTGGCGGCTGCTGGTCTGGCATTGCTTGAGGCCTCAGGCTCAATAGTGACTTTAGCCTTGGGGCCTCGCGGCTGCACACTCGTCACCTTCTGTTTTCGGAAGACAAACTCCTTGCCGGCGCCCGTGGCGTCCTGGCCGTGTACCCTCGTGGCTGGCTCTCTACCGGACCGCGGTGCCAGTCTTGCCGGGATTTCACTCATGTCTGGCTTTTTATCCACAGGAATGTCACACTTCTGGATTTCATGTTGCTTTTTCTCATTCAGAAACTGCTCTATCTCGGCCTGGATACTCTGCTCGAAAGAGTCGTCACTGCTCACACTCACAGGGGAGGTGGACCCCGTGGGGCTTCCAGGGATGCCTCCTGCTCCAGGTTTGGCAAGACACAGGGCGGTCACGCTGCTGCTCTGGGGCGGTTCCGGCTTGCCTCTGCTGCCCTCCTCTGCATCCCCTGAAGGCAGGGACCCACCAGGCACAGGCTGGGCGCTGCCGCTCTTGGCCTTCAGATACTCCTGGATTGCTTCCTCAATGTCGCGGTCCACGGAGTCATCACTGTCTGAATCCAGCACTAGGGGGCCAAAGTCTGCAGCCTCCTCCTCCTCCGTGGGAACCAAGTCAGCGGCCAGCGTGCAGGCGGCGAATGCGGGCTGCTCCCTGGGCACGGCCGGGTGGGCAGCAAGCCTGGCATCGTGGCACCGCTCCCCCCGGTGGCTTCTCTGCGCGGCGGGCTCATTGTTCATGCCCAAGGTGGCCCCGTTGCCCCGCAGCGTGCTTATGACCATCTGCACCTCAGTGCTGACTGCCGCCTTCGCCACGCCCTCCGTGGACTCTGAGAAGCACCCAGAAAACCTAAAGCTTCCCGACGGGCCGAAGGGCTCCCATTTTGACTGGAGAACAACCACAGGCGGGGCATTCATGAGGAACATCCTAGCGGGTGGGAGGGCGCGCGGAGAGGCAGTTCCTGTGCGTTCCTGCCCGCTTCACACCCTGGGAGGAGAGAAAAGCACATGGGTATGACGCGTCCGAGACACCAGCCAAAGGACTTAATGCTGTACGTGGCAGCGTAGACACGGCACGCCAGGGCTGTTTTCTTAACGATTTCTGACTGCCAGAAATCATATGAGACAGCTAATCGAGAGGCTGAAAGGACAGTGAGTACGTTGTTTTGGGGGAAAAGACTATCACTAACTTAAGGGCCTAAATTGGAATTTTGGAAGAACTTACCCTGAGAACAAATACATCCAATCACAGCCAACTTGTAATCATCCCTGACAACGACCACCAGCTCTGATGCTGTCGTGTGGGGGGAAGGGAGAGGAGGGTATTCTGCCCATTCTCAAATTCTGGCACCCCATTAAAGCCCATGATCCCCCCATGGTCACCTCTGGGAAGAGCAGTGGAGACACACAGTGGGGGAGATGGGCTGTCACTGGCTAGGGCCATGTGCAGCGGCCTAGCTGGGGGCATTATTCAAACTGCCTCCACAGAACTAAAGAAATTCCAAAACACATTCTAACGAGCCTTGGGAGTCAACAGCGAAGGGTCTAGATCGTGAACATCAACCCCTTAAACAGCAGCACGGCCTTAGACACAGACCGAGGACAGACGAGCTGAGATTTTTAGCAAATAGTGAAGTTGGCAGGAAGCCCTGGGTACTGCAAACAGTTAACACACTTGGCTGCAAACCGAAAGGTTGGAGGTGGGAGTCCACCCAGTGGCACCTCGGAAGAAAGGCCTGGTGATCTACTTCCAGAAAACCAGCCACTGAAAACCCTATGGAGCCCTCTGACACATGTGGGGTCACCATGAGTCGGATCGACTTGACAGCAGCTGCTGGTGGTGGTGGAGCAAAGGTGGGGGTGGGGGGTGGGTGGTCTGCAGAGGAAAAACACTCCTGCCTCCACTAACTGTGTTTACCATGCTTTTAAATGTTTGTAGATACAGCCTGGCCTCCTAGTGAAGTCTTCTGAGCTGTCAAGTTACCTGTCTCAAGAACGAAAAGGAAAAAATCAGGGACTCTCTCGGGGACACCTTGCAGCTTTAAAACCATCAACTACGTCAGATGAATCATTCTGGAAAACTTCCTAAACTGTAGTTGGAGCAAACTGTGAGACACAGTAAGTGGTCTGGCTCTGCCAGACTGCTACCTGTACCCCAGCACCCCAAATCCGGAACACCCAGCACCTGCGCCCCAAAGCGTGGAAGACACCTGTCATCTCAGCTGACACCAACCTCCTGCTGTGATAAAGCCAAGTTTAAACTTGATCATCTTCAGGCCACCTGCAGGAGAAAGCCCCAAACCACCTCACCAAAAAGCGGTTCAGCTCCAGGCTAGACCTCCTGGGATGGGGCGTCTCCTGCAGGTTAGGGGAAGAGAGCTATGCAGGGTAGGAGCCGGTCCAGGAAAGGTGGGCGGGAGGGGGCTGGCTACAAGTCGTCCATCCCTTCCAGAAGCGGATGTTTTATATTGCAACAAGGCTTCCACCGCCAGAAGCTGCAGTGCAATTCCCGTTTCTGTGTATCCAGGACAAGGTGGGCCCCTGAGGGCTGACCCTGCCCTGACCTTTCACCCCACCACTGCAGACAACTCTGGTGGGGGGGGGGCGCTCCCCCCGAAACGTCCCCACTGCCTGCAGAGGTCCCGCCGCCTGAAACAGCACACAGTCCTCAGCCAAGTCAGTGCGGACACCTCCCGCAGGGAAGGGGATGGACAGGCCTCCACGCAGGGTACGCCCCCGGGGAATTTTCTGGGATTCGTGGACCCGGAGCCTGGGACAGGGAGCCCCGTGACTCTCCTGGAAGCTCTGCCGGGCGCAGGGCGCGCGCTACACCGCGGAGGTCTGGCCAGGGCCTCGGTCCATCCCGGGGCAGTGACCGCCCAGGCCCAGCCGGAAGCTCGCGCCCCACGGGACTCACCTGCACCTCACCTGGGCGGCCGCGCGGCTCCCTGTCCGCCCGGCCCCGCCGGCTTTCGAGGAACGCGGGGCGCGCGGAGGCGGGAAACGCCGCGGGGCGGCCGCGACCCCCAACCGGGCAGGTCGCAGTCCGGCCGCCGAGGCCCCCTCCCCAGAGCCCCGCGCCTCGGCCCGGCCCTCCAGCAGAGGCCTGCACCGCCGCCCGCCCGCCCGGCCCCGGCCCGGCCCGCCGCCCCCCGCAGCCGCTCACCTCGGCCCAGCCGGCCCGCCCTGGCGCCCTCTCCGCCCGCCCGCTCGCCCGCCGGCCCCGCGCTCGCCTCCCCGGGACGACGGCGGCGGCGGCGGCGGCGGCTTCGGGCGGCCTCGGGCGGCGGTGGGGGCGGGGACCCGGGCCAGGCTTGTCGCTCCGCCCGGCCCCGCCCCGCGCCCCGCCCCTCGGCCCGCCGCCGTGGGAAGCGCCGGTGGGCGGGGCCGGCGGGGGCGGGGCGCCACCCCCCCCCCCCCCCCGTGCCCCGGGTGCCCCCTCCCCGCTACCTACCGGCGGCTGCGGCCGCGCTCCGGAAGCCGTGCCCGGTGGCCGGGCATCATGGGAATGGCACGGCCGAGTTCCGGGGGCGGCGCGCGGCCCGGCCGGGCCCCCGCCCGAGAGAGCGCGCCCACCTGCCGCCGCGCGCCACCCGCGCCCAGCGCGCCCCGCGCGCCCTGGGCCCTCCGCGGGGAGGTGGGCCCAGGGCGCCGGGCCAAGGACAGGCCCCCAGGCCTGGGCGCGGGCGGCGGATTCACCGCGCCATTGCCGGCGAGGGTAGCCCCCGAGGCGGAGCTCCGCGCGGCCCCTCCGCTCTTCCCCGCCCGGCTCCCGGGGCCCGCGCTGTCCCTGGCGCGGGCGCGCGCAGTGAGGACGCGCGGGCGGCCTCTGCGATGTCACAGGTGGGTCGTGCAGAGCCGCAAAAGGCTGCGGGGCCTTAGGACGCGCCTGGCTGGGGTATGTTCTTGACTGCTGTCGGCTTGTTAACTGGAAGCTCCACGTCGCGCGTAGCCACGGTGTGCGGGCACTGTGCGCAGCACCTCGGTCCCGGTCCCTGGGCCAGAAGTTTGCACAGAGCTCACGGTGGAGCGGGGGCTCCAGCGCCGGGACAGCTCGGCCGCTCTGCCCGCCTCCCTGGTACACTGCGGCTCTCCGGGAGAGCTTTGCTCAGGCCTACAGCGGCTTTGGTCTTGCTGCGGCTCTGCCCGGGCACCTGCGCTCACTGAGTCTCACCCCAAAATTAGAGAGAGGTTACTTCCCGGGGTCATTCCGCAGGATGCATGGCAGGCCGGATTCCAGCCACCACGCTTAATAGAAGCTTAGAACTTCAGGGCAGCAAGGGACCCCTGAGGCTATCGCTGGAGCCATTCAAGTGGCAGTAACTGAGCACCTACGAATGTGGGTGGGGACCCTGGGCCCTGCTTTCCCCTTTTGCAGAGGATGGAGTGGAGGCTTGGGGGGACTGGCCCCTATGCACACCTGCAGCCTGCTTCTAGCCTGGAGGGGCCAGATGCTCAAGAGACCGTCGTCCCACCTGTCCTTCGGTCAGGTCTGTTTGGGGAACCCAAGGAGGCACTGCCTCCTAGGGACAGCCTCTGTGCTTCCCTGTGTCACCTTGGACATCTGTCCATAGGAACAGCCTCTGCGCTTCACTACATGACCTTGGATGTCTTTCCAGTTCTTTTGTGTTTTTCCAGCAGTCCAGTGATCTTTGCCCAAAGGCCATGGTGCCCCAGGTGCTGCTCAGGATGCCAGGAGGCAGCGGACAGGTGGGACTGTTGTCTCTGCTCTGTGGGAACGCTTACTGTCATGAGATGGACAGATTGCAAGCCAGACACAAAGATAGGCCCTGCTGGCCTCCTTGGCCCCCAATCCAGACGAATCTGAGGTGTGAGCTTTGGGATTGTTTCCTGTCTAGAAAGTACCAGAGGTTTGATAGGATCAAAACCAGAGACTTTTTCTTACAAGGGACACGAAAGGGCAGTTTTTAGTCTTACCAGCCTGGGGCCTGTTTGGACCTGCAGGCCAAGTGTCAGGAAACCCTGATGTTGATTTAATGCCTCAATTTTTTCTTTAATAAACTTTTTTTTTCTTCTGGAAGCAGTGGTACTTGTTCATTAGAGAAAGTTTGGGCAATAGATCTACTGAAGAAGCTCACCACCCGGAGACAGGGGCTGTCGATATTCTCGTACATTCCTTCGCAGTTTGTAAACTAGTGCCGTGATAAACGGCTTTGACAATGTGTCTTTGGAACTGGTCTCAGTGTTTCCAGAAGAAAGACTGTCAGGCCAAAGATGGGGATGCATTTTGCCAAATTGCTCTCCTGAAGCGCTGCATTAATAGGCTCTCCACCCACGAGGTGAGTGACAAATGCCCGCTTCCCACTCTCTTGCCAGCCCTGCACCGTACTGTTTCATTTTGTCTTTGCCGATCTGATAGGTAAGACGGGCCTTTTCATCACTTTCCTATTCGTTCGAATGTGGGTGCCACCGAACATCTTTGCACTTTGTGATTGACCGTTTGGAAAATCGCCTGTATGTGTTCTCATTTTTAATTTTTCTTTGGGTTGTATGTCTTTTCTTATGGATTTTAAGAGCTTTTTAGACTAAGGATTTTAGTCCGTTGGTACCATATGCTCATGTACACTGCATTTATTTTTCCCAGTGTGTCATTTTTCTTTGACTTTGGATCTATATTTGTTGTTTGCTTTGTTAGCTGTGAACAAGTTTTAAATTTTCATGTAGTCACATCTATCAACTTTTCTTTTATGGTTTCTGGCTTTGGAGTAGGGCTAGAAAAGCCTTCCTACTCCAGAATTTCATAAGCGGTCACCAACCTAATGCCTCAACTTCAAAATGAGAGGACAGTGTAAGACATGTAAAGGCCTGATCCAAGGCTTTCTGTGGAAATCAGAGTGCATCAGGTAATAAACAGCTTCTCGAAGGGGAGAGCGGTTCCTTCAGTCCTTTTGGATGCCTCCAACCTTCATGTATATATTTTTTTCTTTAACTTCTAGGAGCTCTTGTCCACTGCGCCTTGCAAGATCTGCATCTGAGGATCCAGAAGAGGCGTCTGCTTTTGCCCAAGCTTCCCTGTCCTAGGAAGTGTTGGGTTTGGCATTGGGGATTCCCATTTTCCCTCTAACCAGGCCCCTAGCTGAATCAGGCCACAAGGCTGCCTTCCCATTGTTCTGGTGGACTCACCTGCCACCGGGGAGGTGACACTCAAGGAGAAGCTTCCCCTTCCCCACCCCTGGCATCTCTCCACTCTGCCCAGGGCTGAGAGCTCTCTGCTCTAGCGGGGCGCTGGGTAGTGGTAGGGGCAGGGACAGGAGTGATCCCCTGGGCATCGGACACTGCTCCCTCTGGGCCTCTGTTTGCCCTTGTGCAAAGAGAACAGAGGGCCCATTAGGACCTCTCACAGACATGCTCCATGTGGAGGAGGGCGACTTTCAGCGAGCCAGCCAAGGCGGGGGCCAGAGTCAGTCTTCACGAGGGAGCCAGGGCCCCGTTATCCACCTCTGTCTTCCCGTGAAGAGTTAGCAGCCAAACACCAAACCCACTGCCATCAGGTCGACTGGGTCTCATGGCAGCCCCATGTGTCACAGATAGAACTGAGCTCCATAGGGTTTTCCTGGCTGTAATCTTTGAATATACTGTGGGCAGCCAGAGGGACAAACGAGTCTGTCTTGGAAGAAGTACAGCCAGAGCACTTCTTGGAAGCAAGGATAGTGAGACTTCATCTAGCATACTTTGGACATGTTATCAGGAGGGATCTCTTCCTGGAGAAGGACATCAGGCTTGGTAAAGCAGAGGGTCAGCAAAAAACAGGAAGACCCTCAACGAGATGGATTGACACAGTGGCTGCAACAGTGGGCTCAGGCATAGCAGTGATTGTGAGGATGGCACACGACTGGGCAGTGTTTTGTTCTATTGTACCTACACCTATTCTCTTGTTAGGTGCCAACTTGATGGCACCACCACCTCCAACAATCTTTATGGAAGCAGAGGCACCACTGGTTGGGTTTGAACCACCAACCTTTAGGTTAGCAGTCAAGTACAAATGGTTTGTGCCACCCAGGGGCCTGTGAAGAGTCAGTGTCTCTTATAATTAAAGAGGAGTGCTGGTGGCATATGGTTAAGCACTTTGTTGCTAATTGAAGGGTCAGCAATTCAAACCCACCAGCCACTCCACGGGAGAAAGATGTGGCAGTCTACTTCAGTAAAGATTTACAATGTTGGACACCCTATGGGGCAGTTCTACTCTGCCCTGTAGGGTTGCTATGAGTTGGAATTGACGGCAACGCGTTTGGTGTTTTGATAATTAAAGAAACTCAAATCAAAGAAGATAGCCATTCCCCCCACGTATGAAAAGTTTGATAGTCCTTGGGGAAGACATAGGGGATGCAGGCACTCCGTCGCCCCTGGGGACCGTTAAATGGCGCACCTTTTGGGTGCCGTGTTAAAGGTACAATGCACACGTTAGAGCCGGCAATCCCACTTGGAGAAATCTATCCTAACGTTATGCAGGTGTGTGTAACAGACATAGAGCCAAAAAGACCGTTCTTTGCTTATCGGAGCAGTAAACCTAAATAGCTATTAATAGGGGTAAGTGAAGCAAATTACGGTGGATCCATGCACCGCTAAGCCTCTGTTGGCAAGAATGAGGTAGGTCCTCACGCCCTGCTGTGGAGAGAGGTCCAGGGAGTATAATAAAGGAACAAGGAGTGGGACGGCTCAGAGCTTTGCTATAGATGTGCCTTTAAACGTGGGTGGGGTGGTGGCGGGATGACGAAGTGCCTGGCAGATAGACGTGTCCTCGCACAGTTTTTTCTGCCCAGATGCGCAACCACTGGCAGTGTGGACCCCTCCAGCAGGGGGTCTTGGGTAGGGGTGGGCAGTGGGTAGGGGGACGTTTTCCTATCCACATTGTCTTCTTTTAAACTGTTTCAATTTTTAAAATCATGAGAATTGCTTTCATATATGCATATGTTAATACAATATTTAAATAGAAATCATGAATATGCATGTATGCAAATGAGACACGCCTACACTCACAAGCCCTGTAGGTGAGAGACCCTCCAGGGAGATGGGGGGCTAGCACCTATTCATCCCAGGTAGTGAGAAGCCGGGCAAGGCCAGCAGACAGGGCAACAGCCCATTCTAACCAGGGCCTAAGGAATGTCTCTACTGACTTGAGTCAGTCTTCGGAAATTCTATTTCTATAAAACAATTTTTAAAATCTTTTGCTCAGAAATGACTTCTAATGCATCATTCAGTTTTATTTCTCAAGTGTCAGCTTCACAGAGTTTTCCTAGGATATATTTTACTCAATTTATCACTGACAATTTCAGGGGACAACTGGATTCTAAGATTATTTATAAGACAACATTTTAAGCAAACACACACACAAAAAGCCTCTTGAGACAAAATTATTTAGAAAAGCGTAGTGTGCATGGTAAAATGAAATCAAGGTCACATCACCTCAGATTTCTTCCAGAAAAAGCGGGATATTTTTCAATTTGGGATTTGATAGAAATATGAGTTTCTCTCCCTGATTCTTTGTAGAAAAAGTAAATGGGGTGGAGACCCTTCATTCTTACCAGGCACTTGTGTGATAATTTATCTCATCATCTCGCAGGAGGACCAGGTGGAACCTGGGTGTGAGGTGACTCAATACATCAGAGGGGGCCGGGTTGGGCTGGGATGGCTGACTCTTCAATGGCAGGAAAAATGTACAAAGGAAACGGAAAACCAACAAAGGCCCACAGATACCAGAGACATTAGAACCAGACCTCCTCTGGGACAGGAACCCTCCCCAGGTCAGGTTCTGGATATACTTTATGAGAAGTGTGTTCAGGGAGCGCTCCCCAGGTGAGGTTCTGGACACACTCCGTGAGGAGAAGTGTGTTCAGGGAGCCCATCCTCAGGTCAGGTTCTGGACACACTCTGTGAGGAGAAGTGTGTTCAGGGAGCCCGTCCTCAGGTCAGGTTCTGGACACACTCTGTGAGGAGAAGTCTGTTCAGGGAGCCTGTCCTCAGGTCAGGTTCTGGACACACACTGCGAGGAGAAGTGTGTGCAGGGAACCCACCCTCAGACAGGTTCTAGACACGCTGTGAGGAGAAGTGTGTGCAGGGAACCCACCCTCAGACAGGTTCTGGACACACTGTGAGGAGAAGTGTGTGCAGGGAGCCCTCCCCAGGTCAGATTCTGGACACAATCTGTGAGAAGAAGTGTGTTCAGGGAACCCACCCTCAGATAGGTTCTGGACACACTGTGAGAAGTGTGTTCAGGGAGCCCTCCCCAGGTCAGGTTCTGGACACACTGTGAGGAGAAGTGTGTTCAGGGAGCCTGCCCTCAGGTCAGGTTCTGGACACACTGTGAGGAGAAGTGTGTGCAGGGAGCCCTCCCCAGGTCAGATTCTGGACATACTCTGTGAGAAGAAGTGTGTGCAGGGAACCCACCCTCAGACAGTTCTAGTTATACTCTGTGAAGAGAGGTGTGTGTAGGGGTTAGTGAGGTGTGCTCATGGGACATAGGACTGGTCAGCAGGGGAGCTGGTTGGTGATGTTGATACTGTGGGGCCCTCAGCTGACCCAGGGGGGCTCTGGAGCTGGGAGGGTCCCTCAGAATTGTTCCACTTGAGGGAAGTGGCCAGGCATTTACACCCCTGTGTAGAGGTCACTGGAAATGGGCTGCCCAAGGAACAGGTGTGGCCTCGGCCAGGAGTCTCCTTGGGGCCAGAACAGTCCCTGCCGGGGGACTGTGCTGTGCCCTGGCCACAGACTGCCCTCCTGGAAACTGAGGGTTGAGCTCCTTGACCCTGGAGGGGAGCCTGGGCTGCAGCCCTGCGTCCACCGTATGCCATTGTTTGGATTCAACCTTCTGCAACTCTTCTCTTTTTTTGAAGCAAGTACTTGAATCTTTTACTTCACAAACTCTGCCAAGAGTTCTCTCTTTATATTTTAGGTGAAGAGTAGTTAACTTGTTAAATCTTCCTCAGAAATTTTACCCAAACTACATTCAATGGAAGAGACAACTGAAAACGTGTCAGGAAATATAAGATGGTAAGGCTTAGATATGCTGTTGCTGTTAAGTGCTGTCGAGTTGATTTTGACTTACGGTGACCCCATGTGTCAGAGTAGATCTGCCCCATAAGGTCTCCTAGGCTGTAATCTTTACGGGAGTAGATAACCAGGTCTTTCTCCCCCAGAGCTGCTGGGTAGGTTTGAACTGCCAACCTTTGAGTTAGCTGTCGAGTGCTCTTATAAGGCTTAGATATAAAAATCCAAAATAGAAATTTTTTTTATTTGTTTTAAAATAGACTTTATTTTTTAGAGCAGTTGTAGGTTTATGGAGAAATTGTGCAGAAGTACAGAGAGTTCCCATATAACCCCCTGTCATGGATTGACTTGTGTCCCCCAAGAAAGCAGTGCTGGAAGCAGAGCGCGTCCTTTGGACCTGAGGTTCCTGTGCAGAGAAGCTCCCAGACCAAAGGAAGACTGATAACATGGACTTTCCTCCAGAACTGATGGAGAAAATGTTCCCCTGGAGCTGATGCCCTGAATTTGGACTTGTAGCCTACTGGACTGTGAGAGAATAAATGTCTCTTTGTAAAGCCATCCACTGTGGTATTTCTGTTGGAGCAGCAAAGGATGACTGAGACAGCCCCTGCCCACGCGGTTTGTCCAGGTACTACCATCTTGCATTTGTGTGGTACATTGGCTACAATTGATGAACCAATATTGATGCATAGTTATTAACTAAAGTCCATAATTTACATTAGGGCTCACTCTTTGGATTGTACAGTCCTATCCAGAATAGAATTTTTAATAATCAGGATAAGAATGATGGCAAATGGGGTAAAGGAAACAAATCTGGGCAAAATATCATGAGGAAGTTTCTATGCTCTTCTTAAATAAATGTGGCCCAGAGTACAAATGAGGAAGTTCACACTTTGTTCAAAAGCCTCAGAAACTTTCCCAAAATCCATGGAAATGATTCTATTTCAGTGGTCCTTTGGCAGGAAGAAGGAAGCTACTGCACATTCTCTGAATTTTGGAAAAGCAAGATAGAACGTTCTACATTTTTATATAAAAATCTATTTATCATATCCTGACTCACTTACTGGCTTTCTGAGACATGGTATGGTAAAAAGTATCCTCGCAGTTGGGTAGTTTCTTTTTCCAGCAGTTGGTTTGGTGCCATTAGAGAAAAGAAGGACGTTTGGAGGGCCCGTGGGAGGAGGCTGCTCTCCAGTCACCTCAGAGGACTGCTCGGAAAGGAGCTGAAGGAGACGGCTGGAGAGGCAGTGTCCTAAGCTGCTCTCTTGACTTGGGAAGCCACTGCCTAACTTCAGACTAAGGCAGCCTTCAAAAAAGAAGCTTACCACAGTGCTTTTTATATTTTATCTTGGAAATATTTTCCTCTGGTACATGGCCAGGATGAATGTCTACTGCTTTTCTCCCAGCTATGCCTTGAACATGTAGACATGAGAAGAGACGATGAGATCTGCTTTGTTTGATCAAGATGCAATGATCCAGGACAAATACTGTATGTTTTCACTCTACGAAATAAGCAAATATATAGAAACAAAAGATTATTTTGTTTTTATTTTTTCCCATACAAAAATTTATACATACTGTGACAGCACACTCCTCCTTTCCACCCCTGATTCCCCATGTCCATTCAACCAGCTCCTAACCCTCTCTGCCTTCCCATCTCCCCTCCGGACAGAAGCTGCCCGTTTAGACTCTTGTATCTACTTGAGCTAAGAGGCACACTCCTCACGAGTATCACTTCATGTCCCACAGTCCAGTTCAATCCCTGTCTGAAGAGTTGGCCTTGGAAATTGTTTTAGTTCTGGGCTGATAGAGAATCCAGGGGCCATGCTTTCTGGGGTACCTCCAGTCTCAGACGATTAAGTCTGGTCTTCTTACTAGAATTTGAGTTCTGCACCCCACCTTTCACCTGCTCCATGAGGGACTCTCTGTTGTGTTCCCTGTCAGGGTGGTCATTGGTGGTAGCCGGGCACCATCTAGTTCTTCTGGTCTCAGGCTGATGGAATCTCTGGTTTATGTGGCCCTTTCTGTCTCTTGGGCTACTACTTTCCTTGTGTCTTTGGTGTTCTTCATTCTCCTTTACTCCAGGTGGTTGGGACCAATTGATGCATCTTAGATGGCCACTTGCAAGCTTTTAAGACCCCAGACGCCACTCACCAAAGTAGGATGCAGAACATTTTCTTAATAAGGTTTGTTATAGAAACCAAAGATTATTAGTGATTACTAGGGATGGGAGGGAGGAGGAAAGGAGGAGTGTTTGATGGTGGAATGATTTGGAAAAGGATAGTGATAATGGTTGCACAACATGTAGAGTGTGATGAGTGTCACTGAATTACACGTGTAGAGATTGTTGAATTAGTGAATTTTCACCACAATAAAATTTTAGAAAGGCACATTGGGCACTTGGACGCTTGAGCAAGTTAGACAGGAAGGGGAGAGAGGGTCGGGCATGTGTGTGGACATGAACAAAGCTAGATTGTAGGTAGGTTTCCTCTGGAGATGCCCACTGGTCCACACGAGAACTTCTCACTGACGGTGGGCTCCAGTGAGGAGGGAGGTGTCGCGATTTTTTTTTTTTCCTTTCAGGAGAGGGCGATCGACTGTGAACGTTAGGGAAGGATGTTGCGATTCCAGGGTTGGTACAGACAAAGGAGTTTGCAGCTTCTTTCTCAGAATCCAGAGTCAGCACTGCCTGTGGAGATGCCAGAGTTATGGGGAAGGCCTTGGTGTGTCGGGGCGGCTCCTCACAGTGGGGCCACCACCCAGCACAGCTCAGGAAAGCACGACGGAGGCCCCGAGAGCCGGTCTGGACAGGCTCTGGCCCTGCTCTTCTGTGGTGGTCAGAGGTGAGAGCAGCTCCCCGGGAACCATTCTGTACCCCTGGGAGAGGTGGGAATGAGGTCAGAGGGGCGGGCTGCTGTCACAGAAATGCCACAAGTGCATGGTTTTAAGTACAGGAATTATTTTCTCACAATTCCAGAGGCTAGAAGTCTGAATTCAGGGCACTGGCTGTAGGGAGAGGCCCTTTCTTGTCTCAGCTTCTCTTGTTGCTGGGTGCTGTCAAGTAGATTTCGACTCCTGGCAACCCCATGTGACAGAGTAGAACTACCCCAGAGGGTTTTCTTGGCTGTAACCTCTACAGGAGCAGATCTCCAGGTCTTTCTCCCATGGAGCCTCTGGGTAGGTTCAAACCACCAACCTTTCAGTTAGCAGCTGAGCGCTTAACTGTTGCACCACCAGGGCTGGCTTTTCAGCTTCTAGTGGCTGGCAATCCTGGGAGTTCCTGGGCTAGTAGTCTGGTCTGCCTCTGTCGGATTCCAGTACTGTCTCTCCTCCCCTGTCTGGGCTTGCTTGTCTCTGTGTCTGTTCTACTCTTTATACCACTAAGCAGTGACTGGGTTTAGGACTCACCCTGCACTGAAGTGGCTTCATTAACGTAAAAAAGAAAATCCTATTTCCAAGTAGGATCACATCCACAGGTATTGGGGTCAGGACTTCAACATTTTGGGAGAACAGAATTAAGTCCATAACAGCTGCCCTGTGCTTTCTGCCTCCAAGCTCTCCGATGACCCCCGCTCCTGGGCTCGTGGTCAGGGAAAGCGAGTGTCCTAAGTGAATGGAGGCAGTGGGGCCAGGAGAGAGCAGAAACCTCATCACTCCCTGCCTGGCTCACCTGGCATTCTGCTCCACAGTTAAGAAGACAACGCCGAGTCCACTTATGTGAAGTTCAAACACGGACAAGACCAGTCTGTGGTGACAGACGCCAGGACTGTGGCCACCGTTGGGAAGACACAGAGAGGGCTTTTTGGGTGTTAGCCCGCTGATGGTGGTAACATGGCTGTTCTCTGTGCTAACCCATTAAGCACTTCTGTGCTGTGTGTATGTTTCTGTGTGTTTGTTATACTTGATTTGGGGGTACGAGACAGAGTGTCTTTTATATAGTATACCTCTTTTTAAGGAACCCTGGTGGCACAGTGGTTAAAGCACTCAGTGCTAAACAAAAGGTCGTCGGTTCAAACCCACCAGTGGCTCCTTGGGAGAAAAGACCTGGCAATCGGCTTCCATAAGGATTACAGCCTAGGAAACCCTATGGGGCAGACCTACTCTGTCCTGTAAGGTGGCTGTGTGTCGGAATAGACTTGCCAGCACATAGCAACAGCAACAGCAACAACATACCTCTTGTTAATATGCACATATGTAAAAACCTGTGCATTTTGCTCCACATCGTACCATCAATAATCATGCTACAGAATCTGTCTCTGCCCTGCATTGAGAGGTTTGTTATGTTTTAAAAATCTGATTTAAAAATTCAAAAAGTGCATTGTGCCTTGGAATGTTCACCAGCCGACATGGACCGGAATGCTTGTAGCAGCCCTGCCTGTGAAAGCTACAGGCTGGAATGATCCAAATGCCACCCACAGTAGAATGGGCAAATCAGTCGAGTTTATCCATGCAATGGATTAGTGCAAGCCTCAAGTGTGAGTGATAGGGATGACTGTCTCTGCAAAAGAAGAGATGCCGGAGGGTTCCATTGCTGTAAAGTTCACAACCAGGGGAAGCTAGCCCGGGGTTGGAGAGTCAGGAGAGCGGTCCCAGAGTGGACACAAGGCGGCTGCCAGGTGCTGTGATGTCCTGCTGCTCGAGCTGGGCAACCGGCTTAAAACACGGGCATTCGCTCTGGGGAGCATCCTTATGATTTGTGCACTGTTATGGATTGAACTGTGTGCCCCCAAAACATGTGTTGGAATCCTAATCCCTATACCTATGAATGGAGCCCTGGTGGTGTAGGGGTTAAGCGCTCAGCTGCTAACCAAAAGGTCAGCAGTTCAAATCCACCAGCCACTCCTTGGAAACCCTATGGGGCAGTTCTACTCTAGCCTGTAGGGTCGCTATGAGTTGGGATCGACTCAAAGGCAACGGGTTTGGTTTTTATACCTACGGATGTGATCGGGTTTGGGAATAGGGTTTTCTTTGTTATGTTAATGAGGCCATATCAGGGTAGGGTGTGTCCTAATCTTAATCACTGCTGAGTTATACAAAGAGCAGATTGGACACAGAAGCAAGTATAAATGGGGGAAGATAGATGCAAGATTGCCAAGGAACCAAGGAGTCGGGGCTACAGAACCTGAAAGAGACAAGGATCTTCCTCCAGAGCTGACAGAGAATCCCCTAGAGCCGGTGCCCTGAATTTGAACTTTTAACCTCCTGAACTGTAAGAAAATAAATTTCTCTTCTTCTAAAGCCACTCATTTGTGGTATTTGTGTTATAGCGCTCTAGAGAATGAACGCATGCACCCTTCTCGTGTGTGTGTGGTTCTTCAATAAATAGATTTTTTTTTTAAGTAAGAAGCTCTCCCCCTTTCCTTTCCTTCCTGAACTGCTAAAACTGAGGAATGGAATTTTTAATTCTCATGGAATCCAGACCTTCTGGGACCATGGAGGTTGAAATAAGTGTGATGGTTAAGGTTGTGTGTCAACTTGGCTGGGCCATGATTCTCAGTAGTTTGGCAGTTATGATGTAGTATGGCAGTTGTGTGATGATGTGATCACTTCCATGATGAGATTTGATATAATGTGATCACCTCCATGATTGGATCTGCCGTGAGTAGCCAGTCAGTTGAAAGGAAGTTTCCTTGGGGGGTGTGGCCTGCATCCAATATAGCTGGATTTTCTGGCAAGGCTCACAGGCTTTTGCTTGCTCTGGATCTGCAGCTGGCTCCTGTTCATCTGTCCTCTGGTTCTTGGGACTTGAATAGCAGCTTACTTGCCACTCTTGGGATTCAGCAGTCTTGGGTTTGCCAGTCCCTGCAGCTATGTGAGTCAGGAGAAGCCTCCAGCCTGACCCAGGGACTTGGAACTTTCCAGCCTCTACAACTACATGAGCCATTTCCTTGGTATAAATCTTTCCCTATTTATTTATATGCTTTACTGGTTTTGCTTCTCTAGAGAACCCAGCCTAAGACAATGAGCCACCCAAACTATCGCCCTGAGATAATCTTTGAACCTTAAACCTTGAGAAAACTGGTTTTCCTGAAAGTCATTTTTAGGTCAAACAGTAGTCTAGCTTAATTATAAAGAACATTCCCTTGAGCATTATGCTTTTTTATAGAATTGTCTGTGTGCAGTCAGTTTCAACAAACAGCCATTCCAAAGGTCAGACTGGAAGCTATGTTTTAAGGTAAATCAGTAATTATCTGAATTGTTCTTCAAGAAAATGCTGCATGTCTGTGAGTTGCTATGTAAATACTGTTCAGGCCCTGTTTCCATGTCAACATCTATTTAATAGAGATAAGCTGGAGTCTAAGAATCTGTGAAAGATTTTTCTTCTTTGGAACATTTTAACTCTCTAGTCAGAAATCTCTCCCCAACTTGCAGATCACTTATTAAATAAAAGGATCCCTGGTAACACAATGGTTAAGCACTCAGCTGCTAACCAAAAGGTTGGTGATTCCAACCCACCAACAGCTCTGTGGTAGAAAAGACTTGGTGATCTTTTCCCACAAAAATTCCAGCCTAGGAGACCCTATGGGGCAGTTCCACTCTATTCTGTATGGTCGCTGTGAGTCGGAATCAACTCAATGATACATAGCAACAACAATAACAACAGCACATTAAACAAACTTCCATCAATTTCTATTGCTGGCTTAACATTATTTTTGTTTTGACATCCTAAAGCCATCAGGAGCCCTGGTGCCTCAGTGGTTAAGAGCTCACCTGCCAACCAACAAGGCGGCAGTTCGAATCTGCCAGCCACTCTTTGGAAACTCTATGGGGTAGTTCTACTCTAGCCTGTAGGGTCGCTATGAGCTGGAATTGACTCGACTGCGGTGGTTTTTGTTTTTGTTTTTTTAAGCCATCAGGTGGAGTCATACAGTGTGTGGCATTTCAGACTGGCTTCTTTGAGGCTCTTCTAAGAGACGTAATTAGGCTGAGTGAGTTAATTAATTTAATTAATTTGGTTAAATTAACACCTTGGACAGAGGTGAGCTCTCACCTCCCTCCATGCAGCTCACTTATTTATAGGTAGCCTAAGAATGCTGTGGGTGATTTCCATCCTTAATGCACATAAACCCAGTAGAGACTTTTATGTTTCAGTTTAGCTCAACATCAAATGAAGACATTTAGAGAAACGACTTTTAAGATGAAGACAGGCTCAGCAGCAGGTTGCCTGGGTGGGGAAACAAGAGGCCCCAATGGTTAGGTCCTGCTGGGTCCCCAGGTCACTATTATTGTGTGTGGCCTGTGTCGCCAAAGATACAGAGACGTGCGTGCTGTGCCAACACTGGATAAGAAGCCATTCCTGCTTTTAACATGGGAACAGGACATGTCTGCACAGTCTGAGAGCTTTAAGGCTGAGGACTCGCATGGACTTGGTGAGAGCTGAGAGGCAGTGACAGCCAGGAGACACCTCCACGCACAGCCCTGGTCCTTCAGGCTGGCCTGTTGGAAGGAGTGACTCCACCTAGAATATCTGAGGAGAAACCAGGGCACTTACAGGTGAGAGAGAAGATAAGCTTTACAACGGATTTCTGCTCTGCGTTTCTTAGGCTGAGCTCCTGGAAGAGAACAGAGCTCTGTTTAGAATCTAGCAGCCTAAGACCTAGAGAACCAGGAAGCTATACCTTTGTGAGTCTGCTGAATCTCCATAAGAAACCCAGAACTGGCCCTCCTGTCTGGGCTGGAGAGGAAGTAACTCCAAGTGTCCTTCAAAGACCACAGCCTCAGGCCTCACCGTTGAAGAAGAAAAGCAAACAGAGTATTTGTGATTGAGAAAGGAGGGAGTTGCTTCCTGGAAAGTCCTGAGGAATCCAAAGCCGACTGAGAAGTAGGGCCTTGTTTTGTTTTTTAGTTTATTATTTGTCTTTATTTCTTTTTGTTAATTATGGCAAAGATATACATAACAGAAAATGTCTTGATTCAGCATTTTTTCTCACGTACAATTCACTGACATTAGTTACATCCCTCATGCTGTGCTACCGTCACCCTCTCTGTCTCCAAACTGTTCCACCACCTTAGCAGAAGCTCCACACCCCGTAAGCAATGGTTCCTCTGTTCCCCCGACCCACCCTGGTAACCATGAACACACTGCAATCTCTATACATTTGCCTAGTCCGTGGAAGTGGGATCAGACATTGTTGGTCCTTTTGTGACTGGCTTCTTTCACTCAACATACGTTTTCAGGATTCACCCCTGTTGTCGTGTGTATCATGACTTAGTTTCTCTTCACGGCTGTGTGCACCGGCTCAGTAGGCATCTCCCACAGGATGGGCTCCGCAGCCTGTGCTCCCTCCCTCCCACCAAAAAAAAAAAACCCAAAAACCAAACCCGTTGCTGTCGAGTCGATTCCGACTCAAGTGACCCTATAGGACAGAGTAGAACTGCCCCATAGGGTTTCCAAACAGCGGCTGGTGGATTTGAACTGCCAAGTTGTTGGTTGGCAGCCGAGCTGTTAACCACAGCACCACCAGGGCTCCCGCTCCCTCCTGGATGCCTGGAAATCACGCCAGGGCCTCTCCCATTGCCCCCCCGCATCCGTGTGGGAGCCTGATCCCCCCCAGCCCTGGTGTATCACCTCCCTGATGGCTGGCACAGTGGCTGGGGCTCAGGGGCCCACTCTGCCATCACCACCCCTGGGAGGCTTTCCCAAAGGAACGAGGAGACAGGAGGTGCTGCAGGCTCACTCTCCTGGGTCCCGCTCACTTGTGGGGTCCTGTGGAAACCCAGCATGTTTCAGGGAGCCCCCTTCACTGTGGCCTAAGACCTGCCTTCCGAGTTCTCTGCCTGTGCCTGTCCCAGCCCTCCTGGTGAGTGACAGCGGGTGTCTGGCCTTGCAGGGGAGCCCTCCAACAGGCGTTGTCCCCGGATTTGTTTCTCCCCCATGGCAGAGATTACTCGGAGCTGAATACCTCAGAGTGGAAGGACACTGGCATCTGGCCCCCTCCTGCCAGGCCTTCCAGGGCAGCATGCGCCCCTGTGTGCTCGGGGTCACGCGGCAGGCTGAGAGAGGCTCCAGGCTCGGGGACACCTCTGGAGACCATCAGGGCTCCTGGAAGCACAGGCAGGGACAAGACCTTGCCTGGACACCCTCTGCAGAACACCATCTGCAGCTCAGCAGCCTTTGGGGGAACCCCATGAAGGAGGTTAGCACCCACTGATGTGGGCCTCTCCCGTGTCTCCATCCAGGATGTATCTGCCCCTCTCTGGCTCCTGAGATAAACAGTCCGGGAGAGAGACCACCCCGCTGGCTGCGTCCCCCCTCTGGGAGCTTTCCGGGCTTTTGCCCTTGGACTCCTGCTCTGTCCCCTCACCCGCCCAGGCCCCCACGGTCACAACGCCTCTTACCCTGCAGGAAACACGGGTTTATTAGGGTGTAGATGTTCGGGACCCCTCGGTGCCGGGGCTGTGTGTAAGGCCTTTCGGTTTTCTCGACAGTCTTTGGAGGACAGAGCAGAACCGCCCCATGGGGTTTTCAGGACTGTAATCTTTACTGGAGCAGACCGCCACATCTTCCTCCCATGGAGAGGCTGGGGGGTTTGAACCGCCGACCTTTCAGTTAGCAGCCGAGGGCTTAACTGCTTCCCCACCGGGGCTCCTCAGCCATCTTTACCACCCCCATTTTACAGACAGGAGACAGGCTCGGAGAAATGAAGCAACCAGCCAAGGACACTTCACTTGTTGGGGGAAACAGGCCGCAGCCCTCACTGTAACCATGGCCCCCTCCCTCTGAGGTGCTGGCGCTGCTGAGTGAGCGGGCTCCTGAGCTAACTCTGGCTTCCTTGTCTGCTCGGCCCTTGCTGGGCTTCCTCCTCCCTCTCTGGCTGCGTCTTCACCTCCACCTCCCCTTGCTGTGGCCCTCAGAGTTGTGGCTGGCACCCTCCGTCCTGCCCCAGGGTCACCCACTCCCTTGTCTGTCACCATCCCTCACCCTCAGTCACCAAGCCCTGTCAGAAGACCCTTCCCCGCGGTGATTTTGTCCTTTGCCAGTTGACCCCCTCCCCCAGCCCAGGCCTCCTTAGCCAGGGCCCCCACCCACCACCCCAAAGCCTTCCAGACCAAAGCGGGGGCCTTCTTTCTTGTCCTTTGCCACTGCCAGCAGTGTGAGCCCTGGGCACTCCAGGGCAGCCTAGGCTTCGTGCATTCGGCCCTCCTTGCCCTGGGCGGGCACGTGGCCCTGGCTGTGTCCAGGTCGTTCTCGCCCTGGTGGGGCATGTGCTCCAAGTTCTGTCCGGGAACACCGGCCGTGCACCTGTTGCTCTTAGGTTTATTCAGGGCGGATTAGCCAACAGACAAGGTGAGCGCCATGCTCACCTCGCTTACCAGATCATCTGTGGTGAATAATTCCACGTTTTTTTTTCACCACGTAAAAGACTCTGCTTCTAGGTCTGGCTGGCTTCTGTCTCTCTCGACTCCACAGCACCTTCCTGCAGAATCAAAGCCTCTTTTCAAATGACTCAGTGAGCAAGGTAAGCAAGGGCTTACTTGTGCTTACTTACTAATCCTTTACCACATGTGAAATTGTCCACTACAGATGACCTGGTAAGCAAGGTGAGCACCGTGTTTACCTGGCCTGTTGGCTAATCCACCCCTGAGTGTGTAGTTCAGAGAACACCATACCTAGAACGTGGCAGGTGGGGGGGGGTGGGGCTGGCTGCCACAGGCCCCCCACTTTGCAGATGGGAAAATAGAGGCTCGGAAGGAAGAGAACTGCACAAGGTGGCCCAGCCCCTCCTCACTGAGCCCTGCTGTGGGGGGGCAGCCCTGTGCCACCCTGGGCCAATGAGACCTGGCCCTGCCTTCGAGTCCAATGCAGGGACGGATGAGGAGCAGGAAGAGCAGCTCCATGAGGGGAGGACGAGCCTGGGAAAGAGGACACCCTGCGTGGTGGAGGTGGTGCTGGTGCTGGTGCTGGTGCTGGTGGTTTTGGCCAAAACCAGGGGGCATGACCTTCTGCCCATCAGGCCCTAGCCTGGGTAGTCAGTTCTTTGTGTAAGGTATAGAGTGAGTGACCCAGAGCTCTTGAGAGGCAGACATCACCAACAAGGTGTTTTTAGCCCAGTCTCTTTGATTCCCTATTCCAGATAAGGGCAGCCGATAACTGGATAGTAACCACACCGGCTTTTCAGCTCTCTGCTGGTGGTTCTCCTTTAAATTGTTTCCAAAGTCCTAACGGTGAAAGTCCACCCTGCTTCTTGCCGCTACCATCTCAGAAGATGTAGCCGAGAGCGTTTCACCCGTGAGCAGCCCTCAGCGGCTGGCGGCTTTCTTCTGTAACAGAAACACCGTCAAGGGGCAAGCGGGTGGCGTTTCTCACGTCCTGGAGAAAGATGCAGATGTTCTGAGCGTTGTCACACGCCTCCTGTCAAAGCCCCGTTGGAATTTCATAGATCTTCTCTTGGGGAGGGGCAGCTCGAGCCTTGTGGGACCCCTTCTCTGGGTGATGGGGGCTCAGCCCACTCCCTGCTTCCCTGTGGGCCATCTGCACCCTAAGATCCCTGAACCGCACTGCTTCTTGGTTCCCAGTCCTCCCAGCCTGGGGCTGTCAGGAGGCTCCGAGGGCTGACAGATAAAGAGGAGTTAATGTCTTCTCTGCGGCTGATGGGAGGGGGCGGAGGACAGAGAAAGGAAGAGAGCAGGAGAACCATAAAAAGTTATTTTCTTCCACATCCGTCACATTTTTATTCCTTACGAACGGATCGAACGGATCTACATTTTAGTACAAAATAACAGCTACTTTTAATTTACATAGTCAAACATATACGTAGATATGTATGACTTACAAGTGCTCAATAACATGTGGTGAGTATAAGTCAGTTTAATCAGGGGTCAATTTAGCAGGTGGTAGGTAGGTGGGGTCAGGAGAATCCACAGCAGGTGGTGGAGCGCCCAGGGGCCAGCAACCGTGGGGAGCCGTTGCCCCTGTAGCCTGAGGGGCAAGGGAAGGGAGTAGCCAATCCACCAGCCTTTGCTGCACCCCAGATGCTTGTCTGCAGGATATCCCAAGCCACCAACCCTGCCTCTAGTGTTGGAGCCTCATTCCTAGGGGAGGAATCTGGCTGGCTCAGCTCATCGTTCTGAGCTGGCCTCAAAGTCATGGGACACAGACCCGTTTATGGATTGGTTGTCCTTGAGGCAGATGTCCACTCCCGTCAGCTGTGCTGGGGGCGGGTGGGCTGGGGAGGGAGGCCAATTCCCATAAGGAGTGGGAGTGCTGGAAAATATAAGGGTTAGCCATGGAAACTAAGAAAAAGTTGCCTATTACATGGCCAAGAGGAAAATGGCCCCCAGCCAACCAGCTCCTTCTCTTCCTCCATTTGTCTTCCCCTTGGACGTCTATCTACACTGTCACTTAAGTCAGGAACCTGGGACAGTAGACTGCAAAAAATGGCCACGGATTATTTCTAGCCATATACACCCGCTCCAAGAAGCCCTGTGGCACCATGGTTAAGCAGTTCAAACTCAGCAGCCTCTCTGTGGGAGAAAGATGTGGCAGTCTGCTTCCGTAAAGATTACAGCCTGGGAAACCCTATGGGGCAGTTCTACGCCGTCCTATAGGGTCGCTGTGAGTTGAAATCCACTCAGTAGTGGACAACAACATACCCACTCCTTTGCAATGTGACTTCGCTGCTCCTTCCATCGAGACGTGGCGTCTGTTTCTCCACGTCCTGAATCTCGGCTTGGCCACGTGACTGGTTTGGCCAAAGGGAGGTTAGTAAGGATGATGCAAACAGGGACCGGAAAGTGCTTGCCCCTGGGGGCTTGCCCTCTCTTGCTCTTCTTTGGAGTCCTGATACCCAGGGTGAAGAAGCCCAGACGGGCATGCTGGGGAACGAGAGAAACGCTGGGGCAGGAATGAGCCATCCCAGCCACCAGCCCACCCACCCACTGATCACAAATCACCAGCTTTTGGATTTACTTCCTAGTTAATACTTTCCTAATGTATTAATGTCTGCTTTTATCTTTATTAATTTCTTCCTTCTACTTCCTTTTGGTTTGTTCTGTTGTTCTTTTTTCTAACTCTTGAGTCAGACATTGAAATAACATGTTTTTATCTTTTCTTTGGTACTGAGGTACATAACTAAGGCTATGCATTTTCCTCTGAGCACTGTTTGAGCCGTACCTTATTGGTTCTGATATAGAGATTTTTCACTAATGCTCTTTCCTATATATTTTGCATGTTTTGTATTTCTTCTTTGGGTCCAGAGTTATTAAAAGTAAGTTAGCAGGAAGAAGCATTTTGTTAATCTAATTTTATGTTTGATTTCTAGTTTTACTACATTGTGATCTTTCCAATAATGTTTATCTTAGTTTGATCTACGTGTTCAGTGGTGGACTGAGAGAGGTGAAATAACGTGCCCCTTTGTGTTTCTGTTGATTCCTTCCCTGATAATTTCTACTTTCAGAACTTGCTGCTGTTATTTGCTGAATGGGTAAGAGTTACATTTTCATTGTAAAGGGCACAATTAACCTTTACAATGCTTTGTTTTAGTAGAAGCTTTAGGCTTGAGTCTCATCATGCCTGAGATACTGATCCCTACTCTGTTTGATGTCCTTCTCCTGAAATACCATTGTCTATCCTTTATTTTCAACCTTTTCAAATAATTTTCAGGTGTATTTCTTGTGTATAGCATAGGGTTGGGTTTTGCTTTTTGGCACAATCAGTAAATCTCTCTTTTTCTAAATAGTTATATTTGTCTGAGTTCTTTCATATTCTTTTACATTTTGTTTTCTCTTTGTTTAAAAAAAATCTTTTAGAATGTTGTGTCTTTGTTTTGCTTTGTTCGTTTGATTTTTAATGCTCAATTCTTCTGATACTTAGGAAGGCACTAATGGTTATCTTTATTAATATAATCTTACATAATACCTTTAGTCTTTGTTTAGATAGTATTAGTAGCCTACTAAGAGCAGGAATAAAATTAGCATTTTTGCTCCTCTTTTCTCCACTATCCATTTTCAATCATGGTATCTTTCTTAGTAGGTGAACGGTTAAATATTCCTGTACTATTATTTTTAAAGAACATCTTTTGATTCCCAGTTATTATGATGAGACAATTAACAACTTACGGTCCCTCTCCCCACCTTTCTCTCCTCCAAATTTCTATGCTCTCATGGTATATGACATTTCAATTCCCTTCTGTCGTCTACATTCCTAATCTCTCTTTTGCTTTTGTTTGTTTTGTTATTTTTATATTGCGGGAAAATAATTTGTTTTTAATGTAGTTCTGCAGTTAACATATTCAGTGTTCACCGTCAGTCCTTTTGTTGGGATTCCCAGGCATCTTTTGATATGTTGCCATTTATCCTGCAGCTGTTTCCTCAAGACGGGTTTATGGAAGTCACATTCCCTGAGTTATGCATCCTCAAAACGGTTTTTTTTTCTCCAGCCATTAGAGTTGAAGGAAATTGGTCAGATATACATTATAGGGCCATGATTCTCACCTTGAGGATCATGTAAATATTTCTCTGTGTCTTCTAGTATTGCATGTAGCTGTGCAGGAACTTGGGACTAGCCTGACTTTTCTTCTTCTGTTAAGGGACTTGATAATCTTGCCTGATTGCCCCAAACATTCTTTCCTTATCTTTCTTTAATTGCATCTTTAAAATGTGTTCTGTTCCTTTGTCTTGTTTTTCTTCTTCATAGGCTCCTATAATACATGCATTGGATCTTCTTTGTCCTTATCTTTAATCCTCTTAAATACCATCATTAATCTTATTTAATTTCATCCCCTAATTTGTGTCGTCCGTATGCCTTTCTGCCTCCTGAAATACTGTGCCTTAGGGCGTACGTTTCTGTACTTCCTGCAGAATTGCTCCCCCCCCCTTTTTTACCTTTATTTCTTTGCTGTTTGTTTTTTCTTCTATTTCTCCCCCTGAATTTCGCCAGCTGACATTTTCTCTTCTCCTGCCAGTTTTTCCCCTAAAATTTCACTTGTCCACTTTATAGTCTTTTCATCCATAGAAATAATTGCTTTTTTAAAACTTTAGAAATTCATGGTAAAACGTCTGCTCAGAATTTCAATAGCTCCATTGCAACACTTTTCTGATGAGTATTCTTTGTTTGTTAAGAAGTTTTGATGCTCCTTTTCAGATTTACAATAGCATCTTTGTGCCACTGCTGTGTCTGTTTATTTTCTCCACCCATCATTAAATGAATTGATTCTTCTGACCCAGCTGCTTGCAGGAAGTGGCTCTGTGAGGAAGGGGCCAGTGCAGTGTCCTTTGCTGCCACTGAGATGGACAGCTTCCTGCAAATATAGCCAGTCTGCGTAATGCTGTGTGTCGCCTTGCCTTCTTGGAATCTTTGGACCGAGCCAGGTCCATGTGGACTTTTGCCAACAATATGGCTCCCTCCACTTTCCCCTCCCGTTGTTGCAGACAAGTGATAAAGTGGTTTCCTTTCAAAGCCAGCCCCCTTCATCTACAAGAGAGCTTCTGCTGGCGTGTTCTGTGCTCTGCCTTTCTGGACCAGCTCACCAGCCTCCAAGCTTCTCCTCTTTACTTTCTCCTCAGAGCTTCTGCCTGGTTTTAGCTTTTTTCTTTTTTGCTTTCATATGTATTTTCAGAGTCTGCAGATTATACTTCTCTCCTAGTTTTTTTCTGAAGACAGAGTTTAAAAGTTTTCCCTTGTTTTTATGTGATTTCTGGGTGGATAAAGGTACAGTTTCTGATGTATACAGCCATGCTTATCCAGAAGGCCCCAAAGTCACCCTTCTTCAAGCAACTATATCAAGATTTAAAAAAACAAATGCTGACCCCTTTGGAAGACTGTGTTCAGGCAACAATTCTTTTTTTCTGAAACGAATTGGAGAGGTCATCTTGATCTGAAGAATACCTGTTATAGCGTTCCAACTCTTAACACACATCACTCATGACATATTACGAGTATGTGTTAAGTCTAAAATATTTAAATAGACCACTTTAGTCGAATAAACAAAGAGGACAAATTTCTCCATATTTCTCTTAAAAGAAAAAGAACTAGGGACTCTTATTTTTCATTTCCTGCTGCTTGGTTTTGCACTTATTTACATAAAAGCCTGGAGGGGAAAATGATTATTTTTCCTTTCTGACACTTCACAGAAAGAAAAGGGTACAAAGGTCGTTTATCCCTGTCAGAAAAATCTGGGCCACTGGTTCTGGCCTCCCCCGCACCCCCAGTGCCTCATGAAATGTGGATGTGAGGAGATTCCGCAAAGACTGGGAAGGGAGGTGACGGGTGCCAGCTTCTCAGGGACAAGAAGAACTTGCAAAGGGAAGCGGAGGCATCAGAAAGATAGGTGGGAATAAGAACGATCAGACCAGGGTGGCATTTTCAGACACGAAGCTCCTGCTGAAACCCAGTCTCCAGAGCCTTCTCCGTTTGAGGCAATTATGAGAACTGTCTTTCTCAGCAACGTACTCTAATAGGAACACGCCCTTCCTGTTATATTCTAGATGAAAGGCTCTAAGTTAAAATTTCCCTCACAGAAAATTCATTCAATCCCTGTTTAGTGGAAGAGGCTGTCGAAAATGTGTCAGGAATGACAAAGCTTAGACAAAAATAGAAACCTGAAATAGTACTTACAGTAATTATTGAGGAAATGAGGGCATAAACGTAATGAGGGAAGAAGTCTGTCAAAACTTGCCATTAGAATATTTCCATGTAAAAATGTCCTTCTCTGTGGGACTTTTCCCTGAAGAAAATGTTCTTGGTCAGATGACTTACAAAGACCTTCCTCACAGCATATAAATGAGGGAGATAGTTTTGTTAAACAGGCTTAGGAAAGATTCACAATCTAAGAGAATTATTCCATTTCAATCAGAGGCTCTCAACCGGGCTCAGTCTCTGCCCCTCCCCATCCCTTGCCCCCCAGGAAACACGTGTCAATGTCTGGGGATGTTTTTAGTTGTCACAACTGGGGGTGGGGGATGCTGCTGGCATCCAGGTGCACTGCTAAAATCCTACAATGCACAGCAGAACCTGCACAGAAATTGCTGTTGTTGGGTACTGTCAAGTTGATTCTGACTCATAGTGACCCCACATGACAGAATAGAACTGCCCCAAAGGGTTTTCTAGGCTGTAATCTTTACAGAAGTAGATCACCAGCTCTTTCTCCGGTGGAACCGGTGGTGAGTTCAAACCACTCACCTTTTGGTTAGCAGCTGAGAACTTAACCACCACACCACCAAGGCTCTTTATCCAGCCCCAAAGGTCAGTAGCCCTGCCCTGTGAAATCCTGCTTTAAGTGAATCTTTCAGGAAAGGGGAGGTGAGAATCTGAGTTTTGACAGAAAATAATGCAAGAGGCGTTATATTTGTGTGTGAAAATACATTATAAAGGGCAGTCCGGCCGCTTCCCTGAAGCACTGCTCAGATAAACACTCACCATTGCTTTTCTGTCATGATTGGTTCCAGGCAGCTGGGGAATTAATTGGTTTTAATGTGCCAACCTGAAGGCAGGTTTCACTTGATGGATGCCTGCGTCTGGCACGTAGAATACACTCAATAAATACTTGTAGGATAAATAAAGCAGTGAAGTGCTGTCTGGGGGTGGACGGAGAGAGAGAGATTGAGAAACACCAGCCTCCCAGCCAAGCCGTGGCACCTTATGCTGTCGGACTGGAGAACATTGAGGTGGAGGGTTCTGGGCTGCGTCCAGCCTCCAGAAAGCCCGAAGACCAGAACTGAGGCCACAGGAGGAAGCTGAGGATGGGAGGCCAGCCCTCATGGCCCCTCCTGGAGGGAGCGCAGAGGAGGGGTAACCCAGCGAGAAATAAAGAAATGAGTCTCTCAAGCTCCGTATTCTCCTGAGACACTTCCTAACTTCAAAGTGATAATTAAAAATGCTCTTTGGAGTAGCAATTTTTATATTTTACCTCAAATATTTCCTTCCATTAGATGTCTTTTTACCGTCTGTCTGCCTTCCACACAGAACATGTCATTAGAAAAGGAACGTTAGGCCATCTGCCTTGGGTTGTGAAACTTCACCGTGGCTGGAGGCTGAGGAAGAGGAGGGTGGATGTCAGGAGACAGAACACCGTGTGTCTGTGTGCATGTGACACCGGGAGGGCATGTCCGAAGCAGGAACCTCTCCTTCAGCCCGACTGAGCAATGGGAAGACAGGTGGCAGAGCCGCAGTAGCTGGTCCGCAGCCTACCTGCAGCCCTATTGGGAAATAAACGCTCGTTGTACGATGCTGAGACTTGGGGCTGTTTGTTACTGCAGTAAAGCTGACCAGGACAGGACCCTCGTCCTGCCGCTGGCTGCCATTTAACTTGTTTGCGTGGGGGAGAGAAGCCAGGCGACTCAAGCGTGTTGACGCCAAGGTTTGCAACGCTGGGGAGGGGAGGAGCTTTGCAGGAACCACCGGGTTTACTACCACCACTGTACTGAAAACAATTGACTCCTGGCTCTCCCAGAGCACCTCACACTAATTGCTGTGTTGGTGATAACCACATCCTCCCACAACAGCGCTGAACTTCTCAACGCGCTGTCACGACAAAACCTCTAAATACAGTTGACGATGCAGTGAGAGTCACAGGCTTGATTTTGGTAAAGCACACTGTAGGCTGTGAATGGGGGAGATAGTAAAGACGTTAGCCCCATTATTGTCACTTTTAAGGAAATAGAAGCTATGACCCAAAAGTACACTATATAGATGGAGTGCTTTGCGTCTTCGTGTGCGTGTGCATGCATGTGTGCACGCATGTGTGCACATGGCAGACACTGAACAAGGGGAAAGAGTTTCCATCTGGAGTTATTGACAGGGGACAATATCAACCTGGAACTCTGGCCATGTCTTCCCTTCCTCTGGCTCCACGGGAGGGTTCATTTACAGAAGGGGAGAATGAGAACAACAGAGCCAAGAAAACAGAGAAAGTCTCCAAGACGTCAACAATGTCACCTCAGCCCCTGAATCCAGCTGCTCCTGACACTGCCTCTACCATGGCTGATGCCTCCTTTCTGAATATCAGCTGGTTTGGGTTGCATTTCTGCCACTTGCAACTGAAGAACCCAGACTAATAGAAGCACTTTTCAACGGGACACGTCCTTCCTGAGACTACAGCTTCTCACCAAGTCTTTATATTGTCAAGCTCGCAGGTCATTAAAATTAGCTTAGACTCAGAAGTTTAAAAACTGCAAGATTTTAGACAGAAATCAGCATCAATATGAGTCTGTTCAGATTGGAAGGGATGAGCAGTCACTTGCCAAAGAAAGAACAGGTTGATGACCCTGTTGTTTCATTCTGTGAAATACGTCACCCGGCCTTAACTGGATAAGACAGAACAGCCACCCTTTCCCGGAGCACGTGGAGCCTAGGGGTTAGAGATCCTAGCAGGACACAATGCGGGGGCAGGGGCTTTGGTTTTGCTCCGTGAGGGGCCGTGGCTGGGAAGGTTCAGATGGCAAGGGTCACTTGAGGCTAGAATCGTCCCTTGTAGGGGCATGGCCAAGACAGTGGAGTAGTCAGACGCTTCCAGTGGTCCCTCTTACAACAAAGACCCAAAAAACAAAGTGAATAGATTATATATGACAATCTAGGAGCCCTGAACATTAAAGGCAAAGTTGAGGGATTGGACTGAGTGGCGGAGGAGGGAGAGACGTTTTGGAAGCAGCGAGGAGTTGCCAGACGTGACCCGGTGGGAACCGGCACCCATCAGGCCAGATCAGGTTGTGGTGCACAGTGAGACAGGAAAGCAGGGGCGCTCAGGAGGTGTTTTCCACATCTGGAGAGACCCAGTGGCACAGAGTCTACTCGGCCATCTAGAACCAGTGAAAAGTGGCACTCAGTGGGCAAAAGGTAAGTACATGGGTCTGACCTTCAGCATGGATCAAAAAATATCCCCTCTGGGAAAAACCTCTGTTCCATTTACCTCCACCTCCCTGCTCTGCACTGGGTCCAGGATGGCTTCAGTGATTGCCGAGTACCCTGGGCCGGATGCAGGACCCGTCACGTGCCCTGAGCTATTCTCCTGGCCTTGGAGAGGGAACAAATTAACTAATGGGAAAAAATAACCTGCCAGCTCCCCTAAGCCAGGAACTCAGGGCAGGCACAGCTCCTTTGCCTAGGCACAGGCATAAGGGGTCCATGGACTTTCAATGCCTTTCACCCCTGCGTAGACCTGCGTGGGTCCATTTCAACAGCGTACGCCCTCATTACCACTGTACAACAGGGTATATACCTGAAGCTTAACTTCTGCTGTATCAGCCATATGGTGGAGTGGCAGGTCCGTGACATTAGAATCATCCCATATGTGGGGCTTGGGCTGGGTGACGTGAAGGCCAGTGTGATGGTGAATTTTATGTGCCAATGTGGCTAGGCTCTGGTGTCCAGTGATTGGGTCAAACACTAGTCCAGATCCTGTTATAGAGTAGTCACATGTGATTAAGTCAGTTGGCCTCAAGTAAAATAGATGATGTTCCACAGTGTGGTGGGCCTTGTCCAACCAGCTGAAGTTCACAAGGGCAAAAAGGGAGCTTCCGCAGGGTGTGTTCTGCCTCCAGACCATAAACAGACATCTCGCCAGAACTCCTCCACTTTTCTCTCCTGTCCCCTGACCTGCTGATTTGGGGACAAGGACGGCAGTGAGTGGTCACTGCTGGGATTTGGAAGAGGGCTCCCAGTGCCCTTTAGGGAGGTGGGACAGGGCTTTGTGGGTAATCCCTGGAATCAGGGGACTCACACTCCTGTGAACCAGAGCAAAGACTGACACGGCGAAAGGGTTCAGACAAGAAAAGGCAGCTAGAGTAAAACCGTCTGCACGACCAAGTTCCTCCCCCCCAAATCCTGTCCCCATGCCCCTCTGTAAGCAAGGTCTTGCCTGGCCCAACTCCCAGGCCTGGTTTTCCAGCTGGGATACTGGGGGGACAAGAGCTTCCATGCTGAGCCTCCTCCCTTGGATTCAGATGTATTTTCACAAATAACTGAAATTTGCCACCTGTAGTCTGAAACCACCTCACCTAGATTTTCCTTGGCCTTGACTTTTAAGCTCATGTGGCATACGTGGTCACTAGAAGGAACTGTTGATGAGACAATTTGCCCGATTTTTTTCGTACTAAGTCTGCGCAGTCTGGCGTGTAGCTCCCACTTGGAGCACATCCCACTTCCGACCAGCCATGTTTTAAGTGTCTGATGGCCACATGTGTGTGGTGGCTGCTGTGTTGGGCAGCACAGAGCAGAAATGGGCAAATCCTCTTCCTCACGTTCCAAGCACGGGCGGATAGAAATGAGAATAATATGAAAGGACTTTTTAAAAAAGAGAAGTCGACGACTTGTGCAGGGAACTCCGTGAGAGGGGCTGTTTCTGGGTTCAGCTGTCATCTGGCCCAGTGCTGACCACGTCCCTCCCAAAAGAGAAGCATTAAACAAAATCGTCACCACACCCCCAGGTTGCTTTCGTGGGGAAAGGAGACTAAAATCTCCCCAGAATCGTTCTACTTGGCCGGAGGTGCCAGGAGAAACCAAAGTGGATCTCTGATCTCTGCGGTAGCCTGGCCAGTGAGCGGAGCCGAGGGTGGCATGGATGGAGGCTGCCAGCCTGCACCATGCCACTGTCCCTGGCTTTATGACCGGCTCACCACAGGGCCTGTGTGGGCATTGTGGAAGCTACTCGTCCATTAGCTCAGGGCTGGCCTCCAGGGTTCCTAGTGGAGAAGGGCCTGTTGCCCCTCATGCTGTCACCCCAGATCTGGAAAGAGCTTGGGGTGAGGTGGCACACCAGCTGCCACCACGGCCCAGCTGCTCCAGGGTCACTGGACCTAAGTGGCCTCCCTTAACCCTCGTCTGGGAAAGGGTTGGCAGTTCTGAGGACGTGGTTGCCTCCTGATGACAAGGTCTCTGGCTGGCTAAGTAGAGGTGACCAGGAAGGCCGAAGGGGTCTGTGCTAGCTCCCAACTTCTTGAAGAAAGAACCTCAGCCCCTGGGAGAGCCCTGGCGCCCTCAGGCCCGTCTCCCTGCTGCGCAGAAGGACCTCAACCTCACCTCCAGGGCCAGGACCAAGGGGAGGCAAGGGAGGTATTGGGCCATTGCAGGGTCAGATCCCTCCTTACCTAAAATTGCGTCATTTTGTCTACCTTGCATATTTTTGCATTCATTTTGATTAAAAAAAAAAATATTGCATTAGATATTATCTATCTTGATGACTGGGTTTTTGGGGTTTCTTCAGTTCTGCATCCCAGGGGGAGTGTCTCACTCACTCACCCAGCCTGGCCCTGTTCCTGACGTTTTTGGGCCTCACCCAGGCCTTGGATCTGTGGGTCATTTTCTTTCCAGCCCCCGCCCTGCAGGAGCTGGTGCCGTGCAGAAATGCCCATTCTCACCGCTGGGTGGCAGGATGCCCCCACTGAAGATGTCAGTGTGCAGGGATAAGCAAGTCCAGCAGGGGGCAGGCTCGTGCTTCCTTGGATTGGAGAGCAGGGCAGCGGGTCGCTGTTACTTAAATATTTCAAAAACCATTCACATTCTTCAAGTGTATTATTTTTTGTTTTATCGGCCTTTTTGATCTTTGTCTGAAAAGTGGGCTTCTGGAATGGTTTCAGTTCTGGGTTAACAGAACTTCTTAGTTCACTCAAATATACGAGACCAAATGGGCAGCTCCTGTCCAAAAGCAGGACGAGAAGGCAGGAAGGGACAGGAACTGGACGGACGGACATAGGGAACCTGGGGTGGAGAGGAGGAGCATGCTGTCACATTGTGGGGATTGCAACCAATGCCACAGAACAGTATGTGTATACATTTTTGAATGAAAAATTAACTTGCGCTGTAAACTTTCACCTAAAGCACAATTTAAAAAAAAAAAAAACAGTCACAACAGCTGCCTCAGTCCCTCTAGGGCCAGCCAGCTCCTTTCCTGGCCCTTCCCTGCATGGGTCATCACCTTCTTTTTTGGAAAAAAGTCCTTTGCCTTTTTTCACATTCTTATCCCCCTGTGCCTGGAGCGGAAGGGGAGGTGTCTTGCCCACTTCCACTCTGCACTGCCCAGCACCGTGGTCACCAGCCACGTGTGGCCATCAGGCACTTGAAATGTGTCTCTAAGTGTGAAGTAAACATGGGATTTTAAAAACGGTAGAAAAACATAATGCAAACTAGCTCATCCATGTTTTTTATACTGCATGCTGAAATAATAATTCGGATTTGCTGGGTAAAAGGAAACTCTATTATTAGGATGAATTTCATGTTTCTTTGTACCTTTTTAAAGTGGCCTGATGACACTTTTTTGGGCAGTGCTGTAGGGATGCCAGGTTTTGCAAAGGTGGTGTTGTGTTCACCTTGTGGAGTAGGGGGCGTTCTGTGAAGGAAGAGTCCAGCACTCAATGTTCCTTGCTGGTGTGGGTGGGACTCAGCTAGTCTGGGGCAGCGTTGGGGTGGCACCCCACTTTCCTGACTCCTCACTCTCTGCCTCCCACCCTGGCCTGCTGCTCTGTCCCCTTACGGATGCGTAGGAAGACAACACCGTTTGCTGGTGAGGCAGACTCCCAGAGTGACCCACTCTTTGAACCCCTAGGGCTCCCCCCACCCCAGGCAGCCCCTTCCCTCAGTTTGGTTCTGGTCTACAGTCAGACGCCAGGAGGGACACCTGCCCACTGTGGTGGGTGGTAACCTGGGTGATGCAGGCGGTTAAGCACCCAACCACTAGCTGAAAGGTTGGTGGTTCAAACCCACCCAGAGGCGCCTCGGAAGACAGGCCTGGCGATCTGCTTCCAAAAGATCACAGCCTTGAAAACCCTATGGAGCAGTTCTACTCTGTGCACGTGGGGCCCCCGAGAGTCTGAATCGACTCAACAGCAACTAACAATGACAACAGCGGATATGTAGCCCAGGATGTGGGTTACTGGCTCTGCTCTGGGCAGGCCAGTGCTGGCTCTGGGCTTACAAAGGTGCTGAGGCTGGGACCCTGCCCGCAGCAAGCTCCCAGCCCAGCAGGGAATATGCAGATTCCATCTTACTTCCAGACCCTGGCAAACACAAAGGAAGGTGAGCCAAACCGAGTGACAGAGAAGACTTGTGTCTAAAGGGCCTTCTATTGCCAGTGGGGGTGTCAGTTTGAACAAGCACTCCAGAAAAATTGGACTCATGTTATAAAACCGATCATGCACGTATCCCAGGTCCCAAGAAGTCTACCAACGTGAAGATGGACCCATTGTGGCACAGTCACATAATGAAATATTCCACGGCTGTGGAACCAGATGTACCAGAGCTATGGGCAATAACTGTGGCCGAATCTTACTGATGAGGTTCAGAGACCAAGGTTAAGTCCTCAAGGTCCAGCCGGGGTCTGATGTCACCGACAAGACACATGCCTCACACAGGGGCGGCGGGTGACACTGTTTCCTCACAGAGACAGAGCAAGGTCAGCTTTGCCTGTGGGAGCCGCTCCCCCATGGCTAGGGAGCTACTTCCCACGGCCACTGCAGGGCGGGTGGTCTGCAAGCCTTCCTCTTGCGCTGCAGGTGAAAGATAATGGCTTGAGCAGGACAGAGAGAGAGACTGTGCGCCCAGGACAGGGAGGAAGGCTCGCTGATACGGTGGAGAAACGGAGACAGATTGAAATGCAGTTTCCACACTCCGTTATGGGAGAATGTTCTAGGCCAAGACTTCTGATCAGGCCACCTGGGCGGGAAGTGCAGGGGCCACGGTAGATTGTCCCCCCAACACTCAGGGACTGCACACAGCAGGTTATGTTTAAAAACAACTAAAACTAGACAATAGACAGTTTAGGTTACATTTATATGTGACAAAACTTTATAAAAATCAAAGGAATCAAATAAATATACAACTGGGGCCGGTGTTCATCTCCAGGGTGGTGGGGAGGCAGGAGGGTAGGGAGGCTGCGGTAGAGGACAGCACATATTTAATGCTTTTGTTCTTGGGTGTCAGGTGCTTGGGGTGCTCATTTTATTATTCATATGCAGATAGACATGTGTGAACAAATACGTAAGCATGTTACAATAAAAGCAGCCACGTGTGACATGTTGGGAGCATGGCACAGACCCAAGATCATGCTTCATGCACTTCTGGGCCCAAGCCCAGAAAAAAGTGAACACAATTGCCCACCCCCAACAAAGGTAGTAGCTGCTAATGGTTAAAAATTCACAACAATGCAAGGAAGAGGAAAATAAAAGACGGCCGTACCACTTTATGGAGTCCTGGTGGTTCGGTGGTTTACACACTTGGATGCTAACCAAAAGGCTGGGGGTTCAAGTCCACCCAGAGGCACCTCAGAAGAAAGGCCTGGCAATCTACTTCCAAAAAATCAACCATTGAAAACCTTGTGGGGCACAGTTCTACTCTGACACACGTAGGGGTGCTGTGGGCTGGCATCCACCCCACAGTAACTTGGTTTTTGTTGTCATCCCTTTATCACCCCGCTGTGGGTTTGTTCTCCAGGTTTCCTCAGTGTCCACAGCTGAGGATGCAGGGCACGGGGGGAGGTCCACACCCCATCTAGCAGCAGAGGTGGCCCGAATCCAGCCTTTGTGCCCCCTGGCCGGAGCATTTTCCCAGGACCAGTTTACAAAAATGGAAATGACTTTGGAAGCAGAGAAGCTTTGGATAGCGAGCGTGTCAGGGTTTAAGCTTGTTTTCGCTGAATCTCTCAGGTACCCGTGAGGATGCCTCTTTCCCGTCATTATTTAAACCCGTGCCACAGTTTTCTCTTCCCAATACTAGCCTGAGGGAAAACTGCCAATTTCTGTTCTTCTGGGAAGTCCATTTTGTGGCGTGTCTGGTTCTGACCCGTTGTGTAGACACAGGTGTACGATCAGCTTCATTTGTTGAACAATTTCCTGCCGGGCGGGAGAAGAGAATCAGAGAGGAGGGTGTGGAAACTCGGTTCTTTCTTGCGCTAAATGTGGGGCGGGGTGGGGGGCGGCAGGGGAGGGGGCAAGGATGTCACAGAACTGTGCCTAGCCCAAAAGCCCCACTCTTTGAAGCGCTGGGTGGCACATCTCAGCAGAAGCTCCCACGTGTGCCCCTCAGAACACCAATGGCACAGGGTGTTAATGGGTGCTGCGGGAAGGAAGCGATTCCAGCCAAATACACTTCCTGGGCCTTGACGTATTCCTGGACCTGTGAGTCGTGAGAGGGGACCAGCATGGGGTGTTCTCAGACTTATTTTGCAGGAAAATGCTTCCACAGGGACCACTCTGGAAAGACCACCCAGCGTGGCTCCTGCCCACCCAGAGATCCAGAGGGGGCTAGTCCCCTCCCCCACAGTGAAAGCTTGCTTCCCTTGGGGAGGGGCAGGGGACCTGCTGGCTTGGTCCAGTAGACCATGGAGACAGTCCACCCTAAATAAGAGCGGTGTCTCAGAGGTGGGTCTTAGCCCATATCCCTGCCACCACCATCCTCTTCCACACTGTTTTGAGCTCTCAGCCTGGACTGCATTCATGCCTCTAACTTGTGTGGTAGAACAGATCACTGACCCAATCTTCAGGTGGGGACCTGCAGGCTCAGGCTGAGTGCCCGGGGTCAGGGCTCAGGCTGTGGCTGGGCTCGGGGCTCAGGCTGGGTGTCCAGAGTTGGGGTTCAGGCTGGGTGCCTGGAGTCAGGGCTCAGGCTGGGTGCCCGGGGTCAGGGCTCAGGCTGGGTGCCCGGGGTCAGGGCTCAGGCTGTGGCCGGGGTCAAGGCTCAGGCTGGGTGCCCAGAGTTGGGGCTCAGGCTGAGTGCCTGGGGTCTGGGCTCAGGCTGTGGGTGGGGTGGGGGCTCAGGCTGAGTGCCTGGGGTCTGGGCTCAGGCTGTGGGTGGGGTCAGGGCTCAGGCTGAGTGCCTGGGGTCGGGGCTCAGGCTGTGGGTGGGGTCGGGGCTCAGGCTGTGGGTGAGGTTGGGGCTCAGGCTGGTGCCCGCGGACGGGGCTCAGGCTGTGGCTGGGGTTGCAGAGATCTCTTGCCCAAGGTCACACAGAGCATGCTGAGCAGAAGGGGTTCTGGGTCTATCAAATGCCACCATCGGCACTATCTCCACCTCTGTCCCCAGGAAGCTGTTGACAGTGCAAATCCAAACCCCAGGGATTTGGGGTGAGGGGACAAGGGGGTGCCAGGCCCTTTCCTGGTCCTGTTTGGACTATCTGCCCAAGGCCACAGCTGACCCTGGTGCTTCCCATGCAGGTGGGGGGCAGTGTTGCTGGCTGACGGGGACATGGCTGTGGGCCTCGTGGGAGCGATGGCCGAGGGTCGTTGGCCAGGCAGCCCTGTTTGCACAGCACTGTGGTCTGGGCTCCTGGACGAGCCACACCTGCTGCGTGGCGTTTAGCTGAGCACATTGGCATGGACAGTGGGCGTGGATACAGGAAGCTTTCTGGAAGGCCTTCTGTGGAGTGACAGCAGTGGACATCTGGATCCAGGAGCTCAGAGGCTGCTGGAGGCTGGGCCACTTGTCCTGGCTAAGGGCATCTCCGATCACTGCATGGGTCCTGACAAAGGCTGGTGGTCTCTGGCTTCTGGCTTGGCCTCAGATCCCCTCCAGCTGCCCCGGTGGCCTCAACCAGTGGCCTTTGGAGGTGGCTGGGCTCAGGCTGAGTGGGGCCAGACAGACACCGTCCACAAGGGGGCGCCATGAGCCCATCGATGGGTGGTAGGCAGCTGGCGAGGGGCAGGGAGGGGGCTGCTGGAGGGTGGACAGAGCCGCTGTGTCCACCACGTGCACGATGTGCCCACTGGGGTGTGGGTGTGTGTCGGTACCACATGCACACGTGGAGGGGCAGGCATGTACAGGCGTGTGCTGTCTACACGGAGGTCTGGGGCCTGGGTGTGCCCTGCTTGGCCCTGTCCCACTGCCTGGCGCTGGCTGGGCCTTAGCCTCCTGGCCCGCAGCCCTGGCTGCTCCTGGACTGGTCTCCCCGTGGAGCTCGGTGAAAACACTGATTCCTGGGCCCCAGGGCTCCCGCATTCGTCCTGGGGGATGTCTGGGAAGCTTGCTGGCCACCTAGTGGCCCTTCTGTCCTTGGCCAGGCTCCTTGTCTGTCTGCTTCACGTGCAGGGGGCCCAGAGGCAAGGGTGAGGTGGGCCGGGGCAGGGCCGAGGGTGTAGACCAAGAGCAGACCTTTGAGGTTGTCCAGGCTGGGGAAGGGGGCTGGGGCGATGGGATGGGGCAGAGGAGACCTGCACATCCTTCTGGAAAAAAACAAAAACAAAACCCGTTGCCATTGAGTGGATTCTGCCTCATGGGGACCCCCTTTCTGAAGCCAAGTCTAAAGTCCTCAAGGAGACATAGAAAATCTGGGGCTCTCGAGTCTGGGGATCCAGAGGGGGCCATCCCAAAGGCACAACCCGAGAAGGGGTGGAGAGAAGGCCAACTGGGTGCAGGGCTGTTGGGGCGGAGCCGGAGCAATGCTGGGGTGGGGTGGACAGTGGGGTCCTTCTGGGGCAGGTTGGGGAGGCTGTACCGGCACACACTGGGAGCCAAGACAGAAAGGGGTGATGCCGGGGTGGGCCTGGGGTCACCACCGGGTGTCAGCCCCTCACCTCTGGGGTGGCTGTGGGTCCCAGGTGGCTCGAGTCCTCCAGACCCTTCTTTGCAGCCCGTCTGGGAAGACTGTGATGCGCCTCTCCTGCTGTGAGCACCTCACGGCCCTAGGGTGCTCTCAAACCAGACTTGGCTTCCCAGGCCGGCCACGTGCCAGCCCATCCAGCCTGGAGTGGTCCCCGGGCCTCACGCACAGTCCTCTCCCAAGTCTGTACCCCCACCCCGCAGTCCTGGCACCCTGGTCAGTCCACCCTGGAGTGGTCCTCAGACCACAAGTGCTGCCCCCACCCCGGCAGGCCTGGGGCTCCCCGTCCTCTTTCACCCTGGGGCAACCCCTGACCCTCAAGCACTGTCCCCTTCCCCAGGCCTGGAGTGCTCTGGCCCTGTCTACCCTGCAGTGGTCGTCAGACCCCAATCGCTGTCTCTCCCCGAGGCCTGGAGTGCCCTAGCCCCGTCTACCCTGGCCTCCAGGCCTCTCTAGGATTTTGGGCCTTAGTCTAATTGTCCTGTCCCCCCGGGAGCCCAAACCCCACAACAGGCTTAGATCCTGGTCCATCTGCTTTCTCCACATCCTGTACTTGTGGCCTCATTGTCATGATGGAGCTATTTGGGTACTTCCTGTGTGTCACCCCACCACTCCCACAGTGCAGCCCGCCTGGACCAGCCTGTCTGCCTGGCTCCCTGCCCCATTCAACCCAGACCCCTGCCCATGCAGTGGACACACCAGAAATAGAACGAACGATTGAAAACGCTATTACTGCTCCTGGTGTGTCTGCTGCTCCTTGCCTCAGTTTCCCCATCTGTAAAATGAGGGGGGAGTACTATTCGTGGTGAGGCTTAAACAAGTTGACCCACGTAAAGGGCATGACCCAGTGCCTGGCATATGGCGGTGAACCCGTGTGAGCTGTATTATTACTATTGCTGTTAGTATTAGCGGGACCACTAGTCCCGTCCTGGACCATGGCTCACCCATGGACAGGCACGCACTGGGCTGTCACCTCCACTGGGGCCAGAGGGGCCCCCCCATGTAAGGCACTTGGAAAAAACAGCGGGCCTCCCTCAAAGCGCAGGTCGCTGTCAATGTGGATGCAGTGAAGACGGGCCTCAGGTGAGGAGCTGAAGCTGAGTTGAGGGTGCCTGGGACCCAGGCCTGGGGAGCTGTTGCAGCCCCACTGTGTGCCTGCGGCCCTGTCCCCCTCCCACCCCCCCAGAAGTGCGTGGCTGCTCCCTGCAAATTAACTTGGCACCAGGCATTCTGGAATGAGTCTTTTTCTGCTTCTCTGCTGGGCTTCACTCCCTTCCGAAGGGAAGACAGATGCATTTTAATTTGTTCCAACTTGACACAAAAATCTCCCCTCCCCACTCTGAGAAACTGGGTCACTGAGGAAAGAAACCCTGAGCTGGTGCAAATTCACAACAGTTTCCCATAAAATGGTCCTTGTTCTTTCTTACCACACTGAAGTGTCCTGGGAGGCTTTCCCCTGGATGTCCAATGCCAGGCTCAGAGAGTTCCAGAGGTGGACGGGGCTCGGGGACAGAGTGGGGACAGAGTGGGGACAGTGGCCTTCTGCTAGCATAATTCTTGACCCTCGAAGCTGAGAGAGGCTTCAGAGGGGAGCGTGTCTCTGCTCCTCAGCTTTGCAGAAAATGAAGATAGGGCCAAGACAGGGGAAAGGGCTGGCCCACAGTCACCCAGTGCTTCAGGGCTGAGACAGGCCCCAAGGCCTTGGGACCCAGGCTCTGTCCTGCAGGCACTCTCCATGCCTAACTCTCGACCAGGAGCTGAGACCTCTCTGCACCTGGCTGCCTCACCTGTGACGGGATGGCCACACCTGCCTTTCAGGTGTGAGCATCAGGGGAGCTCGCATGTCCCACGTGCCCTTGAGGTTTCCAGGAGTGAGCTCTCGGGGTGGCTGTTCCCCCTTGCATCCCTCCTGCCTCCTGGCACCAGGACACCTGAGTCTGGAGAGTTCAGTGCCCAGGTTCATCAGGTGAGTGTCTAAGTCCCCCCAAGGTCAGCACTTTGAACTTCCACAAGTTATTGAGCTAACACTCCTGATGGCTGTGGAGGTCTGGGGTCGGCTTGGCTTCTGGCTGCTCTTGCCCTCTCGGCCATGACGTCGTTCCTGCCACCTGGGCATTGAGGAGGTGGAGCCTCCTGACTGCAGCATTGTGTGGGACTCAGGTGAGCCGGGACCTGGGGACATCAGGTAAGAAGGACCAGGAGGCCAGGGGCCACTGGTGACTGGCTAAGCCCCTGAGGGCATTTCCAGGCGGCCTGGAGCCAGCATTTTTGAAGATTCTTGGCATTTGGATTCTTGACTTTTCCATGGTGCAGGGAGGGCTGCGGAGGGGAATTTGAACCATCTGGGCAGGGACCCGGCTGCCCTGAGCTCAGGGGCTCTTTCTGTCCTGGAGACTCTTCTCCACAGGTAGGTTGGCCCAGGGCTGAGGCGAGGCTTCAAGACACTTACTGGGAGAGTGGCAATGCCAGGACCGGAAGCAGCTCAAAATTTCAATTTGTATTTCTGATGAGATTTCCCTAGTCATCACCGTAATGAAGACAGGGCTGCTGGGGCTCGAGGGATGTGCATGCTGGTTTAATTACTCTTGGCTTCTGGCTCTGCCTGGGAATGGTCCTGCTGTCTTGAGCTTGCTCTCCTTGGGCCTCTAGCCCTGGCTCCAGGCCAGGCTCTACCTCTGTCCACCTCCCACTTTTCTGGCCCATAAATACTGCTCTACTTATGTGCTGGCATGCCCATCTGTCCATCCATTTGGGCATGCATGCATGCAACCATCCATCCACCCACCCTTCCATCCGTCCTCCCACCCACCCATCCATCCATCCATCCATCCATCCATCCACTCACCCATCCATCCATCCACTCACCCATCCATCCATCCATGCATCCATCCATTCATCTATCCATCATCCACCCATCCAACCAGCCATCCATCCAACCACCCACCTACCCATCCATCCATCCACTCATCCATCCATTTATCCATCCATCCATCCACCCACCCATGCATCCATTCATCCATCATCCATCCATCCACCCACTCGTGTATATATCCATCCATCCATCCACCCACCCATGCATCCATTCATCCATCATCCAGCCACCCACCCACCCACCCACTTAAACATGCATTTATTTACACATCCATCCATCCACATATCCTCTCACACTACAAATGTTCTTCTTGAACAGCTCACACGTATCAGGCCAGGGCTGGAGGTTGGGGTGGGGAGAGATTCAAGAAGCAATGGTCAGACACTGTCTATCCTTACAAAGCTACAGTCTGGTGGGAGTGGCAGATGAGAAAACTAGCTGCAACCATCCACGTGGGTGGGTGGGGTGAGGGTGGCACAGGGGAGAGGGTGGCATGGTGACCAAGGAAGGCTTCCTGGAGGACAAGCAGCTCAGCTCTGAGTCTGGAGGCCCTGCTTGCTGGGCCAAACCACTTCTCCCTGTAGCGCCCCCCAGTTTGGTGCAGAGAACACAGCACGGAGAAGCCTGTGTAGGCCGCCCACATGGGGCTTGTGCCACCAGCCTGCCCACGAGCCATCTGCCTTGTTCCTTCCCTTCCTCGAGCGCCAGCCCTTGGGCTGCCGGCTCCCACACAATCACCAGCTGCACACGTGGGCCCTGGACTCCTGCCAGAAGGGAAAGCTGGGTGTCTCGTGTGTGGGTGGAGTAGGGGCTAGGCCCATCCAGCCCAACAGGACCAGTGGGGCACTCCTCCGGGGCACCGCCCTTTACAGTTTGCACGGTGCTTCTGTATCCAGTGTTTTTCCAGTTCTAGTGACACCCCTGGGAGGTGGCAAGGCAATTTTCACAGAAGGGGAAACTGAGGATTAAGAGTCGGTGACTTGTCCACAGGATAGACCCCTGAGGAGGGGCTGAGCTGCCTTCTCTGCAGACTGGGTGAAGGTTCTACGAAGCCCGCCTCACGGGGAAACAGGGTGGAAAGGGAGGATGCAATAGCTCCATAAACTGACAGCACTGGCCGGGGGGTGGGTGTGTGTGTGGCTTCAGCTTTTGGGGGGGACTTGGGTCCCTTAATGGGGCACAGAGTCAAAGTTCAGCAGTGGAACAGTGACTTCATGCATTATATACCAGTTCCTCCCCAAGCCCGGGGAAGGCATTCACTCACCCAGCATCAATGAATCCGTTTTTCTGCCATTCCTGCACACACGTTTACGGAGCTCCTACTGTGTGCCAGGCCCTGTGCCAGGTGGGGGTTTACTACAGGGTTTCTGGACCTCGGCACTGGTGACATTTTGGGCAGGACATTTCTTTATCCCTGATAGGGACAAATGGTTAAGCACTCAACTACTAGCCGCAAAGCTGGTGGTTTGAACTCGCCTAGAGGCGCCTTGAAAACCCTGTGGAGCACAGGCTCACTGTAAGTGGGAATCGACTAGGCGGCAACCATTTGCTGTTGTTTCTTTTTTTCAGGAGCTGTCCTGTGCATTCTAGGATATCAAGCAGTGTCTCTGGTCCCTACATAGGCGTGACAATCCAAAATGCCTCCAGAAGGAGAGATGAGAAGGCAGAAAGGGACAGGAGCTGGTTGAACGGACATGGGAAATCCGGGGTGGAAAGGAGGCGTGAGCTGTCACATTATTTGGATAGCAACTAGGGTCACATAACAGTGTGTATAAATTTTTGTATGCGAAACTAACTTGAGCCTGTAAACTTTCACTTAAAGCACAATTTAAAAAAATAAAAAACCTCAAGCAAAAAAAAAAAAAAAAAAGCCTCCACTTAATACGTTCTGGGGTTGTTAACCAACGTCATAGAACAACATGTGTACTACTATTTCATGAGAAACTATTTGCTCTGTAAGCTTTCACCTGAAGTACAATAAAATTAAAAAAAAAAAAAAAAAAAAAGCCTCCAGACCGTGTCACCTGTTTGCTGTGTGCTGTGGTGCCCAGTGGAGAGCTGATGGTCACAGCAGGGGGCAGGGCAGACCCCCTGCTGCCTTCACAGAGCCCCACCCCCATCAGTGGGGGAGACAGACTTGTCCACAGGATGGTGGTGCTGCAGGGCGGTGTGTGATGGTGGAGGGGCCAGGAGCTGCAGGTGAGTCATGGGGAAGGCCCCTTGGGGAGCTGCTTCTTCACTGACCAGGGCAGCCCCCAGGCGGTATGCAGATGAAGGGCTGGGGGAGGAGGCCATGTGGGGGAGGGGCTTGTTGCCTGAGGCCTAAAGAAGAGGGAGGGGCATGGGATAGGGGTGGGGGTGGGGCCGGACAGGGAGGGGCAGTTCAGAGGTGAGGCCCATCAGTCACTGGGGCGGGGGTTGGGGAGGTGGGGGTTGGGGAGGTGGGGGTTGGGGGAGAGAGGAGGCCCATTTGTAGTTGGCCTGTGGGCTGGCTGAGGAGGGGCTGCACCTGGAAGGAGGGCTAGGAGAGGGGGTCTTGGGCAGCTGGGGGAGAGTGGAACCTTGGCTGAGCTGGGAACCCAGGGGTCCCCGGGTTTCAGGCATGATTATCCCACGTGGGGAGGGGACCCCCAGCCCAGAGAGGGGCAGGGACTTGTCTAGGGCCCCCAGTGCCTCCACCTGTCTCCCCGTTTCCCAACCCCGGACCACTCCAGCTCTGGGAGGCCCCTGCCTGGCCTCTTCTGGATGAGATCTGAGCAGGCGGGGCCCAGGGACAGCCTGACCCTGGGAAGATCACTGAAGGTGGTCATTGGAAGCCCAGACTCAGAGCGTCATTTAAAAAAACCCAAAGCCCCGAGGCTGGAGCTGGGCTGGGCTGGGCTGACCTCGGAGGTGGGCGGCTTCTGTCTGGTCAGGGGGCCAGGTTCGCCTCACTGGGCCTGGGCCTGGGCTGGGCCAACCTGTGCCCACGTGGTGGTCCTTGAGGACTGGGCTGCCCTGGCAGGTGGAAGACTGGTTGGACTTGCCTCATAGGGGCTAGGAGCAGCGGGTGGGGGCCTCTACCGTGCTTGGCCTTTCTCCTCTACTGAAGTAGGGGCAGATGGAGGGTGGGGATCTCTTCCATGCTGGGAGATGTGGGGAGGAGGCTCCCAGCCATCAGCAGAGCGTGGGCCGGGTAGAAGCTGTGCTGCAGGTTCTGGAAACATCCTGGCCCCTGGGGCCCAGGTTCCTCTAGTTCTAGTTCCTGCTGCCCCATCTGCCCCTGCCCTCTCCCCCATGAACAACATCTACAGTTCACTGAGTTGCTTCCACCTGACACGCCCCTCCCCACCCTGGGTCTCAGGGCCCTATCAGTTCCCTCAAGCCCAATGAACGCAGTGGTGGGGGGTGTCAAGGAGCACATCCTGCGATGTGAGTTGGAGATCATCTGTGGCCTTGGCCCCAGCCGGGGTCGGTTCACGGCTGGTTGACCCAGCCAGGTGGCCTGCAATTCAGTTAATGCTTGCCCGTCGCCATCTTGAGAGGAGTCAACCATTTTTGCCAAGGGCCCCACATTTTTACGTTGCAATGTTCCCCGCAAATTCTGTAGCTGGTCCTGTCCCTGACAAACGGGCAGAGGCTGACTGGGTTGGGGTGCAGTGGGGTGGTCTTTAGTCCAGCCTTGCGGGCCCTACATCTCCCCTCCATGTCCCCCAACCCCTGCATCCTGCCGTGTCTTCCCCTGTGTCCCACAGTGTCCCCCCCTGGCATCCCGCCGTACCCCAAGAGGACAGAGCCATCAAGGAGGCCATGGTTGTGGTGCCCAGTTGGTCACATTGCAGCAGGGAGGACCTGAGCTTCCTCCCCAAGGCAACCACCTGTCCTGGGAACCAGAGGAGCAGGTATGAGAAGCCACGCTCCAGGGCCCCATCCCGAGAAGTCCCTCAGGTCTGCAGATGCTGCCACCTACAGGTGAAGGGTGTCTTCCTGTCCTGGCTGGTGAGAATGGAATGCACAGCCTCCCAGGAGGCACCTGCTTGGCACTCTATGTGGTGCCTGGGCCCAGGGGATGCAGGGGCGCCTTGCTGGGGACTAGGCTTGGCTACAGAATATTCAGGGCCCCATGCGAAATGGAAACACAGGGCCCTTGTTCAAAATTAAGAATTTGGTGGTGATGTGGAGAAATTAGAACCCTTGTACATTATGATGGGAATGTAAAATGGTGCAGCCGCTGTGGAAAACAGTTGACGGTTTCTCAAAAAGTTAAACCTAGAATCACCATATGGCCCAGCAATTCCACTCCTAAGTGTGCACCCAAGAGAAGTGAAAGCAGAGACTCAAACAGAAACCTGCACACCAGTGTTCCCTGCAGCACGTTTCCCGATAGCCAAAAGGTGGAAACAACAGAATGTCCATCAGCAGGTGAGTGGATAAACACAGTGGGTCTATACCACAATGGACTGCTGCTCAGCTATAAAGACCAATGAAGTCCTGTTACAGCCACCATGTGCATGAACCTTGAGAACATTACGCTGAGGGAAGTAAGGCCGTCACAATAGGGCAGATATTGCACGCTCCCACCTACATGAAACAGGCAAATAGAGACCAACGCCTCTTAGTGATTACCAGTGGTAGGTGGGAGGGGAAAAGGGGAATTGAAAAAAAAAAAGAATACTCTGTTCAGGAAAGAAAATTGTTTCCTTTCAAGCAGAGCGTTGAAAAAGAAAAATGTTAAGAATTTTAAGATGGCGCCAGCAGAGCATCCCCTTTGCAGGGCCCTGTGTGGACGCAAGCTTGCTCGCCTGTTAAGCAGCCCTTCTGGGACCCACGTTTGGGTCCAGGAATGGGCTGTATTAGCTCACCTCCGGGGGTCTCTTTCAAAACAAGGGGGCAGCAAACCAATTGGGCGAATGGCCATTATGCAAGCTTGCTCTGTTGAGCCCCCCACCCCCATGGGTGAGCAGAGTGGGGCGGGTGGCTGTCCCTTTGACTTCACCTGTGAGGGTGAGGACTGCCTGGCCTGGTTCAGCCGTCTTCAGTCTTGAGAAGCCGTGGGGCTTGGAGAAAATTGCTTAAGCTCTTGGACCCTTAGTTTCTTCGTCTGTGAAATGGGGCCTGGAAACAGCCCTTGTCTGTGGGCTGCTGGGAGGTGCCTCTGAGAGGCTGCTGCATCCTCTCACCATGGAGGTGTGAGGACACTACGCTGCATTTCCTAAGGTTGCTGAAATAAAACACCACAGTTCAGAGGCGTTTAAGAACAGAAACTTATTCTCTCACAGTTGTGGAGGCCAGAAGTCCAAATCAGAGTGTGGGTGGTGTTGGTCCCTTCTGAGGGCTCAGAGAGAGAGATTGACTCTTCCATGCAGCTCTTCAGCCTCTGGTGACAGCTGGCAATCCTTGGCGTTCTTTGGCTTGTGGCTGCATTGCTCCAGCCTGCTCCTTGGTCACACGGCCTTTGCCCTCTGTGTCTCTTATCCTCTTTTATAGGACACTTCAGATGGGATTAGGCCCCCTCTACTCCTGTGTGACCTCATGTTACTAGTAATATCTGCAAAGACTCTGTTTCCAAACAGGGTCACATTCACAGGTACCAGGATTAGGACTTTAGCGTATCTTTTTTGGGGACAGGACTCAGCTCATAACACTCTCCAAGAGTACACCATGGTGGCAAGGTCACATGGGGAAGAGGCTGGCTTCACATCCCTCCTCCCCATTCTCCACAGAAGGTCTTTCCAGGATGGAACTCTCCACTCCTCGCAACCCTTCTTGGTCATATTTATTTTATTCTAGTGCTTTGATCTATAAAATGCCTGTCTGTACCGGGAAAATCCATTCTCAGAAGGTGCTGGCTTCTTCCTCACTTTTAGTAGTGAAATATGGTGTTTAAACATTTCATTGGCTTGTGGTAAATGTTTTATTAGAGGAACCCATTGGCTGGAGATCAATGACTTGGCTTGGCAAGGGTTTGTCTCCCCAGCGGCTCAGGGCAGCTGGAGAACATGGGAGCATTGGAGCCAGGGAGAAGCTTCTGGGCCCTCTGTCCAGAAATGACCACCATGTGGTCCCAACACTGCAGACCTGGCCAAAAGGGTGGGGGCCAAGTGGGGAATTGAATGTTGGGCTGGGGCTTCTCCTTCTGCAATCTGTATGCAATAATAATGATAATGAAAATAATAATTATAAGAGCCCAGTGCTGTGTTAAGCACTATATTTTCATTACTGTGTTGGCAGACTTCACCCCTCTCTTCTCTCTGGGGCTTCCAGACCCACCTCCTGGCCCTGGAGCTTGCAGGGCTGCTGGGGCACAGGCTGGACTTCCAGCTCCCCTGGGGGGCTTCATCCTTCCTGTGGGTCGACACACCTGACCTCTGGCCCACTTGATGCTCACTCCTCCCCCTCCCCAAGCAGGCTCAGAGAAGCGTGAGTTGACTTCTAGTTTACAAAGAACCTCTGAAGACCCTGAATCCTCCACCTTCTCAATAACAACACCAGGAGGTTAGGACCATCCTTTCCTATTGAGAGGTGAAGAGGCTGAGGCTGGAAGACAAATCCCAGTGGGTGTGAGACACCTCCTATTTTTCCATCTCCCTGTCCCCACTGTTGTGACGATGACAATGATGCTGGCTGTGCCTGGCTTGGTGCCCCCCGTGCCTGGACTCAGCACCAACTTGCAGTCCCAGCAGGAAGCTGGTCCAAAGCGCCAGTGATCCAGGTGTGTCCCTGTCCCCCCAATCTAGACATAATATATGAAGCAACAGATTTCAAGACCCTGGGACATCAAGCAGCAAAGGACAGTGATTGATCTTGAAGAGATGGTGATGGGTGAGGTGAGACCGGCGACTGCTCCAGCTCACCGCTGAAGAGTTTCCTGGTTGTAACACAGGGAGGGGGAGCCCAGGAGGAACCTGGCTGACTCCAAGAGCTGAGAAGATGGAGCTGAGGGTCTGGGAAGACCAAGGCATCTGGAGTTTGCAGGGCAGAGCACTGGAGAGGAGAGAGCGGCACAGAAAAGGAGATCTGCAGAGGTTTCCTTGAATGTCCACCAGAGCGCCCATCTGTGCAGGTGTGTGGGTAAAGTACCTAAGGAGGCCAAGGGAAGAACCACTGAGAGGATTAGAGGGAACAGTACTTGGAGCAGGGAGTAGTCCTTGTTCCCACCAGGCAGACTGGAAAACCCCAGGATTCATGGGCACTGGGTGGAGTACTCAGAAGGCTCTTCCCTCAGTAGTAGGAGTGATTAGCCCTCTGCTGAGTACTGTGCTGGTTCTGCCTAATAAATCTTAAAAGCAAGACCTGGAATGAACAAACTGTTTCCAAGTACCTTGACTATGTCCAAAACAAAGCTCAAGGGTATTTGTATAACTACAGAAATATTCCCCATGCAACAAAGTAAACTTCACCATGTCAGGCACTCAATAAAAAATTACCAGGTCCACAAAGAAGCAGAGAAATATGACCCAGTATGAGGATAAAAATCAATCAGTTGAAATCGACCCAGAACTGCCATCGATGTTAGAATTAGAAGACAAGAATGCAAAAAGCTGTTGTTATAGCTGTATTCTGTGTGCTCAGTAAGCTACAGGGAGTATTGAACCAGGGCTTCTAACCAGTTCTTTCTGGTTTGAACCCCTGCTGAGAATTTGTATTTCCACCCCTAGATATACTGGATCAGAATCTACATTTTAAAAAGACCTCAAGGTGATTCTTATGTATAATAACATTTGAGAACCACTATTCTGCTAGAGGTTCTCAGAACTGGTCCCTAACCAGTAGCATTAGCATCGCCTGGGAAGTTGTTAGAAATGCAAATTCTCAGCAGGGGTCAAACTCGAGCAAACTGGTTCAAAGCCTTGGATTGAACATATTAGGTAGAGACGTGGAAGTTATAAAAGAGGCCCAAATTGAGCTTTCCAGATGAAGATTACAAGGTCTGAGACGAAAAACACACGGATGGGATAATGGCAGACTAGATGATGCAGAAGAAAAGATTAAAGAGCCAAAGACACAGCGATAGAAACTATCCAAAATAGAACACACACAGAGGAAAAAAAAAAAAAACTCATAAAAGAACAATACATCAAAGAGCTGTGATCCAGCTTCAAGCAACTGGAATCCTGGAAAATGAGAAGAAAGGGGGTGACAGAAAAAATATTTTGGAGAAATAATGGCCAATAAATTCCCAAATTGGATGAAAACTATAAACCCACAGATTCAGGAACTTCAAGGAACCCCAAGCACAAGAAGCATAAAGAAAGCAACTCATTATGAGAAAATTGGTCACAGTCCGTGATAAAGAGAAAATCGTAAAAGGAGCCAGAGAAAAAAGACACGTTACATACTGAGGAACAAGGACAATGGTGACAGAAGATTTCTCATCAGAAACAAGAGGACAGTGGAGCACGGTCTCTAAAGCACTGAAAGAGAACACAGTAACAACAACAAAACGGTCAACCTGGAATTCTATACCCAGTGAAAATATCTTTCAACAATGAAGATGTTCCTGGATACAGCGGGAGAAAAGTATAGAACAAAACTCAAATTCCTAAAAAAAGGCCAGACTTCCTGGACTGACAGAGATTAGGGGAGCCCCCGAGACTATCACCCTAAGATACCTTTTGAACTTGGAACTGAAGCCACTCCTGGAGGTCACCTTTTGGCCAAATGATAGATTGGCTTATAAAATAAACACTATCACCTGTGAGTACTGTGCTCCCTTGAACAATCAATTATATGAGACCAAATGGTCAACATTTACCCCAAGGCAAAAATGAGTAGGCAAGGAAGGGCAGGGAAGCTAGATTAGTGGAAACAGAACAAACAGAATGGCAATAATGAGAATGCTGACACGTTGTGAAGAACATAACCAATGTCATGGAAAAACTTGTGTGGTAGTTGTTGAATGGGAACCTAATTTGCTGTGTAAACTTTCACCTAAAACACAACAAAATATTATTTAAAAAATACGAAGATGAAATAAATGTTTTTAGATATACAAAAGCTGAAATAATTTATCACCAGCAACCTACATTACAGGAAATGTTCAAGGAAGTCTCTCAGGAAGAAGGAAAATCACGCCAGATGGAAATATGGGTCCACACAAAGGAACAGAGAGTGCTGGAAAAAGTAACTACGTGGGTAAACCCATAAGATTATTTTTTCTTATAATTTAAATGACATTAGATAATGTCTGTTGAGTGCTTCTGTGTACCCAGTACTTTCTGTATCCTATATCATTGCATTTTGCTAACAACCCTATGGGGCAGGTACTATCTCTGTCTTCACCGAACAGATGAAGAGACTGAGTCTTGGAGGGTCTCGTGACCTGGATGACAGAACACTTTACAAGAGAAAAAGCCCAGACTTGAAGTTGGTCACCTTTGACTTCCTAAACAGTGCAGTCCACCACAATCCTTGTCCCAAGCCCATCCCCTCTGCTCCCTCCTAACCTTGATCCCCCCAAAGCACTGCCAGCCCCACTCCCAGAGCCTGGGTGTCCACAGGGAGACCACTGCCCCTTGCCTTTCAGCCTGGCTTTCTGCAGCCCTACCAAAGCCTGCCTGGATCTCCAGGAGATGAAATATGGGCTGGGCTGTTGCCGTGGCAACCACTCATAATTTATTGATGGCCTGAGAACCCCCTTGCTCACACAACCAGGAGTGATTTGCTGGTATGATTCCCTCTTCATTCCCTCTGGTCCTGCTTGGCTGGTTGGACAGGAGGCAGGCTCTGCTCACAGGCTGTTCTTGCTTTGACTTGGGGTGGGGGATGGAAAGGGGGAGTGTGGGACAGAGGGTCTGTGGTCTTGCATTCTGCCCCTTACCTCCTCTGAGGCACCAGAAATCGTCTTTTCTGCTTCTTCTCCAAGTGCTGGGCCACACACTGGGTCGTGGCTGGCCTGTGGGTCAGAGTGAGGTCAGTCCCCCGACATCCACCTCTGAGCCCCACCAGATGTCCACCCTCAGCACCCAACTACCCTTTCATTGAACGGATGGGTCAATGTGCCATTGTTTGTTTATAGCTCAGGTTGTCTGTGTGTGTTCAGGGAGAAAAGTTAGGAAGAACCAAATGAGATGAAGAAGTAACAACGGTTGGTTCGTGATAAGCACACCAGCAGGAGCGGGTGTTACTCTCCTTCTGATACTCCCCCTTCCAGAGCCATCTTGATGAAAACGATTGCATAGGGAGGGGCTTATTGAAAGAGCTGGGAGAGGGAGGGAGCTGCGTCCTGCCCTACAGGACTTAGGGTGATGGGGGAGCGCCCCTTTCTGCCCGTGGGGTTGGAGCTGGACACTTTTTTTCAGGAAAAGCCCTGTCCTGCTTTCTCACCCTTCCAGTGGGTTCTTTGTCTTCTCTCACAAGGTCTGGAGTGTGGGTGGGGCCAGTGCCCCAGCCCCCTGCCGTCCTGCATGGGGTTTAGTGCCTGCTTCAGGACATGGGTCACTTGGACACTGTGGTGCAATGGGTCTTGGTCTTTGGGGCCTCGGATGAAACGTTAAGACAATGACTTCCATCCTTGGTGTGCATTGGAGCCCCAAGCCTGGGGGGGGATCACACCCTGAAGGAAAGAGGACATGGCCTCTCCTGCTGTGGAGACAGCCACACTGTCAGCTCACGGCTCATGGTGGTGCCAGGGTGGAGGCCATGTTTAAGAGATACATGGTCCAATCAAGAGGCTGGCTTCCCAGGTCAGCAAATCCACAGGGGACCATGGCCACCGGGGGCCCCCTACCTGTGGCTCTGCTTTGGGTGACAGGTGCCTGATTGTAATGACCATCAAAAGCAGGGGGACATGGTGAATGGAGATGACTCACTCTGACATCCACCAGGGCCAGGGACAAGGCTGGCAGTGGGCTTCTGTGCAGCCCCAACCAGGGCAGGAGGCACAGCGTGCCAGCCCTTGTTAAGCAGGCGATGAATGGTTCTGCAGTCAGGAAGCCACGGGCTCTTCAGGGACCCCGGCAGTTTTTTTGCAAGGAAAGAGCCATCAATCAGGGTCCTAGTTTACAGCCATTAGCACCTTGCTTGATGCACTATCCAACGTGTACGAGCTGAGCCGCAGGCCAGGGCGGGTGGTGCTGGCTGCTCTGCTGATGCTCAGAGGAACATGCTTGTTGCTGATGTGAGCATTAAGGGAAAGGCCAAACTTAAGCGTAGTCTCCACGGGATGCTGAAGGTCAAGTCAAGGTCACTGTCTCCGGGTGCTGGGGTTGGCTCAGGCTCAGATGTGCACAGAACCACCCACTGACACCAGAAGGCCGAGACAGACTAACGGCCCCGCAGACCCACAGAGGCACATATGGTCATGCTGGGCCCCCAAGAAGGAGAGCTATGGGTCCTCAGCCAGGAGTTCAGGCTCCAGGGCAGCCAGAGCTAAGAAGGCTCAGCCTGGGACCAGGTGGGCTTCCTGTGCCTTGAGGCTGGGGGTCCTCTTGAATCATCAATGACCCTGACAGGTAGGTTGACCCTGACTGTGCTACCGGTGGTCGATTACAGAGGACTACAAATTTGCTTCTATCTTTCCATTGAGAGGCAGCATCTAAGGCGTCTGTGGTTGCATGTAAAGACGTTGCATTAGGGACCTACGGACAGTTCCTCAGTGCGACCTGGTGTCATGGACTGAATCGTGTCCCTCCAAAATATGTGTCAACTTGGTTAGGCCATGATTCCCAGTATTGTGTTGTTGTCCTCCATTTTGTGATTCTCCTATGTGTTGTGAATCATGATCTCTGCCTGTGGTTAAAGCGGATTAGGGTGGGATGTAACACCCTTGCTCAGGTCACCTTCCTGATCCAATGTAAAGGGAGTTTCCCTGGGGTGTGGGCTGCACCACCTTTTATCTTAAAAGAGATGAAAGGAAAGGGAAGCAGGCAGAGAGCTGCGGACCTCATCCCACCAAGACAGCAGTGCCGGGAGCAGAGCGCTTCCTTTGGACCTGGGGTTCCTGCATGGAGAAGCTCCTAGTCCAAGGGAAGATTGATGACAAAGCTTTTCCTCCAGAGCTGACAGAGAAAGCCTTCTCCTGGAGCTGATGCCCTGAATTTGGACTTCTAGCCTACTAGACTGTGAGAGAATAAATTTCTCTTCGTTGAAGCTATCCACTTGTGGTGTTTCTGTTATAGCAGCACTGGATGACTAAGACACCTGGGGAGAGGGGATACCAGCATTCCGAGGACTGCTGGACACAGGCTCTGGTGGCCATTGCTACCGGGAGACCAGAAACATCATCCTAGTCCTCTGTTGGAGTGAGGCATATAGGGCACATGTGGAGTTCACAGTAGGTCCATTGGATCTATTACCATGCCCATGGTCACCTCCCTAGTCCCCAAATATATATATTGGAATTGACAAATTTGGCTGTTGACACCCCCCCACATAGGGTCTTTGATTTGTGGGGTAAGCACTATCATAGTAGAGAAGTCCATGTGGAGGCCTTTTAAACTACTCCCACTGTCTGGTCAAGATGATAAATAAAAAACAAAATTGCATACTGGTTAAAAAAAAGAAGAAGCCAGTTACGGTCAAGTCGATTCCAACTAATAGTGACCCTATAAGACAGAGTAGGACTGCCCCATAGAGTTCCCAAGGAGGGCCTGGTGGATTCAAACTGCTGAATTTTTGGTTAGCAGACGTAGTTCTTAACCACTATGCAACCAGGGTTTCCGCATACTGGTTGGATGGTGCAAATAAACATCACACTTAAAGAAAGATCTAAAGAATGCAGGGTGGTGGTCCCCATAGTATCTCCACTCAATTCCCTGGCTTGGTCCCTGCAGAAACCAGGGGGACATGAAGGATAACTGCAGATCGCAGCAAGCTCAGCCAGGTGGTACAGCCTATCAGCTCCAGCCACAGCATCTTTGCTAAAGCAGATTACCTCAGCCTCAGGTGGCCTTTACTTTGGTGAACGCATTCTTTTCTATTCCAGTCAGAAAGAGGATCAGAAACAGTTTACTTTCACGTGGAGCAGACAACAATATATACACCTCCTCCTCACTTGAAGCCCTGGTGGCACAGTGGTTAAGAGCTTCAGGCTGCTAACCAAAAGGTTGGCAGTTCAAATCTGCCAGCCGCTCCTTGGAAATCCTATGGGGTAATTCTACTAGGGTCACTATGAGTCAGAATTGACTCGATGGCAAAGGTTACTCCTCACTTATTGACTGTCTCTTTATCTGACATTTTGCATTTCGGACAACAGTAATAAATCTACCATCCGACTATTTTGTGCATTAACAACATATGCCTGGCAGTAACGAACGCCAAGGTGCAAGGTTAGAGTAACACTGGCTGTGATGGTTAAAGTTATGTGTCAACTTGGCTGAGCCATGATTCTCAGTGGTTTGACAGTTACATAATGATGTAATTTGAAACTTATATAACGATATAGTCATCCTCCATTTTGTGATCTGATGTAGTTATCTTCCATTTTCACATAATGACTATTTTTGCATACTGACCTGGTCTTTGGAGCTTAACCATGTTGATAAGTGACGAGTGGGTGTATTTACATTTTTCCTAGGGTTATGTTAACTCTTCTGCCTTCTGTCATAATATATCATGAAGATCTCAGTATTATCTGGACATCCCAAAGAACATCAAATTGATCATTAAATCAATGACATTATGTTGACCAGGCCAGGTGAGAAAGAGGTGGCATGCAAGGTGGAGGCCTTGGTAAGACACATGCACTCCAAAGTGTAGGACAAACCCTTAGGAAGAGTCAAGGACCTGCCTCACTTGTAAAATTTTTAGGAGTCCAGTGGTAAGTTGTGTGCTGGGATATTCCCTCCAAATAAAAAATAAATTATTGCATCTCATACCTCACACCATGAAGAAGGGAACACAATGACTGTAGGGCATTTTTAGCTTCTGGAGGCAGCATATTGTATACATAGGGCATTGCTCCAGTCCATACAGGGGGTGATGCAAAAAGCTGCCAGTGTTAAGCAGGAAATTGTTCCATAATGCAAGCAGCCCTGCTGCTTAGGCCATATGATCTGTTAGACACTGGTGTTGGAGGTGTCACTGGTGGGAAAAGATGCTATGTGGAGTTTATGGCAAGCCCCAGTGGGAGAATCACAATGAGGACCCCTGGGGTTCTGAAGCAAGGCCATACTGTCTGCAGCAGAGAATTAAGTGCCTTTTGAAAAATAATTCCTGGCCTGAGACTGGGATCTGGGAAAGACAGCATTCCTGACCATGGGACACCAAGTTACCATATGGCCAGAACAGCCTATCATGAGCTAGGTGAGATCAGATCCACCAAGCCATAAGGTTGGGATGTGCCTAGCAACAATCCTTCACTAGATGGAGGTGGTAGAACCAGGATCACACATAAATAGAAACAGAGGTACAGCAAGCTGCATGAGCAGGTATCCTGGACCCCATGGCACTCACCACTCTTGCACCAGTGCCCCTCCTTCAGTTCATGCCTAGACTGAATGGGAGAACCCGTATCTGTGTGAAAGAGGAGGAAAAAGCCCAAGCTTATTTTATGGATGGGTCAGCTTTGTATGAGGGCTCAAGCTGCGAGTGGACAGCAACTACCTATAGCCTACCTTGGCGTGAGGGTGGTGGTGGAGCTGAAAGGCAGTAGTGAGGGAAAGTCATTTCAATGGGCAGAGCTTTGGGAATTGGCACAGAGGTCATCCCCTTTGTGTAGAAAAAGAAGTGGCCAAGGTAAGACTATAAATGGGCTCATGGGTAGTGGAAAATGGCTTGGCCAATTGGCCTGAAAGAAAAATGTTTGAAAGATCAGTGTAGTGGGTTGAACAGTGGTGCCTCCCTCCCCAAAGATATGTTCAAGCCCTAACTCTCGGAACCTGTGGCTGTGACCTTATTTGGAAAAAGGGTCTTTGAAGATGTAATTATGTTAAAGATCTCCAAATGAGTTCATTCTGGAGGGTGAGCCTAAATCCAATGACGGGTGTCCTTATAAGAGAACGGCTCAGGGTGATTTGAGATATAGACTCAGAGAGAGAGGTGATGTGAAGATGGAGGAAAAGCTTGTAGTGATGTGTCTACAAGCCAAGGATTGTTGGCAGCAACCGGGAGCTAGGAGAGAGCCTCCAGAATAAACCAACCCTGATGATACCTTGATTTCAGACTTCTGGCCTTCATAACTGTGAGAGAATAAATTTTCATTGTTTTAATCCACCCAGATTGCAGTAGTTTGTTACAGTAGCTCTGAGAAACTGATATAATTGGGGACAAAGGCATCTGGCATAGAGGTATGGATGGACATATGGCTGTGGCACCAAGTGTGAAGATCTTGGTATCACATGTTAACACCATCAGAGGGACACTGAAAACCAAGTGACAAAACGACTCAACCAGTTGATGTCATTCAGCCTTTGCTTATCAGTCACCCTCTTGCTAGCACCATGGACACAAGGATAAAGTGGCCACAGTGGCAGAGATGAAGGTTATGCATGCACCCAGCAGCAAGGACTCCTACTTATCAAAGCTGATCCAGACACTGCTGCCACCAAATGCACAACCCGTTAGCAAGAGAGACTAATGCTAAGCCCGTGAAACAACACCGCTCCTCGGGAAGACCAACTGACTACCTGGTGGCAAGCTGACCACGTTGGAACCCTTACATCCTGGAAGGGACTGCGGTATGTTCTCACAGGAATGGACACATGTTCCAGGTGTGGGTTTGCCCTTCCTGTCTGCAGGTCCTCAGCCAGCACTACTATATGGCCCGGTGGCATTAGTTCAATGCTCCAATCCCACATAACACCATGTCAGAGCTGGATCCCACTTTACAGCGAGGGAGGTGGGGAGCCCATGTTTGTGGGATTCACTGGTTATGTCACACCACACTGCCCAACATGCCTCACTGCCCAGTCCTGCCCGCCTAAAAGAGCAAAGGCACTACTCTGCAGGGACAGGTGTCATCTTCTAGGACAAGTACACTCACTGACTTAAAGACCTCTGTGTGGGGCCGTGTCCCCAGCAGGAAGAACAACAGGCTGGGAGGCCAATGGGTGGAATCAGGAGAGGCCCCACTTTCATCCCTCTCCATGTCCCACTGAGGGCCTTTGTGTTTCCTGTCCATGCAGCCCAGACCCAAAGGGAGTGCACTGTCACCAGGAGACACATACGAGCCCCACTGAAGGGCATGGCTGGCACTGGGGCACTTTGAGTTCTTGTGTCTGGGGACCAGTACGCAGGAAGTGGAACCAGCATCTTGCTGGGGACAATTGATCCTGATCATGAGGGGGAGGCAGGGCTGTTGGCACACCATAGGGGCTGGGAGAAAGACGTTTGGAACTCGGGTGGCCCACCAGGGCACTTCTTGGCCCTACCCTGCTCAAACGTGGCTGTAAGTGGACACGTGCAGCAACCCTGGCCTGAGAAGGACCAGGAGGCCAGGACTCAGGTCCCACAGCAATCAGAGTCTGGGCCACATCACTAGTGGAGGGGGTGGCTGAGGGTGAGGGGCATGGAGGTTGAAGAGTAGAGGATGAAGACTCTGAGGACAAGCTGTGGGGGTGGGAGCTGTGGCTGTCTTGCCAACCTCCTTCTTGTAAGTTTCCCTTAGGGAAAGAGGCCCACGGGAAGCCTGGGGGAACTTCTGTCCAATGTGGATCTGAGTGAGCAAGGGGTGGACTGTGTTAGCATGGAGAGGCTCCACCCAGGTCCCCCTCCCAGGAGGGCTAGTGTGCTGTGGGGAGCACGGCCAGCAGACAGCCCCGGCTCTCAGCCTCTTTGGGCTCCACCTCAGCTGCAGAGAACCTCCACAGCCACAGCCTCTCCCTTTCCAGGGGACCCACATCCAGGGGCTGAGCGAGGTGGAGGAGGTCTGCCATTCCCACTCCAGACAGGCCACTCCCCCACCGGGTCAGCAGAGGCCTTGTTGCACCTGCACTGCCATTCCCTTCTTCCTCTGCTCAGTCCTGTTCCTCGCACCCAACAGGCGCCCATCCCTAACTGAACACCCAAACTCTGGCTCAGCCCCTCTTCAGGGCACCAAGCATGTGGCGAGGCCTGTGTGTGCCTGGCCCTGTGCTGCCCCAGGAGGGGTCTGGCCATGCAGCTTCTCCACTGTGTCACATGACATCTCTCCAGCACCAACCACCTGACCCATCTCAGCTCCAGGCCCCAAGCTCTGGTGAAAGCCCTAGGGCTATGCTAACATGGGACCACAGGATTTCTCAGGCACTTCCAATAATTCTGGTGGCGTAGTGCATGAGGGTCAGTGAAAAAGAGGAAGACCCTCAAAGAGATGGATTGACACAGTGGCTGCAACAATGGGCTCAAGCATAACAATGATTGTGAGCATGGCACTGGACGGGGCAGTGTTTCTTTCTATGGTGCATAGGGTTGCTGTGAGTCGGAACCAACTCGACGGCACCTAACAACAACAGTGGTTAAGAGCTATAGCTGCTAACAAAAAAGGCTCCTTGGAAACATATGAGGCAGTTCTACTCTGTCCATTAGGGTCGCTATGAGTCGGAATCAACTGGATGGCAATGGATTTGGTTTGGTTTTTGGTTTTCCAACAATTCTGACGATTCTATTCCACCACACGTTTTTCCCCAGAAAGGAACTCAACCTAAGGGACTCTATTCAAGAAGATTAAGGAGGTGGACGTAGGGCTAGATCCCTCGTCTTTCCTGAGCACGACTGGGTGCAGGTCACTTGACATTGAGGTGTGAGTGTCATAAAGAACTCCCCTGTAAAGCATAGCCCCCGGATTCTCTATCAGCCCAGAACTAAAACAATTTCTGAGGCCAGCTCTTCAGACAGGGATTGGACTGGACTGTGGGACATAAAGTGATACTCAAGAGGAGTGTGCCTCTTAGCTCAAGTAGATGTAAGAGACTAAACGGGTAGCTTCTGTCCGGAGGTGAGATGGGAAGGCAGAGAGGATTAGGAGCTGGTTGAATGGACATGGGAAATTGGGTGGAAAGGAGGAGTGTGCTGTCACAGTATGGGGAGAGCAATTAGAGTCACATAACAATGTATGTATAAATTTTTGTATGGGAAAAAATAAAAAAAAATAGAACTCTCCTGTAGTCATCCCCTGTGGGTGGTCTCTCTCTCTCTCTCTCTCTCTCTCACACACACACACACACACACACACACACACACACACACACACACACACACGCAAACCAAACCTGGTGCAATTCTGACTCATAGCGACCCCATGTGACAGAGTAGAACTGCCCCATAGGGTTTCCTTGGCTGTAATCTTCACGGAAGCAGATTGTCAGGTCTTTCTTCCACAGAGCCATGGGATGGGTACGAACCACCAAGCTTTCGGTTAGCAGCTGAGTGCTTAACCACTGAACCACCCAGGGACCTGTAGGTGTCACAAGGGTCCGGAAATCCCTCCTTGGTCCAGTCCAAGTTGGTCCCTGTGATCAGTCACCATGTCATCTGTAATCCTCTGATTTTTGCCCCCAAACTCTCCTCTTGAGAGAGAAACGCCCAACGCTGGGGACACCGCTGAATACGTATTTCCATAATTACCCAAGTTATATGCTGCGAGAGCCTTGAGATTGCATTATTAAAAAGAAACCTCTGTAGACATCTAAAATGCATCAAACTACTCAATAGTCCACATTTGATCATAATTAAAGGTAAGAGATATGGGTCAGAGGGGGGCTGGTTGTGACCGATTTGCTGCGTGGGGCTAAAGGGAGTGTTATTAGCATGAGGAAATTGCTGGAGACAGGCTTGGCAGGATGCGTGAGTGGAGGGTGGCAGGGGCCACGGTGATTAATAATGCCGACCCCCAAATCAAGATAGAGTAAGAACTCTGACCCCTAAGCTGGGGATCCAACCAGGTTCCATGCTGACCAAGAAATGGATCTCCATGGTGGTGGGTGAGGGGCAGCTGCATGGGGAAGGGGCTGGACAGGGCACCTTACTTACCTTGCACAACTGTCCTCTTCAAAGGGATGGGAGGTCACATGCGTCCCCGCAGTCACAAGGGCTAAGGCGTATCAGGACACAGAAGCCTGATCGCTCGGACATGGAACAGTGCTCCTGACTTTAGCTGCCTCTCTGGACCGCGAAGGCCAGCTAGCAATGGCGCAAAACCAGTCCCTGCGCCCTCAGCTGCACCTGTGCTAGCGGCCTGGGCAGCCAGAATCACCGAGGTCAGGTAAAGTGACACCCAGCCCCAGTTTAATAAGGGTGGGCGAGGAGGTGGCGTAGTTTCCAAGTTTGTAACGGTGACAGTGACAAAGGGATGGAAACCTGAAAGGCAGGTCTGCAGGAGACGGTGGCTGAGCCGGAGGCCACCAGCCTGGGCTCCCCAGAGGGGATGTTCTCTGCACCCAGGCCCTGCAGCCTGTGGCCTCCTTCCCCCTGCAGGGGTCACGGCTCAGCTGGAGTCACCAGGAGAGGTGGGACTGTAGGGGAGGGTGGGGGACCTGGCAGCCAGAATGAAATGCAATTATGCAGAGTGGAGCTACACCCACCGAAAGTTACCGAAGAGTGATCGATGGCAGCGGCTCTCCTGTCCTTGTGAGTAACTGTGCAGAGGATCCGGAAAGTGGATAAACAGGAAGGAGATTTAATTAGGTGCCTGGAGCGGAGGAGTGGTGATTAGCAAAGGGATCCTACCATGCCCTCCGTGCTAGGTGCAGTTAATTTCACAGATTGCGGGGGAATTGATGTCGGGCCCTGCTAATGATTTTTTGGGGAAGAATAATTTTATTTACCAAACACGGGCTGCAAGGATTCTTGACATGAGAAAAAAAGGAAGCTGCAGAGGACTGAGTGTCCCCTTCTCTTGGAAGGCAGTGCCCGGGGGAGGGGGGTGGGCCTTGGATGTAGAGTGGCCCAGGGGCCAAGGTGTCAGCTCAGATCTATCACACCAGGTGAAAGCTTGGTCTGGGATCCGTGTATCCTGGTGATGTACTTCCATCCTTGGGACTTTGGGAGCACTCTGCCCAGTGCTCAGCCTTCTCCAGGCGCGGGCTGGGCCAGCTTTCCATCAACAGCCCCCACTGCCTTCCCTCCTCCACCCCCCTCCCCTCCCTCCTCCGTCTTCCTTCCTCCATTCCTTTTCCTTTCCCTGTCCCCCCTCCCCTTCTTCCCTCCTTCCTCTCCCCTCCCCTTCTTCCCTCCCCCTCTCCCCCTCCCCTTCTTCCCTCCCCCTCTCCCCCTCTCTCCTTCTTCCCTCCTTCCTCTCCCCTCCCCTTCTTCCCTCCCCCTCTCCCCCTCCCTTCTTCCCTCCCCCTCTCCCCCTCCCCTTCTTTCCTCCCCCCTCCCCCTCCCTTCTTTCCTCCCCCTCTCCCCCTCCCCTTCTTCCCTCCCCCTCTCCCCCTCCCCTTCTTTCCTCCCCCTCTCCCCCTCCCTTCTTTCCTCCCCCTCTCTCCCCCTCCCTTCTTCCCTCCCCCTCTCCCCCTCCCCTTCTTCCCTCCCCCTCTCCCCCTCCCTTCTTTCCTCCCCCTCTCCCCCTCCCTTCTTTCCTCCCCCTCTCCCCCTCCCCTTCTTCCCTCCCCCTCTCCCCCTCCCTTCTTTCCTCCCCCTCTCCCCCCCTCCCCTTCTTCCCTCCCCCTCTCCCCCTCCCTTCTTCCCTCCCCCTCTCCCCCTCCCCTTTTTCCCTCCCCCTCTCCCCCTCTCTCCTTCTTCCCTCCTTCCTCTCCCCTCCCCTTCTTCCCTCCCCCTCTCCCCCTCCCCTTCTTCCCTCCCCCTCTCCCCCTCTCTCCTTCTTCCCTCCTTCCTCTCCCCTCCCCTTCTTCCCTCCCCCTCTCCCCCTCCCTTCTTCCCTCCCCCTCTCCCCCTCCCCTTCTTTCCTCCCCCCTCCCCCTCCCTTCTTTCCTCCCCCTCTCCCCCTCCCCTTCTTCCCTCCCCCTCTCCCCCTCCCCTTCTTTCCTCCCCCTCTCCCCCTCCCTTCTTTCCTCCCCCTCTCTCCCCCTCCCTTCTTCCCTCCCCCTCTCCCCCTCCCCTTCTTCCCTCCCCCTCTCCCCCTCCCTTCTTTCCTCCCCCTCTCCCCCTCCCTTCTTTCCTCCCCCTCTCCCCCTCCCCTTCTTCCCTCCCCCTCTCCCCCTCCCTTCTTTCCTCCCCCTCTCCCCCTCCCTTCTTTCCTCCCCCTCTCCCCCTCCCCTTCTTCCCTCCCCCTCTCCCCCTCCCCTTCTTCCCTCCCCCTCTCCCCCTCCCCTTCTTCCCTCCCCCTCTCCCCCTCCCCTTCTTCCCTCCCCCTCTCCCCCTCCCCTTCTTTTCTCCCCCTCTCTCCCCCTCTCTTCTTTCCTCCCCCTCTCTCCCCTCCCTCTTCCTCTCCTGCCTTCTTCTGTACTGCAGGACAGTGGGGTGGGGGTGAGGGTGGAGGCAGAGGAGATGGGGGGTGGTAGTAGGGGGAGGTGGGAGGAGTGGGATCAGAAACGGGAGTTTTCCAGTTTGGAGGACAGCTAGAGAGGGAGAGGTCACCCAAGAAAGATGGGGCCCCCCACTTGTGTGAGGCTGAGATGATGCAGAGCCTCCTGAGGGAGGGGGCAGGCCTGTGTTCGTGCATGTGTGTGAGTGCATGTGTGTGTACCCATGTGTGTGCACACATGTGCAGAGGCATGTGTGTGCATGTATGCGTGTGTGTGTGCATGTGTGTGTTGGTGGTACATGCCTGGTCCCACGTGCACACGCAGATTTGAACACTCCCAGGATCCCAGGCATGTGACCTGGGACTTTCCTTGGGATCCGCCCAAGGGGATTCCTTGAAAATGACAGTTTGCTTGAGGTCCCCAAGCCTGGGTAACTCACAGCTCTGTGTTCTGGAGGGTCTGAGGGAGCGTGGGGCAGAGATGGGACCTGAGCCCGGCCATGGGGCCTCAGTAGATGCTGAAAGGCAGGAACAGCGTTCCCCAGAGCCCAGGTGCCGAGACACCCCCGGGAACCTGTCTGGGGAGCATCCTGCCCATCCCTCTCTCGGACATCCTGGGCGCTTGGCGGCCTGACAACACTGTGGATCTAGGCACAGAGATTCAGGGAGGGATGACCCCACCACCGGGAGCACACAGCCAGAGCAGGTCCCCACTCCTCTGGGTCCTGGAGCGGCATGGCTTGTCCCTGAAGATGTTTACCACCTCCCCACCGGAAAATCAGCCCAAGTGCGGCTATGGAGGCATCAGAGTACAACTGTGCTCCATAGGGTTTTCAGTGGTTGATTTTTCAGAATTAGATCACCAGGCCTTTCTTGTGAGGCACTTTTGAACCTCCAACCTTCCAGTTAGCAGCCCAGTGCATTAACTGCACCACACAGGGACTCCCGTTAACCTCCATAGATTTTAATTTACAAAGGAGAAGGGGTTCCAGGTCTCCCAGACGGGGCAGCCCTGGTGGCACAGTGGTTAAAGTGCTCGGCTGCTAACTGAAAGGTCGGTGGCTCCACCCACCAGCTGCTCCACAGGAGAAAGATGTGGCAGTCTGCTCCCATAAAGTTGACAGCCTTGGAAACCCTATGGGGCAGTCCCAGTCTGTCCCTTAGGGTTGCTTGGAGTCGGAATCAACTCAGTGGCCACAGGTTTAGAGAAGGGAGCTTTGAACCTGGGAGTTCAACCTGATTCCTTCTTTGAACTGTGCCCGAGGGTGTGGGGAATCACTCCTCAGGGCTCAAATACCCTGGCCCGTGGCACCCCCTCCCATCTGCCGCCTCCGGGACTGACAGCCTCCTGCATCCCAGTGCTGTGACTCAGTTTCCTCCACTGCGAAATGGGGCAATCCCCATTCACCAGGTGAAGTGCACAGGAGCCCAGTGCGCACACGCCCTTTGGGACCCTTTCTATGGGCAAGGAAAGAAAGGTTGTTAATTGGCACACCCTAGGTCGACAGAGCTGAGAGCTGACAGCCACTGTCCGGGGGCTGCTTCCTGCCTTTCAAAAGTCCCTGAGATCGGGCCTGGTTTTTAATTTGCACTGTCTGCAGAGAAAGCAAATGTCAACTTCTGCCGGCCCCAGACAGACAGATCACAAGCCTCTAATTAACGGTGTTTGCAATAATGAGGTTTCCTGTGTTCTCATTACATGGACATTACTTCTGAAAAGCAGCTCTGCGGGCACGTATGTGTGAGGCGGCCTTTTCCAGGGAGGGACAGCTGATGGGGGGCAGCCCAGAGCCGGCCAACCAGGCTTGGCGGGAAGCTGGTGGCATCCTGGCACCAGCAGGAGGACCGGAGTTGGTGCCTGTGGACTGGGACACTGTACTCTGGGAGGGCCCACAGTGCACTGAGCTGGAGGGGGCTGAGTGGGCCGTGCCGGAGCTAGGGTTGCAGGCTGCCGGAACAAAATGCCACAGAGTGGGTGTGGCTGATCAGAACAGACATTTACTGTCTCACAGTCTGGAGGCTGGGAGGCCGAGATCAGGGTGTCGGCCGTGTTGATTCCTTCTGAGACTCTGAGCAAGACGTCTGTTCCTTGCCTCTCTGGTGGCCCCCAGCTTTCCTTGGCTTGTAGCTGCTACACCACAGGTGTCCTTCCTCTGTCCCTGCCCTTGTCTCTCCTCCTCTTTCATAGGGACACCACTCAGACGGGATTAGGACCCACCCTACTGCAGTGTCACCTCAAGTTAACTGATGACATCTTCAAAGACTCTGTTTCCAGACAAGGTCACGTTCACAAAGGGAGCCCTCGTGGTGCAGTGGTGAAGTGCTCGGATGCTAACTAAAAGGTCGGCCACTCAAACCCACCCGCTGCCCCGTGGGAGAATGACGTGTCATCTGCTTCTGTAGAGATCACAGCCTCGGAAACCCTGCGGACCTGCTCTGCTCTGTCCTGTTGGGTTGACTCGATGGCAGTGGGTTTGGGTTTTTCACATTCACAGGTACGGAGGTAAGCACTTGAACACATCTTTTGGGGATACATAATTCAACCCATAACTACCAGAAAGTCCGAGTTGTGGGACCTCTGTGGGATGCCTGGAAGGTAGGGCAGCACTCTGGAGTGCTCATGCAGCTGTGGGGGAGATGGTGGCAGGGGGTGCCGGGGGGGTCCCTCTCAAGAAAGCACGTAGGGGCCTGCTACGCAACTGGATCACGTCTGCTGTCTTCTCCAGGGGTGTTCCCTGCTGTCCACCTAAAAGCATGCTTTTTGGCAAAACTCAGTGTGCTGTGAAAATGTCACGTCAGCCCTCTGGTGTGCAAGCACCCGTTCATCCATGTGGACGAAAGTGGAGGACGGTGACCCCAGGCGGGCCGTGCCTTGCCCCAGGTGTGTCTCCTGAAGTGCAGAGACAAGGGATGTGCCCCTGGCTGCCGGACAGGTTTGCCAGATGGTCAGCGCTGGCTGTACCGCGGCCATCAGATTGAATTCACTTCCAGATATGGCATTGTTAACGCGCTAGTCCTGCCTGATGGCTTATTTTCTTCCCCAGACTGTCTCTCAGGGCAAGGCTCACCCCATGACCATGAATATTTCATTGCAGCGAATGGTGCAGCCCCGGCAGCTGTGCACACGCTGGGCCAGTGAATCCAGCCTAGGCGGTCCCAGCGGGCTCACGATTTGGGCCACAACCGCCAAGCGACCCGCTGCAGCCTGCAGATCTGGCTGTCAGTGATACAGCGGCCAACTGGAAGGCTTGGGTGTTTGGTGCACGGGTTCGCTCACTGCTGTGGCTTTTATTCACTCAGCTTAGAGCAGCTCTCCGCCGGAGCTCAATGCCACCTCCCCTCGGGGCCCTTCCTGCCATCCTCCTGGCTCTTGACCCTCCTGGCAGCTCTGTCCCTGCAAGCTTCAAACACCTAAGGGGTTGGCACGTACGTGGGCGCTTTGTTTCATGAATAAATGCAAGAGCTCATTATGAAGGTGCATGGCGCAGAGTAGATGTTCATTAAATATTTGCGAATGTATGCCTGCCCAAATGAATGAATGTAGGAAAATGAATTCCTTTGTCAAAAGCCCAGATGAGCCACTGAGTGTCCTTTGTAAATAGCGGCCACCCTGCAAGCATAGCCAAGGCCTGGCAGGTGCTGGCTGGCCACGGCCGTGACCCTGCTGGCAGGACTGTTCTTGGGCCGCTCAGCTGGGTGTTGATGCCCCCGTGCACCCAGGGAGACTGAGAGCTCACTCTTCCGGAGGCACCTTGCTTAATTGATGTCCTCGCAGATGCTAGTCTCAGTAAGAAGCTCCTTCTTGGTGGGAGGCGACCTGCCCCATGCACCTCCGGGCAGGGTTTTTGAAGTGATTTCCCTGGTAATGAGAATCCGGGGAAACCTCACGCATCCCAGCAGCACTAATGAGGGCTGGCAGTCATTCTGTCTGGGGCTGGCTGAGGTTGAGATTTGCTTTCTTCCAGAGAGACAAAGGCTACATGAATGAATGGCAGAGCCTGTGACCAAGTGGCCAAGTGGCGGTGAGACACACTGGGCAGTAGGCGGGCATGCAGGAAATGCTTCTGAATAAATGGATGGATCTATTTATGGTGCGTGCATACAGGACGGCTGACTTGGGGAGTGAGCGAAGGTCCCTGGAAACCTGTGCGGTTTCCACGTCCTCCCACCTCCAGGGCTCTCTGGCCCCCTGCACACTGGGCTGATTTAAAACACCCAGCAGACCACTGCAGACCTCAACTTGGTGGCACTGGCCTGGGGCAAAGGATAGGTCAACCCCTGCCGCAAGGACCACAGGAAAGTCCCTCTGCTGGCTGACATGTCATGCTGTGGTTTCTTTCTTTCAAGCAGCTTCTTCTAGGCTCCTCTTAATTTAAAAGAAAAAAAAAGAATATTCCCCATTCCTCTCTTCTTCTGTCTCAGTGAATTTGCCTATTTTAGATACGCTATGCAAGTGGGATCGTACAGTATTTGTACTTTGTGTCTGACTGATTTCACTCAGCGTGACGTGTTTTCGAGGTTCATCCATGTCGCAGTGTGGATCAGATCTCCGTTGCTCTTTAGGGCTGAGTAATACCCCGCTATATAGATAGGCCACATTTTGTTTGTCCATTGGTCCGCTGATGGCCTTTTGGGTGCTTCTTCCTTTTGGCTATGGTGAATAGTGCTGCTGGAAACATTTGCGTACAAGATTTTTGTGGATAGATGTTTTCAGTTCTCTTGGGTAGATACCTAGGAGCAGAATTGCTGGGTCGCAGGGTAATTCTCTGTTTAACTTTGTTAGGAACCCCAAACTCTTTTCCATAGTGGAGACACCATGTTACACATCTACCCACAATGGACGAAGTTTCCAGTTTCTCCACAGCCTCACCAACACTTGTTGTTTTCTGTTTTTTTTTTATAATAGTCATCTTAGTGGGTGTTAACCAGGCTCCACAAAAGTCCTTGGAGACAGTGGCTGGGGGACTGGCTCACACTGCCAGTGCACGTGCTGTTCTGTCCTGGACAAGCCCCGGGGCCAGGGGATGTGGATGGGATCCTGGAGAAGCAAGGCCGTATCTGGCCCTGGGCATGGTTGTTGAGGGCACAGTGGGGTAGGGCACCCTGAGAAGGGACCTTAGGAGGAGAAAGTCTCCCGTAGAGGGTGTGGGCGGCTCTGATGAGGCTGCATCTTCAAGTATTTGGAGGCCCTCTCACCAGTGCGGGTGTTTAGGCAAATTGAACATCCTTCCTTTTAAGAAGCAATCCCCTATTTAAAAAAAAAATTTTTTTTCAAAAGACTCTCATTGTCAAAATAAACCTAGGCCCAGGGAATTCTCTTAGGGGTCTGGGAAGCCAATCCTGGACCCCTCTCCTTTCCAGAACTTTCCACATGGGATACCTGCACCGATGGTGCCTGCCTTCTGCCCCTCAAGGGGCCACAGTCTTCAGAGAGGGTTTCCCAGACGCCACGAGCTCCACTGTGAGTCCTTGTCTGGCTTCATCTGGCCCCTTGCCCCTCAGGAAGTGTTTAGGTGTGGGCACGTGCACACATCAGATGCTTTCCTGCAGGCTTTCCTTTGTTCCTGTTGCCACGGGGCAGGTGAGGGACAGGTTGGGTCAGGAGGCGGCCTACGCTGAAGTCAGCAGGCCGGCTAGCAGGGCTGTGGTAGAGGAGGAAGGGGGGCAGGAGCCTGAGAACACGGGGCGGCGGGGTGTCAGTGGTTGAGGGTAAGCAGAGTGCTGGGATGGTGCCCCCAGGCCCCCCTACTCTTTGGTGAGGCCCCAGCTCACTGCAGGAGAGATGGGTGAGCGGGCTGGGGGTGCACAGACAGACCCAGATGTTGTAATGCTGACTCCCAGGTCAGCGTGGGCAAGAGACCAGCCCAGCCCCTCACTCACCCTGACCACCTTCCCTCCGGGGTGGACCTGGGCCCTGGGGGGGCTGGGGGGGGGAAGCAAGGGATCAGGGATCAGTCCTGCCTTCAGGGCGCCAACAGTCTGATGGGGAAGGAGGCAGACACACACAGCTGCCAAGGGCTGTGTGGGCACCCACGGGGCACAGGGAGACTCAGACGTGGACGCCAAGGGAGAGCATAGACAGAATGAGCCGCGGGCCTCGGTGGAGGGAGGGGCCCACGTGGCATGGTAGGTGATGTGCTTGTCCTCCACTAGAAGCTACCAGGGACACTGTGGTCACCTCTTTGGGAAGCTGTAACAAAATATAGTAGTTCCCCCTTATCCGCGGAGGATACGTTCCAAGACACCCCTGTGGATGCCAAACTGCAGATAGTACCAAACGCTATATATTCTATGTTTTGTCCCATATGTACATGGAGCCCTGGTGACACAGTGGTTAAGAGCTCAGCTGCTAACCAAAATGTTGGCAGTTTGAATCCACCAGCTGCTCCTTGGAAACCTTATAGAGTCAGTTCTCCTCTGTCCTGTAGGGTCGCTATGAGTTGGAATTGACTCAGTGGCAGTGGTTTTGGTTTGGTTTTCAACATACATATCCAGGATAAAGTTTAATTTATAGATTGGGCACAGTAAAGATTAACAACAATAACTAATAATAAAATAGAACAATTACAACATACTGTAATAAAAGTTACGTGAATGACAGAGTGGGATGGCGTGAGATTTCATCGTGCTCACATTTTCCGACCTCGGTTGACCTCAGGTAGCTGAACAAGCGAAAAGCAAAACCACGGATGGTGGTGGCGGGGGGTGGGGGGGATTACTGTCCCTGCGTGGCTGATAACAACAGAAACATACTGTCTCACAGTTCTGGAGGCTGGAAGGTGGAATTCAGGATGCTGTCTCCAAGGCTCCCAGGGAACAGACTTGTCCTCTGGGCCCTGGCAGCCCTGGGCCTTCCTGGGCTTGTCCACACATCCGTGCACCACCATCCTCTCTCTGTGGATCTGTTTTATAAGGAACCACTCAGATAGGATTAGGACCCACCCTCCTCCGGTATGACCATGTGTTAACCTAGCTAACAACACTGCACAGACCCTATTTCCGACAAGGGCACCTTCCTAGGTACGGGGGAAGGCCTTCAGCGTATCTTCTGGGGGGACGCAATCCAGTCCACAGCAGACGGCCTGCACGTGGACCAGCCAAGTTTACTGCTGGGCGGGGAGGGAGAACACAGCGGGTTGGGGGGGACCCGGGGTGTCTCTGTAAGATGGTGTTAGACAGGACTGACTGGAGGACCTGGAGTGACATTGAGGAAGGTTTGAGGAAGGTTTAAGGAAGTGGCATTTGCTCTGGTTTGGATGCTGTTTGAAATGACTAATTTCATGGGCGGTTTTTAACAGATCTTATCTCTGGGGAGGGCCGTCCTGTTCACACGCAGCTGTCCGAGGCTGTGCTCCCCAGGGCTGTGCCTGCGCACTCAGCTGTTGGCCACCCCCACCCCCCTCGCCCCCAGGGGCTGGCCGGGCCCCTTGTATGTTTAACTATTTTAGGAACTGCCTGGCCAGGGGCTGGAGACACAGCGGTGGTGGGCGGGTGGTGAGTGAGCGGGCGCGCCAGCTCCTGAGCCACTGGCCTGAGACTTTCTTTGGTTCCTTCTGACTTCAATGCCTACACCTTTATTTTTATCTTTACTTTTAAGGTTAAAAACACAGTATAAAGTAGGCCATGGTTAACTGGTCCAACCGGTGTGGTGATCAAGCTGGCTGGGAACTTCTGCCCTAGAAACTTATGGGCAGAGGAGCCAGGCCAGCCGCCCGGGATGGCCTGCCTACCGAGGGGCATTGTTTCTGTTGGGTGTTTACAAACTCCAGCCCTGGCCCCAGCCCCTGCCGTGGGCCCTGGACTCTGGACCAAATGATCAGTCCTGAACTCGGTGTTCTTTACTTCCCTCTTCCCTCCCTCTCTCTCCCCCGCTCCATCCCTCCCTCTCTCTCTCCTCCTCCCTCCCTTTCTCCCTCCCCCTCCCTCCCTTTCTCCCTCCCCCTCCCTCTTTCTCTCTCCCTCCCCCTCCCTCTTTCTCTCTCCCTCCCCCTCCCTCTTTCTCTCTCTCCCTCCCCCTCCCTCCCTCTTTCTCCCCCTCCCTCTTTCTCTCCCTCCCTCTTTCTCTCTCTCCTCCCCCTCCCTCCCTTCCCCTCCCTCTTTCTCTCTCTCTCCCCCTCCCTCCCTCCCTCTCTCTGTCCTCCTCCCTCCCTCCCTTTCTCTGTCCTCCTCCCTCCCTCTCTCTGTCCTCCTCCCTCCCTCTCTCTGTCCTCCTCCCTCCCTCCCTCCCTCTCTCTGTCCTCCTCCCTCCCTCTCTCTGTCCTCCTCCCTCCCTCTCTCCCTCCCCCTCCTTCTTTCTCTCTCTCCCTCCCCCTCCCTCTTTCTCTCTCTCCCTCCCCCTCCCTCTTTCTCTCTCTCCTCCCCCTCCATCCCTCCCTCTCTCTCTCCTCCTCCCTCCCTCTCTCCCTCCCCCTCCCTCCCTCCCTCTCTCTCCGTCTCCCTCCCTCTTTCTCTCTCTCCCCCTCCCTCCCTCTCTCCCTCCTCCTCCCTCCCTCTCTCCCTCCCCCTCCCTCCCTCTCTCTCTCCCCCTCCCTCCCTCCCTCTCTCTCCCTCCCCCTCCCTCCCTCCCTCTCTCTCTCCCCCTCCATCCCTCCCTCTCTCTCTCCTCCTCCCTCCCTCTCTCTCCCTCCCCCTCCCTCTTTCTCTCTCTCCCCCTCCCTCCCTCCCTCCCTCTCTCCCTCCCCCTCCCTCCCTCTCTCGCTCCCCCTCCCTCCCTCCCTCTCTCTCTCCCTCCTCCTTCCCTCTCTCTCTCATAAAAACCCAAAGAGATTGGAACAGAATAAAATCACTCTTCTTTCTGTCACCTAATCTCATTCTCCTCATTCCCAAGAAATTAGGTAAGGCTGGCTCTGTTTTACAGGAGGGGGAACTGAAAATCAAAGGGGTCACGGGCTTGGTGCCCAGGGCTGTCCTTCCACTCTGTGCTGTCCTCTGGCAAAGCCAGAGCTCTGACTGGGACTGGAACAGCACATCTGGGGCACCCCATTTACCCCAGAGCCCCCCGCACCCTTTTTTCCCACTGGGGCCCCTCTGGAGAAATCATCTCATCCCTAGGTCCTGCTGGGGGATGGAGGTGGATGGAGGCAGGGGTGGTCAGGCCTCTGGGAGCAGGGTGGGGGGGGGAGAGTTGGGGGGGCGGCCTTGCTGTGAGTGCTGGCAGCAATTCCTTCTGATTAGCAGACACAAACAGGCGCTGACCACAGGTCTCCTGGGCTATTAGAAGACCGTTGTCTCCTTCCTTCTCTTAATTACATTTGGGCAAGTGGCAGCTGCAGCCACAGTAGACAGGAAGCCCCGCTCTGCCCTTAGGGAAGCGCACCCATTCGGAAGACAGAGGCCCGTGGGGCAAACGCAGGCAGCCTTGCACAGTCCTTGCTGCCGGCTGGTGCAGCTGGGCCCATGTGGGCCACATCGCATGCGGCACGCGCCCTCCCCCTCAGAAAGCTGCACCTACGAGGGGTGAAGTTGGGGCCCTCAGGTACTAAAGGATGGGCTTGTGGTCCTGGCTATGGGCACACTGGCTGGTAGCTACAGCCTGACGAGGCCCCAGAGGCTGCTTTTGTACCTCTTGGTGACACCTGCCCACCCCAGGCCCTGTTTGCACACCTGGGTCTCAGCCCTGAGCTGCAGGACGGTTTCTGTGGCACGCTGTGATTGTATCAGATTACTGCACTCATAATCCCAGCTAAGAGCTGAGCATGGCCTGGGTACTTCCCCTGTACTGACACTTGTTCTTCCTCCACCCAAATGTCAGCGTATTTGTTGAAGGTTTACAGGGGAGCAAAGTGAGGCCCTCCCCAGGTCACACAGCTAGTGGCTGTGAAGAGAATCAAACCCACGATTCTGCGGCTCTAAGCCCATGCTCTTCCCTCAGTGCCACCGTGGTCGGTGGAGGGTCCTGTACACTCCCCAGGCCACCACTTGCTGGAGTCCTTGGGTGGTGTGAACAGTTAACAGGTTCACTGCCAACAGAAAGGGTGGAGGTTAAAATCCATCTACAGGTGTGTAGGAAGAAAGTTCTGGTGATCTGCTTCTGAAAAATCATCCATTGGAAGCCCTATGGAGCACAGCTCTACTCTGACACACTTAGGGGTGCCATGAGTCAGAGTCGACGGCAGCTGGTGCCACTTGTTGGCTGGGGGAGCTTGGAAGCACCTATGTGACGGCCGTGGCTGGCGACCCCTCACAGGATACTGCCTAGGACCCGATCTCGGGGGCTTAAGTGAGACAGTGTACATCAGAATGCTCTGCAGACTGTGAAGTGCTCTGCCAGTGCCAGAGTGTACGCAGAAAGAACCAGGACCTTAGAGCTCTGCTCACAGGCCTGAGCTGGGAGCCCGGGGGGGGGGGGGGGGGGGGGGCTCAAGAGACGCTGTGGAAACGAAGCAATTCTCACACAGAGCCTCGTGCCTCTCCAGTCTCGGCCTCCGTCTCCGCCCGGCCGCCTTCCCCGTGTCTGTCTTTTCCTTCTCGAGAGAACACTGGCCATGGGATTGAGGCCCTCCTGCATAATCTTATCTCAGGATCCTTCACTTAATCACACCTGCAAAGACCCTTTACCAAATAAAGCCACACTCATAGGTTCTGGGGGCTAGAGTGTAGACATATCTGTTTGGGGGTCACCAGTCAACCCGCTGTAGTTGGGAACAGGTGGAGAATCTTGTGTCTGCCCCTAGAGGACCAATGTCCCCATCACCTGCAGCTGGTGGCCCCTTCTCAGGCCTGTGAGCACAGTGGGTCTGAGTTTAGCCCTCAAGAGTGGCTCCTTTGTGGCCTCCTGTCCCCCTCCATCTGGAGGGCAGGCTGCTCCTTCCTGTTGTCTCTGTAGCCCGCTACCCAGCACACGGCCTGGCGCCCTGACGGGAGCCCCCTGTCTCCACCGCCGCGCTGATCTGGGGACCCTTGGGCCCCTGCCTGTGCCGTGGCTGGAGCTGAGCCGCTCACACAGTCCATCAGCCGGCTCCTCCCTGTTCCCCTCTCCTTTGGCAATGGCGGAGATGCCTGAGCAAACAGCGAGCTGGAGAGCCCTCCTGAGTCCGGAAACGCCGACAGCACTTCCTGCAAGTGTCAGAGCTGATCGGTCCCAGGTGCGCCTGACGGTTTCAGGGGGAACAGAGGTAATTTGGAGGAGAAATAGCTATTGATGGAGGTGAGGAGCAGTTGCGCCAGCCAGTTCCAACTCCTGGCTCCGATGTCTGCTCACACGGCCCTTCCCGCCATTCCGACTTCTCCGGAGAGCTTTCCCACTTAGCAGACAGTCACAGCTGCCAAGTCATCAGATCCCCACACCTGGATTTGGTCTTAGTGACCTGAGGCTTCAGGACAAAATACCACAAGTGGGGGCCCTAAAAGACAGACAGTTCTGGAGGCCGGGAGGACGAGTCGGGGTGCCGGCGGTGCTGGTTCCTACTGAGGTCCTGATAGAGGAACGTCGCATTCCCCCTCCTGCTTCTGGCGATTCTTGGCGTTCCTTTGCTGCTTGTAGATGGCTTTGTCATGTCTTCCCCCCGTATGCGACTGTTTGCTGTCCGTTCTCCCCTTTTTGTAAGGCACCACTCAGAAGGGATTAGGGTTAGGACCCACCCTACTCTGTTATGATTCTGTAACTGAAATGCAAACATTTACAAACCGATAACAACAATTCAAAAATAAACCTATCTCCACAGACAATGTCACGCTCACAGAAACAGGGGTGGGGCTTCCGCATGTCTGGTTGGAGGCACCATTCAATCCTTAAGCCCACTTTCCAGTGAGGAAACTAAGGCTTGGTGGGCTGATTCGCTCACTCAGGGGGGCTCCTGTCTGCTCTGCCCAGGGTGCCCATCCCTCCAGGTCCTCCAGGGCCGGGGAGGGGCCATCCTGAGGCCTTGCGCCCAGCGGCTTCGCTAAGGCTGTGGCAGCAGTGATCAGGAAGGCTGAGCGCGTATCCACGGACTGCAGCTGCAAGTGGAACAAGCCCGTCGCAAACCAGCACCAAGGGTCCTGCCCAGACACTCACCGTCCTATATATCTGCAAACCACAGGCAGGCCCGGAGCGGGGGCGGCTGAGGCGTCGGTGGAGGGAGCGGGGGGACGTGTGCTTTCTGCTCAGCTGGGTGAGCTGGGCTCCCCACAATGAACTTCAGTATCTTCCTACAGAGAAAAAGCACCACTTTGAAAAATGCGGTGTCCGTGCTCGGTGAGGGGATGTCACAGGATGTGCACCTTCAGCCCAAGGGCTCAGTGGCCGGTGCTCATGCAGGGCTGTGAGCGGGTAGCGACAGGAGGCTGGGTGATTTACCACGCTGGGCTCTTGCTGGGGGCTGGGGGGTGGTACCCGAGCCTCAAGGGCTGCTCCCTGCACCAGTGTCCCTCCAAAAAGCAGCCCAGCCCAGGCAGCCACTCCAAAGCCCCACAAGAGCTTGCAGCAGTGGACGGGCGGGCAGGGGGGCCAGGGAGGCTCCAGCCACGTGGGCGGAGGAGTCCTCAGGCCTCTGCATCCTCACAGGCCCTGCAATGGACACTGTGCTGCCCGGAGTTCCTCTTCTGCCACAAGGCCAGCAATTCTGCCTCACAGCACCCCTCAGCTCTCGGCCACAGGACCCCCGGGTCCGGGGTGATGCTCTCTCCTAGGTGGAGGTGCCTGTGGCCAGTGAGTGGCTGATTCAGAGGTGCAAAGGCCTGTCCCCTAGCCTCAATCCGGAACACTCTGAGGCCATCCCAGCTCCAGAGCCCACCTCTGCTGCAGCCTCACTGCCGGGCGGCAGTGCACTCTGCCCCCTCCTCCTCACCCTTTCCAGGGCCCTCCCCCAGGCCCTCCCCAGTAGGCTGTGCTCAGCCTTCCCTCCCAGGAGCTGGGCTCTAGGAGAGACCCACTGCCAACGGGCAGGCTCCCCTTTCCTCCTCACCCCCGGGTCTGGGAGGGAGCTCCCGGCCCACCTGGGCCCTCCTGCCTGCTCTGCTGGGACTTTCCAATGGAGCAATGGCCTCCATCGGCCCCCGGAGCTCACGGTGAACCAGCCTGGAGGTGTGTGGGTGAAGTTCATGGACTCAGGCTTGGGGTAAAGTCACAGCACTCTCATCTGCCCTCAAGACCCTCTGTAGCCCCCCTAAAAGCACAGGTTCCAGACTCAGGCTGACCTGGGCCTGGGCCCCAGCTCTGCCAATTACTAGCTGGGCCACAATGTTCCTGAGCCTCAGTTTCTTCATCTGTGAAATGGAAGCACAGCAGCACCTACTGCCCACGGCTGTTGTGAGGTTTGAGGGAAGCGGGCATGTACGCACTTCGCGAACGCTCAGTTAACATTGGCAGCTCTGGTTGTTGCCGTCCCTCTGCCTGGGGTCTGGGTGGTCGTTCCTGATTTGGTCTCCTACATCCCGGCAGGCATGGAGCAGAGAGGCTGGACTCTGGCTGCGGGGAGCCCATCTCAAGTGTACTGAACGAGTAGCAGGTTCTGTGCCACCCCCAGCGCGGCCCCCTGCTCAGGAGGAAGCAGATGGGACTGTCAGCTCTGCTTATGCCGGTCTTCCCAGATCCAGCCAAGCGTGCCCGGGAACACGGGAGCCGCTCCTCAGAGCAGCTGGTGGGGCTCCGGGCTGGCATCTCCAAGGGCCCACTGACGCTGATTAGCAGGAAATAATGCGCAGGCAACGGAAACGGGCCCAGCGCGGACCTCCTGGCCTCGGGCCCCACTCTTCATTGGCCCTGGCATCTCAAGCTGGGTCCCCACCTACAGCTGGCCTCTTCCACCAGCAGCCACTTGGGCCCTCTGGGGCTCACCGCTGGGAGGTGGGATTGCAGGCAGATCTGTCACTTGTATTTTACATGGGGAGGAGAGGCACTGACCAGCTGGGTCCTCCATCTCTGAGTCCAGGGCCCCTCCCCAGGCTACTCTGTGCTGCACAGCTGAGCAGGGCCCTCGGTTTACCCCTTCTGCTTTTGGGGCTTGACACAATCTCCCTCCCTCCGTCTTCAAAAATCAACTGCATCCTCCTATCACATAAATAATGCAGGTCCCAACAGAAAAACTAGGCTGTCCAGATGTCTTAGTTATACACGGCTGCTGTAACAGAAGTATCACAAGTAGATGGCTTTAGCAAACAGGAGTTTATTTTCTCACAGTTTAGGAGGCTGTTGTTGTTAGGTGCTGTACGGTCGATTCTGACTCATAATGACTGTGATGGTTAAGATTGTGTGTCAGCTCGGCTGGGCTGCGATCCTCAGTGTTCTGGCAGTCGTGGGATGCTGTGACCACTTCCCTGTTGAGATCTCATATGTGATCACCCCCACGATGGGATCTGCTGTGAGTAACCAATCGGTTGAAGGGGAATTTCCTTTGGGCGTGTGGCCTGCACGTGTGGGCAGACTTTCTGGTAGGGCTTGGCGACTTTTTCTCATTCTGGATCCTGCAGTTGGCTCCTGTTCTGACCTCTGGTTCTTGGGACTTGAGCCAGCAGCTTACCTGTGGTCTTGAGTGCCAGTCTTGGGATTCGTTAATCGTCACAGCCTGTAAGCAAGAGCCCTGCTCGCTGACCTGCTGATCTTGGGTTCGCCAGCCCCTATGGCTATGTGAATCAGGAGAAGCCTCTTTCCTGACCCATGGACTTGGAACGTTCCAGCCTCTACAACCCTGTGAGCTATTTCCTTGATATAAATCTCTCTCTATATATATATATTTATATGCTTCACTGGTTTTGCTTCTCTAGAGAACCCAGCGTAAAACAACGACCTTATGTACCACAGAACAAAACACTGCCTGGTCCTGAGCCATCCTCACAATTGTTGCTATGCTTGAGCCCATTGCTGCAGCCACTGTGCCAATCCATCTCATTAAGGGTCTTCTCTTTTGAAGACCTTCTACCCTACCAAGCATGATGTTCTTCTCCAGAGACTGGTACCTCTTGATAACCTGTCCAAAGTACGTGAGAAGAAGTCTTGCCATCCTTGCTTCTAAGGGGCATTCTGGCTACACTTCTTCCAAGACAGATTTGTTTGTTCTTTTGCCAGTCCATGGTATAGTCAACATTCTTCACCAATACCATAATTCAAAGGCATCACTTCTTCGATCTTCCTTATTCATTGTCCAGCTTTCAAAAACGTATGAGGTGATTGAAAACACCATGGCTTAGGTCAGGGGCACCTTAGTTCTCAAAGTGATGTCTTTGCTTTTTAACACTTTAAAGAGGTCTTTTGCAGCAGATTTTCCCTTAGGAGGCTAGAAGTCTGAATTCAGGGTGCTGGCTCTAGGGGAAGACTTTGTCTCTCTCTTGTCTCTGGAGGAAGGTCCTCTTATCTTCTGAGCTTCTGCTCCTGGGGAATATTCATGTGGTTTGACATCTCTTTCCCCCCAACTCTGCTTGCTCACTTATTTGTTTCAGCTCTTTTGTATCTCAAAACAGACTGACTTAAAACACACCGTACACTAATCCTACCTCATTCACGTAACAAAGACAGCCCATCCCCAAATGGGATTATAACCACTGGCATAGACGTTAGGATTTAAAACACATATTTGGGGGGACACAGTTCAACCCCTAACACCAGGGAAACATTCCCCAAGTCCCAGCATCTGAAAGTAGCCCTCATTTGTAATTTAGTGGCCATTCTTCCATGTATGTAAGACAGATATTTTTTATAATATGTGCATTTGCTGTTTGTAACTATTTCCGCTCAACAATTTGTCATGAACACATGTCTGAGCATTGAAGGCACTGTCTTGTTTTACAGTGTTTGAATATCTGTGTGCACATCCTTAATTATTTCCTTAGGATAAATTCCTAGAAGTCCACTTGCTGGGTCAGAGGGTATGTGTGTGTAGACATATACATGTTTTTCCTCCAGAATACAGATATTATTATCATGTGATGATTTTTTAAAGGCAGCTTTGTTGTTGTTGCCAGGTGCCATCCAGTCAGTTCTGATTCATAGTGACCCTGTGCACCACAGAACGAAACCCTGCCCGGTCCTGTGCCATCCTCACAATCGTTGTTATGCTTGAGGCTATTGCTGCAGCCACTATGTCAATCCATCTCGTTAAGGGTCTTCTTCTTCGCTGACCCTCTACTTTACGAAGCATGATGTCCTTCTCCAGGGACTGATCCCTCCCCCACACATGTCCAAAGTATGTGAGATGCAGTCTCGTCATCCTTGCTTGTAAGGAGCATCTGGTTGTACTTCTTTATTGAAATATAATTCACATACCGTACAATTGACTTACTAAGCCATTGTCACAATCAACTTTAGAGCATTGCCATCACCCCACAAGGAAACCCAGCTCCCATTAACAGTCACTACCCACCCCCCGCCCCCAACCCCTGGCAACCACCAGCCTGCTGTCTGTCCCTCTGGCTTTGCCTCTTTGGACATTTCACATAAATGGAATCACAGCTTGTGGTCTCTTGCGTCTGACTTGTTTTCAAGGTCTATCCATGCTGGGACATGTGTTGGGACCTCATTCCTCATTGCTGCTGAGTAATATTTCATTGCACAGATAAGGCGTGTTTGCTTTTAAGGGTTTTAGTAAGTGTTGACAAACAGCGCCCCTAAAAGCTTGTGTCCACTTAGACTCTCCAGGGCAGTGGGTGAGTGCACCCCAGTGTGCCTCCTCCTTTTAGGTGGGGGTGCTGGCATGCAGCCGAGTCCTCGGGCTCCAGTGGGGACGTCTGCATTCACAGCCCTGCAGGAAAGCATGGCAGACAGAGCCCCTGGAGGGCAGTAATGACTTCAGGCCGGCCGGCACAACTTTCTCCAAACTAGAGGAATTTTAATTCACCTTAATTAGCCAAGGCAATGCTCTAAAGCAGCTTTTTTGGGGGGGGGGGGGTTGGTGTTGGAAAAGTTGACCTCCATCTCATAAACTCTAAGGAACAATGGGTGGAGGTTGGATACATTTTAACCAGAGTGGTTGCCATGACAACATAAAAAGAGGCCATTAATGTTTAACATATGGGGGGCTCGGAACCTGCACCCTTTTTTTTAGGGTCATTGCTGTGCCCAGCAGTTTTAGGGTGCTGGGACTGCCTCCCCGCAGCCCATAGCACTCCCTCCTCGGGGTCCCTGATTCCTGGGGTTCCCCTAGGGTCTGTACTCTGGGGTGAAGCGTTACCTTCAGCTGCCTTCTGGCAATGGGGGCCCGGGTCTCCTGGCTGGCCAGCCACCCAGCCACCTCTGCTCTGCGCTCAGGTTGGCAGCTCCTGGATTCAGCCCTCCGTGCGGGGCTCTGCTGAGGGTGGGAATTGATAAGACTAAGAGAAATGAGCTCTCTGATGGCTGGAGCGCCCCTTTGCATCCAGGCTTTCCCCGTCCCCTCTTGCAACCTTTCCCCTGAGTCATAGCCTGGAAGCAAGGTCTGGGGTGGGTGGGGGGGACAGGTCTAGGGGAATGGAGTCCCTCCCAGTAAATTCTAACCTCACCTGGCTTCATCCTCACCCCTGGAAATCCAGGGTCTTGGCCAGCAATGAGCTTGTGGCTTCTTGGGGAGGAGACGCAGGCACTGGGGCCGTCAGCCCACGGGTACAACTCCATGAAACATGAACTTCACTGCAAGTGAGGAGGAGGGGGCTTGTGCTGCCTGCTGAGGGACCCAGAGAAGAGTCAGGTGGCTGAGGGCTACTGTTGGGGTCTGGACGGGAACAGCATCGCCCACCAGCCCTTGCAGTGCTCCAGGCTGCAGGGTGCACAGTGGGCCCCCAGGCTGGGTTCGAAGGCCCTGGAGTGAGTGCCTGAGAGGAACACCACTGAAATTGAGCACAATAGGTGCCCAGATCGACAAGGGCACAGACCCCTGTCCCCACAGAGGCCCCTAGACTGGGAAGAATTTCCCTTCTCTGTTGAAGTGGACCAAGGAAGGGGTCACACGCGACTAAATCTTACCCCCTGTGGAGAAGGCCAGGTGCTTACCAAGTGGAATTCCCTAGGAAGTGGCCCCAACCTTGTCCGAGGGAAGGAGCCTAGCAGACATTTGGCTTTGCAAGGAAAGGGCCACACAAACCCCTGCCTTCCCTGCCAGGCCTGAGCACAATGAATATTTCATGCCTAAAGAAGGCGCTGACATTTTGCTGGATGGCTTCAATTAGCTCCAAAGCCTCGTTCTTATGCTAATAATCAGCTTGCTTACCATAGCGGTTTATTAATCTACTTCACTGTGAGATTATACGGCCATGTTTCACAGATACCTCCCACTGCTACCTTGATTGAATGGAAATGACTCGGCCCCAAGATGGCTTTGGAGGGGGTTCAGCTCTCAGAGGACTGGGGTGCTGAGTGAGCTGGGCGGGTGGCTTGCAGATCTGAGGCTTCTCCTTGTGTTCCCTCAGGGGCACTAAGCCAGTGGTTTGGTTTGCTCCTTTCTGCTTTAGCTGACTGAATCCCCCGTAGGTGGGCTGGGAAGCTATCAGGAAATTCTTAGGGCACCCCAGAAACTTTGAGATGGGGCAGCAAGGAGGAGATTGAGAAGGTAGAAGCATCTGGTGAGCAAAATGATATTTTATGCATAGGCTGCCATGCTCTGTATCACATGACCTGCCCCCCTGCCAGGCTGGGTGCCTGACCCCAAGGCAGCCACTGACAGACTGACTTGCTAGTGGCTATGAGTTGGCCTAGTGTTGCACCCATGCCTGACATGGCCAACTGGCCCCACCAGAGACCTTGTCTTTAAAGGGTATGAGACTGTATGAGCATGGAGCCAGGAATCAGGGTGGGGGCAGAAGTCACAGATACATAGAGAGATAGCATCAGTAGGGTCCAGGGGGCAGCAGGAGGGGGAGCACCTGCAACCTGCTGCTGAAGGAGCCGTGTGATAACCCGCTGCTCGGCCAACCTGGGTCCTGACCAGTAGCTCCCCACGAGGCAGGCCTGGGCAGCAGTACCGGCTCCAGAGCCTTGTTCGTTGTCTAGCTTCACTGGTCACTCCTGTTGCACAAGGGCCACCAGAGTGTCTCCATTGTTAGTAAATGGAAAGATGCCAAGAACCCACATCTTGCCATGACTGTCCCTAACTGTATCTTCTCATTTTAAACAGGAACATTTCCCCAAGGCAGTGCCTGGAGTCTATTTACAGAGGAGTGTGGGAGGCCTGGTGGCGTAGTGGTTAAGAGCTCAGCTGCTAACCAAAAGGTCAGTAGTTTGAATCCACCAGCCACTCCTTGGAAACCCTATGGGGCAGTTCTACTCTGTCCTATGGGGTTGCTATGAGTTGGAATCAACTTGACGGCAATGGGTTTTTTTTTTTTGGTATCCAGAGTATGGCAGGTTTGGCAAGTATTGACTGGCCCTGGGTGCGTGGCACCACCAAGCAGTTTCTATGAACCTGGAACACCCAGCGGGGTATCTACGGAAAATGGCGCCTGTGGCAATCACTGAAATTGCGCTCCTGTTCAAACATCTGACACTCCTCTTTTAGATCACTTTACCATAATATCAGCTCAAAAAATACAAGTCAAGCTCATTAATCTTTTAATTAACACATTACTGTGCGTGAGGAAGGATAGTGGGAGGTACTGGGTTAACCGAAATGCTCAATGGCGCCACGTGCCCAGGGCTGGTGCAATCCCCTAGATAGGTCACTGTCGTGGGAGGGGAGTTTATTCTCTTCTGAATGTAGAGAAAAGGAAGCACCATCCTACCCTGCCTGGGGAAGCTCACTCTTCCCTGTTTTCCAGAAGAGCGCCTGCTGGCTTCCCTGGCTCCTCCTGGCAAGGCCTCTCACTCCCCCTACACAATGGAGCTGGCTGGGAATCCAAGGTGGGCACTTTATCCCACAGACTCCCTCGGTGGTCTTGGGGGGGTCACTGAAATGAAACAGGGTTCCTGTTTTGCAAACTCCCCTGCATGCACTGGAGACAAAGGCTGTCAGGGGCTGGGGTGTGTGGAGCTCGGGCCACGTCATGTTCCCACCACCTGTTCTTGCTGACACCTGATCCATGCAGGTGACCACCCCTCTGCACCTGTGGTCCATTTACAAACAGCATCTGGCAAATAGCAGGGCAAGAAAAGGCTTCTTTTTGCCAGCAGATGCCAGAGTTCCTCCTGGGGAAGGAACTGTCTCTCCTTGGGAAAATAGCTAAATTAGCTGCTTATACCTGGAAGAATGTAGAGCTCTGCCTAGGGGTGCCCAGGGATGTGGGGGTGCAGGAAGCAGAGGAAATTGGACATGGAAGGGCTGAGTTAACAGGTGCATGTGAGAGAGCTTGGGGACTTGCAGTTGTTGTCAGTGGCTGTTGAGTCGATATCAAACCAGGGTGACCCCACATGTGCAGAGTAGACCTGCTCTGTAGGGTTTTCAAGGCCGTGACCTTTCAGAAGCAGATCTCCAGGCCTGTCTTCGGAGGAACTGTGTATGTAGAAGTGATGAAAGAGATCTAAAAAAGAAAATTTATTCTGAAATAATTTAAAAATAAATAGAAAAGTTGCAGAATAGCACAGCAATTTCCAGCCTATCCTTAACCCAGGTTCCCCTAATGCTAACGTTCTGTGTAACCACAGCATAGTGCTCAAAAGGAAGATACTAACATTGGCATAATGTTGTTGTTAGGTGCCATCGAGTCAGCTACGACTTGTAGCCACCCTGTGTACAACAGAACGTAACACCGCCCAGTCCTGCGCCGTCCTCACAGTCGCTGTTCTGCTTCAGCCCATTATTGCAGCCACTGTGTCCATCCATCTGGTTGAGGGTCTTCCTCTTTCTTGCTGACCCTCTGCTTTACCAAGCACGATGTCCTTCTCCAGGGACTGGTCCCTCCTGACAACATGTCCAAAGTACGTGAGATGAAGTCTCGCCATCCTCACTTCTGAGGAGCATTCTGGTTGTATTTCTTCCAAGACAGATTTGTTCATTCTTCTGGCAGTCCGTGGTGTATCCCATGGATTGGTGTAATACTATTCACTGAACGACAGATCTTGTTTGATTTCATCGGGACCCCATCTAGGCTCCCACATTCCATCTTGTTGTCATGTCTCCTCAGTCATGTGATATTTCCTCATTCTTTCTCTGTCCTTTCCTTTAGAAGAGTCGTTGTTGTTAGCTGCCCTGACTCATGGCGACCCCATGTGCAATGGGATTGGATGGTTGTGATCTATAGAGTTTTCACTGGCTGATTTTAGGAAGCAGATAGCCCAGCTGTTCTTCCTCATCTGTCTTGGTCTGGAAGCTCCGCTGAGACCCATTTAGCATCATAGTAACACAGGCAGATGGGTGGTGGCTGCGCTTGAGGTGCATCGAGTGGGAATCAAACCTGAGTCTCCAGCATGGAAGACGAGAATTCTACCACTGACCAACCAGTGCTCAGTGATGTTGCCGATTATTCCTCAGTTTGGGTTTCTTTGACATTTCCTCGGAATTGGATGAAGGTTATGAGACTTTGGCAAGAAAACCAAAGAAGCGGTGCCTGTTTTCAGTGCATCATGTCAGGGTCTACCTGATGTCGATACGTCTTACTACTGGTGATGTTGACCTCGATCGCTTGACTAAAGCATTGTCTGCTGAGTTTCTCTACCGTAAAATTACTATTTTTCTTCTTTGCAATTAATAAATATCTTGCAGAAGATGCTTCAAGACTATGCATACATCTTGTTACTCCTACACGTTCGTTCATTAGTTTTAGCATCCTTCATTGGACTTTGCTGGCAGCAATTGTTACGTGGTGTTTTAATGGTGACTCTTTATCCCTCTCATTCCTTCTCCATTTATTAATTGGCATTCTTTTCTAAAGAAGACTTTTCCCTTCTCCCCCATTTAACTATTTATATTCAACCATTTATTTATATCAGTATCGAGTCATGGACATTTACTTTTGCTATGGGTTAAAATTCAGTGCTATTGTTATTCATTTTCTTGCCCAAATTGTTACAGCTTGGCCATTGGGAGCTCCTTCAGTGGCCCCTGTGGCCCTGCTTTGAGCACTTCCTTACTTTCTAGCTCCACAGGATCTCCAGGCTTGTCTTGCATTTTTCCTGTTCAAACCCTGGAATCAATCTCTTCTCCAAGGAGGCCAAGGGGATTTTAAAAGAGGAAAGTCAAATTTTTAGTTTCTCAGGTGGATACAGTCTAGATATGTTCACGCGGACACCTCCCAGCCTGGGGTCAGTCCAGGGTCCTCTCTGAGGTGTGCCTCTGCTCAACTTCTTTCTTTCGTTTCCATCATCCTCATCAGCCTCGTTAGCCTAATCAGCCTCCATCAGTCTCATCAGCCTCTATCAGGCTCTATCAGCCTCCATTGACCTCCATCAGCCTCCATCAGCCTCATCAGCCTTCATCAGCCTCCATCAGCCTCATCGGCCTCCATCAGCCTCATCAGCCTCCATCAGCCTCCACCAGTCTCCATCAGCCTCCATCAGCCTCCATCAGCCTCATTAGCCTCTATCAGCCTCCATCAACCTCTATCAGCCTCCATCAGCCTCATCAGCCTCTGTCAGGCTCTACCAGCTTCCGTTAGCCTCCATCAGCCTCATCAGCCTCCATCAGCCTCCACCAGTCTCCATCAGCCTCATTAGCCTCTATCAGCCTCCATCAACCTCTATCAGCCTCCATCAGCCTCATCAGCCTCTGTCAGGCTCTACCAGCTTCCATTAGCCTCCATCAGCCTCATCAGCCTCCATCAGCCTCCACCAGTCTCCATCAGCCTCATTAGCCTCTAACAGCCTCCATCAACCTCTATCAGCCTCCATCAGCCTCATCAGCCTCCATCAGCCTTCATCAGCCTCATCAGCCTCCATCAGCCTCATCGGCCTCTATCAGGCTCTATCAGCCTCCATCAACCTCCATCAGCCTCCATCAGCCTCATCAGCCTCCATCAGCCTCCATCAACCTCTATCAGCCTCCATCAGCCTCATCAGCCTCCATCAGCCTCCATCAACCTCTATCAGCCTCCATCAGCCTCATCAGCCTCCATCAGCCTCATCAGCCTCTATCAGGCTCTACCAGCCTCCAGCAGCCTCTGCCAGCCTCCCATAAGTAATGTAAAAATGTGTCTCCATCTAGATTCCTTCTCTTTCTATACCTACCCTGATGCTGCTTCCTTCTCTCTGCTCTTCTGCCAACTCAGAAACAGCACCCAGCCTCCAATCCAGCAAAACATCGTGCACCAAGACTGGAACAGAGAATGGGGAAACTTTTGCTGGTGACTCAGGGTAACACTGAATAGAAGAGAGGGCATTGAAAACTGCACAGCAAAGGATTCAAAACTAAAAATTCCCTGCGAACACCCTCTATTCTATGTCCATTTATATTAGGCCAAATGTTTGTGGCTTGTGTGAACACTCACTGCTAAATTATCCATGGCTGTCTGTCCATCTGCCACAGAGTCTACAAACTGGACTTTAGCTCAGCCTTGGCCTTGATTCTACCTCGACTTAAGCTCAAACTTGGACCCCGCTGCTGAGAACTCCTCACCTGGGCTGACTTTTGCTCATCCCTGCTCCCCGACCTTAACTGTTGATAGACCCCTGAACCCAGCTCATATTTAGTCCCTGACCTGTGATTCTCATTGCAGACCGAGGCCTGACCCTAGGACCTCTTCTCAGCGAGCAATAAATCTCTTCCGTTTGCAAGTCCCATTATGAAAAGTGGTGCAAACAGTTAAATGCTCAACTACCAGCCAAAAGGTTGGCGGTTCCAATCCACCCTGAGGCACCTCAGAAGACAGGCTTGGTGATCTGCTTCTAAAAGGTCACAGCCTTGAAAGCCTACGGAGCAGTTTTATTCGGCACCCATGGCGTCGCAGTGAGTTGGAATCAACTCAATGACAACTAACAACAACAATGACCACAAGTCCCACAGCCCTTTCCTCATACGCCTGTGAGCACACACCTGGGAGCTCACATCTGCTCACCCGGTGATCTGTGGAAGCTCTGAGCCATCATTCACTGCTCTCTGATTTATGATGGTCCCCAGCCCGCACCTGTCCTGATACCAGCCTAATGCCCCCGCCCCCTGCCATGGGCTGCTGCCCTCACCCTCTCACGGGTGCCATCAGATCATCCTCTCCGCCTCCTGCCCCCACGAGCAGGCTGGGGTACTCACACCCCTGGGCGCTCATTTTTGTAACAGATTTCCTTCCTCACTGTTATTTAGTTATGTCTGCCTTTCAGTGCCTGGCTGCAAATCTTGGGAAAGGCCGCCCATAAAAGCTGCCAAAGCTCATCCCGGCGCCAGAGAGCTTCCCTTCCTTGGGGATGCTGCTTTGGAGACAGGAAGAGGAGGCGTGGCTGTCAAAAGGCAGAGGTTGTGGGGATAGAGGGCCATGGTGGGACAGGACCCAGGCTCTGCTGATACAGCCAGTACATGCTCCCAGGCACCGAATGGACTCAGACATGGAGGATCATGAAGATGGCGCCGGACCGGGCAACCTTCCGTTCTGTTATAAATAAGGTCACCGTGAGTCAGAGCCGATCTGACAGCAGCTGACGACAACCACCCAGACACCAGAACCTGGGGCCTGCGGGGAAACTTGGCCTCAGCAATTGCAGGAAGAAGGATTAGGCAGGGGGGTTTGTGGGGACAGCACCGCGTGTCGGTCCCAGGGGCTGCCTGCCACTCACGGCCAGGAGTGCCTGTAGCCACCTTTCTGGGCACGGGCCTGTTCACCTGTATGGGGAGCTGTGTGTGTCTGGGGGGCTGGTGGGAGGGCTGGGCCAGGTGCTATAGACGAACGTGGCCGGAGACCCAGAGCCCAGGCTGCTGCTGTTGTGGGTGCCCTGCTGAGGGCTGTGGGTGCACGAAGCCATGGTTGATGCCGAGTGGGGCTCTCGGCTAGGTCCCCGGCGACGTGTCACTGGGGTGGGTCCCTGGGGCTGGGGAAGGAGAGAGGCATCTCCCCTGCTCCCCTCTAATCCAGACCCCTCTGGTCATCTCCTGCCTGCCCACAGAGAGACCCTCCCACTCATCTCCCTGCATCGCTTCCCGTGGCCTCCGCAGCACAACCCCAGCGAGCTTCCTCTAGACGGTGCTTCTCAAAGGGTGGTCCCTGACAGCAGCATCAGCATCACTTGGGACCTTGTTAGAGATGCAAATTCTCACGCCCAGTCCAGAGCTACTGGGCCAGGACCTCTAGGGGTGGAGTCCAGCGATCCATGTTCAATAAGACTTCCAGGGGACTATGATTCACTAAGGGTTAAGATCTCCTGCTCTGGCAGAAGTCAGAGCTCCCTGGGACCCCTGACAGCTGCAAACACAGCAGCGGTATTTCCGGAGCACTCAGGGGGCCAGCACGGCTCTGTACCTTGTAAGTGGCACAAACAGTTTACAAGATAGCGTGTATTTCCCCATTTTCCCAGAGGTGGAGCTGGTGGGTGCAGGGGCTGCTGCACAGCTTCCAAGGAAAGTGCGCTCTTCCCCCACCTCCCCCCCCCCCACCCCAGGAACCCAGCCGGGGGCTCAGGGGCCTGGGAGGGCATGCGCCATCTGTGGGGCTGTGCCCTTCTTGTTGCCCGTGCGCCAACCCTCACTCTAATGGCCCGGATGATGGGTTTAGAGCTGTGTTCCGTCTCCCCACGCAGCCCAGAGAGACAGCCCCATGCTGCATCCTCCATGTTGCAGGCATTTAAATTGCATTTTATTTAAATTTATGTCCAAAAGTACAGGCGGAGAAAGGGCCATTTCAAAGTCAGTTTCTGCTTTATGGCTTCACGGGGGATCACATCGGGCAGCTGTTGAAAATCTCTTGCTGCTCCCAGCGCGACAGAGAGGATCACATGGGCGTCAAGGGCTCTGGCTGTTCTGGGGAAGAGAGTCTGTCTCCTAGCTGGGGAGCTCTCCTTTTGCACCCCAGTGCCAGGCTGAACCCTGTTCCTTCCACCCCCACCCCATGCTGAGCCCTGGTCCCAGCCCCAGACTCTGCCTTGACCCTGACTATAGGCTAAACCTTGATCCCAGCCTGACTCAGCCCTGACCTGGCCCCAGGCTGAGCCTGACTCTAGCTCCAGGCTCAACCCTGACCTTGACTATAGCCTAAGCCCAGATCCCAGCCTGACTCAGGCCTGACCTTGACATCAGGCTAAGTCCTAATCCCAGCTCCAGACTCAGCCCTGACCTGGCCCCAGGCTGAGGCCTGGCCCAGATTCACTGTTTTATGAACTCCTGCTATTGCTATGATGGTAGTAGGTCTCACTGGGACTCGTACAGTTTAGCAAACATCCTTGGGCAGACCTACTATGCAAAACACACTACTCTGAGCGGATTACTGTTCTGGGCAGCTCGTCCCACAGCTAGAGAAGCATCTGCCTACATACCCTGAGCTGATGGGGTGGGGAGGGTTGGCTGCTCCTGACATCCCTCTGTCATGCATGAACAGCAGCTGTGGCCCAGGGCATGCTCAGCCCAGGGCACGCTCAGGTACTGAAAGTGTGGCTCGAGCATCAGGGAGCTCAGTTACCCTGCTCCTTGCCATGCCCTCGCCAGAGCCTCCTAGCTTCGCTGAGTTTTCTCTTTCTTAAAATGGAGATCCAGTCTCCACCATCACAGCATGGCTTTGCGTGTTGGATGGGATCTTATCTAGAAAAGCACTGTGTGCACCCCAGAATGGGGCTCCTGCAGTCCCAGCCCCCCGTGGAGGGAAGCCAAGGTGTGGTGCTGGGCTTGGCCCCTGCAGAGGCCCCCAGCCTTACAGTCAAAGGCTGTTCCAGCATCTGAGAGGGCATGCCTGAGGGGGGCTTCGGGGGCTCAAGTAGAGCCTTGCATTGCATGCTAAAGCTGAATTCTCCTTCTCCCCACCCTTGCCCCAGACTCCCCACACCCACTTCAGCTGCAGGCGCCTAAGTCTGTCAGGCTGTGAAATGGTCTCAGCACTCCCAGAGGTGGGGCGGAAGCTGGAGCTTTCGTCCCCTGCCCCAGCCCTGTGCCGGTGTTGGGTGAGACAGCCTGTTTGTACGTTCCTGACCCTAAGCCTGCCCTCCTGTACTGAGGACTCAGGGTGGGGGGTTGTGAGGAATCTGCTCCCCCTTTAAGCTCCTAGACAGCCTGTGTCTTTTCTCAGCTCAGTGAGATGTGCTGCGGCGCCTGAACCCACAGAAGCGCGGCATACATGTGGGTGCGAGGATGTGTGCCGACCGACGAAGGCTGCTTTTGGGTCTCGTCTGCCATGGAGGCTGTGTACCTTGGGCACGGGGCACCTCTTGCTGGGATGTCGCCCTCACTGTTGACCAGGCCCTGAGCTATAAGCTCAAGCGCTGGTGGCCAGAGTGTGGCCGGAGGGACAGCCACAGCTGCACCCCCTGGTAGATTGCCAGAAGTGTGTTTCTTAACACACAGACTTAGTTTTTAGAGCGGTTTTTGGTTTGCAGAAAAATTGTGCACAAAGTACAGAGCTCTTACGTGCTCCCTCTCTGCCTGAACACTGTTTGCCTTCTTATTAATGTCTTTCACTCGGGTGGTACATTCGCTATAATTGATAAGCTAATATTGATACATTGTTGTTAAACGAAGTCCACAGTTTACATGAGGGCTCAGGCTGTGTTGTACAGTCCTGTGGGTTTTGACAAATGCGTAATTTGTTTAAATTACGGTATCCTGCAGAATAGCTTCACCACCCTGAAAACTCCCTGCCACCCGTTTTTCCCTCCGCCGTCCCCCTGAGCCCCTGGCCACTACTGGTCTGTTCACTGTCTCTGCAGTTCTGCCTTTTCCTGAATGTCCTATAGTTGGACTCACACAGTATGGAGCCTGTCACACTGGCCTTGTTCACTTGGTAATGTGCATTTCAGGTTCCTCCGTGTCTCTGCGTGGCTTCTTTTTATCACTGAGGGACGCTCCATAGAAGGGCCTTTGGCCCAGGTCCCGGGTAAGTCCTGTGCATGTTGGAGGAAGCACAGGTCTGAAGGCCTCCTGGTTTGGATGAGAACTTCAGCCGCAGCAAGAGAGAGGGAGGCTAGACTTCCAGAGACCCGCTCCTCTGGCTCCTGGGACACTGGATTGGAAGCTGCTGGGGATCTGTGAGCCAGTGACTCTGGGGATGGCCTCAGGCCCATCCTCCTGGGCTCATAGAGGCCTAGCTCCTCCCCAGGTCCCACTGGGGCTCTCAGGTTCCTCAAGACCAACAAGCCTCAGCCCTCAGCTCCCTCCAGTGCAAAGGTTCCATGAACAATAGCAACATCTATCCCCCAGGCCCCGAGGCTGAGGCCGAAATTCCAGCAGCGTGAGGCTGAAATTCCAGCAGCGCCCTGCTGCCTGGCTTGGGGGTCCCTGTGCTCAGGTCCTTCCTGGCCCTGAGGGTCATTCACACCCGGCTGGGCAGCTCTGACACCTCTGGCCAAAGGAGTGTCCCAGGGATATTGTTAGTGGCCCCCACAGACGACACTGGGCGGGGGAGAGGGCAGAGGGCAGGCCTCCCCGCTGGAAGCTGCAGGTTCCTGACTTAGGTAGTGCTGGCTGGGGCTGTGGGAGTCAGAGACTCAGCCAGGACCTGTGATGTTGGTGGCAGCCGACAAGCTTGGGGACATGCAGAAGCTTGCTCCCTGGAGCCCTGCCCAGAGGGTGGGTGGGAGGAGCAGGAGCTGGACATCAGCAATAATGCCTGCAGGTGCCGGGCCCTCGTCCTGTGCCCCCAACAAGCAGTGCCAGGTGCCAGCAAGGGACAGAGGCAGGGCTTGCACCCTCCTGACTGGTAGCCCGGGCCTCAGTTTCCCCGTTGTGGCCTTTAGCGCGGGGCCTGGGGGTGAGGGGTCTGAGTGAACCCTCAGCCCTGCACACCCACCAGCAGCAACCTGGCCAAGCTCCCGGGAGAGCTCCCTCTGGACAGGAAGTCCCACTGTGGGCAGCCTGAGGCCTCTGGGCTGGGGGCCCCCCAATACTAGCAGGAACCGGGGCAGTGGGATCGGCCAGGATCAGGGCAGCTGCCGCCTTCTGGGGTCTCAGCTCTGTCCTTGCTGGAGACACACACACCCAGCTCTGGCCACCCTTCTGGAAGACGTGTGGATTCAAGGGTCTCACCCCTCCACTGCCCCCCTCAACTCACCAGGTCCGGGAGAGATTTATCCTTGAACCTGCACAGCCGCTTTGGCTGTCAGTCCCCCCTTTACTCATCCAGCGAATACTCACCGACTATCGGCCAAGTGCAGGTACTCTAGAGCCGGGGAAGGGAAATGAGGGGAAATAAATAAACTCCAAACTTGGTGCTGTCAAGTCGACTCCGATGCATAGTGACCATATAGGACAAACTAGAACTGCCCCATAGCATTTACAAGGAGCCCTTGTGGTGCAGTGGTTAAGAGCTCGGCTGCTAACCAAAAGGTGGGCTGTTCAAATCTACCAGCTGCTCCTTGGAAGCCCTATAGGGCAGTTCTACTCTGTCCTGTAGGGTCGCTATGAGTTGGAATCGACTTGATGGCAGCAGGTTTGGGTTTGGGTTTTTGGGTTTTCCGAGGCTGTAATCTTTGTGGAAGCCGATTGCCATATCTTTCTCGAGAAGCCGCTGGTGGGTGGGTGGGTTTGAACTATCGACCTTTTGGTTAGCAGCCAAGCGCGTTAATCACTGCCCCACCAGGGCTCCATAAATAAATATACAAGGAGAACATAATTGGAGGCCGTGACAAGTGCAGCCCAGAGAATAAAGCAGACTGAGCCAGGGAGCGGAGCAGGCAGGTGGGGCAGCTGACTCCACGCGTGGGCCCGTAACCCCACTGAGCAGTGAGGTTTGGGGTGAGTCCTGCACGGACTGTGTGGGAGCATGGTGTGACTCCTTTCTCCCCCACTTTTCTGTAAGAGGACTGGGGAGACCCCAGGAGCGCTGGGGCATCGTCACAGGATGCTGCCTGGCGGCGAAGCGCTCGGTGGAGGGCTGTGTCCGCCTCCTGCAGACGTGGAAGGGGAGACAGGCGCGGCAGCACCAGCGCGTCCCATGTGCATGGTGCTTGCCTATCCTGTGTGTCCTAGATCACCTCTCCCCAGGTGTCCTTTCAGCCACATCCTGTCCTGTTGAGCAGCGAGATGAGAGTGCATGCATCTCCACTAGCCTGGTCTTCACTCAGTGAAGTTTACAGAGCATGGGGTGTGGGTAGGGTGGGACGTCAGCCAAGGGGGTCCCTGCCCCCGTGGGGGCTGCTGGCCAGGTGAGGCGGATGCCACCAGGAGCACTGACTGACCAACTCAGGGACGTCAGGAATGCTTTCCGGGGAAAGTGGCTCCAGCAAGGTGTGAAGGGTGATTGTGCAGACTGGTGAGCTCTAGGCAGAGGGACACTGTGAGCAAAGACTGCCCAGTGGTGGGAGTGAGCCCGGCAAACCCATGGGGACAAAGACAGCCAAGGAGTGGAGGGTCACAGCAGGAGGATGCGGCTGGGCTGGGGCGGGCAGGGGCAGATGTGCAGCCCTCTTGGCTTTTTCCTGAGAAAAGTGGTCAGCCACTGAGGGTTTCCTGTAGGAGAGTGTCATCATAAGATTTGTGCTGTGACACGGTGGCACATGGTGGAGCAGATGCTGGAGGGGCAAAGGTGGGGGCAGGGAGACTGGGGTTGGGTGAGGAGGCGTCCTCACATGTCCAGGGAAGAAAGGGGGAGGCAGGTGGGACAGGGAAGGGCTAGGGAGGGGAGTGGGTGGGTGGGTGGCTGTGGCGGTGGATGGCGTGAAGGAGAGGCAGCATCTGGACCCTTTGGGCCTTTGAAGGAGCCAGGAGCCTGTGGGAGAAACCCTAGCTGAGTCCTCTGCTGGTGGCACATGGCAGTCACTGGGGCCAGGTGTGATAGGCTGTAGGGGGAGAGTGTGGAGCAAGAAAAATGCAGGCTGGCGGGGCCCTGAAGATGCCCACATTAGAGGTCACCGAGCAGCAGGGGCCACTGAGGACTATGAGGGTAACGTCACCCAAGCCAGGGGAACAGTGAGCTTCCAGAAAGGAGTGGCCGCAGTGACCCATGGGGCCCAGAGCTTGGGAGCTGCTGTGGGCTGAAGCTCTAGGAGCTGGAGCCAGATTGGAGTGGGCTGTGGCTGAGTGGGAGGTGAGAAACGGAGACGGTGCCGCCAATTCTTCCAAACTTTTTTTTGTCATTCTGCGGTTTTATTTACACCGCCAGTGAAGGGCATGTTCTAGAATCCAAATTTGACCCTTCTCAAACACAGCATTAATACTAGAAGCTGAGTTGTAATGAAACAGCAAATGAGGTCACTGGTATCAATACAGGTAATACATCACAGTGGGCTATGGACATTGGGGAAATTTGCAGAACTGGGTGTGGCTGCAGAGCCATTACCAATGACTGAAGCTGGAAGTCACTGATCTTCATGTCTCCTAACTGGGGGCTCTTGCAACAACTTAGCACGGAACAAGGCTTCCCAGGAGTGCAGAGAGCATGGATCATCAGTCAAGACCACTGCTGCCTCCATACTGCTAGGCTGGTCTCCATGTCCCCGTGCTGGTCTCCATGTCATCATGCTGGTCTCCATGTCCCCATGCTGGTCTCCATGTCATCGTGCTGGTCTCCATGTCATCATGCTGGTCTCCATGTCCCCATGCTGGTCTCCATGTCATCGTGCTGGTCTCCATGTCATCATGCTGGTCTCCATGTCATCATGCTGGTCTCCATGTCCTCGTGCTGGTCTCCACGTCATCCTGCTGGTCTCCACGTCCCCGTGCTGGTCTCCATGTCATTGTGCTGGTCTCCATGTCGTCATGCTGGTCTCCACATCCCTGTGTTGGTCTCCATGTCCTCGTGCTGGTCTCCACGTCATCCTGCTGGTCTCCACGTCCCCGTGCTGGTCTCCATGTCATTGTGCTGGTCTCCATGTCGTCATGCTGGTCTCCATGTCCCTGTGTTGGTCTCCACGTCATCGTGCTGGTCTCCATGTCGTCATGCTGGTCTCCACGTCCCTGTGTTGGTCTCCACGTCATCATGTTGGTCTCCACGTCCCCGTGTTGGTCTCCACGTCATCGTGCTGGTCTCCACGTCCCCGTGCTGGTCTCCACGTCCCCGTGCTGGTCTCCATGTCCCCATGCTGGTCTCCATGTCCCCGTGCTGGTCTCCATGTCGTCATGCTGGTCTCCATGTCCCCGTGCTGGTCTCCATGTCCCCGTGCTGCTTGATCTCAGGAGGGAGAGGAGAAGGGGCAAGCACTGAAGGGGGCCAGAGTAGAAGGGCTTTTTTTTCCTTTGTAGCAGAAACCTGGAAGTGTTGGTAAGCCAGTGAGCAGGAGCCTGTTGGTGAGACGTGTTGACTGGCGGGGAGAGGCAATGGGAGAAGGTGCACTTTCCTGAGTAAGTGAGCAAGACTGCTCCCACCACACATGCCCATCTCGCACACTGCTGGTCTAGCACACTCACCAGCTCGCACATTGCCCAGCTCACACACCACCCGTTTCACACATGCCCCAGCTTGCACACACCCCAGCTGGCCTGCTCTGGATGCCCGCACCCTGAAGTCCCTGTGTGGGCACATTTCAGCTAGGTTGCATCTCTCTGGGTGAGGCCACTGGCCCTGCAGTGAGCTGCCAGCTCGGGTCCAGCTGCCTTGCCTGTGGGTCAGACACATTCTAGGGCCCAGGTTCTGCCCCAGGGCCAGGGCTGGGCTGCATGGTACATGAGGAGGTGGGCAGGGGCCACCCTGGTCCTCACAGGCTCACCCATCCCTCCCTGCATGGAAGGAGCTGGACACGCAGGCCCAGGCCCTTGGGTCCCAGGGTTCCATGTCTTCCAAAGGAAAAGGGCCCAAGTCAAGTCCCACCTTTTTCCCAGGACCTACTGGGAGACATTGGTTCAGAGAAGAAATCCCTGGCCCTGGTCCATTTGTTCCTAACTGTGGGGGGACACACCACATCTGCTGGCTTGGTGCCCACCATAGACAGGAAGAGAAGCAGAGGAAAGTCTCGGCTTTCCACTTTCTCCTCCTGGAAGATCACTCCCAGCCCCTCCCCCACGCCCATATTGGTGTGCCAGGCAACCAGGGAGTCCGAGGGCCCAAGCGGGCCTCTTGTGTCTGATGATGTGGCCCTCAGCACAACACTCCAGCCAGCCCACCCCCTTCACATCTCTCCTAAGAAGCCCACCCATACTATCCATGAACGCCATCTTGGTGTGTCTCCTTGGCTTTCACTAATTGCTGGGCTGTGTAAATTCCAGTGCCAGCACCTCAGCTCCGTCTGAAAGGCACACTCATGAGGATTGCACAAGGGGTGAGGATGGGAGGTGGCTGGCATCTCAGCCCCTGGCAGGGGGTCCCGGGGAGGGAGACCCTCCACAGCTGTGGGCCACATAACCCCACTGTAGCAGGTCCCTGCAGCGATAAAGAGGTCCTGGAAGCACAGCTGGAGTCTCAGGTGAATCAGGGTCCTCTCCCCAAGCTTGGCTGGGTTCAGAGCACGGCGGCTGGCAGCCCCGCCACCACCCTGGGCCAAGAGCTAATGAATCCCCAGCCCTCAGGAGAGCGGCATCTCTGCAAAGTAATCACGGCCATTAGAGCTCAGTGCAGGGTCTAATGCAAAGCTTATTTCATTCCTGCCCAGCTGCTCTGCTCAGCCCACTGCTGGATGGAGAGCCAGGCCCTTCGCCTTCACCTCCTCCCTGAATGACAAGGTCACCGTGGCCTGGCCAGGGACGAGGGTGAGGACGGGTCTTAATGCATCCAGGAGAAAGCCTGAACCCCTCCTGCAAGCACTGAGCCACCTTCCTGCGGCTCCATAGAAGGCGAGCCTGACATGGTTTCATTCTGTGAGGGCTCATGCAGAAAGACAGGGTGTGGGCTTCAAGACAGGGAGTGGTCGTTACCCGGCGCTTCTGCCTTGGTGGCTGGTCTCCTCTGGGGGCTCGTGCTGGCCACTGGAGTGAGAGACGCTGAAGTCCTTGAGGTGGACCATCTGGAGGCTTCGTCCTTTACCGGCTGTCCCCCTGGTGCCCACTAGATGGCACTGCCTCATGCCCAGGGAATAGGCTTGTGGGAGGGCGAGGGGCCCTCCCAAAGGTGGAGAGCGTCAGCACAGTGATGGGGATGGAGCCCCCCACTCTCCTGCAGTCCTGCAGTGGGCGTGAAATCCCCTCATCACTGCGTTCTGCAAACCCAAAGCACAGATTCTGTTCACTCACTATATAGGAGACGTTCTCTGCTGTAGGACTAGATGTGTGCACGTTTGCGTGTGTGTGCGCGAGTGCATTTATGTGCGCGTGCATGTGTCATTTGTGTACTTGTGTGTGCATTGTGTGCATGTATGTGCATGTGTCTATGTGTGTGTGCCTATGCATGTATACGTGTGAGTGCGTCTGTTTATGTACAGGGGAGGTTGTAGGGAGTGGTAGGCAGCTGGGTGCAGCCCACTCCAGGCCAGGCCATGTGTGTGGGCTGGACCCTGATGACCAAGGCCCAGGCCTGGGCCCCAAGCAGAGGGTCTGGGACAGAGGCCAGCAGGGGCCAGGAGCACAGGAGGGGGAGGCGAGAGTAAGGTAACAGGAACACAGTAACACTTATCCATACAAAGGCTGGGCCAGCTGCCATGTCCACCGAAGGCAAGAGGCAGCCCCACGTGGAAGAAGCTTTGATTGTCCCATTGTACAGAGGAGTAAGCAGAGGCTGCTACAGGGCCCTTCTGCTGGGGGCAAGGCACTGCCCCGTCTCTCTGGGACCCTGTCCCCTCTGGAAACTTTCCCCAAGGCACCCTGGGAAAGCGTGTGAAAGGATGAACCCGGAGAGTGAGGGGCTTTGTGAGGGGCCCTGGGGGAAACCTGCTACCTTACCCCGCACAATTCCCCTTCCACCCTCGTCCTATAGCTCTTTGGGCCTGGTGGGGAGCTGTGGGGCAAGGCAGCGGTCCCTGCACCTGGACGCCTGAAGTGCTTCTTGCTGCCTGGGCCCCTGGGGCCTCTTGCTGCCTTACTCACCCCACACACCTGCCCTTGCACAAGCAGTCACCTTCCAGAGCCTTCTGGAAACTTCCGGAGCATTCCACAGCAGCTGAGTCTTTCTACCCCAAATTAGGTTTTTGAGAAGCCCCTCTCTGTCAACAGTTTCCTGCACAAACAGACCTCCATTAGTGACGGTGGCAAGACAACATTTCCCTGCTGAGAGAAGCCGGCCGTTTCCCTGCGGAGCTGGCGTCTCCCAGGAACTGGCTCTTGCCTGACAAACGGGGCCTCTGGAGCCAGCTTGTCACAGTTTACAGAGAGCGCCCGCCTGCCTGCTGGCCTGCCGCCACTGCCTGAGGTGGGGCCTGCACAGTGGCTCCAATCAGGGGCTGCTGGGGCGGGTGCCTGGGTCCCGCATCTGTCCCTTCAGCTGCTTTTGGCAAAATAGGAGGGAATTTCCAGAATTGCAGCAAAGCTGCACTGCACTCGGCATTTGTGAAAAACACATTTTCCCCTTTGAGGGTCAGTAACTGGGCACTTACCCATATGGGTCCTTCCAACCCCTCCACGGCCCCATGGTTATCTCCTGCCGGTTACCCACGTTTCAGATGAGGAAACCGAGGCCCAGAGTGTTCATAGGCTCACCCAGGCTACGCAGCTGGTCCTTGGAAGAGCTGGTGGTCAGACCCAGGTTGCTGGACCCCAGAGTCCAGCCTGAAACCCCCAAGTCCTCCAGCTCGAGGCTCTGTGCTGGCTCGCAACCACTGTGTCTGTTTATTACTTTCCAAAGGGACTTTGGGGACTGCACTTGGGGAGCCTGCTGGGACATACCACGCTCCGGGAAGCAATTAAACCAGATTTCACACACAAAAAATCATGCTCAAATCTAATCTCTTCAGCAAGTTAGATGAGCCTGTTCACTAGTTAACCAAAAATGAATTGCATCAGAGGGTAGCGTTCTTGAATTTTTAAAATAACGTGTCCGCGTTTGTCTGACAATTGTTTCAATTTTTTTTGCCTGCATGCCTTCCTGTTTGAGAGCAGTGCAGCTGCAGGTTAAGCTTTGCTGGGAACATTCGGCTTCTGCTGTCTAAATATTTTATTTGCCAGTTGCAAAGCAGGAAACGCAATTAGAGGGCCGACTGCTAGCCACGCCAGGCAAAGGGGGGCCCGGCCGGGGGGCCGGGCTCGCTTTAATCTTCGGAATTTACAGTGTTTGGATTACAGAGCCACAGGGAACAGGCTTTTTATTTATTTATTTTTTACTTAGAACTGAGGCAAAGGTTTCTGCAGGTATAAAATTCCCCAACTCACAAGACACCAGTTGAAATTTTAATAGAATGCCAAAATCTTGGCTACCGTGTATTTGGAGCCACAGGGTTGAAAACACAAAGGGAAGCTCAAGGAGACAATGGGACGCAGTGAGGGGAAGAGGTGAGGGAGACAGAAGAGAAATGGTCCCGAGAATAATGAAAGAGAACAGAGTTCTGAGGCCTTGCAGAGGTGCGTAATAAAAACCCCCAAATGGCAGCCGTTATTTCTCTGGGAGCAAAGCCAGAATTAATTCACCCTTCTAAGGCCTTCTTTTTCTGGGGCAAAGGAGCCGCTCGCCTCTTCCGTGGTCTCCTCAGTAGCCCGCCCACACTAGAGGACCCTGGCCACTTCTGCATGTGAGACGGTCAAGGCCGGTCCCGCCGACCCCGTGTCCACTGCAGGGGCTGTGGGGTGTGTTTTTGGGGTTTTCTGCACCTTGCTGACGTATGAATGTGTATGCACCTTTCTGGTCCCTGGTGACCTTGCAGAGATGCTGTAGTGTCGCCCCATCTACCGTAGGGCAATCACAACGGGTCAGGCACGGTGCCACGTGGAACACTTGCATAGGTGAATCCAACCTCTCCAGGCTCTGTGATTATTTCCTGCATATTATTCCCATGTCACAGATGGAGAAACTGAGTCCCAGAAGGTTTACGGGACTTGCCCAGCTGGTCACTGGCAGAGCTTATCGTCAGACCTAAATTGCTGAACCCCAGAGCCCAGGTCTGTCCCCAGAACGAGGGAACTATGTCCCAAGCTCACACAGAGCAAGTGGCATTAAGACAACTCCTCCTAGTCTAGGTTCTCTAGAGGAGCAAAACTAGTGAGATGTATATACTGTACACACAAGCAAAGAGAGATTGACTTCAAGGAAATGGCTCACACAACTGTGGGGCTGGCTCTTTTACAACCAAAATTTCCTTTTTTAAATCAACAGCTCACTGGACATCCACACGCAGAAAAAAATGAGCCCAGACGCAGAGTTTACATCTTTCACAAAGATTGACTCAAAATGGATCATAGACCTAAATGCAAGAAGCAAGACTGCACAACTTCTAGAAGGTAACACAGGAGTTTGGGTTTGGCAGTTAGTTTTAGGTACAGCACCAAAAGCAAGAGCCACAGAAGAAGAAATTGGTAAGCTGATTTCATTAAAACTAAAACCTTCTGCTCTGCAAAAGACACTGTTAAGAAAATGAAAAGACAAGCCACAGACTGGGAGAAGATGTTTGCAAAACGCATATGACATCAGTCTGTGCAAAATGCATCTCCGATACAGAACCGGCGTCCCAAATACACAACGAACTCTCAAAACTCCACAATAGGAAATCAAGCAACCCAATTACAAAATGGGCAAAAGAGCTGAACAAACTCTTCAAAAAAGAAGAGATATAGGTTACAAATAAGCATATGAAAAGGTGTTCAACATTGCATGTCATTAAGGAATTGCAAATTAAAAAACATGAAAGCCTGCTCTACACCTGCTAGAATGGGCAGAATCCAGCACACTGATGACGCCAACTGTTGGTGAGGATGTGGAGCAACGGGAACGCTCATTCATTGTCGGCAGGAATGCAGAATGGTGTAGACACTTTGGAGACAGTCTGGCAGTTTCTTACAAAACTAAATAAACGTAGGCTTGTAGGATCCAGCAGTCGTGCTCCTAGGTATTTACCCAAATGAGCTAAAAAAGTATATCCGCTCAAAAACCAGCACATGAATGTTTATAGCGGTTTTCTTAATAATTGTCAAAAATTGGAAGCAACTAAGGTGTATTCAACAGGTGAATGGGTAAACACACTGGTCCATCCATGGAGCATTACTCAGTGACAAAAAGAGATGAGTTCTCAAGTCAAGAAAAGACATGGAGGAGCCTTTACTGCACATCGCTAAGTGAAAGAAGCCAGTTTGAAAAGGCTCCACACTGCAGGATTCCAACTCTATGACATTCTAGAAAAGGCAAAGCTGTAGAGACAGTGAACAGACCAGTGGTTGCCAGGAGCTCAGGGGGAGGGGAGGGAGGGATGAACAGGAGGAGACAGGGCACTTGTAGGGCAGTGAAACTATTCTGCAGGACACTCACAGTGGCCACAGGACATTCATGGGTGTCCTCCACACTCACCCTCTTTGCCTTTTGTCAAACGCCGGCTCATACTGCATTCTTAGGCCTCAGTGACCGTCTGGGCAGGTCTGGACCCCAGGAAGCTCTGACGCCAGACTGTGGGGTCTCGGGACACCGGTGTGCACACATACAGCTCACCACCACACACATGCACATACATGTATATATGTGCACACACTCACCAATGCGCCCCACGTGTGCACACACATGTGTACTGTATGCAGTTGGAAGGGTACCTTTGCCAGTGTCTCCACTGGAAGGCCAGCTTTCCACCTTCCCCAGACTCCACTCATTTCTCGACTCAGAAAATTGCCCCAATGGCTCCCTGCCACAGCCTGGGGGTGCTCCCAGCCCGTGAGGTCGTTCGGACCCCACTCCTGTTTCTGGGCCTGTGGTGGGCTCTGCAGAGCCTTTGACTGTGTGTTCTCCCCAGATTCTCAGAGCCAGGAGGCGAGGAAATGCTTTGGTTAATAGATGCCAATGTTTCATTGCTTTTAATTAAACATGAGAACATGGAGGGAATGGTGAGTGTGGCTTTTTAAAATATAAATTATGAAAACCCTCCTCCCAGATGTTCCCGTCTCAGCTGCTTGTCCCCATGGACTCTGTGGGTGTTTTCCCCTCAGTTATGAACAATATTTCCTCCCTCCCTTTAAGAGACTGGTCAGTTAAATTGAAATTAAATCCAGATTCTAAACTCAAGTGTCAAATACCATATCAAATGTTGGTGATTTCCAGATGGAAAATACCCTTTTTTCCCCTTGAGGATCTTTCAAGCCTCATGATGAATTTTACAAAGAATCTTTCTTTTATCATCTGTTTATAAAGCAGCTCCCATGCACCAGGCTCTGTGCTAGCTGCTGGAGGCTGGAGTCGGAGAAACGCTAAGGGAAGGCCCTTTTGGCCGGACAGAGGTTAAATGAACACTCACACAGATATCTGCGTAAATAAAATTTGCACAAGTGCCATGAAGGAAAAGTATAGGATGTCATAGCTATGCTTTTACTCACGCACTATTTATCAGATCTCTTCTCTAACCCCGTCATCTGTGACGGGGGAATGGTAAGGGCAACGGGCAGAGTGAATGGAAATTCCCACACGTCTAGAGGAACGGCAGCTTCCCGAGGGCTCCGCAGGCCCAGCCTCCCTGCCTCTGCCCCTGCATGACGCTTACCCTGTCTCAAATCCTCCATTAGCGCTGGAAGAGGCCCAGGGGCCGGGGCCGGGGGCAGGGAAGACGGCTGGGAGAGACTCAGGCCACCCTGCTGCCTTCCATCCGGTCCCAGTGGACTCGCTCCTGGGATTTCTCCTGGGGAATTCCTTTCCCCTTTAGCTCTGAAAGGCCGGGCCGAAAAGTCTTGGCAAAGCAAAGAACTCTAGGAACTCGGATGAAGGAGTCCCTGGGTGACGCAAACTGTGACATGCTTAGCTATGTGCCAAGAGGTTGATTCGAACCCACCCAGACAGAGGTGCCTCGGAAGACAGGCCTAGCAATCTGCTTCCAAAGGTCACAGCCTTGAACACCCTATGGAGAGGTTCTCTGCACACGTGGGGTCCCCATGAGGCCGAATCGGCTGGACAGTGAGTAACAACAACAAACTTGCATGAACAAAGGAAACGTTTGAAGCCAAGCACGGGTGTTTGCTCACTCATTCATTCATTCCAACCATTATTGGACCCTGAATATGGCTCAATTACTGTGGCAAGCAAAGCAGACAAGTGGCGGTTACCCCCTTTAGTGGCCAGGGCAGACATTGATAACGGACCACATATTCTCCCTGAGTCTGGGTTCTCTCAGATTCATCTCCAAATGGGGCTTTAGGCAGCCAGGACCATCTCTCTACTTGTCCTTCCCACTTGTCTTAGGCTGGGTTCTCTAGAGGAGCAAAGCCAGGGAAGTGTGTGTGTATATATATACATATATATATGGATTTAGCTCAAGGAAATGGCTCATGCAGTAGTGGAGGCTGGCAAGTCCCAAATCCATGGGTCAGACATCAGGTTGGAGGCTTCTTCTGACTCACTTCATTGCAGGGGCCGGTGAACCCCAAATTGGCCGGTCAGGCAAGAACCAGAGGTGAGAGGATGATGAGGCGGATGCAGGATCCACAGACAGCTTTGCCAGAACATCCACACATACTGGATGAAGGCCACACCCCCAAGAAAACTGATTGGCTTTCAACTGCTTGGCTTTCTACTGACTGGCTTTTCCACTGATCACAGCAGATCCCATCATGGATAGTGATTACATCATACCTGCCAAACCACTGAGAATCATGGCCTAGCCAAGTTGACACATACCTCAGCCATCACTCTGCTCTAGAGTAACATTGAAGAAGGGGCTCTCCCGGCTCTTGAGTGGCTCACTGTCCAAGAGGAGACAGTCCTATAAGTAGATGACCACTGTATGAGATGGGAGGTGCCTTAGTCAGGTGTGACTCAGGTGGAAGAAGCTCAAAGGAGGGAGCTGGCTGGCTGTTCACTCCTTTGTTCAGCAAATCTTCGCTGTGCCCAGCTCTGGGCAGGCATGGTGGGAGACAAGGTGGACTTTGTTCCTGCTGTCATCACATCAACAACCTTGTATGCTTATAGAAATTGAACTTGATTACTTTTAGCTATTTAAAGCATCCAGGTCAACTTCAACAGACAGACAAGGGTGATTTGAAGTTGGCAGGTCAAACCACCAGGCTTGAAGAGTCTTTTGCTCCTACTGAAATAGCCTTGCAACCCTACAGCCAGGGAATAGCTGTGCCTGGCTGGTGGTTGGGCAATCATGATCCGTGGCTGTTTGATTGTTGCCATTTGTTTGCTTGGCGAGCCCGGTTCTCTTATGACCATATGAGAGCAGTTTCCCTCCAGGAAACTTAAATCTTAGCCTGGCGCATGCACAGATATTTATATATTTCATTGAAATGATTGATATTTGGCTGGCTTACAAATGAATTGTTGTTAATGATGCCGTGCCAGGGCAGACCTGCTGAGCCAGAACCTTGGTCCAGGAATGTTTGTGTGCTGGTAAGTGGTGCCATCAGCCTCACCTCGCTTGGCTTGCCCTGCCATTCACTGTGGCCCCGGATATGGATCCTGACCCACCCAGCCACCCACCCACCCATCCATCCATCCATCCATCCATCCACCCATCCATCCACCCACCCATCCATTCACCTACCCATGCATCCACCTACTCTCTCCTACTCTCCCCATCTTTTGGGGCTTGGACCTTTAAAAACTATCCTCTGTCTGCCATATTAGGGAGATTTTGGAGTAAGTGAAAGTAGATCTGCCCATGTAGGCAGAAGCCCTGGGCTGAGGTTTCAAGTTGTGGTTCTGCTCTTGTTACTCCCATGGGCCTCTCATGCTCCCCCATCTCCCAGGGACCCCACATTCCACAAAACTCTGCTTCATCAGTGTCAGTGAGGGTATTTCTTTGTGTTTAGGAATTCAGGGAACATGTAACTGCCCGCCAGAACTTCTGATGGGCACGAGCCAACCAGTGTGACCGCAACCCCAGCGATGATGACATCACAGACACACACCAACACACATCCCAACATACACAAACACACCCCCAACACATACACACTAACACACACAGACACACACCGACGCACACATCCCAACATACACAAACACACCCCCAACACGTACACGCCAACACACAGACACACACCGACACACACATCCCAACATACACAAACACACCCCCAACACGTACACGCCAACACACAGACACACACCGACACACACATCCCAACATACACAAACACACCCCCAACACGTACACGCCAACACACAGACACACACCGACACACACATCCCAACATACACAAACACACCCCCAACACGTACACGCCAACACACAGACACACACCGACACACACACCCCAACATACACAAACACACCCCCAACACGTACACACCAACACACACATACATACACTGACACACACACACATTCCAGCACATACACCAAACATACAAACACACACACGCACACACACACGTGCAGACACATGCAAGCACTCCTCCCTCCTTCCCAAACACACACTCAAACCCAAGAACCAGGGCTGTTGGCCATGCTGAGGACCTGCCCACCAGCCCTGGCTGCAGGACTCTCGGCACGCCCATCTCTGGGGCCGCTCACAGGCTTGGAGATCACAGGCAGGATTGTACCCAACAGAGACAAGGCCCAGCTGCTTAAGTCTCTGGGGCAGACCGATGGGTGGAAATTCCCCCTCTGTCATTTTTCAGTTATGGGACCTGAGCACACCTCTTCACTTCCTGGTGCTCACCTGGAAGATGAGGTGATTCTAGCATCCACCCATCCTTGGTCCTGCTAAAGGATCCAAGGGGACAAGCCCTGGACGATGCCCCACACAGCTCCTGGCACATGGTAACTATCCTGACGAGGATGTCGTCATCAGTCAATTCTTCAAAGGTGGTCTGCTTCAGGACCCCTGGGAGACATTGTTTTCACACGTCTCTGATGACGGGATGTCCAACCCCACAGCCCACCAACAAGGATGGGGTGGCAGACTCGCCAGGGGCCTGGAGTCCCCCCAGGTGCCCTCCCCGCTGTCCAGCTTGGGGAACACATGGATGACAGGTTGAAGGAGACGGTCCTACCTTGAGCAGTTTCAAAATGAAGTGGGAGGCGATGTCAGTGAGAAAAGTAACTTGTCACCTGGGGGCAGTGACAAGAAAGCATTCTTAATAAAACCATCGAGATCCAGCAGGGTGCATGGCCACTGCACAACTGTGATGGAACTTCCCTTCCTCAATGGTAAGGGGGACCAAAGGGCCCAATGGGCCTGTTACCCGAGGGGCGGGCAGAGGAGGCTCATTCAGAATTCCCAGTGCTCCTGCCAGCCCAGGTCTCCATGCAGCCCTGCACAGGAGCACACACAGCCCAGCGCAGGAGCACACACAGCCCAGCATGGGAGCACACACAGCTCAGGCCCTTCCACAGGGAGGGGAAACTTTGAGTGTGTGTGTGTGTGTGTGTGTGTGTGTGTGTGTGTGTGCACGTGCTTCTTTTTCTAGGAGCAGTTGAATGAACCTGAATAATAGGAATAGTAATAATAATAATGACAGCAAACTCTTACAAGACACTGACCATGCTTGCTGCTTCAGTACAGATTGATTTGTTTTAATCCTCAGTCCAACCCCATGCGGTAGGTACCATCACTATCTGTCACGGATTGAATTATGCCCCCAGAAATGTGTGTATCAATTTGGCTGGGCCATGATTCCTAGTATTGTGTGGTTGTCCTCCATTTTGTGATTGTAATTTTACGTTAAAGAGGATGACGGTGGGATTGTAACACCCTTACTCAGGTCACATTCCTGGTCCAGTGTAAAGGGAGTTTCCCTGGGGTGTGGCCTGCACCACCTTTTATCTCTCAAGACAGAGAAGGAAAGGGAAGCAAGCAGTGAGTTGGGGACCTCATACCACCAAGAAAGCAGTGCTGAGGGCAGAGTGTGTCCTTTGGACCTGGGGGTCCCTGAGCCTGAGAAGCTCCTTGACCAGGGAGCATTGATGACAAGGACCTTCCTCCAGAACTGACAGAGAAAGAAAGGCTTCCCCTGTAGCTGATGCCCTGAGTTTGGACTTGCAGCCTCCTAGACTGTGAGAGAATAAACTTTTGTTTGTTGAATCCATCCACCTGTGCAATTTCTGTCAAAGCAGCACCAGATGACGAAGACACCATCCCTAGTTTACAGATGAGAAAACTAAAGCCTGGGAGGTTCCCGTGCCCAAGGCCACACAACCCACACTGGTGGAACCATCTGGGGAAGCATCGAACACAGCAGGCAGCGTGCTCTTGGGAAGTAGACGACAGTGTGGCCTAGCCTTGCCTCCGCCTCCATGTGGATCTTAGGGTGTCCACGTGGAGGCCATTGGGGTGTCGGTGGGCTTGGGCTCAGTGGAGGGGCTGCCCTTCGCTCCTCTGAGCTCTGTCTCTGCCTCGGCTGCTCAATTCCCTGGGTTCTCTGAGTTGGGAGACACTGTCTGGGGGCAGTTGGGGCCTGATGCCTGTGGTTGACCACCAGGCTTCCCTCCCAGAAAAAAACCAGACTGGAGCCCTCCTGGTGGTTGGACACCACCGGCGGGGCCTGATGTATGACCCTGAGCAAAAGCACGTCTCGTCTCCCCACTGGGGTGTTTGCCACCCTTCATTCCCAGAGCTTGTCAGGGCACATACACATCCCTAAAAGGGGCTGGAGAGGCAGAGTGTTCCCAAGTCTCCCAGCTGGTCCCAGCCTCCTAGGAGCTCTGTGACTTGATCACTGGTGGGATGAGGCAGTCTGTCTCTGGATGCTTCTATAAAGTCCGCACAAAATGGAAACCCTGCCTGGCAGTGACAGCACAGCATCACTTCCAAAGCACGTTCCCACCTGTAGGCATATGTCATCCCCTCTGGCCCTGCGAGAAACTGGCTGGCTGCAGGGGGGAGGGGGGGATGTCTCCCCACCTCACAGATGGGAACACTGAGCCCCAAGAGGGGAAGTGACCTACCCAGGGTCAAGAGTGGGTCACTGGTAGAGCCAGGACCTAAGCCCACGTCCCCTCCTCCTGGGAGTCCAGGGGCCAGGAGCAGGGCTCCCGCGCATCGTCGACAGAATGGGGTGAGAGTCGAGTTTCCCGGTGCAACCCTAGATTTTAGTGTGAGGGTTCAGGGCAGAAGGAGAAGCCGCTGGGGGGAGAATGCAGAGACCAGGGCTGTATCTCCTTGGGGTCCGGACCCAGCAGTGGCCGAGGAGGGGTCCTTCCTACATTTCCCCCACATCTCCCACCCCCACCCACCCACCCCAGCATGGCCGTGTGGAGAATTCCAGAACAGAGCCCAGCAGGCCAACCACACTCCCCACAGGAGGCCCAATCCTAGCCTGCATGCTGGGCTTTTAAGAATGGATCTTTTTTTTTTTTTTTTTTCATGAAAACATGAAAAATCTGCTTGAAATAACACCGGATGCCTCCTGCCCACTGAGAGCCCGGTTATTAGTGGCGCTGGTGGGATTTAGGCGCTGTTTGCATGCACACCTACCGCCCTCATTACGGGTAATTTATTCTGAATCGGCTCAGAGGAGCAGTTTATGAGGTTCAGAGACATATACACATATACACACCCAGGTGTGCGTGCCCACAGTGCCCAAGTACACAGGTATTTATATTTCCTGCCCCTTGTTCATGAACAAATGATAAACTGTTCACCAGTAGTACCGCGGAAAATCTGTTTGACTTGGTGCTGAGCGGCTGGTGGGGAGGCGGGTAGTGAGGCTGTGGCTGCCTGGGCTGGGTGGGCGGGCGCGGAACCAGCCTCTGGGTGCTGAGTCCTTCTGTGGCCTGCAGAGATGCGGCCTGGGGGGTGTCCTAGCTTGACCCACCGTCCTTAGTCATGGGTGCTCAGGGCAATGTTCATCAGCTGCAGACAAATGGCTGGGGCTTTGGGCTTCTTCAGGGCAGTTAGGTAGGAGGTGAGACCCGAAGGGGAGGCTGTGAGGGATCCAGGCCAGCGGTGCGCCAGGGGCTGGGAGGAGGCGGAAGGAAGACAGAGGCTTTAGGATGGGAGCCCTCTCCTCTTCATGGCAGTGCTGTGTTTGCAAAGCCCCTCTGTCATTGTTTGCAAAGCACTTTCACTACCTGTGTCTCCTTTTTGAGGAAATGTCGATGAGGCCGGAGGCTGATGCTGGACCGCTGACCTATGCTTGAGCCCTGGCCCAACAGATAGCTGTGTGATCTTGGGAAAGTTCCTTAACCTCTCTGTGCCCCGGGTTCCTCAAATGTAAAATAAGCATATTAATAAAGCCTACCTACCTCTTGAGGTCCCTGGGTGGAGCACACTGTTTGCTCTCAGCTGCTAACTTCAAGGTTGGCCGTTTGAACCTGCCCAGTGGGACTGCGGAGGAGAGGCCTGTCCATCGGCTTCTGTAAAGATTACTGACAAGAAAACCCTGTGGGGGAGTTCTGCTCTGTAACATGTATGCTCACCACGAGTTGGAATCGACTCAACAGCTGTGGGTACCTACCTCTCAGGGTCATTGTGAAGATTAAAAGATACACCGTGAGTGAAGGGCTGTCCTGGGCTGGGCACAGCTGGCACTGATAGGGGATCTCACCATCTTTTTCCTGATGAGGACGTGGAACCTGTTGTTAGCAGAGCACTGACCGTTACACGTGGGAGACCCTGAAGGATCAGAGTGAACCCTGAGCCTGAGGGCATCCTAGCCATGCCCCCGAGCCTCACTCCTGCACCCAGTGGGTGTGGTGAGCTGACAACCAGGCACTACAAGCAGCCGCTGGCCGGGCACCTGTGGTGTGTGTGTGCACGTGTGTGGGTGTGTGAATGTGTGTGCACGTACTCACATGTGTGTACACATATCTTGAGTGTGTGCATGTGTGTGTATGCACTTGTGTGTGTACACATATGTGAGTGTGGAGTGTGTACGTGTGTGTGCACACACCCTCTCTCTCTCGGCTGTTCATGTTGCAGCCAGGTCTGGTGAGAGGTATGGTTCTCTGAGGGGCTGAGGGAGGGCTGGACTCTGGGGTTACTAGGGACTCTGCCCTCCAGCCCTTAGGGCAGACCTGCCCATGTGTCCCTGTGCCTTGACTGATGAAGCCTCCCTCCCAGCTGGTGACAGCCCCAAACTCCAACGTGCAGAGGCTGTGGGCTCGTGTACAACCCCATTCTCTTGCTCCTCCTTCTGCAGTTCTGCCACCTCCAGCCCAAATCCTGTCTCACTCCAAGGCCGGCGGATGGCGAGCGTGAGGTCCGGTAAAGAGTGAAGGCCCTCTCCTGCACGCTGCCGAGCTCCAGGGAGGAAGGGCATGGCCTCCAGGAGCTTCCTAGCTCCACTCGCTCTGGCCCTTGCTGGGCTGTGGATATTTATTCAGCAATTATCACACCAAGATTGCAAACGCTACAGCAAAGCATTAAACTAGTCAAAATATAGTCTTTTTATGGGTGACAGATTGAAAAATCCATCAGCAAGTCCCCATCCATCACCAGGGCTGACAGAAACCACCAGAAAAGGAAAAACAAACATAAATAAGACTTGTCCGACAGCGGTGTGTTGGAAACTGCTGCATGGTCCCGCGAGGCCCCTGATTGCTGGCTTGGACTCTGAGTTGCAGACACCCTCCAGTGCCCCAGGCGGGAAGGGCCAGAGGAGGCGTCCCAGGCCAGCCCACCGCTGCTCTGCCAGAACCAGTGCCTGGGAAGTGGTGTCCTCCAGTGGGGATGACCAGGTGGACCTGAAGCCCTCACAAGGCTGGAGAAGGAAACCAGTAATGGACAGGAAAGTCAAAGCCCCTCCCCACATCTACTGCATATGAAAATGCATTTTAACAGGATTCCAGTACAGTTTGAGAAGACTGCTCCAGAATGTTCCAGAATGTTCTGGTCTCTTTGCAGAGATAGATACTTCTAGCCCTTCTCTGTGGGGGGCATAGACATCCAATGTGGCCAGGGCAGAGTCCAAATTACTGGGCATGTCTAGGTCCCTGGTGGTCTGGGTCAGCCCCTTCCTCAGCCCCCCCCCCCCCACTAGTGCCTCCACTCTCCACCCACCTGTCCCATTTCAGCTCCGTGGGATTGCCCGCTCTCTGTAGGCTCAGCATGCATGCTGTCTCTCTGCCTAGAAGGTGTAACTGTCTGGGGAAGACAGGAGGAGGTGGGGGCTCTCAGGAGAGGCTTCTTGGAGGAGGTGGACCAGCAAAGGTCTTGGAGGTGTAGAGACTACCTCTACAAAAAAATAATTAGGAATTGATTTAAACATTCATATTTTCAAACCTTAATGCATTTTTGTATTTAGTTGTTTCTGAAATTCTACAATGCCAGAACAACAGTAACGAGCATTGTGAGGATGAACTGTAAAACTGGTGTGTGAGTGTGTGCGCATGTGAGTGAGTCACAGCTTTATTGAGTACAATTCACACACCATTCCATTCATCTATGTAAATTGTACAATGCCATGGTTTTTAGTATATTCACAGAATTGTGCAAGTATCACCACAAATAAATTTAGAACATTGTCATTCCCGAAAAGAAATCCTGTAGCCTTTAGCTTTCACTGCCCTCAGTCTCCTCCCTCCCTCCCACAAGCCCTAGGCAACCACTAATCTACTGTATGTCTTCATAGATTGGTCTATTCTAGACATTTCATATAAATGAAATCATGGTCTTTTGTAGCTGGCTCCTTTCACTCAACATCATATACTCAAGGTTCATCTATGTCATACCATGTATCAGAATTTCATTTCTATGTATGGCTCAGTAATATTCCATTGTGTGGATGGACGGCATTTTGTTTATCCGTTCATCAGTTGATGACTTTTGGGTTGTCTCCACCTTTTAGCTACTGTGAATAGTTCTGCTATGGATATTTGTGTACAGGTTTTTGTGTAGACATACACTTTCATTTTTTTGGGTCTGTATATAGGAGTGGAATTGCTGGATCAAATGGTAACTCTGTGTTTCTTTTTAAGGAACTTTCCAACTCTTTTCTACAGCCACTGTGCCATTTTGCATTCCCTCCAGCAGTGAATGAGGGTTCCCACATCCTTCACAACATTCATTTTTTCTGTCTTTTGATTCTCGCCATCCTAGTGGAAGTGAAGTGGCATCTCAGTGTGGTTTTGGTTTGCATTTCTCTGATGACTAAAGACATTGAGCATATTTTCATGAGCTATTGGCCATTTGTACATCATCTTTGGAGAAGTGTCCATTCAGATCCTCTGCCCATTTTTAAATTGGGTTGTCTTTTGACTATTGAGTAGTAAGAGTCTTTTACGCATTCTGACACAAGTCCCTAATCAGGTGTACGTCTAATTTCCTTTTAGAATCCCATGTAGGCATGAGGGAGTGTGAAGAAATGAAGCTCTCCCTCCTCTGAGTTCCTTGCCTTCTGGGGAAGGTCCTGATTGGCTCCAGATGACCACATGACTCATGTTCCCCCAACCTTAAGAAAGCCCCCTTCTCCATCCTCACTGTCATCACCTAGGTCCAGGCCTTTGCCATCTCCCACCTGGATGCTGCTTCTATCACCCCTGTGCCTCTCACCTTCCAACTTCAATGGTGTCAAGGCTTCCACAGGCTGATGCCTGGACTACCTCCCCTGGCCGTCAAGGCTTCCACAGAGTGATGCCTGGACCCCCTCTCCCACTGGTCAAACCTTCCACAGGGTGATGCCCGGACTCCCCCTCCCCTGGCTGTCAAGGCTTCATAGGCTGCAGCCCACGAGCTCTGGGTACACTTGACTCTCCACAAAGCTCCTCCTCATTTCATGCCCACCCCCCATGAGGTGAGCAGGGGTCTCGCTCCTGCCCTGAGATGACACTGGCCAGTGGGACTCACAACCTCCCGTGTCAGGGAAGCAGTAGAGCCAGATTCAAACTCAGGCCTGACTCCAAAACCCACCCATCATTCAGGGGAGGAGGAGACCCTGGAGACCCTTTAGCTCTGTTGCCAAGAACATGACAGGTCAGGCGTTTATTCTTCTCTCTGCCTGTCACGGCCGAGTGATTTACATCAGCAGCTTGACTGACAGACCGCACAGGCCCACACCTTCCACAAAGCTCACCTTGTCTGCTCTAGGCTGATTAATACATTAGACTAAGTCAATGGAGCCACCCAACCCATGCTGGTCTCCTGCCTCTGCCACCTTGTAGAGATGAAGACCCCGGCCTCATGGCCCGTGGAGGGAGTGGGCCGGGTGGGGACCCGGTGCTGGGAGGCGGCTGTGGGTCACAGAACCAGAACGTGGGCTTCATAGTCAGCGAAGGCCAAGAGTATGAGCGCTGGGCTGGGTCGGGCTACCTGCCGCTTGCTTTGTGCGGCCCAGGCCGCCTCTTGACTGTCCTCCCCACACCCCAGTCTCTTCCTCCCTAAAATGAGGACCATGGGAGGATCCCATTGTGTGGTGATGATGCAGCCTGGAGCAGTCAGAGCGAGGCACCAGGGGTGAGACACAGGTCCTATTGCAGGCACCCGACCTGGGGCGACAGTGGCAGCCCACCAACCTATCCTTTGAGGGCTCCTCTGGCCACTGGGCCCCATCACTCTTCCTGAGCTTGCCTTTTGCCTCAGGCTCCAACACGGAGCTGCCATTCCTGAGGGTTGCTGATGACGTCCCTGTTTAACATTCTGATATTTTATTAATTCCAGAAGGAGCCCTGGTGGTGCAGTGATTAAGCGCTTGGCTGCTAACCAAAAGATCTACGGTTCAAATCCACCCACCAGCTGGTCCGCAGGACAAAGATGTGGCAGTTTGCTTCCTTAAAGATGACAGCCTTGGAAACCCTATGGGGGCAGTTCTACTCTGTCCTGTAGGGTCGCTTGAGTCGGAGTCGACTTGATAGCAACGGGTATGGGATTCATCCTGAGTTTTTGCATTAATTTTGATTTTAAAATATTGCACTAAAATTTTATCTTGGAAAAGACTTTGTCGATTACTCCAAAACTTAAACACAGAGTTCCCCTATGATCCAGCCATTCCACTCCTAGGTATATACTCCAAAGACTTGAAAGCAGGGACTCAAACAGACACATGTACCCCAGTGTTCATTGTAGCACTATTCACAATAGCCTAAAGGTGGAAACAACCCCAGGGACCATCAGCAGATGGAAGAATAAGCACCATGTGGTCTACCCTGCAATGGAGTATTATTCAGCCCTAAAGAGAAATGAAGTGCTGATGTCTGCTGCCCCATGGATGAACCCTGAAAACATCATGCTGAGTGACATAATACACGGGGACAAATATTGTATGATCCCACTTATTTGAAATACTGAGAGCAGGCAAATGCAGAGAGACAAGGTTTATTAGCGGCCACCGGGGGCTGGGGGTTGGAGGGAATGGGGAGGGGTACTGGAGGGGCACTGAGCTTGTTTGGGGGAATGAAAAGCATTTGGAAATGGATAGTGGAGATGGTGGCAGAACATGGGGAATGGAATTCACGTCCCTGAATTGTACACTTAAAAATGGCAGATGTTTGGTTATATATATTTTACTACAAGGACATGTAAAATTTGTTTGTTTATCTCGATTACTGAGTTTTTGGAGCCTCCTTAAATTTTGGTCCAGGCCTGTGCTGGAGCCTGAAGTCCACAGATCTGCCCCCACAGCCGCAGATTTCAGTGCTGGGTAGTCCTGTGGAAGAAGCTGGCACCTTCTTCACAGAGCTAAACAAGCACCTAGCCCAGGAGTTGGGTAAGGGAAAGGTTGGGGGAGCTGGAAAAGCCGCAGCCAGTTGCCCTATGACGACTGGGAAGATGAACAAGGAGCAGAGGTGCACTTCTGGGTCCCTGCTCCGACCTTCCCAGCTATCAGAAAGGACAGAAATGTGACCGCTCTGACCACACCAGGCTGCTCACGTCCCCTCCCACATCTCATACAAAACGTCTCTGTGGCACATACTAACCCCAACCCTGCAGGGAGGGAATTCTGGGGAACAGAGTCCCCACTTAGTGGAGTTGTGTGGGTGCAATTCCATCACAGAGTGAGTGATCGGTCCATGTTACCATAATAAAGATTACTGGGCTTTGGCCGGTCAGTAAAGGTTCCTGACTGAGTGAATCATTGCGAGTCCTCCTCTCCCATGGGGCTGTTGTGGGTGGGTTTAGCCTTGCCCCAAGCAGGATGGAGCCAGGCACTTGCAGGAAACCCCCAGCTCAGTTCAAGCCCAGCCCTGGGCTGTTCCCACGCGGGCCTGAAGCTCACAGGTGGCAGAGTCCAGCGTTGCACCCAGGCCAAAACATCTGTTGCTGTTGAGTGGATTCCGACTCAAGGCAACCCCATGTGTTACAGAATAGAACTGCTCCATAGGGTTTTCTTGGCTGGAATCTTAATCTGAAGCTGATTGCCAGGCCTTTCTTCCGTGAAGCTGCTGAGTGAGTTTGAACTGCCAACCTGTAGGCTAGCAGCCCATTGAAAACCAGGCAGTCAGGCCCAAAGCGTGTGTCCTTCACCCCTGGGCAGTCCAGCCTCTGACTCCAGCCTGGCCCTGCGCCCACCTGCTGTTTGCCTTTAGTTTTTTTCTCACTCTGCTGCTAGCAACGCCACAGCCCTCCTGATTTCCTTAAATCAACAAACGATGCCTCATGGGTGCACATTCCAGAATGCGTCTGCTCCTTCTGACCACTTCGTATAGGGCTGGAAAGTAGTGGCTCTGCTTGAAAAATGGAGAGATGCAAACATGTATTTATAAAATGCAGGTTAGGATGAAGAAGTAGGGATACAAGAAGCGCCCACACACACCCCACCCGGTTTAAAGAAAAGAACCGTTGTCTTTGAGGTTCCCTGTGCGCTTCTCCCCAGTTCCAGCTTCTCCCTTCCGGCTAAATGCAGTAAGTATCCTACATTGTGTTTATCACGCTCTTGGCTTTCTTTATATACTTGCCACCTGCTTGTTTTTCTAAAAATCTGTTGTTTAGGTGTGCCAGCTTTTGAGTTTTGTATTAATGGAGCTGTGCTGGACGTGTTCTTCTGTGGCTTGGTCTCACTCAACAGTACGCCCTTGAGATCCCTCCGAGCTATCGTGCCTCACTGTAGTTTATTAATCCTCACTTTTGTATGCTCTTCTGTGTGCGAATATACTCTAATTCATTTATCCACTCTGTTGTTGATGGACATTTGGGTTGTTTCCAGGTTTTTCCTATTAGAGATAGTGCCTTCACAAACATTCTCGTACATTCCACCCAGGAGCAGAGTTGCTGAGTCATAAAGTACATTCATTTTTGACTTTACTAGATGGTGTGGCCTGCATCCAATATAGGTGGACTTTCTGGCAAGGCTCGTGGGCCTTTGCTTGCTCTGGATCTTGCAGCTGGCTCCTGTTCATCTGACCTCTCGTTCTTGGGACTTGAGCTAGCAGCTTACCTGCCATCTTGCCTGCCGATCTTGGGATTCATTGATCTTTGAAGCCTGTGAGCAAGAGCCCTGCTCTCTGCCCTGCACATCTTGGGTTTGCTTGCCCTGTGGCTACATGAACCAGGAGAAGCTCTAGCCTGACCCCATGTCTTGGGATGTTCCAGCCTGTCATGGATTGAGTTGTGTCCCCCCAAAAATGTGTGTATCAATTTGGCTAGGTCATGATTCCCAGTATTGTGTGGTTGTCCTCTATTTTGTGGTTGTAATTTTACATTAAAGAGGATTAGGGTGGGACTGTAACACCACCCTTACCCAGGTCACATCCCTGACCCGATGTAAAGGGAGTTTCTCTGGGTTGCAGCCTGCACCACCTTTTATCTTACAAGAGATAAAAGCAAAGGGAAGCAAGCAGAAAGTGGGGGACCTCATATCACCAAGAAAGCAGTGCTGGGAGCAGAGTGGGTCCTTTAGACCTTAGGTCCCTGTGCGGAGGAGCTCCTAGTCCAGAGGAACATTGATGAGAAGGCTGACAGAGAGAGAGAGAGACTTCCCCTGGAGCTGACACCCTGAATTTGGACTTTCAGCCTACTTTATTGTAAGGAAATAAACTTCTCTTTGTTAAAACCATCCTCTTGTGGTATTTCTGTTATAGCAGCGCTAGATGACTAAGACACAACCTCTACAACTGTGTAGACTGTTTCCTTGATAGAAATCTCTCTCTATATATATTTATACTCTTTACTGGTTTTGCTTCTCTAGAGAACCCAGCCTAAGACAACGTTCTATCTGTGAATTCCTCCATGTTGTCTATAGTGGTTCTTCATGTTGTATGTCATTACTGTGTAGTACTCCAGTGTATGATGATATGCCACCGCTGACTTATCTGTTCACCTGTCAATGAACATTTGGTTGTTGATAGGTTTTTGCTATTATGAATGTAGCTGCTACAAACATTCTTGTACATACATTTTGGTGAACCTGAGCATGTGATCCAGTTGGATAAATACCTAAGTGTGAAATTATTGCATTATAGGGGATACTGCTAAGGAGTTTTCCATAGTGGTTGTACCGTTTCTCACTTCCCGGGAGAATGAGAGAGCTCCAGTTGTCCCACATCCTTCCTTCTTGGCAGCTTTCTGATATCTTCAAGCTGTTTGCTTGTTTGTGCTGTGTTTCAGCAGGATTTTCTTGGTTTTGGTTTGTCTGTTTTGTTTTCTGTGAGATGATTGGTCTGCCACAAGCCAATGATCCAGCTATAAGCAGAAGTCTGGATGTTGAGTTTTATCAAACACTTTGAGATGTTTAATAAACATCGTGAAGATGATAATTTGATTTTCTTTTCTAGTTTATTAATGTGGTCAATAACATTAATTAATTTTCTAATTAAAAAAACCCATTGCTGTTGAGTCAATTACGACTCATAGTGACCCCACAGGACAGAGTAGAACTGCTCCCATATAGTTTCCAAGGCTGTAAATCTTTACAGAAGCAGAATGCCACGTCTTTCTCTCATGGAGCAGCTGGTGGGTTCGAAGCACTGATCTTTTTGTCGGCAGCCTAGCACTTAACCAGTGAGCCACCAGGGCTCCGTTTCTAATCTTTACCAGACTTGTATTCCTAGAGTAAACTTGAGAATGCTTTGTCATGTTATTTATACATTGCTGGATCTAGTTTGTTAAGAGTTTGTATAGGATTTCAACCATGTTCAAGAGTGTGGTTGGACTTCACTTTTTCTTTCTTGTACTGCTCTTGTCAGTTTGGGGGTCCAGGGTCATGCTTGTTTCTTCAAATAATTCATGGCGTATTCCCTCTTTTACTATTCTTTAGAATAACTTTTTCAAGATTGGAATTTGTTGACTATCTGGTAGAACTCATGGATATACTTCTCAGGGCTAGGTATTTTCTTTGGGAGAAGATGCTAAATTATGAATTCAATATCTTTAATGGTTATAGGACTCCTCAGGGGGAAAAAAAAACCTTTTGCTGTTGAGTCGATTCCAACTATAGTGACCCTAGAGGACAGAGAACTGCCCCATAGAGTTTCCAAGGACCAGCTGGTGTATTCGGACTGCCGCTATTTTGGTTAGCAGCTGAGCTCTTAACCACAGTACCACCAGGTTCCACTTAGGTTCTCTATTATTCAGTCAGTTTTGGAAGGTGTTTTTTTCCCCTCTAGGAAAGTCAATATGTGTAAGCTTTCAAATACATTGGCATAAAGCTTCTCTTTATTGATATAATATTCTCTTATAAACTATTTAATCATGGTTGCATATATAATATGCTTTCATTCCTAATATTTTATATGTGTGCCTTATCTTCTTTTAATCTTCATCAATATTTCTAAAGAATTGTCAATTTTTGTTTCCTTTCTTCAAAGAATTGGCTTTGGTTTTGTTGATGCTCTCTAGTGCAAATTGATTTTATTATTCAATTTATGCTATTTTCTTTGGTTTGTTGTTGTTATTGTTGTTAGGTGCCATTGAGTTGGTTCTGACTCACAGTGACCCTACGTACAACAGAACAAAACAGTGCCAGGTCCTGTGCCACCCTCACGATTCTTATTATGCTTGAGCCTATTGTTGCAGCCACTGTGTCAATTCATCTCATTGAGGATCTTCTTTTTTGCTGACCATCTACTTTACCAAGCATAATGTCCTTCTCCAGGGACAGATCCCTCCTGATAACATGTCCAAAGTATGTGAGATGTAGTTTCACCATCCTGGATTATAAGGAGCATTCTGGTTGTACTTCTTCCAAGATAGATTTGTTCGTTCTTTTGACAGTCCTTGGTATATTCAATATTCTTTACCAACACCACAATTCAAAGGCATCAATTCTTCTTCAGTCTTCCTTATTCATTGTCCAACTTTCGCATGCATAAGAGGTGATTGAAAACACCATGGCTTGGGTCAGGCACACCGTAGGCTTCAAGGTGACATCTTTGCTTTTTAACACTTTAAAGAAGTCTTTTGCAGCAGATTTGCCCAGTGGAATGCGTCTTTTGATTTCTTGACTCCCGCTTCCATAGGTGTTGATTGTGGATCCAAGTGAAATGAAATCCTTGACAACTTCAATCTTTTCTCCATTTATCATGGTGTTGCTTATTGGTCCAGTTGTGAGGATTTCTGTTTTCTTCACGTTAAGGTGTAATCCATACTGAAGGCTGTGGTCTTTGATCTTCACCAGTAAATGCTTCAAGTCCTCTTCACTTTCAGCAAGCAAGGCTGTGTCATCTGTATATCACAGGTTGTTAATGAGTCTTCCATCAATCTTAATGCCCTGTTCTTCTTCATAGGGTCCAGCTTCTCGGATTATTTGCTCAGCATACAGACTGAATAAGTATGGTGAAAGATACGGCCCTATTGCACATCTTCTTGATTTGAAAACATGCAGCATCCCCTGGCTCTGTTAGAACAATTGCTTCTTGGTCCATTTACAGGTTCCTCATGAGCACAATTAAGAGTTCTGGAATTTTCATTCTTTGCAATGTTATCCACAATTTGTTATGATCCACACAGTCTAATGATTTTGCACAGTCAATAAAACGCAGGTAAACATCTTTCTGGTATTCTCTGCTTTCAGCCAGGATCCATCTGACATCAGCAATGGTATCTCTCCCTCCATATCCTCTTTTGAATCTGGCCTGAACTTCTGGCAGTTACCTGTCGATGTACTGCTGCAAACACTTTTGAGTGATCTTCAGTAAGACTTTACTTGCTTGAGATATTAATGACATTGTTTGACAATTTCCACATGCAGTTGGATCATCTTTCTTTAGAATGGGCACAAATATGAATCTCTTCCAGTTGGGTGGCCAGGTAGCTGTCTTCCAAATTTCTTGGCATACACTAGTGGGCACCTCCAGTGCTGCATCCTTTTGTTGAAACATCTCAATTGGTATTCCATCAATTCCTGAAGCCTTGTATTTTGCCAATGCCTTTAGTACGGCTTGGATTCTTCCTTCACTACCATCAGTTCTTGATCATACACCAGCTCCTGAAATGGTTGAATGTCGATCAGTTCTTTTTGGTACAGTGACTCTGTGTATTCTTTCCATCTGCTTTTGATGCTTTCTGAGTCATTCAATATTTTCCCTGTAGAATCCTTCAGTGTTGCAACTTGAGGCTTGAATTTTTCCTCAGTTCTTTCAGCTTGAGAAATGCCGAGCGTGTTCTTCCCTTTTGGTTTTCTTACTCTAGGTCTTTGCACAATTCATCATAATATTCGACTTTGTCTTTTCTCATTACCATTTGAAATCTTCCGTTCAGCTATTTTACTTCATTATTTCTTCCATTCACTTCAGCTACTCTGTGTTCAAGAGCAAGTTTCAGAGTCTCTTCTGACATTCATTTTGGTCTTTTCTTTCTTTCTTGTCTTTTTGATGACCTTTTTCTTACTTCATGTATGATGTGCTTGATGTCTTCCCACAGCTTGTCTGGTCTTCAGTCATTAGTGTTCAATGAGTCAAATCTATTCTTGAGATGGCCTCTAAATTCAGGTGGGCTATAATCAAGGTCGTACTTTGGCTCTTGTGGACAAGTTTTAATTTTCTTCAGCTTCGACTGAGCTTGCATATGAGCAATTGATGGTCTGTTTTGTAGTTGGCCCCAGCCTTGTTCTGACTGATGATATTGAGCTTTTCCATTGTCTCTTTCCACAGATGTAGTCTATCTGCTTCCTGTATATTCCATCCAGTGATGTCCACGTGTATACTTGTCATTTATGTTGTTGCAAAAAGATATTTGCAATGACAAAGTCTTGCAAAATTCTATCATGTGATATCCGGCATTGTTTCTATCGCAAGACTATATTTTCCAACTCCCAGTCCTTCTTTGTATGAATGCTTCATTTTTGACAACTTCCAATTTTCCTAGATTCATACTTCGTACATTCCATATTCCAATTATTAACAGATATTTGCAGCTGTTTCTTCTCATTTTAAGTCGTGCCACATCAGCAAATGAAGGTCCCAAAAGCTTGACTCCATCCATGTCATTAAGGTCGACTCTACTTTGAGGCTACTCTTCCCCAGTCCTATTATGAGTGCCTTCCAACCTGAGGGGCTCATCTTTTGGCACTATATCAAAGTTCCACTGCTACTCATAAGGTTTTCACTGGCCAATTTTTTCAGAAGTAGATTTCCAGGCCCTTCTTCCTAGTCTGTCTGAGTCTGGAAGCTCTGCAGAAACCTGTCCACTGAGGATGATCCTGCTGGTATTTGAAATATCAGTCTCAAAACTTCCAGTATCACAGCAACATGCAAGCCTCCACAGTACGACAAACTGACAGATGCGTGGTGATTCTTTGTTTTAGTCTGTTATTTGTCTAATTTCCTAGATAGATGTTTAGTTCATATATTTTCAGTCTTTCTTACTTTCTAAAATAAGCTTTTCATACTATAAATTTCCTTCTAAATATTGTTGTAGCTGCATGTCTCAAGTTTTGACATAGGGTATTTTTATTACTATTCAGTACTAAATATATTCTAATTTATATTTTGATACCTTCTTTAAACTGTGAGTTATTTAGAATTGTATTTTTCTTGATTTCCAAATATAGGGGTTTTTAGTTTCCCATTTGTCACTGATTGCTAGCTTAATGGCTTTGTGTTGGAGAACAAGCTCCTGGGTGTTTCTGATGCTTGCATATTTATTGAGATTGGTTTCCAGCCCAGTATGTCATCCATTTGTTAAATCATTTTTTAAAAACATTTCCTTTTGTCCTGGAAAAGAATGTGTACTCTGAAGTTTTGGAGTGCATTGTTTTAACTGTTCATTAGATCCTGCTTGTTAATTGTGTGATTCAAATCCTCTATATCCCCTACTGATGTGTGTATTTTTTTTTCCTATGGATCTTTGATGCCTTTGATCTATCAATTATAAGAGAGGTGTTTGGAAGTCCTCCGCTGTGCTGGTGGCTCTCTCTCTGTGTCTTTCTAGTTCTCTCAGTTTTCACTTCTTACACTGTGCAGCTGTAATTCAATGCATACAATTTGAGAATTGTCACAGCTTCTTAGAGAAATTAACTTTCTGTTGTATCTGTGGCTCTTTTAATTTCCAATAATGCTTTTTGCTGTAAAGTCTATCTTATCTGATATTAATGTCTCCACTGGGGGCAGTGGTGGTTCAGTGGGAGAATTCTCGCCCTCCATGTGGGAGACCTGGGTTCAATTCCCAGCCAACGCACCTCATGCGAACCTGTCTGTCAGTGGAGGCTTGCTTGTTACTATGATGCTGAACAGGTTTCAGCAGAGCTGCCAGACCTAGACTAGGAAGAAAGGCCTGGCAATCTACTTCCAAAAATCAGCCAGTGAAACCCTATGGATCACAACAGTCCTATCCCAGTGTGCATGGGGACCGCATGAGCCACAGCCTGACTCCACGGCAGCCAGCAACAACAATGTAGCTATAACACCTTGGCCCTCTTTTGGCTGGAGCCCTGGTGGTGCAGTGGTTAAGAGCTTGGCTGCTAACCAAAAGGTCAGCAGTTTGAAATCCACCAGCTGCTCCTTGGAAACCCTGTGGGGCAGTTCTACCCTGTCCTGTAGGGTGGCTGTGAGTTGACTCGACTGGACGGCAACATTTTTTTTTCTTTCTCTTTTTTCATTTCCTACTTTCACTTACCTGGTTCTTTGTGTTTTAGATATTATCTCTCAAAAACAGCACAGTTCCATTTTTTTTTTCATCCAGTCTGACATAATTGTGTTTTTACTGGATCATGTAGTCCATTTATATGCATCTATATACATTGCAATGACTGGTATTGTTGAATTTATATTAAGCCTCTTTTTGAATGCTTTCTGCGTGTCCTACTTTTTCTGGAGTTCTTCTCGTCCCCTCCTTACATCTTTTGGTTTGATTTCTTGTCCTTCATTCTGTTTTGTCCTGACTAGTTTGGATGCTACGATCTATATTTCTCTTCTCTTGATGTTTGTTTACTTAGTGGTTCCAAATGCCTAACTTTCAAAGACGAAGGTACATCAGTATCCGAGCTCAGTTCTGGAACATTTCAAGGGCTTTAGAACACGTCAACTCTCTTGGCTGATAAGCTCTCCTTGCTCCATATTTTAGTTATTGTTTACTTGTTTGTTTTTGTAAATCCCAGAAGACATTATAGCAATGGATTCGTTCCTTCAGCATTAGTTTAGATCTGCTCCTATATTTGTCACCCACTGTGCTCACTCTTCATCTTTCCATCTGGCCTAGACCCAAACCCACACACGTGGGGACATGGCGTTGTCTGTCGGTGGAGAAAGAATGGCCTCTCCACCTGATGTTGCTGGGCCGGCTGGCTCCGTAAGGATTGGTAATCACTGGATCAAACACCTCAGATCAAAAGCAAAACTTTGAAATTATTAGTAGAACATAAAGCAAATATCTTAAATTATACACCAAAAGAAGAAAATATAAAGGAAGTGATGGACATTTTTTTTTTGTATTAAAATAAAAACTTTCTGCGAGTTGGAATTGACTTGACAGCAATGGGTTTTTGGTATGTGAAAAATAGACCGAAACAAAGTAAAAAGAATGGTACGAAGACTGGGAAAGGATATTTGCAATATGTCTTAGCAACAAAAGGTTAGCATGCAGAATACATAAAGGCTAGCATGCAGAATACATAAAGGTTAGCATGCAGAATACATAAAGGTTAGCATGCAGAATACATAAAGGTTAGCATGCAGAATACGTAAAGAACTGCTACAAATCAATGAGAAAGACCCAATGGAAAGCTGGACAAAGGAGTCAGTGGGAAAGCGTCCACTGTCCCTCCACTTCCCCTCTTTATTCTCCTTCTCCCTGCCCTGTGCCCTGAGGTTGCTGATCTGTAATAAACACTTTGCTGGGCTCCCTGTGCCCTCTGGCTTGGGGACAATGTCCAACGGGGACCAGAGTGTGGAAGAAACTGCAACTCCCTCTTGCTAGATGGCTACAGGCTGGCTGTGCTCCCTCCCAAAGACACCCTCCTATCTGAGTTCAGAGCGCACGCCCTTCCCTTGCCCCTGCAGCTCGGGGAGGCTTAACAGCCCTGGAATAATGCCCTCTTCCCTTCTGGCTTCCCCAAACCCACAACATTGTAAATCGTCCTCTTTATCCAGCTTGATTATGCCATCTGCTTCCTGCTGGGACCCGGAGGGATGCACAGGGGAGCAGAAGATTCAGGGAAGAGGGGACCAAGGCAGCCCAGAGAGATGTGGAAAGATGCACAGCCACACCAGAACTATGCAAGTGTGAGTTTACTTAGCAGCGACATATTCCGATTGGCAAACACGAGAATGATTTGAACGCTACTGGGACCGGGAAGGTGTGCGCTGCTGGGGTGTCTGCATTGACATAACTCTTCGGAGAGCAATTTGGCAAAACTAATCCAGCCAAGATGTGTGTGTTTCCTGGCCCAGCACTGTCCCTGCCGGATGTTTCTCAGAAGCTCTCACTCGATGCATAAGGAGCAGTATTCCAGGATGCTCCCTGGTCCTCCATCCCTGTCTGTCCTGGTGGGACCGCCCTGGTATGCAAGCAGGAGACAGAATGAGGGAGCAGTGGTTGGTTCTTCCAGTGGAATACTACACAGCAGTAAAAGGGAGCAAACCAGTTCCACGGCATTCCCCTAGACAAACCATGTGAGACAACAAAGCAGGCTGCCAGAGCATGGATTCCATAGGACGGCGTTTGTGCCAAAAGCATGCGGAGCCACTCTCTGTTTATGGATACATTGTTGTTAGTTACCATCAAGTTGACTCACGGTGACCCCGTGCACAATGGGAAGAAATGCTGCCTGTCCTGGGCTATATGATCAGTTGCAGGTCAGTCCGTTGTGAGCCACAGGGTTTTCCTTGGCTGAGTTTTGGAAATAGATTGCCAGGCCTTTCTTCCTAGACTGTCTTAGTCTGGAAGCTCTGCTGAAACCTGTTCAGCATCACAGCAACACACAAGCCTCCCCTGACAGACAAGTGGTGGCTGCACGTGAGGTGTATTGGCCGGAATTGAACTTGCATCTCCTTCCTGGAAGGCAGGAACGCTGCCACTGAACCACTACTGCTCGTGGACACAAACGCATAGTGAGAATAGAAACAGGGAACATCAGCTTCAGGAGAGTGCTCCTCTGGAGAGGGAGGCAGGGAGGAGGAGGAGCGATGGGGAGGGAGGGAGGAGGGATGAGGAAGGAGGGAGGAGGAGGGATGGGGTGGCGCCTAGGGAAGGCTTCGGCTGTCTCTAATGCTTTATTTTTCCCCAAAGACAGACAGTTCTGGAACATACGGCAAAATGTTAACATCTGTTCAATCTGGGTGGTGGATACATGGGTGTCTTTTATGTTAATTCTTGTATACTTGAAATATCTCATAACCAAAAGCGTTTTAGGGGCCCTGTAAGGAAAGCAGCAGTATGTACGGCAGCCAGTCAGGCTGTTTAGGGGTTGACGTGGCCATAGTTTCCAGCATCTTTGATCAACCTGGGACATACATGTGATTAGGGAAAGCGTGTCTTGGGATCAGGCCTGCCTGGCCTTCAGAGATCACCTCAGCCCCAGGTCTCTACTGGGAAGCTGGGTCTGAATACACTGGCAGGGAGAATATTTAGGGGTACAGAGCCTGGAGGCAGAAGGTCCTGGGTTCTGATTCTGCCTCTGCCCCTGAGCTGCTGGGTGCCCTGAGTTCTCAGTTCTTTAAGCCTCAGCATTCTTGTCTGAAAGATGAGAACAATGCGGCCCTTTAGGGTGACTAGAAGGAGCAAATGAGGTCACTTTGGCAGAGTGCTCAGCAGAATGCCCTGTGCTCAACCAGCGCTCAGTAAATGTCATAGCTGTGAAATCCCTTATTCTCGGGATGTCCTGTCACAATTTGGAGAGGGGGCCCAGAAAGGTAAGACTGCCTTAGGAGAAAGGACAAAATACAAATGAAAAGGAAAATGTAAATTAAAACTCACCAAGATCCATTCATCACCTCTCAGATTGGCCAGCCTCATAAAGCTGGCACATTGCTGGTGGGAATGCAAATGGTACAACCCTCCAGGGGGTGGGTTGCCAAAATCTGACAAAGCTGCATATGCAGTTACCCTCTGGCCTAGCAGTCCCCTTTCCAGGAATTTACCCCGAGATCACCCCTCCAACAACGCAAAAATACAGACTCACAAGGCTGCTCATTGCAGCCCTGTTTGTATTTGGGATATACTGGAAACGATCTAAATGCTCCTACATAGGAGAGTGGTTGAGTATACCGTGGTGCATCCACGGAACACACCAAGTGGCCGAGAACAGAGTGAGGAAGAGAGCTCCTTGAACCCACAGGGACTGAGAGAGGGCAAACTGCAAAAGAGCATGAGTGCATCCATACATGTTGCACAGTAAAGAGGGGAAACTAAGAAAATGTGCACGCATCTACTTTTTTTTTTGGAAGGAAAAAGAGGAAGATGAGAAAATTCAAGAAGGAAGTTAGAAACTAATGCGATTGGATCCCTATGGGGTGGGTGGGCACAGGATGGAGGGGCTGAGGGGAAGCGACACTCTTTTGAACATACATTCTATATAGCTTTGACTTATAAACCATTGTAGTATTTTATACACACACAACAAAATAAGGATGGGAAGAAATACCTCAAAATTGAAAACAAGCAGAAAGAAAGGAATCTGACTTATTTCAGATGAATAACGTAACTGCACCAAAGTGGGTAAAAGAGCTAACTCAAGTAATTTTGTGCGCAGTATTTTGACCATATACCCTCAGTCTAAAAGTAAAAAGAACTCTATTAAACTGTAGCTAGTGTGCTTCTTTTTCCCAGTGGTTGGAATTTTGAAGCTACTTCCTGTGTTTTCTGAGAGAAAACAGATGAGTAAATAACATATTGAGATAATGTTGGAGAAGGGAGTTACAGCAATATAAAGGGGGCAGGCTAGAATAGCCCCTTGGGGTTGGATTGGATTTAGAGGTGTAAACGTGCATATGTGGACATTCAAAGATCTGGGTTTCTAAAAGTTAACAAGCTAGGCTACTAACTGAAAGGTTGGAAGTTTGAGACCATCAAGAGGAGCCTCAGAAGAAAGCCCTGGCAATTTACTTCTGGAAAAACCAGCCATTGAAAACATTATGGAACATAGTTCTGCTCTGACACTCGTGGGGTCACCATGAGTTGGAGTCGACTCGATAGCAACTAGTTGGTTAAGAGGAGCTAGGATTTCTGGGAGAAATGGTTGATTTGGAGACTGGAACTGGGGAAAGTACAGAATGAATCATCAACACAAAGTAAAGACATGCTCAAAGAATGACGGGCGCATGTTGGAAGGGTACAACAGTCAGTGTGAAGGGGCTTGAAGGAGTCACTGGTAGAGTCTGGAAAAATTTGAGCATGAAAATGAATAATGGTAGTGATAATGTTGAGTTTCACCCGAACCCTGTGACCCTAGAAAACAGTGATGGTTAAAGAAATCCCTACCATGTGTGTTCAGGAAAATGGCTTACTGCAAAGATCTATACTTCCCATGTAACTGAGATTTGGCTCGCTGATACCTCTTTGTTTTCCCATGACAAGACCAGACACAGATCCCAAATTCCCAGTCCTTGCCTCATAAATGAGTAACTGAATGGCTTATGCCCCTGATCAATCCTAAACGACGTACTTGTTCACCAAACTTTGGTGAAGTTTCTCTTCCTTCCCCAAGTCCTTGAACTTTGGCCCACCATCAGCTTGAGCCAACACACCACCCCTTCTTAAGGGTCCCTCTGGAGAACAGGTTGGCCTCAGTGTGAAACATTCTGACTTACTATGCAGTGGCATCCCCTACTTATCCCATGTCCCTGCACTTGGGTTCTTTTCAAGCCTGGTTTACTCCCAGTCTCTATCAAAGAAAATGCTCTTTTCCTAACTCTGTGACATGCTTGCAGGTCTTATGGTCAGAGTGTTCTCCCTATGCAATAGACCCCTCTCCTACTGGAATAGTTCCTTTCCCCTTTTTCTTTCTGAATAAAGCTTTTCCTAAGGAGACAGGTTGAAGCTATAAAAGTCCTGACTGTTGGTAACTCAAAGAGCGCAGAGATTTGCCCTTTAACTTATGTAAATAAACTTGTTATCTTAACTGTGAATCCTTGGGCCCTATCTCACTTCCCCTTGGGAGCTTTGGTGGCCTAGTGGTTAAATTGCTTGGCTGCTAACTGAAAGGTTCGAATTCACCAGCCGCTCCTTGGAAACCCTACGGGGGCCATCCTGCTCTGTTCTATAGAGTAGCTTTGACTCAGAATCAACTCAACAGCAATGAGTTTTATCTCACTTCCCCTTAGATGGATGGACAATGTTTACATTTCAAATGACTTTAGATTTAGAGCTGATTTAATCTTCACTCTTTTCAAGGACTCCAGTTAAGCTTGACTGAGCTTGCAAACCATCACTAAACTCCTACATCAAGAATGTTTATACGTTTCATTTTAGAAGTATAACCTTAGTCAAATTGTGTCAAGAATGAGAGATTTGTTTTAGATTAGAAATTGATGTTAAGAAAGTTTGTACTTTAATCAGCCCTTGTAAATTGTCCTTCCTTCCCCTGAAACCACTTTGATGTGAACTCCTTTGCAATTGTTTACTCTGCCTGCTAAATACCCCATTGTTCTGTCTGCAAAGCATAATACCTGCTACGGGCAGTTTGAATGCCACATGTTCTCCTGTCTAATGAAATTAGTCCTTCAATAAAATTTTTGTTTTAATATCTACCAGAACATTGGTCCAGTGTTTCCACTAGGACTGGTCTCTTCCCCAAAACTACTTATTGATTACTGAGAGAACTCAAGCCTTTGCCTCTGCTGTTCCCTCTGCAGGAGTGAGATGCCCTTCTGACCTTCTCCCCCTTCCCCACTCTGTTCTGGACCCCTCTCTTCTTGCACTTACCAGACTACTTGGCTGTGATTTGCTCATAGCCCCGTCTCCCCAAGCACCAGCTGCCACCTGTCTCAGCCTTCCTGCCTCTCTCAGCCTCCTTTCCTCTCTAGGCTTCCACCACCCTTGGCCACAAGTCTAGCATGGGCCTGGTGCATGGTCAGTGCAGATGAGTGTGTGCTGATGTAGAGCCCCTGTGCAGCATAAACAGGCCTGGGGAGCTATAAGGAGTGGAAAACATGCCCTGCATCGCCAGAGGAGAGAGTCTAAGTTGTTTAAAAGGAACTTCAAGGTGTGTTGATTTTTGGAGCTTAATAAAAGATTGTTCAGATGCCGGGGAGGGACGTTAGAAGGAATCACTGCTAATAGGAGCCTCTTCATGTTGATTATCCAGGAACACCACATTTGAACCTCACAAGTGCCCACTTGCTCCTGGTCTAATCAGCTCCTCCAAGCAGAGCCTGGGATTAGTGGATTGTGGATAAAAGTTTGAACTTCTCTAAGAGGAGACTTCATGGTTCTGGGGCCTCTGCCTCCATCTCCCTGAGCCGCCCCTGCCTTAGTCCAGGTGCTCACAGCTCTTTACATTGGAGAGACTCAAACAAACAAAAAACTGCAGGTAAAGCAAATACTTGCACAATGAATTCACGGTTCCTTGTTGATTGCTGCTGGCATAGGGAGATCAGTTTCTAGGGGAAATAATGGTCCCAAGAAACAACAAAATTCACAGGTGAACCGTGTAAAGAAGAGAGGAGGCTTCAGCTCACGGCTGGGGTCCTTAGTGCAGCACCCCCCCCCCACCTCCAATCTAGCACAAGGAGCACTGGTGGACATCAGAGGTGTAGCTAGGGTATGACAGGTAGGCACATGTCCTGGGCACCACTTGAGGAGGGGCAGTAATGTGCAGTTTCTACTGGCCAGCTGTGAGAGGTCAGTCAGCAATTTAACACTAATTGCCATACGTGCTATTTGCCATAGATAAGCTCCTGCCGGTGTTCCCCTCTCCACACAGAGCAGGCGGTCAGGCCTGGCTTTCCTTTAGGAGCTCCTGGAGTCAGCCTCATCCACCGCTGGTGCAGGGCCAAGTCTCCTGGTGCCCGCAGCCAGCTGTTGGTATGGAGCCATGCATTCAGTGAGGCCTTTCCGCCTGGCCAGCCCGTCATCTTGATGGTTACACAACATTGAGGGGGCTTGAGTGGCTTCCTGGGGCTCCTTGGCCCCAGAAGGAGACCTCAGAGATGCCAGAGGAGAACTCTATTGCTGCTTCATGCCTGGAGCAGAGTCAGAACACCCTTGAGGAGGCAGGGCCAAGAGAAGTTCAGGGGCCCAGACTCGACCCTTTCACCTTGTGGGGACGGTTGAGAGTATATTTGCCTCTATGTTTCCCATTGGGCCATCTAAGCAGAGGCTTGGGCCCAGAACATTCTCTGATAAGGAGGCTGGGATGAACAGGCAGACCCTAGGGCATTTTAGGATAGTGACACTATTCTGCAGGACAGTGTCATGGTGGACATAGGACGTGATTTGTTGAAATCCACAAGACTGACAGCAAAAAAAGAGTGAACTCTCATGGAATCTGTGGACTTCAGTGAATGATAATGTATCAATATTGGCTCATCAATTGTAGCAAATATAGTACAAGAATATCAGAGGTTAGTATTAGGAGAAATTGTGTACAGGGAAGAGAACCCTGGTGGTGCAGTGGTTAAAGCACTTGGCTGTTAACCGAGAGGTTGGTGGCTCAAACCCACCAGCTGTTCCATGGAAGAAAGATGTGTCAGTCTGCTCCTGTAGAGATGGCGGCCTAGGAAACTCTGTGGGGCAGTTGTACTCTCGCCTACAGGGTCGCTGTGAGTCAGAATTGACTCGACAGCAATGGGTTTGGTTTTTGGTTTTGGTGTGCTGGGAGGAGGGGCGTCTTAGCCTGGGTTCTCTAGAGAAGGAAAACCAGTAAAGTAGATAAATATATATATATAGAAAGAGATTTATATCCAGGAAATGGCTCCCATGATTGTAGAGGTTGGAACATTCCAAGTCTGAGGATCAGGATAGAAGCTTCTCCTCATTCTCATAGCTGCAGAGCTGGCGAACCCAAGATTGGCAGGTTGGAGAGCAGGGCTCCCACTCACAGGCCGTGAAGATCGACAAATCCCAAGACTGGCAGATAAGCTGCTAGCTCAAGTCGCAAGAGCCAGAGGTCAGACAAACGGGAGGCAGCTGCAGGATCCAGAGTGAGCAAAAAGCCAGAAAGTCTGCTTATATTTGGATGCAGGCCACAGCCCCAAGGACCCTCCCTTTCAACTGATTGGCTCCTCACAGCAGTTTCCATCATGGGAGTGATCCCATAGAAACACTGAGAATCATGGCCCAGCCAAGTTGACACACAGTCTTAACCATCACAAGGTATTATGCGGGAACTGTCTGCACAAACTTTCTGTAAACCTAAGACTGCTTCAAAAAGCAAAGTCCATTTATGTTCCAGAAGACCAAGTCCATTTATGCCTGGGCTGCTCGGTGTGGCCAAACCTAAAGCCATGACACCAGCCCTCTGCACATACCTGTTTTGGGTTCTCACTGTCAAAGACACTGTTAGATGAGCTTCCTGGGTGGCTGAGGAGAGACATTCCTGGGAGTGGAATTGCCGGACAAAGAATGTTGTGGTTCTATGGCTTTTGGTTCTCTTGCCAAGTTGCCTCCAGAAAGGCTTCTCTGGAAAAGCCCCAACAATGTGTCCCCAAGGGAGGGGCAGATCCAGCCTGTCTGGAGGAAGACAGCCCTGAGGAGCCCCAGGACAGGCCTGAGGGGGTCACCACACCTGCCTTTGGAAAATTCAATCAACCCCAAAGATCCCTGGATGGAACTTGCCTGCCAGGCACATAAGTAAAGACGAAGTAATTAAACCCCAAGCCTGAGGACAGCCTCGCAGTGCCTATGCAGCCCTGGGTTTCTCTACACTTGGCTGCCGGCAGAATGGCCTGCAGGCTTGTCAGGACTTCAGAACAACCAGTCCTGACAGGGATGAGACAGGATTGACACTCTGATAATCACAGGAAATGAGGACTTCTGAGTGTGTCTTTGCTCCGTCCACTGGCCGTACACCTCCAATAGGTGGGACCAGCTATATTTTTGTTCAGGGCTGGTGAACGCTGTTGACCCCATAGGTCTCAGTGAGAGACGTCATCTCTGTAGACCCTCCCCGGGACCCCCAGGTGGAGTGAGGCACCCTTATTGGTGCTCTGGGGGAGGGTGAGCTCCTGGTGATGGTACTTGTACTTTCAGTGTCCCTATGCAAGTCAGAGAAGAATGGTGCTCCATAGGGTTTTCAATCGTTGAGATTTCAGAAGTAGATAGCCAGGCATTTCTTCTGAGGCTTTTCTTGGTGGACTTAAACTTCCAACCTTTCAGTTAACAGCCAAGACTACTGACTATGGTAAAGGAGCAACTGTAAGAAATAAGAAAGTCTATGTGGTTCCCCAGGGGAAGGACAGGCTTGGGAGCGGTCAGACATCCTTGGAAAAGGTGTCTGTCAATAACAGAGACCCTCGCTGGTGTGACCAGGCCCGAGCTGGTGTGAGGTTGCTGGGCAAGCAGTAAGTAGGTTGCCCTCCAAGTGCAGGCTGTGTGGGGTGCAGTGGGAGTCTGGGGAAGGGGTGTGGGCAGGGGGCCTTCAGAGTGCACAGGCCACACAGGAGCTTCACGCTGAGAGGATGACAGCTGCATGGTTGCAGGGGATCATATCTGGGCCCCTGGCTGGGACATCCTCACACCCACCTGTAGATCTCCGGCCAGTGCTGGAGGTTGCAGGAGCACATCCTCCCCCTGTGAGCACCTTCTGTGAGAAAGCATGCCATCACAGTCACTTTGAAGGAGACAGGCTTATAAAGGTCTGTTGTTTATCACAGGGTATACAGGGAAAGATGCATTGGGCTGCAAGGCAGTAACTTGATAACAGACACAGTCTTCTTACCCAACGCGGTTAGAGTTGGACTATCTGTGTGCATGCAGTTTCTGGTTTTAGGAAGACCCCAGGAACCCACAGCTGTAGCTTCTAATTCTTCCCTCTTCTGTTGTATGTTGTTAGTTGTTTCTAGTCAGCTCTGCCTTGTGGCGACCTTAGGTACAACAGAATGACACATTGCCCAGTCCTGCGCCATCTTCCTGATCATCGGTATGGTTGAGCACATTGGTTCAGCTATCCTGTCAACATCTTTCATGGAGTGTTTTCCTCTTTGTTGTGGGCACTTCACTTTACCAAACACGGTGTCCTTTTCTAGCAATTGGTCTTCCATTGTACAGATTTCGGCTAACTGATGTCTAGGTCAAGGAGTGAGCAGGATTGGGTGATTTCCTTAATAAGCTTTTCCCCCTGCATGGTCTAGAAAACAACACTTGGAAGAATTATTCACCGTGGCCTCATAAGGAGAACAATCAATCTTTCATGAAGTGCTCACACCAGACATCCAATATCAAACAGTTTAATTCCAGATTAAACACAGCAACAAGGTTGTGATGAGGCCATTCATTCGAAACAAAAGTCATTCTGATCACTTAGAGTACATTAAATTAACCCTGATCTGAGAGGGTAAACATCTCAGGCAGCGATGCCATTGCCATCCTCACACCTGAGATTGGTCAGCTGGTGGAGGATGGAGATGCTGGGACATATCCATGCTCTTTTGTTTGGGAACCCGTGGACCCTGCTGTCTAGAGCAGAACTGGCTGAGGACCACCTGTCTGTGACGAGCACCGCCACTGAGGTTTGGGAGTCTTGTAAGGCAGAGTTGGAAGGGAGGGCCCTTGCAGATCACCTACCTCAAACTGCCCATTCCACAGATGGGAAAACCAGGCCCAGGAGGGTGGGATCCCTGGCCAAGCTCAGGCAGCTAGCTAATGGTGGGATCCAATCTACTGTACTTGCTGAGCTGATCATGGGTATTTGATACAGGTCAAGGAACAAAGACAGCAGAGGAAACAGATGTGTACTCATCAAAGATGTTCATTGTTCATTTTTCAGCAGGTGTTTGCTGGATGCCTGTGAAGTGCCGAGGAACAGGCATGAGCCTGACATGCTGGAATAATGGAAGATGCTGCAGGTCTTTTGGTCACTCCAGCCAACCCCTGCTATGCCTGGAAGCCCCGATCTAGACGTAAGTACATGCCTGAGAGCAAGGGCAACTGCTGGGCAGGACTGTCAGTGGATTTGTCCCAACACTGAGCTGGGATAGGCCACCTTCATTCCTGTGCTGATTGAATGTAGAAGGTGGGAATGGACTAACATCCTCCATAACCATCTGTCTTAGGCTGGGTTCTCTAGAGAAGCAAAACAAGTAAAGCATCTAAATGCACATATGTAGAGAGATTTATGTCAAGGAAACAGCTCACCCAATTGTAGGGGCTAGAACGTCCCAAGTCCATGAATCAGGGTAGAGGCCTCTCCCAAGTCACACAGCCACAGAAGCTGGCAAGTGCAAGATCAACAGGTCAGAGAGCAGGGCTCCCACTCACAGGCTGTGAAGGCTGACAAATTCCAAGATCAGTAGGCAAGACCACAAGGTTTCTCCTGATTCACGTAGCTGCAGACACTGGCAAACCCAAGGTCAGCAGGTCAGAGAGCAGGGCTCTGCTTACAGGCTGTGAAGATCGATGAATCCCAAGTTCAGTAGATAAGCTGATAGCTCAAGTCCCAAGGACCGGAGATGAGACGACAGGAAGCAGCCGCAGGATCCAGAGTGAGCAAAAAGCCAGAACGTCTGCTTATATTCAGATGCAGACCACACCCCTAAGGAGACTCCCTTTCATCTGATTGGCTACTCACAGTATATTCAATCACTGGAGTGATCACACTCAAACACTGAAAATCATGGCCCAGCCAAGTCCACACACAAGCTTAACCATCACACCAATTCTGGGTCTCCAACAGTCCTGGGCTCCCCAATCATTGTCAGTGCTGTCCCTGCCCAGCCACAGTCTGTGTTGCTATTCTTCTGTTGTGGATCCCAGTTTTTGGTTATAATCAATGACCATGGACATTTACATACATCCCCCTGGGTGGTCATATGTTCATTTCTCTTGGGTAAGTAAGTAGCCGATTGCTGGGTCATATGTGTTGGGGGAATGGTCTGTCTCTACACCTCCTATCCAGGACACCCAAGTACAGGCCTTGGCTCCAGAACATCCTTTGATAAGGAGGCTGGGAATTGGGTTGCTCTCTCTCTCTCCCAGTTCCTTCTCCTCCCTGGGGAAACCTTCCCCCAGTTCTGGGCACACAGCAACTTTCTCTGTCTCTTGTGAAGGTGAAGGTACCATATGGCCCTGGCCAACCCCACTTCTGTATCTCTTCCCGGTGGGGAGAGAATGGGGTCTCTCAGCTGGGCATGAGAGAGGTGAATATAGAACATCTGCCTGCACTGGCCATAAGAAGGGATGATCCTGCTGGCAGTGGGAGACTGGTGCCCACATGTGAAGCTGTGTCACTCTATCTCTTGTCTATGTGAGTAAAGTGTTTACCCATGCACTGACAGAGCATGTGTTTGGTCTGTGTCTTTGATGGAGACCTTGAGCCCTGGTAAGACAATATGGTAAAGCATATGTTTAAAGTGTTAAGAAACCCGCAATATACGAGAGTTCCAGTTGCTCCACATTCACATTTGATGTGGTTAGGCGTTGCATCTTAGCCATTCTAGGACGCTTGTCATGACATCTCATTATGGTTTTAATTTGCATTTCCCTGACGCCTGATGATGCTGAGCATGTTTTCAGGTATGTATTTGACCGTCTTTGTATCTCCATTTGTAAAGCTTCTGTCAAGTCTTTTGCTCATTTTTTCTTCTAGTTGTTTGTTTTTCCACTAAGTTGCTGGAGTTCTTTCTGTCTTCTGGATCTGTTCCTTGGTTGGATCTATGATTTGGGACTATTCCTCCCAGTCTGTGGCTCCGGGCTTTTTGAAGATGAAATGAGATGATGGACTTTGGCACCGAGCATGGGGCTGGCCAGGAAAGGAAATCTGGGTCTGTTGTCAACCCCTTTGTCTGCTCACGCTCTGACTGTACTAGTTCTGAGCCTGTCCCCACCCTTGGCACCTGGCACAGAGCTGGACACAGAGGGTGCTCTGAATGATTTGGATAAATATTTCACACGTGTGCATGTGTATATACATATACGCATACACATACTGGAGATATAAATATTTATACTTTGAATAAATCCTATGTACCTGTGCGGTGCCTGTACAGGGATGGAAATGCTCTAAACTCCCCCTTCAAGGAGCTCAGTTGAAGGAGCAGATGGCAGCCAGGTGGGGGTAACTTCCTCTCCCTGCAAGGCACCAATGCCCTGGGGGCTAGAAGCCTCCCATCCAGCCACTGCCCAAGGCCTCCGAGGCGCTGGCTCCAGGGAAGCACTGTGTGGAAGAGCTTCCACTCTACTTGCCCTTCTCATTGTCCTGCTGCCAAGCGTCTGATGCTGCCTTTTGGCAACAAACCGTCAAAATCTGGCTCAGTGCGCTGGCTATTAAACAGCCGTCAACAAACTCTAAATGGATAGTCACAGAGAGTTTGAAAACATCTCCTTTCCTCCTCCTCAACTGCACACATGCCCGCGAGAGCAGACCAGGCCTTGCGGCTGGCGCTTTGCTCTGCTCCTGTTCTGTTTACTTGCCTCCAAAACTCAAGTGAATAGGCCAGATGCTGTTTCCATGCCAACCCGCTGTACTCCAGCAGCAAATGCTGGAAAAGCAAGTTTCCAGCTTAATCTTCCTGGAGGTCTCTGGCAGTAGGGCACCACAGGCTTTTTAGGTGGAGACTGGGAGCTGTTCAAGGGGGAGGCAGCCTGGCCTAGTGTGCCTGCTGCCCCCTCTGCCATTCAGGGTCTGAAAGTTATTATAGCTGGCTGTGATTTACTTCCTGGAGGGAGCAGTGCCTGGCAGAGGGGTGATGTGATGACTGCCCTCCCCAAGCCCAGGATGAGTCAGACTCCGTGCCTCCTTTCTTGGGATGCATCACTGGGGGAGTGCCTTGTTCCTTCCAGATGGACCCAGGCAACTTGCCCAGGGGCACAGGTCAGTAGGGGGCACTGTTAAGCCTGGACCCAGCTTGGGGCACCCGAGGTCTCGCCTTGACCACCATGAGGACTGCTTTGACCTATGTTGTGATCCACTTCTTAAAAGCTGCCCTTGCTGGGGTCCACACTGCAGCCCCCTTGAGGCCCAGAGCCAGGGAAAGGCAGGGTGGGGTCAGCACTGGTGGTCCTTCCTGTGCTCCCAGCATCTCTGCATCCATCTGGGGTGGATGTCACAGTGGCAGACATTGATAAGCTGCACCAGCATCTAGAGATACCCAGGGTGTGACTGGACCCAGGGCCGGTGAGCAACTCTCCTCCAGGCAGCCTTCCCTGGGCGGTCCAGTACGGTCACCATGAGCCAAGTGTGGCTCCTCAGGTCTAGATGAACTGAAATGTGATAAAATAAAAAATTCAGCTCCTCACTTGCACTGGCCACATTCCAGGTACTCAATAGCTGCCAGAGGCTAATGGCGCATCTAGAATACTCAGACAACACAATTCCAGAACATGTTCATCATCCCCAAAGTTCTACCAGACAGCATGGCCTAGGTGTTTAAATCTAGAGGGTTCTATTGGACAGCACTGGCCTAGATGTTTAAGTCTAGAAGGTTCTAATGGGTTCCAGGAGTGTTGGTGTGTGTCGGGCCAGGGAGACTTCTCCGAGACATGTGCCCTCATCAGGCTGGACATCCCAGGACAACTCTGCCTTGGTAAGCAGCTGGGGCTGACCCATCTGGCTTCTTCACCTAGCTGTCTCCTTCTTCTGGATGTTTCCACTCAGGCACCGTGGCCACGTTGGACACTGTCAAGCTGTCCCTTACCTGGCCTCCTAACCTCTCTGAGCCTCGGTTTCCTCACCTGTAAAATGGGGGTGATGATGGCATTGACCTTGAGCGTTGCTGTCAGAGTCATGAGATGCTGTCCACGGGGCTGTTCCCTCCATGCCTCACTCTGGCCTCCCCAGGGAGCCAGGACTCATGTGGAATAAGGAAACCGTGGCCTTTCCTGCCTGGGCACATCTGATGCAGGCTGGACAGCGGCCTTTTTGAAGATGGCCCATGTGCTGGGTGGAGGTGGGGCTGGCCCTCTGGGCCATTCTGGGCTGTAGAAGCCCCATCTTCCAGAGGAATGGGACCTATGGCTAATTTCCAGTGACGCCTGGGCTATTTGTGACAGTTCTCTATCAGCCTAACAGCTGGGGTGTTACTCAGTAATGGGCTGGTATATTGATGTTGCTGACTCTGAAACAGGCGTCAGCTACAGTTGTTGGGGTGTGGCATGCCCCATGTCCCAGTGAGCTGTTTTCCTAGCAACTGATCTCCAAAGCAGGTGCACAGATTCGGTTTTGTGTGCAAAAAAAAAAGGTGAGGGTGACTATGGTTACTGAGCAAATATTTCCAGGTGACAGAGGGGCAGGCGGGTTTGCAGAATGAAATTGGGAAGTGGTAAAGGAGTGTTCGGAGCAGTGAGAGCCCAGGGGGTTGGAGAATCTGACTCCATCTTTTTGGTCACCTGAGCAGTTAACCCGGGTAGCTTCCAGGGCTCACTTTACATACCTGAGGAGCTTGAATGCCCTGCCCCCACCCCTCACAGGTTCCAGCTGACCTCCCTGAAGATTTCTAGGCTTGTTTAAGTGCCACCCTGGAGAGAGCTTTCCCTACCTCCTTGCTGGGGCTCCCGACCTCCATGACTGTTCCCTTCCTTAACCTGTGTGATGGTGAATTTCATGTGCCAGCGTGGTGAGCTCTGTATCTAACTGTACAAACACTCATCTGGACATAGCAGTTAAGGAATTTAGATGTGATTCAAATCTACAATCAGTAGACTTTAAGTAAAGGAGTTTACCCTTGATAATGTGGGTGGGGCTCATCCAATCAGTTGAAGGCCTTAAGAGCAAAGACTCAGGTTTCTGGAGGGAGAAGCATTTGGCCTCAAATCTGTCCTGCTGGAGTCTCCAGTCTATCACCTGACCTATGGATTTTGGACTTTCCAGCCCTCACAATTGCTGGAGCCAATTCCATAAAAATAAAAATATCTCTTCCTCTCTCTCTCTATATATGTATGATTGATTATGTTCCTCTGGAGAAGGTTGACCAAAGCACCCCGCAGTCATTGCTTGATGCCCATCTTCCGAGTAGATGACCCTGGAAGCCTGCCTGTGCTGGGCCGTGAAGGTAGGGGCCAGCTTTATCTTGTCCCTTGTACCCAGGCTTGGCTCTGTGCCTGGCACATTGAAGATGCTCTGGAAGTATCGTGGAATTTTTGCCTGATTAGGGTCCATGCCCTGGAGCAGTCGAGCCAATGAAACATACTCCAAGTCAGAAAGAGTGAGAAAGTTTTATTTTAGGAGGTGCCCACCACTGGGGATCTGCAGCAACGCAGACTGTCTCTATGGAGTCCCAAAAGGCATTTTTACATTAGAGCTTGTATATGATTTTTACAAAAGTCAGAACTGTCTTTTTGCATGTTGCTGACAGATGGCCGGATGAGTTATTCATTACAAGGCAATTACAAGAGACTCTATCATACTAAAGAGATACATGCCAGACATTTCCTTATCAGGCTAAAGATACACGTGTCAGACATCTAGGCTCTAATCTTCCTGTGAGGGGTCATAAGCCACAGGTGGCCTAACAGAGCAAAACACAGTCATTAACAAAGGTATGTGGAAAAGAGAAGGCAGAGAAAAAAGAAAAAAGAACTTACAGGTTCATCATGGTGTTAGTTATGTCAAGCTCTCAGTTTCCCATTTTGAAAAGGGGAAACCATGCTGGACAGTATTAGGGACAGAATGCACACCAGCGTAGATGTTTGCGTACATTATGAAATCACGTAGAAAAGTAGCAACAGGTTCCTGAAATATGTGCAATCATTATTTGTCTCTATAATATCTGTTTCTCACCATCTCGAAATGTGCTTTTCCACAAGCCCTCTCCAAGAGCTTCTGTGGGTTAGAGCATTGATTCATGGCAGTGTTTTGCACTGGATGGGTGGTGATGGGAGCCTTTCACCCCAGTACGTGAAATACAATTTTTCAGTTCACTGCACAACTGGAAAACCTTCTCTGAAGCTGCTCTGTTTGATGGAACCGTGGTGTGTGAACTCAGTGGCTTCAGTCAACAATGATGATGCTGACGGTGCAGGAAGGTAGGAGTACCCGAGCAGGGGAAGGAGCAGGCTCAGCGTCCGTCATTCAGACACAAGAAACCTCTGTGCTCCCACCAAAGTGGAATCAAGCAAGACAGTCGGAGGTGCTGCCGTAGCCAGAGGGGCTGACTACCGCTATGAAGCCAATATTTCCCACATTCTGGCTCTGAGTGGAAAAGCATCAAGCTCTGCAAACACCCGGACACCACAGTGGGCAGCTGCGTGGCCTCAGGGTTTCCTGGGTACTCACCCTAGGGGTGTTGCTGTTTCCAAGGCTGCGTGTGGGGTCAGGCAGTGGTTTGGGGTTGGGAGGGTCAAGATGGGTGTGTTTAAGGCCAACGGGATGTGTCTAGTTCCCTGGGGGCATTTTTGGCTTGCCCTGCAGGGACATGTTCTGTAATGACAAAGGCCTTCACACAGAGCAGTCTCCAAACTCTGATGGCAATCCCTGACCAACCTGGTTATGAAGTCCCCACAGGATCCTTTGCTGGTGTATCTCTGGCCCCTGTTTCCACAGTGTGATTTGAGTTAAATTGCCTTCTCTGCTGGGGAGAGGAGCAGTGATGACAGCAGCAGAGGGTGAGAGTCAGGGAGAGACCTGGAGATGCTCCACTGCTGGCTCTGAAGGTGGAGGAAGGGGACACAAGCCCAAGAATGTGGGCAGTCTCTAGAAGCTGGAGAAGACAAGGATGCAGCTTCTCCCCCGGAGCCCTCCAAAGACAACATGGCCCTGCTGACACCTTGATTTAGGCCCAAAGAGCCTCATTTCAGATTTCTGTCCTCCAGAATCGTAAAAGAATGCATTTGTGTTATTCGAAGCCACTAAGTTTGTGGCAATTTGTTATAGCTGCTGTTGTTGTTAGGTGCTGTTGGGTCGGTTCCTACTCATAGTGACCCTATGTACAACAGGACGAAACTCTGTTTGGTCCTGCTCGATCCTCATAATCATTGCTATGCTTGAGCCCATTGCTGCAGCCACTATGTTAACCAATCTCATTGAGGGTCCTCTTCATTTTTGCTCACCCTCTACTTCACCACGCAGGTGTCTTTCGGTTTGTTGTACGGTGGTGGCTTGTGTGTTGCTCTGATACTGGAAGCTTAGCCACTGGTATTTCAAATACCAGCAGGGTCACCCTGGGTGGACAGGTTTCAGTGGAGCTTCCAGACTTAGACAGATTAGGAAGAAGGACCTGGCAGTCTACTTCTGAAAAAATTGGCCAGTGAAAGCCTTATGAATAGAAGTGGTAGGGAACTAATACAGGTTGAAAAGCTTGAAGCCAAGAGTTATGGGTTGAATTGTGTCCCCAAAAGAGAGATGTTGAAGTCCTAACCCCCCACAACCTGTGAATATGACCTTATTTGGAAATAGGGTCTTTCAAATATAATTAGTCAAGATGAGGTCATTGGAGTGGGCCCTGATCCAATATGGATTATGAAACAAGACACAGACACAGACAGACAGGGAGACGGCCACGTGAAAGTGGAGACAGAGATAGCAGTGATGCAGCTGCAAGTCAAGGAACACCCAGGATTGCTAGCAACACCAGAAGCTAGGAGAGAGAGACCACGAGCCAAGGAAAGCAGGCAGCCTCTAGAAGCTGGAAAATGAGAGAACCGACTCTCCCCTAGAGCCTCCAGAAGGAACCCAGCTTCGATTTTGGCCCAGAGAGGTCCATTTCTGATTCGTGACTCCAGCATAGTAAGTGTGTGTTGTTTTAGGCCACCAAGTCTGTGGTCATCTGTTGCAGCCACAACCGGAGCCTGCTCCAAGAACAGAGCTGAGGACTGTGGAGTGGTGTGAACAGAGCAAGGGAGGCCAGAGGGCCCTGACGAGAAGCGGCAGGGCTGGGGAGGGCCTCAGACTTTATTCGAGAGGATGGGCACCCACCAGATGTCTCTGAGCGTGGAGGGGGCCTGGTGTAAAGTATAAAGGACCCATTTGGGGAAATAGTCTGTAATGGCGCAAGGGCAGAAGCAGGGAGGCCAACTGGGAGGCCACTGCTGTGTCCGGGGCAGCGAGGCCATGGGGGGTGGTGGGACGACGTGGGGTTGTGACATGCTGTAAAGGCTGAGCTGGAGGACTTTCTGATCAATTGTGGGGAATAAAGGAGAGGGGGGGCAATGAGGACTCCCAAGGATTTGCTCTGAGCATCTGGGTGGATCCGGGTGCTAAAGACTTGGGAAAGACCGGGTGGAGCTTGGGTTTTGGGTGGGAGGAAAAATTCAGAGCTCTGTTTTGCCCATGTTCTTTTGGGGAACCTGCTGGATCTTCAGTTGAGGGTGTGGAGGAGGAGGCTGGATACACGAGAGGGCTGGAGGAGGTCCCGGCTGGGGGTATCAATTGCAGGGAACATGAGCAAAGAGATGGCACTCAGGTCGTGGGGCTGGGGAGGTCTCCACAGGGGGGTGGGTGGAGATAGGGAAGAGAAGACGGTGAAGACAGAGCCTGGGGAGGGGGCTCCATTGATAAAGAGGTCAGGGAAAGAGAAGGCCAGCCACTGGCAGAAGAGTAGTGGATGAGATAAGAGAAAAATCAGGGGAGTTGGGACACTGCCTTCTGGTCTCCCAATAGAGCTGTGACACAAAATCCCCCTCCCCACAGAGCAGGGACAGGCTTCTCTGGCCAGGGCTGTGACAGGGAGCTGCACCCTCCCCTGGTGGGGGGACTCTGGGCCAGCTAACCCTGCCATTCTTGGCTTTCCCAAACATTATGAGAGCTCGTGTGCGGGCAGTGAGGGCACTACTGAGTCTTGACTGAAAGAGAAGAGCAAGTTCTGGCTTCTCCACCCCAGGCCTAGCAGGAGGCTGCAGGTTGGTGGGCAAGTTGGCCTGGCTCTGGCCAAGTGTAGACGAAGATTTATGCCCTTCAACCAGTCCACGGCCATGGCTGAGGACCCACTGCCTAAGGCAGAAGCAGACACGCCCTCTGGCCTCCCACCCCGGGGTGCCCCTGCAGCTCCTGCTCCTGGCTCCGCCCTTCTCTCTCAGGATTATAGGCATTTCTCTTCCTGGATGCTTCCTTTATTAGACTACAGGGGTCTGGAGGGCAGACACTTGGCCCCGACAGAGCCTGGAGCTTGCTAAAAGAGTGTATGAAAGAACTAGGGGATAAAGGTGCTGTTCGCTTGGCCCTCGTGGAGCACTGACAGCCATTTCACATGGATGGTCTCGTTTAATCCTCTGTGCATCTGGAGGACAACAACACTGCCACCATCCCCATTTTGCAGGTGAGGAGAAAGGAAGAGTGTCTCAGTCACCTACTGCTGCTATAACAGAAATACCACAAGTGAATGGCTTTAACAAAGAGAAATTTATTTTCTCACAGTCTAGGAGGCTAGAAGTCCAAATTTAGGGCCTCAGCTCCAGGGGAAGACTCTCTCTCTGCCGGCTGTGGTGGAAGGTCCTTGTCATCAATCTTCTCCTGGTCTAAGAGCTTCTCAGCACAGGGATCCTGGGTCCAAAAGACTTGCTCCACTCCCAGCTCTTCTTTCTTGGTGGTATAATATCCCTCTCCTCTCTGCTCGATTCTCTCTTTTATCTCAAAAGATATTGACTCAAGATACAACCTAATCTTGTAGATTGAATCCTGCCTCATTAACATAACTCTCTCTAATCCAGGCTCATTAACATCATAGAGGTAGGATTTACAACACATAGGATGATCACATCAGATCACAAAATATGTGGATAACCACACATGCTGGGAATCATAGCCTAGTCAAGGGGACACTCATTTTGGGGGGACACAATTCAATCCATAACAAAGTGACTTGCCAAGGTCCAACAGCTAGTAAGTAGTGGAGAGGGATTCAGACCCAAGGCTGGACTGCCCAAAGCCCAGATGCTGATTGGTGGAGCCAGGCCGCCCCCAGTGAAGGGACAAGCTGCAAACGCATGGTTGTAAGGAATGGCGGAGCAGACATGTGGCCACCAGACACATAAAGGAACTTGGAATCTTTGGGCTAACGTTTGCTCTAACCAAGGCACCCACGAGCATTTCCCCAGAACAGGCTGTGGAGGCTAGTTTCCTGGCCCATGCTGATGCTCACAAAGTATGGGATCCTCCAGAAGAACAGACTCCATGTATGTTCATACATACTTCTCAAGACTAGCATGTTCCATCCATCAGATGTGGACTATCCATTTGTTGATTGCCTAGAACAGTCTCCCAGCCCTGGCTGGTTTCCCCATCATGATCCTTCTCCCAGGAAGCCTGGGTTCAGAGATGATCCAATATAAACTTCAGTTGGATAGATACCCTGTTGTCCCAGCTCCCACCACTTGCTGTCCCAGCATCTGCCCCAGCAGGTCACTGCTTGCCTGTCTTCCCTGGGATCTTTGGGATCAAGACCCACGGTCCTCCCATCTTAGAGTCCACAGTGTCCGTACTCTGATTTGCACAGAGTAGACATTCATTCATTCAGCAAATGATAAGAGGGTCCACTCTGTGTCATGCACTGTTTGGGCATCTATGAAATCATCAGTTGAATGAATGAATGAATGAATGAATGCTTGAGTGACGAAACCTGGCTCTATTTTCCTCTTACCCCCACTTACCTGGGTGACCTTAGACAACGCTGGGCCTCAGTTTCCCTTCTGTGAAATGAGAAGTTTGGACAGATGAGTTCTGTGTTCTTTCCAGCAGTGCCTTTCTGGGATTGCCCCAAACACAGAAGCAATCCTGAGCTTTGCAAAGATCAAGGCGTTGTAGAGTCTTACCATATTATGTTTTGGGCAGGTCCCTCGACCTCTCTGTGTCTCAGTTTCCTCATCTGTACAATTAAGATCTGGGGGTGCCCACCTCCTTGGGGGCTGAGGAGATTGAAAGAGGCAGTGCCCACCAGTGTCTGGGAGAGTGGCCAGCGGAGACAGCATCCCCGTCATCCCCATCAGAGGTCCTTATGGCTCTTGCCAGGAGAACCCTGGGGGTCAGACACCCCCCGCCAGATGGCTCCTGTTATCATCAGTTGAGCCTCCAGACATCCTTCTGGGCACCCCATAGCCCTTCCCAGCCCCACGCTTCCTGAGAGCTCTCAGCTACCCAGCATCTCTTTAAATATTTAAGCTGGGTGATGCAATGGCCCAGCTCTGATGGCCTGGCCTGGTACTCAGACCATGGCAGCAAGCTTTCAGAGCTTAATTTTAATATTTGTTTAGAAGAAAATTGACCCAGAGAGAAAGCCGAAGCTTTTAAGGCATTAAAAAGCCTAGAGGAGCTTGGACAGACCCAGTGTGAATTTCACTTAAGGAGAAAAAATGCTTGCTCTCTGAGCCTCCTGACCCAGGCATGGTCTCCTGGCACTGGTCTGGAGTTACTGAGGGGGTGGGCACTGCTCTTTTGCAGGCAAGTGCATTATGGGCCTGAGACTTCAGGGCCGCGGTAAATCAAGCTGCCTTGGGCCAAATGAAGCCCTAAATTGGAGGAAGAGAGAGACAGCTGGAGCCTGCACTCTGGCTGTGAAGCTATGCAGGCCACTCACTGTCCAGGGCCCTTCCTATGTTTCTCGCCAAGGCCTGGGCTAGAGAGGTGAGGCGGGGTGTTCCAGAAAATCTAGGCCTAGGGCTGCCTTTTGGAGCAGACTGTGGGGGGGTTCGAAGGAAGAGCTTTTCTCTCAGGACATGCCAGGACTTGCCTGCTGATTGGGGATTATTTAAGAAGGTTCTGAGTCAAGGCTGACCCTCTGCTTAGCAGATCGTTCTTTCGAGACATGGCAAACTCACGGCGCCAACACTTTTACTAAGGTTGGAGGAAAAATAGCTTAGAGAGCACAATGTCTCCGAAAGCACTTAAGAACCTCCAGTTTAACCGGGAATCATTGATGTGCTCATCTCCATCAAATTCTTCTCTGTTAATTCGGAAAGTTCTGGAACTGCACGCAATGCTTTGAACCCAAAGAGAAGAGATCTTTAAGGAACTTGTCGTTAGACCAGTTCGTAAAGCCAGATACATTGACTGTTCAGTGCAGTGTTTCTTGAAGCATCTAGCACTCCGAGTGTAGTTGCTGTGATGGTCCCACCGGTCCCTTCCCAGCTGGCGCGGGCGGAGACAACGCAGAGGAGCCTGCTGGCCAGGACGTGACAGCCCCTCAGCCTGGGGCAGCTGGGCACGAGCCCCCATTAGCCATGCCTCTGCTTTGCCCTGTTATTAATGAGGTGGCTGGTTTGGCCTGTAAGTGAATTGTACAGCTAACTAATGTGTCTGTAACTTGGAATTATTTATTGCCACTGATTGCTCTGCCTGGGTTTCCAATACATAATTCATATTTTGGAGATTTTTTTTTTTTCTGAGCTCAGAGGCAGGAGGAAAAAGCAAGCACAGAGTCAAGGCTGCCTGTGAATGCCCCGAGCTGGGGGCCGTGGGCTGTCTCCTGCTCAGACTGGACAAGGGGTTGGATGGCCCGGAGGGGAGAGCCTGTGGCCCTCAGTGTCCTACTGCTAGGTGTCCTGGAAGGAGGCTCTGCACTTCTTTATCCTCTGGAAATTTCTGAGCTGCTCTTCCAGGCTGGGTTCCTCCACGAGCAGAAAAGGAAGCCCAGCCAAGCAAATGGGTCTCGGCAGGGCTGACGAAACGGAAAAGTGCTAGAGCACGAGAGACTGCAGTTAGATTTTAGGGGCACTTCCTGCCTGTGAGCACTGCCAGGGCTGGCGAGGTCAGGACTGGTGATCTCTGATGGCAGAGACGTCCCAGCCCTGGCACAGCTCTGCCTGGAGGCTGGCTGTAGAGGAGGGGTGGACTTGGGAACCCTGAAAGAGCTTCTCATCCCATGATCACCCGATAGCCACCCTGGGCAACGCTGCCCCTAACAGCAAGTGTAATAAGAGAGGAGACTTTGAACAAAATCGCTCAAGAGATCAAGCGACAGCAGTCTGGGAGGTTTCCGACATGTGGGCAGCGTGCGACTTAACCTCGGCGGTGGAGGCTGGGGGCCCACCGGCCACCTCGGGCCTGGCTGTAAATCCGGCTCTGTCGTCTGCATTCATCCTGCAGAGCCTCTGCCTCAGAAGGACAGCAGCCACCACGATCGCTCAGCTCGGATGTGAGCGATAACATTAGGGATGAAAGGATGCAATGGAAGGCTGTGAAGGACCAGCGCGAGCGGGAGCGGGGTGCATGGAATACTAATGCACCCCAGGCTGGGAGCCACACGCACTGAGCAGTGGGAGAGGCCGCATCAAATTCCACCAAGACTTCTCAGCTCATTTTTCTCCTGCCGGCTCCATGAGCCAGTGGGGGCGGTGCAGGAGGGAGTTGGAGCACCTCTTTACAGCAGAGTGTGCATGCGTGTGTGCATGCGTGTGTGCATGTGTGTGTGTGCATGCGTGTGTGTACAGGTGTGGAGTGTGTGCATGTACGGGTGTGTGTGTGAGCATGTGGACACTGTGGGCACAAGTGTGGGCGCATGTAGGTGCACACATGTATAGTGTGTGTGACGTATGTGCAGGTACCTGTGCAAGCATGAGGACAGTGTGTGTGCACACGTGTGAGTGTGTGTGAGGCCTGCATGGGTATGCAGGCTGGCTCATGCATGAGCGTGGGGAGGTGGTGTGTTGAAGTGTGTGCACGTGAGTGTGCAGGAACCCTGTGCACACATGTGTGCATATCAGGGGCACGTGCACATGCACTGCATACTTGCATGTGTGAGTGTGTAATGTATGTGCATCAGTGTGCAAGTGCATGGTGCACATGTGTGGGTGTCGTGTGAGCACACATGCACATGGTATGTGCACACATGTACGCAGTACGTGCGCACACGTGCACCTGGTGCCCACACGTGCATGGTGTCTGCGTGCCTGTTCACACCTGTGTGGTGTGCGTGTCTGGTGGGTGTGATGTGGTGAGAAAATGGGAGAAATCGATGCGTCTGAAGGACACTGCGTTCGTTCTTCTAAAGCCACTGTCCTCGGGGTCCATCCGTGGGACACCCAGAGCACCGTCTACCAACAAGCACCTAGATCGTCACCCGGAGGCCACTGCCTCCAAACACGGGTGGCCTTTGGCATCCATACAGAAGACAGCAGACAATGTGCCCAGAAAGGGGTCCCTCACAGGAGCCCACAGTGCTCAGCCCCCAGTGAGCTGGAGAGACCTGTTTGCCCTCGGTCCAAGGACGTGAGCTGCCTCTCGCGGTGACCAAGCCTCGGAGTCACTCCCAGGTGTCCCAAGGCCATCTCCTTCCTATAGTCCAGAGCAGGGCTTCTCAGCCTCGGCACTGTGGGCATTTACTGAGGGGCTGTCCTGTGCACTGTAGGGTGTTTTGCAGAATCCTTGGCCTCTCCCCACCAGGGGCCAGTAGCACCCTCCCCCCTAGTTCTGACAACCAAAATGTCTCCAGACATGGCAGCGTCCCCGGGAAGCAGATTCTCCTGGTTGAGGCCCACTGGTCTAGGAGTTTGCCAACCAGCCTCTGGCCACAGGCCTGGGGCCTGTTAGCTCAGGCAGGGAGCAGGAGCTGGGCCTATCTCGTGGGGTGAGAATACAGGGGCCGTTGAGGCTGTGGGGGACCCACTGGTGAGATCAAGGTCCTGTGTTTGGGGCTCACAGAACTGTGAGGGGCTGCAGTTTCCCACAATGCCCTTGCTGTCTGAGTATCGGCCGTGTCTCCCTTGCCCCCAGAGGTCTGTTTGGTCTGCACCCTCCTGGCCTGGGCACCTGCTCAGCAGCCCTGCCCTCTGCCCCAGCCTCAGGCCCCCCAGGACCTGTACTCTTACCCTGGGCTGCTCTCAAGGTTGTCCTTGCTCCACATGTCTGGTCTGCTTCTGCCAGGAGGCTGCCCCTCGGGGGCCGTGACAGTGGGGTACACTGACAACGTCAGCAGGATTTCTCAGGCCCTGGCACCCGCCTGCTGCCCATTATCATGAGACCTCGAGTCCCCTCAGCAGGGACCTCCTGGTTCTCTGGGGTCCCTGGTGTGTCTGTGAAGAAGGTCTCTTGACCTCCACTTCCTCTGTCCTCTGTCTGCTGTTCAGAATGCCTGGGGGCTATGTCACCACTGTGGCCCTGTGGGGGCCTCTCCCACTGGCCCCATCCTGTGCCCCACATCCTGGAGACAGAGCTGACCCCAGACATGCAGGCCTGCATCGAGACAAAGCTGACCTCTCGGGAAGGAGCATGGATTCTCCACAAAGACTCCTTTGTCCCCCTTGCAGATAGGTCCTGCAGGGCAGCCACTGATCCACCAGCCCTGGCAGGATCCGGTGGTGGGCACGGCCAAGGTTCATCCTGCACCATGTGTCCCTGTCTGCCTGCCATGGCCCCACGCCGGGCTAGCTCAGGGCTGACACAGAAACCAAACCAAACCCATTGCTGTCGTGTAGATTCCAACTCATAGCAGCTCTATAGGGCAGAGTAGAACTGCCCCCATACGGTTTCCAAGAAGCAGCTGGTGGATTCAAACTGCTGGCTTTTTGGTTAGCTGCCGAGCTCTTAACCATTGCACCATGGAAAATCCCACAGAGAGCAGAGAGTGAGTAGTTCAGAACAAAGACTGAACGGTGCAGCCGTGAGCTCCGTTCCCAGGATGCCTGGATGTGTGGGAGGATCCATAAGGGCCTTGCTGCCCTCTGCCGAGGCTGGAGGCTGCTCCTAGTGTGTGTTCCCAGGGCTGTGTGGTCAGGACGGCCAGGGCTCCAGTCAGCTGGGGATGGGGATGGCCTGGTTCCCCTTGGTGAACCTGTGGAGCTCAGCGGCCCGACCTTGCGGCCAGCCTCATCAGGCACTGGGCTCTGAGCAGGCCTTGTGCAGGAGCGCTCCTAGCAGCCCTCATGCCCCCTCGGAATTGGCGGGCCATTGCCCCACGGCAGGTCCATTTTCCCCATTAGGACCTGGGCTGTGGTTACCTGCGTCTCCTCACACGGCTGTTATCACCCAGGCTGGGGCGGCGCTGTGCCAACTGTGTCTAATTAACCGTCACTGTGGCGTCCTGAGGGAACCGGGCTGAGCCAGGAGGGGATGCGTGGGTGCCACAGGGTGGGGAGGAAGGAACTGGTGGGTCTCGCGATGGAGTCGGAGCCTGGCTGCAGGAGGGCATGGATAATTGTCTGCGGCTTCCCAGCCATCGCCTCTAATGGGGACTTCGTTTATTTTATTTTATTTTTTTAATTGTACTTCAGGTGAAGTTTTAGAGAACACATAGTTTCTCGTTAAACAGCACACGTGCTGTTTGACGACAGTGGTTAACATCTAACAGGGGGACTTTGGAACGCGGGGCTCGGACCCCAAGCTCTGCTGCTTTCTCTCTGCAGCTCTGGACCAGCAGCCACCTCTCTAGCCTCCAGTTCTCTGCTATGAGACACTGTCTCCCAGACTTGGGGAGACCATGGAAGACAGTGGGAGGTGAGTGTGGCGTGAGTTGAGGTGCCAGGAGGGCGATGTCAGTCCCCAATGGCAAACCCAGCGGGGCAGTGGGAAAGGTGCCGCCTGAGCCGGGGTCCAGGTGCCAGGCCCCCTCTGATGAGGGGCCAAGAGCACGTGGGTAACCCGCAGGACCTCTGCTGCTTTGTCGGCAAAGTGGCTCTCCAGGGTCCTTCCGGCTCCTGGGTGCAGGGCCAGGCCTAGGGGTGGCGGGGAGAGGCACTAAGGGGCTCTGAGGGAGAGACGGGTGTGGACGGTTCCTGCTCCTGGGAGGCCGGACCACCGCTCCGGGTGGACAGGCCCTGAACTGGCTCTGCCCGCAGTGGGCTTCCCCTCCTCGTCCTCACTGCGAAACGGTACTGCGGCCCTTCCGTAACTTCCTCCTTCCCAGACAGGGCCTTGTGTGGCTCCTGTGATTCGGAGGGGTGTGTTTGTGTATGTGTGTATATATGTCTGCATGTGTGTGTATATGTGTATGTGAGTGTGTATGTATGTGTGTGTGTGAGACGTGTGTGTAAGTGAATGTGTTGAGTATGTATGTACGTGCATGTGTGTTGCATATATATGTGAGTGTGTATATGTGTGAGTGTGAATGTGTGTGTATGTCTGTGTGTAAATGTGTATGAGTGTGTGAGACTTTGTGTTGTGTGTAAGTGAATGTGTATGCATGTGTGTATGTGTTGTCATATATGAGTGTGTGTATATGTGTGTGAGTATGTGTGTGTGTGCATGCATGTGTGCATATAAGTGTATGAGTGTGTGTGAGTGTGTATATGTGTATGTGGTGTGTGTGAGAGAATGTGTGTGTCACTGTGTGTCTATATTGTGAGTGTGAATGTGTATATATGTGTGTCTGTGTATATATACGTATGAGTGTGTGTGTCACTGTGTGTCTATATTGTGTGAGTGTGAATGTGTATATATGTGTACGTATGTGTGTCTGTGTGTATATTTGTGTGTGAGTGTGTATATGAGTGAGTGTGTGTGAGAGAGCGTGTGTATGAGTGTGTGAGTGTGTGTGTGTGGTATGGACTAAGAGGAATCCAAATTCTCGGGAAAGCCTCTGAAGCTCTGGCTGTAAGTTGGCGTTACCTTTGCCTGACCCCTCACCCGGCCTCCTGGGCCCAGGGCTGAGCCGGCTGGCAACGAGAAGCCGTGTGGGTCGGGCGAGTGTTCCAGAACCTGGCACCCTGTCCTGTTGGTGAGACACTGGGTGAGGTGAGCTGGGTGCCCACGGGAAGCACTGTCAGCCTGGCATTAGTCACTAGTCTTGTCTGCAGGGGCCTCACGTCGTATCCGGCCTTCAGATGAGTGGGAACCGGGTTACTGAATAACTCAGTGTGTTTGGGAGGGTCTCACTCAGGGCGCCTCTCCCCAGCCCTGCACCCGAGGGCTGTGGACAGGCGGTTAATCACGGCAACAGGGACAGGTGACAGTTTCCCGGCATGGAGGGCGGAGGCCAGGCCTGTGGGAGGGCTCTGTGCTTACTCTCTATCCCCCCGTGACCGTGTGTATGGCCGTTACCGCCGACCGTAGAAGACCGTTCTCCCGTCCTGGAGACCCATCCGGTGGTGGCATAGCCGTCTGCCCCTTGCTCCCTCCGTCCCTCCCACGTGTGCAGAGCAGCCAGGCCTAAGGACCCCGCAGAGAACAGCTCTGCCCTCAGGGAGGTGGTCAGTGGGAGGGCGGTTAGCACATGAGGAGGTTATGAGGGGCAAGGGTGTCTGGCCCAAACACACAGCTGCTGGTGGGGGGCGTGTGAGTGTCCCGGGGGCACCCATAAGGACCACACACCGGCAGGCTCAAATCAAGAGATACTTACCCGCTCACAGCTCTGGAGTCCAGAAACCCAACATCCAGGTGTCCGCGGGGCCGCGCTCCCCAGAAGGCTCGGTTCCTGGCCTCTTCCAGCTCTGCGGGCTGCAGCCGTGGCTTATGGCCATGTCACTCCCATCTTCGAGGCCGGCTTCTTCAGGCCTCTGTCTGTTGCGTCCTCACATGGTGTTTTCTGTGTGTGCCACATCTCTGCCGCCCCCTTTATAAGGACACCTGAGATTGCATTACGGCCCACCTGGGTGATCCAGGACAATCTTCTTATCTGTGTGGTACAGATGGTCAGCAGCTCAGCCGCTAACCACAAGGGTGGAGGTTCACGTTCACCCAGAGGTGACTAGAAAGAAAGGCCTGGTGATCTGCTTTTGAAAAATCAGCCACTGAAACCCTGTGGAGCACAGTTTTTCTCTGACACATGTGGGGTCACCATGAGCTGGAGCCAACTCAGCAGAACCTGGTCCAGTTGTGTCCCTTAATGTTCTCATTTCACAGAGGTCCTTTGTATCTCCTTTCATATGAGGTGACCTTCACAGGTTCTAGGCATTAGGATGTGGATATCTTTTGGGGAACATTTTTCAGTCGACCACAGGAGCCAGCTTTCAAATAGGGGTGCCCCAGCCTGGGCCCCTGGAACAGGCCTTGATTTCTGTGTGCCGGTCCCCAACACCTGCCAGGCCCAGCTGCCACTGGGCTTTGGTGGGATTCTGCCCTACCTCCCCAGGCAGGGGTCCCACCTCCTCCGGCCTCTGACTGCTCCGCCCTCCTCAGTGGGTCACGCCAGCAGGCGGCCATGTCCACCGCTCCTGTGTGACCTAGTGACCACGTCCACCCCTCCCCTGTGTGACCTAGTGACCACGTCCACCCCTCCCCTGTGTGACCTAGTGACCACGTCCACCCTTCTCCTGTGTGACCTAGTGGCTCTGTGTGGGCTTCGGTATATGTGACTGGCCATGGGGCTCCCTGCTTCCCTCCAGAGCACAGCATTCCTGCCAGCTGGGTCACCCTGGACTGCAGTGGCCACCCTGGATACTCCTGGGGCTTGGCAGGTCTGGCTGTCCCTCGGGTGGACTTCCTGGAAGTCGGCCTCTCTTGTGGGTAGCATGGTCCGGGCCATCTGGAAGAGATCCTTTGCCAAGTCACATGAGTGACTTTCTCATGTCAGGGAGCCTGGGGCGTGCTAGAGCGCAGCCATCTGTGAGAGCGCCCCCAGGCGACAGGCAGGGCTCCATGGCTGCCCTCTGCACCTGGCTACTTCTCACGCCAGGTGAGCAGGAGCGGCCTGGACAGAGCAGGTGAGGTGTCCCTGCTGCTGGGGTTTATCCCCCAAGGAAGATGCTGGGCAGTGCGGCTCAGGAAAATCCAATCCCTGAGAGGAGTCATTTAATTCCGACAAATTAGCTTCCTAATGATTTACGGCTTCATTAATGACTTTGATTGAACTAACAATTTTCTTCACACTTTTCAGGAAGAGGGCTGGCTCCCGGCTGACACCAGAGGAGACCATTTATTGCCATTTGAACACTTCATCTGGAGCTGCGTGCTTGTTCTACACAAGACCCTTGTCTGAGAGAGACAGGCAGAGACAGACATGCAGACAGACACACAGACACTAGTAGCCCCCCACCCCCGGCCCTCTGAGGGTATCGGGGAGTTTGTCCCTCCTCCTGTTCTTGAGAGCTGCGTCACTTGGCTCTGAGCAGGGTGAGCACTCTGAGCTCCTTCATGGCCCACGCTGGCGGGCTGGAGGGTGATGGGATGGCCCCTCTGGAGCCCTCAGTGAGCATGCGCTCCATGTGAAGTGCTGTCACCCTTGGCTTCATTCAGCCTCTGCATGCCTGCCGGCCTCTCTCCTGGGTCCCAGGTGAGGAAAGGTAGAGAGGCCAGGTGCAGGGCAGGTCTCAAGGTGGGTAAGCATGTCACCCCACCCCCGCACATGCCTGTGGGTGATCGGGACCAGGAAGCCCTCAGTGCATCTTTGTCTGTGGGCCCAGGGGCAGGAAGAAGGGGGGCCTCGGAGGGTGCTGCGTCTTGTGTGTCTGTTGCTTCCAGGAGGATGGGTTTGGCTGAGCAGCTGATGGCCCATCTTTGATCACGGGAGCTGTGGGACTGAGGGGCTCCCTGACCAGACTTCACTAAGACCTCACTGCCCTGCCAGACACAGGCTGACCAAACAGAGCTTCCCCTCACCATGGCCAGGCCTCAGGATCACACAGACCTGGACTGACCAAACAGAGCTTCACCTCACCATGGCCAGGCCTCAGGATCACACAGACCTGGACTGACCGAACAGTGCTTCCCCTCACCATGGCCAGGCCTCAGGATCACACAGACCTGGACTGACCAAACAGAGCTTCCCCTCACCATGGCCAGGCCTCAGGATCACACAGACCTGGACTGACCAGAGCTTCTGCTCGCCACGGCCAGGCCTCAGGATCACACAGACCTGGGCTGACCAAACAGTGCTTCCCCTCGCCACGGCCAGGCCTCAGGATCACACAGACCTGGGCTGACCAAACAGAGCTTCCCCTTGCCACGGCCAGGCCTCAGGATCGCAGGCCCAGGTCTGCTTCTCTCTCACTGTTGGTTCAAATAGAAAGTGCCAGAAAGCTGGCGTTCCCAGGGCCCTAATCTTGCTTGAAATGGCGGCTCCTGCTTTCTGGACCCATGCCTGGCAGGACAGGTCTGTGTGACCCTGAGGCCTGGCTGTGACAATAGGAAGCTCCGTTTGGTCAGCCCACATCTATGTGATCCTGAGGGCATGGGTCCAGCAAGCAGGAGCCGCCATTTCGAGCAAGCATAGGGCCCTGGGAACGCCAGCCTTCTGGCACTTTCTATTTGAACCGACAGTGAGAGAGAAGCAGACTTGGGCCTCATTAGGCTAGTGCTGACCCCTTGGATGGCTTCATTTCAGGAGGGAGTGTGTGTGTGTGTACGTGTATGTGTGTGAGAAGATGTGCACACATGGCATCAGTGTATAGGTGGGTGGATGTACCGTGTGTTCATGAGTGTGCACACACATGCAAAAGTTCGTGTGTATGTGAGCAAGAACCTGTGCATGTGTGCGTGTGTATGCACGCATGTCACGAGCACATATGTGTGAGATGCCTGTGTTCATGCATGTGCACACGTGTGCATGTGAGCATACGCACATATACTTGCAAGAGTGTGCATAGGTCCATGTGCTAACATGTATGTGCCAGTTTGTGCATGTGTGCCACCCATGTCACAAGTTCATAGCTATGAATATGCACATGGGTTCATCTGTGTGCTGTGTGTGTGCATGGCCATGCGTGCACATCTTGTCTGTGTGTGTGTGTGTGTGTGTGTGTGTGTGTGTGTATGCACGCATGTGCCCTGGGTCTAGGAATACACACAGCGGTGAGTGGAACTTGGTGAGCAGTTCTCATGTTACTTGAAAAGTGGCGTCACTCTGACACAGTGCCAGGAACGCACTGCCGGGTGAACTCCTGCAGCACCGAGAACTTACACAGTGCTGAGCAAAGTGACCGGGATATTAAGTGTTTTGAGTCGACAGGGCCATTTTCTTGATGGGAGAATTGGCCCAATTCCTGTACAAAGAGGCCTGTGTGAGGCAAAAGTGTGGGGTGATCCTTCCCTTTTGCACGTCCTTCGAGCACTGACTACTTCTCCACTGAGCACGCTGACCCTGTGGGGACAAACCTGTAATCTGTGAGGGCCCCTCACTGGCCATGGCAGCGGCCGAGCTCTGGAAGGTACACTTCATCTGCTCTGTTTAAATGCCATCACCAAGAGGAGTGCCTGTCTTCCCAGAGCCCTGGCTGCTGGATGTGCGGTGTCAGGAAAAGGCCCAACATAAGACAGGTATGGCACTGTTATGAGGTGGCACTGCAGACATTCCGTTGGGGCCATCAGGACCCCGATAGCTCACTGCGCGCAGTAGGGTCTATCCCCTACCTTCCTCGGGTCCCAGGCCACCTGTCTGCCAGGCAGCAGTGCTGCAGATAGCGCCCCGCTCAGACTCAGCGGGGCTGTGAGGATCCACCAAGAGTTTATTAAGCACCGACTGCATGCCAGGCACTTGCTAAGAGCTTAGGCACACCCTGCCCTGCACCTCCCATGCTCCAGGGAGCTGAGCCCCTGCACTGCCAGGCTGCCAGGGAGATGTGGTGGGGAGACTCGAACCCAGGCCCTTCTGTCTTTCTTCTGGGCTACAATCACCTGGCTAGGAGTTGAGCATTCCGAGAGGCCAAACCCCAGCTTCCCAGCTGAAGACTCCCCTTCCAGGAGACAGGCTGCTTGTGTCTACCCCACCCTCCATCCTGGGAGCAGATCTGGGAGCCAGAAGCTGCAGGACAGGCTGCATCGGGGTCCACGCCACCCCTGAGTCCTGTCACATCCCCTTATACCAGGGTGTGTGGGCTTCCTTTATGTGCAAGGGGCAGGCCAGGAGGGCCCTCCCCTCAGAATGCCACACTGCCGTCTCGGCCCCAGCCCACCACTTCCACACCTGCTACTGGCCAGGCTGCAGACACCTACCCTGCCGTGATCCTCCTTGCATCTCCTATCCCAAAACAGGCCTGTGGCAGGGGGGCTAGTCTCCTCAAGGTGGCCAGGGGTTGATGGCAAGGCAGCTGGGATAGTTATGGCATCCATGAACAGTCTTCTTCCCTCACCCCATGGCCTGATCGACGCCTCAACTACATGCAGGGTCTCCCGGGTGTTTCTGAGCTGCTTTCCTCCCTGGAGCTGAGCCCTCCAGACCCCTGAGATCCTCTAGGACACTGTAGCTATGAACAGTCTCTTCCAGGGGGCACTGAGGCAGAGACACTGATGAGTCTGGGTGTCAGTAGGGACAGTGAGTGGTGGGCTTTCTTGAGGCTTGGGAAGGGACAACAAGGAGACCAGCTGATGGCAGCCCTGGGACAGTGGTGCAGGTCCCAGCTGTGGACCCTTTTGTAAGGCCTGGGTCCCGAGAAGGATCAGCATCTTTACTGAGGGCTGTCCGTGGCTAATGGGGGTAGTGGCGCTTCACTGGAGGAACTCTCGCCCCCCCCCAGGCGGAGACCAGGTTCAATTCCCAGCCAACACACCTCGCACGCAGCCACCACCCGTCTGTCAGTGGAGGCTTGCGTGTTGCTGTGATACTGACAGGTTTCAGCAGAGCTTCCAGGCTAAGATGAACTAGGAAGAAAAGCCTGGTGATCTACTTCCAAAAACCATCCGATGAAAGCCCTATGGATCACAACGTCCCGATCCACAACCAATCATGGGGATGGCACAGGACAGGGGAGCATTTTGTTCCGTGGTGCGTGGGGTCACTAGGAGTTGGAATCAACGGCAACTGGTTTTAGACATACTATTCCAGCTACTTCACTGAAGCTTGGTGCTACCTGTGCAAGCTGGGCTCAGCTGCAGGCGATGCCACCTGGTCACCTGTCACCTGCAGGTGGAGAAGATAATGGCAGTTCTGGGACATGAGATCTGTGAAAGAAACAGAGACCCCTGGGCGATGCCCCCTCCTCTCTCCCACAGCCCCTGTTTATCTTCCAGACGCAGTTGAGCCCCTACCTCTCCTTCCAGAACAGCATGCCTGTTACAGTCCTTTGGAGTTCTCGGGGTAAACCTTGTCCTCAGATGTATTGAGGCCTGTCCCCTGCCTTAGCTGCTTCGACCAGCGTCTGTGGGAGCTTCGGTGCGGCTGCACTGCAAGCCTCTATTGTCCCATGTGGCCCTGCAGGACAGAAATCAAACACCGGCTTCTGAAAACAGAGCCCAGCGCTGGGGGAGCTGAGCCACGGGCATCTATAGTGCTAGTGAATGCTGTGTACCCCCCAAGTCCTGGGGGTTAATTCCCAGAAAGACAGATCAGAAACAGGCTAAAAGCCTGGTTTGATACATTTCCAGGACTTCAGCCCCAAATGGAGCAAACCAAAGGTTGAAAGGAGGCAGAACGATTGATCTGTTTGTGTTTATTTTCACAGCGATCTTGTGACTGGGGGCCGCGTTTGAAGAGTGTCAATCCCTCATTCTCTTCTGCTCACTCTCCCTCTTTCATCTCCATCTGCCTCCCTGGGGGCATTGGTTCTTGAGCACCAGGATGGGGGAACCGAGACAAAAAAGTACATCCACGTCCGCCCTTGGCCTGGCAAGTCTTCCTGTACACCAACGTCCACCCCGAACTCAAGGTTGTCCCAAGACCCGTGGAGACTTGAACCCTGTGAAGCCCAGCTGGTTATTCCCCAGGAGGTTTGCAGATCCCAAGAGTCAGGACACCACTCAGTTGAGCAGGGTCTGGATCAACGTGGTGGCACTTGGGCCAGATGCCGTGGACAATAGAGGAATGAATTGGCTCGCCCCCTGTAGTGCAGAAGTCCCCACTCCAGGAGGAACTCAGAATATGGAACATTGCTAGGCATACAGCACCGGGTGAGAAGCGCTTATAAAGGCTTGATCCATGTGGTCCAGTCCCAGGGATATTCCAGGGAAACCCAGCCCTGCAACCGGGAAATCCTTTCAGAATAACTCAAGCCCTTTGCTTGAACTTCTTGCACACCAGGCGGGAAGCCCATGGTGCCCATCAGCTCAAGCTAAAATCTCCCTTCTCTTTCCCATCCACCTCCCTTGCAGATAACAGCATCCCTCTTTCCACAGGACTCCTTGGAATCAAAACACTAGCAGTCAGCTTCTCCCAAATCCTTAGCCCTTGTGTTTCTTGTCCTTGTTAATATTCCTTCCCTTACAGCTAAGTCTGTTCAAAAAAGGGAAAAAACAAAACAAAACAAGCAGGCCTGCCAGCCACCAAAACCGCTCTGGAGGGGAGAGAGGAGCAAACACGAGGCAAAGCAAGGATGTGCCTCAGAAGACAGAGGAAGGAGAGAGGCAGAGGGACGCATTGTCATGGTGCTGGTCCCCTCATTGCTGCAAGACTGGGCTCTGCCAGCTTCATTAAAGAGGGGTGTGGTAAGGCTGGTGACCCCATGTGTGTCAGAGTAGAACTGTGCTCCACAGGGTTTTCAGTGGCTGATTTTTCAGAAGCAGATTGCCAGGGCTTTCTTCTGAGGTGCTTCTGGGTGGACTCGAACCTCCAACCTTTTGGTTAGCAGCCGAACGCATTAGCCGTTTGCATCACCCAGGGACTCCATGGGTTGCCATGAGTCAAAATGGACTCAGTGGCCACTGGTTTTGGTTTATTGTATGGCTGCTGTGACGGGCATTCAGGAGCTGAGACTGCTCAGTAGCTCCGTCTAACAGGAGCTGCCGGGTCACGCTCATCTTTGCCTATCCTGAGGGTTCATTTCCTTCCTCCTCATCTTCCTCCTCCCCTCTGCACCCTCCCCTCCTGTCTTAGGCTGGGTTCTCTAGAGAAGGAAAATCAGTAAAGTGTGTAAATATATATAGAGAGAGAGATTATATCAAGGAAACAGCTCATGCAGTTGCAGAGGCTAGAAAATCCCAAGTCCGTGGATCAGGGTAGAGGCCTCTCCCAAGTCACACAGCTGCAGAAGCTGGCAAGCCCAAGATCGGTAGGTCGGAGAGCAGGGCTCCCGCTCACAGGCTGTGCAGATCGACGAATCCCAGGTTCAGCAGATAAGCTGACAGCTCAAGTCCAAAGAACAGGAGATGAGATGACAGGAAGCAGCCTCAGGATCCAGAGAGAGCAAAAACCAGAACGTCTGCTTATATACAGATACGGGCCACACCCCCAAGGAGACTCCCTTTCATCTGATTGGCTACTGACAGTATATTCAATCATGGGAGTGATTACATTAAAACATGGAGAATCATGGCCCAGCCAAGCTGACACACAGTCTTAACCATCACATCTCCCCTCCCCTCCTCTTCCTCCCTCACTAGTTCTTCTCTTGCATGTGGCCCCAACACGGCCACTTCGGGCTTCTCTCAAGACATCACAGCCTCTCAGGCCCAGCGCCTGCCCTTCCCACCGCAGCCCCTGCCTCTCAGCCCCAACCCTCAGTGAGAGAGCTGAGTCCGTCAACCCAAGCTCCCGAGGACTCCTCTTGGGGTGTGTGGTCCCTCCTTGGCCACCCCATTAGTTTTTGGACAGAAGGGAAAGGTGAGCAGAGGAAAGATGAAGGGCAGGGCCACTCGAGAGGAGGCCTGCAGAACTCTCCTGGGTCCACGTGGAGCAGATCCTACGGCCACTCGCTCCCACTCTTTGCACCCATCATGAGTCTGCACTCACTGGAGGGCCCGTTCTGCTTCCCACCACCGCCCCGCCTCCTGCTCGCTGCTCCAGGCTGGCCCCGCCACCTGTTGCTGGGATCCACCAGCCTGCCGTGGTAGACTAGGGTCCCTCCCCTCCCGGTCTTCAGTTTCCTCTCCTGTAAGCTGAGGGGGTTGAGCTAAATGGATTCATCTGGCCTCATTGTCCTGATCCCGATTCTGACAGTTTGTTGAGTAGCAAGATCTTGGGAGGCCCAGCTCTGCAGGTGATGTACAGCCTGGGTGTCCGGTTCAAGCCCCAGGTGGCCTTGGCCCACAGTGGCTGGAGCAGCCCTCTTGGTGGGTGGCGATGCCTCCTGGTGCCCTGGGCCTCCTCCTGGACTAGTGGGCCAGGCCTTGACAGTCAGACATGCTCGTGGGGGTTCCCTCTCAGGACCCTCTTCCTGACAATAGCTGATGTCCCTGCCTTCCCTGGACACCCCTGTGGACCAGGCCTGAACCACCAGCCCCTCCCTAGGTAATATCCCCATCCCATGGAGAAGAGAGGCCAGGAGCCCAAGGGTACCCACCTCCAAGTAGCTGAGCTCGGATTTGAGTGGCGATCTGGCTGCCGCTGCCACTGCCGCTCATGCCTGGACACTCACCATCCAACTGCTCACTGACAATGCCGGAGGGAGGAAAGACTCCCAGTGGGCAGGTGGGGACTGTGGGGGATGACAGGCAGAGGCTGTGTGAGTCCAGGGTTTGGGCACTCAAGGGCCTGGGAGTCAGGGGTGAGGGGGAAATGGGAGTGGCACACTGAGACCCGTGGAGCACAAAGTCAGTGAGTAGTAAGTCTGGCTGTTAATGGGATGAATTGTGTCCCCCCAAAATGTGTGTCAGCTTGGCTGCGCCATGATTCCCAGTTTTGTGTAATAGTCTACCATTTTGTCATCTGATGTGATTTTCCTATGTGTTATAAATCCTAACGTCTATGATGTTAATGAGACAGAATTAGGGCAGTTATGCTAATGAGGCAGGACTCAATCTACAGGATTAAATTGTATCTTGAGTCACTCTCTTTGGAGATATAAAAGAGAGAAGCAGAGAGGAGAGGGATGTCCTGCCATCAAGAAAGAAATGCCAGAAGCAGAGCATGTCCTTTGGACCTGGAGTCCCTGTGCTGAGAAGTTCCTAGATGAGGGGAAGATTAATGACAAGGACCTTCCCCCAGAGCCAACACAGACAGAGAGCCTTTCCCTGGAGCTGGCGTCTTCACTCTGGACTTCTAGCCTCCTAAACTGTGAGAGAATAAATTTGTTTGTTAAAGCCATCCACTGGTGGTATTTCTGTTATAGCGGCACTAGATGACTTAAACATTGGATGATTAAATGAATGAGTGAGTGAGCAAATGGGCAAATGAGTGGGGGAATGAGTGAGTGAGTGGGTGAGTGAGTGAATGAGTGAGTGAGTGAGTGAGTGAGTGGGTGAGTGAGTGAATGAGTGAGTGAGTGAGTGAATGAGTGGGTGGGTGAATGAGTGAGAGAGTGAGTGAGTGGGTGAGTGAGTGAATGAGTGAGTGAGTGAGTGAATGAGTGGGTGGGTGAATGAGTGAGTGAGTGGGTGAGTGAGTGAATGAGTGAGTGAGTGAGTGAATGAGTGAGTGAGTGAGCGAGTGAGTGAGTGAATGAGTGAGTGAGCAAATGGGCAAATGAGTGGGGGAATGAGTGAGTGAGTGGGTGAGTGAGTGAATGAGTGAGTGAGTGAGTGAGTGAATGAGTGGGTGGGTGAGTGAGTGAATGAGTGGGTGGGTGAATGAGTGAGTGAGTGGGTGAGTGAGTGAGTGAGTGAGTGAATGAGTGGGTGGGTGAGTGAGTGAATGAATGAGTGAGTGAATGAGTGAGTGAGTGAACGAGTGAGTGAGTGAGTGAACGAGTGGGTGAGTGAGTGAACGAGTGAGTGAGTGAGCGAGTGAGTGAGTGAATGAGTGAGTGAGCAAATGGGCAAATGAGTGGGGGAATGAGTGAGTGAGTGGGTGAGTGAGTGAATGAGTGAGTGAGTGAATGAGTGGGTGGGTGAGTGAGTGAATGAGTGGGTGGGTGAATGAGTGAGTGAGTGGGTGAGTGAGTGAGTGAGTGAGTGAATGAGTGGGTGGGTGAGTGAGTGAATGAATGAGTGAGTGAATGAGTGAGTGAGTGAACGAGTGAGTGAGTGAGTGAACGAGTGGGTGAGTGAGTGAATGAGTGAGTGAGTGAATGAGTGGGTGGGTGAGTGAGTGAATGAATGAGTGAGTGAGTGAATGAGTGAGTGAGTGAACGAGTGGGTGGGTGAGTGAGTGAATGAATGAGTGAGTGAGTGAATGAGTGAGTGAGTGAACGAGTGAGTGAGTGAGTGAACGAGTGGGTGAGTGAGTGAATGAGTGAGTGAGTGAGTGAGTGAATGAGTGAGTGAGTGAATGAGTGAGTGGGTGAGTGAGTGAATGAGTGAGTGAGTGAGTGAATGAGTGAGTGAGTGAACGAGTGAGTGAACGAGTGAGTGAGTGAGTGAGTGAGTGAGCCCCACTGAGTCGGTGCCCAGGCAGTGACTCTGCAGTTATGGCTCAGGCTTCAAAGCCAAATGGACTAGAAATGCCGTCTTGCTGGACGCTCCAGAAAGCACACTGTTTCCTGTGAGGATTTATGGGTGCCTCCTGTGTGCCAGGCGATGTTTAACCCTCACAACGTCTCCTACGCTCTGGAATCCAAAGCACATCTCATTTTAGGAAGAAGGATACGGAGGCTGAGGCACCATCCATACGGTCAGGAACACAGAGCTGGCCGGGACCTGTCCCTTAGACTCCGAAGTCCGTGCACCTTCCAGCGCGCCATGGTGCTCCAGGACTCCAGGAGCGATGATCACTAGCTCCCCTTGAGGCCACGAAGTGCAGGGGGATCTAGCCGACACTGGAGAGGAGACCCGAGCAGAGGGATGATGGCCGTTCTGGAACGGATGGACGTCAGAGGCGTGGCTGCTACAGATGGCCCCTCTCATGTGCTTTTCTGTGTCTCGAGAATACACCATCTGTTCTCTAACTGACCGATATTTTCAAGTCATGCCAAGTCCCCGTGAGTATGAAGGAGGATCATCGGGAATGGGGTGCGGCAGCGGGGCGTGGTGTTGAGCAGTGGAGGGTGGCTTGTGGGGCGCCTGCAGATGGGCTCTGGGCCCATGGTGGGTGGCGGCGGCGGGGAGCCACTCTGAGATGGCTTTATATTTAGGTGGAGTAGGTGGCTGCCTACTCGTGCGATTTCTCAGGCTCCGGAGTGTCCTTCCAAGCCTCAAAATACCTCCTCCACCTGCCGCCTGGTGCCAGCATCTCTCTGATAAAGAACAGCCTTCTGTTCCCTTCCGAGTTAGGAAGAAAGCTCGCTTGTCTCTTTGAGTTACTGCTGCCATTGACCTAAGTGCTCTCACCCAGCAGCTGGTGTGTCGTGGAATTTTCCAGCTAGAGGGGCCACTCGAGGTGTCCAGGAAAGCATCGCCAATCCCCCCTTTGGCTACTCGGTCTGCCGGGGGACCCTTAGGAGAGAAAGGCAGTGGATTATTTTTTAAATTTTATTGTGGTAAAAATATGTATACCAAAATGCATGTCATCTCAGTCATTTTTATGTGTACAATTCAGTGACACCGCTTACATTCACCATGCTGTGTGGCCATCACCACTATTTGTTTCTGAATGTTTCCGTCACCCTAAGGAAGCCCAGCCCTGCTTAGCCAATGACTCCCCCTGACCTCCCACCAGCCCTGGTAACCACTGATCATACACTTTGGAATAGGGCTCAGCCACGAAGAGTGCTGAAGTCCTGACACGCTACAACATGGATGAACCTTAAAACATTATGCTGGGGGAAGTAAATCAGTCACAGAGGGACAAATACTATTTGATCTCACTAACACGAAATACCTAGTGTAACAGCGGCGTCAGAAGCTGTGTAAATTCACGAAAGGGGTGGCGGGTGAGTCAAGATCAGCCCAAAGCTGATTCCGATGAGATGGAGGTCAGACATACCTCCACGCTCCCAGATTGTCACCATTTCTGACACCAGCTGTCCTCCCCGTGGCACTCTGTACTTCTCTGCTGGCTTCGATAATTCCTTGCAGTGGCCACACAGAACTCTCACACCTTACTCACATTACGGGGTTTATTAGGGAGTCACAGGTCACAACTCAGGATCAGGATCAGCTAGGAAGTAACAGGAACAACTCATGAGACAGGATACAGTTGGTCAACCAGGACGGCTCCCAACCAAGACAGCTTTCAGCTTCTTCTCGGTCTCTACCTCCAGCCCCCCCCCCCTCCCTGTTCAGATACGTGTTACAGCTCTTTAGCCCCACCAACATTGGGCTTAGAGGCACCCCACTTTGCCAGCAAGCCTCCTGCCCAAAGGCGCTGAGCTCACTTGCTCCAAGGGCTGGGAAGCCCACTGCAGCTCTCTGGTGCTGGTCTCCTGGTTTACTGCCTGTATTGTCTAGCACTGTCTCACACCACCTCCAGTGTTAGAGCTCTTTCTGTCTTCTGGGTTTAGGAGGTTCTCAATGAAGGGACTTGGGGTCCAAAGGATGCGCTCTGCCCCATGTTCTTCTTGATGGTACTGAGGTCCCCCTCATCCTCTGTGGGATTGATTCTTTTAAGCCTAGCAAGATGGCAAAACTGACCAATCCCCTAGATAGGCCATAGCTACCCAGTTTGCATAGTAATCAACCAATCTCTGTAAGGGTTTATGCACCTTATTTGCATAGTAAACTGTCCAATCCCTTTGCAAGATTGTTGCAAATCACCTTGGCAGAACTACAAACTCAGATCCATAAAGGTCATACATAAAGAGAGACCAATTGCCCTGTACCTAGAACAGCCAAATGTATGGAGATCAGAGTTTTTTGTTTGTTTATTACTGTAGTTTAAATGAAGTTTACATTTCAAGTTAGTCTCCCGTACAAAAATTTACACATACATTGTTATGTGACTCTAATTGCTCTCCCCATACTGTGACAGTACACTCCTTCTTTCCACCCAATTTCCCATGTCCATTCAACCAGCTCCTAACCCTCTCTGCCTTCCCATCTCATCTCCGGACAGAAGCTGCCCATTTAGTCTCTTGTATCTACTTGAGCTAAGAGGCACACTCTTTGCGAGTATCACTTTATGTCCTACAGTCCAGTCCAATACCTGTCTGAAGAGTTAGCCTCGGAAATTGTTTTAGTTCTGGGCTGATAGACAATCCAGGGGCCATGCTTTGAAGAGTTCCTCCAGTCTCATTCACACCATTAAGTCTGGTCTTCTTACTAGAATTTGAGTTCTACACCCCACCTTTCTCCTCCTCCATCAGAGACTGTCTGTTGTGTTCCCTGTCAGGGCGGTCATTGGTGGTAATCGGGCACCATCTAGCTCTTCTGATCTCAGGCTGATGAAGTCTCTGGTCTATGTGGCCCTTTCTGTCTCTTGGGCTACTATTTTCCTTGTGTCTTTGGTGTACTTCATTCTCCTTTACTCCAGGTGGTTGGGACCAATTGATGCATCTTAGACGGCCACTTGCAAGCTTTTAAGACCCCAGACGCCACTCACCAAAGTAGGATGCAGAACATTTTCTTAATAAGCTTTGTTATGCCGATTGACCTTGATGTCACCTGAAAGCATGCTCCCCAGACCTCTACCCCTACTACTCTGTCCCTCAAAGTGTTTGATTATATTCAGGAAACTTCTTACCTGTGGTTTAGTCCAGTTGTGCTGGCTTTCTCTGTAGTGTGTGCTCTCCTTCCCTTCACCTAAGATAATACTTGTCTACTATCTAGTTAGTGAATAACCCTCATCCCCCCTCCCCACCCTCATAACCATCAAAGAATGTTGTCTTCTGTGTTTAAACCTTTTCTTGAGTTCTTATAATATTTGTCTTATACAATATTTGACCTTCTGTGACCAACTGAATTCACTCAGCATAATGCCCTCCAGAGTCCTCCGTGTTATGTTTCACGGCTTCATTGTTGTTCTTTATTGTTGTGTAATATTCCATTGTGTGGATATACCATAATTTGTTTATCCATTTGTCCATTGATGGGCACCTAGGTTGTTTCCATCTTTTTGCTGTTGTGAACAGTGCTTCAATGAGCATGGGTGTGCATATATCTACTTGTGTGACGGCTCTTATTTCTCTAGGATATATTCCAAGGAGTGGGATAGCTGGGTAGTATGATACTTCTATTTCTAGCTTTTTAAGGAAGTGCCAAATCGATTTCCAAAGTGGTTGTACCATTTTACATTTCCACCAACTGTGTGTAAGTGTTCTAGTTTCTCCACAACCTCTCCAGCATTGATTATTTTGTGTTTTTTGGATTAATGCTAGCCTTGTTGGGGTGAGATGATATCTCATTGTAGTTTTGATCTGCATTTCTCTAATGGCTAATGATTGTGAGCATTTCTTCATGTGTCTGTTAGCCACCTGAATATCTTCTTTGGCAAAGTGCCTGTTCATATCCTTTGCCCATTTTTTAATTGGGTTATTTGTCTTTTTGTTGTTGAGGTTTTGCAGTATCTTGTAGATTTTAGAGATTAGACGCTGATTGGATTTGTCGTAGCCAAATTTTTTTTCCCATTCTGTAGATTGTCTTTTGACTCTTTTGGTGAAGTCTTTTGATGAGCATAAGTGTTTGATTTTTAGGAGCTCCCAGTTATCTAGTATCTCTTCTGGTGCTTGTGCATTGTTACTTATGGTTTGTATTGTGTTTATGCCATGTATTAGGGCCCCTAACATTGTCCTTATTTTTTCTTCCATGATCTTTATCGTTTTTGATTTTATATTTAAGTCTTTGATTCATTTTGAGTTAGTTTTTGTGCATGGTGTGTGGTATGGGTCTTGTTTCAGTTTTTTGCGAATAGTTATCCAGTTATGCCAGCACCATTTGTTAAAGACACTGTCTTTTCCCCTGTTAACAGACTTTGGACCTTTGTCAAACATCAGCTGCTCACAGATGGATGAATTTATGTCTGGATTCTCAGTTCTGTTCCATTGGTCTGTGTATCTGTTGTTGTACCAGGCTGTTCTGACTTCCCTAGCTGTATAATAGGTTCTAAAATCAGGTAGTGTGAGGCCTCCCATTTTGTTCTTCTTCTTCAGTAATGCTTTACTTATCCGGGGCCTCTTCCCTTTCCATATAAAGTTGCTGATTTGTTTCTCCATCTCATTAAAAAATGCCGTTGGAATTTGTATCGAGATTGCATTGTATCTGTAGATCGCTTTTGGTAGAATTGACATTTTTGCAATTCTGAGTCTTCCTATCCATGAGCAAGGTATGTTTTTCCACTCATGAAGGTCTCTTTTGGTTTCTTGCAGTATGCCTTGTAGTTTTCATTATATAGGTCTTTTATATTTCTGGTTAGATTTATTCCTAAGTATTTTATCTTCTTGGGGGCTATTGTAAATGGTGTTGATTTGGTGATTTCCTCTTCAAGATTCTTTTTGTTTGTGTAAAGGAATCCAGCTGATTTTTATATGTTTATCTTGTATCCTGAATCTTTGCCAAAATCTTCTACTAGTTCCAGGATTCTTTGGGGTTTTCTGTGTATAAGATCATATCATCTGCAAATAGAGATACTTTTACTTCTTTCCTACCAATCCGGATGCCTTTTATTTCTTTTTCTAGCCTAATTGCTCTGGCTAGGACTTCCAGCACTATGTTGAATAAGAGTGGTGACAAAGGGCCTCCTTGTATGGTTCCCATTCTCAAGGAGAATGCTTTCAAAGTCTCTCCATTTAGGATGATGTTGTCTGTTGGCTTTGTATAAATGCCTTTAGTTATACTGAGGAATTTCCCTTCTATTCCTATTTTGTTGAGAGTTCTTATCACGAATGGGAGTTGGACTTTGTCAAATGCCTTTTCTGCATCAATTGATAAGATCATGTGTTCTTGTCTTTTGTTTTATTAACGTGATGGAGTACATTGATTGTTTTTCTAATGTTGAACCATCCCTGCATACCTGGTATAAATTCCATTTGATCATGGTGAATTATTTTTTTGATATGTTGCTGAATTCTATTGGCTAAAATTTTGTTGAGGATTTTTGCGTCAATGTTCATGAGGGATATTGGTCTGTAATTTTATTTTTTGGTGGTGTTTTTACCTGGTTTTTGTATCAAGGTTATGCTGGCTTCATAGAATGAATTTGGGAGTTTTCCATCCTTTTCTGTGCTCTGAAATACCTTTAGCAGTAGTGGTGTTAACTCTTCTCTGGAAGTTTGTTAGAATTCTCCAGTAAAGCCATCTGGGCCAAGGCCTTTTTTGGTTGGGAGGTTTTTTGTTTTTTATTTTTATTTTTTGTAAATTACCTTTTCAATCTCTCTTTTGTTATGGCTTTATTTAGTTGTTGTACCTCTGTTTGTGTTAGTTTAGGTAGGTAGTGAATTTCTAGAAATTTGTCCATTTCCTCCAGGTTTTCAAATTTGTTAGAGAACAATTTTTATTAGTATTCTGTTATGATTCTTTTAATTTCTGTTGGGTCTGTTGTAATATCACCCATCTCATTTCTTATATAGGTTATTTGCTTCCTCTCCTGTTTTTTTGTCAGTTTGGCCAGTGATTTATGGATTTTGTTGATCTTTTTGAAGAACCAGCTTTTGGTCTTGTTAACTCTGTCAACTGTTTTTCTATTCTCTATTTCATTTAATTCCATTCTAGTTCATTTTATTTCCTTTCTTCTCGCGCCTAAGGGCTTCTTTTGCTGCTCTCTTTCTACTTGTTCCAGTTGTAGGGTTAATGTTTAGATTATGGCCCTTTCTTCTTTTTGGGTGTGTGCATCTATTGGTATAAACCGACCTCTGAGTGCTGCTTTTGCTGTGTCCCAAAGGTTCTGGTAGGATGTGTTTTCATTCTCTCTTGATTCTATGAATTTCTTTATTCCATCCTTAATTTCTTCCATACCCCAGTAGTTTTTGAGCAAGATGTTGTTCAGTTTTCATGTGTTTGATTTTTTTTCCTTGCTTTTTCTGTTATCGACTTCTACTTTTATGGCTTTATGGTCAGAAAAGATGCTTTGTAATATTTTGATGCTTTGGATTCTGTTAAGGCTTGCTTTATGGCCTAATATGTGGTCTATTCTGGAGAATGTTCCATGTGCATTGGAAAAGAAAGTATACTTGGCTGCTGTTGGGTGGAGTGTTCAGTATATGTCTATGAAATCAAGTTGATTGATTGTAGCATTTAGATCTTCCGTGTCTTTGTTGAGCTTCTTTCTGGATGTTCTGTCCTTCACTGAAAGTGGTGTGTTGAAGTCTCCTACTACTATTGTGGGGCTGTCTGTCTCTCTTTCCAATGCTGTTAGAGTTTGTTTTATGTATTTTGGAGCCCTGTTGTTGCATAAATATTTATTATAGTTATGTCCTACTGGTGTATTGACTCTTTAATCATTTTATAGTGTTCTTCCTTATCCTTTGCAGTAGATTTTACTTTAAAGTCTATTTTGTCAGATATTAATATTGCCACTCCTTCTCTTTTTTGAGTTTTGTTTGCTTGATATATTTTTTTCCATCCTTTGAGTTTTAGTTTGCTTGTGTCTTTAAGTCTAAGGTGTGTCTCTTGTAGGCAGCATACAGATGAATCTTGTTTTTTTATCCAATCTGCCACTCTATGTCTCTTTATTGGTGCATTTAGTCCATTTACAGTCAACATAGTTATTGACAGGTGAGAGTTTAGTGCAGTCATGTTGATGTCTTTTTTTGTGTGCTGTTCACAGTTTCTTTGTTCCCCTTAATTTTCTGTGCTGAGTCATTTTTCTGTATGTATTATCTTTTTGTCTTTTTCATTGTTGATTTTGTGTTAGCTGAGTCTTTATATTTTTCTAGGTTTTTATTTTGACTTGTAGGATTGTTAGTTTCCTTTGTGGTTACCTTAATATTTACCCCTATTTTTCTAAGTTTATACCAGTCTTTTTTTTTCTTTATATCACCTTGACTTCCTCTCCATATGAAAAATCTATGTCTACATTTTTTAAGTCCTTTTTTGTTTTAATGTTATCTTTTACATATTGACATCTGTTTGCCTATTTTCAGTGTTTTAGCTTTGGTTTATTTTTGTGACTTCCCTATCTGGGTTGATATCTGGTTGATCTCTCCTGTGTCCTAGTCTTGGGTTTTTATCTGATGTTACTGATTTTCTAACCAGAGGAGTCCCTTTAGTATTTCTTGTAATTTTGTTTTGGTTTTTGCAAATTCTCTGAACTTTTGTTTATCTGGAAATGCCCTAATTTTGCCTTTATATTTGAGAGACAGTTTTGCTGGATATGTAATTCTTGTCTGGCAATTTTTTTCCTGCAAGGCTTTATATATGTCATCCCATTGCCTTCTTGCCTGCATGGTTTCTGCTGAGTAGTCCGAGCTTATTCTTATTGACTCTCCTTTGTAGATGACTTTTTGTTTATCCCTAGCAACTCTTAAAATTCTCTCTTTATCTTTGGTTTTGGTAAGCTTGATTATAATACGTCCCGGTGACTTTCTTTTGGGGTCTACCTTATGAGGGGTTCGATAAGCATCTTGGGTAGATGTCTTCTCATCTTTCACGATATCGGGGAAGTTTTCTGCCAACAAATCTTCAACAATTCTCTCTGTATTTTCTGTTATCTCCCCCTCTTCTTGTACTCCCGTCACATGTAGGTTATTCCTCTTGTTAGAGTTTCTTCACTTTTTAAAATTCTTTTACCTGATTTTTCCTCAAATAAGTTGGCGTCAAGTGCTTTATCTTCAGTCTCACTAATTCTGACTTCCATTGCCTCAATTCTGCTCCTGTAACTTTCTATTGAGTTTTCTAATTCTGAAATTTTATTGTTAATCTTCTGGATTTCTGATTGCTGTCTCTATGGATTCTTGCAGCCTGTTAAATTTGTTATTATGCTCTTCTCTAATCTTTTTAATTTCCTCTATTGTGTGTTCTGGGTTTTGATTAATTTCCTTCCTAATTTCTTGAAGAGTTCTGTATATTAATCTTTTCTATTCTGCCTCTAGTAATACCAAGAAATTTTCCTCCTTGGGAAAATTTATAGATTTTTTATTTTGGGAGCTTACTGAAGCCATCATGGATTGCCTCTTTATGTGATTTAATATTGACTGTTGTCTCTGAGCCATCAGTAAGTAATTATATTTATTTTATGTTTGCTTACTGTGTCCTAGCATCTTGTTTTGTTTTGATTTGCCCAAATAGGCTGCTCGTATAAGCTAGTTTGATTATTGGCACATTTGAATCTTTACTGTCCTGTCACCAGGTGGTTAGATCTGTTACTAGGTATGTGAGCTCAGGAGTCTGCCCACTCCTCCTGTATGGATTCAGCTCAGGTGCCCAGGTAGATAGCCACCAAGTATGTGGTGTAGGCTCTCACTTACAGTCCTAGACAAGCATGGGTGATTGGTGCAGGCACAGGCATCTGGGTGCAGACTCTGAGTCAGTCAGGGGGCTGCCGGCTGCCCCCGAGTGTCCAGGAGGAAGTCTTGTCCCTGTTCCGTAGAGTGCGTAGGTGAGTGGGTTTTGCAGCCTGACTTTGAGCACCCAGTGCTGTTGGCTGTAAGGACTGGGGGCACCTTTTATTCTTGGGCCCCTATCGCAGGTGGCTAGGTGGCATGGGTGGAGCCACCAGTCTGCAGGCCCCTGATGTGTGTAGGTGAAGACCCTGCTTAATGGGCAGAGCAGTGTCAAATGTCAAGAAACTGCCACTTCACAGCTGAAACAGTTGAAGTTAAACTTTAGGTATACACCCTGTTGTACTGTGGTAATGAGGGCTTACGCTGTTGAAATGGGCCCACACAAGTCTCTGCAGGGGGAAAGGCACTCAAAGTCCATGGATCCCTTATGCCTGTGCCTAGACAAAGGAGATGTTCCTACCCTGGGTTCCTGGCTTAGGGGAGCTGGCAGTTTATTTTTTCCCATTTGTTAATTTGTTAACTCTCCAAGGCTGGCAGAATGTCCCAGGGTGTTTGACGGATCCTACTTCAGGCCCAGGGGACTCGGCAATTGCTCTAGCTGGTCCAGGACCCAGTGCAGAGCAGGGAGCAGGGAGGTAATTGGGAGAGAAGTTTTTCCCTAAGGGGGGTGTTTTTGATCCACATGGTAGGCCGGATGTAAGTAGTTATCTTTCACCAGATTGAGGGCTGATTCTCACTGATTCTGGGTGGCCGAGTAGATTCTCGGCTGTTAGGTTTCTCCCTGTGCAGAATATGCCACCCAAGCACTGCTGCTTGCCTGCCTCACCACTCACCCATGAGCTGATCAGGCCTAAAGGGCTCACGCTCTCGCCGGGTCAGGTCTGGCACCTCCTCGCTTCTTCCGAACCATCTCTCTGGTTTCTCAACTTTGCCTTAGATGTTGGCTCCTATATTATCATATATAATCACTTCCCTTGTTTATTTGGGTCTTTGTTGTAAGAGGGTCCACCGGAAGCATCCGACTACTCCACCATGTTGCTCCCACCTTGGAGATCAGAGTTTAGTAACAGTGGTTACCAGGGGTAGGAGGGATGGGGAAGGAAAGAATCATCATTTAGGTAGCTTTGAGTTTTTGCTTATAGGAATGGAAAATTTGGCATGGATATTGGTGATGGTTGCACAACCTGATTAATGTGATTGGTTTTATTGAATTGGACATGTGAAAAATGATGAATTGGCAAATGTTGTGGTACTTTTACAATAATTAAAAAAAAAAAAAGCATCTGTCCAGGGCTTGTGGCCCCAGACCCAGCTGAGAACCTCCAGGGTTTCTGCCTACTGGCTGCCACCCAGCCACACCGAGTCCCTCTGCTATCCTCCCTGCTGGCTCAGGTCCTCCCCTAGCCGCTCTGTGGCCCACCTCTTGCTCCCTCTTCTGTCCCGGCCCCTCCATCCTGTAGCTGACTACATTGATCCCGATGGTGAAGGCTGATTTCATTAATTACAGAGCAGATGAGAGAGATACTTTTCTCCCAAGCACTCTCCCAGCTCTCAAGACTCCTTCCTGAGGCAATTCTGGCTGCTGTGTCCCTTCCCTGCCCGCCCCTCACAGCAGGGAGAGAGAAAAGGCCCTTTGATATGTGGCTGCTTCTCCGCCTTCTGTATTAAGGAGGATTCTAAAAGGTCAAACAAGACAGAATGGAGCTAACTGCTCACCATTCTCTCTTCTGGTGTGGTGGGTGCTGGCCTCCTGTTGGGGGGCCGGTGCCCTCCTGGCAGCGGTAAGCATGGCATTTGACTCAGGGCCGGGCCCTCAGGCCTTGGAGAGGCAGCTGTGGATGCAACCTACCCTCCAGCCTGCCTCACCCTCCCCACCCCCCTCCACTGCCTTCCAGCCATCTGCCTTCTCTGCTAAACACCCTGTCTTGGTCACCTAGAACTGCTATAACAGAAATAGCATGAGTGGATGGCTTTAACAAAGAGAAGTTTATTTCTTCACAGTCTAGTAGGCTACAAGTCCAAATTCAGGGCATCAGCTCCAGGAGAAGGCTTTCTGTCTCTGTCGGCTCTGGAGGAAAGTCCTTGTGATGCATCAGTCTTCCCTTGGTCTGGGAGCATCTCAGCGCAGGAACCTCAGGTCCAAAGGACCCGCTGTGCTCCCGGCACTGCTTTCTTGGTGGTCTGAGGTCCCCAACTCTCTGCTTGCTTCCCTTTCCTTTTATCTCTTGTAAGATAAAAGGTGGTGCAGGCCACACCCCAGGGAAACTCCCTTTATGTAAGATCAGGGATGTGACTTTAGTAAGGGTGTTACAATCCCACCCTAATCCTCTTTAATATAAAATTACAGTCACAAAATGGAGGACAACCACACAGTACTGGGAATCATGGCCCAGCCAAACTGCTACACACATTTTTGGGGGGGACATAATTCAATCCATGGCACACCCCAAGCCCACAGGTGCCACAGGGCCCTTGCAGAGGCTATTGCCGTTACTGCCATGCTGTTCCTCCAGCTCTCTTGAGTGTGCTCTCCCATGTCATCCGGGTCTATGCCTCGAGGTCTTCTCTGGAGATGCCTCCCTGGGCCTTCCCATCTCATCCCTCCCTCATTCTCTGCCCCCTTGCCTTGTTTACTCCTCCGATGCATTACGTATTTGTTCTTGGTTTAGAACGGAGTCTCCACGAGCACCAGCCTTTCTCTGCCTGCTGCATCTCAGGCAACGAGAACAGCTCCTGGCGTGAAGTCGGTGCTGAATAAGTGTCTCCTGGGTACAGGAAGCAGCTCAGAGAGGAGGGGTAAGTAGGAGCCCCCACCCACCATCTCTACTACCCCCAATCTCTATCCCATGCTTGGTCCCAAAGTTTCAAGACCCTCATGTGGTTTGTGTTTTGGACTGATGTCTCACCCTTTCCTGAGCCCCTTATCTGGTGAGAAACAAACACATCAGCCCATTTTCACCATAATGTGATGGGCACCCAGGTCGGGGGGCTGAGTGGTGGAGGCAGGACTTGGGGAGACATGCAGGGGAAACCTGGGTGGCCTAGAGGGGCTGGGCAGGGGGGAGCAGAGAGGAGCATGGGTCCAGCCCACCCTGGAGATGTCCCTGCAGGCCTAGGGAGCCACCCCACCTGCCCTGCCCTGCTGTTCGCCGTGACTCCAAAGTCGGCCATGAATCAGGTTTTGGGCTTCTGCCTTTGCTGAGCCATGAGCTGAGAAGTTGCCCCGAGAGGGCAGGCGGGCAGCCGTGGTCAGCCCTGGAAACCAACGCCGAGCCGGGAGTCGGCCCTGCTGAGCCTCCAGCCGAGCTGGTCATTCCCAGTGAGCACAGGCCATTGGAGCGGGTCCAGGTCTCCAGCCACACTGGCCACAGGTAGAGCTGCAGGGCAGACAAGCTCTTCCAGATGGCTCTGGATCGTTCTCCTGAACAAGGGCTGGCGACGAAGACGCAGCAGAGGGCAGACGGAGCACAGAAGTCAAAACCCGCGACCCACCAAGGAACGAGGATGCAGCTGTGGCCGGGACGACACCCAAGTGCTTTGCTCTAGATGTGGGGACCACGAGGATCCCCTCTCCCTGCTGCAAGGATATTGGGGGGCGGCAAGCCAGGACCCTTGAGCATGGGTGCGGACGAAGCCTGTGGGCTGTGGAGAAGCCTTGTGGGGTCCTGGATTGGGGGTGATGAGAGGAGGAGCAGGTCTGGAGACTCTGGCTGCCCCCTTCATCCCACAGGACAGGTAGGGAGACCGAGGCCAGAGAAGGTAGAGTGACGGTGTGTGAGTGAGCATGAGAATGTGTGTGAGTCGGTGAGTGTGAGAAAGTGAGTGTGTGAGTGTGAGAATGTGAGTGTGTGAGCGTGAGAATGTGAGTCTGTGAGCGTGAGAATGTGAGTGTGGGTGAGTATGTATGCGCATAGGTGGTGTCTGGTGTGACTGTGTGTGTGTACACTGTGTGTGTGAGTATGTATGCGCATAGGTGGTGTCTGGTGTGACTGTGTGTGTGTACACTGTGTGTGTGAGTATGTATGCGCATAGGTGGTGTCTGGTGTGACTGTGTGTGTACACTGTGTGTGTGAGTATGTATGCGCATAGGTGGTGTCTGGTGTGACTGTGTGTGTGTACACTGTGTGTGTGAGTATGTATGCGCATAGGTGGTGTCTGGTGTGACTGTGTGTGTGTACACTGTGTGTGTGAGTATTATGAGCATGGATGTATTGTGTGACTGTGTGTGCTGTGGGTTTGTGCACCGAGTATGTAAGTGTGAATTATATGAGTATGTGGTGTATGTACCTGTGTGTTTGTGTATAGAGTGTGTGTAGACTGTACGTGTGAGTGTGAATATTTACTACCTTTTTTTTTTTCTAAACAAAATGTGATTTTGCTGTCTGGTTATTAAATCTATTTTTATTGCTGGAAAAACATGTCTTATCCATTAAGATGAGGGCAGCCTGGTGCTCGCGGAGATTGTGTTCCAGACGCTGTGCCTGTTATTTCTGGGGGAGGGGGCTTCGGGCTGCATTTCAGGGGCCTCGACTCCCCCACGTTTTCTCCGAGCCCTGGCAATGCCGCTGCTCAGCAGATGCACTGTGGTGGGTGGGAGAATCCAGGCCAGGCCAGCTCAGGACCTCCTGGGCACCGGGATGGCAACCTTGAGGGGGGCATCTTGGTCAGAAGGTTTGCACTGGGTTATGCCCCTCTGAAGCCCTCTCCCCTGTCCTGGTCTGGGCTAAAACCTGCATTGAAACACCCTGTCTTCTCTGTCCAGAATGTGGAGTTGGCCTCAGGGCCTGGGTGCTCAGAAGCTCAGGTGTCTGTGATGACAGGCAGGAAACTTATTCATTCATTCATTCCCGAGAGCCAACTTCCCACTTCTCAGTGTGCTACAGGACCCTTTGGGGTGTTTCTCCCAGCAGGGAACACTGGACCAGGCACCCAGCCTCCCTGAGCCTCTGCTTCCTTGCCTGGGCGGACGGTGTTTGGGTTCTCGTTCACTGTCCAGCTGAAGGACCCCAGACGGGAACCCCTCGGGAGCTTGGGTCCCATCCTTGCTAGAGGACTTACCTTCTCGCATGGACCCTGTCTGAGTCACCCAGTACTGCTCTAACAGAAATACCACCAGTGGATGGCTTTAACAAAGAGGAGTTGATTCTCTCATAGTCCAGTAGGCTACAAGTCCAAATTCAGTGCGTCAGCTCCAGGGGAAGGCTTTTTCTCTCGGTCGGCTCTGGAGGAATGTCCTCGTCGTCATCAATTTTCCCTCGGACTAGGAGCTTCTCTGGGCAGAAACCCCAGGTCCAAAGGACACGCTCTGCTCCTGGCACCGCTTTCTTGGTGCTATGAGGTCCTCCCCTCTCGGCTTCCCTTTCCTATGATCTCTAGTAAGATAAAAGGTGGTGCAGGCCACACCCCAGGGAAACTCCCTTTACATTGGATCAGGGGTGTGACCTTAGTAAGGGTGTTACAATCTCACCCTAATCTTATTTAACGTAAAATTACGATCACAAAATGGAGGACAACCACACAATACTGGGAATCATGGCCCAGCCAAACTGATACACACATTTTTGGGGGACACAATTCAATCCATGACAGTCACTAACCGCTGCTTTGCAGTGTTTTGCTCCCTGTCTGTCTCCTCACACGCCGGGGAGCCCCCACAGGCAGCTTCTTGCAAGGGGCCCAGCTCATCCCCGCATATGAAAATGGCTTTGTTGAATGAATAGACAAGTGAGTGCATGGACGTACAACTTCCCTGGCCCCCAGGCCTACCGAGGAGGAAAACACACCCTCTGATGTTGGCCGAAGAACCCTGGCCTCAGAGAAAGGAAATCAGAAAAAGAGGCAGAGTTGGTTACATGTCTAATTCTTCCTCGTTTTCAGCCTTTGCTTCTGGGGCCACTGACTGGAGGCCAGTCGACAAATTTCTGTTGCTATAAGCCACCCAGCTTGTGGTGCTTTGTTAGGATGCCACAGGAAACGGAGTCTGTAGAGACAGTTAGGAGGGGACAAGAGGGACGATGGAGGAAAACGGCTTTCCCTTGAATTCTCCAGCTCAGTGGCAGCAAAGACGTTTGGGGAGATGTGTTAATCAGCCCTGGCCGGGCTGCAGCCATTGAGCTGCTTGTGCCCAGCTCTGCCCCACAGCCAAGGGCAGCACCACCCACCGAGGTGCCCAGGGATTCCTCACCCTGGGCTGTCCTGGCAGAGCAGGGCTGCGCTGATAGGGGTATTATATTCTGCTATGCTATGTTATGCCATATTGTGTTACAATCTTACACACAAAATACCACTGCCAATCAACATTCTAACAACTCGATCACCCACACTGGAAAATCAAAGGCGCATCAAATAGCACATACCTTTTCCCTTCAGAGGCTTTCACAAGCCGCCTCCTGTTTCAGCTGCCTGGGCCCTCCTCAGTCGCCATAGTAACCCTTCCCAGAGGAGCTGAGGAGGGCTTGGTGCCCGTTTTAACTTTGTGGCAGGTTGATTTCCGTTGTTCGGTAACTCCGCTGTCCCCTCTGCCCTGGAGAGACGCTCACTGACGTGTGTTCCTGTTCCTCCACTCGTCAGTTGAGCCTGAGAAGAAGTGAGCTGCCCGAGACAGAAAGGCTGACCTGAGTGGGAACAAGAAGCAGAGCCCCGACCTGTGAAAGCCTGACTATCCTGGATGCCCAACGTGTAGTGTCTCCACCTGGATCTAAGTGTCCCAGGGTCCAGAAAGAGCTAGAAGCACAAGCTGAGGGCCAGAGCTATTTTCAGGGTCAGGAACAGGGATGGTCATCTCTTTGAGCTGAGCTGTCCTTAAACCATCCAGAGCAGGTTACAGCCGTCCTAGTCCCGAGGACAAGGGATGCGGCTAATTCCAGTCACTACAGTAGGCCTACCGTGGGTCCACCGTGGACAGCCCAGCCACCATATTAAAGATTTCCTCCAGCTGGGACTTACCCGTAAGTTCATGGAATACCTCCACTCTATCCCAGAAAGCCAAATTGATGCATCTTAACTGTGTGTGGTGGTGGCAAAGAATATCAAATATACCATGCACTGTCAGAAGAAGGAACAAATCAGTCTTAGAAGAAATACAACCAGAATGTTCTTTAGAAGCAGCAATGGGGAGACTTAGGTTCCCTTACTTGGGACACACCATCAGGAAAAGAGTGATCACTGGGAAAGGACATCATGGTTCGAAAGAAGAGGGTCAGCGAAAAAGGGGGAGCCCTCCGTGAGAGGGGCTGACACAGTAGCCACAACAGTAGACCCCAACATGCCAACAATCATGAAGACGTGCAGGACCAGGCAATGTTTCTTTCTGTTATACGTAAGGTCTCCATACGTGGAGCTGAATTGGTGGCAGCTAACAGCAACAACACCCCAGAAACTAGGTTCATCGGGTGAAGAAAGACCAGCCAGAGATGAAGGGAGGGCGCTATGGGTTGATTGTGTCCCCAGAATGATATGTTGAAGTCCTAACCCCTGTACCTGTGACCACGACCTTCTTTGAAAATAGGGTCTTTGAAGGTGTTATCAGGCAACATGAGGTCACACTGGAGCAGAGTGGGTCCTGATCCCATCTAAGTGACTCCGTATGAAAGAGACACAGAGGTAAAGATGCAGCTACAAGGCAAGGAACACCCGGGGCTATCAGGAGCTGGGAGAGACGCGAGGATCCTCCCCTAGAAGACCCTTTGGAGGGAGGTCTTGATGCCCTGATCTCAGGCCCCCAGCCTCCGGAGCTGTGAGACAACAAGTTTCTGTTGTTATGAGCCGCCGCCCGGTTTTCGGGGTGTTGTTACGCAGTCCCAGGAGGCTAAGACGGCCGCAGAGATGAGAAGGCAGAGATCAGGGTGAAAAGTGAGGACAAACCAGAAAACTAGGTCTCATTTAAAAAGGGTTAGCTTAAAATACAGTCAGAAAAGAAATAAAAGCTGGAAACTTCCTTGACAGATTCCTCTTTACCAAGAGAAGGTATTTCCAGACCTCAGCCGGTGTCACAGCTCTTCATGACAGCGGTGGGGTAATTAATGTCTGGTGGGCTGCACGGGCTATATATAGGATTTCAATGTAAGCTTCCAAGGTTTGCCTGCCATGTCCTTCAGTGTGTTTTTAGCTCCTGGCAGGTTTACAAGGGCCTGAGTACCACACAGCCAGTTGGTTAAGAGCTTGGCTGCTAACCAAAAGGTTGGCAGTTAGAATTCATCAGCTGCTCCTTAGAAACCTCGTGGGGCAGTTCTACTCTGTCCTACAGGGTCGCTATGGATCGGAATCGACTTGACGACAATGGGCTTGTTTTTTTTTTTAGATTTGAGTACCACATGCACACACACTTCGCCAGTCTGTACAAGGATACAAGGGGGCAGGGAGCAACATCTGTGGGGGACTGACGACTTGAGAAGGATGCTTTACAAGACGGGACTTGCAGGCCTGGCTACATTGCGTGACAATGAACAGCAACAGAGTTCAGTGCTTTGCCAAAAACATGAGGTTTTGCCAAGAACAGGCGGCCCCAGAATGTGTACTTTGCCCATTCCAACTCTACAAGTCTGGGGAGATCGCTCGGGTCCCTGGGAGGGAGACCCACATGTTACAACATTTTCTTCAGTTGTCATTTATGTGTAACATTTAAATGCGTCCAACTTTTCAGTGTCTTATCTTTGCTGAGAAATGTTGCTGGAAAACCAGGTTTAGTGTGTTGATAACGTTAAAACACACATACATCCCCTACCCTACTTATCCCATTCTTCTTACTGAGGTTTCCAGATTTAACAAAAAGACAAAACAGGACACACAGTTAAATTTGAATAAGATAAACAACAAAAACATTTTTAGTTCAAGTATGTCTCATGCAATATGCGGGATCTGCCCTGTTGTTGTTAACTGCTGCCCAGTTGGCCTCTGACTCATGGTAACTCCTTGTACAATGGGAGGAAATGCTGCCTGGCACTGTCATCCTCATCGTTGGCTGTGGATTGGACCCTTGTGATCCACAGAGTTTTCATTGGCTCATTTTCAGAAGTAGATCACCAGGCCTTTCTTCCTAGTCTATCTTAGCCTGGAAGCTCTGCTGAAACCTGTTTAGCATCACAGCAACATGCAAGCCTCCACTGACGGATGGGTGGCGGCTGGGCTCAAAGTGTGTTGGCTGGGAATAGAATCCAGGTCTTCCTCAAGGAAGGTGAGAATTCTACCGGGGAACCACCACTGCCTCCAGCAATTTAACATCTAGAGCTGCCTAATAAAGTGTTCACCTTCCTTCTGGACTCCTTCCTATACTGCAGAGCAGGAGAGCTAAGTATGCATTTCCCAGACTTCCTTGAAGCTGAGGACCTGGAGGCTTGTCCGGTCAGGAGCCCACACATGAGATTGGCAAGTGGCCACGCTTCTGGGGTTTCTATGGTTTCTGCTGGCAAGCACAGTCACAGAGGGGCTCAGTTTCCTAGTGGCAGCAGCAGCTGAAGGTCTTGGGGTTCGGTTGCTATCTTTGTGGCAAGAAGATTGGTGGCGTCCACTCTCTTAGTGCCGATCAGAGAAGACATAGCAAAGTTCAGGATCTAGCAGAATACCTCTCTGATCAAGTGGGTTGCTGGGCGTGGAGTCTTCCTGGAAAGGAATGAAGAGGAACTCAGGGACATATGTACATATGAATGACACCAAGGAAGAATGGATGGGTGGTGGCAACGGTCCCTGGTCAAGGTTGTACCTGGTATTTGGGACTCTTCTCCTTACCCATTTCAGGTCTCCTTTGCCTTCACCGCATCTCATCTGGTTGAGACTCTTTACCTGTTGCAGTGAACTCACACCTTGATTTCCGAGGGCCCTGAGTTGCTGGTGGTCCAGCCCACATAAGGTGGCTGCAGTCTTCCATTAACTTTTAGCCCTGGGCACAGTGAGCCAGGAGGTGCTCCAGGACCCTCTGAGCTCCATGTGTACTTTTTCCTAACCCCACTGTGCACCTCTAGTTCCTTTGAATTACCAATAACCCAGCACCCAACTTCCTTTTTCCTGTTTGCACAGTGGCATGAAGAATCCAAAATGGCCATTGCTATGCCCCCTTCATTAATGTATTAGGTACTGATGTCTCCAAACCAATAGGCAGCAGGGGTGGGGGATGGGAAGTATATTGGTTTCCTAAGTCTGCCATAGTAAAGTACCACAAACTGTGTGGCTTAAAACATCAGAAACGTGTTGTCTTACAGTTTTGGAGGCTGGGAGTCTGGATTCAGGATGTCAGCAGGGCCATGCTCTCTCTGAAGGCTCTAGGGGAAAATACTTTCTTGTCTCTTCCAGCTTCTGGTAGCCCCAGGCATTCTGTGGCTTATAGATGCGTCATCACGTGGCTGTCTCCCTTCTGTGTCTCTACTTCTGTTTTATAAGGACAGCAATCACGGAGGATTAAAATCCCCCCCTACTCCGGTATGACCTCGTGTTAATTGATAACATCTTCAAGCATTCTATTTCCAAACAGGGAGCTTGGACTTCAACATAATTTTTTTGGTGGACACAATTCAACACACAACAGAAGCAAATATACAAGTGGATCATCAGGTATAACTCCCACTTTTACCTCACGGTTCTTGTCCCGTGTGTTCTGACTGTGGGGAAGAGCACCATACATCAGTGGCTGGTTAAGAGTGCATATTGCGTCCTATAGTGCAGCACCCCAGTCTAATAAGGACTTCTCTCCCAGGAGGACTGTAAAACGAGTCTTCAATAAACTACTCTCCCTCCAGATGCATGGACCTGCTGTCCTCCTGCAGTCACTGTGAAGTGAGGTCCTTGGTGAGGACAGCATTGCATGGCTGCATTAAAGGCTCTCGGAAAGTTCAAGTATGGTGGCGGATGGCAGTTAAGGCAAGCAGATCCAAATCCAGCAAACATGTCCATTCCATAAAGGGAAAATTACTGCCCCTCCATTAAAAGGGTATAATGTTTTTGTCTCACCCAGGGGATGGTCTAATCCTCCAGGGTAGCAACAGTTTTATAGTCTAAGGATTGTTCACTGCTGTTTGCAAACTGGCACACAGCAGTGGTGGAATCAATTTAACCTTGGTGAGTGGGAGTCCTTATTGTTGACCCCATGCATAGCCATCATCCCTTCCACGATGGCCACTTTGCACATGGCCATTGAGCAAGCACTGGGCTGGCTGGACAAGGAGGCTGCTGCAGCCACATAAGGGATCATCTTGTCCACTTGACCACTAAGAAAAGCCTCCTTCCAGTGGTGAGCATCTGCAGGACACAGGCAGCACCACAGTTTTGCACAGCTCCAGAGGGCAGGAAAAGCAAGGTTGACCTTAGACAGCATGTTTCTGGACACAAGTATATTCACTCTTGGGCCTATTTTGAGAGTTTCATCCACAGACCTCTTCCCTAAACCTCCCTGTCACCAAGCTTCTAATCTTGCTCCTTCCAAGTCCCTGTTTGGCCAGGCCATTAGTCTAGCCCATGAACCCATGTAAATCCTCACCCTGGGCCTTCTCACCTTCCAGGTGAAGTATCACTTGAAGTTCTTCCCAGTAGGGGGATTCTCCATCTCCACTGCTGTAGCAGGAAGAATAAGGGCCCCCTAAAGATGTTTAGGAGCCCTGGTAACACAGTGGTTAAGAGCTCGCCTGCTAACCAAAAGATTGGCAGTTCGAATCTACCAGCCATTCCTTGGAAACCTTATGAGATAGTTCTACTATGTCCTATAGGTTTGCTGTGAGTCGGAATTAACTCAACGAGTTTTTTTTTTTTTTTAAGATGTCTACATTCTAATCCCTTGTGAATGTCACATTACGTGGCAAAAGAGACCTTGCGTATGTGATGCCGGTGATGGGCCTTGAGGTGGAGTGATTACCTGGGGTTGCTTGGACCTAAAGTAATCTCATGGGTCTTTTAAAGAGGAAAAAGAAGGCAGCCACATTAGTCAGGAGACGTGACGGAAGAGACAGGAGAGATTCAAAGTGTGAGAGGGACTTGACCCACCACGGCTGGCTTTGAAGATGGAGGAAGGACATCAGGATCACGGAATGCTGGTGGCCTCAAGTAGCTGTAATGGCCCTCTGCTGACAGCCAGCAGTGACACAGGGTCCATCCTACAACCACAGGGACTGAATTGTGCCAACAAACTCAATGAGCAGGAAATGTATTCTCTGCTAGAGCCTCTTGGCTTTGGTCTTGCCCTCTCTCCAGGTCCTCAGTTTCCCCATGTGTGAAATTAGCGGCTTGGCTCTAACTTCCCTCTCTGATTTTGAGATTTCACGACTCTGTGAATTCAGGACAGAGCTCCGCAGTGGATCTCGTATGTAATTGTCTTTCTCAGGACTACACATTTTTGAATAAAAATGAAATAAGACCTTCAGAATGACTGATGAAATACTTTTTGACCTAACATTAATATGCTACTTTGAAGGCAGGGATATGAATCAGTAAGATGAAAGATGTGGGGGTCCTGGGAGTAAAAGCACTGGGCCCTAGCGGGACGGAGGGAGGGAGGGGCCAGCTGCTTCCGTGTATGTTTATTTGCTCCGACATTAGTGCGTTGAGCTGCTGCATCAGTAATTTCACACGGAAGCGAACACCAGTTGGATATTCCTCTGCCTGTAAATGCCCCTCTTGCTAGCAGAGCCTGCTCATTAGCATGGTGTGCACACTCCCCCAGATCCATCCAACGGCTCCAACAAGGGGCAAGTGCTGAGGACGAACTTCTCAAAAGACCTAATTTGGGAGGAGAAGGTAGACTGGGGGGAGGGAGAGTCCTGGGGGAGGTTGATGGGGAGGGGAGAAAGGAGCAAACAAGGATGGAGGCCCAGCCCAGGGAAGAGGGAACACCCATTCCAACGCTGCCCAGGGCACCAGGCATGGGCCTGATGGGACTCAGCCCTTGGGAGAGGTGGACGGACACACGCCACGTCAGGAGTCTGACAGATGCTGTGAGGGAGGGTTGTGAGACAGAGCCCCCACAGTGCTGCATTAAAATCCTGTTTCCTTTGCTGAGCTTCCTTCCCCCCCAGCTTTGCATTTCAACCCTGCTTTTGCTTGGAGGTTATATGTAAACCCCATTGCGCCTGCATAGTATGATTAAGGCTGTTGCTGTAACTTGTATGAACGTCCTACTTGTAAACCCCTTCAAAGTAGCTTGCCTGCCCACCCTTGGCAGCAGCAGGTCTGACTGACTCCATTTCCTCGTACAACAAAATAAAGGTGGCTTTCTTGTTCTCCCACCTTGGTCTCCCATTTATTGGCCAAGATTGGTCATGCCGAGCAAGAACCTGGGGTTTCCACCCGGTAACAGTTGTGTTGATAGGGCAGGGTTTCTCTCCAGGTCCCCCCAACACCCAGGAGTGGTTGCAGGCCAGCCCCCTCTGACCCACCATTCTCCCTACCTTCATTACTGAGAAGTCCTGGGCTCCTGGCCTGGCCTGCTTCATCTCCGCTCTCTCACCCAATCCCTGCAGCAGCCCCGCCAGGTGGAGGCCACAGGTGAGCAACGTGAGGCCCTGAGAGAGCCTGGGACCTGCTCAAGGCGGCACCGCTGGCCTGGCTCACCTGACCCCAGGCCCCGTCTTTTCCTCCACCTAGCCGGCCTCCCGTCCACCCTCCTCACAGGATGTTTCTAAGAGTGGTCTTTGCCCCCCACGTCCCTCCTCACTGGGGTCCCACCCTGTCCTCTGAGCAGAGAGGCACTCAGTGGTTGTGCGGGTGGAAGTGTCATTTCTCAGAAGGAAGCCCCAGCCCCTCACACCTCAAAGTGGGATCTGAAGCCCAGCAGAAATGCTACTCTTAGCCCACCCCAGACTTACCGAATCTCCTCTCCATTTTATCAAAACCCCAGGCAACCTGTCTGAACAACAGATTGCAGCAGCCACCCTGGAGGTAAGTGCTAGTGAAAGAAGGGGCTTAGCTGCATGGAGACCCCTCTGCCCAGCTGACTTGGGGCCCAAGCCCTTGGTGCTCAGGGGAACGCCCCTCCCTGAAGGATGTCTGCAAGTCACCTGACCCTTGGTGAAGATGGACTCCTCCCTGAGGTGTGGTTGGACCCAGGGGACTGAGCACACCCCCTGTGGGATTCCAAAACCCGGCCACACTCTCACAACAGGACCTAGTGACCAGCTGGAGGCATCTAGAGGGGAAAATCTCCCCTCCGCCTGTCAGGAGCTCACAGTCTGGTCAGTGAAGACAGAGGGTGGCGTGCAGCAGTGGGAGGGCCGGAGGGCTGGACTCCTTCTCGGACAGCCTCCCTCCAGGCTGGCCCTTAAGGCCGCCAACTGCCCCCTCGGACGTGGGGGTGAGACTGGAGACTGCACCCGAGGCTCGGTTAGTGTTTGTGCTCTCAGAGGTGGGTGGCGAGACCGGCAGGAGTGGCTGGAAAGGATTGGTCCAGGTGGCCCTTGGGCCTTGTGTCCCGGCCAGAGCCACCCTGAGCCCCAGGGAGGATTGCGACTCTCCCCCAGGTGGACGTGCACGCAGGACTAGGCAAGGCAGGACAGGCGCCCAGGTGCCCAGGTGAGGTGGTGCTCAGTCTCAGGGCTGTGCAGGTGCAGGGTTGGCCCGACCGTGGCCTGTGGGTCCAGCCCAGTTCAGAGCACAGCTCCCCGTCAACCTCAGTGTAGGTGACCTTAGACAAGTGCCTAGAGCCTCCCCATCCCTTTCTGGTCCCTGGGTAAACCCAGGTCAACAATGCCTCCTGCAGGGGCAGGTGGGACTCTGGGGCCACCCCGGCAAGCCCTTAGTAAGTGTCGCCATGCAGAGCTGCTGTTGTCACTATTATTGCTGTTATCACTGTTGATTCCAGTTTCCCGGGACTCATCTTGCTCTTTCCTGAGGCCTTGGCTGGGCAGGAACCCTGACCTCTTGGGCCCCCTTTCCTTGCTGGGCCGTCTGCGGGGGTGCTCCCTGGATGCACCCACCATGTGCTTGTAGACAGAACGGACGAGAGCTGGCCCTCGCATTTGGTAACCAGATGCTGCCACAAGATCATGCCTGGTGGCGCTCTGCTCCAACGTGGCCTCACATTTTTAAGTGCGTTACAGATACAAACAAAAAGCTGCCGGCCTAGTTTTTATGTTGAATAATGTTGGACTCAAGAAGCTGGCGTAGAAAGGGCTGTGGCCTCGCTGAGCGCTCAGCTGGCTTTGAGGAGAGCTTCTAGCAGCTCCTACTATGGATCCCAGCCTCGTCTACCCCCCAGTCAAGATTCAGGAGAATGTATGTGTGTATGTGTACACACACATGTATGTATACAAGCAACACACTCACACACATGTACACAGAGACACACATGTGCACACACGGACAGACATGCATGTAAAGGCACACACAGGCACAGAGTACACACACACACGTGCACACATGGACAGACACACGTGTAAAGGCACACACAGGCACAGAGTACATACACACACATGCACACACGGACAGACATGCATGTAAAGGCACACACAGGCACAGAGTACATACACACACATGCACACATGGACAGACACGCATGTAAAGGCACATACATGCACAGAGTACATACACATATGTGCACACACAGACACATGTGTAAAGGCACACACAGGCACAGAGTACATACACACATGTGCATGTACATGCATATACGCATGCACACGCAAGCACACATGTACTCACACTATGCACTCAGAGACACACAAACATGCATGCATATGCACACCTGTGCACATATATAAACATACACATACACAGAGACATGCAGAGACATACACAGCACACATGCACACATAGGTACAGGCATTACATGTGCACACAGAGACACACACACACATAGGAACATAAATGCATATACACAAGCACACACATGCACACCCCTACATGCGTGCATACAGACGGAAGTAGACTGGTTCCTCCCACCCCCCAGTTTTTTTTATTCCATCAAAATGAGACTAGGTACATGCTTTTTACATTCACACATTGGAATACCAGGCAGCATTGATTACGTGTGGACTAGAAACACACCCATCTACACAGAAGACTCTGAAAATGTGGTATTAAGTGAAGAAATCAAAGTATGGAAGAATACATACTGAACAATACAAGTTCTACAAGGTTTTCAAACAGACACCACACATCCCTGCTCTTAGTGATGCAGTCATCAACAGTCAACAGTCAAGTTACCGGCAAGTGTGGGGTGTGCCTGATACCCAGCTCAGGACCACAGTTACATAAGGGAAGTGGCCTCTCCCCACCCTGGAGCTGAGAAAAAGCTGTCTGGGGTAGATAAAGGGACTTGGATTTGCTGCTTTAATTGGGCACCTGCCAGGGTCCTGCCTCTGGGGGCTCACACTCTGGTCAGGGAACAAACTGACTCAGGCTTGAATGGACCAGCGGACTGGCCCCAGGTAGGAAGCTGTGGAAGGCGTTTCTGGCCTTGCGGTGGCCTTTGAAGGACTCCAGGAGCTGGACGGGCAGCTCTGTGTGCACCCTGGTGGCACCATGAGCAAGGTGGTCCTCATCCTGTGGGAGCCAGCATGATCGGCGTGACGTGGACCCAGAAAGTGCCCATTCCCTGAGGAATCTTCCGCTCTCCTTTGTCAAACACAGAAAGTTAGATAGCTGATCTTTTCTCCTTTCTTGCTCTTTTCCTTGGCTGCCAGGGAGCTCTGAGTTAGTTAGTTCACAGCTGCAGAAACCACGTTACCCCTTGATTTTGCTGTGATTGTCACCTTCCCTTTCTCTTGTGGCTTTTAACCCAAATTTTGTCTCCATTTTTGCCATCCATGTGGACATCTGTGTTATAGTCACGAATTATCCCAACTCATTATAGAAATGACTGCAGTGGTTTAGTGCAACCCACTGGCCACAGTACAGGGCCAGCGTGGGACCCCGTTCTACAAGAGTTACTGCTGTTGGGTGCTGTTGAGTTGATTCTGGCTGATATGACCCTATCTGACAGAGTAGAGCTGCCCCACAGGGCTTCCTAGGTTGTTATCTTTATGGAAGCAGATCACCAGCTCTTTCTCCCTTGGAGCAGCTGAGTGGGTTTAAACTGCCAAACTTCAAGTTAATAGCCGAGAGTGTAACCATTGTGCCACCAGAACTCCTTTTTACAAAAGCACGGGAGGAATACGGGCACAGCCTTGCCCTTGAAGGCCCTAGGTCTCTACGGAGAAATGAGACGTGTCGTCAGACTGATTGTCTGAACGAGAAGTGGGGGGCTGCCTGTGGGCCTGGGTCCAGCAAGAGTGGATGGCCGCCCAAGCTGCCAAAGGGGCAGCTCTGCCAGGGTGGCCTGCACACTTATCTCTGGTCCCCTTAAAACCTGGAAGCCTGTGTCAACCACACGGCTCCTTGCTCCTCCATTGTCAACAGCCTGAGAGCTCGCCTAGGCCAGGAGGCCTGCAGGCTTTGCCGAATATCTGGGGATGAGCAGCCTGTATGGGGGAGCCGAGAGGGAGGTGGGCCACCTCACCTGCTCAGTACCCTCTGTTGCTCCTCTCCCTGGAACCCTGCCTTGTCAGGGCTGTTGGTCAAGATGCTGCCTTCGCCTGGCCAGAGGTGAGCACATGGCCTGTTATGGTTGGAATTGTGTCCCCCAAAATGTGTGCTGGAATCTTAACCCCTACACTGGTGGCTATAATCCCATTTGGGAATAGACTTTTCTTTGTTATGTTAATGAGACTGTATCAGTGTAGGATGTGTCTTAAACCAATCACCTTTGAAATATAAAATGAGCAGATTAGGTGAAGAAGCAAGCAAACAGAGACGGGGGAAGACAGATACCATGCCGTACGAAGATCACCAAGGAACCGAGGGACAGAAGCTGACAAGAGACAAAAACCTTCCTCCAGAGCTGGCAGAGAGAGAAAGGCTTCTTCTAGAGCTGGCGCCCTGAATTCAGACTTCTAGCCTGCTAAATGGTGAGGAAATAAATTTCTGTTCATTAAAGCCACCCACTTGTGGTATTTTTGCTATAGCTAGATAACTAAGACATAGCCTAAGCTAGGCTAACCACACCCTCCTCCTTTGCATGGGCAGCCACAAAGTTTGGAAGGGAGGCTCTGGAGAAGATTCCTCTCCTGGCTGGCCCTGGTGGTGGCACCCCTGCTCCTGAGGCCCAGGAGCCACCCTGCTCCTGTCCGTCCTGAGCCCAGCTGGCAGCGCTGTCTCAGTGTTGGGAGCTGCCGAGCCCCGCCCGCCAAGCCAGGCTCATGAGTTGTGGTTTTCAGCTTGCTGTGGCTCCAGCTAGTGTCAGCTTCTGTTGCTTGCCACCAAACAGTGGTGTAGAGACACGTTCTGCGGTCCTGGGGGCTCAGCAGGAAGGCGGGGCTTTGCTCAGTGATGTCCGCCTGGGTGCCTCGTGGGGACATCACCAGCTTTGGGCCCACCACCCGTCCCTCTTCACTCTGGGCTCCACCAGCCTTCCCAGCAGACCAGGCAGGTGAGAGCTCCCTGTCTGGCCTGTCAGGGAGGCTGAGTGCAGAGCCTGTCTGCAGTCCAAGACTGGCCTGTTGGAAGTCCTTACTAAGGTCTAACCTATACCCATTCCCAGATGGCTGTCAGCAATCAGCTTTCTTGCTCCTGTCAACAGAACCTCCCGGAAGATGGACGTAAGGAGCTGACATCTCCTGTGCTAACTCCCAGTGATAAGTCACAGTGATGACCCCTTTCCCCAGCTCCCCACACCACTGGGGAAAAATCTATACTTCCAGGGAAGGGGGGATGGGTGGGGGGCATCGTTCCCAGCACCGCAGCTGTTTCCTCGAGACGCCAGCGTCCACGCTGACTCCCGAGCACGCCCCAGGCTGAGGGGAAGGAGGCCCACACTTGCCCTTGAAGAATGCCATGGTGGCCCTGGACAGCAGCTCAGGAAATCCATTCCCTCAGGTGATGAACGCCTTTTTCTGTCTGAGTGCACTTGGCTTTTGGCAGGGAAGCCAAGACACATGTAAAAGTCCTTTAAGGACACTAATTTACATGACAAGTACACAGATTACATAATATTGTATTTCCCAGGTTTATGGCCCACCGGCAATGGGAAAGCGGCCCCTCTCCGGCCCTTCTGTCATTAATCTTTGCCGAACGAGGTGAGCAGATCATGTTTGCTCTCTCCCGATGTGCCAGGCTGAGGAGTGTCTTGTCTGGCTTTTTTCATTTCCCTCCTAACAGGTTCAGTATTTTAACAAATCCAAGTGCTGTATAAACGAGATGGTTTCCAGGATACGGCTGCGTGCGCCACACTGCTGCAGCGATAATTAAGTTAGTGGCTGGTGAGTTATGGGCTGCGGCGCCCAAGCCCTGGCGAAGCCCTCCCTGCGCTTCGAGGCTGCCGAGTCCTTTCCTGGGTGTGACAGCTCCTTGACGGTTGCCGGCCAGGCTGTCTGAGTCCAGGATTTCAGGGGTTTCCATGTCAGCATTCTCGCCGTCCGTGTGGGAGACCCGGGCGTGACCACGACCAGCGCACCTCATGCACAGCCGCCATCCTGTCAGTGGAGGCTTGCATGTTGCTATGATGATGAACAGGTTTTAGTGGAATTTTCAGACTACAACAGACTAGGAAGAAAGGCCTGGTGATCTACTTTCAAAAATCAGCCAATGAAAACCCTATGCATCATAATGGTCTGATCTACAACCCATCATGGAGATGGTGCAGGACTGGGCAGTGCTTCATTCAGTTGTTCATGGGGTCACTATGAGTCAGGTGGATGGCAGTAAACCACAACAACATGTCCAAGGACAAGCCCTGGGTAGGGCTGTGGCCACAAGGCCGCCAGTTCACTCTGCTACCACTTACTTAGTTAACGCCTGATGCGTCCCAGGCTCAGAGTAGTGCCCTGGGGCACAAGATGAACAAGACACGGTCCCCACCCACCAGAAAGTGAATGGGACAGATGTGTAACCAAGAGCTACGAGGGTCAAGCAGATGCCCTGTGGGATGCAGGGACCTTGCTCATGGGAGGAAGCTGGACCTGGGGAAGGAGGTCTAGATCAGCTGTGACGTGGGCTCCTGCTTCTCTCATTTACATATGAAGAAACTGAGGCCCAGAGGGGTGGGGTTGCTGGCCTGTGAATCACCCGCACTGCAAGGGGAGGAGCTGGGGTTTGAACCCATGCCCTCAGTCATCACACACTTGGGCTGTAAGTCAGCCAGGCGGGGCTGAGAGGCATCCTGGGAAGAGCATGCCTAAGAGGGCTTTGGAGATGGAGAGGCGTTAACGAGAGGAGGGAAGGCAGAAAGTTTCCAGGAGAAGGGTATGCAGCGGGACCCAGGGCAGCCTAAGGAGCCTGCATGTGGTATGACCTGTTCTTGCTTTGTTAGGTGCTGTGGAGTCTGTTTCGACACCTAGTGACCCTATGTACTACAGAACGAAATACTGCCTGGTCCTGCGCCACGCTCACAGTCGTTGTTATGCTTGAGCCCATTGTAGCCAATGTGTCAATCCATCTTGCTGAGGGTCTTCCTCTTCGTTGCTGACCCTGTACTTTACCAAGCATGATGTCCTCTTCCAAGGTGTGACCTGGTGTTAGGCAATCCCATTTCCTTAGCTGAGCAAACACGTGAGGCCGTGCTGTCTGTTGGTAGAAAACTCTGGAAGCCCACCTCCCAAGCCCCTGCTGGCTGGGTGCTGTACCACAGTCCGCAGCACCGTCCTCTGTACCCCACACGTCCACCCTGAGGAGGGCACTGTTACAACACTCACAGAGGGTGCAGCTGGCCCTTGGGGAGGTGACGTAACTTGACCAGGGTGCTTTCCTTTGCCCATCCTACCTCCAGGAGAGGACTCTGACCTGAGTCCAAAAGGAAGAGAAAGGGTGGCAATGCCACAGGACGGGGGGGGGGGGGGGGGGTGGGGACAGGACAGGACAAGGGCATCTTCACAGAGAAAGTGTGCTTGCAGAGGGTGGGAGGATTTAGGCAAGTGGAGAGAAAGAGGGAGAAGAGATGGGGTCACACCCTCCATGGATGCACACACCCATCCCCACTTCACAGATGGGGACACTGAGGCAGTACCGGTTGTTGCTGGTTGCCATCCAGTAGGCTCTGACTCATGACAAGCCCATGTGCAGGAGAACAAAACATTTCCCGGTCCTGCACCGTCTTCGTGATCCTTGGTCCGCTCACATCCATTGTTGCGGCCACTGCGTATTTTGAGCGTCTTCTATCCTAGGAGGTTCCTCTTCCAGCACTATATTGGGCAATATTCTGTTGTCACCCATTGGCTAATTTTTGAAAGTAGATCACCAGGCCTTTCTTCCTAGTCTGTCTTAATCTGGAAGCACAGCTAAAACCTGTCTCCCATGGGTGACCCTACTGGTATTTGAAATACTGGTGACATGGCTTCCAGCATCACAGCAACACACAAGCCACCACAGTATGACAAATTGACAGGTAGGGGTGGGGCAGCACCAGACTACCTGGTAAATCAGAGAAACCTGAGAGCCCAGGGACCCCCACCCCCGACCAGACTTATGGATGTGTTGGCAGGTGGGTGAGGGGCGTCAGGGCGAGGTTGAGGCTTGACCCTCCTTCCTGGGAAGCAGTGAGCTGCAGCAGCAGGGTGCTGTCCCCAGTTGCCCCTGCACCGGCTCTGACACCCCCAGATTATGCCTGTGGAAGGAGCAACTCCTTCTGCCCCCTGGAAGAGAGAGGGCGCGGCGCGTTCCTGTTCTGTTTGTTTTTACTTCACATTAGTCATTAATTTAAAAATTGCTTCCAGGAAACATAGAATCAAGGCTCGGTGGCCACAATATTATTTTTGATGTTTTCCATCTTTGGTGGCAAGCAGTGACTCAGCCTCCAAATGCCACAATTGGCTGGGGAGACATTTTCCATATGAATAAATATGTGCTGGCGAAGCCAGAATGCAAAAAACAAACAGAAAGAGGATGAATCTGTGGACCCCACAGTCTCAGCGCACAGATCATGCAGGGCCAGGAACGCCCCAACTACAGAGCCCCCTTCCTCTGCCCCAAATACCACTGTGCCGGGCAGAGATGGGGGGCTCCTGGACAATACTGAGGCCAGAGAGAGAGGGGAGCAGGAAACGAGGCAGCAGATACAGGGCTATGTCCTCCCTCCCCTCACCCGTGGTCTGGGACCTGCTTGTTCTCTGGGGTTTTCTGCCACCCCCTGTCTCGCTCTCCTAGTGCTGCATCACAAAACACCACAAGCAGGTGTCTTTGAAGAACTGAAATATATTAAATCAAAGTTCTGGAGGTTGGGATTCTGACTTCAGGGGTCAACAGTGCCACGCGCCCTCTGAAGGCTCTCGGTGAAGCTCCTTTTCTGTCAGTAGCCCCAGGCGTTCCTTGGCTTCTCTGGGGATCCTGCCATGCTGTCTTCCCCTTCTGCGTGACCCTGTTTCCTTGTGTGTCCTTTTTCAAGACACCACTCAGATCTCGTTAACTGATAACATCTGCAAAGAAAAACCCCATTTCCCAAACAAGGTCACATTCATGGGGTTAGGACTCAACATAGCTTATTGGGGACACAATTAAATTTATGTTGCTGTTGTTGTTAGGTGCCGTCGAGTTGGCGCCCGCTCATGGCAACCCTGTGTATGACAGAAACAAATATGCTGGGTCCTGCGCCATCCTCACAATCATTGCTATCCTTGAGTCTGTTAATTAAATAAATTAAATGTATAACCCAACAGCCCAATCTGTTGCCATCAAGTCGATTCTGACTCATAGTGACCCTATAGGACAGAGTAGAACTGCCCTGTAGGATTTCCAAGGAGCAGCTGGTGGATTGAAAACGCTGACCTTTGGTTAGCAGCCATAGCTCTTAACCACTGTGCCACCATGTCTCTCTATTAAATGTATAGCACCCCCAAAATAGACTTGGCTGTCCCCTGCAGGTCTGTGGGGACACTGTGGGAGGGTTCTGTTCAGTGCTGGGATGACTTCTCACTTGCGCCCTGACCCTGGCAGGGATGGGGGCACCCATCACTGAGCACCCAGACAGTGCTGGAAGGGCCCAGTGGGTGAGCAGCTCTGTGACGCATGGCCGGCATCACCCCCTGGGCTGTGCAGTCCTGTATGTAACCTCCACCTGAGGGACCCTGTTCACCAAACTCCCAGCTCTCAGGAAGCAGATGGGCAGATGCTCGTTCCTCCTAGCGGGGTGGGGGGCCAACAGCTGGTTGGGAGCTTTGCATCAAAACACAGCACCCAGTGGAGGGGCTGTTCACGGGGCCAGGAACAGGGTTCTCTTCGTATCTGAGCTCAGCGGGACACAGCGTTGCTGAGGCAGTCCTGGCAGAGGAACCAAGTAATGACCACAGAGACTTTGACACCTGTGTCGCTCGAGCCCAGCAGCGTCCAGCATGCCACTGTGCATGTCTGCAGATGGCTCACTGGAAGCAGCACCTCCTGACCACCCTCTGCCCGGCCACAGAGGGGCCTGGGTTCAGGACCAGGTCAGTGGCCAGTGTCCTGCCTTTGTCTGACCCCACCATGAGCTCTCCCAGCTGCTCCATGCTTCTAAAAACTGGAGGGGAATGGTGGAGGCTGGCCACGGGGTCTGGCCCCACAGAGAGGACAACTAAGGAGGGTTATATCACGTCCAAAGTGAAGGCAGGGCCCTGGGTCCCTCCTGGTCCTTGCAGTCACGGTGACCCGGTGTGGCTACTACCAGCAGTGGCATGCTGGAGGGACTTGATCAGGGTCACTGGTGGGGCTGGGGTCCCCCAGGGTCACCTGTTGCCAAGTCCCTCCTCCTGCCACTGCCCAGGGCTGTCTCTGAGCCAGCACAACCTGGGTGTGGTGCTCTGGACCTCTGTCCCCCACCACGCCTCTGTTTCTCCCCTAAAGACAGGATCCGGGGCTGGGCAGTCTCCGACTGGCTCTGGGTCCCATGCCTATCGTATCCCACTGCCCCCTCTTCTCAACTGAAAATACTGTCACTTGGACAATGACAGGGAAGTGTTGAGCTGTTGGCGGGCTGGAGCCATGTGACAGCCAGCCTGACCCTTTAGCAAAGTCGCCTGTTTGGGAGGAAGGACTCAGAGGTGAATCCTCCTGCTGCCACCTGTTACACGTGAGCTTTCTGAGAAGGAGAATTCCAATAGCGGGTGGCTTCCCAAGACCTCAGCCAGGAAGTGTGGCGTGGATGGGGACCAGAGCTGGTGGTCTGGGCGCCCATCTTCAGCCATGGGTGCAGTCCAGAGAGCAGCCCAGCCTCTGGGGTTGGGGGGAAGGGATGGGTGGTAGACAGTGAAGCAAGGTCAAAGGGCAAGGTGGGTCAGGCCACCTTACTTCGGGAAGCAGTCAGCCTCCCCCTACGGTCAATCTGGGTGGACTGCACAGAGGTGGTGGCACAGAGGAAAACACTCTGTGCGTTCATTCAATAAAGAATTGGTAGGTGAGTTCTCTGCGCCCAGTGCTGGGGACATGATGTCACCAGGTCAGACAGTGTCCTCTGTGAGGGATTACACTTGCTGAAAGGGGGAGGTGGCAATAATAGAAGCCGGCCGTGAATAAATGCCAATGCAGAGTGCTGTCCACCACGGGGGTGGGGTGCTGGGGGCGGGGCTCTTACTTTAAACAAGGGGTGTTTCCTGGAGCTACCACAGCACAAACACAAGGGGTGGCTTTAAAGAACAGACATTTACTTTCTCACATTTCTGGGTCTGGAGTCTGAATTCAGGCTGCTGGCTCTGTGGGAAGGTTGTTCCTGTCTCTTTCAGCTTCTAGTAGCTGCCAGCAATCCTTGGTGTTCCTGGCCTTCTAGATGTGTCTACCTCCGCAGTCACAGCTGTACTCACACCCTTGGGTAGCACCCCCTGCCACCACATGGTGCAGGTCTTGTCCCCTTGTCTCTGTGACCGACAGGTCAGCAGAAGGGGTGCCACATCACTTGAGATTAGGTTATGAAGGCACTGGGGCTTCCATGTTAGGCGTCCACTCTCACTCTGGGGGGCGGGGCAGATACCATGCCCCTCCCAGCCCTATGGAGAGGCCATGTGGTGAGGAATGAGGGCCTTTCGTCAAAAACCACTTGGGTGAGCTCAGAAGCAGATCCTCTAGCCCCATTCAAACCTTCAGATGATGCAGCCCAACCCACAGCTGGACAGCAAGCACCTGAGGGTCTCTGGGCAGAACCACCATCTAAGCCGCCCCTGGATTCCTAACCCGCAGGGCCTGAGATCATAAATGATTTTTATTGTCTTGTGTGGCTAAGCTTCGGGGCTAGTGAGATCTGCCTCAACAGACAACGAACACAACCTGGTTGACAGAGTTGCTGTGCAGATCATCAGGAGGGTGGGTGGAAGGCTAGCATACAGCTGGCGCCCGTGCCAGTGGCCCGCTGTTGCTGCTACAGTGCCTTTGCTGCTTTCCTGAATGATTACCTTCTTTCAGTGGTAGAATCCCCGGCCAATGCACTTTGTGCACAGCCACCACCCATCTGTCTGTGGGGGCTGCGGGTTGCTCTGCTGCTCAACAGGTTTCAGCAGAGCTCCCAGACTAAGAGGGACTAGGAGGAAAGGCCTGGCGATCTACTTCCAAAAATTAGCCAGTGGCAACCCTATGGATCACAACAGAACATTGTCCAACATAGTGCTGGAGGATAAGCCCCCCAGGCTGGAAGGCACTCACGATACACAGTGATCGCAACAACGGACTCGAGAGTACCAAGGATTGTGTGGATGGTGTAGGACCAGGCAGCATTTTGTTCTACTGTACGTGGGGTCGCCATGAGTAGAGGCCAACTTGATGGCAGCTAACAAAAACAACTTAGTTGTCTAGCCCAGGAATCCAAGAAGTGCCACACTGTTGGAGCCACGTGTTGCCTTTTCTCTCTCCCACAGCGTGGCTCAGGCAGCGGTGGTTACCCAGCAGATGCTGAGGTTTTCACAAGCACCATAACCAATGCTCTGTGTGGATGGAGTGGGAAATTTACAAGTGGCCATGGAGGGAGGCGGGTGGCCCTGCTTTACGCTGTCCATCTCCCAGCCTGATGAGACCTCAGCTCTGCAGCCAGTGTACTTCAGAGCAGGGAGGCAGAAATTGAATTTGTCTGCACATTTGGGCTGCTGATGGGCTTACTCAAGGCCATTTCGCTTGCTCGTTTTTAATCTCTTCCTCCCATTTTGAAACAGCTGTCAGCAAAGTGGAGCTCAAGTGCACATTCCGGAGCTGGTTGTCCCCAGCTCCTTCCCCTTCAGCTCCTCACTCAAGCTTCCCTCCAGCTGGCAGGAGGGCAGCCTGCAGCCCTGCAGGGAGCTGGAGAGGAGAGATGGTAGCAAACTCCAGTGCCCCCAGAACAGATTAGAAGGTGGTGCCTGGGATCCAAGCACATGACTTGTGTGCAGAGCTGTGTGGTCTGCACATTGGCATCAGGATGGTCTCCAAGAGTCCTGGGACCCTGCAGTGCTAAGGCAGTCCTGGCCAGAGGAGAGCCAGCTTGCACTAAGTGTCTTCATCTGTTTGTTCATTCACTCATTTACACATTCATTTAGAGAACAAGTACTGACCTCAGAGCTGCCAGACCCGGGTCCCAGCCCATGTGGCTGAGGTTACTGTGTAGGTGACACCTCCAGCCCAGGGCCTGGCCCCTGGAAGGGCTCAAGAAATGCTCACTGTGATGATTCATAATGGCCACTAAAAATGAAGCTGGTACCCCAAAACCCAGGGGACCACTGACTCAGGAGTCAGAGTGGTGTCTGGGCTTAGCTTTGGGGTGGGTGGGGGACAATACCAGCTGAGGGAGCAGAAAGAACAGAGGGTCCAGGCACAGAGACGGTGCTGGGAGTAGCAGAGAGGAGGGGACAGGGCTGACTCGAGAGGACTTGAATGCCACCCCAGAGACTTGGCCCTCTTCTCAGCTCCTGGGGAGCCATGGAAGGCTCTAAAGCAGGAGAGTGACATGGTCTGGACTGTGCCTTATGAGGTGAATATGGTCATGGTGAAGAGGAATTGCTGACAGGTGGACCCAGGAAATAGAGAGACCAGCAAGGGTGTCCCGCAGCTGTCCAGGGAAAGAGATGAGGACAGTACCGAGGCCATGGAGCATGGTTGGGGCATGGCAGGGCACGGTGGGGCCAGGAAGTGGCTCAGTGTGGTGGGGACTTGGTGGGGTGTGCGGGGTGTGGTGGGCAGTGTGCGGGGGGCATAGTGGGCACAGGAAGTGGCTTGGCCTGGTGGGGACATGGAGGAGTGGCAGGGCAGGAGGTGGGGCAGGGTGGCTGTGGAGCAAAGCTTGGCTATGGTGGGTGTGGGGGGAAGTGTGTGGGTGGGGGGAAGTGTGCGGGTGGAGGGAGCTTTGTGAGAACAGGGCGTGGTGCAGCGGGCGCTACTGAAGCCCACATGAGAATGTGTGGGGAGCTGAGAGGAAGCAGAGAAGCCAGGACTCGGGTGGCTCTCAGGCAGAGAAACAAGACCCTGGAGTGCAGCCAAGGGGCCTCTGCCCCACCTGAGATGGGAACTGCTCCCAGCAACGGCAACCCTACTTCTTCAGCAGAGACCCTGGAGAAAATGTTCTAATGGAGAGCCTTGTTGACAAGCGGATGCAGTAGTGCTCAGGGTCTGTGAGTGCACTGACCTTTTGGGCCATGAGCACTGGCTGGTCGTTCCTGATATCCAATGGGAGGGACAGACAGACACCAAGGCAGGGAAGGGAGCCTCGTGGCTCAAGTAAGGGTGCCCTGAAGGCTGTGTGGGACCCACGGGGAGGGGAGTTCCGCAAGGTCAGCCGGAGAAACCGAGGCAGGTTCCCTAGAGGAGGGGCTTTCTTGGGGGATGGGTGGAAGTTTGCACCCCAGGCGTGGAGCTCCAGATGCATGGACAAGCCACTCATTTTTGGGAATGGCACACAGAGGGCTGGGAGATAAGGCAATGGGGCCGGGGGCACGCCACAGGACCGTGTGTGCAGGACAAGGTGTGGGCCTACAGGCAATGGGGACTCTCGGGGGGTCTCAGGTGGGGTCATGTGCTTTGAGCGGTGGCTCTGGCTGGTGTGTGGATGGTGGAGGGGGAGGCTCGTCCCCAGGATGGCGTGTGTGGGATGCTTCCCCTCCCCACTCCAGGACTGCCATGCTCAGAGTTATCTCAGGAGCCCGGGGCTGCCTTTGAATGCGGGCAGAGTTTGCCTTGGAAAAAAGAGACCAACCCAAGGTCAGGGCACCTGTTTGTAAATAAGGCTGCCTTGTGTTTTAGTTATTTATTTTTTAAGCAATAGTAGCTAATCAAAGCGAGCTTACCGGGAGGTCGCATCTCTTGTTAAGATGATGAGGTGGGCGCACACCAGCCTCCCGGCTGGTTGAGGGGCAGCGCTTGCTTCCAGCTCGGCCACAGCGTTTGGGGAGCACTCACTTTCACAGCAGCAGCTGTACCCCTGAAGGGAGGAGGCAGCAGCGCCCCCCTTCCTAGTGCCCCCCCGCCCCAGTCTCACCATGGTTTCACCTTTTAATAGATGGGACTATTTTTAACCAGCCTGTCAACACCTCTGTAATTTCTTATTCTTCACGTTGAAAGCTGACGACGACGTCGCATCCGAGAAAGCACAAACACTCCTTCACTCCACAGAGGTCTGCTGAGGAGGGGGTGCTGCAGGAGAGGGGGGTGCATTTTGTAAGGAAGCCCCCTCAAGTTGCTCTGGGAGAATTGATTAGATTCCAGGGTGCGGTCTTGGCATTTAGGGGGGTGGGGCTTGATGGTCCCCAGGGCGGCGCTGCCCCTCCCGAGGCTATTGGAGTGTTGAGGGGCGGGGGGCCCGGGTGTCACCTATCCAGCTCTGGGCTCTAGGTGGGAGATGCTGAGAACAGAGGGAGGGATCAGCCCTGCACCGGGTCCAGCCGCTGATTCCGGGGAGTCCCCAGGGCCAGCTGCCTTCTCTACTTCCTGGTGAGGGCTCAGGCCAGCCCCTGACCCCCGCCCCAGACCACACAACTGTTGTCATTGCTGGTGGCGCTGCACCCGGTCACAGGCTACCCCACCCGTCAGGTGGGGTCTCATACTGAGGGTCTGGAGGATGTGTAGCTGACCCCTCCCTCCTGTGGTCCAAGCCCCCAGTGCCCAGGCGGAGGGGAGCAGCTTGTCTCTGGAGGCACCTGGAGAAACATTCCACCCTCCTTCTGGAAATAGGGTGAGCAGAATCTGAGCATCAAAAGGCAGGGGGACGGGGGGCGTAACTGGTGAGAGAGCCCTCAAAGGGCCTCCCTGCCCTCAATTCAGGATGGGCACAGACTCTGGGACTCTGAAAAGATGTCAAAATATGGATCATAGAAGACCGGAATGAGGCCCAAAAAAAAGCAGGCAGCTGCTCACCCAGAGTGCTGAGCATACAGCAGGTGCTCCATAAATGCTGGCTGAAAGCCCTCCTGCCATCTACAAATCCCTGGTGAGTTTTCTATTTATATAAACTTGCCATGCCCTCCCCCACTGCCCAAAGAAGCCAGCACCAGGATGTCAGAAATATTCACAAGATGGCAGCCATGCCCGGCTTGCTCAGTTTACGAAAGTCCTCATCCTCAGTGGATGCCTTGGGGTGACAGTCACTGGAAAATGGCCAGAGAAGCTAGAAGGGGGAGCAGGGACAGGGCGAGAATGCCTCTGAGCCCAGGTGACCCCTGACTCCCGCTGCCCTGATGTGCAAGAGCATCTAGAACACCTGCCTGGGAGGCAGTGGGGCCTGGGCTCGCGGTCTGTCCTGGATTGAATTGTGTCCTCCAAAATATCTGTCAACTTGGCTGGGTCATGATTCCCAGTACGGTATGACTGTGTACCATTTTATCATCTGATGCGATTTCCTTGTGTGTTGTAAACTCTTAACTATGATGTAACAAGATGGATTAGCGGCAGTTATATTGATGAGATCTATAAGATTAGACAGTGTCTTAAGCCAATCTCTTTTGAGACATAAAAGAGAGAAGCAAGCAGAGACACATGGGAACCTCATACCACCAAGAAAGCAGTGACAGGAGCAGAGCATGTGCTTTGGACCTGAGGTTCCTGTGCAGAGAAGCTCCCAGACCAAGGGAAGATTGATGACACAGACCTTCCTCCAGAGCCGACAGAGAGAGCCTTCCCCTGGAGCTGACGCCCTGAATTTGGACTTATAGCTTACTGGACTGTGAGAGAGTAAATGTCTCTTTGTTAAAGCCATCCACTTGTGGGATTTCTGTTAGAGCAGCACCAGATGACTAAGACAGGGTCCGAGCAGTTCAAACGGGGCTCTGCATACATCAGGCCGGGAGACCCTGAGAAGGCACCTTCCCTTCCCCAGATCTGTCCGCTAGTTGGTAAATGGAGATGTTGGACACGGCTCTAAGGTTTCTCGCGCACCGTCCGTGTTCTTTGCCCGTGCCTAAACTGGCAAGCCATGGGGGCTCAGTGCAGTCTGTTCACAGGGGTGGGCTTCGTCCCAGGGGTGCCCAGCTACCCCCTTCTCAGTGGTCAACATGACCTCTGCCTAGTTCTCACACACAGAGTCTGCTCTGGGCCCAGTGGCTCCACAGGGCAGCAGTCCTCCATGCCTAAGCCAGCATCCAGCCACGCTGCCCTGCGCTCTGCATCCCAGCCCAAGCTGTGTCCCCACAGCAAAGAGAGGGACAGAGGATCCAGCAGCAGAGCTTCTAACCACATCCCCACCTCACTGCTCAGATGACTCACATGGCTCCCTGTGGGGCTGGGAAAGGTCTCCACACACCCCTCAATTAAAAAAAAAAAAAAAAACAACCTACAGGAAACGGTTGCATCTAGTCAATTCAGACTCATGGTGACCTCTAGGTGGCTCAAAAGTTCAGCCCTCGACTACTAACTGAAACGTTGGGGGTTCAAACCCATCCAGCGGGCCTCAGAAGACAGACCTGGCAATCTGCTTCCAAAAGGTCACAGCCTTGACAGCCCTCGGGAGCAGTTCTCCTCTGCACACGTGGGGTCACCGTGAATCAGAGTCCACACCCCCAGGGAGGAGGACTGGAAATGGGACCTGGTGAGCACCCAGGACTGGTTCTCCCGCCCAGGGGTGGACTATCCAATAAGCAAGGTAAGCACAGTCTTTACCTTGCTTACCAGATCATCTGCAATGAACAATTTCACATTTTTTCACCATGTCAAAGATTCTGCTTCTATGCCTGGCTGATATCTGTCTCTCTCCCAACCCCACAGCACCTTCCTACAGAATCAAAGCCTCTTTCAAATTTACAGTCCCTGACATGGGCAGGTGACCCAGTAAGCAAGGTAAGCACAGGCTTACTTGTGCTTACTTACTAATCTGTAGTGAACAATTTCACTACAGATGATCTGGTAAGCAAGATAAGCACCTTGCTCACCTTGCTTGTTGGATAATCCGCCCCCGCTTCTGCCACATTTACCTTGAACGGACAGATAAATGGAAGCTTGCTGGAGCTCAGGTCAGTGGCCACTGGGAGAAGTGGAGCCGTGACCGAGAGATCAAAGTCGTTATTTAAATTATGGCTAATTCCAGGAGGGCTATGTCCTTTAAACACATATTAAATGCCTTATTACACTTCATTTAAGTCCCCATTTAGGACAGCTCTTTAAAAGGCATTGCCAAGCGAGTGGGCAGGCCCGGGCCAGAACTTCTGCTTGGTCGGGCTTCCTGGGGGGAGGGCTTCGGGGGACAACAGGACCACAGGTGATGGATGGCGGTGATCAGGCACGGCCGGCCTCCAGCTCTAATGATGAATGACTGAGGGGGGAGATGGTTCAATTTCTAGCCATCACCTGCCACTCTGCAGCACTGCCACGGGCCCGGCCGTGATGGCGTCATGTTCTATTCTCTGTCCATCCATCAAGTGAGCAGAGGCCAGAAGGGCCTCTCATTCCAGCTGAGCCCCGACGGAGGGCCTGGGAGGACCATGGGAGGGAGATGAGACCCACTCAGGGGTGGAGGTGGGAGCTGAGCCTCATAGGCAGAAACCACCATCAGACTCCCGCTTCTGGTGGAGAACTCAGCTGGACAGAGCAGGGGTTTATTTCTGGTGTCCAGGGGCCACAGAACCCCCCAGCCCCATGCTGGGCAATGTCACAAGGTGGGAGTGGGTGGCTCAGGCAGGGTCCTCCCATGGTGGAGACCCAGCTCAGTGAGGACACTGCTTGGAACTGCTGGACACACGCGGGTGGAATCATCCCTTCTTGCTGGGACTGCTTTCCTTCCACATCTTGCAGTTCCCAAGAAGGACCAAACCTGGTGCTGTCAAGTCAGTTCCCACTCACGGACACCCCGTGTGTTAGAGCAGAACTGCTCCATAGGGTTTTCTTGGCTGTAGTTTTTATGGAAGCAGATCACCAGCCCTTTCTTCTGCGAGCTGCTGGGTGGGTTTGAACTGCCAACCTTTCAGCTAATAGACAAGCACAAACTGTTTGTGCTACCCAGAAGGGACTCTGTGTTTTAGCAGCCCCCCCCACCTGGCCTGCCCTGGTGGAGGTGTGGTGTTGGAATGTGTTTCTAAGTGAGGGTGCTAGCTCTTCTTGTTGGCTGAGAGCAGCGGGGGAGCAAAAGGCCGCCCCATGTGTTTGTTAGTGACAATCACTCACATCATCTTCAGGAACCAGCCCGTCTGCCCTCTGCCCACACCCCTCTCTGCCCTGGACCTTCCTCCCAGGGACCGTTGGAGGAGTCTCTGCCCTTGATGGGGGGCTGATCAGCCCAGGTGGGGTTAGTCGCTGGGCTGCTCCATTACCTCAAGACCCTTAGTGCCAGGCCACTAAATTTAGTGCTGCCAGTGACTCACACTGCAGCTGGCTTCAGCTCCCCAATCCCCACTTTGAGGTGCCAATTGCCAGCCCTTAAAAATAGCTTTATTGTTTTCTTCTAATTATAAAACTAATACACAATAATTGCAAAAGAAAAAAAAATCAGAAAATTCAGAAAGTAAGAAGACCACCACCCATCTGTCCATTTGTCGGACAGTGATGGCTTCCACGTTGCTGTGATGCTGGAAGCTATGCCGTTGGTATTTCAAATACCAGCAGGGTTACCCATGGTGGATAGGTTTGAGAGGAGCTTCCATACTAAGACTAGGAAGAAAGGCCTGGTGGTCTATTTCAGAAAATCAGCCAGTGGAAACCATATGAATCACAACAGAATGTTGTCTGATATAGCGCTGGAAGATGAGCCCCTAGGCTGGAAGACATTCAAAATGCACAGTGGCTGCAACAATGGATTTGAGCGTGCCAACAACCGTGAAGACGGTGCAGGACCGGGCAATGCTTCCTTCTGTGGCACAGGAGGCCTCCATGAACCAGAGTCAACTTGATGGCAACAAACAACCATGAAGAAAGAAATCCCGATCCCCCACTACCCCACCACCCAATTTCTGTGCATATATATATGCATAGTTGCCATGAATTTGCGTGGTTCTGCATTTACAGCTTTGTAACGGCCATTTTCCACATATAGTTCTTGGGCAGCTGTCTTAGTTATCTAACGCTGCTATAACAGAAATATCACAAGTGGGTGGCTTTAACAAACAGAAATTTATTTTCTCACAGTTTAGAGGGCTGGAAGTCTGAATTCAGGGTGCCGGCTCTAGAGGAAGACTCTCTCTCTGTTGGCTCTGAGGGAAGGTCCTTGCCTCCCTTCAACATCTACGGCCCCAGCATTCATTGGAGATCTCCATGTGTATTGGCATCAATCTTCCCCCGGGTCTAGGAGGTTCTTAGCACAGGGAACCCGGGTCCAAAGGACACCCTCCGTTCCCAGCTCTTCTTTCTTGGTGTTGGTCTGCTCACTTCTCTCTCCTTTTACCTCTTGTGAGATGAAAGGTGTGACTCAAGCAAGACTGTGACTTGAGTAAGGATGTGACTTAAAGGGTGTGACTTGAGTAAGGCTGTGACTCAAGATACACCCCACACTTGATCCTGCCTCATTAACACACAGAGGTTAAGATTTACAACACATCACAAAATGGAGGATAATTACATCAGATCACAAAATGGAAGACAACCACACAATACTGGGAATCATCGCCTAGCCAAGGTGACGCGTATTTTTGGGGGACAGAGTTCAATCCACGACAGCATCTCTCCACCTCCACAGACACAGCGCCATGTGGCCACTTTCTTGGTTGCACCGAGTCACTGCTAACTCCGATTTCCAGATCGGGCTTGCTGTGAACATTGGCTCTGCCACTCTGGGACTGGCTTTGGACACGCCATGACCTTGGCTGAGGCACTGACCCTCTGAACATCAGTTTCCTGATGGAGAAAATGGGCTTAGCCGCACTGCCTCATAGCACTGCCCGGAGACATCGGTGAGGGAAAGCTCTCTTGCATGAGGTTTGCCTCAGACCTCCCCCTGAGCCGGCCCCCCCACAGCCCCCGTTTCTGCTGCTCCCCTGCTACTGTGAGTCCCCTGCAGGGTATGTTGTGACCAGTGCCACCAATTTTGCCCTGGAAAGCTTGCGGCTTGTTTTTGATTTTCCTCTTATAAAAACACAGCGATGTCCCTAGGTCCTGCAAATGGTGAAGTGCTCGGCTGCTAACAACAACGTTGGCAGCTCCAGTCCACCCAAAAATGCCTTGGAAGAAAGGTTTGGCGATCAACTTCTGAAACGTCGGCCACTGAAAACCCTATGGAGCACAGTTCTACTCTGACACACACGTAGTCGCCGTAAGTCAGAAGCAACTCCACAGCTCTGGTAAACAGCACGGCAGAGAACATTTTCTTCAGAGGTTTGCTGAGTCTTTGCTCATTCGCCTGATTTATCTTGAAATGAGCCTCTAAAATAGGAACCACTGGGTCCCCAGTCCCTCCTTGTGAGAGTTCAGATGCTTAGGGAAAATAGAACCAAGACTATCTGATGGAGCTCTTTGACAGCATCACCCAGCGCCAGTTTACAGACACGGTTATGCAGCCCAAGTGGAAGAGGCTGGTCAGAAGGCACATGGGCAGTTGGAAGCTCACCCATCCGCTGGACCACATGGCCTTTTGTACTCAGCAAGGCCAGCAGAAACAGCAGTAGCTGCTGCAATCAACGCTGACAGTTCTGGAAACCTGTATCCTAAGCTCCAACAGTTGGAACGAGTTCAGCACCTGCAGCCTCAGCCCATTTCCCAGTCGCCAACATGGGGTTTAGGGAGGGGGTGCTCAGCGGAGGATGAGAAGGTGCATGGCCAGGCTGGGGCCAAGGCGGGGCAGGGGTGGACTGCCGAGCCCAGGGCGTGCCTTCTCCTCGCCACGGCCTGCTGTCTTCCCTCTCCAGGACGACAGTAGGGCCAGCTCTTGACTGAGTGGAGAGCTGGAGTGGCCCAATTCCGAAAACACAGCAATAATCCCAAGGTCCTCACCCCTGAGGGAATTCACAGGCTGTGCTTTTTGTACCAGCTGACTAAGATTAAAGAAAAACTCCTGGCTGCAGCCTTGAGAAATCACATTCTCTTTGGAATTTGCCAGGCACCCTACTCCGTCAGCTGTTAGTACCTGGTTCTTACTCCTACCTGGAGCGGGGAGGAGGCCTGTAAGGTGGCGCGATGCTCCCTGTCAAGTGGAGCCCTGTGCTCCACCCCGGCATCCCAGGCCCTGGGCCTCGTGACCGCCCCTTGCTCCCCACCCCCCAGCCTTCAGTGTGAGCTCTCTGAGTGCAGGTCTCACCAGCCCCACACAGATGCTGAGCTTCAGGGTAGGGGCTTGGCTTGCTCAGTTCCATGTCCATCATGGGCCTGGCACGGGGTCTAATGGAATTAAGGGCAGCCAGTTGTTGACTTGGATCCACTATCAACGCCCAAGGAAGTAGCAGTCAAGAAACCAAATGACGTATTGCACCAGGCAAACCTGCTGTAAAACACCTCTTTAAAGTGTTAAAAAGCAAAGATGTCACTTTGAGGACTGAGGTGTGCCTGATTCAAGCCATGGTATTTTCAGTCACCTCGTATGCAGGCGAAAGCTGGGCAATGAATAAGGAAGACTGAAGAACAGCTAACACATTTGAGTTATGACGTTGGCAAAGCACACTGAATATCCCGTGGCCGGCCAGAAGAACGAATAGCTCTGTCTTGGAAGAAGTACAGCCCGAACGCTCCTTAGAAGCAAGGATGGCAAGACTTCATCCCAAGTACTTTGGACACGTTCTCAGGAGGGACCAATCCCTGAAGAAGGACATCATGCTTGGTAAAGTAGAGGGTCAGCAAAAAAGAGGAAGACCCTCAACGAGATGGACAGGCACAGCGGCTGCAACAATGGGCTAAAACATAGCAAGGATTGTGAGGATGGCGCAGGACCGGGCGGTGTTTTGTTCTGTTGTACGTAGGGTTGCTGTGAGTCGGAACCAACTCAATGGCACCTAACAATAACAACAACTGTTGATTGGAGGCAGTGGTGCTTCACTGGTAGAATTTTCGCCTTCCACACAGGAGACCCAGGTTCAATTCCCGGCCAATGCACCTCGTACATGGCCACCACCCGTCTGTCAGTGGAGGCTTGTGTGTTGCTATGATGCTGAACCGGTTTCAGCAGAGCTTCTAGACTAAGGCTGACTAGGAAGAAAGTCCTGGAGATCTACTGCTGAATATCAGCCAGTGAAAACCTTATGGACCACAACAGTCCGATCTGCAACCGATCATGGGGATGGCACAGCACCAGGCGGCATTTGTTCCAAGAACATGGGGTTTTCATGAGTCAGGGCACAGTTAGATGGCAGCTAACAACGATTGCCCATCAGCTTTCGGCTTCCAATCAGCCCACTGCAACAGCGTTGGTGTCTGTGGGAGCGTTGTCTCACAGTGGGGGCTGTGAGGACAGTGTGCCTGCTTCTTCCCCACTGTCCCGCACCCAGAACACTGTGGCACTTCAGGAGCGAGCCCCTGTGGAAGGTGTTCATCCATGGTTGGGATCAGAAATGTGCACGTGATCTGCACAGCGGCCACGAGACCCCCCCTGGCACCTTTTGGCCACCTGTGGGGTAGGGGGGTCTCTGGGATAGCTACAGCTGGGCTGGGACCTCAGGGAAGGCGGGCCATGCTCAACCCAATGACTTGGCGCAAAGCCCGCCACAACCGGAAGTTGAGTCTGGCCGATTTTTGACAGCCCTTGACTGCCCAGGGGGACTAACCCTGCCTGAGCCCCCGATGCACACCGACACCCCCATGCCCTGTCCACTGCTGCCCACTCCCCACGCCCTTTCCTGTGGCCTGTCAGCCTCCTTTGGGCCCCACTTCACTCAACGGCCGCCTCCATGATGTTCCTCTTTCAAACCCCACTGAGACCTCGCCTGACCCTCCAGCCATGGGGGCCTCCCTTCCTCCAGACTCAGCCTTCAAGGGCTGACCGACAGGAAGTCTTGCTCCTTGGAGAGAATTTCCTTCTGGAGCAACTCTCCAACTGGTCTGACCCAGAGAGCGCATCCTAGCTTCCTCCTGGAATCTTTTCTCCCAGGCAGAACTTAAAAACAAGGCTCCTTCATCATCTGTCTCCACGTGTTGTTTGGGGATTTGACCACAGGACAGTGGGCCCACCTGCGGGGTCCTGGGCTGCAGTCATCCCCACAATAATTAGTAATTCTGGGAAGATTGGCCTGTGAGGCTCCGGCTGTGGCAGGTACCCAGGGCAGGATCCTCACCTCCAGCCAGCAGCTGTCACCCCATCTGCCCCTCCATTGTCACCATCAGCCAGATGGCCTGACCAGGGCTTTGTAAGGACAAGTGACATCCCCCCACAAAGCAGGAACACCGATGGCAGGGACAGGTGAGAACTTCTAAGTCCTGGTGACCCCAGGCCTCGGCCACCTGTTGCAGCCTCTGCTTTGGGCTCTTGGCAAGTCCAGGGTGCAGGGTGAGTGAGCCATGAGCACCCAGAAAGCCTGGCTCACCTGGGGAAGGGCCACCCTCTCCCCCCTTGCTGTCTTGCCTTCCATGTAATGGTGTGGAGACCATTCTGCTGAGAAATTACACACGTCCTACCGCCCATCCCAATACCCCCCAGCACTCACAGTGACCAGCATCAATCAAGGTGGCCCAGGGCCGGGTGCCAGGTGGGTCTTGACACACATCTCCTCCTGCAGCACCTGGGGACAATGTTCCTTTTACCAATGGGGAACAGAGCTGAGAGCTGGTGCCCACAGTCACCCAGGGAGCAAGTGGGGAACTGGGATTCGAGCAGGTCCAGCACCAAGTCCAAGCTCTGAGTTGCCAGGCTGTGCGTGGCCCTGCACTGGGCTGGGAGCTGTCCAGCCTAATCAGGATTACCAAAGATCTCAAAAGTTGGGGCTGCCAGCCACCTTGTTGCACCAAGTGTAAGCACATGAACGGGGTGGACTGGGCGGCCTGCCTCTACTCGTGAACCAGCCCCATTAACTCTGCTGCTGCCCAAATCCTCCTTTGATCCCTAGCCTTCCCTGCACTGTCCCCTGGGTGGCAAGGAGTGACAGCACCTGTCCTAGTTACCTAGGCTGCAGTAACACAAATGCCACAAGGGATGGCTTTAAGGAACAGAAATTTACTTTCTCACATTTCTGGAGGCCAAAAGTCCACATCAGCTGAGTTGATTCTTTCCTTGTTGAAGCCCTGGGCATTTCTTGGCTTGAAGACAATCCTCACAGGGCATCTGCCTTTCCCCATGTGTGCATCTCTCTGCATCTAATTTGCTCTTTTCATGACTCAGAAGTGAGTAGGCTTAGGATGCACCCTACTCTGGTATGGCCACATTAGCATAACAAAGAAACCCTATTTCCAAACAGGGTCAGGACTTCAGTAAGTATTTTTGGGGACTCTTATGGATTGAATTGTGTCCCCCCAAAATGTGTATCAACTTGCCTAGGCCATGATTCCCAGTATCGTGTGGTTGTCCACCATTTTGTGATCTGTTGTAGTTTTCTTATGTGTTATAAATCCTAACCTCTATGTTGTTAATGAGGTAGGGTTAGAGGCAGTTATGTTAGTGAGGCAGGACTCAATCTACAGGATTAAGCTGTATCTTGAGCCAGTCTCTTTTGAGATATAAAAGAGATGTGAGCAGAGACAGGGGGACCTCATTAGCAGCAAGCAAGAAGAGCCAGGGGCAGAGTGTGTCCTTTGGACCTGGGGTCCCTGCGTTGAGAAGCTCCTAGACCAGGGAAAGATTGATGACAAGGACCTTCCCCTAGAGCTAACAGAGAGAGAAAGCCTTTCCCTGGAGCTGGCGCCTTGAATACCGATTTCTAGCCTACTAGACTGTGAGAGAACAAACTTCTGTTTTTAAAGCCATCCACCTGTGGTATTTCTGTTACAGTGGCACTAGGTAACTAATACAGGGACACAATTCAATCCACAGTAGAGTCCAATGCCTTGGAGACAGGAAAGGAGTCCAAGCCATAGAGAGGAAGGTACGTGGCTGCGGAGGAGGCTTGCAAGAGAATGTGGAGGGCATTTAGGCCACCCCTCCTGTTAGGGGTCAAATTACGCCCTACCCCCCCAATCTATGTTGAAGTCCTAATCTCTGAACCTGTGAATGTTACCTTGTTTGCAGATATTATCAGCTAACATGCGTTCACACTGGAGGAGGGGGGTCCTTGTCCCATCTGAGTGGTGTCCTTACAAGAACAGGAGGAGACACACAGAGACAGTGGGAAGCTGCCCACATGAGGATACAGTGATGCTGTAGCTACAGCCCAGAAACACCTTGGGCCCCCGGGAGCCAGAAGAGACAAGGAAGGCTGTTCCCCTAGAGCCTCAGGAAAGAGCATGGCCCGGCACCACCCTGGATTCACACTCTCAGCCTCCAGAACTGTGAGACAATAAATCTCTGTTGTTTGAAGCCACCCAGTCTGTGGTGCTTCGTTACACGCACCCCAGGAGGCTAAGACAGCTCCTTCCCAACCAGTTACCAGTGACGAGAGGGACTGTACTTAAGCGGAAAGGGTCCAGCAGAGGACAGCAGACTGCACAATGGGGGGATCTGGGGGCTTCTCTCGCTGGGCACGGAGGTGAGGGGTGTGTGGCTCCCAGACTTGCTTCATCAGGGCTGGGAGGCATTATTCTGTCCCCCCGTCTCCACCCAGTGCTGATCATTAAGTCCCCAGCAGCCCAGACCCTGTGCCCCGGGCGGAGAGGGGCGGTGAGGGGAGCAGGTGGCAGGATCTCTGCCCCAAGAGGGGCTTCCGGCCTAGCTGGGAACACTAGGCACCAGGTGAGTCAGCAGCATCAGCATGCAGTCACAGCCCTGGGGACGTGCCAGGAATAGCATGTGCACGTCCTGGAGTGGTGACATCTAGGCTCAGCTCCGTGCATCATATGGCATCCCAGGACAAAAGCTTTTCTTAGCCAGTCCTGTGGTTGGAGAGTCTGCTGATGGCTCACTTTGGTTGTGATAATCCTTCAGAAAGGCGCAGTGACAACTCTCTGCCCTTCTGTTGTCGGGCAGGTCACCAGGGAGACAAGCTTTTCTTCCAGTGGTGGGGAGAGGACAGAAAGAGAGGGAGAGAGATGGAGGGAGAGAGAGACACGGGGGGCGGGGGCGGGGGCACACACTTCTTAATGGCCAGGGAGGGCAGTGACAGGCCAGGGTCTCTGGGACACTGAGCAGCTGAGCTGGGACCTGGCCTCCAGTGTCCCGGCTTCCAGCCAAACATCAGGTGAATTCCTCAGCCCGGAGCTCATTCCTCCAACCAGTACATGCTCTGCAGCCAACCACACAAGCCCAGGCTCGCTCAAGGGGAAAAACATACGGAACAGATACCCCATAATTTGTTATTGAAATTATTGTTTTAAATCTTTTAATTTTTACATAATTTCAAATTGGGAGAAAATATTGCAAGGAACTCCCGTATATCCTTTACCAAAATTCATCAACTGTTGGGTTTCACCCCACCGACGCACTCTGTCTCTCTCTACACTCATGCACGCACACACACACACACACACAGTATTTTTCCGAGCTCTTTGAGAGAAAGTTAGAGTCACATGACCCTTTGCCCTCAAACAGTCCACTGTGCATTTCCTAAGAACAAGAGCATGCGATCTCAGCACAACTGTCAAGATCAGGAGAGAGAAGTCTTCACTCATCCACAGCCCATGCTCCAGTTTATTCAATTGAACAAAGAGTGCCCTTTGTAACTACCTTTTCCTTGTCCAGGAAACAGCTCAGCCTCACCCATTGCACTTAATACCTATGTCTCTGCCTCCTTTGTCCTGGAACAACTCCTTGGCCTCCCTCTCTCTTTTTTTTTTTTTTTAATTTTGTTGTACTTTAAGTGAAAGTTTACAATTCGAGTTAGTCTCTCGGACAAAAATTTATACATATATTGTTATGTGACACCAGTTGCTCCCCTATACTGTGACAGCACACTCCTCCTTTCTACCCTTGATTTCCTGTGTCCATTCAACCAGCTCCTGACCCTCTCTGCCTTCCCATCTCACCTCCGGACAGGAGCTGCCCATTTAGTCTCATGTATCTACCTGAGCTAAGAAGCACACTCTTCACAAGCATCATTTTATGTCCCATAGTCCAGTCTAATCTTTGACTGAAGAGTTGGCCTCTGGAATGGTTTTAGTGCTGGGTTGACAGACAGTCCAGCGGCCATGATTTCTGGGGTCCCTCCAGTCTCAGTCACACCATTAAGTCTGGCCTTCTTACTAGAATTTGAGTTTTGCCCCTCACTTTTCTCCTGCTCCAACAGGGACTCTTTGTTGTGTTCCCTGTCAGGGCGGTCATTGGTGGTAGCTGGGCACCATCTAGTTCTTCTGGTCTCTGGCTGATGAAGTCTCTGGTTTATATGGCCCTTTCTGTCTCTTTGGCTAATGCTTTCCTTGTGACTTTGGTGTTCTTCATTCTCCTTTACCCCAGGTGGGCTGGGACTGATTGATGCATCTTAGACGGCCACTCACTAGCTTTTAAGACCCCAGACACCACTCACCAAAGTAGGATGCAGAACATTTTCTTAATAAATATTGTTATGTCGGTTGACCTAGATGTCCCCTGAAAGCATGGTCCTCAGACCTCCACCCCTGCTACTTTGTCCCTCGAAATGTTCGGTTGTATTCAGGAAACTTCTCAGCTTTGGTTTAGTCCAGTTGTGCTGACTTTCTCTGTAGTGTGTGCTGTGCTTCTCTTCACCTAAGATAATTCTTGTCTACTATCTCGTTAGTGAATAACCCTCCCCCTCCCTCCCCACCCTCGCAACCATCAAATAATGTTTTCTTCTGTGTTTAAACTTTTCCTGAGTTCTTATAATAGTGGTCCCACACAATATTTGTCCTTCTGTGACTGACTAAATTCACTCAGCATAATGCACTCCAGATTCCTCCATGTTATAAGATGTTTCAGGGCTTCATCGTTGTTATTTATTGTTGCGTAGTATCCCATTGTGTGAATATGCCATAATTTGTTTATCCATTCATCTGTTGATGGGCACCTAGGTTGTTTCCATCTTTTTGCTATTGTGAACAGTGCTGCAATGAACATGGGTGTGCATATATTTATTCGTATGATGGCTCTTATTTCTCTAGGATATATTCCAAGCAGCAGGATTACTGGATAGTGTGGTACTTTTATTTCTAGCTTTTTAAGGAAGGGCCAAATCAATTTCCAAAGTGGTTTTACCATTTTATATTCCCACCAACAGCATATAAGTGTTCCAGTCTCTCCACAACCTCTCTAACATTTATTATTTTGTGGTTTTTGGATTAATGCTAGCCTTATTGGGGTGAGATGGTATCTCATTGTAGTTTTGATTTGCATTTCTCTAATGACTAATGATCGAGAGCATTTCTTCATGTGTCTGCTAGCCACCTGAATGTCTTATTTGGTGAAGTGCCTGTTCATATCTTTTGCCTATTTTTTAATTGGGTAGTTTGTCTTTTTGTTGTTGCGGTTTTGCAGTATCTGCAGATTTCAGAGATTAGACGCTGATCGGATTTGTTACCGCCTCCTGTAGTGGAACCCAAGGAGTCGGCCACCAAGTGTGTGGAGCAGACTCTTACCTACAGTCCTAGACAGGCATGTGTGATTCATGTAGGCACGGGCATCCGGCTGCAGCAGGGAGCCACATGCTGAGCAAGGCAGGGGGCCGACCGCCACCCCCAAGTGTCAGGCAGGAAAGTGTGTCCCTGTTCCCTAGAGCACGTAGGTGGATGGGTTTTGCAGTCGAACTGTGAGCACCCAATGCTGTTGGCTGTAAGGACTGGGGGCACCACTTATTCTTGGACCCTTGTTGCAGGTGGCTAGGTGGCGTGGAGGAGGCATGGGTGGAGCCCCCAGTCCTCAGGCCCCTGATGTGGTAGGTGAAGACCCTGCTTAATGGGCAGAACAGTGTCAAATGTCACAAACCTGCCACTTCACAGCTGAAATAGTTGAAGTTAGACCTCAGGTATATACCCCGTTGTCCTGCAGTGATGAAGGCCTACACTGTTGAAATGGGCTCACACAAGTCTCTGCAGGGGGAAAGGCACTCAAAGTCCATGGACCCCTTATGCCTGTGCCTAAGCAAAGGAACTGTGCCTACCCTGAGTTCCTGGCTTAGGGGAGCTGGCAGATTATTTTTTCCCCCGTTTGTTAATTTGTTCTCTCTCCAAGGCTGGGAGAATGGCTTAGGGCACGTGACGGTTCCTACTTCCAGCCCAGGGGACTTGGCAATTGCTGAAGCTGATCCTGGACCCAGTGCAGAGCAGGGAGCGGGGGTTGGGGGGGTGGTAAATGGGAGAGAGGTTTTCCCCAAGGTGGGTGTTTTTGGTCCACGCAGTAGGCCAGACTCAAGTACTTATCTTTTGCTGATCGAGGGCTGCCTCTTACTGGTTCTGGATGGCCAAGTAGACTCTCTGCAGCTGGGTCTCTCCCAGTGTGGAAAACGTCTCCGAAGCCCCGCTGCTTGTCTGCTTCACCGCACACCATGAGCTGATCCAGCCTGAAGGGCTCAGGCTCTCTCGCCAGGTAAGGTCTGGCAACTCCTCACTGCTTCCGAACAATCTCTCCCTCCCCCTACCACTCAGTCTGATTCCTCAACTTTGCCTTTGATGTTCAGGGCCCCTAGATTGTCATATATAATCCATTCACTTGTTTATTGGGTCTTTGTTGTAAGAGCGACTACAGGAAGCTTCTGACTACTCTGCCATCTTGGCCTCACCTCCACCCTCTCTTTTTCTGGACCTTGACATTTTGGGAAAAGCAGGTCAGTTATTGTATAGAAGTTCCTCCAAGTTGGGTTAATCCCCTTCACCCTCGCAATTAGATTCAGGCAAAGCAGTTTCAACAGAAGCACCGCAGAGGTGAAATGGTCTTTTTCTCAGTGCGCTGTATCAGGAGCCTCATGGTTCCTTTAAAGAACTTAAGAGAAGGAAAAATGCCTCTATAGTTTCATAGTCACCAAGGGCTCTCTGCGGTCCTTCCTGCAGGCTTGGCTTCCCACTGGGATCTGGTCCTTTCTTCCTAAAGAACTTTTTTTAGCATTTCTGAGGTTGCCAGTCTGCTGGTGACACTTTCTCTCAATTTGTGTTCCTCTGAAGATATCCTTTTTTACTTTCATTTTGAAGGGTATTGTCTTAGTCATCTAGTGTTGCTTTAACGTAAACACAACAAGTGGATAGTTTCAACAAAGGAAAATTTACTCTCTCACAGTCTAGTAGGCTACAAGTCCAAATTCAGGGTGTCAGCTTCAGGGGAAGGCTTTCTTTCTGTCAGCTCTGGAGGAAGGTCCTTGTGGTCATCAATCTTTCCCCGGACTAGGAGCTTCTCTGCACAGGAATTTCATGTCCAAAGGATGTGCTCTGCTCCTGGCACTGCTTTCTTGGTGGTTTGAGGTTCCCCCCTCTCAGCTTGCTTCCCTTTCCTTTTATCTCTTGATAGATAAAAGGTGGTGCAGGCCACACCCCAGGGAAACTCCCTTTACATTGGATCCGGGATGTGACCTGGGAAACGGTGGTGTTACAATCCCACCTTAATCCTCTTTAACATAAAATTACAATCACAAAATGGAGGACAACCACACAATACTGGGAATGATGGCCCAACCAAGCTGACACATATTTTGGGGGAACACCGTTCAATCCATGACAGGTATTTTCACTGGATATAGAATTTTGGATTGACAGTTTTTTATTTCCAAACTTTCTGCCTCCTACTGTTTCTAACGAGAAACCAGCGCCGGCTGTATCATTATCCCCTTGCATGCAATGAGTCTTCTTTGAAGGGTTTTCTCTTCATCTTTGGTCTTCCGCAGTTTGATCATGCTGTACCTAGGTGTTGGTTTCTTTGTGTGTGCGTGTGTGTGTGTGTGTGTGGTTTTTTTTTTTTTTTTTTTCCCTTGCTTGGGATTCATTGAGCTTCTTGAATCTGTAAGTTTATGATTGTCACCAAATTTTTTTTTTTTTTTCTGGCCATTAGTCTTTCAAACTTTTTGGCTTATTCTTCCTCCGAAAGACACATACGTGTGATCTCATGCTATTTTTTCCTTTGGTCACGGAGGCTCTGTTTATTTATTTTTAATATTTTTTTCTCTGTTCTTTAGAGAGGAGATTTCCTGTTGCTCCAGCTTCCAACTCACCAAGCCTTTCTCCTCCCATCTCCAATATGCAGCTAAGCCCATCCACGGAATGGTTCATTTCAGACAAAATGTTCATTTCAGACATTATGCCCTCCAGCTCTAGAGTTCCATTTAATTCCCTTTTACAGTTTCACATCTGTCTGTTGTGATTGCTCATCTCCTCATTTTTAGTGATGGTATTTTTCTGTAAGTACTTTAATCTGTTTATATTAGCTGTTTTAACGTCTTTGTGTGCTAATTCCAATATCTGGATCTTTTCAGGGTTAATTTTTATTGATTTTTTCCCCCATGTTTTTAGGTCACATTTTTCTGCCCATTCACCAGTCTAGTAATTTTTATTATATGCTCGACATTATGGATACTGTGGTGTTTATTGCACATGCCTGGTGGTGCAGTGGTTAAGAGCTCGGCTGCTAACCAAAAGGTTGGCAGTTTGAATCCTCCAGGCGCTCCTTGGAAACCCTGTGGGGCAGTTGTACCTGTCCTGTAGGGTCACTATGAGTCAGAATCGACTCCACAGCAACAGGTTTGGTTTTTGGTTTTACTCACCTAGAGGCTGGCAGTTTGAACCCAGCCAGTAGTGCTGCAGAAGAAAGGCCTGGCAATCTGCTTCTGTAAAGATGACAACCAAGAAAACTCTATGGAGTGGTTCTACTCTGTAACACATGGGGTTGCCATGAGTTGGAATCGACTTGACTTTGGACTTGGGAGAGCTGCTGAAGCCCTTGGAGCGTCATTTCCTCATCTGCTAAGTGGAACAACACCACCTCCTGCAGGAGCTTGTGGGGCGAGGAAACGAGGTAGTGTGGGCCAGCCTCTGCAGAGGGTCAGCAGAGTGAGCCTTCCAGAAGGCGGTGCTACCCTAACCCCCACCTTGCCCTTTCTGGACTGGCCGCATCACTGTGGTGGCTTGTGCAGCCCACCAGAGCCCAGGGTGTTCGCTGCAAAGGGGCATCATCCCTTGGGATGTTCTGAAGATTAAACAGCAAAATACAAGGGGCCAGCAAACCACAGCCCACTGGCCGAATCTGGCCTGCTGGCTGTTTTTGTAAGTAAAGTTTTACTGGCGCACAACAATGCCCGTTTGTTGACATATCGCCTGTGACTGCTTTCTGCTGTGATGGTGGAGAGGGGTAGCTGTGATAGAGACCATGTGATTCACAAGCCTAAAATATTTATCACCTGGGTGCCCTGGTAATGAAGTGGTTAAGTGCTTGGCTGCTAACTGACAGGTAGGTGGTTCAAACCCACCAGCTGCTCTGTGGGAGAAAAGTGGCAGTCTGCTTCGGCAAAGATTACAGCCTTGGAAACCCTATAGGGCAGTTCTACTCTGTCCTACAGGGTCGGTATGAGTAGGAAATCAAGTCGGTGGCAGTGGGTTTGGTTTGTAGGCTTTGCAGAATAAGTTTGCCTCCCCGGATGCCATAACCCATGTGGGCTCAGCTCAGAGGAGCCTGCTGTAGGAAACCCCCTGCGCACGGAAGGCATTGCTCCGTGGTTGCTGTGTGGTCTGGCTGCACGGAAGCACCACACTCCTCACTCTTAATGCCCCCTTCAGGCTCGCCATGTTGGGGTTCCCACAGCCAGCCCAAGGTCAGGCACCGTCTCCTAGGAGTGCCCCCACGGCTCTGCATCCCGCGCCTGCTCCTGCTCTGGCTGGCTGATGGCTCTCCAGGCAGAGGTGCTTGCCTTTAGTGAAGGTGTGAGCTGCTAATGAGGGTGGTTGCTGCTAATGAGGAGCTGGCTAATGGGAGCTAAAGGAATGAGCATCTCCAGGCAGCCACCTTTGAAAAGGTCTGAGAACCTTGGAAGTAGCTGTGACAGCGATGACGGGCAGCGAGGTTGTTTTCAGGATGAGGGTGGCTGCCTGAGGTCACTGCTCACACCAGCTCCATCACACACGCTCTCAGGGAGAGGATTTGGGGGTGGAAAGTTGGCCGGGCACCAAAGAGGGTTCCTGGCTGACCACACAGTGACTAACTCTGGTGTAGCCCCCTTTCTGCACTTCCTGTGACTGACACCAGCTCCCCAGCGCCCCGGAATCCCCGAGGAGGCAGGATCAGAGCTTCCCAACGCGGCAGCTGAAGGCTGGCGGCCATCTGGTCCAGCCCCTGCCCCGCAGCCGTGCACAAGAGGACACTGTGGCGCCAAGGGTTGTGCAGGGTCCATGCTCTGCTGGGAGTCTGGGTGAGACCTCCAGACCTCGCCGCCTCCTCAGGTGGCTTTCTTCACAAAAGAAAGCGAGTTACCAAAAAAAACCACCAAACCCACTGCCGTTGAGTCGATTCCGACTCACAGCGACCCTACTGGACAGAGTAGAACTGCCCCATAGGGTTTCCAAGGAGGGGATTCAAACTGCCGACCTTTTGGTTAGCAGCTGTAGCTCTTAACCACACTACCACCTGGGTTTTCAAGCAAGGTATGCAAAGGCTTTTGTTAAGCCCGTTCTGCGTGGGCTTACTTGTGTTTACTTCCTGATCGCTAGTGCACCGTCTCACAGGAGGGTGGCTGCTCATACCACCTCCGTCACACGCGCTCTCAGGGAGAGGATCTGGGGCAGGAATGTTGGCTGGGCCTTGGAGGGGCACTGCAGATTAGCCAGTTAGGGGCCCCGGGAAGCCACGCCACGGAAGACAGAGGCGGTGTGTGGGTAGGGAGTCCGGGTGAGGCTGCCTTGTGTCCTGTCCTGTCCTGCTGGCCGAGACGCTCTGTCAGAGGGAGACAGAGATGCGGTCTTGCTGAAGTAGAGATCCCCCTCGGAACCTCAGCTTTGTGCAGCAGCTGTTTACAAAATCCAAAGCGAGAGATGCTCTAGGACAAGCGTCCAAACAATGGGGATGCTCATCCTGGAGCTCCTGGGTGGTGCACATGTTAACTCGCTCAGCTGCTAACCGAAAGGGTGGAGGTTTGAGTCTACCCAGAGGTGCCTTGGAAGAAAGGCCTGGTGATCTACTTTGGAAAATCAACCATTGAAAACACTGCTCTGGGAACTCAGCCTGGACCCCTCCACCCAGCTGGGGTTGGGTTTGCTGTCCCCGCCCATCATCCCATTAGCCCCCTGCACCTAGAGGATCTGGCTCGGTCCACTCCCCAGCACACCCCACCGCCCCCCTCCCATACCCCATGCCACACTTCAGTCTGTCCGCCTCCTTCCTGTCGCCCACCACGACCAGCTGGCTTCCATCTCAGCCATCACGCTTGCAGTTCTTCTGCTGGGCACGCCTGGTGCGCCCGCTTCCTTTCTATCCCAGCTCCACTGCCCCTCCCACGTGTGGGGAGCATCCCTGGTCCAGCAAGGGCTGAGCGCTCCAAAGCTTCGGCCGCTCTTTCCCACCCCACCCCACTGTAGCTTCTCCCTACAGTCCCTTCTCTCGCCCACAGTCCAGCCCTTGATGTGTTCACTTCTGTGCTCCGTGACTGTCCCCTCTTGCTGTCAGCTCCGTGAGGACAGGGACTCTGCCCTTCTCCATGCTCAGTGCCCAGCACACAGTTGGTTCTTACCAAGTAGTTGCTTGCTGAGTAGGAGAGAACTCTGGGAGACCGAGGCCCTCAGAGGACAGACCTCCTGGTGGTGGAATCCCACAGGCCACCTCCAGCAGAAGAGGAGTCTTTGACCAGGGTTCCTCCTGCAGGATAGGACTAGGGGTGGTGGTGTGAGCTTGCACCCCCGGGGTTGTCTCCCTCCAGGTGGAAAGGCTAGAAGCTCTGCCGATGGAATCGTGCCCAACTGCTATTGAAATGAAGTGGATTCAGGACATTTAGAATTTTGTTAAAACATCTCTCCAGTGTTTTATTTTCTGATGGCTGCTCTTCTGGCGGTTTTGAAAGCTCCTCGGATGTGGTGCACCAGGCCCTCCTCCGGGAAGGGAACTTCGGGAGCTGATTGATTGAAATGAAAAATGGCACAAGACGAGGCCCTGATTGAGAAATTCCCTGATAAGCATTTCAATTCTTCCTCAAATTGATTTCAGATCCCAAGATCTCTGACAAAGTGGAAATTTACATTCTTGCTGCTGAAATTCTTTCTCTAGTCTATCATTGACTCAACAGATGGTATTTCTGCAGGCTACCTTTAATGGCCCTAGAAATTAAATTAGTGAAAAATGGAGAAATCCCATAATATTAAAAGTCATCCATGGCTTCAGGAATCTGGTAAATTTCCATCCACAGAGGGATTCTTATATGAAAATAAGTTGGAAATGAGGGTTTCACTGTAAAATACAGATCTATCACCCATCCTGAGGTCCAAGCCAGGGGCTTGACAAGGTGGTGCTGTGGCTCAGAGCTGCTGAGGGGCACAGCAGTGAGCACGGGAGACCCCGCCTCCCACATCCATCCAGGAAGGGCTATGTGCTTCTCCCCACCGTGAAAATGAGATGCCGGGTCAGCTAGGAGCGGCCCCATACCAGCTAGCAGGCATGTCCTGTCCACAGCCGCCTGGGGCAGAGCAGAGGGGTGCACCCACTTTCTGTAGCCACCACTCCATGCCAGACCCACACAGACACGTAGAAGGCACTCGCCAAGGCAGGCACAACTATCCCAGTGGGAGAGATGGGGAAGTGGGTGCTCACAGTTTGTCACGGAGTGAATTGTGTTCCCCTAGAGATATATTGAAGTCCTAACCCCAGCATCTTTGAATCTGACCTTATTTGGAAATAGGCTCTTTGCAGACATCATTGTTAACATACTGGAGTGGTGGGTCTTGATTCAGTATGAGTGGTGTCCTTATAAGAGACGAGAGACACAGAGAGACAGATAGAGGGGACGCATCCACCTGCAGTTGGAGGCAGAGACTGGAGGGATGCGTCTACAGGCCGAAGAATACCAGGGATCCCCCAGGATCACCAAGCTGGAAGGCAAGAAAGGACTCCTCCCTAACATATCCTTTCAGAAAGTGTGGTCCTGCCGGCACCTTGTTGTGGCCTCCCGGCCTCCAGAGCTGTGAGGTAATAAATTTCTGTTGTTTTAAGCTGCCCAGTTAGTGGCACTTTGTTACAGTGGCCCTAGGAAACGAAGACACTAGTGTGGTTATTATGTCACTGTCTCAACTTCTCAAAGCTGGCAAGGCGAGGGGGCAAGACTCAAGTCCAGTTTCTCTGACTCCCAATCCCTCCTTTGCCCGATGTTCCACCCACAAGGACTCATGCCAAGCGAGGACCCTCAGAGCTGGGGCCTCTTCCAGCCAGAGGACAATGTCATCTCCCAACAAAGCAGTGGGCAAACGGTCTATGGCCTGTTTCCCATCGTCACTTTGAACATGGAGATGTCAGATAGCTCCCTGACCCGCCGTCTCTCCTTCTGAGGTCTCGTCATACATTCAGTATCAAACAGTTCCATGGAATGCATCCTCATCAACATTTTCAGCAACCTTGCAAATCTTACAACGAAAATCCCACGCCCCAAATCTCCATCAGGAGAACAGCCTCTGGAGTATTTCAAGCTGTGTCAAATCTAAAAACCAGATTCTGCTGCTGTGAAAGACTCTGTATACGGCCTTGATGTTTTCTCAGTGAGGGTTCAGACCACGTGTTTCTGCTTTCAATTATGCCATGAGTTCAGTATGAAATCCACGAGAATGAAACACTTGTTCTACACATAACAGGTGTTTTGCACTTGAGAAGGATGTGAATTGGGGTCAGGGACAAAGGGTGGAATGTTCTGGATTGAACTGTGCCCCTCCCAAAATATGTACTGTAAATCCTAACCTCTATTCCTGTGGGGAAGCCTCGTAGTGCAGTGGTTAAGAGCTCGGCTGTCAACCAAAAGGTTGGCAGTTCAAACCCACCAGCCACTCCTTGGAGACCCTATGGGGGCAGTTCTACTCTGTCCTATAGGATTGCTATGAGTTGGAATCAACTTGATGGCAAGGTTTTTTTTTTTTTTTTTTTTAATGCCTGTGTTATAATCCCATTTGGGAATGGGCTCTCTTTGTTATGTTAATGAAGCAGGAATAGTGTAGGGTGTGTTTTGAGTCAATCTCTTATAAGATATAAAAAGAGCAGATTAGGACAAGCAAGCAAGAAGAGATGTGGGAAGAGAGACACCAAACCACTCGAAGATCACCCAGAAGCAGAAGTTCAGAAATGACAAGCACCTTCCTCTAGAGCCTGCAGAGACAAAAAGCCTTCCCTAGAGCCAGCACCCTGAACTTGGACTTCTAGCCTCTGAAACTGTGAGAAAATAAATTTCTGTTTGTTAGAGCCACTCACTTGTGGTCTTTCTGTTATAGCAGCACGAGGTGACTAAGACACCCGCCTAGCTATTGTGGGATTTTTTATTGGCTCATGCTTAGGATCTTCTAACCAAAAACTAGGCCAAGAGACCTTACAAAACCTCCTCCAGGGCTCCCTTCCTCCTGATAAACCCAGGCCCACAACTGAACACAACTAAGCGTGTGAGGAACTAAGAGGCAGCAAAAGGTAGAATGGGCAGGTTCCTCTAGGTACAATTTGACAAGTACAGATGGTCTCGTGGACAATGCCCTTGAAAAGGTGAAGCCTTCTACCTCTTCCTTTTGACAAGAGAAAGGTTGGAAGTTTGAGTCCACCCAGAGGCACCTCATAAGAAAGTCCACACTCTCCTGTGGAAAATCAGCCATAGAAAACCCTGTAGACCACACTTCTACTCTGATACACGTGGTGTAGCCATGAGTTAGATTCAGCTCAATGGCAACTGCTTTTCTGACAAGCGAAGAGCCTTCCCAGAGTCCCCTTGCAGCCGGCCCCTCTGACTGCTGACAGCCCCCGCGGCACCAGGGAAGGCTGGGCACTGGTTCTTTGACCTCACACCCACAGACCCCTCCTTGAAGCTGCTCGTGTCAGGAGACGGCTCAAGTTCTGATGGATGTTCCTGCTGCTGGGATGGAAGGCAGAGCTTCCAAAATTCCCTCACAGAGAGGCCTCACCACCAACTGTGAGGTTTCTCACAAGGGGTCTACTGGGTGCGGAAGGGATGCCTGCCCAAATCAGTGAGGCCCGTTTAGCTGGCCAAGGAGAGCAAAACTCATGTATTTGGAGCAAATGAGGAGAGCTGGCTCTTGGCTTCCCTCATGCTTCCAGCCGGGTTTCTAGTTTCTGGGGTTATGCTAAGTAACCCAGCCTCATGCATTATTGAGACTTCAGAAATGGTTCCAGGGGAAATTGAGCTCAGAATAGCATATTTCCTTGAACCTTTCTGAGTCGTTTCTAAGTGCTCTCTGTTCCTTCCAACCCCTCCTTTCATTAGGCATGGTAAGAAGCCACACACTGCAACACTAAAAGAATCTTTGCCCACCTCCTCTACATACCATGTTGGAAACTGGCTTGTTTCCCACATGGAAAGTGTTGATGCATTTTTATGAGGACAAAGAAGACAGGAGCATTTTCAGCCCATAGCGTGGCCCCATGGTTTCTCCATTGGTGGAAGGTGCCAGTGTGCAAAGTCCCCCGTGTGCCCACACTGGGCACACATTTCCGTCGGCCAGAGCCCATGTGGCAATTGGGGAGCCAGTTCTCTCCTGGTCAGCAGTGCCCACCCTGCCCCTGCCAGGAGGTCTGGGAGAGATGGCTGCGCCCTTGACTGCCCATTAGAGGCCCCCACCTACCTCCTGTCCCCAAGGGTGGGTCTGGCTCCTTAGTACAATGGCAGAATGGCATGTGGATTAGAGTTGAAACTTCAGAGTGGAGCAGACCTGGATCCAAACTCTGGCTCCACTGTGTCCTACACATGTGACCATGGGAACCCTGCTGAACTTCTGGAAGCCTCAGTCCTTGCATCTGTAAAGTGGGAGTTTAACGAGCTCCCAAGTCATAAACCTGCCGTGACCCCCATTGGCCAAGACACCCCTCCTTCCTCTCTGCTGGGAAATAGGGGTGGCCCAATGGAGAGGGCCAGCCACCACTGGGACACTGGGTGATCTCGGCACTGCCCTCCCCTCTGGGTCCCAGGCTCCGTCCAGTGGGGGCTGGGGAAGGATGGGGCCACTGACCACACAGTGTGGGTGCATGGGAGGTGACGTCATCAGAAGTCACGGTTGTCTGTAACCCCTCCTGGTCCCTCCATCAACAACAGCCCCACTGCCATCCTCCATGATTGCCCGTCATGTGCTCTTTATAATACTGGCACAGGCTGAAGTTACTGGTTATTTGCTGATGTAATTCTCGGCTATTTACCCTCTCTGCTCCGGCAGTCCCCCTTCCTGAGGCAGCCCAGCAGGCAACTCAGTCAGCTCCTGCCTCCAGGTCCCGGGGACAGTACTGGATCCAGAGACTCCTGAGATACACATGCAGACTGCAGGAAGGACACTGACCTTCCCACCCAACGCAGCGCTGCCCAGCACTGCTTATTTGAAAGTGCTCATTCATCCACCAGAGACACCTTCTAGAAAGTCCTAGAAATTCTACAGAAGTGAATTTTGCTAAAAATGCCCACCTCCCTTGCTCAGGCCTCAGCTGCCTGAATTCCCCCTTGTTCCCGTTTCTAAGGCATGCGGGTGATGAGTCTGTATTTGGTTGGATGTTGCTATTTCTGGTGGCCTCAGAGGACACCGGCCAAGTTGTGGCAGGTGGCTGTCCTGTTGGCAAGGCTCTGCTCTGCCTCCTTGGCAGCGGGGAGGGGCTGCTCTGCGCTCCAGACCACCCCCCGCTTGCAGGAAGCTCCACGGAGCATGTGAGTGAAGGTGCATGGGGCTGTGTAGTGTGTCCAGGAAAACCGTCCCCGAGCCCTGGGCCTTGGCACCCTCCCCCCCATCCCATCAAGGGAGGATTATTGTGACGGCCCTGCCGGCATCCCCATGAAAACACTAATTAGCACGTTACAGCGGCTCTCGGCTCTCGCTTGTCAAAGCACATTAGTGCTCTCATTGCGTCACCCACCGAGCAAGCTGGCAGAATCTGGTGATGGGGGCGCCAGCAGCCAGGACGGTACCAGCAATATGTCCCCAAAGCCCCTGGCCAGCGAGCAGCTTCGCGTGAGGACCAGGGCATAGGTGGGTCTCCTCACCCTCTCCTAGCAGGTCAGGGCCAGCAGCCTTGTGTGCTGCCCTCCTGGAACCCTCCCAGACACTCGTGGGGGCCATTTTGAGCACCCCTGCTGGGCAAGGTCTTGTTGGGTGGGGGGGTGTGGTGAACGTGATTGAGGGAGGAAGGCCGGCACACAGGGAGCGTGCATCCCCAGTCGGTGGGTCCAGGAGTGGCCGAGGACAGTGATGGCCCAAGAAAACTCGTGAAGGCCAGTTCTGCCATTCAGAGCCACGCTTTTCATCTGACAGCATACGCACACAGACCCCCGGTGGTCTAATCAGAATGCAGGTTCTGCTGGTCCACAGCCACGTGCCAAGGAGCAAGGACTTAGAATGTCTTCTGAGGACAGTGTGCTCTGCCTCAGTTTGTTTATCTGTAAAAGGGCAGTGATTGCACCCATTGCACTGATTTGTTGTGAGGGTTCAATGAGAATTACTTTAACCCCCTGCCTACTTTACAACAATAATCGTATTAAGAGGGAGAACAAAGCTAAACACGGTCCGACCAGATGGCCCAGAAACCGCCCTCCTAGGCATTTGCCCAAATAGGTTGAAAACGCTCATGTCCACCCAAAGACCTGCACAGTGATGCTGAGAACGGCTCTCGTCATAATCGCCTCAATCACCAAAAATCGGAAGCAACTAAAATGTTCTCTCAAGGCGTGGCCTTTCCCAGCTGGCTGACACTTGGGGCACGTGCCCTTGGCCAGAGTGGGTCATGCAGCCAAGCCCACCGTAACAGGCAGGAATGGGCTCCCTCCCAGGGAGATGAGGAGGGAGAGAATGTTTGCTGAATTATCATCTGCTCCACAGCACCCCCTACTGGACATGCCCTGTCTTTTAACCCTTGGGGCCAGCGCCTAGAACTAGAATCTGAGACCCAGCTGCCTGGCCCCCCGGCCGCTGCCCTAATGTGATACCTAGCTGGCTATTCTGATGGGGCTTGATCTCCCCCAAGTTCTCCAGCCTCAGTCCCAGGCAGGCTTACAGGTCTTGGGCTGCAGGGAGACCCCCTATGCCCCGTCAGACAAATGGGATGCTCAGTCCCCACCCGCTCCTGCACCCTGGATGAATGAACTGACTCACAGAAGCAGCCAGAGATCTGTCTCCCTCTGAGTGCTGCAGGACGCCATGCTCCCGACACTGCATCTGTCTCCATCAAGGTGCGTGGATCCATCTCCACCACCTCCCAAATTTATATATGAATGCAGCCCCACCCCTCCTGAGGAAGGCCATCAGGAACGATGAATGCAGGCCTGGGCCTGGGAAACAAATGTGCTGGAGTGTGATTTAAGATCACAGGTACAGGATGCCACACGGAGCTGGAAGAACAGCAGAGAGCACATGGAAGGGGTCCAGGCACCAGGACCCCAGACCTTCCCCAGCCAGATCTTCCACATCCCACAACTTCCCCAACCAGACCTTCCAGAGCCCACATCTTCCCCAGCCAGACCCTCTCTAGCCTACACCTTCCCCAGCCCACACCTTCCCCAGCCCACACCTTCCCTAGCCCACACCTTCCCCAGCCCACACCTTCCCCAGTCCAGACAACCTGGCTTCCCGGAACTAGTAACTAGTCCCTTGGCAATGACACCGGACTCACCACCTGTCATAGATGCCAGAAACCTTGAGAGGAAGCAAGGGAAAAAATGCTAAGAAATTTAAAAAAAACAAGGCTATCTGAGGAAAGCAAAGGGAGGCCAGGCACTTGGAGATGGAAGGCAGCCTTGAGGTTCCAACTCATCACGTGGGATGTGAGGCCTCAGGCGGGCTGTCTGTTTCCTAGCCAGCCACCTGTGGCTTAGAAAGAATAATCACACTGCTTAGGCCGCCCTGGGGTGTCCAACATCCCTCCACACGGTGGCCAACCTCACACAGAGCAAAGCAGGTCCTGGAACACACCTCCTATCTCCTCAGATGCTCCCAGAAAAAAGCACTCTGTTGTCAGTTAAATTTGGGAAATGCTATTTGCTCCTTCCTGCCTGGGAGACATGGCCATATTAAAGGATACTTGGGTATATTGTTGTTGGCTGCCATTGAGTCGGCCCCCAACTCATGGAGACCCCCTACACAACAGAACAAAACACTGCTGATCCTGCTCCATCCCCATGACTGGTTGTAGATTGGTTTCCACACAAGGAGACTCTGACTCAGAAGGGAAGGAACCACCCCCAGGTCACCATGAGCCAGAGGGTGAGCAGACAGTGCCAGCTCTAGGTCACCCTCCAGAGCTACCATTGGGCCCTGGAGTTGTTAGGACCTGAAGTGCCCTGCTGTCCTGGCCTTTCTCTGTTCCTTGTTTGTCCCCACGCTTGTCCCCACATACATGGACATACGTCTCACACACTGTATCTCCCCAAATAGTCTGAGGATGGAGGCACCATGAGGATCAAGAACGTGTTTGCTGAAGTCAATGACAGCGATGGACCAACGGGTCATCCTAGCCACAGTCTGGGTGGGTGGAATTGCCAACCTTCAGGTTAGTAATCAAGCACAGACTGCTTGCACCACCCAGTTTTCATCCAATGTAGAGAATTTTCAGGCCTTATGTCTTAGGCTGGGTTCTCTAGAGAAGCAAAACCAGTAAAGCGTATAAGTATGTATATAGAGAGATTTATATCAAGAAAACAGCTCACGCGATTGTAGAGGCTAGAACGTCCCAAGTCTGTGGATCAAGGTAGAGGCCTCTCCCAATTCATGGATCCGCAGAAGCTGGTGAGCCCAAGATCTACAGGTGAGAGAGCAGGGCTCCACTCACAGGCTGTGAAGATTGACAAATCTCAAATTCGGCAGATAAGCTGACAGCTCAAGTCCCGAGAAGTGGAGGTGAGATGACAGGAGGCAGCTGCAGGATCCAGAGAGAGCAAACAGCCAGAATGTCTGCTTATATTCAGATGCAGGCCACACTCCCAAGGAAACTCCCTTTCATCTGATTGGCTACTCACAGTATATTCAATCATGGGGGTGATCACATATAAACACTGAGAATCATGGCCCAGCCAAGCTGACACACAATCTTAACCATCACACATTATTTCCTCAAATATTTTTTCTGTTACATAACCCCTCCCCCCTTCCCCCTTTCCCTGCCAAAAAACCAAGTCTTGGTATGTTTGACCTCTTTAACTTGTCTCAAAGATCACAGAGCCTTTGTTTATTTTTTTCAGTCTTTATGCTTCATCTTGGATGGTTTCTTCAAGTTATGTCTTTAAGTTCACCAATCTTTTCTTCTACAGTGTCTACTCTGCAGACAATCCCTTCCATTGTACGTTTCATTTCAGACATTGTGTTTTTCATTTCCACTGCTATTTTTAACCTTGCATTTCTCTCCTCATCCTCTTTGTTTTCTTTTATGTTCATGACCATAAGGAGCACGCTTACAATAGCTATGTTTGTGCATAAGGAGCACGCTTACAATAGCTACGTTTGTGCATAAGGAGCACGCTTACAATAGCCACTTTTGTGCATAAGGAGCACGCTTACAATAGCTACGTTTGTGCATAAGGAGCACGCTTACAATAGCTACGTTTGTGCATAAGGAGCACGCTTACAATAGCCACTTTTGTGCATAAGGAGCACGCTTACAATAGCTACGTTTGTGCATAAGGAGCACGCTTACAATAGCAATGTTTGTGTCCTTTTCTGCTAATTTTCATCATCTGTGTCATTTCAGGTCTTTTAACTGGTTTTTCTCTTGGGTATGGATCATATTTTCTTGCTTCTTTGTATGCCTGGTAATTTTTGATTGGATGTTGGATATTGTGAATTTTGTTTTATTCCCTTAAAGATTGTTGGACTTTGTTTTGATTCACAATTAAGTTTTATCCTTTCAAGTATTTCTTTTAAACATTGTTAATGTGGTTATAGAGCAGCCTTTAGTCTAGGGCTAATTAAGCCATTCCACTGAGGTGCTGCCCTTCTCAGGCCTCCACCTGGTACCCCATGCATTGTGAGGTCTCTCCACTGGCTAATGGGGACCTGAACTATTTCCAGACTTCTGTGAGCTCCAGGAGTTGCTTCACCTACTACTTTCTGATGGTTGTTTCCCCATCCTTGTGCACTGTCACACCACATGCAGATCAGTATTCAACTAAAGAGTTGAAGGGCCTGTTGCAGATCTCTGAAACCCTCTCCATACTTCCCCCTCCTCTGGCATCCTGCTCTGCCAATTCCAGCCATCCTGGCCTCTCAGCACTCCGATTTCTGGTTCTCTAGCTCAGCAAGACTTCTGGGCTCTGCCTCAGGCAGTGAACTGTGGCCATCCACAGGCTTGCTTATTTCTCTTTTCTCAGGGTTCATGACTCTCGGTTGCCTGAAGTCCACTATCTGAAAACTGTCACCCCACATACGTTGCCCAGCTTTGCAGTTGTTTATGGCAGGAGGGAAATTCCCACAGCAGGTAACTCTTCACGGGTGGGAGCAGGAATCTCAGTGCAGCTTTGATTCTCAGCTTTGTCATTTGCTAATTGTGTGGCTTCGGGCTGGTTACTACATGCCTTATTTTGTTGTTGTTAGGTGCTGCCCAGTTTGTTCTGATTCATAGCGACGCTATGTACAACAGAACGAGACACTGCCTGGTCCTGTGCCAGCCTCACAATCATGGCTGTGTTTGAGCTCATTGTTGCAGCCACTGTGTCAATCCATCTAATTGAGGGTCTTCCTCTTTTTTGCTGACCCTATACTTTACCAAGCATGATGTCCTTCTCCAGGGACTGATCTCTCCTGATAACATGTCCAAAGTTCGTGAGATGAAGTCTCGCCATCTTCACTTCAAAGGAGCACTCTGGCTGTACGTCTTCCAAGACAGATTTGTTTGTTCTTCTGGCAGTCCATAGTATATTCAATATTCTTCATCAACATCACAATTCAAATGCATCAACTCTTCTTCAGTCTTATTTTACCCACCAGTAAAATGGGAGCACTAATAGCATTTTCCTAATGCGTATGTAGCTCTCAGCACAGTGCCTGGAAAATAGCAAGTGCTCAATAAATGGTAGCCATTGTGTGGTTTAAGTATCTGTTTACCGATCTGCCACACCACACTGTGATATCCTTGAGAGCTGGGTCCATGCCTGCTCCATCTTTGTGTCTCTGAGTCTAGCACAATGCTCCAGGTACAGTAACATTCAATAAATAGATGGTATGAAGGACTAGAAATCAGAAAATATTTCAATTAACAATTACACATTATGTATGCGTGCTTTCCTTCTTGCCAGCACTGGGTCTGCAAAATGCTCCCTGGCTAGGCTGGCACCACAGCCATCTGTTCCTCAATATCAATGTCTTTAAATGAGAGATTGGATTAGCTACGTCAGTGGTTCCCAAGCTTTTTGTTTTTGTTAGCCGCAGAACCTTCTTTTTCCCAAACGATCTGAAGCAGAGAACAGAGCTGCTCTGGGAGGTGCAAGGTGGGGGCCTGAGGCACACCCACCGAAGACCACCAGTCTGGGTCATCTCTGAGGTCCTTCCAGCAAAACAGTCTGTCCTATGGCCTTCTCAAGCACAATGCTTTAACCACTGAGCAGCACCAGTAGACTAAACACTGTGGTGATATCCTTTGGGCTGACTGCCAATTTTTACCATCCATCCATCCATCCATCCATCCATCCATCCATCCATCCACCCATCCAAACCTTTCTTGAACACTTGATATGTGCCAAGCACTCAACAAGGTGCTGGGGTACAGCTTACAATTTACTGCCTTGTCACTTCACTGCATGCAAGCCATGAATATCAGAGACCATCTCATCTAACCCCCTCATGACATAAATGGGGAAACTGAGGCCCAGAAAGTGGAAGAGATGCACCTGACATCACACAGTGAGTTTGTGGCAGACAGAGCCTTGGATCCAGTGCCCTGGTCTCCCAGCCTAGCAGTGCAGACACAACAGAGTGAACTAGTCCCTCTAGAGTGAAAATGTAAAATCATCCCTTCCCTTTGCACGGTCCATCAGCCTCCCCTTGGAACTGCAGGTGGGCCTCATGTTCACTACCCCAGTGACCCTCAGATCAGATGGCACAAGGCCACTTTGGTATTTTATGCACCTGTCCCACTATGAATGCCCCTGAACATTTCCTGCTGCACAAATTCCATTGGAATGGAACCCTTCTCAGCAAGACAGGCAGCTAGGGACAGCCCAGCAAGGCCTGGAAGGACACCACTCATGTCCCCATCTGCCCAGAGTCATTTCCATGAGAGCTGTATAAACACTCATCTGCCCTCTGATTCTCATTGGATGGGACCAACTCCCAAGTACACTTTTCCAAAACCCCAGCAACTGCAATCACGGAGATAGGCTTTTTCTCTTCACCACCTTCAACCTTCTCCCAGTGAGAGGCAGAGTAGAGTCATGGGTTGTTGTTAGGTGCCATTGAGTCAATTTTCAACTCCTAGAGACCCCATGGGACAGAGTTGTACTGCCCCATGGGGTTTCCCTGACTGTAATCTTTACAGGAGCAGATCTCCAGGTCTTTCTCCCATGGAGTGGCTGGGTGGGTTTGAACTGTCAACCTTTCTGTCAGCAGTTGAGCGATGGACCATTGTGCCACCAGGGCTCCTTAGAGCTGTGGGTAGAAGCCAGCATTTTTGTCGAACGGAGCCAAGTTTCAGTCCACGCACTACTTCTTACCACCTGTGTGTCTCTGGGATGGTCATCTAACCTCTCTGATCCTCGATTCCCCATCTATACAACCTCCCTCACTGAGTGGTTGAAAAGATGAAATGAGGTCATTCCAGAGAAGTGCATCGGGCTTAGCACACACCTGAGCTCCGTAAGTGGTAGTCCTTACCATTAACTAATTTCCCTCCAGCTCTAGGGAGAAGCCCTAAGGAAGGGGAGGGGCATTTCACACGCACAAGGCATTTGACATGTAGGATCTCATTAACCCCCAACACTCTCCAAAACAGGCGACAAGATCTGTGTTTACAGGTAAAATTCAGAGACTCAGAGTACAAGGGCTTTGTGGAAGATCATACTGCCAGGTAGCAGAGCCAGGGTCCAGCCCCCGCTCTGCCTTACTGCAGACAGCCCCTCCTGGCCCCTCCCATGTCCACTCCACTCCTGCATTTAACACAGTTCCCTGCAACCCTGATGTCCACACTGATCCCTCAGCTTGCCCTTCAGCCTTGCTCTGCAGCCAAGCACTAAAATGATTGCCAAGGGCAGTCTCTGCTAAAATAGGCGAGTGGCACAGAGTTTGTCAGTGCGGGGTTTAGTGGTGCCAAGGGATGCTGCCCTGGTAACGCAGCCTCTGTCATTTCCCTGAGATGCGGCAGCACAGACTGGGCAGAGCCCTGTCCCTCGGCTGTAGTTAGCATTAGCAGAGTTTATTGGTGTCTAGTGAGTTCTCATTAATCATCATGGTGATGCTCATCTCAGCTGAAGAGAGGTCAGTTTGCTTCCTTGGGGTTTAAGAGCAAGCTCCTAGCAGGTCTGGACATCCAAAGGACATTTGTAGCAAAGTTAACACACACCTATACTGTTTTCCCACTCCCAGGAAGGTGAGCAAGCCTCAGGGATTACTCCTCTAGTGCCTTCCATGAAGACCCAAGCCCCAAAGCACTGGGAGGGTCCAGATCTGTGGGTGGGAGAGGGCCAGCCTTGGGGAATAAGCCCTTTCATCCCGAGGCTGAGCAGGAAGAAGCTGGTGTTTCCACGGCCCTGGAAGGCTCCACCTCCTCCTAGCTGCTTGAAAGCTTGCCTGCCACCCCCTGCTTCCCAACCAAAAGCACCATTTTATGTAACCCCTGCACCTGCAGCCTGATGATGGGAAGAGCTACTTAGCCTTGCTTTTCTAGAAGACCCACCTCAGAGCTTCTTCTTGTCACAGTACCTTGTTCAGGCTCCTTCTCCATTTGCAGAGGGCAAGATGGGACATGTTTCCTACGACTAGTCACCCTGCATGTGCGGGGCTCCATTCCAGGGTTAGAAGAAATGATTCCACCGCACTCCCAGAGGGTGGAGGATTAGCATGTGGTTCTCAGCAGACAAAAGTGCCCGGGCTTCAGGCCCAGAGGACCTCATCTACCCCATGGCTGCACTTACCTTCAAGCTGTGTTCCAGACACAGCAGAAAACTGTTGAGCAGATCGTATTTGTAATTAAGTTTTGTTTTTTTTTTTTTCCTGTGAAAGGACCTAGCTGATTTTTTTCATTGTTGTTGAATTTTCTAATTACCATCTTGGAACTAAAAAAAATTTTAAACGGATATTATAGCAAGATGGAAATGAGCTCCAACTACAATAGAGCTGTCCCTTTCAACGCTGTAGCTTTGAGCTGTGGCCTTTACTTCCTGATGTGTGAAATGGGGTAATTATGACTTCTAGGGTCCATGTCTGGATTAGATGAGATAACACACGGGAGGAATCAGCGCAGACCTGGCACAGATTCGTGCTTGAGAAGTGGCAGGTACTTATGTTATTTCCTTAAGTCATCTTATTACAGAGATAGAGATAGGGAAGAGAGAAGGAAGGAGAGAGAAGGAAGGAAGGAAAGAAGGGAAAGAGAGAAGGAAGGAGGGAGGGAGGGAAGGAAGGAAGAGAAGGAGGGAAGGATGGGGGGAGAGGAGCAGAATGACTACAATGTCTCCACCTTAAGGTCATCTGAGGAGGGACTGTGAGAATGACAGCCTCCCCCTCACCGCAGATCCTGAAACGGGCTTAAAGCTGGATTTGAGCTCTGACCTTTAAAAGAGTTATTTCTAGAGGCTCCCATCTTGAAGGTGGGAGGCAGCCAGGATCGGATCTCAGGTCTTCTGGCTGGAAGCTCCTAAAGAGGAATGGCAGGCTTGCAGCCACATGTGGCTGTTCTTACTTCTTCCTTTCCTGCCAGCATCACTAATTGACTAGCCCGTTCTTTTCCAGCTTGCGCTCTGTTCACAGGCCTTATCAACACAGAGCTCCAGGTCATCACCATTATGCACACGAAGAGGATGTGAAACTCTTGGCCTTGGGCGTTAGTATCAGCACCATGGACAGCTCCCACCACTTCTGAGCTCCCAGACTGTTAGGTGGAATCTCCTTGTTGTTACTGTTGTTTCTTCAGGAGTCCCACCAACGCCTAGGGTTTGGAAAACGGGAGAAAATTCCAGAGCCTCACATGTTGGTGATCATCAGGCCACAGACAGGGGTCAGGGAGGTGGCCAGTGGGAGAGGAAGAGCTGAATGTGCCAGTCATGCCGATGGAACTTGAGACTTACACATCTGATCTTTCTTAGGGTCTCTGCCTTACCCCTTTTCATTCAGTTTTCCTCTTCACTTCTCCACGGAAGCATATGGAAGTCACACCCTGGTTATTTTCAAGGAATGAATAGAGCAGTATGTTTCCAAAGTAGGTAAGTAAAGTACCATTCTGGGCAGGGGAGAAATGAATTGCCTCTGGAGAGCCCTATGGCCCTTGGGGTCTATGCAGTGGTGGATCTATCCAGTAAATAAATAAACACCAGCTATGACGTGAGCAATGCAATACCAGCTACAGCCCTTCAAAAGCTTATTACAGGACAGGCTCCATATCTAGTGCTTTACGTGCATTACGTCACTGGGTTCTCTTACACTCCACCCATCTCATGGATAACGTGTGCTGAGGGTGGATGGCTTTCTCGTGGCTGTGCACCTATCAGTGGAGGAGCTTCTAAGGAAGCCAGACCCCTTGACTTGACAACACATGCTTGGAACCACTTCTCCAAGTAGCACCTCCATCCCAGCCAAATGCTGGTACTTCTGGCCAGTGTTCCAACGTGTAGAATGGGAACAATGACTCCTACAGCCAACACTGCAGTTGGGTTGTCTACCCCATATCAACTCTCTCCACCTTCCTTAGGAGCAGTTTGTTTGTTCCACGTGGCAACGTGCTTAGCTGTAGATATTCACATCCACGCATTCCCCCGAGGCCATGGTCACCCATGAGACCCTGGTCCAGTCAATGAGATGTAAGCAGTGCTCTCTTGGGCAGGGCTCCTGGGAAGGGTACTATTTTCTTGATCCAAGGAGGCTAACTCAGCTGACTCACATCTTCACTCCTCAACCTTCCTCCAGCCTAGAATGTCAGTGATGTCCTGGGCTGTCACAGCCATCTTGTGACCATGAGGTTGAGCACAGAAAGATGAAGAAGCCGGGGCTCCTGGTGTCATTGTGGAGTTGCCACACTGGCCCTTGACTTCTGACCTCTGGACTTACTGTCATGTGAGAAAAATCAGTCTGAATGTGAAGAAGCCACTATGGACTCACACCCGGGCTGTGCTTGGAGCCACTATTTTACTCTGCTCCCAAGTCCAGTGCTTTAAGCATCCACAGAACAGGGGCCATCTGGGACAAGCTGGAGGCAGACTGGGCTGGCGGTGGTTTGAGGACAAGTGAAAGCACTAGCGTAATGGAAGAGGCCGGGATGGTGCAGGCCTGAGTGTGGATGATAGCTGGGGGAAGATGGAGGGAATGGGACAGCAGGGAGAGACTTGGGCCCCGGGATGAACGGGGTGTGCAGCCTCAGAAGGGCTCCCTAGAAGTCCTCCTAGCAAGAGGACAGGAAGTGAAGGAGCAGGACTGCAGCCAACAGAAGCCCACGCCACAGAGGGACCAGGCATGAATTATCCCATGCGCAAGCCTTATGCCTGGAGGGGATTCCACTCAGCACAGAGGGCCTGCAAGGAGTCTGTCATCGGAGCAACGTTGGTGGTTGCCGGAATGGGTGCGATGACACTTCAGAAAATACTCCCCAGACCCAGATGGAGACCAGACTGCGACTTCTCTGGGAACTCCGCCTTCGAGGAACCCAAAGCATCCTATTTTCATTCCAGGCTCCCGTATTAATTGAACAAACACTGCGTGTCTCTGCTGGCATTCCGGGTCTCAGTCCCAGAGATGGGCTGTGATTGCAGGTATGAAGTCCTGAGAGGGGGCAGGGCGATGTGGAGGTATCCCGCGGGGGCGGCCTAGCCCCTCTGCCTACAGCTGGGTTATTACTGCGCTGAGCGCCTGGGCTTCTCCTTCTGCCTCCGCGTGGTTGGGCGGAGCCTGAGGCTGGCTCTGACCAATGAGCTGTGAGCAGAAGGGGGCGAGGCACTCCTGGCCTGAGCATTTAATTGCTGGTGCAGGCGTTTCCGGCCTCCATCCGCTGTCCATCTCGGTCAGCGCTGTCCCCATTGCCCCCCATCAGCCTGTGCCACCAGCTTGCGGCCCACTCTGCATGTGTGCGTGAGCAAGACCTAAACTTTGTTTTAAGCTACTGAGTTTTTTGTTTTTATTTTTTTTAGACCGTTATGTAACCCGTGCTGACTGAGGTAGGCACTATGGCTTATAATTACAAATGAGGTTCCGGATCAAAATGTGTGTTTTCCACAGGAAACCTCTGAGAATTGGCTTCATGCATCTAAAAACCTCCCACCTATGGAAAGTGTGGAGCCCTGGAGGCACAGTGGTTAAGAGCTACCGCTACTAACCAAAATGTTGGCAGTTCGAATCCACCAGTCGCTCTTTAGAAGGTCTTTGGGGCAGTTCTACTCCGTCCCATCGGGTTGCTATGAGTTGGAATCAACTCCATTGCAGTGGGTTACGGAAGGCGTAGAAAAGGGTGGAGAGGTGGAGAGGAAGGCAGGGGTTTGAGAAGGAAAGTGAAGACAGAGGTTATAACCTAATTAACATAATAAAAACCCTATTTCCAAAAACAGTCTCAGCCACAGATACAAGGACCAGGACTTCAATGCATATTTTGGGGAATAGTTCAATCTATACTACCTGTCCTTGCCGGGGGTCAGTGAACAGCCTGCAGGTCACACAGGAAAGGAAGTGATGTCACCACTTTGTACGGAGGTGGCATCGGGGACGGGGGTGGGGAGGCCACGCTGAATGAGCTCATGGGGTCCCCAGGACTGGGAAGGTCTGCATCATCAGGACCAGAGCCCCAAGTCCGAAAAGTGCGGCATTCTGGTATTGCAGGCACTGGGCTCCTACCCTGCCAGCTCTGGGTCAGGACGCAGCTGGGTTGCTTGTTAGTCTGTCCAGGCCTGCGGCCCTCCTCCAAGAAACAGAAATGGCTGCCCCACCTGGTGGGTGGGTTCTGAAGACAAGAGATCCAACACATAGGACTCCTGTAATGCCCCTCTTGGGGCTGCCCTGGCACACTGCCCACCCCCACTGTGTGCCCCACCATCCTTCCCATGCTCAGTGCCCATCAGAGGCCAGGCGGGCACATGGACATCAGGAGAACCTAGCAGGGCAGGTGGACGCCAGGAGAATCTGGGAGGGCAGGTGGACACCAGGAAAAAGGAGGCCGGCTGGCCAGACCAGGTGGTCACAGGGCTGGAGGAGCAGCTGGCAGGAAGAGGAGGAGGGCCGTCTCAGCTGCCAGCTCCTCCGAGGGGCCAGGGGAGTGGACACCCCTGGACAGAGGGCTGTGTGGACAGAGCAGACTCCTCTTCCTACTCACTGACAGTGAGGCGCTAAGTGTCCGTCTCCCGCCAGCCTTAGTGGGGATGTGGCAGGGGCTGATGGGATTAAGCCCGTGCATCTGGTTGCCATAGCTCTCCAGCCAGTCACAGAAGTGGGTCACACGCTCACCTCCCCCTTGGTTTTGAACTTGTGTAAAATAATAATGAATCGGATGCGAGTGTATGCAGCTGTGAGCTCACCCTGTGGCCGGCCTCCTGGGCAGCCCGCTGCAGTAATGAGCCACTGGCTGAGAAGGGAACACTGCCTGCCTGCTGGCCAACTCCGGGTGCCAGTTTGTCTGCGTTCCGAGGCACACTGGCAGTTCCTGCAGTGGAAGTCCTTCAGGAAGTATGACCTTTGGGACCACTTCATGTTGGCTGGCGGGCCATGCTGTGACCAACTGGCCAGGGAGGCCTGTGGGCCCTACCAGTGGGTAAGGTTTCATCCACTCTATAAACGTCCCCACACCGCATTTCCAATTTGCCTGGGGACAGGGGCTCCTCAGGGCTCCACACTGTACCCACATGCAGCCTAGGATTGCACTGGGCGAAGTGTCAGCATTTACTGGGTGTCTAGCCGTAGATATACGGAGGACATGTTGATGAAGAGCCATAGTCCGCCTCTGTGGGTGGGTGGGGGCTAACATTTACAGGCTCAGAGATGTTAAAAAATGGGGGGAGGGGGGAGCACACTGCAGTGGGCGGAAGGGTGGCCCCCGGAAAGATATGTCCACATCCTGGAACCTGTGAGTGGGCCTCTGTGAGAAGGGTCTTTGCAGATGTGACTAAACTGAGGATCTCGAAATGAGGTCATCCTGGATTACTGGGTGGTCCCTACATCTGATGACCAGTGTCCTTCTAGGAGACAGAAGAGAAGACAGAGGGAAGACGGCCATGTGAAGATGGAGCAGAGAGTGGAGTGATGTGGCCACGAGCCAAGGAACGCCTGTGCCACTGGAAGGTGGAAGAGACAAGGAAGGATCCACCCCAGAGCCTCCGGAGGGAGCAGCCCTGCCCACACTGTGGTTCCAGTCTTCGGCCTCCAGAGCCTTGAGAGGATAGGTGTCTGAGGTTGTAAGTTCCCCAGCGTGTGGTGCTGTGTTACAGCAGCCCAGAAAATGTGTACCCCCACACACAACACAGCAAGTGTCTCTCGGGGGTGCCCCAACCCTGGAGGTCGGCTACAGGGGGGAGAAAGGGCCCCAGAGCCCAGGGAGGACTGGACACCCACCCTTTTGTGTCATTCTGCACTTCCTGGTGTCTCTGACCTCTGTAGGTTGGAAGTGCTGGCCTGCAGGTGACAGCTTGGATGGGAGCTCCGGAGAGTCCTGGGATGCAGAGGACATGTAGCTGCCATCCACGGGCTGGAGAGCATGCAGAGTCAGGGACTCGAAGCCCTAGAGACCACCCAGCTGTGTGGCCTTGGGCAGCATTACACGCCACCCCATGTTTCCCGAGGGACCAGCAGGGAGTAGGGTGAGCGGGCCCTCCCTGGGAGAGCTGATGTCCCAGTGGGGAGGAGGGGGCACAGCCACACAGGAAGTCCAGTGGGCTTGAGTGCAGTGCAGAGGATAAACGGTGAGCAGGAGGGGGTGGAGGGGCCATGAGGGGGTGGGTTCTGGGACGATCTTGTCTAGGAGCTGATGGGGGGGGTAGAGGGGCCACATGGGGGTGGGTTCCAGGATGCTGTTGTGGAGGAGGTGACAAGGAGGACTTATTCCAGCAGAGATCTGGGGAGGGAGCATTTCAGGCAGAGGGAGCAGCCATAGATGGACAAGTGGGGCAGGTGCATGGGAGAGAGTCCCCCAGTGAGCTAAGACAGGTGGGCAGGCAGGCATTGGCTGTGAGGCTTCAGGAGACCAGGAGAGGCGTGTGGGCATTGCCCGGTGTGGTGGGCAGCCAGGGCACTGTGAACAGGAGCGTGAGGGTCCCGGTCTGGTCCTGGGTGTGGAGCAGGCACTACAGGGCACAGGCTGGGTGGGACACCTGCTGGAGGCGATTTAAAGTCGGTGGCTCTGATGGAGGTGGAGGGACTGGACGGATCTGGAATGGAGCTGCGTTCACACCATGTCCTGCTGGGCTGGGGCTTGCTGTGAGGAAGACAGCAACTGGCAGTGCCCCCTGGGGTCCTGTTCTGAGCACCTGGGAGGCTGCAGTGGTGGACGGGGAAGGCGGTGTGTCATGCACGGGAAGGCGTGGGCTCGGGCATGGCAGGAGACATCGAAGGTCTGGTTTGGACATGTCCACAGAGCTGTCTGTCGGCCATCTGAGTGGAGATGTCAGTGGACATCTGACAGCGTGACTCTGGAGTGAGGGGACAGGCCAAGACTGGGACGCGACCTCACAATCATGGGCTGAGGGGGCACTGGGAGCTCTGCGCCCCAAGGGCTCAAGCTCACACCAGCCCTCAGTGAGGTAGGGCCAGCCCTGTCTCCCGACTCTCCCCAGTCAGAGGGGACAGAGAAGGGCTGGAGGTGGGCGTGGGGGCAGCTGTCATCTTAACTGGGGCAGGACCCTCCTGAGGGGAAACAATGTGCCCTAAGGGATGCCTCCACTGCACGTGTGGTGGGTCCCAGTGGAAGCCCAGGAGAGTGCCAGCAGTCTCCCTCCCTGCTGTCCACGCTCAGCCTCCTCACCACCTCAGTGCCCTGGCCCGAGCCTGGGGAGCTGATGTGGCTTTTCTTCCCAGGCAGGTGGATGAAACACCTCCAGGCCTTGGCAACCAGTGCTTTGTTGAGTTGCATCAGCTGCGTGTCAGATCCACAGGGTTGCAGGCGGCTCTCGCTTTTCTCCTCCTGCAGTCCCAGCACACATGTTCTTGCAGCATGTTCTGGGTTTGCCCAATCCTTGGGATCTGAGGGGTCGGGCCTCTTGTGTGTACCCTTGGAAGCTGAGAAGGGGGAGAGGCCACATGGGCTAGAGAGCCTTCTGGGGAAACACAAGTCCTGTTTGCAAACAAACACCAGCACACCCCATCTTGGGGAAACCCCATAGGCAGATGCAGTAGATCTCAGGGATCCCGACTCAGGGTGGGGCTGGTGGGACTTCCTAGGGACATGGTCCATCAGATGGACTGTTCACCTGTAGTGGAAAGGGGCACTGCTAACTCTTCCTCCCCAGGCTTGGGGGCTGTCTGGATTTCCTTCCTGATCAGCCAGGCAGGAACCCTCCCCTTGGCCGAACAAAAACATCGTGTGTAGGTGCTTGAGCGTGGATTTGGTGGAAGAAACAATTTCCATGACACAGTCTAGGCAATTAGTGTGTATTCATGTGACATGCTCTGGGCGTCCAAGTCTGTGCCAGGCTTATAGGGGTGCTGAAGAAGCAAGCCGGAACCCTGAGACCCTAGTTTAGGGAGCTAAAGGAGTATTCTGAGATGGTTTGAAGATAACGTGGCGTAGGTCTGAACAGTAGGACCAAGTGTGATGTGGGAGGTCAGAAAAGGGAGAAGGCCCATTGGAGGTTCTGACTTGGATTCTGGGTGAACTCCTAGTCCTACCTCAAAGCCCAGCTTGAGCATCAATTCCTTGTTCAATAAACATTTATAAAGCCTCTACGGTGCAGCAGGCCATTTTAGACTCTGGGGATTTGGCAGAGAACAGAACAAAGTCCCTGCCCTCTGACTTATAGTTTAGAGGGCAGAGATGATAAATAAATAAGCAGATAATATGTCAGCTGGCAAAACATGTTGGAGGGATGAATTTGAGAGTCGTCAGAGGATGGGACATATTTAAAACCACATGACGGGGAGAGACCAACACGGGAGTGAGTGTGGATGGGAAAGCAGACCCAGGAGTGAGCCCAGGGCCTCAGGCATCTGGAGAACACTCTGGAGGGAGTTCTGTGCCCCCTCTTCTGTGCTTTCGCAGTACCACCCACCCACCCACCCATCCATCCGTCCATGCGCACCCCCACCTTCCCATCCATCCACCTATCCATGCACCCACCATCCTACCAACCCATCCATCCATCCATCCATCCATCCACCCACCCCCCCATCCATCCATCCATCCTTTCATGCATCCACCTACTCATCCATCCACCCATTCATCCATTCAGTAAATATTTTGAGCCTCAGGGTTGAGTGTTGGGGACACATGATGAAGAAGGCAGAGCTGGCTCTTGCTCTCATGGAGCTCAGAACCTGATGAGGGAGTCAGATGACAAAGCAATGAAATAGTTGCAGGTAAGAGGGAGTGACAGGAGACCGTGGGGGGCCCAACAGGGCACATGTGCTTCTGTGGGGCATTGATCACCAGCCCTGTAGCCACCAGCCACTTGTCTTCCTCTGCCCTGCAGACTGGGAGCTTCTGGACCCCAGACCGTGTGCTCTTCATCTCAGAACCCCTGTCCCTGACGCCAGCTGCACTAACCCCAGAGGACCAGTACTCCTTTGATTTGCATTGTGGACTGATTTCAGCTGAGGCCTGAAGGGTGAGTGAGATGGGGATCAACAGAGAAGATGGGTCAGGGAAGGGCATTCTGGCAGGAGGAACGACCTGAGCAAAGGCAGGAGGAGAGGTGATGCCTGCCTGTGTGCAGAGAGGAGGCTGCTGGAAGAAGCCAAGGAGGAGGCGTGTGGGGAGAGGACTGAGGGGGGCCCGGGAGGAGGGGACGGAGGAGGGCCAGGAGGAGGTGAGGGAGGGCTGGGAGGAGGAGTGGGGGGAGGGCCGGGAGGAGGAGTGGGGGGAGGGCTGGGAGCAGGAGTAGGGGGAGGGCAGGGAGGAGGAGTGGTGGGAGGTGTGGAGGGAGAAGGCCCTGGTGTGGATGGAGATGGGGTCAGGAGAGCGGGAGATGCCAGGCTGCAGGGGCAGGCAGGAGCCCAGTAGGAGCTCATTCAGTGCTGGCAGAAGCCTGGACTGGATGGAGCGGGTAGCACTGCTGGCCCTGGAGTGCCCTGGTGGCCCCCATCGCAGCCCCACGATTGCCACCTGCTCCCTTCTTGAAGATGCTGTGAGGGACGTGAGGACACACAGGAGAATAGATCCGAAGGCTCCTCCGGCTGCCTGAGGCCCCCAGCCTGGGTTATGGGCCCCAGAAGAGCTGCGCTGTGACTGTCTGCTGGGGACTGATGGGGAAGCCATCCCCAGGTGCCGCCTCTGCTCCCCACTATGTGGGGCGTGAATCGTCCGGGGGTGGGGAGAAGTGGGCTTGCGAGGTGCACTGACCCACTTACAGCCACTCAGCTCTCCCACGCCCTGCTCTTCTTGCCGCTCCACATTCTCTGCTGGGATTGCCACCAAGCTTCTAAAACATGTCCCCAGAGGAAGCGTCATTTACTGAAAGATCCAGAAGCTCTGAGAAGTGGGTCCAAGGCTGGTGGTGTGTCCGTCTGCACTCCGGCGTTTACACATGTGGGAGGGGTTGTTGCTGTAGCCAAACCCCACCACGACTGAACAGAAAGCCCCGGACCAGGCGGGTGGAACGGGGAAGCACCACAGGCCCAGGGGCTGGGTCTACCCTTGACATTGCCGAAGACGAGCCAAGGGATGGCGAGCCAGGCATCTGGCCCTCTGGGCCTCTATTTTCTCATCTGCAAAATGGGATCACAATCCCTCTTCTGCAGAAGATGGTGAGGGTCTAAAGCAGTGATTCGACCAACACTGTTAGCTGCAAAGTGCAAGTCCACATTTAAATATCGAATACACGTCGCTGTTATTAGGAGAATGTAGGAACACACACACATGTACAGCTGCAGACACATGCCCACGCACACACGCACACATGCACACATGCCTGCACACACGTACACGCACACACACTGCATTTCATCCTTACCACCCTCCTTGGTCAGTTTGCTCATTGTGCTCAGGGCCTCGGCGGTGCCCCAAGCTTCACCTCCCAGCAGGGGCCTGAGCCCCAGCGCTGGGTGGCCATGCTGAGGGTTGAACACGGCGGCCATCCCAGGGAGTGCTGCACCCGGACCTGCGGGAAGGAGGGGGAGGCTTTGCTGTACCAGTGACACAGACGTGGGCCTCTGTCTCACGGCCACCTTGAGATAACAGGTGAGAGCTCCAAGCATGACTGAGCCCCGGCCTGGCCAGCGCTTGGCCACGTCCCTGACTGCCGAGGCAGCCTGGAGTGAGGAAAACATTCCTGGCAAAGGGAATGGCCTGGTGGTCAGACAGGATGGCTGAGGATGACTGGGGTGCAGAGAGAAGGTGGCAGCAGAGTCAGGGGAGGGCCAGAGAGGTGTCTCCTGGGCCAGCACCCTCATGGCCCTGCCTCCTCCTTGCAAACCTGTCCTCAGATAAAGGTTCCATACTGGTCCTTCGCACCTGCCTGAAGCCTGGGAGAGTCCCAGGTGATTCTCCCCACCCCCCCACTCCCCCAAGGCTGAATAAGGTTCTGGCCCCTGGGGAGGAGCTTTCACCGAGGAAAGTCTTTGAGGCAGGAGTAGCCTCCTGCCCGAACCCCGTACCAGCACCAGGTCCAGGGAGCCCAGGCGTGAAGCCTGCGTGGGGCCTGGCTCCGGTCCAGCCCGGCCCCTGAGGCCCCACACCAAATCCGCCCCACCTGCACCTCTGGGCTGGTGTGGGGCAGCGTCCCGGCTGAAAGTTGGCCAGCAGGACCTGCTTGTGGCGTGTTGCACTTGTTGGGGGAGCGAGTTCATGGTGGCACTGCGGCCCTTCCGCGCACCGCTGGTCACCCAGGTGTGGCCTCTCCGAAGCAGTGGGCTGGAGAGACCGAGAGGAGCTGCTGGATTCAGGGCCAGGACGCGGGGTCTGGGCAGTCTCTGAGCCCCCCGTTCCTCCACTGGTAAAATGGGGGTGGGAGGTGAATCTTGGAGACCGGAGGCCCCAACGGCAGAGGGCCTGGCCACAAGCCAACAGGACGACTGCTCCCACGCCTCATGCTGTGATTCAGGTCTGAGGGTGGCTCGTGACCCCCGGACTCAGGCTCCGTGGGGCAGGGAAGGGCCTGGACTTTCCTTGTGCCCACTCCGCCCCCCACAGTTTGTCCCTGAATGGGAGTTAGCAAGCATTTGTTAGCAATTCATGAAATTCACTGTGTGTCTCCGTTGCTCAGATTCGTGCTCTAGCCATCCCTGCCTGCCTCGTTCCTGAAGTCACTGCCTCCACTGGGCACCAGCAAGGGCCTTGCCAATTTCCCCGGCCACTGTGACATGCATCCCACTGCACCAGACTGCAGGGCAAGGCAGAGGTCTGTCTTGTCCACCTTTACACAGGTGCCCCCCAGAGAAGTTCCCAGAACGCTGGTGAAGGAGGGACATGGAGGGACCCTGGAGGAGGGGGGAAGGGGCTGGGCTTCCAGTTCTGTGTTCCAGGAGTATCCAGGGACCCTACTGGGAAGGGCAGTCTGACTCACCTCCACCAGGGCCCTGAGTTCTCCCCCACCTGGCCTGCCTCCTCCTCTTGCGGGGTCCATGGCTGTGCCTCTCTGGGCTCCAGTGTGCCCCTTAATATCATCTACAATGGGGAGTTGGCCCCGAGATCCCCAAGGCCCCTCAGCTCTGCGGGGCGAGGACCCGCCCGTCCTCTCTGGCAGTGTTACCGCAGTGACACGGATTGGAGCCGCCTGCCGCAATAGCCAATTCTGAGATGGGTGAGGTGAGCAGCAAGATGGTTATTATATATCGATATATAGGAGACGGAGGGGAATGGATTCCTCCAAAACACCCGTCTCCCCCACTGGAGATCGGCTGGAGTCTTTTATAGGGACAGGATTATGGATCTTTTGTGGTAGTTTCCCCTTGAGGTGGTGATGTTTTAGATGAGTTAACCTTCTACTGGTTTTCTTAGAGGTTATCTGGTGACATCTTTGGGGGTTATCTGGGGACATCCTGCTTTTTCTTGTCACAAGATGGATGCTTTGTTTGGTTTTTCATTTTTAGATCATTATCACTTGTTTTCCACCCTCCAGGGAGCAACATCGGTTAATCTTAAACCTTTTTGTAGAGACTAGAAAGGGAGGGAAAAATCACAAGACAATGTGGCGGTTAGCAATGGGGAGTAAATAATAGTGAGCTGGGCCTATGCAGCCTCTTCCAGCAGTGGGCAGGCAGGCACTCAAGGCTGGGGAGTGGGGGCACGTGGGGTTCACCTGCCCCCAGCTACCTCCCAGCTGGGTGCCATTAATCACAGGCTTGGTTTGGGGTTTTTGTACCACCTCTTCCAGCCACTGCCGCTGTGACAGTAACTTAATTAGCTCTCTATTTTCCAAACAGGCAAAGCGTGACTCAGCACTTTCTCACAGGTCTAAATTTGTCGCTCACCACCTAGGTGGCCCCGTAGCTAGGTCCTTTGGGAAATTAGATCATGGAGCAAGAGAAGGAATTAAAGGTGATTTCCAGCAGCTCTGCTCATGTCAAGACCAGGGGGTCCCTGTCCCACAGGCCTTTCTCCTTGCCCAACTCAGGTCACAGATGCCCGAAGCCCCTTCCCTAGCTTCCCCCTGTCACTCCCTCTGGCCCCAGCGGGACCTCAGTTCCCCCAGTGCTGGAAGGCAGCATCCAAGCTCAGCACGGCACTGTCAATCCCAACTAGGCATCAGAGGGGGGCTGCCGAGGCTGGCGGGGTTACTGGGGCCTCAAGGATGGTGCTCAGAGTCCCCAGTGCTGCCTCCTGCCATCTGAGAGCCAGGGGGCCAGCAAGGGGTCTCTGATTCCCAGAGGACAGGGGCTCAGCCTCAGCAGCTGTCAAGGCCATTAGCAAGCCCCTCCCTCTCTCTCTCTCTCTACTCCTCCTTTCCTGCCTCCCTCCCCCTCCCTGCCCCCTGGCACTCTCCCTGCCCCCTCCCTCTCCTTCCCACTCTCCCTGCCCCCCCTTTCTCCCTGCCCCTTCCCTCTCTCCCTCCCCCTTACCCCCGCCAAATCTCCCTGCTCCCCTCTCTCTCTCCTCCCTTGCCTCCTTCCTCCTCACTATCCCTTTCCTGGGCTCAGAACCCCTCATTCCTAGAGGCCACCTGCACTCCTGGGCTCGGAACCCCTCATTCCTAGAGGCCACCTGCACTCCTGGGCTCAGAACCCCTCATTCCTAGAGGCCACCTGCACTCCTGGGCTCAGGGCCCCTCATTCCTAGAGGCCACCTGCACTCCTGGGCTGAGGGCCCCTCATTCCTAGAGGCCGCCTGCACTTCTGGATTCGGGGCCCCTCATTCCTAGAGGCTGCTTGCTCTCCTGGGCTCAGAATCCCTCATCCCTAGTGATGCCCGCACTCCTGGGCTCGGGGCCCCTCATCCCTAGAGGCTACCCACACTCCTGGATTCAGGGCCCCTGCTTACACCTTCAAGACCAGCAGTAGCATCTTCTCTTCTCTGACCTCTGCTCCGTCCTCCATCTCTCTCTGCCTCTGCCCCTCTTGCCACCCTCTTACAAGGACCCTTGTGACTGTTGGGCCGACCGGGTGATTCAGGTCACCCCCATCTCAGGATACTTAGTCTACCTGCAAAGTCCCTGTTGCTGTGAAAGGTGACATAGTCACAGGGTCTGGGTGAGGACATAAGCATCTTTAGGGGTCATTATTCTGTCTACCCCAGAGCCACAGGCTCTATACCGGTGTGTGACCCAGGACCTCTCCCCAGGCCCAGTGACAGGGCCCGCAGGCTCAACCCCCTGCACCCCAACCTCAGCTAGGCCTAAAGAACGCCTGCCATCCTCTGAGGCTCTGAGGGAAGCCCGGGTCCTCATTCACGGCCCTCCAGAGGCATTGGGCCGACAGCCACCATCAGACAAGCAGGCTGATGCCCTCAGACTAGCGTGCTGGAGGCACTGGGCTGACCGCCACTGTCAAATGAACATGCTGGAGGCACAGGCTGACCGCTGCCTTCAGACAAGCATGCTGGGGTGCAGTGAGCAGGTGGCCACCCTTTTCATTACCGGCTGCAAAACATGATTGTGGATGTGGAATAAATTACACTTTCACATGGGTGATTACTCCCGGCTTCTGCCATCGTTAAGCAGCTAAATAATACGGCCAGATGCCTGGAAGCAGGCGGTGGAGCTCAGGGTCAGCACCACCAGAGCTGACACGCCGTGCCTGCGACAGGCGGAGAGCAGGGATGGACGGTGGCTGTGACCAGGCTCAGGGCTCGCCCAGCCAGCCTCGACCCTCAGACCCGGGCTCCAGCCAGGACCTCCTCCTGCAGGCTGCAGGCAGGCCATGGCTTTCTGATGGGGTCTCCTGCCATGTCCCCCCACGTTACCTCTGCCCTTTCTTTGCCCTGGTTTTGTTTCCTGAGAAAAGGTGCTGCTGTTTCTGGAGAAACGAAAGGAAGGTCCCCCGGCTTGTTCCTGGATGCTGCTATGCAGGCCCCGGCGGGAGGGCTCCGGCCCCCAGACCTCCTCGGTCCTTCTCTCCCGGCACCCCTGCTGGGGCTCCAGCTCCAAGAACAGAGAGGAGGCTGGTGTAGTGGCCGGGCAGAGGGAGACCCTGGCTTCCGTGCAGCCTTTGTTGGGCCTTCCCTGGTTTGAATGTAACAAGTCACTTGATGTCGGTTCCCTGGGTGGCCGCGTTGTTGTTGGCTGCTGTTACGTCAGCTTGAGCTCATGGTGACTGCATGTGCGACCGGTGGCCGCGTTGCCGGGTCCTGCGCCATGTTCATGATCCTTAGTGTGGCCGAGTCCATTATTGCTGCAATGGTGTCGATCCACCGCATGGGGGCTTTGCCTCCTTCTCACTGACCCCCTGCTTTACCAAGCACGATGCCCTTTTCCTGATGAAGCATCCACCGTGAGTGTGGGTGGGTATGGGAGCTGGTGGTCCCAGGCACCTACTTCCCAGCCGTGGGGTGATCCTCACCAGCCCAGACCAATCATCTTAAATCCAGCCTCAGCCTCTCCCTGTTCCAAGCCCTCGGTTGCTGCCCATTGCCCTCTGATGGGTCCAGGTGATGCCAACAAGCCAAGAGCCTGGCACACAGCCAGCAAGCAATCAGCACCGTGGTGATGGTGTAGATGGCATCACCCTGACTCGGCTGGGCTGACATCCATCGCAGGCCAGCCCTCCAGCAAGCTGGCTCTGGGGCTTCAGAAACGGCCGCTCACCTCTCTTTAAGGCACTTTAGGGGTGTTGGGTTGGGATCAGCCACCGGCAATCCCCTTCTTTTACAGGTGAAGGAGTAAAGGAGGCAGGCGCCTGCTAAGACCATCGGTTTTGTGGGTGTGGAGGTGATGTGAGCTCTGAGGTTGAACACTGCGTGGGAGCCTCCGTCAGTTGAGGAGGAAATGCGCTCAGGGTGAGTGCTGTGCAAGACCACCCCACTGTGCCCAGCTTGCCTGACCCAAAGCAGCATCTCCCAGTGTGGCCCAGGAGGTACTGGTCCCCGCCCCCACTCCCACCCACTTCCTGCTTCCTGAGTATCCAGAAAGCCACATTTCCCAGCCTCCCTTGCACTTAGGTTGGGGTCATGTGATGGACTCTGGCCAAAGGGGTGAGACAGAAGCCAGGAACCCCTGCAGGGTCTGGAGGTGACAGGTAGAAGATGCCTGGGTCCCGACGTCACCGCACGGAGGAGAGAGGAGGCGGGGCGTCCATCCACTAACTCTCAGTGTAAAGCATCAGAAAAAGCGTGACCCGCCCATCAAACCACGGGGTCACAGACACTACTGTTTAAGAAGCGGCTGCTAAAAAGGGGGGGGGGGGTAGTCTCTTTCAAAAACGGGTAAGTAAATGGCAGCAGAGGTGGCCCCTGGAAATGCCGGTGTCCAGAAGGGTGGCAACTGGAGTTTGGAAGGCCAGGCCCTGCTGCTTCTTCCTGGGGCTTGGGACCGATGTGGGGCGGCCACCTCGGCCTTGGCGGGAGCCTTCTAGACAGCCAGATCTCCCTTTCCCGAGCCCCGTCCTGGTGTTCTCTGGCGGCTGTGGAGCCCACTTATCTCCCAATTTAGAAGTCGACTATTTTATCTCCAGAAAGGGCGATCCAGGCTCCTCTGAAGCCCGTCTCCCTGATTTATACAGTCTGCAAATTCACGGAGCTCGGTGGCCGGTGTTTTATGCCGACTTTTATGTGTACCATCCATTTTACGACCTGTTTAAGGAAGAGACAGGGAGATGCATATTTTCACCCACGTAAGACATCGACAGTCCCAGTGCCTCCAATCAATACAGTCATATTCTGCTGACTTCGAGGCAGGCTGAAATGTCATCTTGGGGGGCGGTGCTCTGACTGCGGGGAGCCGAGCAGGGCCATCCTGAGCTCAGAGATTTCTCGGCTGTGCTGCTGATGTATTGAAAAACCATCTTGTGCTAAGCACAAACAGATGGTCCCAGGATGGGGCGCAGCCTATCTGAGAAGTGGCAAGGAAAGACATGGCTAGCACCCATTCCTGGGGGCCCCCGCAGCCTCCCCAGGGGCCTGTTAGGGACACTCGGTAGGCAGAGGCTACTGGGACACAGATGTACATACCCTGGGGGCTGGGAGGAAGCAGAAGTCATTGAATCCACCTCCCCTCCACGTGATGTGCAGATCTTCTCAACACCCCTGCTGTGCCTGAGCGATGCCTTTGCCTCTGTTTGCCTGCCACCAGTGACAGGAGGCTCACTACTGTTAGAAACCTCCTGCTATGCCTCCTTCCCTGGTGGCTCCACCTCTCAGGGCCCACAGACTAAGTCTGATCCTGCCTGGTCCAGAAATGGCATTGAAACTGTTAGGAAACAGGTGGCCATCCCAGCCCCTCCCCAGGCATCCCTGGCCGCCAGAGCGTCACTCTCCCTAACATTGTGCGCTAGGCACCTGACTCAGTCACTCCAGTCCTAGTCCCGTGCCTTGTCCCTTTGTCACACCCCCATGAACGCTTCTCGCCAGGCCAGCTTCCTCAGCCTGCCCAGACTTGCCTCCCAGCTTCCGTTTGTCCTCTGCCCTGACGTCCCTCTCCCACCATCTTCAACTTGCTAGATCCCACTCGTTTTTAAGGCCTGATTCAAAAGCCACCTCCTCCAGGGAGCTCTCCCTGGCCACCCCCTCTTACTTCCCCCACCGGTCTGACCCTTGCAGGTGTGCAGAGCCCTGAACTTCTCGGAGGCTGGCGGTCCCCAGAAACGGGTGGGGCTGTGCATGGCACCCCACGAGGCCAGAGGGGACCTCCGGTCACTGAATGAACATGGAGGGGTTGAAGGAAATCGCCTGATTGAGGATGCTGTGCAGATGTGTGTTCCTCCTGTGGCTCCCTGGGAGCGTTTCCACTTGGTGCCTCTTCTATGTGGCACAGATGCTGCCTCCTCCAGGAAGCCCTCCCAGGGAGGCCGTGTCCCCGGTGCCTGAAATAGCACCTGGCATGTAGCAGGTGCTCAGGATAAATAGTTGACTGGTTCACTGAGCTGATAAGCAGGTTCTTATGGCTCCATCAACCAACCCATCAATCTGTCTAAGACTGAATAATGGTTGTTGGGCATGTCTCTGTGTTTCCCACAGCTCAGCCTCCATCCATCCAGCTGGCATCCCATAGAGCTCCAGGACATCAGAAGAGAAGGCCTGAGAAGTCTTTGAGCAGAATGTTCTAGCTGCTCTGAAGGGGGCAGTGAGGTCGAGAGAGTCCCGGGGCCCCACCTAGGTTGCCTGAGGAACGGGAACCAGTGACCCACACCCCCAGCCTCCCCCCGACGGCTGTTCCGTCTCCTACCTCTCATGCTCGCTCTGGGCGAGGAGCAAAGGAAAGATCCCCAGTCACGGTGGTGCGTCCCGTTCCCGGGCCCCCTGATGAGCAGGGCCATCGTCCCCTCTCCAGGGCTGCCTGACCCACCACCTTGCCACCCTTTCCTGCTTGCAGCAGCAAATGCTCTCTCCCTGCAGGCTTGTGCCTCGGTTGGTGTTTCTCTGATGGTTTTAACATCTTCACAACTTTCCTGCTTGACTTTTCCTGCAGGGAGGGCCCATCTCGGTACAAACAGGAGTCCTCAAGGCTAAGCTTAAATGAGCAGTGTCTTTGGGGGTGAACCCAAGTGTGTTACAGACCCTGAGCCAGCGGCGCCGACTCTGGGGTCATTTACAATAAGGGGGTCATTCAGTTGCAACGAGGCATCCTTATTCTCTTGAGCAAGTCTCCCGTGGCATGTTCTGTGGCTGGCGCTGGATCAGGCTCCAGGACGGTCATGCCTGGACTTGTCTGGGTCAGGAACACAGCCTGGGATCAGGGTCAGGCGTGTACGAGCGGGTCCCAGTGATAACTGGAGCGTGACTTTACGCATTCACAGTGATTTCTGCACAGCCTGGTTGCTGTGCTCGGGCTGGAGACCCGCGGTGAGCCGGTCAGTGGGGTCTTCGTCCATGTGGGGCTCAGACAAGAAGTAGGGGAGCTAGAAAGCAAGCTTGCAGAACAAACACAAGGTAAAACTGTTTGGAGAAAAACAATTTATGAGTATTGCTCTCAAAACAACTGGTTGCATCTAATCAAATAATGTTTCCGTAACCCACAGCTAATTTATTTTTGAGGTCAACTTCATAAATTCTCCCGAGTTGGGATCTATTTTCTGATTCTCTGTATCTGTACACGCTGCCTCAATTCTTCATTTCATTTCGGCTGTGCTGAATAATTCACACACACTGAATTGCTTTCTGCTCCCACGGCCTGATACGGGGAGGACAGCCTGCCTTGTCGGGCTGGGTGGGGGTGGCGAGTCACTGGCTTCCTCTGCCCCTTCCTCGGGAGGGCCCTGGACGATTTCAGAAGAGCCAAAGCAAGGACGGAGAGACTATGTCTCACATACTTCGGACATGTTATCAGGAGGGACCAGTCCCTGGAGAAGGACGTCATGCTTGGTGAAGTAGAGGGTCAGTGAAAAAGAGGAAGACCCTCAATGAGGTGAACTGACACAGTGGCTGCAACAGTGGGCTCAAACACAGCAATGATTGTGAGGATGGCGCAGGACCGGGCAGGGTTTCATTCTGTTGTACGTGGGAATGTGAGTCAGAATGGACTTGACAGCACCTAACGATGACAACAAAAAGCAATGTGGGTGGCGGGACAGCCTCTGCTTCCCCCCAAAGTTCGGGACACGGGGCTCCTGGGACCCTTCTTTTCCTTTCCACGGCAGAACCCAGCTCTGAGCTCGGAGAAGCAGAGATGTGAAGAGACTCTGCCCTGCAGCCAAGTGCCCCCAGGACACTGAGCGGCCACCCCTGCGTGAAGTGACCGTCCAGGTGAGGGTGAGACCGATGGGTCCTGAGGGACGTTGCGCACACTGTCCATGTTCCCATGCGCTCAGCCTACCGCACCTATCGAGGTGTTCCGGAAAGCTCTGTTTAATTGGAATGACAAATAGAAGGTGCTAGAAGCCAAGAACTGACGAGGGCCAGATTTGGATTTGCACTTTGCAGGCCCACTCGTGGCATGCACACTGCCTCTGGGCCCCAGCATCTGCCCCACTGCCTCCTGTGTAAGGTTGTGGGCTCAGGTCCTGTGTAAGGGTGGGCTCAGGCCTTCATACCCCTTTTTGCAGATTTGGGGCCCACAGCCCCGTGGGGGTCAGCTGAGAGGGTGCACACGGCCCCCCAGCTGCCAGCGCTGGAGGAAGAATCCGGCCGGGTCTCTGAGCGTCCACTACCTACTTCGGTGTCCACGGACACTCTCTGAGTAGTGACATCCGTGTGTTTGTTTTGCTTTCTTCATGAAGCATGCCCCCCTGAAAGAGCAGGCGAGGGCAGTGAGGGCAGGCGGAGGGGACCAAGAACGGGTGTTTTTTATCTAGAAAATCACCTCGAACTACCCTAGGCCTGTATTTAGATAACCGTTAAGGGGCCGAAGAGGCACCCTGATTTGTCTGCTTTTTTATTGTATTTTAATGGGAAGAATTAGCTGCTGTTTTTGTACCTGAGACTATGGAGACTGGTCACCTTCTGGAATGGTCTGTTTGTGTCTCTCTCTCCTTCGCTCCCTACGAGCCCCTGAGGGCTGAAGTGGCTCAGACTTTTTGCATTTTCCTAAGCTGCAGGAATCACCTCCTGCCCACGTGCACCCCAGCCTTTTCCGGAGGAGGCAGACAGACAGCCTTCTCCGCAGGCCCCCTGTCCTGTCTAAAGCCCAGCCCAGCCTGAGGCTCACACGCCCGGGCCCGGAGTGGCCGAGCTGCATTTTAATTGACTTGCTCCTTTCTGGGCCCCTCGGGAGCACGTGTCAGCTCCTCCGAGTAACCGCACGCAGCCAGTTTCTTTGTTATTAGTGTCTGCCATCGCCAATTTAGTGGGGACAGTGGGCACAGCCTAAGTGGCACAGGCAGGTGGAGCTGATAGGAGCTTTTCCAACTAAGGGAAGGAGGCGGCCGCCGGGGGCGGGGGGGGCAGGTTGGTGGCCAGCAGACAAGCAGGTGCCTTCTTTGTCCCTGTTGTGTGGGGGGTCGGGGGCTGCTGAGGGGTCGTGCTGGAGGAACTAGCAAAGGAACCTGCTTTTCAGAGCGACTGTGAGCTGCTCATGTCCTTGTGGCAGGAGCTGTTGGGAGAGAGAGCGAGTGAGGAGGGGAGGGTCCTCCAGGAATAACCCAGGAATTCAATAAGCAAAAACAAAACAATGAGCAAAGTGCAGCCACAACATCCTTCTCGGCGACCTTATTTTCCAGCCCTTGATGGGAAAAGAGCGAGAGAGAAGGAAATTACTGCTGCTTTTCACAGCGTCGGCTGCTGGAACCTCATGTGTTGCTACAGCCCTGCCTCCCGGGACCTAACTCTGGAGGAAGAAAACAGCCCCTGCCCCCTGAGGGTGTGGGCTTCCGTCCCCCAGCCATTTTCTGGAAACTTCGGTCAATTAAGACGGTTGTGTGACATTGCACCGATTTCTCCTTGCTCAGCTCTTCTGCAGGAGCCGGGGCTGGGTGTCAGGGCCCAGGCCTGCTGCTGACTGCTGAGCTAACTGAGACAAGCATTAACTGGTCCCTCTGGGCCTCAATGTCTCCACCTGCTAAGTGGAGTAACAATGTCTTCGAGGCCAAGCACGGGGCATGGGGTAGCCAGGGAAGTACGCGAGCTTCGGCCCTGCTGAGTCTCATCTGATTCTGGAAAAGGAGGCTGGAAAGGAGAAAACGTTATTTGATTCCAGACTAGGGAAACACTAAGGACAAAGCGTTCTATTGCCGTCTTTTTCCGAAAATTACGCAGCTTCTATGCCTCTCCTGGCCTCTAGGTATTTTCCTCAGGGCCACTGTGCCAATTTATTTATTTTTTTTACGTTGCTGTAAAAAAAACTAGTGTAGCATTACGAAAATAACTTGGGGGGGAAGGGAGTGGTTGGGGTGGGAGGGAGGAGTTGGCAAACCAAGTAGAAGGCTTGAGGGCATTATTTGCATAAAAATACAACCACGGTAGTGTCCTGTGGCTGTCCTGAGAGATTACCACCAACCTGGTGGCTGAAATAAAACAGAAATCTACTCCCTCACAGTCCTGGAGGCAGAAATGCAAACCCAAGGTGTTAGCAGGGGGCCCTCTCTGAAGTCTCTAGGGGAGGCTCCTTCCTGGTCTTTCCCAGCTCTTGGTGGCTCTTGGCCGTGGCTGTCTCACTCCAGTGTCTGCTCGATCTTCACCTGGTCATCTTCCCCTCTGTGTCTCTCCTCCTCTGTCTTTTTCAAGGACACTGGTCACTGAATTTAGGGCCCACCCTGGTAATCCACGATGACCTCACTTTGAGATTAATCATATCTGCAAAGACCCTTTTCCAAATAAGGTCACATTCACAGGTTCCAGGCAGACATGTAGTTTGGGAGGCCACAAGTCAACCCACTACATCTCACATTTATGAGGTTACACTGCAGCAGGTGGGTCCTGTTCCTACACGGGTTGTGCCCTTAGAGGAGAGGAGACACAGACACGGGTATTAGCCAGTGTGTGTGTATGCGTGAGTGTGTCTACGTGTGCATGTGTATGTGCATGAGTGTGTCTACATGTGTGCATGTGTATGTGCATGAGTGTGTCTACATGTGTGCATGTGTATGTGCACGTGTGTCTACATGTGTGCATGTGCATGTGCATGTGTGTCTACATGTGTGCATGTGCACGTGTGTCTACATGTGTGTATGTGCGCGTGAGAGTGTATCTACACATGAGTGTGTCTATGTGCGTGTGTGCGTGTGTGCATGTGTCTACATGTGTGCATGTGTGCACACGTGTGAGTGCCTACATGTGTGCATGTGTATGCGCATGTGAGTGTGTCTACATGTGTGTATGTGCACGTGAAAGTCTACGTGTGTGTACCTGCACATAAGTGTGTACGTGTGTGTATGTGCATGTGAGTGTCTACATGTGTGCATGTATGCACGTGTGTGTCTACAAGTGTGTGTGCATGTGCACACGCTTGGGTGTTCATGTATTTATACATGTGCATGTGTGTATGTGTGTGCAAATGTGTGTGTGTGCGTGTTAGGGGTGTGCACATGCGTGTGTGTGCATGCATGTTCCCATGTGTGGCGGGGCAGTGGGATGGAGGACTTGCAGAGGGAAGCCCCAGTCTCCAGCCTGCCGGCCTCCCCACTGAGGGCAGAGTCAGTAGCAGCTGACAGCCTTTCAGCTCTGGCCCTCCTTGGCCTGGCTGGGTCTCTTGTGCCCTTCCTGCCCTGTGCAGCTCCTTGGCAGCAGTGGCTCACCAGGACCCAGGAGCTGGAAGATGGGGCTAGATCTATGCCCAGCACACCATTCTGGCACATTCCGCTGCCTGCTGTGTGATGAATAAGCGGCTGATGACTCACCAGCTGTAGGGAGGGCCGAGCACACCAATGAGCCAGCCGAGGGTGGACAGAGCAGGGCCCTGGGCTGCCACTGAACCTCCTTGTATCCATCTCTGTAAAACGGAGATAATGCAACACCACACAGGGCAGGAGAACGGAGGCTCCTTATGCTCGAGTCCCGGCAGAGTCTCTGGGGCCAGGTACTTTGCTGTGAACTGCAGCAAACTGTTCTGGAGAGACATGCTATCCCCAAACCTCTTCAGTCATTGCTGATGGTTCAAAATCGGTGAAGGCAAAACACACCACCCAGCTTTAAGGTAATGATTCCCAGATATGACTTCACAGTTGCAAGGGTGAAGTGTCATTGCACATAAGCTTTTAAAGATCACTTTAAAAAGCAATAAAGCAAGCGCGTAAGCTGTAGAGATCATGAATATTCACTTAGCGTAAAAACGAAAAAGAAAACCGCCCAACTTATATAAACGGGCCCTTGGGCCTTGAGGTAAAATTCCCAGTGATGGCATCAAACGGATTTAGTAAGAGTGAAGTCCAGAAACAGGCCTGAGTACATGGGCTCAGTCAGTGTCTTCGTCATCCAGTGCTGCTATAACAGAAATACCTCAAGTGGATGGCTTTAGCAAAGAGAAGTTTATTTCCTCACAGTAAAGTAGGCTAGAAGTCCAAATTCAGGGCGTCAGCTCCAGGGGAAGGCTTTCTGTCTCTGTCGGCCTTCTCATCAGTGTTCCCCCGGACTAGGAGCTTCTCCGCGCAGGGACCCCAGGTCCAAAGGGCACGCTCTGCTCCTAGCACTGCTTTCTTGGTGGTATGAGGTCTCCCTGTCTCTCTGCTCACTTCTCTCTTTTATATCTCAAGAGATTGCCTCAGAACACAATCCAATCTTGTGGATTGAGTCCTGCCTCACTAACACAACTGCCGCCCATCCTCCCTCATTAACATCATAGAGTCAGGATTCACAACATATAGGAAAATCACACAGTACCAGCAATCAAGGCCCAGTCAAATTGACACACACATTTTTGGGGGGACATAATTCAATCCATGACAGCAGTGTTCCGTTCAGTGGGGAAAAGCTGGACGGTTTAGTGCTGGGACAACTGAGAAGCCTTTTGGACAAAGACAAACTGGATCCAATGGGTATGGAGTTTATTTTGGTATGATGAAAATGTTTCAGAACTAGATAGAGGTGGTGTTTGTACAACATGGTGAAGGGACTCAGTGCCACTGAGATGTATACTTTAAAGGGTTAATTTTGTGTTGTGTGAACTTCACTGCAATTAAAACAGAACAAAAAAACACTGGTCTCACACTTCATGCTTCATAAACCCTGTTGTGGGCTGAATTGTGTCCCCCTCCCCAAAATGTGTGTCCACTTGGCTAGGCCATGATTCTCACTATTGTGTGGTTGTCCACCATTTTGTGATCTGAAGTAATTATCCTACGTGTTGTAAATCCTAACCTCTATAATGTTAATGAGGCAGGACTCAATCTATAGGATTAGGTTGTATCTTGAGTCAATCTCTTCTGAGATATGAAAGAGAGAAGCGAGCAGAGAGGAGAGGGACATTCTACCACCAAGCAAGAAGAGCTAGGAGTGGAGCGTGTCCTTTGGACCTGGGGTACCTGTGCTGCAGAACTCCTAGACCAGGGGAAGATTGATGACAAGGACCTTCCCCCAGAGCCGACAGAGAAAGAAAGCCTTCTCTGGGAGCTGTCTCCCTAAATTCTCACTTTTAGCCTTCCAGACTGTGAGAGAATAAATTTCTGTTTGTTAAAAGCCACCCACTTGGGTATTTCTGTTGTAGCAGCTCTAGAGAACTAAGACAAACCCCAAAGGCATCCAAGTTCTCAGTCTAAGAAGGAGACCACACAGGTATCAGGAAAGAAGATGGGTGAGCTCTTTATAACCTGAGAGAAGGTCAGTCCTAACTAGGACTCAAAACCCAAAAGCATTAAAAGAATGATTGACAGCTGTGACTAGGTAAACACGCACACACTCTATAAGCAAAATTAAGAGACAAATGAGAAACTAGACAGTATTTGCCACTTACACCACAGACAAAGTCTGATTTACCACACATATAAAGGGCTCCTAAAATTTAAGAAGGAAAAGACCAACAGCTGAATCAGAAAAAAGGGGCAAAAGGTATGAACAGAAAGTTCATAGGAAAACCTTGCCCGTGGCCTTGGGACAGATGAACAGGTGCTTTCCTGACTCTTACTTAATGAGAGAAATAAAAATCCCAGCTGCTTGGAGATACCATGTCTTACAACCAGACTAGCAAAAATTCAAAAGAGTTTCCAAGCATCCTGTGAGGAACCCATACTCCCAGGAATCGCTAGAAGGAAGGCAAACCGGGGCAGCCTCTGTGACACAGAATTTAACGGTATCGGGCAAAGTAACATAAGCACTTACCCTTTAAACCCTTACTCCAAAGACACATGTCATGACAAGCACATGGTGTGATTTCACACAAGGTTGTTCACTGTGGAATTGTTTTGAAGAGCAAAATATTGGAAACCCCCAAATGTAGGAAAATAGGGGCAGGTTACAGGCACTAAGCCACCTGTACACAGTGGAACACTATACAGTGATGAACAGGAACGGGGCCAGGGTCCACAATCCTGATGTCACCTCCAGGGTAAACTGTTAAGTGAGAACAGTGAGATGCAGCCTAGGTTGCAGAGTGGGCTGCCTTTCATATGTACAAGATCATGTCATCTTTGAAAAGGGATAGTTTTACTTCCTCCTTCCCAATTTGAATGCCTTTCATTTCTTTTTCTTGCCTAATTGCTCTGGCTAGGACTCCCAGTACAATGTTGAGTAGCTGTGGTGAGAATGGGCATCCGTGTCTTGATCCTGACCTTGGGGGAAGCTCTTAGTCTTTCTCCACTGAGTGCTGATGTTAGCTGTGGGTTTCTCATAAATGCCCTTTATCGTATTGAGGAATTTCCCTTCTTGCTAGCTTGTTGAGTGCTTTTATCATGAGAGGGTCTTAGATTTTGTCAGATACCTTTTCTGCATCCATTGAGGCTATCACGTTGTTCTTTTCCTTTGTTCTATTAGTGTGGTATAGTATATTGATTTTCTAATGCTGAAATGCCCTTGCATTCCTGGGATAAATCCCACTTGATCATGGTGTATAATCCTCTTAATATGCTTGTGGATTCTGTTTGCTAGTACTTTGTTGAGGATTTTTGCATCTATATTCATAAGGGGTATTGGTCTGTACTGTTCTTATCATGTGGTATCTTTGTCTGCCTTTGGCATCAGGGTAGTGCTGGCCTCGTGGAGTGGGTTAGGAAGTGCTTCCTCCTCTTCTGTTTTTTGGAAAAGTTTAAGTAGGATTGGAGTCTATCAATGTTTGGTAGAATTCCCCTGTGAAGCCACCTGGACCTGCACTTTTCTTTGTTGGGGGGTGTTAATTACTGCCTCAGTAGGTTGCCTTTTGTATAAGAAAAGTGGGGTGCTCTCTTCACCATTGAGTACAGAAGATTCCATATCTCATTCTTATAGCCTGTGAAAATAATTTCTAAAGATGGATTTATTAAAATGAAATTCTGCCTTAGGAGACTCGTTCAGAAACAATTCACTGAAGACGGGCCAGGGTGGCTTATCTGAGGGTGAGCAGGTCTGTGGCTCTCCCTGGGGGTGTCCAGGGATATGTCCTCACTCCTCAAGAGAACACTGCCACTTCCTCCTAATAATGCCGCCATGTTGGAGCCCTGGCTTTTCCACACAGTCACAGGGTCATTTTGATAAAAGTGGACTAAGGCGCAAGCATACTCTGCCAAGATGGGCACGAGATTGACCACACCCCATCCCTCAACAAGGGGAAGGGGGAGAAATGAGTGGACATCAGACACTTTGCCTTCGTGAGCCAAGCCCAGCTCAGGGTTGGCCCCAGATGGGTCTCATTCAACCTCAGTGACTGCCTGAACAACAACATCTTTTCCTCCTCCCTCCCCGGCCCCAGAGGTGCAGAGGCTGGAGTCACTGACAGGCAGCATAACTGGCTGGACAAGGATGAGATCCAAACCACTGTCCTTCCAAATCCCCCTCCAGCCTCTAGGAGCTGCCCCGGGGGTTCATCTTCAGTGAGCACCAAGGAACTGATGCCCAAAATCGCTTACTCCCTAATACTCACCCATCTTCTGCCAGTGACCTGCTAGATCCAGAAACCTTCTAGATCCTTCTCTATTTTAGCTCAGGCTCATCTTGTGAACACTCTCTCGTGGTCAGAAGCTCAGCTGCAATTGTGAGCTCATGGGACCTCTTTGAACCTCACTTTCCCCATCTGTGAGACAGAGAACTGACGCCTTCTCTCAGGGTAGCGTGAGTTCACAGGGCTGGGTGAGGAAATGTGCTGTAAATACCAGCTTCCAAGTGACGTCTGTCTTCAAGCCACTGCCACTTATAACCTTCAAATGCAATTTCGTTAAATGTCCCAATAACAAACAACAACGTTTCCACCCTCCAAGATTTTGCTGACTATGAATAGATCTCCCTGCGCCTCCCTGGATTTAAGAGCCCCTCAGGCTGAGGATAACGACTCTGTTTGTCCCTAGAACGTCCTCAGATGTCACCTGTCTTGCTGACGGTTGGCTGTTCTGGCATCCTCAGCTCTCTGAAATTAGCACCACCTTCCTCTAAGGATCCCTCTCGGGGATGAACCACCGGCACCCGGGTGTTGAGCCTGCACTTACCGAGAGAGGGAACGCCCGCCCATAGCAGCCTCCTCCTCCCAACTCATAAGATCCTGGAGCAGTGGAAGAGCCACCCTCACCCCATGCCCCCTGTGACTTCTCCATCAGTGCCCCAGGAGGTCAGAGAAATGAGGAGGAACCGCATGAACGCTGTTATGGATTGAGTCGTGTCCCCCAGTAATATATGCTGGAGTCCAGTGTCTGTGGATGTGGTCCTATTTGGGAATAGGGTTTTCTTTGTCGTGTTATTGACAGTGCAGGGAATGTCCTAAACCTAAGCACTGCTGAGTGACATAAGGAGCTGCACAGACACAGAAAAAGGCCCCTGGGGGGTGCACACAGTTTATGCTTAGCTGCTAACCTAAAGTTTGGCGGTTCAAACCCACCCAGCAGCTTCTTGGGAGAGAGACCCAGCGATCTTCTTCCCGAAAGAGTACAGCCAAGAAAGCTCGATGGGGCAGTTCTACACTGTCACATGGGGTGCTACGAGTTGGAATCAACTTGACAGCACCCAACAACAACAACAGACACAGAAAAAGGTCCCTGGCTGGTGCAAACGATTTGCACTCGACCGCTAACCTAAAGGTTGGCGATTTGAACCCGCCCAGTGGGGCTGCGGAAGAAAGCCCTGGCGATCTGCTTCTGATAAGATTACAGCCAAAGAAACCCTATGAAGCAGCTCTACTCTGTAGCACATGGGGTCACCATGGATCAGAATCAGCTCAATGGCCACTAACAACAGCATAGACACAGAGACAAGCCAGCACACACAGACGAAGATGACAGAGGCAGATGTATCTACAAGGCCAGGAACTCCGAGGATTTGGGGCTGCTAGGTGGCACAGTAGTTAATGCACTCAAGTACTAACTGAAAGGTTGGGGGTTCGAACCCCCCAGCGGCCCCAGGGGAGAAAGATGTGGCCGTCTGCTTCTGTAAAGATTTCAGCCTTGGAAACACTAGGGGGCAGTTCTATTCTGTCCTACAGGGTTGCTCTGAGTTGGAATTGACTGCAATGGGTTTGGGTTTGGGTAGCAGTGGAAATAGGCAAGAAAGGACCTCCCCCTAGAGCCCCACTCTAAATCCAGACTTCCAGTCTCCTGAACTGCTCGTGGTATTTCTGTTGGAGCAGCAGTAAGAGACTAAGCCAGGCACCTGTGTGAGTGTCACTGTCCGCTCACCTGTACCCTCCAGGAAAGGCGCCCCATGGAAATTAGGGAGTGCACAAGCCCGGAAGCACACAGAGCAGTGCTGCTCGAGCCCCGCCTCGGAGGGCCCCAAAGAACCGCCAAACGTTGATACCAGGCCAAACTCTTAAGAAAAAATAATTCATCCACAGATGCTCCGCCCCCAGCCGAAATATTCAGTTATTAGAATCTGGGAGATTTAGTGGCAGCCTGGTTGTTTTATTTGCTTTCTCGATGGGACCATTTTTCTTGCATATTTAATATCCTGAAGGAATATTTTCCCTCGCAGACAGTCTGAGACGCAAATCCACCCGGGACCCATCAGGTGGTTATTTTGTCTTCTGGAGGCTCGTAGGACAGGTAATTGCACGTTTGTTTTTGCCTAAGTCATTAGGGGGAAATTACCAAGGAATCAGGCCACAGTTATGGCCTGTAATTACAGAATGATCCCAGCCTGATTGGGTTCGGACGGATTTCTATCACAGGAGGAGTACGTCAGTGGCCTCGTCGGCGTGTATTGCAGCTTGATTAAAACTCAGGGTTTTCATATTAATAACCAGCTTCTCCCTCTCAAGGGGGCGAGTCTGTATGCTGTGCTCCACCATCATTTTACACATAAAAGTATTAAAGGACTTCCACTTCTAAAAGTTGTAATTGGAAGCCTGTCCTGGGTGGGTGAGGGCTGTCTTGTCTGAGGGGGAAGTTTCAGCTCACGAGGTTCTCGTTAAGAACTGAAACTTCCCCACCCCCCACTCTCCCCTGGCCTCCATGATGTCACATTTCAGAGTCTGCTCTGATACCCCAGCCAAGGACAAGGAGGTGCCAATAACTACAAGAAAGCAGGGATGGGGTTTTTGTATTTTTATCTTGGGCTTGAACAGGCACTTATTTTGGATTAAAAAAAAAAAAAATCCCAAAGCCTGTTGAGTGTATGAGGCAGTAGTGGTTCAATGGTAGACTCCTCCCTTCCATGCTGGAGACTGGGGTTCGATTCCCTACCAATGTACCTCATGCACAGCCTCCACCCATCTGTCAGTGGAGGCTTGAGCGTTACTAGGATGCTGAACAGGTTTCAGTGGAGCTTCCAGACTAAGAGAGACTAGGAAGAAAGGCCTGGCCATCTACCTCCCAAAATCAGCCAGCGAAAACCCTGTGGATCACAGTGGTCCAATCCCTAACCGGTCGTGGGGATGGCGCAGGACAGGGCAGTGTTTTGTTCCATTGTGGGTGAGGTTGCTGCGTGTTGGGGGGCTGACTCAACAGCGGTGAACGACACTAACATGTTGGGTGTAAGAGAGTTGTCAGGGTGAGACAAGAGAAAGGTGGAGAAGGGGCAGGTGAGAGATGGTGATGGGGGAGAACGAAGCCTCCGGGAACCCAAGAAGAAGCAATGGATTTCCCTTGGAGATGGGGATGGGGAAGCTACCGTTGACCTTTGAGTTTTGTCCCGGGGTGAGGTGGGAGGCAGGGCAGTGGAGAGAGGGCACAGGGGGAGGAACCCCGGGGGGCAAGGCGGCCTGGTGGTGAGACCTGCCCGGTGACGCTTGGGTGGGGGCAGCAGGAAGTGGGCCCTGGGGGTGCAGAGAGAGGTCCCCAAGTTACAACGGCCTGTGCCGGCAGCAGGCGGGGTCTGTCCGCCTGAGGGGGGTTCTGGGTGGTTCCTGGTTGGGGCACCAGGCCACCCGTGTTACAGAGTCCTGGCTCCAGCAGCCAGTGAGGAAGGGGACTGAGGGGACCAGACGGCAGTCCTGGGAGAAGGCAGGGCCGTTTGAGCAACAGCCCTCCTGACGCTGAGTCAACACCTCTTGGCATGTCCAGAGTCCTCCTCTGTCCTTCCCGTCCCCGCCCCGATGGGTAAGGCTCACCTTCGCCCTGGTTCTCATCCCATAGTTCCCGACTGTTGGCCAGGGCCGGATCGTGCGGCACATCTGTGACGAATCTGGGTGCCCACAGCTGCCCCTTCCTGGCCGCTCACCATGTCGGCGGGTACAGGGACCAGTGCCGCACATTCTGGGACAGTCTGACTGGCTCCACCTTCTGCGCCCAGCACTACAAAGCATGGCTACACCCCTCCCAGGAGCCACCAGCAGCCCCACCTGGGGACTGGTCCGCAGACTCTCCAGGACAAGTGACGATGACTCGGGAGCATGTTTTGGAGACATCAGTTCCAGGGCTCATGGGTTTGAGCTCAGGGCCAGCTGGGACACGCTCACAGGGTTGGCTGGGACACGCTCAGCTGGGATATGCTTGGCTGGGACAGGCTCACAGGGCAGGCTGGGACACACTCAGCTGGGACACCCTTGCAAGGGCAGGCTGGGACACGCCCACAGGGTGGGCTGGGACATGCTGGCAGGGCCAGCTGGGACACACTCGGCTGAGACATGCTCACAGGGTCAGCTGGGACATGCTCGGCTGGGACATGCTCGGCTGGGACACGCTCGGCTGGGACACGCTCGCAGGGCGGGCTGAGACACCCTTGGCTGGGACACGCTCGCAGGGTGGGCTGGGATATGCTCGTCTGGGACATGCTCGGCTGGAACACGCTCACAGGGCTGGCTGGGACATGCTCGGCTGGGACATGCTCGGCTGGGACAGGCTCACAGGGCGGGCTGGGACACGCTCAGCTGGGACACACTTGCAGGGCTGGCTGGGACATGCTCGGCTGGGACACGCTGGCAGGGCCGGCTGGAACACGCTTGCAGGGCTGGTTTGGACACGCTGGCAGGGTGGGCTGGCTTTTCTAGATGCCCCACACCACTCCCCTGCATCCACCCTGCTGAGGGTGCCCATGCCCCAGCAGCAGGAGTGGAGGGAGGTAGGTGGCTTGCCCTGCCCCATGCCTGCCTTGGGACCTTCTGCTGAAGCTGAGTCAGGGAGAATCACACGGACCTGTTTCTTTTCTGGCTGGCACAAACCTCAGGGGACTCCAGAAGGCTCCAGACACTGAGATGGGGCTTATCCTGTGAGACCTCAGGGCAGACACACTCAGACGGCAGCATCCAGCTGCCAGAGGGACATGGCCCAGTGTGGATCAGGCTTCTCAGGGTTGACTGGCCAAGGGGTGCAGGAGGTTGACTGACTCCAAGGCCTGGGGGTGGGAGCTGCAGAGCTAGGTGAGGTAACCAGCCAGGGAGAGGTGGGCTTGCTCACAGACCCTCAGCAGGTGTCCTGATGGGCCTCACCCACTGCCCTGACTATCTAGAATAGAGCAGGTGCCAGCCCCAGACCGTCTAGCTGCACCACCTGAAGGCAGAGATGGGGGACTTGCCAATGGTGCAGCCTTCGAGTCTGAACAGCACCTGGGATTCACCTGCCCAGCCAGGTGCCGTCAAGTCAACTCTGACTCATGGTGACCCACGTGTGTCAGAGTAGAAATGTGCTCCACAGGGTTTTCAATGGCTGATTTTTCTTAAGTAGATGGCCAGGCTATTCTTCTGGGTGAACTCGAACCACCAACCTTTTGGTTAGCCGGCGAGCGCTAACCATTTGCACCCCCCAGGGACTCCTGGATTCACCTAACAGGGAGGGAAACCCCAAGCTGAGCCCGGGGCTCTGTAGGGGGAGGGGAGCGTCCTCTGCATGCTTCCCAAAAGAAGGACCTGTCTTCCTCTTCTGAAAGGACCACCCAATCTCAGGAACATATTTGCAAGGATCCGGAAGTTTCCATCACTTTTAAAAAGCTCTGAAATGACAAGTGAACCAAAAACATCTCCTAATATTTTTATTATTCCTTAGATCACTGGATAGTACAAAGTTTTCTTCTTTTTTTTTTACTTAAAAAGTGTACTTTCCTCACGCTGTTGCCCTCGCGAACATTCGTTCCCCAACGGAAACGGAAGTTTCCCTAGACAAGCCCTTCGCGTCCATGGTTACATTATTTAGGTAATTCAACAAGAAGTGAGTAATTTCTTTGATTATTATCGACATGAACTTGATTATGTCTCTATAAGGGTGAACACTGATTCATTTATTTTCTTTTTAGGAACAAAAACCACCCACTTATCGATCCACACTATGGCATTGCATCTACAACATTCATTTTGCATAAACTGAACACACGGAGTCACCACCTCAAGGGAACAACGGAGGGACATCGCACGATATATCTACTGATACGCAAGTTCAAATGATGTGGTACAAGGACTTCATTGTGCATACTTTCAACCATCAGCGGGATAAGTACTAAGACACGGGTCCAGGAGCTACGTGGAGCCTCGGCACAGTTAATCTAAGAGACAGCCACACACCAAGAAACAAGAGCAGAGATGAGATGTGAACTACACTAGCCTAAGTCGACCTGGCCGGCCCCGCATGGCCCGAGGTCCCTGGCTGAGCCCGGCAATCGTACCCATTGGGCTGACCACGTCTACAAAATGTCCATGCGATCCTAGCAGTGGGTTATTCTCGGCGGGAACTGGCCAACAGTCATTACCTTACTCCTTTAGTGTGTTATTTGACCGGGGGGGGGGGGGGGCCAGCGAGGCTTCGACTGCAGTTCCAGCTGCAAATACAGGGGTTTCTTCCGAAGTGTGCCGCTGGCTTGAACTGGAGGAACACGGAGGTAACGCCATCACACAAACGTCAGGATCCACATTGCTGATGGTCCACAAAATCAGTCTTCGCAGTAGTATTTTGGCAGCTGTGTCAAAGGAATCTACTCGTGGGCGAGGACTCAGACCCTTGGACTCCAGGTGGAGGGACTACAACTCGTCAGACCGGATGACGTGGAAGAGAGTGACGTTGTAGAGGATCTGGTGGCCATTGTTCCACGCATACAGGGCGCGGTCCTTGGGGTTGTAGTCCAGCATGGAGATGTGGGAGTATTTGTTCTGGAAGGGGATGTCGATGTACTCATAGGTGGAGGCGTTGGTCTGGTAGGCATAGTGCACCTTGGTGCCCCCCGAGTAGCCATTGGTGACATAGAGCGTCCCACAGATGATGAAGGCCTCCCCTGCACTGCGCTTGGGGTAACTCGTGTTCCAGGTCTGCAGGATCTGCAGCGAGATGGGGTCCAGCTTGCTGATGACAATGTTGCCGGCATTCTGGTTGGTGGCATAGACGGCCCACAGCCCGTTCTCATCCACCATGAGGTCAATGTCTGAGTGGCCGCCCCAGGCGTAGTGGTACATGTTGTTGTACCCGGCGTAGTCCAGGCTGCGGGTCTTGAGGATGGTCTCTGTCTTCAAGTCGAACCTGATGATGATGTGACTCTGGAACTTGTTGAAGTAGATGGAGCCATTGTAGACCACCTGCCCTGTGCCAGACCATGGGTGGGGAAGGCGGTGCGAGGTGAAATTGTCCGTGTTCATGAAGTCAGTCATGGATCGGTACTCACGGACAAAACGGTTGTTGTGGTAGCCGTCCATGTACCAAACCTGTGGAAAGAACAGACCTCATTAGCATGTCCAGAGGCTAGCAGGCTGGCTCCTCTGGGGTGGGTGTCCTGCCCCCGACGTGGAATTCCCTCCACACCCAGGACGATTGAGGAGGAGACGAAAGAACCAGGAAGGAACAGTCAAGATGAGACTATGCCAGGTCCTTCCTTCAAACCCACAGTGCACTTTTAGAACGGGACAAAATTATTTTCAACAGAGAAATGATTGCCCAGTTTGGAGACAGGCTGGGGAAGGAAACGCTACCGAGAAATGGTGTGGGGGAAGACAGGGTGGGGTCCCCACAGTCTGACTATTATTTTTGTGTGTGTGTGAAAATATACACAGCAAAACATACACCAATTCAATCATTTCTACATGTACAATTCAGTGACACTGATTACATTCAAGCTGTGTAACCTTTCTCGCTATCCTTTTCCAAATCATTCCACCTAAGCTTCTCATCTAACCTTTCGAGTTGCTGTTGTCAATAATAATTCTTTAAAAGAACACAATGCTCAAGGCAGACAGTCTTTTCTAATTAACCTAAGCCACTGGTTGGTTTAAAGATGACTTCAGGGGACTGTTTTCGTTTAAGGTTTAAAGATATCTCAAGGCACTACTTTGGGGTGTGGGTCACAGTCCAGCTATTTGCAGGGCTGCCGCCACCCAACACAACCCAAGTGGTTGGTGAATAAACCACCATAGGCCCCCCACACCGAGCTCTCTGCCTGGGACATCCCAGGCTGTGGTCAGTGACTACATCTGTGTGCCCACTGCTGTGTCCCTGGTCAAGGGTCTGTTGCACAGTAGGTGGACAGAACTCAGTAAATGCGTGAAATCCCACCCAGTGAGAGGTCCCCTGGGCAAGGACAGACACTAATAGCAGCGGGCAGCCCAAATCTGCAGTGGGGCCCTGTCCTCAATCACGGGAAGGGCAGTCTCCCTGTATTCCAGCAGGACACCGTGCTCCAGCCTCCTCTGTCCTGCCAGGCTGTCTGCTGGGCAGAATGCCACTAACTTGGCCCTTGGGACGCATGAGTGCCTTCACTCATGGCCACACCCAATGCAGGGAACGTGCCCACCTGAGAGGAATCTGTGCTTCCAGTAAGGTTGTCGAAACCCACCAACAAGCCCAGATTGGCCTGAGTTTGGGTTACAGAGGGAGAAGCTGCCGAAGATTGTGAAAATGCCTGTTGATGTGAGAGCTGTCTAGACTTTTTACAAAGTGCTTTAGTCATTTTCCACCAATATGGGAGCAAGTTAGAAAGTGGTGCGAATAGTCCGGGGGCGCTCTGCCAGGCGGACGCCGTCCGCGTGCAGCTGTCTGGCAGGGACACAGCAGCTCCGTCCATCAAGGGCCCTGGGGCACAGAGAGATTAAGGCTGTGGCGGCTCTCAGCCTTGGCATTACACACGCGTTTAAAAAAAAAAAAAAAAATCATAACCCCATTCCTGAGACATCCATTCAGATGTTCAGAGGCAGCTGCACTTTTTGTTTTCAACCTTTTTTTTTTTAACTGGGTGTCAATTGAGGTTTTTACCCTTAGCCTCTCGAAGGCCAGCCCTCAAGAATGTGGGTCACGTGGTGCTGAGGGTGGTTGCAGAGGTACCCAGGACTGTGTGCTGAAATCCCCTGATACCATTCCCGAAAGGCGGCCCTCCTGCCTCTGCTTGGCTGTCTCCTGCCACAGGGAGCTCACTGCCTCTTTCAAGACTCAGTGCAAAGGACGATTCCCCGAACTTCTGACCCATCTCTCAGCAGAACCACCTCTCCCCATCTCAGCTACTTCAAGTTGGCTCCAACTCAGCTGTGCGTGTCAGAGTAGAACTGTGTTCCATAGGGATTACAGTAGCTGATTTTTCAGAAGCAGATTGCCAGGCTTTTCTTCTGAGGCGCCTCTGGCTGGACTCAAACTCTAGCTTTTCAGTTAGCAGCTGAGCTGAGCGTGTTAACTGTTTGCACCCCCAGGGCCTCCCTATTTCAGTACAGAGAACACTGTGTGTGCTCCCACATCAGCCTCCCCACGAGTGGACCCTTGACAGTGGGGAGCGGGTGTGATTTTTGTCCCTGCACGGCCAGAGCCCAGGGCCCAGAACCTTTTCCTGTGCCCAGAACTAGGTGAAATTGGCGTCAAATCACTAAGAATTTTCCAATTGCCTTATCCTCCTGTCCACTGGCAAACCGGGCACAGGGCACACCATTTCTGGAAATACAATTTGGGGTGGGGGGTGGGGAGTCGGCGGGAGATGCTGAGTGTCCAGTAACCAGCTGGAAGCCCGGGGCGGGGCTTGGGAGCTGCTCTGTAAGCTGGCCAATTGCCGTGGTGTAAATGCTGCCTGTGGCCGGGCTGGAGCTGCAGGTGAGCAGCCGCTCTGCAGAGGAGAGGCCTTTTGGTAAGGGTCCCTCTTCCACCATGGGCCCCCTTCTTCCACTGCAGCCCCTTTCTCCCACTGTGTCCCCCTTTTCCACTGCGGCACCCCGACCCCGAGTTTTCTCACTCTGCTCTCACTGAAATACCTTTCCCTTCTCTACAGGCCCCCAAGGCTCAGGTCAAATCCTGTCAACTCCAGGGAACCCCCCAACCCCCGCCAACCCCAGCCCTCCAGCCCGTGGGAGCCCTGATTCCTAGAGGCCTGGAACCACTGGTTCTCACCCAAATCCCACAAGAACCTCCACACCCAGGCCAATCACAGCTGACCTCGGGTGGATCCAGGCCTCAAGAATCTTCACACCCAGGCCAGTCACAGCTGGTCTCTGGCGGTTGGCTGCTCCCTGCAGGGTGTGCTCACACCCTCCAGGTTCCCTTCCCTGGATCGACACCCCCGGCCTTGGCTGCAGTGCGTGAGAAGCTTAAAGAAGTCCTGTGTTGGTACCCACCCACCCTCCCACCCAAGTTTCTGACTTCATTAGTTTGAGGCGTGGCCTGGCTACGGGATTTAAAAATCTGCTCACGTGATTATAATGTGCAGCCAGGGTTGAAAACCACAACTGTAGCTACACACTTAGCATGCGAGACAATAAATTTCTATTCTTTAAAGCCACTCACTCGTGGTACGCTTTGTTACAGCAGCAATGGGTAACTAAGACAAGCATCAGGCTGGGACTCCAACCCACGACTCCTTACGGCCTGCCGGGGGCCTGTATATTGGCGTCCTTCTCTACTCTGACTGAGGAGGGTCACAAGCCATGCACCACACATCCCTTGCGGGCCAGTGACAGGGTGGTTATCGAGGCCAGCCCCTACTCGCAACTGCTGTCAACTCACAGAACTTAATTCTGCAATGGGGCTGAGAGAGGCTGAGAAGTGCTCTCCCCCAAACTGCTTTGCTCCCTTAAAAAGCTGGGCTGTGCCATTCTTTTCCTTGAATTGCCTGCCTTGGGGCTGGTGCCTGTGGCCCTGCCAGAATAGCCCTATTGTCCCTAAGGGACCCTCTGCCAGAAGAGAAAGCAACCAGCCAGTTCTGTTGGCCCCAGGAACACGCGCTTTGTGTTAGTGCCAGGCTCTCCAGCATGAGGCTCCTTTGAAACGCCCAGCGCTGCTGCCCACGTGAGAAAAACCCACCTGCCTGCATCCTGACTGCACCACAGTTCCATATGGCTGAGCTGACTGGGGGTGTGGGATTTTTCTGCTTGTCCCTACCACTTTCATACGCTTTTGGCAAACAGAGCCATCTTGGTGAAGGGCAGAGCAGGCGATGGCGCCCGTCCTGGCTTTGAACCTGGCCCCACCAGGTGAAACGCAGCTGATGAGCCTATGGGTGGTGCAGAGGGGTGCTATTTAAAGTGCCTTTGCTTCGTGGCCAGGGCACTGAATTTAGTCGTCACTCTGTTTTAACAAGCATCTGTCACATGCCTCCCTGACGGAATTGCTAACGTCAGGAGGCAGCGTGGGGAGAGACATGCAGAAGGGAGCTGCTAGCTGGATGGGGGGAGAGAGGGAACTGAATTGAACACGGGAAGGCTGACAGGGAGCGCGTGAGATCAGCAGCCCCAGAGCTCCCTGAATCCTGTAGAGGAAGGGTGGAAGGGGCTCTGCTGTTTGTGGGGCACCTGCCTCTGTAGGACAGGCATGACCACATCTACACAACCTAGTGCATGTTGGACAATACAACCTTCAAAAAAAAGGCAGTCCGTATGAGCCTTATAAAATACCTGGATGGCTCTGACACCCTTTATATGAGGCCTAGGGACTTATAAAGGAGCCTGGCTGGCACAAGGGGTTTGCAATTGGCTGCTAACCCAAAGGCTGGCGGTTTGAACCCACTCAGCGGTGACTTGGAAAAAAGGCTTGGCAATCTGCTTCTGAGAAGGTTACAGCCAAGAAAACCCTATGAAGCAGTCCAACTCTGTAACACACGGGGTCGCCATGAGTCAGAAGTGACTTGACAGAGAGGGGTCTGATTTGGGTTTAAACACTAGGCTCATTCCTATTTGTAAAATGATTGCATTTTCATAATCCTACCATCCCATTTGCAAATTAACGTCCCGGGCATGGGGAAAGGGAAGCTCTGGCCCCTTCCTGGCCTCTGAGGCGAGTGGCCTGAGACTGCTAAGGCTCAAGCAGGCCAATACAAGGAAAAGCCGGAAGACAGACTCCTGCAGAGCGTCCGCGGTCTCAGCTGTGTGGCTCGGCGTTGGGAACGGGGTCCCTGGTGTGCACGCTGTCTCCCTGGGGGGGCCACGCCTGGCAGACCATGTGGGCCCTGGCTCAGGGACGCGACCAGCTCCCAGAACAGCCTCTATGGCTGGGTGAAACAGGACGCCTCCTGCCCTGGGGGCCTGGGTCAGAGCTGGCAGGGGGGAAGGAGGAGCTCTGGGAGCACATGGAGGCTCAGTGCTGAGTGGAGGCGGCCTCAGACCTCAGTACACTGACTGCAGAGCCTGGTCTAGTGCCTGGCACACAGCTGGTGCTTACTGATGTGGAGGTGCCCCAGGAGGACTGATGTGGAGGTGCCCCGGCTCACACTGACTGAACGGCGAGTGCACGGGCAACAGGAACCTGAAGGTGGCTGGAGCAGCCCAGTGCCGGCGCCCAGCGTCCCTCCTGCCCCTTCTTCTGCAGGTCCAGCCTCTCCCATTCAGGCTCTCCCCAGATCCCCAGGGGCCCGTGCGGGTCTCCCCTCTCCCTCTGATCACATCCTCTGGACCAGGCAGCCTGCCCTGAAGCTGACATTGACTTTTGGTTTCTCCTTGCAATGAGGTCTCCTGCATCTGTGTGATTACAACTGGATGGGAGAAGGGGCAAGATCAAACAAAACAGGAACAAACACCCCCCCAGGTTGATGGTGGGCCCTGGAATGTGTCTTATGGCACAATGGGGATGCAGGCGCTGTGTCGGATAAGTGGCCTGGATGGCCGGAGACCCTGTCAGGGGAGAAAGCAGCCGGCGGGCAGCCACCGCCCTCCGTGCTGAGGCCGGAGCCCAGAGCCTCTGCCAGCCCTTTGCCCTGCCTCTCCCTGACGGAGGCCCCTCCTTCCTCATTCCTTCTCAGAAGCCTTGGCACCACCAGAGCCACGTGCTCCTGGAGGGGAGCACATCGCCAAGCAGAAAATAGAGGGCTAATTATCAGAAGACTCCATCACCACCCGACAGCTTCGGGGCCAACACCCTCACCGTGCGCGCAAAGAAACATCTGGGGCCTTCTGGAGCTGCGTGCCTGGTGTCTGCAAAGAGGCTAATTGGTCAGTGCCCACGACAGCAGAGTAAAGCAATGCTCAGACGGAGCCAAGAGGCCCGTCTGTTGTGTTAGGTGCTCACCCTCTGTGGCACTCATGTCACTGATGGGTTCCTGCCTCAGAGCCTAGCTTGGCTGCTGGGGCCTGGGGGGTAGCTTTGCTGCTGTGTGTGGTGTGGGGGAGGGGAGTTTGCAGGCTGGAGGGAGAGGGGCACTTGAGAGGGGAGGGTGGCACCAGGAGGCTTGTTTCATATTGGAACATCAGCCCCTGCGATAGACATCTGTTCAGTGAAGTCATCACCTAGCCTTTTGCAAGACCTTCGGCAAGTCCCGTGACCATCCTGAACCTGGTTCCTCATGGGGTCACCGGACAGTCCACCAGGACACACACGCTGCAAAGTGCTGGGCTCTGGGCTGGGCACCCAGGGGGAGCTTCAGAACGCAGCTGCCTCCTGGCCACCATGCTCTCCCCTGGTGGTGGCTGTGTGAGATGCCGTTGGGTGGATTCCGACTCATGGAGACCACCATGCATGCAGAGCAGAACCGCTCCACAGGGTTTCAAGGCTGGGACCCTTCAGAAGCAGATCGCCAAGCATCTCCTCTGGGTCGTCTCTGGGTGGGTTTGAACTGCCAACCTTCCGACTAGTAGTCGAGCACTTAACTGTTTGTGCTGCCCAGGACTCCACTCTCAGGTGCTGGGGGCGCTGATATGTGTTCGCAAAGTGCTCCACCAGTGCCTGGGACTGGGCCTGCCTCACTGCTGGGTTATCTCCGGGTTGTCACTAACGTCACCAACGCCCAGGCTGAGGAGACACTCCTGAACTAACCCTCAACAGGGTGGGTTTCCCAGGTGGGCGCCCAATAAAAGAGCTATCGGAGTCACAATTAGCCAGCTCAACTGTTAGAAAGTTCCCAAGCCTCAGAAAACAAAACCAAAACAGTATTCCCACCAAAAATACCCGAACCCCACTGTCCCCAGGTTTGCCGGCCCAGCCACAGCTCTCCAGGAGGAGACTCTGGGATGGGCATCTGGGGACACGCTCCTCGCCCGTCACCAGGCCCACTATCACTGGAAGCCGTCAGAGAAAGGCAAATGCAACCAACTCCCGGGGAACCTGTTAGTCCTGGTCCCTCATCCATCTTCCTAGGGGGAGGAACCGGGCCAGGCGCGTCGCATAGGCGATCCTGTCTCTTGCCGGCTTCAATGGTGGAAACTGTGATGGTGGGAGGTGATCCAGAATCTCAGAAGGAACCTGATCCATTCATTCCCATGAAATGTCCTCTGACCAGGCGAATGGGGTCTCAAATTTCAGAGTCCCTTCCTCCACAAGGCCCAGCACACCCCGGGGGACAGGGGCTGGGTAAAAGCATTCCCAGCTCTTGGACACTTACTCTGGCTGACAGCCATCGGGGTGGGGACAGTATCCCTCCCTCCAGCCAGAACCTTTGGCAGGTTCTCTGGTTTTCTGAGACAGGGGTCATGGGAATCCAGGGGAGGCTGCTAGGAAGGGGGACGACAGCAAACGAAGGGAAGTTGGGGGGTGCACGGGGTGGCAGGGGAGTGGCAGGAAGGAGGCTTTAACTCTCAGCTCAGTGACCGGGTCCTGTGGACGGACGGGCCCTAGTATCAGCCCCATCAGGCAGCCATCCCTCACCTCCCGGCCCCTTTCGAGAGTATGTCTTGGGCTGATCAAGGCGAACATGAGGCTTGTTTCTCTCTCCTTCTCTGAGATTTTGCCCAGGGGGGTAGAAAAGAAGGCCCAGAATAAGTGCAGGGCCTCTCTTTGAAATCAAAAAGGAACACGAGTTTCCACCAGCCATGAAAGGCATGGCAAAAGAGTACAAATGAGATGGCATTACGGCAAGGAGAGCTAATGGATGCTTCTCCCGATGCAGACGCAGGAGTCGGGAACCTAGGCTCGGGAAAGGTTCAGCTGGAAAGAGACTGAACACCAGCCTAGCATAGTCCAGGCTAGCCCAGGCCAGGTCAGCACAGGTCAGCCCAGGCCAGGTCAGCCCAGGTCAGCCCAGCCCAGACCAGGTCAGCCCAGCCCAGCCCAGGTCAGACCAGGTCAGCCCAGCCCAGCCCAGGTCAGCCCAGCCCAGCCCAGGTCAGCCCAGGCCAAGTCAGCCCAGCCCAGCCCAGCCCAGGTCAGCCCAGGTCAGCCCAGCCCAGCCCAGCCCAGGTCAGCCCAGCCCAGGTCAGCCCAGCCCAGATCAGCCCAGCCCAGCCCAGCCCAGGTCAGCCCAGGTCAGCCCAGGCCAGGTCAGCCCAGCCCAGGTCAGCCCAGCCCACTCCAGTCCACTCCAGCCTAGCTCAGGCTAGTCCAGCTCAGCCCAGCCCAGCCCAGCCCAGCCCCACCCAGAGCCCTGGGGCAGACCCACACCTGAGGGAGGACACTGAAGGGGACCGGCCTGCTCTGTCATTTGCCATAACCATTCTCATCTTGCGCCCCACCCCAGCAGCCTATGACTCTGGCTTCGCACACAGAGCAGACCGCAGATGGCTTTCTAATCTACCCACTGTGGCTCTGAGCTGGCACAGCAGAGCGAGTCTGCAAACAAGACCAGGTCTTTCGAGGTCCTTTCACCAAACAGCTGGCCCTGGCTCTCCACAGTGCGGGTCTGTACCTCCCTTCAGCACGGCCAGCCTTGGTCTTCTTATATGTGGAATGGGCTGTGCATGTGTCAGGGGAGAAGACCCTGCTGTTCGGTTTCCATCCCGTGACTTCCCCACTCCCACTGGCTCCCGCTGCCCCTCCCCGCCACACCCCACAGAGCGTAATAAAGCCCCTGGTTTGGGAAAGGAAGTGACGGTTGTAATATGTCCCTTTGTACCAGTTCCAAAATGAAATGATCAGGCCTTTTTCTATTATTGCTGTTAATATCACTGACGTCACATTATTATCCTCTCTAAAGTGAGCTCCCCATCCCAAGGGACAGGAAAAAGGCTTGGTGGGGCCAGGGGGGCTGAGCCGATCGTGGGAGGGGAGGGAGGGTCGCTCACTGGAACGCTCACAGCGGGCAGCCCGGTAGCCCCACTGACCCTGCTCAATAACCACCTCTGTTGGGGACAAGCTAACCTCACCCCCTTAGTGCCAATACACTGAATCTGCCCACTGTTAACTGCCCCACCCTAGCACTCACCACAACCCCCCAAGGGTCTCCACCCTGGAAGCTGTCCTTAGGGCCTGGAGTTAAATCCGGCCTTCTGGGCTCCCCACCTAAAGGGGAGGCTTCTTCTGGCTGGAGGCTGATAGTGTCCACTGGGAGGGACCCTCACTAGGGATGGGCCCTCCCCAAAGCCTTCCCAGGACCAAACACCACTGGGGGACCTTAGGTTTGCCAGTCCCTGGGCCCCTGGGTGATGGTGTGATGGGGAGACCAAGGCCCCGCCCCCAGATCCAAGACCCTGACCATGAGGACACTTACCCTGTTGTCGCCTTCGGGCGCCAGAGGGTCTGTCATCCAGGATCCAAACCGCGAGCCGGAGGTCTTGACAGTCACAGGGTCACTGATGCCCGTCAGCTTGCCGCAGGCTGGAAAAGAGCGCACGCAGGGTGCGGGGAGAGGGGCGTGAGGGTCACGGCCATGACAGCCAGCCAGCCAGGGGGTCCCTACTCAGGACAAGACTCAGTACAGTCATGGCATTCTCCAGAAGAGTACCCTCCACCCCCCAGGCTGATGTGCTCACCAAAGACCTCACTGCCCCCCACGCCACGCTCGTCAGACTCTGGCTAGGAGAAGGCGGCTACCTTGGTGCAGGGGCTGGGGGGGGGGTGTCTCTGGGTGGTCTCCTGGAAGGGACGAGTGGTCTTTCTGCCTGGAGCCAGAGCCCAGAGTTGGGGGCATTGGGGACACGGGCCGATCACAAAGCCTTCGAGTGGGTGGGTCTGAGGTGTGACCGCAGCAGCCCTCCCACTGACAGATGGAGGGCAGGGCAGAAGCTGGACCTGCATCCTCCCAGGTCACCTTGGCCAGTGTGGCCGTCACAGCGCGGACACACTCCCCTCGCTCTACCTAAGCCACCATCTTGTATGGCTACGTCACTCCGCAGATCAGTGAGCCTCAGCCCACTCCTGAAGGGCCTATCGTGGGACCCCAGCTCCGCCACACCAAGGGCTGGCTCTCCCAGAGAGAGAGGTGGGGCTGTCTGCAGGGGCAGACTGTGGGGGCCCATGGAAGCCCTGTACCCCATGTGTCCCCTCCTTCTAGGACAGATCCTGGGGGCCGGCGGCCCTGCACTCCCCATTGTGTGACCCCTTCCTCCTAGGATGGACCCTGGGGGCTGGCAGCCCCGCACCCCCATCTGGATCCCCTCCTCCCAGGACAGACCCTGGGGGCCAGCGGCCCTGCACCCCCAGTTGGATACCCTCCTCCCTGACCGCCTGGCCCGCCCTCGCCGCTGCATTAGCATATGTACACATCGGTCTGCAAAGTTCAGGAAGAGCCTGGTGCTTCCAGAAGATTACGAGCGATTAAAGCCAGGGCCGTGGTTTAGCCAGGATAATCCTGCAGAGTCCGTGGGGTGGGCTCGGAGGGGTGCAGCCACTCTCTTCGCACTGAAGGCGAGTGTGCGTGTCTCCAACAGTGACCTCTCACGAGAAGGAAGGAGGGCCTCCAGCCACGCAGAGCTAGGCCCGGCTGTCCTCTGGGTCAGTGGGAGACTGAGTCTGGGCAACGCGGGGGCTCTTAGTCAGGATGAAGAGCTGGCTCTTCACCCAACTTCACGTCGAGCCACGTTTGAGGTCCCAAACCCGGCCACCTCTGCTGCGGCCTCCTGCCCAGATGTGAACACAAAATGCCACCAATGTCTCTGTGGCCTCACCCTTCTTGGTGGTTACCTCTCTCTGCCGCCAGAGCAGCCCGTCTCCCACAGAACTCGTCCCCGCCCAGGCTCCCGGGCAGCAGACATCGCTCAAACGTGGGAGTGCCTCGCAGGGCCCGGGCTTCATGGCCGAAACTCACGGCACATCTGCTCGGCTGCGGCCCACCTCCCCGTCAGCCCTAACCAAGCTTGGTCTGGGTGGAGAGACGGGGGGAAGGGGGAAAAGGAGGCTAAGCAGGTTGCACCTTGTTGAGAAGCAAGAACAAGTGGGCAGGTGTCCGGAAGTATTCTCCATGACTGGCCCAGGCCGACTTCCCCCATGGGCCTCGTAGGGACTTGTGGTGGGGTGTGCTTGCTGAGGCTTCATCTGGGGCAAAGGAGAAGCTGGAGACAGGACCCCCGTCTGGGGTGCCCAGCCACATCAAGGGCGTGTCCTCCTTTCTGCCCATTGACTATGGGGAGCCCTGGACAGCAGCTCCCTCTGAATTCCCAGGGTCATGGCTAGGAAATGCCAACAGGGCCCCACTATCCCAATCAGCAGCGCCCCCGCCCGTGGTGCCTCACACTCCCGACCAGTGGTCTGCATACACTACAGATGCACCACGTCCCCTGTGGATTTCCACAGACGCCTCTTCAACACTGACCCAGGGGGGAGTGGCCCATTAGTTGCCTGGAAGATGTCCAAAGGAGCCATCTCCTCAAGGGGGTGTCATGGCATGGGGAACCTCAATAGGTTTAGGGAACACCCAATGGCACATTCTGGGTTCCCGCCATTCACATTTCTACATCAGCACAGAGTCATCCATGGTCTTGGCTCTTAATAAAGCTCTGCTCCAGCCCCCCCACCCCCCCTCGCTGGATGACCTCCCTGAAGGAGGCCAGACAACTCTCTCTCCTCCACATCACGCTCAAAAGGCAAAGCGGGCAGGGCGCCCCCGAGCAGACCAGACACCTGGCCCTAAGCCTAGCTCTTGTGCCTCCATGTCTTTTTGCTCAAGCTGTTTCCTCCACCCGGAATGCCATTTCCCCTCCTTCTCACCTATCTTCTGTGACTTGCCCCTAAAGGACGCCTCTTCCATAAAGACTTTCCCAAGTGTTCTCCACCGCCTTCTGAACTCCTTTGAATCATGTCCTTACTGCTCCTGCGCTGTGACCACATTTCCTGGGGTGTCAGATGCGCGCCTGCCCGTTACTGCCCCTGCTGCCTTAGACACTCTCAGGGGGTGAGAAGCCTCTGCATTCACCCGGCTTCCCCCAAAACTCAGCACGGGGACGTGTACACAAATGTTTGCATGAATGAATGAATGAACGAACAAATGACTCTTCCCCATCCACAGAACATGGGCCCCCGGGGGTTTGGTAGAGGCACTATGATTCATCTTTCAGCAAGTCCTTATCTGTCTACTGCTTCGCTACCTGTTCCAGTGCGGGGGGTGGGGGGGGTGGGCGGGAAGGGAAGGAGGGGTGACCCGCTAGAGTACGGTGCTGCGTCTGGACCCCGATGGCCCACCTACCATTTACTAACTGTGGGCCCCGGGCGCCGATCTGCGCTCGTTTTCCTTGTTTGCAAAACAGGGGCACGGTACTGGCAACAGCCAGCCCAGACGCTCGGAATCAAGGAATGGACCCTGGAGAGGGTCTGCAAGCAGGCCCCGCGGCAGGCAGTGAGTGCTGCTGGGAGTCACAGGCGTCACCGCCACTGGGAACTGAGCCCGAGGCTGTGGGGGAAGGGGCCTGCCCTCAGCTGAGCCCAGGACAGGGGCCTGCCTTGTGCTGTCGCCCGAGCACCACCGCCCGAGCACCACCGCCGAGAGCACCACCGGCCTGTGGCTGCAGGGGAGGGAGGCTGCAGGTGTCTCGGGAAACAACCTCCTGGGGAGAAAGCCCTTGCCAGGAGTCAGGGTCTTCCATCTCCCCATCCTAGGTACCCCCTGGCAGCAAGTCACTGCGGGTGCCGGGGGTCAGCAGCACCCTCTCCAAGCCGGGCTTCTAAAATGCAGACTTGGCCTGGGGGAGGGGCCTCGGCATCATCGATTAGAGGGCTGAGCTGGCCTCCTGAGCGGCCTCGCCTTGAGAGTGGCCACAGGTACGTTCCCCGGGGCCCACTGGGCTGGAGCCGCCTGCCTTCAGTCAGGAGTTATTTTTGGTTCTCCATCCAGACTAGCTCTGCCCAAGCCCTCGGAGCTGACAGGACCTAATGATGCCTGAGGCAGAGTGTGGCAGAATCTTGGCACATTCAGTTCGGAGAAGTGTGTCTCATCACAGGGGCTGGGACTCCCGCACACGGAGAGGCTGTCCAGCTCTGCACAGGCTCCAGCTCCGCGGGGTGGTCCCCGCCCACGTGAGGCAGGTCCAGAGCCCGGGAGGGTCTCGGGAAGGAGAACACTCTGCGGAGCTGGGCACTTGGACAAACAGATGCCCTGCAGGTGCCACACCCTGCCTCTTGCTGTTTCTAGGAGGCGCTTTCTAACTACAGCCTCGGTGTTCTCAAATGGGCGAGCTGAACTGGCCTGGGGTGAAGCCCCCGCCACAGAACTCAGGACACTGTCCGCCTTAAGACAGGCCAAAGAAGGCCAACCCTGAATCCAGAGATGGCCTGGGCCTGCTGCCAGCCTCTGGCCAGTCTGTCCGGCCCCAGCCTTCATTCCCTGAGCACGAGAAGAGCCGGCTGGGAGACCTTTGCAAAGCTGGGCGCGTGGACCAACCAAGCCCTCACGGATGAAATACTCTGAAAACCGAACAGCTTCCCAGCCAGGCGGCAGGCTCCCGCCCAGAGCCCGGGCTGCAGGAGCTCGGGGCGAGGGTGGGGGATGTGGGACCACCTAGCCCCTCCCCATGCCTTTACAGAGTGCCTCCTGAACCCAGAAAGGAGGGTGCTGCCCTGCCAGGACCCACTGAATCCCCAGGCGAGAGGCACGCACTGAGAGCAGGCTCACCTCCTCTGTCACCCGGGCAGTCTCCTCCAGGCTGAGGGTCCAACACTGACCTCACTGGGCTAGCTCTCTCTCTCTCTCTCTCTCTCTCTCTCTCTCTCTCTCTCTCTCTCTCTCTCTCTCTCTCTCTCTCGCCTTGATGGAAGGGGCCAGCCCGCGGTGTTGCTTAGCCTGCTGTCCTCACCATGCTCTCCCCCTGGCTCCTTCCAGGCCCCTGGGGAGGATCAAAGACCACATCTTTGCCTCCATGGCCCTTCCTAACATCTCCAGGGCTAGGGAACAAGAAGGAGACTCCACACTTGTTTCCCCAGGACATGGTGTCAAAGCCCAGCCCTGATACCCCAAACTGGGACAGGAGGCCCTAGCTGGACTTCACCCCCATATGTCAGGGTGGGCTCAGCTCTGCTCCACTGGTGGGGGGTTCTGCAGCTAGCACTACAGGCTTTCTCTAGAAGTGTTCCCAGGCACACAAAAAGACCTCCCTCCCCCGACCCTGGAGCCAGCCTCCGCTGTGCTTATTGGTGTGTGGGCACTTTCCTCCCACCCTTTAGAAGGAAAGAGATGAGGGAAGCCTTTAGCATCAGAGGTACAGGATGGAATAAGGGAGAGAGCCCCTCAAAATCAGCTGCCCCATTTTACAGAGAGGGCAGTGGAGGCCCAAAGCTCAGGGCACTTGGTGTGCCGGGATAGACAATGCACTGAGCAGGTATGCACGGGGCCAGCTCTTGTGTCAGGTTTAAGTCTCTGGCTTCCCCCAGATCAGCTGCTGGAGCTCCTGCTGCTCAGAGCCACATGGGTGCGTGGCCCAGTGGGAATCGGCGAAACCCTGTGCACCAGCTCAGGGCGGGCCGCTGGCAGCTCTGCCCTCCCTTGCCCGGGAGCTTGCTGAGGAAAAAGGGGACACCAGGACAGCAATACCAAGCTGCCTCCTAGCAGAAGACGTCCCAGAGACGCGGAGCTCAACCTCGCTCTAGAAGCTTTTCTAAGTAAGAGCTTTGGCTGGGCTCTTAGAAGATTCTGGCTGGGCCACCAAGAAAAACATGCAAAGCTGTCGGAAGACAAATGGAACCTGTAATCCCTGGTTGGGTATTTTTGTCTAGGTACATCTGGGGTCAAAAAGCGTCAGCAGTTTCAACTTGAAGAGAAGCTGGAAAGAAGGCGAGACCCAATTCAGAGCAATTCTGGAGAAATGCAGGGAGACACACTCCCCTCTCACCATTTCACCGGGAAGGCAACCCGCGCACCATTCACCAGACCAAGGAACCTCTGTCAGCCTCGCACCACGGGAGCCCAGGGACAGAGGACAATGTCAGCTGCTGGGCTGCCAGGCTTGCAAGTCCTCCCGACCCAGGATGGCTAACAAGGCTTGCTAGCAGAACGCTGGCTTCATCTGTGCTGTGCTCATCTGCAGCCCCCGGGCAAGGAGGCAGGCTGCTAACATGGTCTTAGACTGGTGCCTGTTTGCCAGGCTCAAGGAAACACTAAATTAAGCAGCCACAGGATATTAATTTGCTCCTTAAGTTACCGAGATTGAAAGAAAGCCTGGGAAGACAGAGGAGCAGTGGCTGCTAAATCTGTTTTCTTTCCTCCCTCCCTCCCTCCCTCCCTCCCTCCCTTCCTTTCTCTATCAATCTATTGATCAGCTATCTCCTGTCAATCAATCTATCTATATATCTATTACTTATCAATTATCTTCTATTTAACTATCTATTTACTATCTACCTTCTATCTCTACTATCTATCAACCATCTATTTATCATTATCTATCTGCTGACCGACCTACCGACCGACCTATCTATCTATCTATCTGGAGGCCCGGTGGCACAGTCGTTAAGAGCTCGGCTGTTAACCAAAAAGGTCAGCAGTTTGAATCCACCAGCCACTCCTTGGAAACCCTGTGGGGCAGTTCTACTCTGTCCTATGGGGTTGCTATGAGTCAGAATTGACTCCACAGCAGCAGGTTACTGGTTTACAGGTAGCTGTCTATCTATACCACAGACTACTGCCAAAAAGATGAACGGGTCTGTCTTGGAAGAGTACAATCAGAACGCTCCTTAGAAGCAAGGATGGCGAGACTGTGTCTCACATACTTTGGACATGTTGTCAGGAGAGATCAGTCCCTGGAGAAGGACATCATGCTTGGTGAAGTAGAGGGTCAGTGAAAAAGAGGAAGACCCTCAATGAGGTGAACTGACACAGTGGCTGCAACAATGGGCTCAAGCATAGTGACAATTGTGAGGACGGCGCAGGACTGGGCAGTGTTTCGTTCTGTTGTTCATGGGGTTGCTATGAGTCGGAACCGACTTGATGGCACCTAACAACACGCACAACATCCATCACCTACCTATCTGCCCATCTATCTATCTAACTCTATTACCTATCCACCTATCCACGATTTTTTCTCTCTCATCTGTCTACCTATCTACCTTATATCCACCTATCTCTTATCTATCAATCAATTACCTATCTTCTATTATCTATATTCTACCTATCATCTGTCTATTACCTATCTTACATCTACCTACCTACCTACCTACTACTTACCTACTTATCTCCATCTATCTACCTATCTGTCTGTCTGTCTGTCTACCTATTATCACCTATCATCTGTCTATCCTCTACCTAACTACCCATCACCTATCCCTCCACCCTACACTCCAGCTCTGTTTGTGGACAGTGTGGTGCCAAAGGTGTGAGTGACCCCTGTGAGTGCAGAGAGTTATGCCGGGGTGGGGGGACTCCCTGTACCTGTATTTTTAGATGAGAAGAAAGCTAAAACCTGAGATGGTAAATGCTGTGGGAAAGCCACATGGCCGTCTGGTGGCACTTGCTACCTTGCCACACCACCTCCCGGGACAGGGTGCTCACTGTTTGGCAGTCCTCAGTGACCGGGTGCTGGTGAAATGCAGACCTCTTGGCCAGCCCCCAGAGATTCTGATAAGGGGTCTGTTTCCATGTCACACTCTTTCCAAACAAAGAGGTAAACACAGAGGTAAAACCACAGGCTGCACTCCAGGTGAGAAAGAATGGTCTCTGGAGGCCTATTTCTCCTCTCTCGTTACTCCCAAATCAACCTTTTTAGCACCCCAAGGGTAACCATGTGAAGCCCAAGAACCTAAGCCACAAGGTAAACTCACCCAGCTTCTAAAAACAGGCCAGCACAGATGGGAAGGCTGGTGCCTCCTGAGAGGGGTGGTCCCTCCCCCTTGGAAAAGGCCTAAACGTCAAACGTTTTGTGACTTTGTGCTCTGAATTTCCATTTTGCTCCCGTGATCCTTCGTATTTTGGAAAAGGCGGAGGTTTTATCTCAGCTTCTCCCTAGTATGCCCAGCCGGTATGTCAGGAAGGGGAGTTTCCCCTTGTAGGGAAATAACAAATTACAACCCCCACCCCCAGCTCTAGATTCTTCTGAGGCCGAGGGAGCAGCCTAGGAGGGACGTTTGGAGGGCCTGTCCTCCTAGCCAGGGCCTCGAGAGAGAGGGACGTTGAGCTCAGAGCCACTACAGGTGGAAAGCCAGAGGCTGTGCCCAGAGGAAATAATCACCCAGCCGAGCAGTTATAACCATGAGCATTGCAAACATTCGCACAGACTCCTAGGATGTCAAAATGGGAAGAGATGTAGCGACGGCCCAGCCCAGACCCTCCAGGGACTCAGTCCTACAGCCCTGACCCACCAGGACCCCGGATGGCATGGCAGCATGACTGAAAACATCACAGCAGACAATCCCGCGTGTGACACCACACCCCTGCCCTACACGCACTAAAACGGGCCATTCTTCAATCCCCGCAGCTCTCATTGTCTTCTTAGACCTTTATGCCTTTTCTGAACGCTCCTAGTGCAGCATTACACGAGTCCTTTACAAGTGGGACCCTGTTTAAACAAAAAGGTGGGCTGACTGAATTTTCTTCCCCACAGGCTCTCCTCTGTCTTGTACGTGCCTTACGAGAACAGGGATTTTTAAAGGCGTTAGTTCTTTTTTGGGTATTTTCGGTTTGTAGTAAGGCATTGGGGCAGAGAAGATAAAAAGGGAAAGGAGCTGTAACAGCAGATGAGGCCTGACGCCAGTTCCCTCCTAAAGGAAAACTGCCCTCAACGTTGCCCGGAAATACTCTTAAAGGCATTCAATATGAACATGAACAACGTTTGTGCTATATTTAAAAAAAAACAAAACACCACTGGTGAGGGGGGCCAGCTAATCTTTGTTAAGAAAACCTAAAAATGGAATGTGGATTTAAAATGTGCTATTTAAAGGTGGACTCAGAAACTAACATGTTAAGCTTTGTTGAAGCAATTAACTGGGAAGTTGATGAGGAAGTGGGCATTTAATCATGAATAAAAATTTAAATAGGTCAATCCACATTGGGGGTCCTTCTCAGGAAAATGAACGGGAGCAAGGGGCTAGTTTGCTCAGAGGTGCCCCCCCTTTCTGACTAGCAGGAGGGCCCCCTCACCGGCTGTGGGTGTCAAATCTTCTGCTGTGATGTGATTGGATTTTATTTTCCTTTTTATTTGAACTATGCATGATTCAGTTTCTGGAACAGTTTCATCAGCCCCCCTTGTCAGCCTGGAGAGAATGAGGTGTATACTTCCAGCCCTATTAAATCGTGTCTTCACAATCCACCCCAACACGCTCACGCACACATACACGCACAGTTTAGATGGGATGCCACTTTTAATAGCATCCCTTTCTCCCCTGTTATCCTTCTCAATGGGGTCTGTGAAGTAGACTTTGCCCAGGATTGGGACAAAGCCCTGGGGTAGGGGGGTGGAATGGGCACTGCCTACAGGCCTCCTCTGCTATTCCTCAAGGCAGCCCTACCCGCAAGCCCTAAGCAGCCAGCCGTCACCTCGCTGAAGCCAGGCAGGCGCTGTCCACTTCAGTACCACTCCCTAACCCTGTGCCGTGTGGGGAGGTGGCCGGTGCGGCGCGCCCCGCCCCGCAGGGTTCTGGGCCTACCTAGTTTTTGCATGCATGCACGGAGCCTTTCTTCAAGATTGGACACTCTGCTCTGGAGTTCCTCGTAGTCATAGGCGCCAATTTCCTCTTGCAGCTCGTTAAGCACTGACGTCAGATTCTGGACCTCCTCTTTAAACTGCAATACCAATTTGGCATCGGCCTTGTACTCTTCCAACACAGGTATCAAAGGCCTAAGTTCATCCATTTTCGCTTTAATCGCCTGCAAGGTTAAAATAAGCTGGGTTCAGCGCGATGCGTGCAAAAACTCTTACCACCCTGCCTTGGCCTGGCTTCTCCCTACGCGAGAGAAAATGTGCACACTGCCGCTGTATTTATAGATTTATTCGTTCTGGTCCACAGGGGTTAGAGGAGCATATTAAACAGTCTTCAGAACACCAACATATTTGGGAAAGGTCTTTATTGTCAGTTCAGAATGCAACATCTGGAAGTTACATGCTTTAAGTCACATACACAAAGGTGGTTTTTTTTTTTTTCTTTTTCAAAAAATGCATTGACAAGGGTTCAAACTATTCATGAAATGCATCTACAGTCGCATGCAAAGGAGGATCCTGGTTGTATTCAAGCTTCCTTATGGATATGGTGCTAAGTATTGGAAAATAATATTAAAATGAATGGTGCACAAAAGCTCTCTGGCTCTCTTTCACTGTTACATGGGAGTGAACTGCTTCTTCAGTCACTGCAGCATTGAAAAAAGTCTTAAGTTAGCCCTGCAAGCAAGAAAATGAAATACTGTTGAAGAACTAGCTCACTAGCCTGCCTGAAACAATAGCCATTAATAGACAAATACTTCCACGGTCACTTACAAAAAAAGAAATGAAAACAAACACACACTTTACTGCTGGAGTTAGCTGAAATGAACTGCTTCGGTGGTTATTGAGATTCCTTCACAAACATTTCTGCTGATATTCTGTAACACTGTTTAAGCATGGTGAAAGGCAAGGGATTGCTTTTCTCCCCCTGAAAGCATACTGCCACAAATTTTGGAACTCGGAGAGATGCGTGTGCGGGCCATGCCTGCAAATATGAGCTGCATCCCCCACCCCCGGCCTCTAAAGGGCCCGAGCCTGCCACCAAGAAGGGCACAGGCCCTTTGTGGAGACACACACGCGTTGTGGCCAGACAGGTCAAAATCTCTTTCCAAGCTAATTCATGATGACATGTCAGAAGCAAGGACAAACTGTCTACCTGCCTGTGATGAGAACTGTCTCATTCCCCTCAAAAGGATCAGGCCGCTATTATGTTATTTATAATATAGATTTATAACTTCATTAGCTTGCCATTTGGTCTATCTAATGGACTGCTTTTAAAAGAGAATTAGTTCTGGCTTCATGCAGGGAGTGCATCAAAGAACGACATTAGCATAAAAAGGACAGGACGGGGAGGCAGGGAGAGAGCACGTGGGCAGTTCTCACCGCTCAGGGTAGGCTGTGCATGTGCATCCAGGCTCCGTTTCTAATTAACATGCATGCGTACCTTAATCAAGGGGCAGATCATTTCTCAATTTAATCATTCTGAAGCTAAGCAAACTATAGGTGTATATGTACATATTGGCATATATGTATACATAATCTTATGTCGAACAAACTCCGGCTTTAATATCCACAGCTGCCTGGGGACAAGCGACACCTACCCACCAAGTGAGAAAGACTCTGGTGTCTCCCTCTTTCTTCCCTGCAAAGCTACAGTGTGCTTTGTCATAGCTGAATGAGGTCAGACGTGAAAAAGCGCCCCGAGCAATCCCTGTTCAGATCTGGCTCTAATCAATTAAGCTAATACTTGGCTAATAAGATTTACCTGCAGCAGCTGCAGAATGACAAGGGCTGTGACATCCCTTCCCCAGCTAATATGCCACTTGGCTAGAGAAGCACGGGACCTGGGACCCCAGCTTCCGACCCCGACTGACTGATGGGTGGAAGCTAACGTGTGCTGAGAACGGATGGCTACCCCAGCCTGCCCCCGTCCAGGTGTCTTTCACCAAACGAGGGCGAGGGCAGGCGACCTCTCTCCCCAAGGGCAGCAGCCGTTTGCACAGCAAAGAGTGATCCTGGCTGTGCCCTCCACAGCCCCAACTCTCTATTTCTGGGGGGAAGGGGCAGGCGTGAAGGGAACACAAGCCCAGCCCTGGAGGAGGAGGAGGAGGAAGGCACCTACCTTGAACTGCCTGGCCAGGTGTTGCCTGTGACTCTCCTCCACTTGCTTGAACTTGGACTCCAGACCTCTCAGCTGGTTCTCCATTTTCTCCACGTACTGCAGGTCCCTCTGGGTCCGCCTGTCCAGGACGTCTATGGACTGAGACATGTTCTGCACCTGTCAAGAAGGCAACAGGTTCACGGAGGAGCTGCGGCGGCACCGATGATCTCATTTGCCTCCTAATGGGGGACACTGACCTCTTCTACCAGCCAGCGCCCAGGGAACCAGAAGAGGCCATGCATTATTTACGAGTTAATCACCAGCATTGACAACTGTCACGACCAAGAATTCCCCAAGCGGAGCAAACTGGTTTGGTAAATATTCCTCCGCCACTTTCCAAAATGTGTTCTTACAATCAGGGATGCAAGTGAGGTACAGGAGCCTGCGTTTCCTCACAGGGTATGGCTGCAGGCAAGGGGCGGTGGGCGATCTAGCCATTTCTTTTTCTAGGGGGGAGGCATTATTTCTATTTTGCAAGACGAAGTCTAGCTAAGCAAGCATAAATACCAACAGAGAGGAACAGCACTGTTGGGCTGCCTGCCCCCACCAGGTATACATTCTCTTTTGCTGTAGAGCTCACTGGTGTCTTGAAGGAACGGGGAATGGCCCTCCCAGCTTCGGCGGCAGGCCCGTTTCCCACCTCCTGTGCCATCCATCACACCTGCAAATATTATAAGTGGATGACTGCTCTGTAAACATGAACATTCAGAACACACAGTCAGGAATCAATCACCCAGCAAATGAAGAATTGCTGTTTTACATCTTCACAGGCAGCTTGGAATTGAGTCCAGCTTCAAGATGGAACTTTAATATTCAACAGGATTCCAGAGAGCGTTAAAGAAAAACAGTCTTAGCGCAGCCACCTGCCCGCGCATCCTATTTTCAGGAAATGGGCTCGCATCCGTGCCAATGCGTTAGGGCTCGGCCGGGCGGGAGGTCTCTGGGGCTTCCTGCAGTGGTGTTTGGGTCATTTTCTCGGATTCTAATCCAATTGCTAGTGGAGACGATACCTCCACAACAGCAAATATTCATTTCTGATGTTTGCTGAATGTGAAAATCCTCTCCCTTCTAGGAACAAAATCTTTTGGGTGCGAGGCTCAGCTTTAGCTGGTCAGTGATGAGAAGTGATGGGCATGGAGTCTCCACCTCACTTTCCACCCTCCGCCCAGGAAATAAAATTAAATTTAAAAATAGAGAGGGAGAGAGAGAAGAAGCAATCAAAAGCGTTCTTGGTAGGAAAAAGACAAATAGTGCCTCTCTCAGCATTTAAAATGGAATTTTATGACTTGTTCTTTGAAAGTAATAGACACAAATTCAGTTTAAAAATTCAGGTTTGTAAACCACAGTGTGGGGGTGATTTTTCCTTGCTCTGATCCTTTCTCCCTAGAATGGCTGGTGGGAAATTGAAACAGTTTCTCTGTTACCTGCTGCCTCTTTGTACTCCCTCACCCCTCTCACTCTGCCACTTTGGATGATGGCAGCACCGCCTTTGAGAAAAGCCGCAAGTCTGTTTCCATTCAGCCTTCAAGACCTAGTCCCCCTGCCACCTCCTTCAGGGAGCCTTCCCTGATAACGCTGAGCCAGCAGTGGCTGCACACCCCTTGGGAACAACAGTACCACCTTGCTGGCACGGTGCCCTGCCCAGGAGTAACCCACACACCTGTCTCAGGTGTCATGGACTAAGGGGCCTGGACCTCTTGCTTATCTGTGACCTCAGCATGAAGTCCAACACCTAATGCCCAGAACTGTGCCTGCAGCCATGTGGCTGGGAGGGACAGCCATGCAAAGGACTGCTCCAGCCCAGCCTGCCCACAACATCCACAGAAGCCAGGCTCCCATTCGGGCTGGGCAGAGCTGCTGAGCCCACCGGTTGTGCTCTCGGGCTTCTGGCAGGAGACCACACGCGGCATGATGGCCTTCATGCTCCCCAGGGAATACACACTTAAAAAATTTAAAGATGTCACACTGCTCAGCTGCCTTCAAACAAAGTAAGTCATCTCCTATAATTCTCCCTGCTGGGAATAAACATTTTCCTTTCTGGCCAATTAGCACAGGCGTAGGGGAGCCCGGGAGCGGTGACTGAGCCTAAGGGCACAGTTGCTCTCCGGCTCTTTGGCCCCCGAGAGCACCACTGTCTACGTCTGAACACTGACATTCTCTTACTCATAGAGTGCGTCCCTGAAAAGTCAGCTGATGTTGGCTCAAAGTCATGCCATGACTAAATGGCAGAGTCACCCCATGCCTTAACCAACACGAGCCAGGTGCTAGGAGGGGGGCAAGGCATCAGCAGCATGCAGCAGATACACCCCCAGCCTCAAGACAGTGACCAACCGTAAAGGCACTCAGCATTCCCAGTGCTCCAGGCGCCGGGATTTCTCATTCCACCTCTGGGATATCATTTGATCTGATATCTATATCATGTCAGCTACAAAACCCTAGGAGGTGACACAGTTTTCAGTCCCATATGACAGATGAGACGAAGGCTCAGAGAGGTTGAGCAACTAGTTTGCTGTCACACAGCTGCTTCATCTGGGAGCCCAAAGCCTCTGCCTTTAAGCTCAGGGCCAGAGTTTCTTCAACAGAACAGAGCCGCCTCCCCACCTCCTTCTGCACTAGGCCGTCAGCGGAGGAGGAAGTTGGGGGGCTTCAGCCTTGGCTGAGGACTCCAGGCCACTTAAAACTGGAATCTCTGTCGGGGGACCTGGGGCTTGTGCTTTCGGAAAGCACCTGGTGGACCTGGTGTGGATCCGGGCTGGCAGAACCTGGGAGGAGTAAGCTCCACAGTGATCCTGAGCCCAGGGACAGAGGCTTGAGCAGAGCACTCCCTTGCTTCTGCCTCCTGGCGGTGCCCTCTCTGCACCCCTCTGTGGGTGACAGGAGGAAAAGAAGGAGCGAAGACAAGGACAATCAAGGAAACAAAGCGTGGGAGGGAGGAAAGAGGGGCAGCATACTGGGGGGGGGGGGGGACATGGCCTCTGAAGGCCGAGTGTCCACTACGGTCTACAATAGGGTTGTCATTTTTAAAGTACCAATTCGGTGACAAGCTTAGGCAGAAAGGAAAGCCCCAAGGGCTGCGTTCCTAGGGCTTGTAGAGCTTTCTGGAATGTATTTCTGCACCGTCTGTCCTCCGGCCCTCCCGCCCATTGTCTCCTCCCCGGAGCCCTGGGGCCAGTTCGCCAGGCCCCTGCCCTGCCCTCCAGCGATCCCAGAGGCACCTCAGCTCCCTCCCCTGCAATTCTGAATAATTAGAGCCTCCACTGGGCTTTGGGCTGGCTTGCTGTTAACCAATGTTTGTGGAATCTGTTAGTGCATTGCATTTTTGTTCTTTTACTCTGGTGGCTAAAGATGGCAGGAAGAAAATGACACTCGACTCCTTAAAAGGTGAGCATGCTCTATCAGCCCGAGGGAGCCCCGCTTCCTGCCCAAGGCAGCCAGGGTCCCCACACCCGCTTTCAGACTGGCTGCTGGGGCCAGAGACTGGCAGCAGCCAGGAGCCTTCTAAGTTTGGCAGAGCTGGCAGAAGCCCTGGGAATCTCTCGCCCGCCCCCTCCCTTGACAGTTGGGGAAACTGAGCCCAAGTAAGGCAACCTGCTTTGTCCCCAGTTGTGCTCAGGAACTGTGCTGAGCTAGGCGGGGGCTGAAGAATAATGCCCCCCCCCAACCCCGTGCAGGTGACTTTGTCCTTCCCCAGCAAGGGAGTGTCCTGTTTGCACAGCCAGTGTCTGTCCCTCTAACCACAGGGGCCGCACTGCCCCTCTTGACCTCCTCTCGCGCCCCTAAACTGACGCTCATTTTGGAAAATACTAAGTAATCTCCAGGGGCCCAGGCTTTACTGTGTGAGTGTGTGTCTGTGTGTGTGTGAGAGTGTGTGCATGTGTGTGTGACTGTGTGTGTGAACGTGAGTATGTGTATGAGTGTATAGGTGCATACATATGTGTGCAACTATGTGTGTGCATGTATATATATGTGTGCACTTGTGTGTGTATTATGAGTGCACGTGTGTGACTGTGTGTACGTGTACGTGTGTGAGTGTGAGAGTGCATATGTATGACTGTGTATGTTTGCGTGTATACGTGTGTACATGTGCGTGAGTGTATGCGTGTGTGTCACTGTATGTGTATGACTGTGTGTGTGCGTGTGTGTGACTGTATCAGTGTGCATGTGAGACTTGTGAGTGTGCATATATGTGTGACTATGTGTTTGAGTGTGCACGTGTGTGAGTGTGCATGTGTGTCTGTATATATGTGTGCGACTATGTGTGTGTGAGTGTGCATATGTGTGTGATTATGTGTGTGAGCGTGCATGTGTGTGGGTGTGCATGTGTGACTGTGTGAGTGTGCATGACTGTGTGTGTGTGCATATGTGACTGTGCATGTGTGTGTGACTGTGTGTCTTATTATGTGTGTGTGTGCATGTGTGTGTAAGAGTGTGCATGTGTGTGACTGTGAGTGTGGGTGTGCATGTGTGACTGCCTACACTACTCTCAGGGCGTGAAGGGTCCATCCCTGCCCCACACATGCACCCTATGAAATTCCCCTTTCCCTGGGGGAGAGTGAGCAGTGGGACAGAAGGGCCCACCCCACTTCTCCTTCTCCCCCTAGTAACTCCTAGGGAACCCCAATATCCAGGTTGACCCCAGAAGAGAGCGTCCTTGGGAAGAATGTGCCAGGACACCCTCTGGCTGGGCTGATGAAGAGAAGGCCACCTGGGTGGAGTTGAGGAGGCCAGGCCGGGGGGATGCTAGGGCACCTGGACCCAGATTTCCAGTTCTCTGAAATGGGGCAGCCAACCCTACTGACTCCACCTGGTTCCTGTGAAGGTTAAACTGAGTAATGGGTCCAAAGTCTGCAGGCACACTGCAGGTGCTGCTCCCAGTTGTGCCATGAAGTCGACACACCAGAAGCCAGCCTCGTGGTGAACACCTGGCCCTGCCCTTCTCCAGGTGCAACCATCCAAAGGCAGAGAGAAGATCTCCGTATGTAAAATCCAAACAGCCATGCTTCCTGGGCCTAGAGGAGCTCTCCCAAGTGAGATTCTGGGCAACAACCTAAGAACCCTGGACTACAACTTGTGAGAATCACTCTAAGAGGTGGCAGTGGGGGAGGGGAGACCCTGCATCCCATCTTGCTACTCTCTGGGTCTATTCATCTCCTCTTGGGCCACCCTGTGGAGTCTCCACCCACCAACCCACCCATCCATCCAACCACACACCCATTCACCCATCCATACACCCTATTATCCATGCATCCACACATCCATCCAGCCCTTCATCCATCACCCCATCATCCATCCATCCACCCACCCATCCATAAATCCATCCATCCATCCATCCATCCATCCATCCATAAATCCATCCATAAATCCATCCATAAATCCATCCATCCATCCACCCACCCACCCACCCACCCATCCATCCTTTCGTCCATCTATCCACCCATCCATCTCTTTATCCATCCACCCTATAATCCATCCATCCATCCGTCCATCCATCTGTCCATCCACATACCCACCCATCTATACACCCTATAATCCATCCATCCATCCGTCCATCCATCTGTCCATCCACATACCCACCCATCTATACACCCTATAATCCATCCATCCATCCGTCCATCCATCTGTCCATCCACATACCCACCCATCTATACACCCTGTTATACATCCATCCATCCATCCATCCATCCATCCATCCATCCATCCATCCATCCATTCATCATCCCTTTATCCATCCACCCTATCATTCATTTATCCATCCATCCACAAATATTTTCAGTGGGGACACGCAGGAAAGAGGAACGAGTGAGGCTCTGGAGCTGGGATAAACCCTCAGGCTAGCCCAGCATCGGTGCTGTCGTGAACACTGGAACAGACCCCTCCTCTTACACCCCTCTTCCCTGCACCCACTCACCTTCTCCAGCAGCTGTCTCAGCTGTTTTGTGCGGGCGTCCCGTGAACACATGGTCTGCTGGGGGGCAACCACTGTGCAGATACACCTGCCCTCGCTGTCTTGGGCAGAGCTGTACACCTGCCAGCTCTCCTCAGGGTTGGTGGGCAACACCTGGAGGGGGAGGGGTGCAGCAGGAGCAGGTGGGGGCAGAGGGAAAGAGGGAGGGAGAGAAAGTGAGGCCATAAGGCAGTGCATTGAAGGCCGCCACCAGGGGAGATGGGCCCCATCCAACCTGAGGGAAGAGGCAGGAAGAAATGGTCCAAAGACCCTCTGACCACAGGGAAACAGGGGCACAGGCTCCCATCAGGGTCCCCGGGGCTGGAAGGGAGACAACAAGGCACGACTCTTGTCACTTCTTTTTAATACAAGTTCAACCCAAGGGACATTTGAAGTTGTGCCATCTGCCTAAATTGCTGTTAGGTGGGGCGAGAGGCAGTTAGAGGCTGGGGGCTGGGCAGGGGGAGCCAAGGCAGGGAACCCAGTGAGTGGCTGGCTGGCTTCTGGCATCACGCAGCTCAGAAATAAGACACCTCCTCCACCGGGCAGGCCGGGTGCTGGCGCAGCCAGGCCACCCTGCCGCTCCCTGACACTTGGCGGAGGATGCCCCCGTGGTAACAGACCCAGCAGCCTATTTAGCCCAGAGCTGCAGTGACCCACAGCCATCCCAGGGCCATCCAACTCCAGGCGGCTCCCCGCCCAGGAGCCATTTGGTGAATTTCACCAACCTGGGTGACATGCTGCGCACGGGTCACCCCGACCTCAGTCCTGAGGCGTGCCCAAAGACCACCAAGAAAGCCAGAGCCGGGCCACGGTGGGGGTCTCTTGCACCCAGCCCAAGCGGTCCTGAGGACCAGGTACACAGGGAGGGAACTCAGGCGGAAATGCACATGCCCTCCTGCCCGCCCGCCTGCCCGCCATGCAGCCTCTCCTGCCATCTCCTCCACCTTTCCCTCCACCACCTTTCCCTCCACTGGCCTCAGTCACTTCCCTGCTATTTTTAGCCTGGAGCTGGGAGGAGAAGTTGGGAGGGGAGAATCTATAGTAGTGATATATTTAATTTCATTCACTGCCGCCTCAGCAGCTCAGGACCCAGGGGGCACAGAATGCTGTCATTACCAGGAACCGCTGTGCAAGTCTTGTGGAAACCTGGGCCAGATGGCAGTGATTAGGGTCTTGGGAGGGGGTCACATGGAGTTTTCCTAGCAGAGCTCTGAGCTCTCCCAGCAAAAAGGGAGCAGGAGCAGACACAGGTGTCCTTCACCTCTCTGCGTCCTTCACCTCTCCTTAGAGGGGCGGGTGTGGGCGGCCCCTGCCCAGGCGCATCTGGTCCCTTGATGGCGGTCTGGCTAGTTCTGCTCTCCAGACACTTGCTAAGTAAGCCCTGCACCAGAAGCAGCTGGTCACTCATCCCTCTCCCCAAGGCCTTGAGATCCGTGACTCTGGAGACAGGGCGGGAGGGGTTTGAGAAGGCGAGGGGCGCGCACCGCTGCGCACGCTCCCAGGGGCACCGCCCGACCCCTCTGCACCCCTCCTCCGCGCGGACCCATCTGGACCTTCCTATGGGGACTGGGAGGAAGGGCGCCTTGGAGACTTCGGGAGACTCACAGGCAAGGACTCAGCTCCCAGCTCCAAGGCTGGGTCCAGTCCGGCTTTTACAAAGGGGAATTAGTTCCCAGCCCAGACTGGGGTCTAGCCACGACTCCACCCCTTACTTGGTAAGTGACCTTGGACAAGTCCCCAAGTCCCTTGGCCTCAGTTTCCTAACCTTTACGATAACAGTCAGTCTTTAAAAAAAGATCATTAGTTGAATGGAGGCTACAACCCTCGGAGCCCTTCGCCGGTGTCCCCTGCCCCGTGAGGGGACCGGGCAGAGGTAGCGTTGCCCCAGGGGGACCGCGGTAGGACGAGCGGTGGGTCTAGGGGCTTGGGAAGGCAGCGTCCCAACAGCAGCGCGGAGGGTCCGCCTCGGGACCCCTGTCCTTGCCCCCAACCCGCCGCCCACGACACGGGTTCGGCGCGGCGCCCGCCCGGCCCAGGGCTGGGACGGCGGAGGGAGGGACGAGGAAGGGACACGCGGGGCAGGCGGCAGGGCGCACTTACGCCGGTGCTGCGGTCGAGCGTCCCGCCGCTGGCCGCCGAGAGCTTGGTGGTGTTGAGGCCCACCAGCGAGGGCAGCGTCTGGGACATCCAGTTGGTGATCATGGCCATGGTGCTCAGCACAACCCCGATCTTCAGCAGCGGCACCGACATCGCGCCTTGCGTCGCCTCCTGGCCCGCGCCGCGCCGGCACCGGCTCCCGAGCCCGGGGCAACCTCAGACGGCGGGCACCGCGGCGGGCAGGGGCGCCCGGCCGTGTCCCCGCACCCCCTCCGCCCGCCGCCGCCGCCGCCCCGCCGCCGCCCCTCGCGTCCGGGCCATCGCCGCGCCGCCTGGCGCGCCGGGGAAGGTGGCGGCAGGCGGCCGGAGCCCGCCCGCTCGCCGATGCCGCCGCGTCCCGCGCCCGCCGGTGCCGCCGCGCTCCGCTCGGCCGCCAGGAAGGGCCGCCTGACTGAGCCCGGCGCGGGCTGCGCGGCCGCCGTGGCCGAAGGAGGCGGGGACACGCGGGCGCGACGACGCAGTCCGCCCCGGAGAGGGGTGGATGCTTCCTCTCTGGGCTCCCCGCCGCCCCCTGGCTGCTGGCCGCGAGGGCTGCACTCCCTGGGCCGCCGAGTTGGATCGGGTGACAGCGGAGATGCAACCCACAGGCCTCAAGTCATAAAGAAAACGGCCCCGCGTCGGCCTCAAGGGCAATGCCTGCTGCCCACCCCCAGCTCCTCCCCACCCTCGTGACCGGGCTGCAGTGACGCGCAGGGCACCCCTCAGGCACCCTCACAGGCTTGCTTTGGGGATAAAGGTTGTTCCAGGAAGGTCCCCTCCATCGCGGCGGCAAGGTCCGGCTGGACGCTCCCCACCAGCCTGGGCTGCTGCTGAAAACCCACGGAGGTGGGGGCGCTCTGGGCTGGCTCTTGAAGCGGCCCCTTGTTGGGGGTCTCCAGCTCCAGAGCACCTGGAGCTCCTGGGAAAGTGGGGTGCGTGGGGCTATAAGCCATGAGGAGGAAGTTCTTGGCAGCAGGACTGTGCGGGAGGGGGCGAGTGTGCAGCGCTGGGAGCTCTAGGGGTGCAGGGGTGTGGGTTTGGGGACCTGGGCGTCATGGACACAGGCATGTGGCTGAGTAGCGTGGACGTGTGTCCTGCCTTGCTACCACGGTGGGTCCTGAGTGCTGGCATCCAGGCACAGGGCACAGCAGTTGGCACAGTGGGCTCCCGGTTGGCATCAGCTCCAGGACCCAGGTGGGTCTGTCAGAAGCCACTGGCCTGCCTACACACACCTGAACATGGCTTCTGAATTTGCAGCAGGCTGCCAATGGCAAGGGAAAGCCGCTTCCTGAGGCCTTCCATTAAGCTTCCCTGGCCATCAGGAGGCAGGAACTGCCCTGGTCCCTTGGCATTGTTCTCTGCCCGTGTGGAAATTCATCTCCTTCCTGGGGGGGATTTGAAAGGATGACCTTGGATGCAGGAGCAGGCCTCCCTGGTGTCTGCCTAAGGCTACAGCTTTCCGGGGCTGTTTCTTCTCCCTGCCCAGCCCCTGTTATGGAGAGGACTCCCTAAAGGCCAGGTAACACCCGCTCCCTAAAGGAGCTCCTCACTTTTGTTTTTCTGGCTGATGAAAAAGATTGGAAGGGATGGGGTGGCAGTGGGTCTGGGTTGAACGCTGTGGATTCCAACTGTTGGGGAAGGGCGCCACCTCCCAGCACAGGCTAGTAATGCAGGCTCTGCTTGGAACCTCCAGGAGTCCTAGCCACAGCGCTGGCTGGGGCCCTGGAGGCTGGCCGAGTCTACACAGGCTCGGCCTCCTTGTCTTGAGAACCTATATTTAACACACGTTCTGGGCCACAAGCCCTGTCTGCCCAAATCACCCACACCCACCTCCCACTGCAGAAGCAAAGTGACCACTTACTCTACTGGAACAACTTCAAATCCAATCCAACCCAACCCAATCCACAAAACTCTTAGTTCATCTCTGAAGCCACAGATACTGATTTAGCATCTACCCCTGCTGCCACAACAGTTACATGCTCGGCTGCTAACTGAAAGATTGGTGGTTCAAACTCACCCAGCGGCTCCTTGGGAGAAAGACCTGGTCATCTGCTCCCATAATGATCACAGCCTGGAAAACCCTACAGGGCAGTTCTACTCTGACATATGGGGCTGCTATGAGTTGCAATCAACTTGACGGGACCCAACAACAAGCGGGAGATGCAGGGTCTGGTGTGCCACGGACCCCAGGACAGAAGAAATACCAATATGATAATGGCATTCCTAGGGCCCTCTCCACAGGCTGGACGCTGTACGTGTGTTCCAACTTCCCTACAACTCAACAAACAGACCCCATCCTGTGTGTAGAGTCTGGAGCCCGACAGCCTGAGTTCAAACCCTGGCTCTGCCACTTACTGGCTGTGAGCCTTTGTTAGCCCTTCTGTGCCTCAGTGTCCCCCTCTGTAAAACGGGTTCAATAATAGTGCCCTTCCTTTCTGGGGTAAGGGGAGCCCTGGTGGCACAGTGAATAAGGCACTTGGCTGCTAACTGAAAGGTCGGTGGTTCAAACCCACCAACTGCTGGGGGAAAAAGATGGGGCAGTCTCCTTCCATAAAGATTACAGCCTTGGAAACCCTATGGGGCAATTCTACTCTGTCCTATAGGGTCACTATGAGTCAGAATCAACTTGATGGCAATTTTTTTTTTTTTTTTTTTGTTCTTCAGGGTATCGGGAGGGTTACATGAGTTAATGGAGGAACAAGCTTGGCGCCTAATAAAGGAGTCAGTGTTGTTCATTGTCACACCCTCTTTGCAGAAAATGAGACTGGCTCAGAGCAGATCCACAGCCAGGCGGCCTTGGGAGAGATGGCCCCCAAAAGGCGGTGTGATGCTCCCAGAGACGCCTGCCACCTCCCTTCCCAAAGACCACTGACAAGAGAGGCTGCTGCTTCATTGCTCAGATGTGGTGTCAGAGGTGAAAATAACCCCCAGCGGCCAGAGCCACATTCTAGGAAGTTTAAGCCCCTGATGGGTAGATAAAAAAGAAAAAAAGGAAAACGCTCTCCTGATTTTGAAGACTTTCAGATTTGATTTTATGTCGGTGATGTCCTGTAAGGATTTATAACTGGTACTCTAAATTCAAAGACAGCCAACTTGGCTGGGCTTTTGCACGGAGGGAATGAAATCCAGGTAGTTTGCAGCAATGGAGCCAAGTGTTCAACAGAGCTGCTGGTGGTCAGGAGACCAGGAAGTGTGCTGCTTCTGGCTCCACCTGGCCGGGGATGCTCCCTGGCCCCCTGGGGACAGGCAGCCAGGCTGTGTGGGGAGATCTGAAACCTCTGTGTCACTTTTCTCCTAAGCTCGTGGTCATGTTGGGGCGCCAGGGCAGGAGCGCTGCACCCCTAAGGCATGGCTGAGAAGCACTCTCTCAGAAAGGCACATTTGGTGATTCACGCTGAGCTTGCCAAATCTGAGCCCGGCTTGAAATTCCTACAGCCCTTCCCCAGGGAACAAAGCTGACCCCAGGAGGTCAAAGGATCTGGGGGTGATGGGAGGCAGGCTGCCCTCACCCACCTGCCCCCATCCTAGCCAGTTCTTTCTTGGTCAGGGGGTAGACACACAGTTCTCAACACCCTGAAGCGGGGTGTGTGGGCGGTGTGGGGGTGTCAGAAGCAGGGCCCTGGCTGGGAGCCTGCACCCCAGCAGCTCTCACCAGCCTCAAGATTCCAGTCAAGTCACTGGGACTCATCCAATCCCAATCCCCGGTCCTCTCCACCACCTAAAGCCCACGGTGCAGCCAGACAGACTCTGCTTCTAATGCATTTTGAAAGGGTCAGTGGAGAAGGCTGGAGCCAGTGTAACTTGATTTAGAAGGCTACAAAGCGTTTCCAAGAGCAAACGATGGGTCTTAGAAGAAGGAAGCATTTAGATTAAAGGATCCATGGCGTTGCCAACACCAAGTGCTCCTAAAGAGGAATTTAATCCCCATTTCCACATGACTTCCCTGAAGCAAGGGCTCGCCTCTCTGCAATTCTGTCTTAATGTTCACGATAAGGCAGTGGAACCAGGGCCGAGCCCGTCTGCACTGGGGCTCTGCATGCATGGTGTCACTTAGTCTTTCCAGAGGTCCCTAGCCTGGTCCTATGTCACCTCTACTTTACAGATGAGGGCTGAGATATGCAGGACCTGTCCTGGTCGTGCGGTGAGCCAGCGTCTCCTCAGAGCCAATGGGAGGGTGGAAGCACCCTTGCTTCCCTGAGGTCACACTGGCCATTCAATCTCACCGGTCCCTGGAGGAGCAACGGCTACACAGCCACAGGCCCCAGCCACCCCACAATTGCACCTGAAGGCCTTTCCGTGGGAGCAGCCCCAGGCCCTTCCCACCTAGGAAGGCCCTCCCTCCCTATCTGGGCCACCAAGTCCGACCTCAGCCAGGTCTCTGTCCTCCTGCCATCCTGTTTTCAGGCCTGGCCTCGGCCGGCTCCACACCCCCAGCACAAGGAGCCCGAATTTCCCAGCTCTCAGAACGGGGCGTGTTACATAACCGAAAGGATGCTCCTGCCTTGGGTCCCACGCGACACGCCCACGCAGGGTGCTGAGAACGCCCTAATTCAGCACCACAGCACCACGCACTGGCTGGGCGGCACATTCTGGCCCCCTCCATTTCACAGACAGAAGTGGGGGCCCAGGGGAGAGGACTGGCTGGGGGCCTAGAGCCAGAAGCGGCAGCTTTGGGAGAAGCAGGGCCAGTTCTGGCTGCTTCTTGGCAAAGGGGCCTCTGGAAGGACAAACAGCAGACCTCCGTTGCCACTTAGAGATGCGCGTATGTTCCTCCAACAAGAAAAGCTATTTACCAAAGAAAGAGACGGGCCCCTTCTACCTCTCCTGCCCAGCATGTGCCTTTGTCATTCACTTTCAGAGGAAGAATATTCTGGAGCGGGGAGAGGGCTGGGCCCAGGGGCTTCTGAGAGACCCCTCCTCTGGTCGCTGACCCCATGGACTTGGCCTCAAGCCGGCATCTTGGGAGGACCCAGCAGCTACGGAAGGCCACCATGGGTGGTCCAAGCCACGTGTCCCCTTCAGCTGTGCCCTCCATTCCACTTCCTTTGAGGCCTCTGGGCTTACCAACATGTGGACAGGATCACCATGCCCAGACACACAGACATCAGCTTGACCGTGTGACCTGCCACTCTGGACGGTGGGAGATGGGAGGACAGCCCCCAGGCCACGTTTGAGCCGAAGTGTTAGAGCCCTTGCATGCCTTGGCCAGAGTGGTGCCAGCCTGCAGCGGGCAGCTGAAACCTAGGCAGAAATGCACCCTTGACATCGAAAGCCACGGTGACTTGGGTTTGTTTCCACCACTGGCAGAAGTTGGCGGAAGCTGGTAGAAGCTGGCGGAAGGTGGCAGAAGCTGGCTAGTGCAAAGCACTGAATTCCCTCCATGGCCACCTTGTCCTGCCTTCCTCTCGGTTTTGAGCGCCTTCCTATGGAGTCAGGATACAGAGTCTCTACTTGAATGCCTCCAGTGATGGGGAACCCATTCCTCGAGGGTGCGCTCCCCGGGCCACTGTCCTACAGATGTCACTGGTAAAGCCACAACTGGCTGCATTTCCAACCATCAGGCCGGCTCCTTTGACTACCTGGAGCAGATCAAGGCAGCCCCTTGGTGCCAGGCCCTCCTCACACACTCTTCCGCTCCCTCTCTGGCAAGTTCCACATTGCTTTTATGAGTGTGCCTCAGACAGGCTCAAGTCCAAACCACAGGGCAAGCCACAGCGCAGTGTCCTCTTGTTGGCTCAGCAGAAATGGAGTGTAGTTCTGGGAGCAGCACTGAAGAACCTCGTCAGGGTAGTTCAGCAGCTGCACTGCACTCTGGGCTGATCTCACAGCTTTGGGTAGGGGGGTTACATGTGTTACTGTTCTCTATTTGCCATGTGAGGGGACATGCCATGATGAATTGACGACAGCCTTTCCACTCATAAATCATTGATCCCAACGTGAATTAAAAAGTGGTGTCATTACCCTGGTGGTGCAGTGGCTAAGAGCTTGGCTGCTAACCAAAAGGTCAGCGGTTTGAATCCACCAGGAGCTCCTTGGAAACCCTATGAGGCAGTTCTACCCTGTCCTATAGGGCCACTATGAAGCTGGAATTGACTTGATGGCAATGGTTTTGTTTTTGTTTTTTTTTTTTGGTCTTTATAAAAACACCTAAAAGTCAAGCCTGGCATCCAGCCAGGTATTTAGGAAATGCTCAAGGAGAACATATGTGTACAGCAAAGGACGCTGGGGCTCCAGACCCTTGAGACCAAGTCCCTTCCTCCCAGAGGACACAAAGCTCTGACACACGGTCACTCCAGGAGCACACGCCCCTGGCCTCTGCCGCCACCATCATACCACAGACGGAGCAGGGCCCTCTCCTGCTGAGCCCAGACGTGGCTTCAGGAAGCTTCTTGGCAACTGCCACCAAGGTCAGTGCTGTCTCTGGAGAAGTCGTTAGAATCCCGTGTGTCACTTCTGGAATACAGGACCCCTGCCTCTATCCAGGCTCTCTTCCCAGCCGTCACTCCCAACTGATTCAGCTGGCATGCTAACAGGACACGAATCCCGGCCGGGCTGCCTCAGGATGGGAGCGTGTGGGTGTGAATGTGTGTGTGTGTGTGTGTGTGTGTGTGTGTGTGTGTGTGTGTGTGTGCGTGCGTGTGTGCTGGTGGAGTGTAGGGGCACAGGGATTCACGTATCTGAAAGCAGTGGCTGCCCCATCTCTCTGAGTCCAGCTGTGCTGTCTAAACACTTCCAACAGGCTGGGGTGGGAAAGCTTATCTACGGCCCACCTGTGTTTTTCTCCCACCTGTAGACACCCAGGGATCACCTGAAGCCAATGGACATTACTTTCTTTTCAGAACCACTCATGAGGACCCATGTGTATGCAAGGGAAGTCTCTGTGGCGGGGTATAAGCTCCTGGAGTCTCAGTAGGTGGGAGTGCCGCCCTCCCTGTCTTGTTCCTGGTGTCTTCCTGCGTGCTGGCCCACGAAGACTCATCCTCAGAAACCTCTCCAGGGAGCGGAACTGCTCTAGGTGCCAACCTCCAGGCCAGAGCTGTTACCTGCTCATCTAAGCTCAGGCAAAGGCTGTGGACTTGGCCTTTCCCGCCTCACCCGACTCTTCAATCCAGACTGCTCAGTCACCTCCTCCAGTACTGACCTTCAGATCTGAAATGCCACTGAACTGTATGTAAGGGATAGACTGGCCAGCTCCTCATCACCACAGTCAGAGCAAACGGACGTCTCTGTGGAACAAGCCGAGTGTTAAGCCCACGTCTTTTGCACACTGACCCCAAAGAGGCCACCATCACTAGCTATTACCTAGACACTTGTCACGCGCCTGAGCCTGGATGCAGAACACAGGGGAAATGGTGTTAACAAGAAATCTTCCCCAGACGAGACTCTGTGAGCAAAGACCAACCGTATACAAACAGTGCATCCTCTGCCCAGCATCCTGTAGACCACACCAACCCAGCTAACGATGTCACAGGGCTGCAGGATTCTCAGACGGTGCAGAGAAGACAGGCGACCTTTGCTAAGAACCTCAAGTCTGACTTCTTACTTCTCAGGTCTCAGGTCAACAAGTCAAGGCTGGGACTTCAAGGGGGCACAGGGCTCCCACCGGAACCTCCTTTCACACCTGCCAGTGGAGGTGTGGCACCTAAGAGTGAGCACCTCTGGGCCCCTGTGTTTCCGAGGGGAGGGGACCTGCCCCAGGGTGCTCCCTCCTTAGCGGTGGGAAGCAGGCCATGCCTCGGGGTTCTGGTCTCCATCTGACCCTTCCCCCCTTTGCCCCTCCTGCCCTCTGTCAAGGTCAGCAGTGGGCAGAGCATGTGGCCACGCGTCCGGGAGAGGCTGGCTCACCGGTCTCTCGCGATGTGCTGCATAGAAGGCAGAACGATTCCAGGTGACCATGCACCTCCCTTGACAGGATTCGCAGTGACATTGAGCTGTTTTCTCTGCTTCTTTTTTCTCCCTCTCTCTTAACAAGAACATGAACTTGGGTGTCAGACAGACCCAGAATGGCGTCTTGGGTCTGCCACTTACTTACTGGGTCATTGAAAGGTTACTTAGCCTCCCCACGTCTGTTGGCTTATTTCAAAAACGAGCATAATAACACAGGGTGGGTGTGACTGTCATGACCTGGTGCTGACTATGCCCTTGGCATGGAGCCTGACACACATTAGCCCTCAACAGCTGCTAATCCTGGTATCGGTTTTGTTCCTAGCACCTTCGGCTGTGGGTGAGTGTCTCGTGTAATAATCTGAAGAAAAGGGGGGCCACGTGTCTTCATGTCCCCCTTCTCCCCCCCTTCCTCAGTCCCGTCTGCGGTGCCTATCTGGCCGTGGTCCTCTCGAGGTAACGGACTCATGGCCGCTGGTTTCGGAATTGTGAACAACATCCACAGCACATCTTTCAGAGCTGAAAATTGGCTTCTCTCCCTGCCAGCCCGGCTCCTGGTTGCCATACATCTAATTCAGTTTAGCTAGTAATTAGTTTTGTATTACTTTACATGGTGATGTTAATACTGATTACAGGGCCTGATAACTTTAGAAATAAATACAACCCAAGGCAGAAAATTACCTTTCTTTTTACTGGTGAAGGCACGAGTCAGTGGTACGAGACACAAATTGCTTTACAAGATGTAGCAGCTGCCTCGTGAGTGCAGTGGATTTACAGCTTAATGCTGGCCCCCGGTGAGGCCCAGGGAGGCAGGCCTGGGGTCCAAGTGTCCCTCTGCCACAGGCCAGCACCCTGTGGGGCCAAGAGGCTCCATCTGGCCCACCCCAGAAGCCGTGGCCAACTTCAGTGCCAAGCCTGGAATACATTCCATGCATTCTGAAAGACCTGGTTTCAGGAAAGACCTCGATCCAGCCAAGACCACCCACCATCCCATTCGGCAACAGCATTCCATGCCAACCCAGATGTGGGCTAGAAGCTTGGGCTAGAAGGGCTGGGGCAGGTGGTCCAGGACATCAGTGGGGTCATCTGACCCAAGCATAGGCTTCAGCTGGTTATACAATTTCATTGTTTTTGTTGTTGCTGCTGTTAAATTTGTTTAAGAGAGTGAGTTGAGGTCTTTAGCTCTAGAACTAGCTAACTCAAAGGATGAGAGAAAGGATTTGAAGTCGTGAGCCTCACTGCAGGCAGAGTAAACGTCACCTACCCTGTGACACCTTCCTTGGTCCACAGGCGGCACCGACACCGTCCCCAGCGAGCAGCCCGGCATCTGTTCCCTTCTCTGCTGGAGCACCTAGGCCAGCAAACAGCAACCTGAACTCTGGACCAAGCATGCACTTGTTGTTATTGTGTGCTGTCGAGTTGATTCCAACTCAGTGACCCCATAGGACAGAGGAGAACTACCCCATAGGGATTCCTAGCTGTAATCTTTACGGCAGCAGATCGCCAGGTCTTTTCTCCCGAGGAGCCGCTGGTGGGTTTGAACTGTCAACCTTTTGGTTAGCAGCCAAGCACTTTAAGGACTGCGCCACCAGGGCTCCTTAAGCATACAGTAGTCACTCAATAAAGCCTGAGAGCAGAATGACAGCCACACAAAAGTGTGCACTCAAGGTCCCATTTCCAGCTTGAATCCCACCTGGGGTATTGTTAAGAAAGGCCTTCCTGATCTGGGGTCTGCATGGCCAGTGAGCAGAGCTATGCTTCTTCTAAAATCCAACACCCTCAGCATGCGTTCACTGAGCACTGGACACAGGAGTCAAGGTTCCCGAACCTTCTTCGGGTGGTAGCCTCTGTCTGAGGTTCCATTCCCTACCCCGTCCTTTCCCCTGCCCCTGCCCTCGGCTCCCGAGTGAACTCACATGCAACAGTGACACTTGGCTTGAATGCCACCCCTTCTCCAAAGCTTTCTCCAGCTCCTGGGGCAGAGCTCACACCTCTCTGCATGCAGATCCCAGAACACATGGTGCAGACAGCTCCTGTGCCACGTACACAAAGCATGGCAGCGACAGATGCCACAGGGCAAGGGCTACGTCACACTCAACACTGTACACCAGGGTTTAACTGAGCATGGCCACAGCTGACATCCATGGAATACATGCTGAATAAAGGCAAGGATGAGTGAGTGGATGAAAGAACAAGATGGAGGGTTTGTAGTAGGGAGATGTCTCAGAGAGTCATCTAGTTTAATCCTCCTTGTTTTAAAAGGTGGAAAGTTCAGGCTCAGCGAGGTTAAGAGCCCTTCTCAAAGTCACCCAGCCAGTCCTGGGTGGGATTGGGGTAAGGGTCAGACCATCTGGGTTCAAGCTCAGTGCTACACAACTTCCCTGGCTATCTTAGGCTGGGTTCTCTAAAAAAGCAAAACCAATGAAGTGTATATACATATACATATATATATATGTAGAGAGAAAAATTTATATTAAGGAAATGGCTTACACAGTTGTAGAGACTGAAAAGTCCCAAGTCTGTAGGTCAGGCTGAAGGCTTCTCCTGACTCATGTAGCTGCAGGGCTGATGAACTCAAGATCGGCAGGTAAGACGGCAGGCTGCTGGCTCACAGGCTGCAGAGGCTGACAAATCCCAAGATCAGCAGGTAAGCCGCTAGCTCAAGTCCCAAGAACCGGAGGTCAGACAAGAATCCAGAGAGAGCAAAAGCCAGTGAGCTTTGCCAGAAAGTCCACATATATTTGATGCAGGCCTCACCCTCAAGGAAATGTCCTTTCAACTGATTGGCTGTTATAGCAGATCTCATCATGGAGGTGATTACATCATTACACAGCTGCCAGACTACCTCAGAACTGCCAAACCACTAAGAATCACAGCCCAGCCAAGTTGACATACAACCTTAACCATCATACTGGCCCTTCCATGCCATCACAGACAGGGACACACTTGCATCTCAATGGAAGATGAGGCAGAACGGGGTGGACTCGGAACTTGGGAGGCGCCACCCTGCCCCACCACCCAAGACTGAGAGATGGACACTTCAGTACACATTGACCCTTCAACACACCAGCTGGGAAGCCCAGCAAGATGCTACCTTACCCCACATCTCAAGGAGCTTGAAATGCCAGCCTTTCGTTGAAAAGCATGGAGTAAGACCATGTGAAATCTTTCTGTCTGAGGGCAAAGTGCATCTGGGCCACCAGCCTTGTGCATAGTAGGCCATCAATCAACAGTTGGCTTTTGATCGCTTGGCTCATTCTATGCGAGTCACGGGGAGAACAGATGGCCGGGCCATGTGGTCTTCTCCTACCACCGTCTGCCTGACCCTCACACAGCGCTTAGTGCAGGTAAAAACCTCATGCTTCGGAGCGGCGCTCATTTGCATGCAGGCAAATCCATAAACACAGTGGCCCTGGAACTTGGGTCACGCCCCTTGGGAGGACCCTAAAGGTGAGGGGCTATGGCTGTGGGGGAGGGCAAGGGTGGGAGAGGAAGCAGATACAGCACAGCTCAGTCCCTGGTGTTCGGTCTTCCCTCCCGGGGGCGGATTAACCAGTACGCAAGGTATGCACGGGCTTACTTGTGTTTACTTACTAATCTGTAGTGCACAATTTCACGGTTTTGTCACATCTTTGATATGGTAAAAAAAACAGGTGAAATTGTGTGCTAGACATTAGTAAATAAGTGCAAGTAAGCCTGTGCATACCTTGCTTATTGGGTCATCCATCCCTGTTCCCTCCAAGGCTCAGAGTGTTTTATTCTTTACAGCTGTTGGCAGCATTGCTCAAGACCCGAAGCCACGTGGCTTCTTAGGGCTGGCTCACTTTGGGATCAAGAAAGCGAGATTTTAGGGCAAGGGTGTCCCCAAGTAGCTCAGATTCAGAGCCACCCAGCCCTCACCCACATCACTCCCAGCTGCTGCTAAAGGTGAGAGCCACCTGGATCAATCCCTTGGGGCCCACCTGGGTGGGACCAGGGTGTCTGGGGAACTCTGGAGCTTGTCCAGAGCTGGCCACACTCTCTGTAGATGTGAACTGATCAGAATGTTCTAGCCAGACAAGCCTCTGTTCGAAATCCCACCCCATTAGGGCTCACAGGCACCAAAGGAGGTTCTGAAAGCAAGCCTTAGAGCTGGTGCAGGAGGGCAGGGCCATCCCATGAGGGCCAGAGACCCCTCCACGCAGCTCAGAAAGAAGAACCTCCCAAGAAGCCTAGAAAACATCTCCCTCCCGCCTCAGGGGAAGGCTGTGGCCTCAGGGAGCTGGCCAGGGTTCTGAATGTGGCAGCAGGCCCTGGCTACAGGCTGAGGATGCAGGTGCCTGTGCTGGGCTGGCCGAGACGCAGGAGGCCTGCGCCCTTGGCTTGGATGGGAAAAACTTTTGCCACCCAGACAATGCTTCTAATTGAAGTTGAACAAAAAGTTTCTCCCAAGAACAGAGGACCCTTGAAACAGACATGGAAAGGAGAACTGGTGGGGGAAGTGTCCTGTGGTCTGGGAATGGAGGCTTAGGGATGCCTGAAAATGAGAAACCCGCTGTGGCTTGGAGGGCGCTTGGGGCAGCCCCTTCCAGGGCCTCCCAGACCAGGCAGCTCTGGTTGGTGCCCGCCCGGCTGAGATGTCTATGTAAGGCACACGCGGTGCACAGGCAGAGCAGCTCTTGCTAATTGGTACCTGCCCAGCCCTTTCCTGCACGTGCACGCTCATCCTCGTGGTGAGTGTGTCTGTGTGTGCATGTTCGTCTGTCCATCCACAGGATCCCAGCCCCCAGCTTCAGCCAGGCTTCCCCTGTGGCCAAGAGGACCCCCCACTCAGACCTCACAGAACTGCTCTAGGGGGCTGCCCGATTGTCTGGGCAGTTCCAGGGAAGGGGGTTCTGAGGGACAGCAAAGCCCCTCCCAGACACTGGGGCTTGGGTTGTGCTCCTGGGGCTGAGCCAGGGAGCCAGCAAGGGCTTCAAGACAAAATAAGGGAAGCCTGTTCCAGAGTTTTCTCTCCTCTGATCTCCCTCTTGCTCCATCACCTGCCCTTCTTCTCTCCTTTGTTCCCTCTTTTATCCAGAGAGGGGAAGCAGGGAGTGAGGAAGGAGGGTAGGAGGGAGGGAGGGGAGGGGCAGCTGGGGCCAAAGTGCTGGCTGCCCTTTCTCCTCCTGGACCTGCAACTCCAAAGGCCAAGGTCTCTCAGCTCAGAGCGTGGCACAGTGGCACCATTGGAAAGGACATTTTAATGTCACTCCCGAGCAGCCGGGCTCCGAAGCTGGCAGGCTCTTCCAACCATCCTGGTGCCAAAGGAATACTCCCAGCCTATCGCACAGACGGAGCTTCTCCTCCTCCCCCCGGACCTGCCTGCTCCGAGATGCATTTTAAAATGGAGAGACTTGCTCTCTATCAGCACATTGTTCTGAGATGACAAGCCCAGCTCGAGATGCCCACGGGTCCCCGCACACACCCCCCGCATGTCACTCACACCTCACGCTGAGCATCTGGATACAACCCCCCAAGCCCTCCACACTGAGCCCACCATGCGCCTATTCACCCCTGCCAGGTCTCCACAATCCCCCACCTTCCTAGAGCAGAGCCCCCAGGGCAGCTGTGCCCAGCGGGCGGTTGGCCATGGAGGGGCGGTGGGATGAAGGGAGTTGAGTCCGTTGGTCTATCTCTGAAATTGCATGGGCCTTGGCCATCCTGTTCTCGGTCACTCCCCCCCCCCATGACAATAACAGTCAAAAGAACCCCTCCTGCCGCCACCCTCTGAACTTCTCGGCAGGGAGTCGGGGCTAGGGGTCCTGGGCAGAGGCCGGCGGCAGTGCAGCAGCACTGGGCCAGGGCTGGGGGCCTGGCTCCGGCGGCGCCGGTCTCGGGCTCTCTGCACCCCTTCCTCCCCCAGGTCCTGCCAGGCTCTCGCCCCCTCCCCAGCCTCGGGGCAGGGGGCGCGCGCGCGGAGCCTCTCCCAGACTTGGCCGGGCTCCCGGGGGCCGGCCGGGCGCTGCTCGCAGGGAGGAAAATGGCGTTGGATGCACGTACTTGAGTGAGTTCGGTGCCCATCAGGATGAGGAGAAGGAGGCTGAGGAGCTTCCGGGCCGGCGGCATGTCTCGAGGCCACCTCCAACGTCCTGGCATGCAGGGCCCGCGGTGTGGCGGCGGCTGCGCGGACGCTCTGCTGGCCGGCAGCTCCTGGTCGCGTCGCCGCGCGTGTCCTGGCGCTCAGCACCCGGAGCCGGCCGCGCGCGGGATCTGGCGGGCGGAGGCTCAGCGCTGCATATTTATCCGCTGGCCGCGTCGCGCCGTCTCCGCGCGGGGCTGCAGGCGGGGCCGCCCCTCCCCGCCGCCGCTCCCCGCGCCGCGCTCGGGCCCAGGCGACGCGCCCGCCCAACACCAAGGCGCGCTCGCGGCCGAGGTGGGTGCCAAAAGTTTGCTCGGGAGGGGCGGGGGCGGGGGTGCGCTAAGGCACCCGCACCACGCTCACGCGCGGGAGGGGCAGGGCGGCTGCGGCCAGCGGGGAGGCAGGCTGGGACAGGATGTGACATCAACGAGGCGGGGGAAATTTAACTGGGAGAAAACTCCATCCTGGCTAGCCTTGGCCATAGTGGCCTCCAGGTGCCTGGGACCCGGATGGAGAGGAGCCAGCGCTGGGGACTACAGGAGAGGCTGGCTAGACCCAGCGAGTGGCCTCGCTCAGTGGCTGGGTGGCGAGACAGATGGCAGCTGGAGGGTCGTCTGGGGCAGGAAGACTCGGCATCTCCAGAGGTACACCCTTTGAGAGGTAAACTGAAGCTCAGAACCAGGATGCTCCCAGGGACAAGATGGGGGGACAGGGCTGGGAAGCCGGTCATCTGGTTCCAAGCTGGGGCTTTCCTCTCCTGGGGACAGGTGTGTCTTTGCCCTCTTCGTGGCTTAAGTGGGTGCAGACCTTAGTGCCTCATTATAGACCCGAAGTGCCGTCAGTGTCAGGGGAAGAAAGAAAGCTGTTTGTAGGGCCCCTTGCCTCTCGGCGCCCGGTGATCTCTGAGAGAGGTAGCAAAGGGATGGGGAGAGCAGGTGTTTGGAGCTACAGGGGCGGGTGTCTAGTCCTGGCTCCTGAGCCTCAGTTACCACATCTGTAGAATGGGAACGAACGAGGCCGGAACTACCTGTCTTATGGGCTACTGTAAAGACCCAATGCAGGGACATGTGATGACAGTTTATAAACACGAAAGAGCTGCAAGTCTGGCTCTGAGAGCGCATTAGCACCTTCGGCTCGCTGGACGCTCAAACTAAGTCTCACCTCACCTGCTGGGAGGCAGCCTGTGATGGCCACAGTGACAGAGCAGAGACAGGCAAAGGAAGGTGTGCAACGTGGTCAGGGGGCTGGGTGCGAACCTGGCCTCTGGGTTTGGTTTCTCAGATGGACTGAGGCTCACGATCCAATTTTGGCAAGAACTGATTTTATTTTTAAAAATTATACATACTCGGTATTGTTGCTGTCACTGTTACTTGTTGTCTGGTTGACTCTGACTCATGGGACCCCGTGTACAACAGAATAAAACATTGCTCAGTCCCGCACCATCCTCCTGACTGTCGGTGTTGCACTCACTGTGTATGTTGAGTGCCTTCCAACCTGGGGGCTCCTCTTCCAGCACTATACTGGATCATGTTCTGCTGTGATCCATGGGGTTTTCATTGGCTAATTTTCCTAAGTAGATTTCCAGGCCTTTCTTCCTAGTCTGTCTGGAAGCCCCGCTGAAACATATCCACTGACCCTGCTGGTATTTGAAATGCTGGTGACATAGCTTCCAGCATCACAGCAACACGCAAGCCACCACAGGATGACAAACTGATGGGTGGTGGCTCATTATTGTATTGCTTTTTAATGAATCATACAAAGAAGAAAGTAACAAAAAGGCCCTACTACTCAGAACATCCAGCAATGACATGGGTGGTCACGAGGCGGACACTGCTTTGTGGGTGTTTTCAGAGGATGTATGACGTAGAAGCATGGGACTAAGACTTCTCAGCCTGACGGCCTGGGTTTGAATCCTGGCCCTGCTGCTTGTGAGCTGTTGTGATTTCAGGTGGGTGAACCTCTCTGTGCCCCACTTACTTCCTGGGGGTGGAGTCCCTGAAAGCAGCCCCATCTCAACGCACAGATGAGAGGAGGGAATGAGCTACATTCCACGTAGAACCTCTAACCCTACCTAGCACACGGCAAGATATAATTTCCTAGAAGAACTTTCTAAGATTGAGAACGAAAAGTGTATGGAAACCATCAGTCATTTAGAGTCAGACATTTTTTTTTTACGTTTTCTAAGTCTCAGTTTGCGACCACATCTAATGACTTCCTGTTTTGAAAGACTGAGCAGTTTTCAGTTTCTCTGACTTTCTCTTTCCTTTCTATGAAAAAACAATTATTTTGCTTATGTTATTTTTACACTGTCAGGATTTGTCATGGATTGACTTGTGTCCCCCCAAAATGTGTGTCAACTTGGCTAGGCCATGATTCCCAGTATTGTGTGATTGTCCTCCATTTTATCAACTGATGTGATTTTCCTATGTGTTGTAAATCCAACCTCTATGATGTTAATGAGGCAGGATTAGAGGCAATTACGTTAATGAGGCAGGACTCAATCTACAGGATTTCATTATTTTTTGAGTCAATCTCTTTTGAGATATAAAAGACAGAAGTGAGCACAGATGGGGGACCTCATACCACCAAGCAAGAAGAGCCAGGAGCAGAGTGCGTCCTTTGGACCCGGGGTTCCCGAGCTGAGAAGCTCCTAGACCAGGGGAAGATTGACGACAAGGACCTTCCCCCAGAGCCGACAGAGAGGGAGTAAGCCTTCCCCTGGAGCTGGTGCCCTGAATTCTAGCCTCCTAGACTGTGAAAATGAATTTCTGTTGTTAAAGCCATCGCCTTGTGGCATTTCTGTTATAGCAGCACTAAAGATCTAAGACAGGATTTGTAATATGTTTATCCATCCCTGCACCCAAGATGCCTCTTTATTTGGCCCTCGTCTGGGGCGGGGAGGTGAACTCGATGTCAGCCCTGTCCTGCAAGTCTTCTCCAAGTTCTTTATGGGGTTCACTCACCCATTCTGACTGGCTGAAATCCAGGCCCAGCGTGGTCATGCCAGCAAAGCTGCCAATACCTCACTCCTAACAAATCCAGGTTCTTGTCTTTCTTCTTATCCTGATGGCTGTCCCATCAGGAAAATCACAGAATGCCACAGGGCAGTGAGCGATTCCGTGTAGGTCTGGGGGCTCTGGGCTGTTCTGGACAGTCGCCCAACTCTCCCCCACCAGCCCCAGGAATCTCAGCTGAGGTGGGGCCCAGAGGCAGGGGCCTGATGGCCCTGCTTTCCTTGTCAGCTAAAACAGCAGGTCCCGGGCACACCCCACCCTCCCACCCCTTCTTCTACTGTCTTCACAACAGGACCCAGCTGGCTGCCTTTCATCCAGGCTCCCCAGGACACCAGCTGATCAATATGCTCCGTGCTTCTTTAAGACAAGCCTCCTTCTGTGACTGTGCCTCAGAGAAATGTGACAGAGCAGTTGCTAAGGCAACGGCACTAACTCTCCCCTCTCCTCTCTTCAAATTTCCCAGCAAACGGATGGGGCCTGCACCCAGTGAGTGGTCCAGCTGCCAGTGCCAGAGCCCTGCAAGCCCCCGGCCTTGACCCTGTCAGGACTCAGGCCCCCACGGCTGCCCTGGCTCAGGCCATCCTCTGCCCGGCTGACTTACGTTGTTAAATGGAATCTCATGAATGACAAGAACTTCTTGAGAACTGTCATGGGTTGAAGTCTGTCCCCTGAAAAGACGTGTTGAAGTCCTAATCCCGGTACCTGTGAATGTGACGCTGTTAGAAAACAGGGTCTTGGGAGATGCCGTCAGTTAACATAAAATCGTACGGGAGTTGTCGGACGCTGTCGAGTTGGCTCTGACCCAGGGCGACCCCGTGTTCAATGAAATAAAACTCTGCTCCGTCCTGTGCCGTCTTTGTGATCGCTGGCAAGCTGGAATCCGTGGTTGCAGCCACTGTGTATTTTGAGAGCCTTCCCACCTAGGGGCTCATCTGCCAGCACTGTATCAGACAGTGTGCTCCATAGGGTCTTTTTTTAAAAATTGTGGTGAAAATGTACACAGCCGAGTATTTGCCAGTTCAGCCATTTCGGCATGTATGATTCAGGGACACCGATTACATTCTTCATGTTGTGCGATGGTTATCACTATCCTTTTCTGAATCATCCCACTGCCATAAACTCATAAACAACCTAAACTCAACACCCCTAAGCACAAGCCCTTCCTTCTCCCCCTCCTCCCACCCCTGCATGGGGTTTTCATTGGCTATTTTTCAGAAGTAGATCGTTTTCAGAAGTAGATCACCAGGCCTTTCTTCCTAGTCTGTCTTAGTCTGGAAGCTCTGTTGAAACCTGTCCCCCACGGGTGACCCTGCTGGTATTTGAATACTGGTGGCCTAGCTTCCAGCATCACAGCAACATGCAAGCCCCCACAGTGGGACACAATGACAGATGAGGGTGGACCACCTGCGTACTCCCCACATGTTCATCTGGCGGAGACACTTTCCCGACTCCGGGCTCCTGTCCAGCTTCCAGCTCAACATCTCCTCTTGCTGTCCAATCATGTCCCATGCCCGGCTTGTCTATCACACAGCTCTTCACGCCCTACTGCAGCCAAAGTGGCCCCTGCCACATTCTTCTCCATTCCAGAAAGGAGCAATTCTGCTCCTCTGATGCTCAGGCCACACGCCTGGGAGTCGGGCCTGGCCCTCTGGCTTCTCTCGAGTCTCCCACCCAACCCGTCAACACAGCCTCCGGGTCAGCCCTCCGAGGGTGCAGAACCTGCTCTCCCAGCCCCAGGCCCAGGCTGGGTCTTGCTGCCCTCCACTCTCAGGTCCGACTGCCCTTTCCCCTGCCTGCTTTCCCGGCTGCAGCCTGCCCTCAGCAGTAGGCCAGGCTGTGGGCCGGAGCCCCTGGCAGGCGCGACCTGGTCCTCACGGAGAGGAAGCCGCTGCTGCTTTCAGACAGGGAAGTGGCTGGATCTGATTTGCATGTGGGTGATTCCAGCGGCTCCCCTGTGGAGAGTGGACTGAAGGGGACTCTAGGGGGACCAAAGGCAGGGTATTGAACCACAAGAGGGGTCCCATGAGTGACCCCACCCCACGGCTTGGTTTAGGGGAGTGGGGAGCCCATGGAGAAGCATGAATGGGGTACAGAACTTGTTTTGAGAGAGAGCGTGGGAACCCGGTGGGAAGGGTTGGGATGATCCGTGAGTATTAGGTTTGAGGAGAGGTAAGGAGAATTGCCTTTATAACCACCTGGTACAGACAGTGCTGGGGACTGTGTGTGTCTGTGCATGCGTGTGTGCTGGTGAGCGTTGTGGGTGCACCCATGTGTGCATGTATGCGTGCGCATGTGTATGTTCTCACACATTTATATTTAATCTCCTCTGCTTCTGCCCTCTTAAAGGGAGGAAACCGAGTCTCAGAAGCGCTAAGTGTCTTGCCTGACGTTGCGCAGAGGGACAGTTCTGTGGGTTTCCGCAGCCTGCATGCCTCCTACTGTCCTGTGTTGCTCGCTAGGATTAGGTCAGCTTTGATCTTGCTGGTTCCCGCTCTTGGGGCAGAGGCCTGCTTCTGAATTCCAGCCGGGAACCCAAAGTCATCAGGGGCACAAACAGATGGCAGGAGAGCGGCCATGTGCTGAGCAGTGAGTGTGCGGTCAGGCCTGGGCTGTGCTCTCTGCAGCTGCTACTTCCGCTTCTTCACCCGGCAAGGGGCCACTGCCGTCACCTTGTTTTACATCTGAGGAAACTGAGGCAGAGGGAGGGGATGCCTGGCTCAAGGTCACAAGGCCTGGGAGGGGCCAAGGCTGACTTGAGCCCAAGCCCCCTGGACCCAGACCTCTGCTTTCACCTGCTGGCTCTGTGGCCTACAAACAGGGACTCCCCCAGCCCTCAAGTGACATCTGTGGGTACAGACTGCAGAGGACTGAGGCATCACTTTCCTGACTGTCATCAGTTCCCCAGGTGCACTTGGAGAACAAAGACCTGGAGAGAACCAAAGGGCAGTTACCATCCCCGTGAAGGCCGTCAGTCTAGGAAAAAGAGGCGGAACGACACAAAACATCCATTTCTAAGGGGTGCTGACAAAAACCCAATAACTGATAGCTCTCTACCAAAAAAAAAAAAAACCCAAAGCCATTGCCGTTGAGTCGATTCCAACTCACGGCGACCTCGTGTTACAGAGTAGAACTGCTCCATAGGGTTTTCTTGGCTGTAATCTTTATGGAAGCAGAGTGCCAGGCCTTTCTTCCATGGCACCACTGGGTGGGTTGGAACCTCCAACATTTAAGTTAGTAAGTCAAGTGCAAACCGTTTGCACCACCACCCAACCAACCAACCCATTGCTGTCAGGTTGATTCTGACTCATAGCGAGTATATAGGACAGAGTAGAACTGCCCCATAGGGTTTCCAAGGAGCAGCTGGTAGATTCGAACTGCTGACCTTTTGGTTAGTAGCTGAGCTCTTAACCACTGTGCTGCCAGGGCTCCGTTTGCACCACCAGGGACCAGACCTGTTACTCAGGAGGAACTGCCAGAGCCTTCCTGGCGAGCCACAGGCATTGAGGTTAAGTTCAGGCAGAATGCGGGCACTTCCCATGGAAGGATGGCCAGTGAGGGCTGGTCAGAGGCCCTCCCTGGAGCCTCTGTTTCCTAGCAGATGATCTCAGCGCCCATTTCCTGGTGGAGCGCACTCAGAGGGCCAGATTCCGGAGATGTGCTTCAGGGCAGTATAGTCGTGATCCTGATGGTCCCTCCTTCCTTTGATTGTGCCCTGGCCCCCTCCTCCCCGCCACCCCCGAAGGGACTCACCTGGGCTCAGTGATGGGACTTGAAAAGCTGAACCTAGCCAGCGGGCTTTGCACAACTGACATGTTCATGGAGCGGAGTGGCTGGATGCACAGACATCCTTGGGGAAGAGCTAAAGAGCCCTGCTGGGCTTGTCTGTCTGCCAGTTACGTAGTGCATGTTTTCTTTAACAAAGCCTTCCTGGGGGCTGCCCTGTGTGGGTGCTGGCCAGGAGGGGAAGAGACGAGATCTGGAATCCAGGGAGCGGCCAGTCTGCTCTGAGTGCTCAGGAAGTCCGTGAGGGGCCTGGCCTCAGGGCCAGCAACACCGTCCTCCTAGGCAGCCTGCCTGCTTCTACTTGGGGACACACCCCCTCTGGCAAGACTTGGTCTCTGGGGTGGGCACTCAGCATCCTGGGGGGCAGGCAGGTGTCAGGAGAGAGGGCAGGGAGACAAAGAGATACTCAGAGGGCACCGCAATACCCAGGGCGAGAGCCTTCTTCCTGCCTGAGCCCGCACTCCTGGGCCAGCCTAGAGCAGCACTTCCTGGTTTTACTTAGATGATGTCAGCGTTGGGGTTCATTCCCAGGATGAGCCTGTCGGCTGTCCTCCATGTGGGACTTAGGCAAGTCTCCTTCCCTCTGTGGGACTCAGTTTCCCCTCCTGTAATACAAAGGGTTGGCCAGGCCCCTTCTGATCAAACACGTGGACCCCTCTCTTCTGGCCCCTGTGGGTTCTGCTATGTCCTCTCCTGGTACCTCCCCTCTGCACTCTAATCCTCCACTGTCCCTGTCTCAAAATGCCCAGGGCTCTGCCCCCACCAAGAGTGGCCCCTGCATAGGCACAGCCACACCTGGAGCTTCACTTGGGGCAGCCCAAGCCTCCATGTGCCTCTGCAGCAGCCTCTTCATTGCTCCTCTTCCTGCTCCATCCCCGTCCCTGATACCTAATGTTACTGAGAACCTTCTCGTGCTTTTTAGCCAGGTGTGTATTTTCCTTTGTGAAGCATCTGTTCACATATTTTACCCATTTAAAAATTGGATTGACTTCTTATTGAGTTGTAAATGCTGTTTATATATTCTGGCAGATATTTGAATATTTTCTGCCATTCTGTGCTTTTTATTTTTGTTTCCTTAATGTTGTTTTTTTAAATGTTGATATAATAGATCAGTTTATATTTTATGATTTGTGTTTTTTCGATTAGATCTAAGAAATCTTTGCTCCAAGGTTATGAAGATTTTCTCCTATGTTTTCTTCTAGAAGTTTCATAATTTTAAGTTTTGCATTTTGCTCCATGGCCCGTTTTGAGTTTAGTTTTATATATGGTGTGAGGTAAGGGTGGATGTTCATTTTTCCCCTATAAGAACATCCCATTGTACCAGCAACATTTGTTGAAAAGACTTTCCTTTCCCCACTGAGTTGGCTTTGCACTTTTGTTGAAAATCAATTTACCATTTGTGGTCGTGAATATTTCTGGACCCTATTAGATTTCATTCATTTATATGCTTATCCTTTTGCAAATAGCTCAGTCTTGATTGCTATAACTTCATAGCAAATCTTGAAATGAGGCAGTGTAAATTCTCCAACTTTGTTCTTCTTTTTGAAAATCGTGTTGGCTATTCTAAGACATTTGCATTTTCATACAGATTTTAAACTTAGCTTGCCAGCGTCTCCAAAATACCTCTTGGAACTTTGATTGGGTTGCGTTGGATCCATAGACACTCTATTGATATCCTGACAATCCTGGAGTCGCCTGATACCTAAATAGGGCATTTACTTATTAACTATTTACTTATTTTCCATTTACTTAAGTCATCTTCAGTCTCTCTCAGCAATGTTTCATAGTTTTCAGTAAGAAGGAGTCACACGTTTCTTGGTTAAATTCATCCCTTTATGTTTTTTTTGGCATTATTGTAAATGGAATTTGTAAAATTTCATTTTCTGGTCGTTTGTTATTATATAAAAAGACAGTTGTTTTCTGTATATGAATTGACCAAGTATCCTGCTACTTTGCTAAATTCACTTATTAATTCTGGTAGTTGTTTTATAGACATCTTAGGATTTTTTAGGCAAGCAATCATTTTACCTGCAGGTAGAGACTGACTTGCTGCTTCTCTAATCTCTGTGCCTTTTATTTCTTGGTCTGCCTTTTGCAATGATTAGAACCTCCAGTGCAATGTGAAATGGAAGTGGTGAGAACAGGAATCCTTGCCTTGTTCCTAGTCTTGGGGGAAAGCATTCAACACCATTAAGTAAGATGTTAGCTACAGATTTGACATATGACCCTTTATAATTCCCTTCTATGCTCAGTTTTATTAGAATTGGATGTTGAATTTTGCCAAAGACTTTTTCTGTGTCTCTGAAAATGATCATGTGGTGTTTCTCTTTTATTCTGTTAATGTGGTGAATTATATTGATTGATTTTCAAATGTTAAACCACCTTTACGTTCCTGAAATAAACCCTACTTGATCATAATGTAGTACCCTTCTTCCATATATTGCTGGACTTGTTGATAATATTTTTTGTTAAGGATTTTTGTGTCTATATTCGTGAGGGATTAGTCTGTAGTTTTTTTTTTTTTTTTTTGAATTTTTTTATTGTACTTTAGATGAAGGTTTACAGAACAAGTAATTTCTCATTAAACAGTCAGTACACATATTGTTTTATGACATTGATTAACAACCCCATGACATGTCAGCACTCTCCCTTCTCGACCTTGAGGACCCTTTTTTGGTGAAATATACATAGCCAAAGTTACACCATTTCCAAGTTTCTACATGTACGATTCAGTGACCTCGATTACATTCTTCCAGTTGTGCTGCTGTTCTCACTATCCTTTTCCGAATTATTCCATCACCATTATCTTCAACTCACTGGCCCCTAGGCTTCCCATCAAACCTGTTGAGTTGCTGTTGTCAATTTGATCTCACATAGATAATCCTTTTCTTTTTTTTTTTTTGTACCTTAGATGAAGGTTTGCAGAACAAATAGTTTCTCATTAAACAGTTAGTACACATATTGCCCTATGACAATGGATAACAACCCCATGACGTGTAAACACTGTCCCTTCTCAACCTTGGGTTCCCTATCACCAGATTTCCTGTCCCCTCCTGCCTTCTAGTCCTTGTCCCTGGACTGCTGTGCCTCATTAGTCCTGTTTTGTTTTATAAGGCTGTCCAATCCCCAGCTGAACGGTGGACTTCGGGAGGGGCATCACCACTGAGCTAAAAGGGTGTCCAGGGGCCATACTCTCGGGGTTTCTCCAGTCTGTCAGGCCAGTAAATCTGGTCTTTTTTTGTGAGTTAGAATTCTGTTCTACATCCTTTTCCAGCTCTGTCCGGGACCCTCTGTTGTGATCCCGGTCAGAGCAGTCAGTGGTGGTAGCCGGCCACCATCTAGCTGTACTGGACTCAGTTTGGTGGAGGCCTTGGTAGCTGTGGTCCATTAGTCCTCTGGACTAGTCTTTTCCTTGTATCCTGTTCTCTCCATTCTCCTTTGCTCCCGAAGGGGTGAGACCAGTGGAGTATCTTAGATGGCTGCTCACAGGCTTTTAAGACCCAGACGCTACTCACCTAGGTGGAATGTGAAACATTGTCTTTATAAACTGTTTTATGCCAATTGAGCTAGATGTTCCCCGAGACCATGGTCCCCACAGCCCTCCGCCCAGCAATTCAGTCCCTCTGGGAGTTTGGAAGTGTCTATGGAACTTCCATGACCTTTCCTTGTACAAGTTGTGCTGGCTTCCCCAGTATTGTGTACTGTCCTACCCTTCACCAAAGTTACCACTTATCTATGTAGTTCTCCCTTTGCCCCTCCCATCCCTCTTAACCAATAAAGATTGCTTCTCTTTGTGTGTAAACTTTTACATGAGTTATACAGTAGAGGTCTCATACAATATTTGTCCTCTTGTGATTGACTTATTTCACTCAGCACAATGTCCTCCAGCTTCATCCATGTTATGAGATGCTTCACAGACCCACCATTGTTCTTTATCTTTGTGTAATACTCCACTATGTGTATGTACCATAGTTTATCCATTCATCTGTTGATGGGCATCTAGTTGTTTCCATCTTTTTTTTGCTATTGTGAACAGTGCTTCAGTGAATATGGTGTGCATATGTCTATTAGTGTGACGGCTCTTATTTCTCTAGGATATATTCCTAGGAGTGGGATTGCATTTTGTAGTGCTATTTTTGTCGTGCTGACATTTCCTTTGTTCCTCTTACTCTCCTGTGCTGAGTTCCTTTTGTTTGTGGATTTTTTTCCCATTTCTTTTGTTTTTGTAGGTTTTGTTTTTACTGAGACTTTATGTTTTTCTTCTTTATTTTGATGAGTAGGTTTGTTAACTTTCTTTGTGGTTACCTTGAAATTTACCCTTATCTTCCTAGATTTGAACCAGTCTATTATTACTTGTTATCTCTTGACTTCCTCTCCATTAGAAGGTTCTATACCTACACCATTTATTCCCTCTTTTATTGTTCTGATGCTGCTGCCATTTATAGATTAACCTCTCTGGTTCCCTTTTGTAATTGTTTTGGTTTTGCATAGTCCTTAGGAGTTCATTTCCTAGGTTGGTATCTGGCTAGTACAATCCTGTGTCCTATATTCAGCCTGTGGTCTGATATTGTTTGTCCTCAGATCGAAGGACTTCCTTTAATAAGTCTTGTAAGTTTGGTTTGGTTTTTACATACTGCCTTAATTTCTGTTTATCTGGAAATGACCTAATTTCACCATCATATTTGAACAAGAGTTTTGCAGGATATACTATTCTTGGCTGCCAATTTTTTTCTTTCAAGGTTTTATATATGTCATCCCATTGCCTTCTTGCCTGCATGGTTTCTGCTGAATAATCTGAACTTAGTCTTATTGTTTCTCCTCTGTATGTGACTTTTTGTTTTTCTTGAGCTGCTCTCAGGATTCTTTGTTTGTCTTTGGTTTTAGCGAGTGTGATTATGATATGCCTTGGTGATTTTCTCTTGGGGTCTATCCTGTATGGGGTTGGTTGAGCTTCTTGGATGGTCAGCTTTTCATCTTTCATGATATTGGGGAAGTTTTATGTCAGCAATTCTTCAATGATCCTCTCTGTGTTTTCTGTTTTCTCTGCCTGTTCTGGAATTCCGATCACTCATGGATTTTTGCTTTTGATTGTATCCCACATAATTCTCAGGGTTTCTTCATTTTTCTTCATTCTTTTTTTTCTAATTTTTCCTCAGAGTTGTATCCAAGTGTTTCTCTTTGATTTCACTGATCCTGTCTTCCATCGTTTCAAACCTGCTCCACAGCCCATCTATGACACTGTCCATTTCTGAAATCTTGTTGTTTATATTTGGATTTCTAATTGGTTGTTTTTGTATGATTTCTAGTTGTGAATTTATTTTAGCATTTCATTCTTGTGTTATTTTCTTGAATTCTTCCATTTTTTGTCTGTATTTTCCATGAATTTGTCTATTTTTTCCTCATTTTTGTCTGTTTTTTGCTTCAACTCTTGTATAATTCTGAATATTAGAGGTTTGAATTCCCTATCAGGTAGTTCTAGTGCCTTTTCTTCTACTGGAAGGTCATCTGGTGTTTTATTTTGGATGCTTACTGGAACCATCCTGTCCTGTTTTTGTAAATGTTTTGATGTTGTCTGCTGTCTTCGCATTCAGTGGTTATTTTCCTCTTTTATTGATTGTAGATTTGTTTTGTCCTTTTTTTAAAATTTGGCTATGTCTCAGCAGGCGGGCTGTGTGTTCTTTGCTGTTTGCTCTTCTGTGGGCTCGATACTTTTCACCACCTTCTCCAATGGGTGGGTCAGTCACTCAGGTATGGTACAGCAGGGAAGGTCCAGCTGAAGGGCAGTTGCTGGGATAGATACATACAAACAAAAATAGTGTTAAGGGAGCTTTCTACTGGAGTGGAGAGATGAGAGACTTAGAAATGGGGAAAAACAAAAAGAAAAAGAGTAAAAGAAAAAATGAATAAATCGAGAGACTGGAAATGAAGAAGGACAAAAATGGAATAAGAGAGAGAAGAAAACTAAACAAGCAAATAATAGTAATAATAATTAAAAAAAAACAAACAAACAAGAAAAAAGAAATGCCCCCTGGGATGTCCCTGTGTATCTGTGCAGAGTAAAGGACTAGCTCCCAAGCCATGTGGTACTCACTGGCTAGAAGGGGCTCCCAAACCGAGAAAAGAAAAAGAAAGCAAACAAATCAAAACAGAACAAATCAGAGGAAACAAACAAAACAAAAAAAAAAAACCCTGGGGGGTCCCACCAGCGTGGCAGCATGGGCCAGGAAGCAGTTTGACAGTTGAATGCTTTTTCAGTCTTTCAGGAAAAAACAAAAAAGGGGCACGGAGCCAGGTATTTGAGAGAAAGGAGGGGGAGGTGGTGAGAGGTAAGGGAGAAATCTAAAGAAGCAGAAAAAAGCAACACCAGCAGCCAACAAATGGCACTCAGGGAGCTGGCCAGTGCAGGTGGAAGCCAAGCGGCACTGGGGGGAAGCTCATGCTTCCCGGCCAATAGACTGTGGCTGCAGGAAGCAGAGGAGGCTAAGAGGGGGTGCAGAAAGGTGGGGAGTGGGAAAGCCTATATTGTGGGTTACTGGTTGTTCTGTCTCCTGCTGGAAGCTCTGTGAAGCTGCTTTCTAGTACCTCCTGTTCACTCATCTCTGATAGGAGTCCAAGATGGCAGATCTGTGCTGCAGTAGCTGATAGGGGACCTCTGCATGTGTCTCTCCTCACGCTCTGTTCTCGGTCAGTTTCTTATTCCATTCTGTGCTTGGCTGAGTTCTTTGTCTCTTCATTCGATGCTTAGGGTTTCAGGATTTACATGTGACTCTGTTTGACTTAGTTTTTCTGATCTTTACTGTGGAAGGATGGGGTGGTGCTTCTGACTATAGCGCCATGTTGCCCAGGAGTCCAGTTTGTAGTTTTTTTTTGTTTGTTTTTTCTTGTAATGTCTTTGTTTTGGTATTAGTATATGCTGGCCTCAGAAAACAAGGTAAGAAGTTTTACCTTCTCTTCTGTTTTCTAAAAGGGTTTGTGAAAATTTGGAGTTATTCCTTCTTTTAATGTGTAACATAGTTCACCAGTTAAACTATCTGGGCCTGGAGTTTTGTTGGTGGGAAGGTTTGTATTTTTTTTCCATAAAAATTCATTTTGTAAATAGATATGGAGATATTCAGATTTTTTCTTTCATTTTCTGTAAGTTGTATTTTTCAAGGAATTTGTCTTTTTATGAAGGTTGTCAGATTTGTTGATATAAAGTTATTCATAATACACTCTCATTAGCTTCTTGCTGTCTGTAAGATTAGTAATAACAAGCCCTCTCTCATTCTTGAGGGTAATGATTTGTGCTCTTTCTCTTTTCTTCTTGGTCTGTCTACCTAGGGTTTTGCCAATTATTTTATCTTCTCAAACAATCAGCTTTTGGTTTTGTTAAAATTTTCCCTGTTTTTTTGTTGGTTTCCTATTTGTTTGACTTCTTTTCTTACTTTGTTATGTTCTTCTTTCTACTGACTTTGGGTTGGCTTTGCTCTTCTTCTAGTTCCTGAGGTAGATTTTAGGCCTTTGTTCATTTCCAATACAAGCATTTAAAGCTATAAGTTTCCCTCTAAGCACTGCTTTAACTGAATTCCACAAATTTTCATAATGTTACATTTTCATTAACATTTTGTTTGAAATATTTTCTAATTTCCATTGTGATTTCTTCTTTGACCATTGATCATTTAGAAATACGCTGTTATTACCCATGTTTGGAGGCTTCCCAGATATCTTACTGTTATTGATTTCTAATCTATGTGGTTGAGAACATATTCTATATTGCTTCAATTCTCTTAAATTTATTATGCTTGTTTCATGGCTCAGAATATGGCCTTTCTTGGTAAGAAGACCATGTGCTTGTAAAAAAAATGTGTATTTTTCAGTTGTTGGGTGTAGTGTTTTATACGTATCAATGATATCAAGGTGATTGATAGTGTTGTTCAGATTTTCTATGTTTTCATTGAATTTTACCTCTAGCTCATCAATTAATTGCTGAGAGAGGGCTGTTGACATCTTTCACTACCATTGTGGAGTTGCCTGTTTCTTTCTTCATTTCTCTCAATGTCTGTTTCATGTATTATGAGGTTCTGTTATCAGGTGCCTACACGTTTATGATTGTCTTTTCTTCCTGGCGAGTTGACTCCTTTATCTAGATGACATGTCTGTCTTGACCTTTGGCCATGCTCTGTGTCTTGACATCTGTTTCATCTGATATGAATAAAACTACTCCAGCTTCTTATTCTTACTGTTTGCGTGTTGTATATTTTTTCATCCATTTACTTTAAATTTGCCTTTACCTTTATAGTGCTTCCTTTACAGACAATATATAGTCGGGTTTTGCTTTCTTTTTATCCATTCTGATAGTCTCTGCCTTTTAACTGAACTATGCATATGGAGCCCCGGGAGTGCAAATGAGCTACGTTAGAGCTCACTGCTGACCGAAAGGTTGGCAGCTTAAACCCACTCAGCCGCTCTGCAGGAGAAAGACCTGGAAGTCTGCTTCTGTAAAGATTACAGCCAAGAAAATTCTGTAGGGCAGTTCTAGTCTATCACGTGGAGTCACTATCAGTCAGAACCGATTCAAGGGCACACAGTAACAACAACAACACCCTATTAATATTAAACCTGTTCTTTTATGGTTTGTTGTCTCTGTTTTTTGTTCCTCTTCTAATTCCCCAATTTCTGGATTATTTGACTGCTCTTTAGAATTCCAGGATAGTTCACTTCTTGACCTTTTCGCCTCTGCATCATCTTTTTAGTGGTTGTTCTAGAGATTACAACATACACTCAGTAACATTTCACAGCCTACTTAGGGTTCATATTGTATCACTTCACAGCCCTAGAGGTCCGCTCACACCCCTATCCCTTATGTTATAGCTTTCATATGTATCACTTCACATACATTATGAATCCTACCAAACAATGTGTACTTTTTGCTGGAACCAGTCGTATGTGTTTTAAAGAAATTTGGAGAGAAAGAATCTTTTTCTACTTACCTATATATTTACCATTTCTGATGCTCTTCATTCATTCCTGAAGATCCAAATTTCCAACTGGTATAGTTTTCCTTCTGCTTGGAGAAACACCTTTAGTGTTGCTTGCATTGTAATTCTGCTTGGGGTGGAGTCTCTGAGTTTTTCTTGAACTTAAAACATCTGTATTCATCATTGTTGAAGGCTCTTTTCATTGGATATGGAAATCTGGGTGGAGAATTTTTTTCTCTCTCAACATGTTGAAGATGCTGTTCGCTCTCTTCTTGCCTTCATTGTTTCTGAGAAGTCTGAGGTCTTTCAAATTGCTGTTCTCTTGTAAGGCTGTCTCGTTTTTCTCTCGATACTTTCACATTTTCTCCTCATCTTTGGTTTTTAGCCATTTGACTATGATGATGAGCCTAGATGTGTTTTTCTGTGAATGTATCTGATTTCGGATTCTCTGAGTTTCTTGAATCTGTAAATTTATATCTTTCATCTAATTTGGGAGTCTGGAGGCATTATTTCTTTAAAGAATTTTTTTTCCTCTCTAACCCATTCTCCTTCCTCTCCTTCTGGGTCTCCGGTACTTCTATGTTAGATTTTCAAAAATCACCCCACAGGTTTCTGAGGTGTTATTCATTTTTGTAGCCTCTTTTCATTCTCTTCTTCAAATTGGATGATTTCTGCTGCCCTAGATTCAAGTTTGGTTTGGTATATTCTTTCTTCTATCATCTCTACTCTACTATTAAACCCATCAGGTGAAATCGTTTTTTCAAATGTTTTATTTTTTAGTTCTAAAATTTACATTTGATTCCTTTTTACAGTTTCTATTTCTCAGCTATAATTTCTTTTAAATCTTTCCACTTATCATGAGAGTATTTCCCTTTCTCTTTTGAGCATAGTCAAAATAGCTGCTTTAACATCCGTGTCTAATAATTCCAACATCTGGTTCATCTCAGAGTCTTTTTCCTTGCACACAAGTCACATTTTCCCAACTCTTCAAATGCTGGATAATTTTCATAACTATCATTCTTATGTTGTGGATACTCTGGATTTTGTTATATTGCTCCAAAGAGTGTTAATATTTTTATTTTCACTGTAAATCTCAGTTCAGACTGCTCTTCATCTGCCCATGTTCCTAGGTCCAGCCAGGATCCTGAGCAGGATTTTTGTACAGAATGTGGGGTTCCCCTTCTTGGCTCTCTCTTTTTCTTGGTCCCCTCACACTCCCTAGCATCCCTACTACTTCTCTGGGCTCCTACCCTGCCTCCTTCACCAGAGAGATGGTAGATTTTCCCGTTGGAGTTCCAGCTGTCCTGGGGTGAAGCTGCAGAAACAAGAAACTCACCCCACACCGGTTCCTTGTTCCAAGTTTTTTTTCCACTCTAAAATTAGCCTGCTTGTGTTTGCTCTCCAGAGCCTCCAGGTGATTGCTTTTTTGTATTCCGCCCAGAGCTTGTGGTTGTTATTTGGGGAGGATTGGCTTGTAGGAGCTTGTTTATCTTTACTGGAAATGGAACCCTGGAAGCTGTTTCTTGCTTTCTAGGACTGTTTACCATCTGGAGAGGCAGTGCAGGAGAATCAGTTTTGCTTCAGACCAGCCCATCCCTTTCCCTTTATATTTAACAGTCGAGCCTTTAGCTTCTCCCTCTCCTCTTGCATTTTATCGTTGGCTCACAGGAGCAGCCAGGTGGCACTTTGAATATCCTGTCTGGGAACTCCTTAGGGAGAGCACTGGACTCACTAAGCTCACTTCCTATTTTACATGAAACCACAGCTTAACCACGTTAACAACGGTCTCCATTCTTCAAAGCTTCCAGTGACATTTCCCTCTACATCCTCACCGACTGCCTCTCGGGGCCCCTTAGGCTTCTACTAACCCTCTCAATTCCCTTCAGGCTTTGACCAAACATGTCCCCAGTGCTCATCCAGCTCCTGATCACCACCTGGCACCAAGCCAAAGCCACATGTTTTAGGTGTGGGTTGTGGCAGCCCCCCACGTCCAGGTACCATACCTGTACCAGCATATATTGCTGCATAACAAGTCACCCCAAACTTAGTGCTTAAACAACAGCAGCAATTGCTGATTTCGCGCATGTGTCTACAATTTTAGGGCTTGCAGGGATGACCGGTTCCTGCTCCGTACGCGACAGCTGGGGTGGCTCAAAGGCAGGAGGACCGAGGGCTCACTTGCTCTCTCCAGTGGCTGGTGCTGGCAGAAAGCTGACACCAAAGCCAGGTGGTCTCTCATGTGGCTGCCTGACCTCATGGTGGCTGGGTCCCAAAGGAGGACTTCCCAGGAGGACAAGGGAGAAGGGCATGGACCCTTTATGACCAGGTCTTGAACATCAACAGCGTCACTTCCCCTGCGCCCCATTGGTTGGGAGAACAGAGTCTGCCCAGGACCAAGGCGAGGGCACAGAAGCTCCCACTGGATGGGAACAGTACCCACACCACTGTGTAAGAAGAACATGGGGCCTAGGAGATACTGGATTGGGGTGAACGTATTTGGAAAATCCAATTTGTATGGGGATGTCTGATGAACGAATGGATGAGAGCCAAAAAACCCAAACCCACTGTTGTCAAGTTGATTCTGATTCATAGTGACCCCATAGGGTTTTTAAGTCCATAAATCTCTATGGAAGCAGACTGTCACATCTTTTCTCCTGCAGAGCCACTGGTGGTTTTGAACGGTCTACTTTTCAGTGAGCAGTTGATTGCTTTAATCACTGCACCACCAGGGCTCCTTGAATGGGTGATAGTAATTATTAAAGAATGAGCAAGATTCTGTCTTCTCCATTGAAAAGCTTGGGATGGATTGCTCGCTTAAGCACCTACTCCATTTGCAATATTGTTGCTGTTGTTGTTAGGTGCTGTTGAGTAGATTCTGACTCATAGCAACCCTCTATCACAGAGTAGAACTGCCCCATAGGGTTTTCTAGCCAGTGATCTTTACGGCAGCAGGTCGCCCAGTCTTCTTCCTGTAAAGACACTGGGTGGGTTGAAACCGCCAGCCTTTCAGTTAGCAGTCCAATGCTTGCAGCATTGTGCTAGGTGATATTCAAGGTCCCCGTTCTTCTGCTGACACTAAAAGGTATCATCATACAAACTAACGCCTCTGTGGATGGTGCAGGACTGGGCAATGTTTTGTTCTGTTGTGTATTGGGTCGCGTGAGTTGGAGCCAACTCAAGGCAACTGACAACAGCAATGCTTGCATAACGGTTATTATGGGCAAGTGCTGTTAAGGACGATAGAGAGATTAACTCATTCAGTCATCTACCTGCCTATGGTATCCGAGAAAAACACGGCGTACATCCCAGGACATGGAGTCTAAAAACTGTGAAACAGGTGTGATGTGCACACATACGTCGGGGGTCTGTTTTCACCCCCCACTATCTGCTCACCCCACTCCTTTTCCCCTTGTCGTCTGATTGTCTGGCCCTGTAGGTGGTCTGATGACCCCCAGGCACCCAGGACTCAGTGCAACAGGCCCATAGGAGGGGCAGGGAGGGGAGTCACCATGAGTCCAGGTTGCCCACCTTAAATTTGTAACACAAGGTGAGAGGCACAGAGGCAGGCAGGGCAAAGGATCTGTGAGAAAGCAGCGCGGGGGTTGGGTGTGGGGGTCATATAGCTGAGAAGCATCTAGATGATTCTTTCTGTCAGGAAGCTGGGCTCTTTGAGCCTGAGTTGAAACATCTTTGAGCTCCCGAGGGCGGGATGTTTCTGGCTTGCTCAGCATTACACCCATCACCCAGCCAGGGCTTGCGATATGGAGCAGATGCTCTAACATGACAAATGCACAGATACAAGCCACTAACCATGTCCTTAATGATCCAGGAGGCATCCTCTAGGTCTGTGGTGGGGGTCAGCTGAGACCCTGAGCACCAGCATGCCCGTCTTCCTCTGCAGTCTGTCCTCATGGCCAAGACCCTAATGTACTCTCTGAATACTTCCTGGACCAGGAAAGACCCACCTACCTGTCCTTTCTGCCCCGCCCCGCCAGGGTCTCCCACATTAAATCCGCCGTTCCACTCCGCATCCTCCAGACAATTGCCCTTTCCACCACCTGGTTTGTGCATCTCGCTCTTTACTTCAAAACCCCACCACTGGTCACGTGTGTCCACAAATGAGGGCCACCCTCCCTGTGATGGTTAAGATCGTGTGTCAACGTGGCTGGGCCGTGATTCTCAGTGTTTTAGTGGTTGTATAATGTTGTGATCCCTTCTCTGTTGAAATTTGATGTGTGATCACCCCCATGATGGGATCTGCTGAGTGGTACTGGTTGGGGCGGGACCTGTGGCAACCACTGCTCCCTCACGTTCATCTTTCTGCCTTCCGCTGGTTACTTGCTGCCTGCTGGCCTTGCCAAAAGTTTTTGGCTTGTTCCGGATTCAGCAGCTGCCTCTTGTCTCATCTCCGGTTCTTGGGGCTTGAGGTAGCAGCTTACCTATCAATCTTGGAATTTGTCAATCTTCACAGCCTGCGAGCAAGAGTCCTGTTCCCCGACCTGCTGACCTTGGGTGTGCTTGCTTCTGCGGCTGCGTGAATTGGGAGAGGCCTCTAACCTGATCCACAGACTTGGGATGTTCTAGCCTCTACAATCACGTGAGCTGTTTCCTTGATATAAATCTCTATATATACTTATACGCTTTACTGGTTTTGCTTCTCTAGAGAACCCAGCCTAAGACACTCCCTTACCTGACAGTTCCTGGGTAGTGCAAATGGTTAACATGCTGGGTTTCTAACTGAAAAGTGGGAGGTTCAGGTTTACCCAGAGGCACCTTGGAAGAAAGGCCTGGACATCTACTTCTGAAAACTCAGCCACTGAAAACCCTATGGAGCGCAGTTCTACTCTGACATGCATGGCAGCATCAGGAGTCCAAATTGTCTTGACAGCAACTGGTTTCCCATACCTGAATCCAGGGTTCCCTGCCCCCTGATCCTGGAATGAAAGAGGACCCTCTATTTCAGGGGTTGCAGCTTGATGACTTGGACTCTGTGGACGACCTCACTGGAGAAGGGAGCCAGGTCCCACACACAGACCAGGTCTGCACCACTAATAGCACTGGGGCTGCTGCACCCCACCTCCCCAGGGCAGGCTTCGTGCTTTCTGTTTCACAAAGAGTTGTCACCCCCCGTTCTCACCTTGCACATGAACCAGGAATAAGGGTGTGCAGGGGTGTGAAATCGGCCCAGCAGTGACTCTGGCAGCCTGCAGTGCTGCTGAGTTTATTTTCCAGCCAATCTGTTTATGGAGAAGATGTGGAGGTGGGATTTTATTCCTGGAAATGGGAACAGGATTAGCACCAAACCCCGTATGAGCCCTTCTGGTCCCTCACTGAGATGAGGATGTCTAACCCTCTGTCTGCAACTACAGCACAGACTTGCTTTCAGATGCTATCCCCCCAGGAGTCCGTTTCCCAGCCTGGTGCCTGCGTTCAGGGAAGAGAACGGTCTCCAAGGAATTGTTGGTTTATGTAATATGCTGTGTTTTGTCACCAAGAGGGAGTACTGACTGAACAGCTTACTTCCAAGCAGGTGCAGGTCAGTCCATCCCCACTGGCTGCTGCATGCCACATTCATTCTTTAGCAGACGCCGTTCTCTGTCAGGGCCCCTTACACTGCCCGGGGCTCTGCTGATGACACAGGCATTTTTCATTTTGCAGGCCACCAGGATTTTCCCTGAGGAGCTTTGGTGGTGCAGTGGTTAAATGCTTGGCTGCTGGCTGAGAGGTTGGCAGTTCAAACCCACCAGCCACTCTGTGGGAGAAAAATGTGGCAGTCTGCTCCTATAAAGATTACAGCCTTGGAAAACCTATGAGGCAATTATACTCTGTCCTATAGGGTCTCTGAGTCGAAATGAACTTGACGGCAGGGGGTTTGGTTTTTGGTTTGAGGTTTTCTCCTGTCCTTCCCCTGTGTGCCTTTCTCTTCAGGAGCCCACTGCTCTCTAGCAGCAGAAGAAAATAGGTCCCTTAATTGTCCCTCCAGGCAAATCTGGGAGTGTGAAGAGAGGAGCTAAAGCAAAACATTCTATAAGTAGTCAGGTTTCCGTTGAAATTGATTTTCTGAGCTTAACAAGGAGCATGTAGCTGTGGAAATGTAGGCGGGCACACCGTGCAGAGAGATGAGGGGAGGCGCTGCAGGCGATGCTTGCCAACCGCATCTCTCTAGGGAGCAGCGTGGGGGCTGCCCTTGCAAACATGGGGGCTCTGCCCTTACCATGGGGTGCTCTGCCCCTTGACATGTGGGGGCTCTGCCCTTACCATGGAGGGGTTCTGCCCCTTGACATGTGGGGGCTCTGCCCTTACCACGTGGGGGCTCTGCTCCTTACCATGGGGGGGCTCTTCCCCTTGCCATGGGGGGGTGTCTCAGATTCACCTGTTGCTAGCTGCCCACACCTGTCAATCCCTTTGGTAGTTTGGCCACCTGGATGCCCCTTCACAGGACTGGCACAGCCACCAGCAGGGCACAGCGATTTTCCATGGGCTACTAGTGGCTTGGATTGCACCTCAACATAAAACAGAAATCCTCACAACCGGACCAATAAGCAACATCATGATAAACGGAGAAAAGACTGAAGTTGGTATGAGTTCATTGCTGCAGCTATTACATCAATGCATCTCACTGAGGGTTTTCCTCATTTTTGCTGGCCTTCTGTTTTACTAAACATGGTGTCCTTTTCTAGCGATTGGTCTTTCCTGATAACATGTCCAAAGTCAACTTCCAAAGAGTTAAGTCAACATTTCCTCCAAAATTTTATTGGGATGCTCTTAACCATCATATAACCCTTTGCTGTTAAGTTGATTCCGACTCACAGTGACCCTGTAGGACAGAGTAGAGCTGCCCCACAGGGTTTCCAAGGCTGTAATCTTTACAAAGAATACCAGAAAGATACTTACCTGTGTTTTATTGACTATGCAAAAGCATTCGACTATGTGGATCATAACAAATTATGGGTAACATTGAGAAGAATGGGAATTCCAAAACACTTAATTGTGCTCCTGCAGAACCTGTACATAGATCACGAGGCAGTCATTTGAAAAGAACAAGGGGATACTGTTTGGTTTAAAGTCAGGAAAGGTGTGTGTTAGGGTTGTATCCTTTCACCATATTTATTTAATCTGTATGGTGAGCAAATAATGTGAGAAGCTGGGCTATATGCAGAAGAACAGGACATCAGGATTGGAGGAAGACTCATTAACACCCTGTGTTATGCAGATGACACAACCTTGCTGGCTTAAAGTGAAGAGGACTTGAAGCACTTACTGATGAAGATCAAAGACCACAGCCTTCGGTATGGATTACACCTCAACATAAAGAAAACAAAAATCCTCACAACTGGACTAATAAGAAACATCATGATAAACAGAGAACAGATTGAAGTTGTTGAGGATTTCATTTTTCTTAGATCCACAATCAACACCCATGGAAACAGCAGTCAAGAAATCAAATGAGGTATTGCACTGGGCAAATTGCTGCAAAAGTTCTCTTTAAAATGTTAAAAAGCAAAGATGTCACTTGGAAGACTGAGGTGCTCCTGACCCAAGCCGTGATATTTTCAATCGCATCATATGCATGTGAAAGCTGGACAATGAATAAGGAAGGCTGAAGAAGAATTGACGCCTTTGAGTTATGTTGGCGAACAGTATTGACTATACCATGGACTGCCAAGAGACTGAACAAATCTGTCTTAGAAGAAGTACAGCCAGAATGCTCCTTAGAAGCAAGTATGACGAGACTTCATCTCACATAGTTTGGATGTGTTATTAGGTGGGATCAGTCCCTGGAGAAGGACATCTTACTTGGTAAAGTGAAGGGACAGGGAAAAAGAGGAAGACCCTCAATGAGGTGGATTGACACAGTGGCTGCTACAATGGGCTAGAGCATAACAACAATTGAGAGCATGGTGCAGGACCGGGCAGTGTTCCGTTCTGTTGTGTATAGGGTCGCTGTGAGTCATAACCAACTAGATGGCACCTAACAACAACAAAAACAACCTTTACAGAAGTAGCCTGTCACATCTTTCTCCGGAGGAGCCACTACTGCATTCGAACTGCCAATAGTTCTGATATTTTGAGCCTTTTCTTCCCCCCCCCCATTTTCTAGCAGCTATTTGTATTTCCTTTTCTTTAATTCTTTATTCATGTGCTTTGCCCATTTTTTCTGTTGGGATTTGGGGTCATTTTGTAACAAATTTGTAGGAGGACTTTAAAAAATATTAAGGAAACGAACTCTGCAGATGTTGACAATATGTTATGCTCAGTATGTCATTGAGCTTCGGACTCTTTCTGCCATGCAAAAAGGTTATTTTTATGAAGGAACAATTTTCCACTCTTCTTTTATGGACTCTTGTTTTGCATGCTTAGAAAGATTATAAAAATATTATCCTATATTTTCCTTTAATAATTTCATTTTTAAAATCATTAATCCTTTAATTCTCACATTTTAGTTCAAGGAATAAGACAGGGACCCATTTTTCTCCCAGATGGTGCTATGGGTTGAAATGTGTCCCCCCAAAAGATGTGCTGAAGTCTTAACATCGGTACCTGTGAACGTGACCTCGTTTGGAAATAGAGTCTTTGCAGACATAATTAGTCAAGTCCTCCTACTGAAGGTTTGGTCTGCGTGGTTCATGATTACACACTTGGTGACTAGAACAGTGCCTGCTTCATTGTAGGCAGCCAGTACGTCATTTTTTTCTTTTTAATTCCGTATTCCTCCTTCGCCCAGCCCCTGGTAACCATTCACTTCCTTTGTCTTAATGGATTTGCCTATTCTAGACATTTCATACAACTGGGTCAATAAATGTGATTGTTGTTTCAAAAAAGGTGAAAGGAAAATGGGTCTTAAGTCATGGCATCTCCATAGACACATCCAAACTCCCCGAGGGACCGAATTGGAGAGAAGAGCGCTGGGGACCATGGTCTTGGGGAACATCTAGCTCAATTGGCATAATATAGTTTATAAAGAAAATGTTCTACTCTCTACTTTGGTGATTAGCGTCTGGGGTCTTAAAAGCCTGTGAGCAGCCATCTAAGATACTCCATTGGTCTCAGTCCCTCGGGAGCAAGGGAGAATGAAGAAAACTAAAGATACAGGGGAAAGATTAGTCCAAAGGACTAATGGACCACAACTACCACAGTCTCCACCAGACTGAGTCCAGCACAACTAGATGGTGCCCGGCTACCACCACTGACTGCTCTGAAAGGGATCACAATGGAGGGTCCCGGATAAAGCTGGAGAAAAATGTAGAACAAAATTCTAACTCACCAAAAAAAAAAAAAAAAAGAGAGAGACCAGATTCACTGGTCTGACAGAGGCTGGAGAAGCCCCAAGAGTGTGGCCCCCTGGACACTCTTACAGCTCAGTGATGAAGTCACTCTTGAGGTTCACCCTTCAGCCAAAGATTAGACAGGTCCGCAAAACCAAACCAAACCAAGTGGGCACACCAGCTCAGGGGCAAGGACGAGAAGGCAAGCGGGGACAGGAAAGCTGGGAACCAAGGTCAAGAAGGGGAGAGTGTTGACACGTTGTGGGGTTAGCAACCAACGTCACAAGACAATTTGTGTATTAACTACTTAGTGGGAAGCTGATTTGCTCTGTAAAACTTCATTTAAAATACAGTAAAAAAAAGAAAGAAAATGGCCCTTAAACATATGAAAAGATGCTCAACCACACTCATAACCTGAGAGATGCTAATTACTACACGGACATACCATTTCTCACTATCAGACTGACAGAATTCCCAGCATCTGACAGCCGGCTCTGTTGACGCTCTGTTGATGGGGCTGTGGGGCTGCGTGGAAGCAGGCATCCTCACACTTCAGGCAAGAATGTAAACTTGAATAATCCCTATGGAGGGAAATTTGGCAACATCTAGCAAAGAGATGCTGGCAAGAGTATAAAGGAATCTGTGCACAAGACTGCTCCCTGAGGCACCGTTTGTAACAACAAGACTGGAAACCACCTAAATGTCTATCATTTGGAGACAGGTAAATAAAATATGGGGCATCCTCAGCTGTACTCTGCAGCTGTAAACACAAATCAAGACAGTTTCTACACTCTGCTACCACAGTATCGCTAGGCTGTGTCATAAACGGAAGAGGCAAGACAAAGGGCAGTGTATAGAGTGTACCACCTTTCATCTAACACGGGGCTGTAGTGATGAATAAAGAGACAGAAATATATGTACACACGTGTGTAATTACTTGTATTTTAGGATGTGGAAGAGCAAATTTACAAAATCGAATGAAATGGTTACTGTGGTGGGAGGAACGAGTGGCAGGGACAGGAGGGAAGCTGGGTCACTCTGTGTGCACCTTATTGTGAATTATTTCAGGAAACTTTAAGACACTGTATATTCCTAGTGAGATATAGTTTATATATTGTTATGGATTGAATTGGGTCCCCCACAACGTGTATCAATTTGGCTAGGCCCTGATTCCCAGTATTGTGCGATTGTCCACCATTTTGTCATCTGTTGTGATTTTCTTATGTGTTGTAAATCCTACCTCTATGATGTTAATAAGGCAGGATTAGAGGTAGTTATGTTAATGAGGCAGGACTCAATCTACAAGATTAGATTGTATGTTAAGCCAATCTCCTTTGAGATATAAAAGAGAGGAGCAAGCAGAGAGATAGGGGGACCTCATACCACCAAGAAAGTAGTGCCAGGAGCAGAGTGTTTCCTTTGGACCTGGGGTCCCTGCACTGACAAGTTCCTAGACCAGGGGAAGACTGATGACAAGGACCTTCATACAGAGCCCACAGAGAGAGAAGGTCTTCCCTTGGAGCTGGTGCCCTGAATTTGGACTTCTAGCCTACTAGACTGTGAGAGAATTAACTTCTGTTTGTTAAAGCCATCCACTTGTGGTATTTCTGTTATAGCGGCACTAGATAACCAAGACATAGATCCTATGGGCAAAATAGACAAAGCAATTTTAAATTGTTTTTGGCAACTGTGTTGTTAATAAAAACATAAGCTTGCTATTTTGAAAATATGTGTGTGTGTGTTCACGTGCGTGTGTGGGTACACATGCAAACACACACATAGTGGGATAAATTAATTATGAACAAAGTTGATAAATGTAAGAGAAAAGACATACAAATATAAAGTAAAGGAAATTAAATATTCAGTAATCCCACATTTAGGTCGGAAACACCAGTATGGCATTGTGATGTATTTTCTAATTAAAAAGAAAAAAAATGTGCTTGTGTGTGTTAGCTCTGTCCACCGAAAAGGCCTAGAAACAACAACCAACTCAGTAGTAATGAACACCCCTAGTGCCCAGATTATGGTCTCTAGACCTCATTTTCCATTAACAGCGCCCAGGGTTCTCTGGAGAAAGGCTGGTCCAGTTTGAGGTCAAGTACTCTACAATTGGACCTGGGGCATCTCATTGTGCCAAGGGCAAGAAAGGCAGCAAAGATGACTGGGGTCATGTTCAAAGGACACCGCTCCCCCCTCCCCCATGTCTTCCTAAGCAGCATCCACTCCTTTCTATACCATCACCTTTCCTCACAAATCACTTAACCTGCCTTTAGTCACAGATTAAAAAGAAATTTAAAAAAAAAAAAATGCAACATTTGTCGGAGGCTTTCTATTTGCCAAACATTGTCCTAAGTGCCTGACATGCATTAGCTGATTTAATCCTCACAACACGCCTGAAAGGTTGGAAAAAAAATAAAAAAGAAGCTGTGCTGCTGGCTTTGAAGATGGAGGAGGGGCCGCAAGCCTAAGAATGCGAGCTGCCCCTACAAGCTGGAAAAGGCAAGGAAACATGTTCTCCCCTAGAGCCTCCAGAAGGAAGGCAGCCCTGCCCACACCTTCATTTTAGCCCAGTGAGACCCGTGTTGGACATCTGACCTCCAGAACTGTGACAGACTAAATCTGTGCTCTTTTAAGCAAAAGCAACTGTCTTCGTCACCTAGAGCTGATGGAACACAAATCCCACAAGTGGGCGGCTTTAAAGAACAGAAATTTATTTTCTCACAGCTCTGGAGGCTAAACGTCCAAATCAGAATCTTGGCCACGTTGGTTCCTTCCATGTCGGTAGCTCTGGGAGTTCCATGGTTTCTTGCGATGCTCACGTGGCATCTGTCTTCCCTGTGTGTGTGTGTGTGTTTGTGTGTGTGTGTATCTGTTGTTGTTTGCCATTGAGTTGATTCCCACTCATAACCCACAAAATAGCAAAACCCGTTGCCATTGAGTCAATTCTGACTCATAGCTACACTATAGGACAGTGCCTGGTGCTGGGTGCCCAGTCCTGGATCCAGCCATGGCTGAGGACTCCTCATATTGTCTAGTGACCTTTGGGCTCTCAGAGGTGCCTGCGTCCTTCTGAGTCCCCCTGAGAGCCCCTGCACATTCCCCTCTGCAGTTTGCATCCTGGGTTGCCCAGCTTCACCTCTCAATGTCACTGTTGGAGGTTGGAGTGGGAAGGCAGCAGAATGCAGTGGGGGTGAGGGAGCCTCATGCAGCCAAGGAGCTTTCCCTGGCTCTTACTACCTCTGTTCTGGGCTGTGAGCCTCAGGGCACTGTCAGCTCTGACGTGGAACTGCTCTCCACGGAAGCTCAATCTTGTGGAAGGTGGAGGTATTCCTGTGCTGTGCCTGGAAAACCATTTCATCTTCAATGCCACTAATGGCTTCCATCTGTATACATGTATGAACGTGTCTACCTCAGAGCCTCTATGTCCACTCTTTTGCCTGGGGATCCGAAGAGAGGGTGAGGAGGTGAAGTCTATCAAGATCTGTCTCCAGAAAGCCACAAACATGGCAAATTGGCCACAGTCCCCACAAGGAGACCGCCATGTCTCTCCACAAAGAGGAGAAAGGCTGAGACTTCTGGATTGCATTCTCTAGAACCCTTCTGATATTCAGAGGTGCTTATAAGGTTGAGAGGAGGCCTTGGGTAGTACAAACAGTGAACATGCTTGGCTGCTAACTGAAAGCTTGGATATTTGTGTCCACCCAGAAACACCATGAAAGAAAGGCCTGGTGATCTGCTTCTGAAAAATCAGTCATTGAAAACCCAGTGGAGCACATTTCTACTCTGACACACATGGGGTTGTCATGAGTCAGAGTCAACTTGACAGCAACGGATATAAGATTGAGCAAATGATAGTGTTTTTTCTTGTTAATGAAGCCCTACGATAAAAATTGCAAAAAACAACTCATTCATTTCAAGAAGTGACTTAATTCTAACTACTAGACTTTGCTGGAAGTTCAACTGAACCAGACCAAGAGCTCATGTGCTGGTTTCGTGTCTATTCCTTGCATATTTCTTAGACACCACCTCCAGGAGTTGCTGCTGCAGGATGGAGCCATGAGGCCATTTCTGGAGAGAGTGGCATTGGATCCTCCCAGGCTTCACCCTTGAGAACATGGCAGAGACTGTCTCTCATGCAAAGGCCACGTGAGGAGGGTGATCAAGGACTGGGGACAAGATTGGAGAGATAGAAGTCACCGCCCCCACCCCGGGAGGCTGCCTTTGTACCAACTGAAAGTTGATTTATACGAGAATAATAGACTTTTTTAAAGCAAAAGAAAAAAGGACACAGCTTGAAGAATGCCCCTGCTAGTCAATGATGAGACAAATTGAGCATAAAAATAATGACTCTAATAGATTGAAACACATCAAACATCTTGAAAATTGATGAGCTCATAATTAAGCTGAAGAAGACCATATTGATCCTCTTTGGAGGACACAGAGGCACCAACACAGCACTATGGAAACAAGTAAACACAGAGAAAGAACCAAGCATCCCTCTTCAGTTTCCAGTAGACTCTATGCCTCAGTAATGTTCTTCTTTGCACCAGTACTCCCGTTTAGAAATGCCAAGCAGAAGGGTGACAGCAACCCTCTTGCAAACCCTGATGAAATAGCAGATTGAGACCAAGCTACTCGGAGGCTGCTGGGACCCTTGGGATGAAGACCGATGGGAGCCTCATAATGAGTAGGTCAAGTTGACACCATCACAACACAGCACAGAGAGATGAAGAGACTTGGTGTGCCCTTCCCTGCCCCTCAACTCCTTATGGTAGAGAGCACCCCACTCTACCTATGAAGGACTCTTGCCAAAAAAAAAAGAATAATCTCAAAAGATTCAAGAGTGAAGGGACATGAAATGATGCCATGGAGATGGAGCCCGCGGACTCCAGACTGTGGAGGGTTCTATGGGACAAAGGGTCCCATTCCCTCAACGAAGGGGAGACATCTACATTGAAAGAGGCCTGAAAACCTGCTAGCAACATGCAAGGAGAGGGCTTTGGGTCCTGGTTCAAATATGTTAGATGCTGTCAAGTTGGCTCCAACTCATGGGATCTTATGTACAACAGAATGAAATCTTGCCTGGTCCTGTGCCATCTTTGTGTTGGTTCGTATGTTTGAGTCCATTGCTGACATGTTTGTGTTCAAGTAGAGGGTTATTTGATGTCCTAAGTAGAGGGTCAGTGAAAACAAGGGAACCCTGAATGAGATCAGTTGACTCAATAGCCATAACAACAATGGATTCGGCCATGTCCACCATAAAAGGACATTTGGAACACTGTCTATTGGATGATATTAAGGACTTGGTGTTCATTTTGTTGGGAGTGGCCATAGTATTATGGGATAGTTTTTAAAGTCCTTATCTGACAGAGATGCAACCACAAGTATTCACCAATGAACATGGTAACTGGGGGTTACTCTTTAGTGATCCAAACCAGCGGATGGGCAGGGGATGCAGGGTGGGGAGTGGACAGAGACATGCATTCAGATCAGCAGGGTGGGGAGTGGGCAGGGGCGTGCATTCAGCAAGATTGGCCATGCTTTGATACTGAGTCTGAGCAGTAGGTGCATGGTGGGCCAAGCAATTCTACTTTCATTTCTTTAAAGACGTTCATAATGAAAGCTTTCTTTTTATTGAAATTAAAAATGAATAAATATTTGTTTTGAATGTATGAATTTCTCAGATTTCTTTCCATCCTCCAACCTGAAGGCAGGCCTCAATGCTGGCCTCACCTCTCACTCTACACACCTGGGTGCCCTGGATGGGATTTGCTGCCTGACCGGTGAGGTGCTTGGAGCATCTGGAGGTTGGTCCTCCCGGGTTGCCCCTCCCCACCCATGCCAGGAGGCAGCTAGAGGTCCCTCCCCCTTTCCAGCAGCTCTGACCCAGTTTGCTTGAGTTCCAATCCCAACCGCGGACTGTTCTGTGACCTTGGGTAGTGACGCCACCCTGAGCCTCAGCTTCCTGGTCATCATTAGGGATGATGCCAGCGTGCCTGCAGAGTTGCTATCGTGAGGAAGGCTGATAAAGCACCTGACTAGTTCCTGGTAAGGAGTGGGCACTCACCAGCGATTAGCCATCTTGGATCCAGCAGAGACCACACATTCAGGCATATGGGGGTGTGTGTGTGCATGTGTGTGTGTGTGTGCATGCGTGTGTGATAGCTCTGCCTGTCGCCTTCCTCTGCCTGTCACCCTCCTGGGCCTGCTGGCCTCAGGCAGGCTCCATCTGCATGGTGTGGCCGAGGGCAAGATGGAGGCTGTGAGGTTTGTGCTAAAGGGCCTTGCCTGCGGTTAGAGTCTCAGAGGCCTGAGAGCTGGCGGGCTCAGAGCTCTCCAGCTGCAAACAGTGTAGAATTCCCTACAGCACCTTCAGCACCATCTGTGCCCCAACTCCTCTAGAGTCAGAGGCAGCACTGCTCTGCCCAAGGGCCCACACCAGGACCAAGGATGGGGTGGCCCAAACAATGGCGCACACACACACAAACACACACAAACACACACAGGGAAGACAGATGCCACGTGAGCATCGCAAGAAACCATGGAAGTCCCAGGGCTACCGACATGGAAGGAACCAATGTGGCCAAGACTCTGATTTGGACGTTTAGCCTCCAGAGCTGTGAGAAAATAAATTTCTGTTCTTTAAAGCCGCCCACTTGTGGGATTTGTGTTCCATCAGCTCTAGGTGACGAAGACAGTTGCTTTTGCTTAAAAGAGCACAGATTTAGTCTGTCACAGTTCTGGAGGTCAGATGTCCAACACGGGTCTCACTGGGCTAAAATGAAGGTGTGGGCAGGGCTGCCTTCCTTCTGGAGGCTCTAGGGGAGAACATGTTTCCTTGCCTTTTCCAGCTTGTAGGGGCAGCTCGCATTCTTAGGCTTGCGGCCCCTCCTCCATCTTCAAAGCCAGCAGCACAGCTTCTTTTTTATTTTTTTTCCAACCTTTCAGGCGTGTTGTGAGGATTAAATCAGCTAATGCATGTCAGGCACTTAGGACAATGTTTGGCAAATAGAAAGCCTCCGACAAATGTTGCATTTTTTTTTTTTTTAAATTTCTTTTTAATCTGTGACTAAAGGCAGGTTAAGTGATTTGTGAGGAAAGGTGATGGTATAGAAAGGAGTGGATGCTGCTTAGGAAGACATGGGGGAGGGGGGAGCGGTGTCCTTTGAACATGACCCCAGTCATCTTTGCTGCCTTTCTTGCCCTTGGCACAATGAGATGCCCCAGGTCCAATTGTAGAGTACTTGACCTCAAACTGGACCAGCCTTTCTCCAGAGAACCCTGGGCGCTGTTAATGGAAAATGAGGTCTAGAGACCATAATCTGGGCACTAGGGGTGTTCATTACTACTGAGTTGGTTGTTGTTTCTAGGCCTTTTCGGTGGACAGAGCTAACACACACAAGCACATTTTTTTTCTTTTTAATTAGAAAATACATCACAATGCCATACTGGTGTTTCCGACCTAAATGTGGGATTACTGAATATTTAATTTCCTTTACTTTATATTTGTATGTCTTTTCTCTTACATTTATCAACTTTGTTCATAATTAATTTATCCCACTATGTGTGTGTTTGCATGTGTACCCACACACGCACGTGAACACACACACACATATTTTCAAAATAGCAAGCTTATGTTTTTATTAACAACACAGTTGCCAAAAACAATTTAAAATTGCTTTGTCTATTTTGCCCATAGGATCTATGTCTTGGTTATCTAGTGCCGCTATAACAGAAATACCACAAGTGGATGGCTTTAACAAACAGAAGTTAATTCTCTCACAGTCTAGTAGGCTAGAAGTCCAAATTCAGGGCACCAGCTCCAAGGGAAGACCTTCTCTCTCTGTGGGCTCTGTATGAAGGTCCTTGTCATCAGTCTTCCCCTGGTCTAGGAACTTGTCAGTGCAGGGACCCCAGGTCCAAAGGAAACACTCTGCTCCTGGCACTACTTTCTTGGTGGTATGAGGTCCCCCTATCTCTCTGCTTGCTCCTCTCTTTTATATCTCAAAGGAGATTGGCTTAACATACAATCTAATCTTGTAGATTGAGTCCTGCCTCATTAACATAACTACCTCTAATCCTGCCTTATTAACATCATAGAGGTAGGATTTACAACACATAAGAAAATCACAACAGATGACAAAATGGTGGACAATCGCACAATACTGGGAATCAGGGCCTAGCCAAATTGATACACGTTGTGGGGGACCCAATTCAATCCATAACAATATATAAACTATATCTCACTAGGAATATACAGTGTCTTAAAGTTTCCTGAAATAATTCACAATAAGGTGCACACAGAGTGACCCAGCTTCCCTCCTGTCCCTGCCACTCGTTCCTCCCACCACAGTAACCATTTCATTCGATTTTGTAAATTTGCTCTTCCACATCCTAAAATACAAGTAATTACACACGTGTGTACATATATTTCTGTCTCTTTATTCATCACTACAGCCCCGTGTTAGATGAAAGGTGGTACACTCTATACACTGCCCTTTGTCTTGCCTCTTCCGTTTATGACACAGCCTAGCGATACTGTGGTAGCAGAGTGTAGAAACTGTCTTGATTTGTGTTTACAGCTGCAGAGTACAGCTGAGGATGCCCCATATTTTATTTACCTGTCTCCAAATGATAGACATTTAGGTGGTTTCCAGTCTTGTTGTTACAAACGGTGCCTCAGGGAGCAGTCTTGTGCACAGATTCCTTTATACTCTTGCCAGCATCTCTTTGCTAGATGTTGCCAAATTTCCCTCCATAGGGATTATTCAAGTTTACATTCTTGCCTGAAGTGTGAGGATGCCTGCTTCCACGCAGCCCCACAGCCCCATCAACAGAGCGTCAACAGAGCCGGCTGTCAGATGCTGGGAATTCTGTCAGTCTGATAGTGAGAAATGGTATGTCCGTGTAGTAATTAGCATCTCTCAGGTTATGAGTGTGGTTGAGCATCTTTTCATATGTTTAAGGGCCATTTTCTTTCTTTTTTTTACTGTATTTTAAATGAAGTTTTACAGAGCAAATCAGCTTCCCACTAAGTAGTTAATACACAAATTGTCTTGTGACGTTGGTTGCTAACCCCACAACGTGTCAACACTCTCCCCTTCTTGACCTTGGTTCCCAGCTTTCCTGTCCCCGCTTGCCTTCTCGTCCTTGCCCCTGAGCTGGTGTGCCCACTTGGTTTGGTTTGGTTTTGCGGACCTGTCTAATCTTTGGCTGAAGGGTGAACCTCAAGAGTGACTTCATCACTGAGCTGTAAGAGTGTCCAGGGGGCCACACTCTTGGGGCTTCTCCAGCCTCTGTCAGACCAGTGAATCTGGTCTCTCTCTTTTTTTTTTTTTTTTTGGTGAGTTAGAATTTTGTTCTACATTTTTCTCCAGCTTTATCCGGGACCCTCCATTGTGATCCCTTTCAGAGCAGTCAGTGGTGGTAGCCGGGCACCATCTAGTTGTGCTGGACTCAGTCTGGTGGAGACTGTGGTAGTTGTGGTCCATTAGTCCTTTGGACTAATCTTTCCCCTGTATCTTTAGTTTTCTTCATTCTCCCTTGCTCCCGAGGGACTGAGACCAATGGAGTATCTTAGATGGCTGCTCACAGGCTTTTAAGACCCCAGACGCTAATCACCAAAGTAGAGAGTAGAACATTTTCTTTATAAACTATATTATGCCAATTGAGCTAGATGTTCCCCAAGACCATGGTCCCCAGCGCTCTTCTCTCCAATTCGGTCCCTCGGGGAGTTTGGATGTGTCTATGGAGATGCCATGACTTAAGACCCATTTTCCTTTCACCTTTTTTGAAACAACAATCACATTTATTGACCCAGTTGTATGAAATGTCTAGAATAGGCAAATCCATTAAGACAAAGGAAGTGAATGGTTACCAGGGGCTGGGCGAAGGAGGAATACGGAATTAAAAAGAAAAAAATGACGTACTGGCTGCCTACAATGAAGCAGGCACTGTTCTAGTCACCAAGTGTGTAATCATGAACCACGCAGACCAAACCTTCAGTAGGAGGACTTGACTAATTATGTCTGCAAAGACTCTATTTCCAAACGAGGTCACGTTCACAGGTACCGATGTTAAGACTTCAGCACATCTTTTGGGGGGACACATTTCAACCCATAGCACCATCTGGGAGAAAAATGGGTCCCTGTCTTATTCCTTGAACTAAAATGTGAGAATTAAAGGATTAATGATTTTAAAAATGAAATTATTAAAGGAAAATATAGGATAATATTTTTATAATCTTTCTAAGCATGCAAAGCAAGAGTCCATAAAAGAAGAGTGGAAAATTGTTCCTTCATAAAAATAACCTTTTTGCATGGCAGAAAGAGTCTGAAGCTCAATGACATACTGAGCATAACATATTGTCAACATCTGCAGAGTTCGTTTCCTTAATATTTTTTAAAGTCCTCCTACAAATTTGGTAGAAAATGACCCAAAACCCCAACAGAAGAAATGGGCAAAGCACATGAATAAAGAATTAAAGAAAAGGAAATACAAATGACTGCTAAATAACAGACAAACATCCTCAAAATATCAGAAATGTTGAGAGTTCGCACCCACCAGCTGCTCCTCGAGAGAAAGACATGGCAGTCTGTTTCTGAAAAGATTCTGGCCTTGGAAACCCTGTGGGACAGTTCTACTCTGTCCCACACGGTCACTACGAATTGGAATCAACTCAATGGCTAAAGGTTAAATGGTGGCTTAGAGCATCTTCATAAAATTGTGGAGGAAATGTTGGCTTAACTCTCTGGGAGATGACTTTGTACATGTCATTAGGAAAGACCAAATCATTAGAAAAGGACATCATGCTTGGTAAAGCAGAGGGTCAGCAAAAACTAGGGAGACCCTCAAGGAGATGGATTGATACAATAGCTGCAGCAATGGACTCAAACATACTAAGGATTGTGAGCATGGCGTAGGACCAGGCAACATTTCGTTCTGTTAAATATAACAGAACATGAGCCAGAGCTGACTCAATGGCAGCTAGCAAGAACAATAAATAACAGTATAAATATACCTAACTTTTGGTAGAAAAATTTCTATACTTCTGCTGTGTACAAAGACACAAGGTTATATACTACAGAGTTTTTATTCCCAAAATATTAGAAACAGTTTATGTGTCCACCAATAGCAGATCAATTGTAAAGAAATTATGGCACAGCTCATACAATGGAACATTGGGCAGCCATTTTAAAGTCCGAGGCCACTCTGTAAGCATCGGTGTGAAACAATCCCCAGAATTCGGTGTTAAGTGGGACAGGAAAGGAGCGGAGCGTTGTCTGTACTCCACGTATGTTTATAAAAAGGAGTGTGTGTGTGTGTGTGTGTCCTCCAGCTTTTTTTTACTAGACTTAGTTTTTACGGCAGTTTTAGGTTTACAGAAAAATTGTGCGCGAAGTACAGAGAGTGCCTATGTTCCTGTACACGGTTTCTCCTACTGTCAACTTCTTGCTTTGTTGTTGGTTGTTAGTTGCCTTTGAGTTGATTCCAACTCATAAGTTTTTTGAGGCTGAGACCTCTTGGAAGCAGATTGCCAACTCTGTCTTCTGAGGCACCTCTGGGTGAGTTCGAAGCCCACCTTTCAGCTAGTAGTCAAGCACGTAATGGTTAATGCCACGTTAGTGTGTTGTGTTTGTTAGACTTAGTGAGCCAGTATCGATACATCACTATTAACCGAAGTCCACAGTTTGCATGAAAGCTCACTCTTTGTGTCGTGCAGACCTATGAGCTTTACAAATGCATCGTGTCCTGTGTCCACCATCACAGTATGGTAGAGAGTAGCTTTGCTGCCCTAAAAATGCCCTGGGCTCCAGCTGTCCGCCCCTCGCCCTTCCCCTGATTCCCTAGCAACCACAGACCTTTTTGCAGTCTTTACAGTTTTGCCTTTTCCTGAATGTCATATAGTTGGAATTACTCTCCAGTCTTAAAAACTGTCACAGTGATTGCCTCAGGGGATGGGAACTGGGAGAATGGGATGTGAAGTGAGGGAAAGAGGAGAGAGGTGAGGTGGGTTAGGAGGGGACAGGGTGAAGCGGAGACTGCTGGGCGGTGTACACTGTTTCATAGACTGTTGGCCTTTATATGTTATGCTTGCATCAGCTAGCCAAAATAAAATACACCCCCCCCCACCCCGTGACCTTGCAGTTTACTGGAGAGACAGATGGACCACTGACAGCTGCAACAATAGGCAAGCTCACCACTCCACAGCTGCCTGTCCAAGGTGCTTGGAGGAGGTAAACATAATTCCAGGGGGGTGAAAGGAGACCTCTGGGGGCGGGTTCTAGATACTGGCCACAAAGGATAGGTGGGATTTAGGCCTCCTTTGTTAGAGGCTGCAGCGAGCATTCAGGCTGTGGTGAAGGGCATGAGCCTCCTTGCTGAAGTGTGTGGGTGGACTGGACAATTGGGAGGGATGCATCGAGGCAACTCACGAACCCAGTGCCTGCCTGCACGCATGTGAGCATACACATGTTCATGGGTGTGCATGTGTATGAATGTATGCGTGTGCATCTGTGTGTACATGTGCATGTGTGCATATGTGTGTGTGTGTGTGCACCTGTGGGCATTTATATGCATGCATCTCCGGGGGAGAGAGGTGGTATAGGATCAGACAGCTCTGAAAGTCCCCTCCAACCCTAAAACGCTGTGCCTACTGATGGTGCAGACAGTAAAGTGGTTGGCTTCCATGCTGGGAGTCAGCTTCGAGATTTTTCTGGTTCTTCTAGCCCAAACCTTTCCCAGTGGAGGTCAGATGAACAGACTCCCCAGTGACAAATAACACTTGAGACGGACACACCAAGCTTTCAGCCACAGAAGGCTCCCTCCCTGAAGCTCATGCTGGGTGAGTTCCCCCCAAAATGTGTGTCAACTTGGCTAGGCCATGATTCCCCGTATTGTGTGGTTGTCCCCCATTTTGTCATCTGATGTGATTTTCCTATGTGTTGTAAATCCTAACCTCTATGATGTTAATGAGGCAGGATTACATCTACAGGATTAGGTTCTCTCTTAAGTCAATTTCTTTTACGATATAAAAGAAAGAAGCAAGTAGAGAGAAAGGGGACCTCATACCACCAAGAAAGTAGTGCCAGGAGTAGAGTGTGTTCTTTGAACCCAGGGTCCCTGCACAGAGAAGCTCCTAGACCAGGGGAACATTGATGACAAGGACATTCCTCCAGAGCTGACAGAGAGAAAAAGCCTTCCCCTGGAGCTGGTGCCCTAAATTCGGACTTTTAGCCTACTAGACTGTGAGAGAATAAATGTTTCTTAAAGCCATTAACTTGTGATATTTCTGTTATAGCAGCACTAGAGAACTAACAATTTGGTACCGAGAGAGTGGGGTGCTGCTTTAACAGATACCTAAAATGTGGAAGCTGTTTTGAAACTGTGAATGGGTAGAGGCTGAAAGAATTTTAAGGTATCTAATAGTAAAAGCCTAGGTTGCCTTGAAGAGACTGTTGGTGGAATTATGGACATCAAAGGCATTTCTGGTGAGGGCTCAGAAAGAAGTGAGGAGAGCTGTAACACAGGAGGCAGAGCAGACAAGGAGAAGCAGCAGCAGAGAAATGGCAGCAGCAGAACCAGGAGACCAATGTAAGACGGCATGGGAGCCAACCCACAGAGAGAGAGAGCTGAGCGCCTTCAGCAAGAGGCTTCCTGGTGGAGTGGTATGCCCCCGGGTACTTACCGTTGGAGCTAAAGAGCTTTGTAACACTTGCCCAAGGAGGGCAGAGGCTGGGCTGACCCAAGAGGCCTGTGCGGCTGAGAGGCCAAGAAACCAGGACGCAGAATCTGAAGAGACAACGAGCACAGGAAGCAGAGCTGCCTGGGTCTCAAAGGGTGGGGCCACGACTTCTGGGATCTCAAAGGGTAGGGCCATGACTTCTGGGGTCTCAAAGGGTAGGACCACAACTTCTGGGGTCTCAAAGGGTAGGACCATGACTTCTGGGGTCTCAAAGAGTAGAAGCATGGCCTTCTGGGCCTCAAAATGTGGGGCCATGGCCTCCTTGATTTCAAAGAGTCAGATCTTCACCAGCTCAGTTCTGGAGTGTGGGGCTGCCTTTCATGAGAGCCACTGGGATGGGTCAGATGTGCTGCCCAAAGCTGAGGGTGTGGGGCTGTCATTACCAAGGGGTAGAAGAATTGGGGCCTGCTGGGGCCAAGGGGGTGGGGTCACCACTCAGATGGAATAGGAGAAGAAGCCAAGTTGCCATTCCAATGGGCCTGGAAGGCAGAGCTGAAGCCCAGGGCTGAAAGGCCTCCACCCCAAATCCTGAGAATGTAGCCAACACCTAGAGTCTAGAGGGCAGTACCATTGCCTAAATGGTCTCAGAGAACAGAGGATTATTTTCAAGCCTTGAGAACTAACGTAATGTGTTCTGATGACTTGCTTGGTGCCTATTTTCCCTTCTTTCCCTCCAATTTCTCCCATTTGTAATGGAAATGTCTAGCCTGTGTCTGTTCCACTATTATACTTTGAAAGTAGATAACTTGTATTCGAGATCTCACAGATGAAGAGGAATTTTTCGGAAGATGGAATTTGCACTTGGAGTTGATTTAAGACTTTTGGGATGATATGATGTGAATATGTTTTAAATGTGGCAAGGACATGAATTTTGGGGGGCCAATGACTGCAATGTTATAGATTGAATTGTGTCCTCCCAAAATGTGCATCACCTTGGCTAGGCCATGATTGCTAGTGTTGTGTGGTTGCTCTCCATTTTGTGATCTGTTGTGTTTGTCCTATGTGTTGTAAATCCTAACCTCTATGATCTTAGTGAGGCAGGATTAGAGACAGTTATGTTAATGAGACAGGACTCAATCTACAGGATTAGTTGTCTCTTGAGTCAATCTCTTTTGAGATATATAAGAGATAATCAAGCAGAGAGGAGAGGGACCTTCTACCACCAAGCAAGAAGAGCCAGGAGTGGAGGGTGTCCTTTGGACCCAGGGTCCCTGAGCTGAGAAGCTCCTAGACCAGGGGAGGATTGATGACAGGGACCTTCCCCCAGAGCTGACAGAGAGAAAGACTTCCCCTGGAGCTGGTGCCCTGAATTTGGACTTCTAGCCTCCTAGACTGTTAGAGAATAAACTTCTGTTTGTTGAAGGCATTCACTTGTGGTATTTCTGTTATAGCAGCACTAGATGACTAAGACACCATGTCAGCTCCTGCTCCTGGGAGAACTGTCTTGAGACAACCAGTAAGGTAGGGGAGGCTTCCTGCTGAGCCACTGTGTGCTTGTGTATGTGTGCATGAATGTGTGCACACATGTGTTTGTGTGTGTACACGTGTGTGTCTGTCTTTTGTCTTAATCAGAAGGATTCCTTGAGCACCCACGAGTGCTGACCTAAGCAGACCAGAGGCCCTGCCCCCACCCGGCCTCTTCTCACAGGGTTGGGACTGAGCAGCAGGAGCTCAGGACGGGGTGGGGTTGGGGAAAGGAGTCCACGGTGGACCACCACTCAGTGTGTGGCTGGGGCCTCCAGTGGCCCTCTCGGTGCTGAGAACAGTTTTAGATACCCACTTCCTCCATGATGCCAGCGTGGAGGTGTACAGGGGCAGCAGGGACAAGCCCACTCCGACTGGCCACAGGCACCCACAGTCCCGCTCTCCAGCCCCTAGTACTGGCCTTTATGCTCTTGTTTGCTCAGTGACAACAGCCAGAGAGCAGCCCGGTGCCTGTGTCCCTGAACACACCTACCACCACTTACCAGACAGAGTTCTGGAAGCAGGACCATGGCTGATGGGGTCCCCTCAGATGCATAGCCTGGCTCCTCACCTCCTTCCCAGAGCCTTTTCTGTGGGAGGGGAGGGGGGCCACTGGATCAGGCGAGCTTACCTTTCCTCCTTGCAGAGGCCCCCAGAAGACAGGGGCTTCTAGAAGCAGCCATGGAGACAACAGTTAGGTGGCTGCCATGCCCCGCACACCCAGGCAAGCAGGGGGCCATCAGCACCCCCCCTGTCCCATCTGCCCTGCTGGGGCCCCTCCCGGGACGCCCTCAGGAGAGCTGATGAGGCGACAGAGGCTTCTGAGGCTGCATATTCATGAGGGTGGGGGTGCTCGTTCCGGCTGTCATATTTCATACTCATATGCAGCAGGAAGCCGGCAGTAGCCCGTCGTGAACGCCATGGAAAACCCTCCTGTGAAGTGTGGCCAGCAGGGCCGGGCCTCGGCTTTTAGGGCATTCTTCCAAACACGTGGACATTTCTGGGCCAGGCAAGGGCATGCGGGAGAGAGGTGGGCTTCTCCCCGTGCCACCTTTGGCATGCTGAGCACCCACAGAGCCATCCTGGCAGGGCGTCAGCATAGACCTGTGCAGCCCCCACCTGAAGCCCCTGTTGGCCCCATTTGTCAGGGCTCCACGCCCAAGCCTGCCCCCTGCACAGTAGGTACCCCAAGTTCTAGCCTTCCTCCTGGCTTCAAACTTACCAACACCAGCCCGCACCCCATTCTGGGTGACCAGTGATAGATCAGATGTACACTGGTGTCAAAAAGGACACCGGCCACAATTGCTCTGTCCATGCCAAGCCCCCTCAGTCCTCACCCAGGCTGGGCCTCAGCTCCCAGGGACAGAGGGGCCCTTGCCTAGGAGAGGGGGGCCGGGGGAGGGATCAGGGGCTGTGCATCCATCACTTTCCATGGACGAAGCTGAATGAGGTATGGCGTGCACTGGGAGACCCACAGGGAGGAGAGAGCACAGGGTGAGTGGTGAAGGGCAGGGTGGCTTGGGGAGGGGACACTGAGAAGAAGGGGCCAGGTGGGCAGGGACACACATATCGGGAAGGGCAGTACTGAGTGGGAACTGCTGTCCTCTGTCCTCTGGTAGCACATGGGGCTTCCCACGGGAACCTTCTGGAGACTGTGCTCCAAGGTGATTTGATGGAGGACCCTCAGGCACCCGGGCAGGGTGGGAGGGCAGAGACTGCGTAGTGCCTTTCAAGCATAGCCAGCTCTCTTGTTGAACCCCATCGCCACAGCAAAGCCGCAACCAGGGACCTTGTCCCCAGCCGTGCTGCAGGGCAGCCTCTCCTCTGCTGCCTGGGGTTCCAGAAGGATGAGGCGTTCTCACCAGGGATCACGTTCAAAAACAGTCCAAGTGAGAGCGGCAGGGCTGGCTGGTACCTGCTGGCTCTTCTCAGGTCTGCGGGGTACTTTCCAAGTGCTCACCTGAAGGACACACCAGTGGGCGGCCAGGACTGGGCCTGGCAGGGCCAGGGGCCAGAACAGGGGCTGGGGCCAGGGGCCAGGACAGGGTCAGGGGAAACAGGGACGGGGGACAGGGGCTGGTAACAGGGGCCAGGACAGGGGCTGGGACCAGGGGCCAGGGCTGAGGACAATGACCAAGCCAGGGGCCGGGGCCAGGGGTCAAAACAGGGTCAGGGGGAACAGGGACGGGGGACACGGGCTTGGGACAGGGGCTGAGATCAGGGGCCAGGGCCAGGCGCTAGAGCCAGGCCAGATTGTCCCAGAGCCTGACTGCTTGGATCAGAAGGGAGTGAGGCCCTTGTCCAAGCCTCCAGCTCCCTCACTTTATCCAGTGGGGCTCCCAGGAGTGAGCCCATGTGGAGAAGCTCAGGAGCCCAGCACTGGAGTCCAGGCACCACCCTGGTCCTTGCTGGCACCACAAGGCCATGGAGATGAAGCACACCCCCTTGGATGGAGGGACCAGGGCAGCTCAGCACAGTGGCATCCTGTCATGGTGGGCATGAAGCTTGTTGGAGCTGACCCAGAGTGTCCCTAAGTGTCCCCTGCTGAGGCCCTCTGCCCACGAGCTGGGCCCCACCCGGCGTCAGGCTCTGGGATTTAAGGGGTCCAGGTTGTAGGTAGCAGCAGCATCCCATGGCTGCAGGGACTGTCTCAGCCGGCCCCAGATCAGGGACTAGCCCTGAAGGCCCTTGACAAGTATCCCCGGAGTCCAGACCTGTCCCTCCTTGGAGCTCCCAAAGCTCACCCAGGACCTCTCCTGGTCTCAATACACACCCCTTCCCCAGCAGGCTTGCCCAATGCCCAGCTTCCATTACCAGCCCATGGACCAATCTCGGGGTACCCCCATGCAGACCTCTTGTTGAGCTCAGACCCAGTGGCCTGCTGGCCTGGCCAGTGATTCTTTCTACCGAAATATCTCGCATAGATGCCTCAACCTCAGCACGTCCAAACCAGGGCCCAGGACCTCCCTCCCCACCTGCAGCTCTTCTCAGGCACAGCAAACCCAGTGACTGCATCTCAACACCGTTCCCCAAGCAGAAGCCAAGGGCCCTTCTCCGGACAGACACCTGAGCAGCTGCTGCATGCCCGACACAGCCAGGAGCAGGGACGGTGAGCTGATGGGGGAGAGTCTGCCCCGGTGAGCCTAGAGGAGACGCACACACAACCCAGCAACGACAGAAGATCTCTGCCTGCAAAGGGCGTCTGCCTTTAATGCCCCTGGAAGTCAGCCCCAGACCTCATGATCCTGCTCCAGCCCCAACACCTCACCCCGCCCAGGCCACCAGCATCTTCATCTGGCCAACATCAACAGCCTCCTAAGTGGCCTGCCCTGACCACTGTGCTCCTGAACCTGTTTTCCCCACAACACTGGGGCCCTCAGAACAACTGGAGAAAGGGGGAACCGTGTGAGCAGATGGCGGGGTGGGACAGCTTGTGTGGAGAGAGGACAGCAGACAATGAAGTTGGATCCCAGCAGAAGCATTGATTTTTTGTTTTTATTTTTTAATTGTTTTTATCTTAGAACAGTTTTACAACCACCATTACTTGCTGTTGAATCAGTTCCGACTCACGGCGACCCATGTGTGTCAGAGCAGAATCGAACCCGATAGGGTTTTCAATGGCTGATATTTTGGAAGTAGCTCTCCAGGCCCTTCTTCCAAGGTGCCTCCAGGTGGACTCGAACCTCCAACCTTTTGGTTAGTAGACAAGTGAGTTAACTGTACCACCCAGGGATTCTAGAACAGCTTCAGAGCCACATAAAAAAGTTGTCAAGATAATACAGAGCGTTCCCAAATATGTTGCACCCACTTTCCCCTATTTTTAACCATTTATATCAGTGTGGTCCATTTGTCCCCAGTAACGAACCAGTACCAATACATCACTAATAACTAAAGTTGACACTTGGTTCAGATTTCACAAGTCTTTTCCTAATGTCCTTTTTTCTGCATCCAGGAGCCCACACTGCATTTAGTCATCATGTTGTCTCAGGCTCCTCTGGGCTGTGACAATTTCTCAGTCTTACCTTGTTTCGTTAAAAAGCAAAGATGTCACTTTGAGGACTAATGTGCACCTGACCCAAGCCGTGTGCATGTGAAGCTGGACAATGAATAAGGAAGGCCAAAGAAGAATGGATGCCTTTGAATTATGGTGTTGGTGAGGAATACTGAATATACCATCATTATGGATTGAATTGTGTCCCCCCAAAATATGTGTCAATTTGGCCAGGCTATTATTCCCAGTATCGTGTGCTTGTCCTCCAATTTGTGATTTGACGTGTTGTAAATCCTAACCTCTGTGATGTCAATGAGGCAGGATTAGAGGCAATTATGCTAATCAGGCAGGAGTCAACCTACAGGATTAGGGTGTGTCTTGAGTTAATCTCTTCTGAGATATAAAAAAGAGAATTGAGCAGAGAGGAGAGGGACTTCATTACCACCAAGCAAGAAGAGCCAAGAGTAGAGCTCGTCCTTTGGACCTGGTGTCGATGTGCTGAGAAACTCCTAGACCAGGGGAAGATGGATGACAAGGACTTTCCCCCAGAGCCAAAGCAGAAAGACTCCCCTGGAGCTGGCACCCTGAATTTGGGCTTCTAGCCTCTTAAACTTGGAGAGAATAAATTTCTGTTAAAGTCACCCACCTGTGGTATTTCTGTTACAGCAGCACTAGATCACTAAGAAAACATGTCTCATGAGTGTTTGCTGCTTTTCTCATGATTGGTGGTTTTGTTGTGTTAGTGGCTATGGAGTCACCCCCCTTGTGGTGACCCCAGGCACTGCAGATGGAAGGCAAAAAATCTGCTGCTGGGTCACCACTGGCCTCTTCTCATGAGAGTTGGTTGTGAAGTCGATTCCGACTCAAAGCAACCCCACGTGACAGAGTAGAACTGCCCCATAGGGTTTTCTTGGCTGTGATCTTTGCAGGAGCAGATTGACAGTTCTTTCTCCTGAGGAGCCACTGAGTGGGTTTGAACCACCAACCTTTTGGTTAGCAGCTGAACGCTTAGCTGTTGTACTACCCGAGCTCACCATGATTAGACTGGGATTATTGGTTTTGAGGAGGAAGCCCACAGACATGAAGTGCCCTTCTTATCATGTCAGGTCAAGGGTGCATATGGTCAACATGACTCAACACAGTTGGTGTTGACCTTGGTCGCCTGGGGATCTTTCTTCCTGACCCAGGAGGACACACCACCCTAGCCTCTGTGCTTCTGTGTGTCCTTTCCCTCTGCCAGGGCTACTCTCTCTCCAGTTTTGCCCTGAAAGTCAGACTCCTCCCTTTCCAAGACCAGCTCCCCCTCTGCCTCCCATGGGAAGCTTTCTGGAACCCTCTGGGCCCCCTCTTGGGTGCTCCCACCTGAGTGTGTGACTGTGTTCATGCAATGGGGTGGTGTTCACTGGGGTTGCCCCCTCCCTGGTTGGCCCACAGTGGGTGGGGTGGTGTTCACTGGTGTTGCCCCCTCCCTGGTTGGCCCACAGTGGGTGGGGTGGTGTTCGCTGGTGTTGCCCCCTCCCTGGTTGGCCCACAGTGGGTGGGGTGGTGTACGTTGGTATTGCCCCTTCCTGGCTGGTCCACAGGGGTGAGTGGGTGCTAAGACGAGACAGCTGCATGGGTTTGTCAGAAATTCTGGGAACAAATGTCTGTTGCCGTTCTTTAAAAAGCACAGCCAGTGACAGAGGGGAGGCTGCAAACAACATCCCCCGTCTGTCTTGAGGGGCGTAGATCAGTGTTTCCATCTCAAGGAGGCACCCGTGAATTCCTGCCTGTCGTTAAAAGTGGGGGGAAGCAGATCGCAGGCCGGACCACTGCCAGCTGTGAGGAGCCCACGTGGGCAGCTATCCCCTCTCGGAAAAGATTGAGGCTCTCCTCGGGAAACACAGTAATGAACAATGGGCCTGATTAGCAGGATCGGCCAGGCCGCTGGCTGCAAACGGAGGGATGGAACCCAGCTGGTCTGATGGGCTGCTGTGTGTGGCCCACCCCGGGTCGACAGGACCTGGAGGAATAGCAAGATTCTGGCCTCCGGGACAGAGAAGCAGGAAAGCTCAGACACTACGCACCAGGGCCCAAAGGGTTGTATTAGTCCAGTTTCTGTCTAACGTTGGTTACTGTTTTCTGATTATGAAAGTAATGTGTAATCATGAAAGGGGCCCTGGTGGCACAACGATTAAGCACTCGGCTGTTAACGAAAAGGTTAGCGGTTCCAACCCACCCAGCAGCTCCGTGGGAGAAAGACCGGGCGATCTGCTGCCATAAAGATTAGAGCCTAGAAAACCCTACAGGGCAGTTCTACTCTGTCACGTGGGGTCCTGTGAGCTGGAAATCAACCCAGCAGCAACTAACCACAACAGTAACATGTAACCAGGATAGAAAACTTAGAAAATACAGAGTGTAAAGCAGATCAGTGTGCCCCGATCTCCCCACGCAGAGGCCAGGATTGTAGCTGCAGTGGATGAGGGGGTGCGCTGAGGTAGGCACATGAGTGGCCCCCTTTAATCCCCCAAAACCATAGTGGGTCTCCTTGGCCTTGGTAGCCCCACTGTCCCAGTGTGGAGATGCAGACCTACAGAGCAGAAGCCATGGCCCCTCCCTTGGCCCTTCCCAAGCTTGCTGCCCTCAGCAGTGGGCACCCTTCCTTCCAGTCTTTTCTCTGCCTCCTGGTTTTTCAGGAGCCAGGCCTCACTGCCGACGTAAAGTGTGCCTCCCTGGAGGAGCGGGTACCCACAGGAGAGCAGGACCGGGGGCTCCTGGCTGCTCTGCCTTTTCAGGGTGGCCTCACCCAGTCCTGCACCCTGAGATGGCCTCGGTTCAGCTCGCCCCTGCTCCTCACTCGCCCAGGGGAGACAAACAGACCAAATGAGCCTCAGCTGGGGAGCATCCTCTGCAGGACTAGAATCCCCAAACCCAGGCAGAATGGATGAGAGGGCTGGGTCAGCCACCGCTGGGCTCACTGATTCGCCAGTCTTCAGTGCAGACAAGCAAGGCTGTGAGGATCACATGCCCCCATGTCCCCGCAAAGGGCTGTCCCAGGAGCCCTCATCCCAGCTCACCAGTGAAGGGTCCTCTCACATCACCAAGGAAGGGGGAGGCAGCAGGGGTGGTGTGGGGTGTGAGGGGAGTGGTGTGGGAGTGTGAGGGGAGTGGTTGTGGGGGTGTGAAGGGATGGTGTGGGGATGTGATGGGGTGGTGTGCGGTGTGAGTGGGTGGTGTGGGGGTGTAAGAGGGTGTGAGTGTGTGTGAAGGGGTGGCAAGGGGGTACCTTGAGGTCAAGGGCAGGAGTCGCCAGGCCTCATGGGGAGAGGTCTGAGCAGCGGCCCCTATGTCTGTGTGTCCATCCTGTCCCAGGACACACACTGAGTCGGGTGGGGGCCCTTGGGCTCATCTCACCAGCTCTCCCCTTCCAGGTGGGGAAACTGAGGCAGGGAGAGGCAGAACTTGCCAGGTCACATAGGGACCCGGTTGTAGCACTGAATTAGAGCCCAGGCTAGTCCTGCTCCACCCCTAGGGCCTCTGATGCAGATGGTCACCATGCTCTGGCTGGGCCACTTTGCTGCCCAGGGCACACAGACACTGAGGCGGAAGTCTTGGCCCTCGCTGCCAGCCCTGGCCGAAGGATGTTAGTACCTCTTCCCCCGCCCTTGCCCAGCATCCATGGGCTGAGGACCACTGTGGGTGCTGCCCTGACCCCAGAGCTAGCCCAGCAGACTAGGAGAGCGTGTCAGGGAGACGGAGGTTGGGGGAGTTGCTACACTGGGCAGCAGCCCTGGGGCACCGCCGTGCTCCAGCTGCAGGTGGGTGGTAAGTCCAGACCAGTGAGCCCAGGCCATGTCTGAGGGAATAGGTTCAAACCATAGGCTGTTCCTAACCTCAAGAGCTAGTTTTTTTTGGGACACTCAGAAGTAGCTGACCTGGTGGTGGGGCACCTGGTCAGAGTGTTGGGGGCCTGTGGTGGCACCTGCCTCCACCACCCAGCGCCCTGCCACCTTGGGCAGCTCTGAGCCCATAGCTAGTGCATCCCCTGGGCTGTGAGCCCCAACCTGTGGGCCCTGACCTGTGAGCCCTGACCTGTGATTCCCAACCTGTTGGCCCTGACCTGCAAGCCCCGACCTGTGGGCCTTGATTTGTGGGTCCTGACCTGTGAGCCCCGACTTGTGGGCCCCAGGCTGTGAGCCCTGACCTGTGGGCCCTGGTCTGCCCTGCAGACATGGGGTCTTGACACCATTGCTAACGTGCTGCACGCCCTTAGGTGAGACCCCGTCCCCTGTGTGCCTAGTTTCCCTTCTGTGAAATGAAGTGCCAGGATCCCACCTGACCCAGTAGCTGCCTCCCAGCTCCACTTGAATGGTGGATGGGTGGGAGGGGACAGAAGGCTCCGCGGGGACTCAGCCTCCATCCTCAGATCTGCCTCCAGAGCTGGTTCCCTGTCCGTGTTTTCACGTTCGTCTGCGTTTGCTTTAAGCACCCCTGCTCCCACTGCTCTCCTGTTAAAAAAACAAACAAACCTGTTACCTTGAGTGGATTCCGACTCACAGCGACCCTGGAGGACAGAGCAGAATGGCTCCACAGGGTTTCCAAGGCTGCAATGTGTACAGCAGCCGACTGCTGCATCTTCCTTCTGCAGAGGGGATGGAGTGATCAAACTGCTGACCTTTCAGTTAGCCGTCGAGCGCTGCACCACCAGGGCTCCTGCACCACCAGGGCTCCTTCCCTGCTCTTGGGGCTCCTGGAAACCCTGTGCTGGGTGTCTGGTTGGGAGTGATGCGGTGGAGGCTCCCCCAGGCTGTGTCTGCAGCCACGCACATTTAGGGCACACTTGGGCACACACAGCTCGATAGTGGGAACGTCACGGTGAATCTGCAAGAGAAGGAGGGCCGGCCAGATCCCAGGGGACCTCCTTGCCCGGGGTCCCAGGGACAGGCTTTGGGAAACGCGGCATGAAGGGGCTCCCAGCTTCTGCCAGCTGTTCTCCCTTCCAGAAGAGTTTGTCTTTGCTGTAGGTGCTGGGAGAGAACAAGGCTCAGCCCAAGACCTGCGGCATGGTGACTGAGAGTTAGAGGGCACAGGGCGGGGGTGGGGGCTTATCTGTCTGCTTGGCAAGGTGAACCTGGGGTGGAGGTGGGGGCCCTTACCTGTCTGCCCGGCAGGGTGCACCTGGGGTGGAGGTGGGGGCCCTTACCTGTCTGCCCGGCAGGGTGCACCTGGGGTGGAGGTGGGGGCCCTTACCTGTCTGCCCGGCAGGGTGCACCTGGGGTGGAGGTGGGGGCCCTTACCTGTCGGCCTGGCAGGGTGCACCTGGCTGGAGGGAAATCCATTTGACGACGGGGAGGTAGGCTGGTAAAGAGCCAGTGGCGCCCGCTCAGTGTCCAGAGAGTGTCTCTGAGGGTGTCCAAGGACGACCATGTGACACCCTGCACCTGTGGGCAGGATGGAAATGCCCCCCTCTCTAGCACTCAGACAAGAGCTTCTCTGAGCCGCAGGCCCACCCTACGCAGGTGAAGAGGGAGCGAGCACCTAGCATGGAAGCCTTCTCCCATCTTCCGTGTCTGTGACGAGGGCTGGGAGGCCTGGCAGTGCCTGGGGAGGAGGAGGAGGCTCACGGGAGGCGACCCTCTCTGGGTGCATTGGCCCAGCGAGGGGCAGGGAAGCCCGGCCCCCATGAAGGAGTGCCTTCGAATGACACTGTCACAGGCAGCCTGGGCTTCCTGCCATGCCCTGGTGAGCTCAGGGGGACAGCCCCCAGGATTGACTGTGAGTGCAGAAGGGAAGCCACTTCACCTCCACCACCTCCTTAACCAGGCACCTCTGTCAGGTTCCCTCTGTCTCCCCAGATCTGAAACTGGGCCAGGTGGTTCAAGTTGCTTCCGACTCTGGCCCTTCTGTGACATGACCCCCCATGGGGTAGGGGACACCCCTAAAACAAGGTGTTTCCCGGGACCAGGGCAAGTCCTGCCGCCCACCTGTCCTGGGGGGCTTTGCAGGAAGGGGGAGCCACACAGACAAGAGGCTGAGAAGGAGTCAGAGAGGTGGCAGGGGAACCCAGGGACCCAGAGAGGCCCGGGTGGGGGTCCCCGTCACAGTAGAGACAATCCCAGCGAGGGGTCCAAGGACGCAGATTATACCCTGGCCGCACCTGTGCGCCCCTCCTCTTTAAGATGGTGCTCCTGCCTCTCCCACCTGCCTCCAGGGATTCCCATGAAGGCGAAATGCCTTGGAAGATGCGGAACTGTTTTGGTGAACCACAAAGCACCCCACAAACACAAGCTCCTATTATTATTATCACTGCAATTATTGTTATTCCAGCCGCCTGGGGCTGATGGATGGCCTGCCTGGGGAGTCCAATCTGCCAGAAAATCCCCACATTTCAGCAGGAAAGTGCTCTGAAATCCATGGAGAAAGAGGCTTATCACCAAAGACATTTGATTACCATCGTATTTGAGTTAATTCTCGCAAAACCTGACTTCACGCAGGAGAAAACCATCCACCAAAAATTAAGGCAGGCTTCCCCCTGCCCCCCGCTGCATTTTTCAAACTCTGGGGCTTAAGGGATGCAAGAGCAGGATCCAATCACGGGCAGGCTTTCTGGAAATCCTGGCCCAGCAAGCAGCCTGTAAACCACCCTTCTCCCTAATAAGATGGAGCTTAAAAGGGCAAAGGGCGAGTATGGCATTCCAGCCAAGGCCGGCTCCAAGTGCCCTGGGCGGCTGCGGGTGCTTCCAGCCAGGGTGGAAGGGGCTTGTGGGGGCTGGGACAGGAGTCCGAGAGTCCAGGACTGAGGCTGGGAGCTTGAGCCCAGACAGACAGCAGGGAGAGGCCACTTGTATGTTTTCTTCCTGCTGCACGTCCCCCTGCACAAGGCCTGGCCCGTGGCAGCTACTCAGGGCCAAAGGACTTCTTGAGAATAAGGCAAGGGCTCTCCGTAGGGCATCCCAGGCCCTAGAAAACCCCTCCAGCCCAGGGCAGCTACTCCCCAGTGCCACCTACCTCCAGGGACCTGTGGGTGGACAACTCATGACCAGGGAGGAGGAGGCAGCTGGCTGGTCACCACTGTCCACCGGCCCTTGGCCAGAAAGGCCCTGGGCTTCACTCATCTCTTGGAGCCGATGCTCCACCTCACCCTGAGTCCCGCCACACACCTCATCATTTGCCCCCTGGGGAGGGAGGTGTGCCCTCCAGCAATGAGGTGGGTAGTGAAAAGTTGGGCTAGAGGGCACTGTAACTGGCCGGTGGGGAAGGGCAGGGGCCAATGGTCCCTGGGTAGCTACCGGTCCACCCTGATGCTTACCACGAAGCCCAGCTCACTTCCCAGTTCCCCTCAAAGTCTCCAACTCAAAGACTGTTGGCAAAACTGAGCACTGGGACCCAGGGCTGGTGGCACGGCTGAGGAGAGCTCTGTGGAAATGTTGTGTGGGCGCAGACGCAGCCCGGGGCATGGTGTACAAAAGCCTGGTGCTGGGGTCTGAGTGGCACCAGGACTGCTCCCGCATCTTACCTTAAGAAGTGTCTTCACTCACAGCCCAGAAGTCACCAGCAAACAGCCTCTGCTGGGAGTCACCGTTCCCATGGAAACAGCGTTAGCAACACCAGGAGAGGTGGTGTGGGACAAAATGAGCCCCAAACCATGTGAGGGGCTGCATGGCAGGGTGTTCGGCCAGTTGGGACGCCTGTCCCCATCAGCTGTCCTCTTCTGAAGCCAGGCATTGCCCAGCAACCAGGGCAGGAAAGACGTCCACTCAGGCCCAGCTGGCTTCTCCCACCCAGAGCAGGCATCCATGTCCTGGGCTGCTGTCAAGTGGCTTAAAACAACAGGAATTTATCCTCTGCAGCTCTGGAGGCTGGATACCCGAGAGTGTATTGCTGGGCTGAACCCAGGTGTCAGCCTCCTCTGAAGCTGCAGGGTAGGATCCTTCCTGGCCTCTTCCCACTTTTGGTGGCCCCAGCTTTCCTTGGCTTGTGGCCACATCACTCCAATCTCTGCTTCATCCTCACATCCCTCTTATAGGGACACATGCCATTGGATTTAGGGCCCAGTGGGGTGATCCAGGATAATCTCCCATCTCAAGATCCTTCTCCCAGTTGCCCCTGCACAGACCCTTCTTCCTTACCTGGTCCCAGGAATCAGACCCTGATGTCTCCGGCTATAGTGGCCATTGTCCTGCCACCACAAGCAGGCTGAGCAGAGCCAGGCAGGAGCCCCAGAAGCAGAAACCCAAAGTCCAAGTCTAACAATGTCACAGGCTCCAAATGTAGGATCCTTGGAAGACATTTTCCAGTTTAATTGTTTAGAAATGGACTTGGTTGGAAGGGACGTCCCAGGTAATAAATTGACTTAATAACACCTCCCATCAGCCCAGGGCTCTGAGCTGGTGAAGTCATACTCATCTCTGATCTCATTAGCTCCTTGTGGCTTTGGGTGGCAGTGTCACCCCATCAGATAAATGTGGACCTGGGTGGGGGAGGGCGTGCATCATGGAGGGAAGAGGACCCCCCAGCCAGTGTCTGTCCCTCCAATCTCCCCTTCTCCTGGGTGTGGAGATTAGATTTCTCTACCCAGTAATACCCAGCTGTCCTTTTAATAAAGCACTCCATGGCTCAGTGACTACTATGCTTACATCATCTGCCACCATCCACTTATGAAGAGGAACCCCTGCCCGCCGCCCTGGGCATGATGTCCAGCTCCCTAGGGCTGTTCTCCACCCTCCAGCTCCAGCTCGCATGCTGATGGCCCCGGGCCTGCAAAACAAGTCTCTTCTCACATCTCATCCTCAATATCCTTTCTGCAGGAGTGGGGGTCCGAGGGTTGTGACCACCCCTCTAAGCCCCCGGCCGCTCCCTCCCTGTAAACAGCCTCCCACCAGAGCTGGGGAGAAAGGCTGGTCATAGACGCAGCCTTGTTCAGCCCCTGCCCTGAGCCCCCACCCCCTTGCCCTCTTTCTGTGTGGCGCGTCCCTGATCTATTTAAGGAAACACTCTTCCTTTGCTCCTAGTGCAATGGAGACACCAACGGGGTTATGACAGGAAGGAGAGCTGTCTTTTCACCACATTGTTAGATGTCGTCCAGTCGGTTCCGACTCTGACCCTACACACAGCAGGTCGAACCACTGCCCGGTCCTGCGCCATCCTCACAATTGTTTCTGTGCTTGAGCCCATTGTTGCAGTCCCTGTGTCAGTCCATCTCACTGAGGATTTTCTTCTTTTTTGCTGACCCTCTACTTTACCAAGCATGATGTCCTTCTCCAGGGACTGGACCCTCCTGACACCACGTCCAAAGTATGTGAGATGCAGCCTCGCCATCTTTGCTCTAAGGAGCATTCTGGCTGTACTTCTTCCAAGACAGATTTGTTCATTCTTTTGGCAGTCCATGGGGTATTCAATACTCTTCGCCAACACCACAATTCAAAGGCATCATTTCACCACGAAGGGTCTGAAGTTGCCACTCCAGGAAAAGGTTAATTTAAAGGGGGATTAGAACCACCCCCACCCCTTCTTCTGTTCCCCTAAAGGGTAGCCTGGCCCCAAGTGAGGGGGACCTTAGCTTCCCTTCTGCCATTGCCCACTCTCTGTAACCTCAGGGCAATGATGGCTCTGGGCCATGGCTCAGAGCGTTTTGGACAGTGGGGTTTGCTCTGCTCAGCCTGAGGCTGCCTTCAGGTCTGGGAACTGTCTGGAAAAAAAGGCAGGTGGGAGGGAGCCTTGGCCGAGCTCGCTTTTCTAAGGACGTGCTTACTCAGATGCCCGGAGAGCAGCACGATTTGTTTGTCAGCTGCGTTTACTACTCCTCCACCCCTTATCGGAGGGCTTCAGAACGCATGCCTGCCCTCCTTCCTTCCTCCCTCTTTCCTTCCTTCCTTCCTCTCTCCCTCCTCCCACACTCTTTCCATAAATCCCACCAGGAGATGACGTGGTGGCAGCCATGGGGCACCTGAGGAACTGACCCCAACTGGACAGTGGCTCCGAGGGAGCCCCAGAGGCGGGGACTCAGACGTGCAGACACCTTCCTGAAGGAGGCTTCTGCAGACCCACAGGAGGAAGTCTGGGCTGTAGCTGCCAGCAGGGCGGCTCTGCTCCCCAATAGGTGCTTCTTAGAGCATCAAGTAGCTTTTCGTCTTCTTCTCTCTTCATGGAGGCCAGGCAGCACTTCCTGAAGCTGTCTGCTCGCCTTTAGCTGTGGGGGCTTTAGATGCTGCTGAGCCTCAGGGTCCTGCAAGCTCGGCCTCTGCTACCCAGATCTACGGGGGCACTCCGCTCCATCCAGGGCTCACAGCACCCCCTCTGTAGCCCAGACCTATGGGGGCACTCCACTCCACCTTAGACTTACAGCAGCCCCCCCCGCCCCCACTCCCCAGACATATGGTGGCACTGTTTTCCACCCAGGGCTCACAGTACTCCATCAGCAGCCCAGCCGAGCTGCTGCCAGTTCCCCCTCCGGGTTCCAGAATGTCACTTTAATTTCATAACTCGAGTGTCATCCTGACTGGTTCTCCCCAAGCTCCACCAGGCTTCCAGGATGTGGAAACCCACTCTGGCTCCCATGAAGACCTGTGGGCGAATCTGCGGTCTTGGCTCAATCCACTGGCAAAGAATCAGCCATCCATCTTGAGCCCCTGAGCTGCACCTGCCAGCAGGTGTGCCAGGTGTGTGCCGAACTGAAGGGAAGCCAGACACCCATGGGCTCTGCCCCATCCTCTCTGGATCGGGGCTATCACCTAGGGTCTAGCCTCACTTTTCCTAATGACATTGGAGCCTCTAGACTGAGACAGGCCTGGTTTGGCTCTCACATCCTGTACCCTGCTGCCGTTGAGTCAATTCTGACTCACAGTGACCCTAGAGGACAGAGTACAACTGCCCTAGAGGATTTCCAAGGCTGTAATCTTTATGGAAGCAGATTGCTCCATCTTTCTCCTGTGGAGCAGCTGGCAGGTTCAAACTGCCAACCTTTTAGTTACCGCTGAGCACTTAACCATTTTGCCACCGGGGCTCCTGGGTGAGTATGGTAACACTGCAGTGAACATTCATGCACAGTTTCAGTATGGACTTATTTCTCATTCCTCTGGGGTGTATAGCTAGGAGTGGAATTCCCTGCTCGTTTGACTGAGATGCAAATGTATCAGGGTGTCCTTTGTTTATCTGACAGCCCCAGCCCAGCCCAGACAGGTGTCCCTCAGCACATCAGGGAAATGCCCTCACTGTGCCCCACTGAGGTCACCACTAGGAAAGAAGCGAACTCCAGGACACGCAAGCCCCAGCATCCTGTTGCCCTTCAGGCAGCGCTACCTCCATCTGCCTCAACTCTGGGGCAAGATGGTCAGTGGGAGAATGCGATCCCACCTTAAGGCTTGGTGACCCATGACTAGTGGGCCAGTCACACCCCAGGGGCAGGAAAGGGACTGGCGTTTTAACATGCCTCCTGGGCTTCCCACACACTGCTGGGAGGCACAGCAAGGAGAAAGCAAAAAACAAGGATTCCCTGACTCCTGAGCCAAACCCACAAGTGCACTGGGGTTTTTAGATGGGGGTGGGCCGTCCTTCCTGAGAAGGAAGAGGGTCTGGGTCTGCAAAAGACCCTCCCAGGCACAAAAAGAGGCAAATCAGGAGGGAAAGAGGGCGGAAAGGAAGGAAGGAAGACGGGAGGGAGGGAGGGAGGAAGGAAGGAGGGAAGAGGGAGGGAAGAAGGGTGGAGGGAGGGAGGGAGGAGGGAGGGAGGCAAGAAGGATGGGAGGGGGGAAGCAGGGAAAGAGGGTTAAAGCTGACGGCATAAGGTCGCTTAGCACCGGGCCTAGGGGTCTCTCTGGAGAGGAAAGAAGAGGCTGACCAGCCCCAGCAGCCAGCCTGACTCCTGACTCTGGGGGGAAGCAGTGATCTGCGAGCCCCAAAGGCAGCGAGAGCAGCGCTCCCTGCCCCTGCTCACTTTTTTTTCTCTAATTAAGGGCTCTAGGGAAACAGAACCCCTTCCCTCCATAATTCAGCCCTGCCCCCTTTCTGTCACTTTAATTAAAGCCAGGGCTAGCGTGGTATAGACAGTTGCCATTATCAGCACTAAATCAAGCCCCCATTTTAAGATGTAGCCCCCTGGAAAGTGAAGAGTGGCAGGGCCGAGCCACAAATATTTGCAAAGGGCAGAGACGCCCTGGAATTGCACGCCTTGGCTTCATTAATGCTAGTTCTTCTGCCTCCATCCCCGCCGACACACGTCAGCCCACAGAGCCCGGCAGCTAGCTGGCCCTCCAGGCTGGTGGCCAAGAAGAGAGATGCTAGTGCCTGAGGGGCAGATGGGATGGCGCCCCCAATGTTCCCTTCGGGCCTGGGAACATCTGTGCTCTTTGGGAGAAGAGCGAGGAAGACAAACAACGTGGAGCCCGCTGTCCTGAACAAGCACCATCGCAGAGTTTAGAGAGTGTGCGGATCCTCAATCCTAGTATCCTGATCTTTGATTTGTTTTTTTTTTTTTGGTGGGGGGTCATAGACCCTTCTTAGAATACAGTAAAGGTGGTAGTAGCCTCCAAGCACACACCAGCAGCTTTGTGAGCAGAGACACAGACCCTGGGCAGCATTTCAGGAGATTCATAGGCTCTGTGAAGGGCCCCTTCCTTGGTGAGTCTGTGTCTTTAGAAAATACTAATAATAATAGATACTCCTTTCAGAAAATTTTTTTTTTTTTTTAAAAAGGTAACTTTACAGTGGAGAAATCTGGCAAGCACACCTCAGCCAGGTGATCAAGGCCAACATCAACGGTGATGAGTCATGTTGATAGCATGCTGTGCCCTTGATGTGAAGTGGTGAGAAGGGTACTTCACCTCTGTGATCTTCCTCCCCAACACCCACAGACCCAGCCTCATCACAAGGAAAACATCAGGAAAACCCCAAGAGAGGGACATTCTACAACATCCCTGGCCAGTGTACCTCAAACTGCCAAGGCCATCAAACATAAGACTTCTGAGGAAATGTCACAGCTAAGAGACCTTAAGGAGACAGGACAACCAAACCTAATCTGGGATCCTGGAACAGAAAAGGGACATCACCTAAAAACCAAGGAGATCTGAATGAAGTCTGAAGTCCATTTAGGAGCATGGTGCCAACGTTGAGTTCTTAGCTTTGACACCATGCCAATATAAGATATTAACAAGGGCAGTGTGATAGTTAAGGCTGTGTGTCAACTTGGCTGGGCCATGATTCTCAGTGGTTTGGCAGTTATGATGTAGTCTGGCAGTTGTATGATGTAATCACTTCCATGATGAGGTTTGATATAATGTGATCACCTCCATGATGGGATCTGCTGTGAGTAGTCAATCAGCTGAAGGGGAGTTTCCTTGAGGGTGTGGCCTGCATCCAGTATAGGTGGACTTTCTGGCAAGGCTCACAGGTTTTGCTTGCTCTGGATCCTGCAGTTGGCTCCCATTTGTCTGATCTCCTGTTCTTGGGACTGGAGCTTGCAACTTACCTGCCATTTTGACTTCCAATTTTTGGGATTCGTCAGTCTTCCCAGCCTGTGTGCCAGAGCCCTGTTATCTGACCTGCTGATCCGGGGTTCGCCAGCTCCTGTGGCTACGTAAATCAGGAGATGCCTCCAGCCTGACCCACAAACTTGGGATGTTCCAACCACTACAACAAAGTGAGTAATTTCCTTGATATAAGTATCTGTATATATACATTTATATGCTTTACTGGTTTTCCTTCTCTAGAGAACCCAGCCTAAGACAGGCAGACCTCAGGTGAGGGGTTTTCAGGGACTCACTGTACTATCTCTGCAACTTTCCATAAATCTAAAACTATTCTAAAATTAAAAAAAAAGTTAATTATAATTCTTTCTCAAGGTTGAAAATATAAGAGTAGGGAAGTTAGGACTTGAACCTAGGTCCAGCTGGCTTCCAAGGGCATAAACTTTACCACCTGGCTAAGAACGACAGACAAGTTTGTGAACTGATGCCCCCCCCAGAGCTATTCCTCCCAGTGTTGTACTGGTGACATCCCTCTGATGCCCCAGGGAAACCTCCACTGCCCTCCCTGTCCCCTCCATCTGTTCCAGTCCCTCCTCTTGATTGTCTTACCTGCCCCAGATTTGAGGCTCCAGCTACCAGCAGGACATCTTGTATGTGCTACGTACTCAGCCAGACCTACTTTTAACTTCCTTTACAAGTCGGTTCTGTGGGTTCTTGCTTGCCTTTGGGACAATGGACATGTGAGCTCCCTGCTCACGCATCTGACCCCTCAGCCTCCCAGCACACCCCCACCTTGATCCACTGAAGCTTTTTCTGTGGAGTAACCCTTTCAAATGGGGCCAGCCAAAATGGGAGGCCACTTCCCCACTATGATGAAAATGAGTCTCCAAGCCTGTGGAGGATATTTTAAGACAAGCAAAAAATATCTTCATGACAAGGAATTTTTTAACATCCCAAAGAAAAATAATAATTGCATATTACATCTGCTATTAAGTCTATTTTTGGAGAACTTTTCTGGTACTGTTAATCCCACCATAATTATCTGTTATAAAAGTGATGCATATTTGCACCTGCAAAGTCAGAAACCTAGCAAGAGTGTGGGTTTCTTTTGTCTATTTAGTGGGTCTCCAACATCAGTTTCACTTCCCATTACCTGTAGCTCAGCAGAGAAAGACTATTAAGGCCTCGAAGAGGGAGGGTGGAGTTAGCACCCACGCTGAGCACGGCTGCCTTCAATCTCAGTGCTGGAGACAGGTGGTGGGAGACGGGCTGATGGGGCCAGGTGGGTAGTGCCGCAGGGACCCAGATCCTAGCAGGGAGAGTCATCACCCTGGGTTTGGGCTACCCAGAGTGGCAGTCCCCTTGCCTGCCCCTGGATTGTGCAGACCACAAGGAGGAGGTGGTGGCCTTAGGGTTTAACCAGGGAGACAATGCGCACCATGCCTGGGGAGGAAAGCTGGGTATCTGAAGGCACCTGCCTGACGGTGGTCCATTTGTGGCTCTGGCTGTGCCTCACTGACCCACAGTGTTCCCCACCCTGGCCTCACACTGGAGTCACCTGGGGATCTTAGAAAGCTACTAATGCTCCAGTCCCACACCCAAAGCTCTGAAGCTGTGGTCCTGGTGCTGGGCTTCTGCCAGGTGAGTCTAACGTGTTGCCTGGTAGGAGCTACAGTGGGCTGGGACAGCTTCCTCTGCTATCTGGATGTGTCCCTTTGGATGCTCTGCCGGCATCTCTGACCCATCATGTCCAGAATATTTCTCCTCAGTGCTGTCCTCCTTTGGCTCCTATAATCTAGGAATGGCTCCCATCTATCTGGCCCCCAAGGCAGCAGTCAGGACATCACCTCTTACTGCTGCATCTCCTTCATACCCCTACCTGTGCCACCTGCTAGGAGACCTCTCAAATGGGTTTCTTTCTTTCTATTCCTCTACTATGACCCTGGTCAGGCTCCCTAACACCTCTCCCTGGATTACCCCAGAATACTGGCCCAGCTGTGTCTAGCCTGGTCCCTCCCATCCACCCACCCATCCATCTACTCACTCATCCATCCATCTACCCACCCAATTATCCAACCATCCATCCATTCACCTATCCTTCTATCCATCCACCCACCCATCCATCCATCCATCCACTGAGCCATGCTATTTTCCAACAGCAGTGATATTTTAAAATCTGAGCCTATGCTTCCACGCTTAAGACTCTTCAGGGGTCTCCTGTGCTTGTACACTAAACTCCAAACTCTTCAGCAGGCCTACAGAGTTGGTCTTGGGCAGGACAGAGCTTACCACCACACAGTTCTGCCAAGCTCCCACTGCCTCCTGGCCTTTTCACATGCTCTTCCTGCTGCCCTCCATGACACACACCCCACTGGCCCTCTCTCTCCCACAGCTTGGCACATTTCCTCCACCTCCTAGAAATACCCTTCATGACCCTACAAAGCAAAGTTGTGCTCCCTTGTCTCACCTTGAAGTGTGCCTGGTTTTCTGACTCCCTAAGGTCAGGGAGGGAGAGGTGTGTCTTGGTTGCTGCTGTGTACCAAGCACAGAGCCTGGCGCAGAGCAGGCCCTCCCTACACGTTACTAAATGGACAGGAAATTGGGCAACACCTGGCAGAGCTTTGATCTCAGACATTCAGGGATACTCGAGGGGACACATGTTGCCAAAGTGCCAGCCCACAGCCCATCCAGCTGGGGCTGTGGGGCTGAGTTGTTGGAAGATAGATAGGCAAAAGAATGGGTGGAGGGGTCTACTGTCCTGTTCCCGCTGATGAGAGCAGCGGACAGCCCTCTCTTCCCTAGGTGTAGGCTGCTTTCCCACACTGCCAGGCCCTCCTGGCTGGAACTCTTTGCAGGGGGCCAATGATTCCCTCTGATCCTTTAATTGCTCATTCCTGGGGTGGGTAAAAATCCACAAACACGAGTTTGCAGTGGACATCTTGCTGTTTGCTTTGCAGTTAATTCCTCTATCTGTCCTCTTTAAGCAGAGCTGAGCTGCAGGGAAGAGGGCCTGGAATTGTCCTTAGAAACCACAGACAGAGGTCCCTCTGCCCACAGAGGCCTTGGGAGGGTTCTGGCTGAGGGAGGTTTGACAATCTGGTGGAAGAAAGACTTGAAATAGGACAGAGTGAGGCTGGGTAGACAGGGCCAGAGTGCTGGCTTCATTGACCAATCAGAGGGACACAGGTGAGGTACCTGCAAACAGCCCTGCACCTGCTATGCCTCCTGGGACAGGAGGGTCTACGGGTCACAGTGGCTCCTCTGCAAGTGCCACAAGCCCCAGGGGCTGCTACAGGGACCCAGGGATCTTTTCTGCCAGCAGTTTTCGAACTCTGCATCAGGACTGTACACAGTACATGAAAAAGAGAAACATGGAGACATCCCCTTCCCCTGCCACCCCTCTCAGGAAGGGTTGCCAGATGTGGCAAATGAAAATACAGGATGCCCAGTTAAATGTGAATTACCAAAAAATAGCAAGTAATTTTTTGGAATAGGATGTCCCATGCAATGTAGGATACACTTACACTAAAAAAAAAAAAAAAAAAGTTTGTTTATCTGAAATTAAAATTTAATTAGGAGTCCTGTGTTCTGTCTGGCAACTCTACTCCCAGGTTTCCAACATGCCATAGGGATATGCCAGTCCCTGAGCCACCTCCACAGAGTTCTTGGGAGCCTCAGAACACTGGGGAAAAAACCCTGTCCTCTCTAGAACAATCTACTCAAGCGTGGGAGCAATCCAAGAGGGTCTAAGTGATCTTTCAAGAGTCTATACCTAGTTAATGGCAGATGCCAGACTACATCCAGGACTCCTGGCCTACCTACTCCCCATCTACCCATCCATTCATCCATCCATCCATCCATCCATCCATCCATCCATCTACTCATCCATCCTTCTACTCATCCATCCATCAGCCATCCACCCACCCATCCACTCATCCAACAATCCACCCATCCTTCCATCCATCCATCCACCCATCCTTTCTTTTACCCATCCAAAAAACATTTACTCAGAACTAACTAGCCTCTGGGCCTTGTACTAGGAGCTAGGGAAACAGTCTATTTCTCCAATGGACTTCACAAGCTGTCGGGGGAACACTAGCTTAACTAGGAAGTGTCCAGGAATAAGCAGTACTATACAGGTGGATGTGGAACGCCCTGGGAGCTCCAAGGAGAGAGTCCCCAGCTCAAATATAGAGATGAGTTGTCCCTCAAGGTGATACTGGGGGTGTGTCTTAAAGGAGAAGAGGGCATTTGCTAAGGTAGAAGGGAAGAAGGAAAGGTTTTCCAGGCAGTGGAAATAGCAGGTGCAGGGACCTGTGAAAGTTGTAACTCAAGAGCTTTATTCAATTGCTCAGCCTGTGTCTTAGTCATCTAGTGCTGGTACAATAGAAATACCACAAGTGGATGGCTTTAATGAAGAGACGTTGGTTTCCTCACAGTCAAAGTAGGCTAAAAGTCCATACTCAAGGTGTCAGCTCCAGGGGAAGCCTTTCTCTCTCTCGGCCTTCTCATCAGTGTTCCCCCGGACTAGGAGCTTCTCGGCGCAGGGACCCTGGTCCAAAGGATGCACTCTGCTCCTGGCACTGCTTTCTTGATGGTGTGAGGTCCCCCTGTCTCACTGCTCACTTCTGTCTTTTATAACCCAAGAGATTGCCTCAGGACACAATCCAGTCTTGTAGATCAGGTCCTGCCTTACTAACACAATTGCCACCCATCCTCCCTCATTAACATCATAGAGGTAGGTTTACAACATACAGGAAAATCACACAGTACCAGGAATCATGGCCTAGCCAAACTGATACACACATTTTTTAGGGGACATAGTTCAAATCATGACAGCCTGTATAGAGTTTGTGCCAGCATTCAGCATCATATTAGGACTGAGTTTCTTGACCTCAGAACTACTGGTATTTTGGACTAGATAACACTTTGTTGTGGGGGCTTTTCTGTGCATTGCAAGATGTTTAGCAGCATCCCTGGGCTCTACCTACTAGACGCCGTAGAAACTGTGATAACCAAAAATATCTTCAGACATTGCCAAATGTCCCCTGGGGAGCAAAATTACCCCAGTTGAGAACAACTGTGTTAAGGGCTAGAGAAGTAACTGTTGTCAGTTATCTAGCGCTGCTGTGACAGACATACCACACGTGGATGGCTCTAACAAGCAGAAATTTATTCTGTCACAGTCCTGGAGGCCAGAAGTTCAAATTAAGGGTGCCAGCTTCAGGGGAAAGCCTTCTCTCTGTTGGCTCTGGGGGAAGATCTTTGTCATCAATCTTCCCCACTGGAGGAGCTTCTCAGTGCAGGGACCCTGAGTCCAAAGGACACACTCTCATCCTGGCTCTTCTTGTTTGGTGGTAATAAGGTCCCTCTTCTCTCTGCTCGCTTCTCTCTTTTATATCTCAAAAGAGATTGACTCCAGATAAAACCTAATCCTGTAGAATGAGTTCTGCCTCCTTAACATAACTGCCTCTAATCCTGCCTCATTAACATCATAGAGATTAAGACTAACAACACATAGGATTGCCACATCAGATCACAAAATGGTGGACAGCCACACAATACTGGGAATTATGGCCTAGCGAAGTTGACACACATTTTTTGGGGGGGGACACAAGTCATTCCATAAGACAAGGATCAAAATAAGTGCAGTTCTTTCTTTCAAGCAGGTTAGAGTCTTCCTGGAGTCCCTTGGTGGTGTAAACAGTTATGTGCTTGACTACTCCTAGCCGAAATGTTAGTAGTTCAAACCCACCTAGAGGTGCCTCAGAAGACAGGCATGGAGATTTACTTCCAAAAGCTCTCAGCCTTGAAAAACCTATGGAGCACAGTTCTACTCTGCACACATAGAGTTGCCATGAGTCAGAATCAACTTGATGACAACTAACAACAACAACAATATAATCTTCCCAGAAACTCAGCGTAGCTGAAGTTGGTCAGAAAGTGATGTAAAAGAAAGCCTGTTACAACATGTCCTCAATGGTAACAGTATCATAATCATTTTTGTAAACCACAGTTGAGCATCTTTAAAATGTATGGCTATTCCACCAAGGGTTAACAATGTGAACTAGATTGCTACTCTTAAATGTATATCAATGATATGTATTTATATCTATATAAATAGTCAAAAGCATATTGAATTTTTTCACACTGTTTATCTAGCGTAATTTGCAGAATGTCTGTATTTGATTAAATACCATCATCTTTTATGTATGAGTTACATAAGTAAATAGAAAAACCATTTACAGCCCAATGCCCCATAAACAATTCATCTCAGGCCTGTCCTGCACTGTACACTGAGTGGTTGGGGGAAATGTGATTAATTGAATATGGGGAGCAGATGAGGTGTCATCTAAGGCCGGCTCTGAACTTCATTTCTCCACTCTAGTAAGTTGGAGGCTTCATACATTTTCTGCAAATGTGCAGGTTAAAAACTATAGTTGATGGTTATTTAATCAAATAGATCTTGTAGACACTTCAGAATAACAAATTGTTTAGTACACTGCTGGACAGGAATCATCTCTTGGGGAATTATTTCCTTAGTTATGGCATTGCCAATGTTGGACAGCAGACCCTCTGCATTGATTGTTTGCCAACTCGCTCAGCTCTATCTCAATCCAGAAGGGTGCCACCTGGCTGATTTCTGAGGGAGAGAAGAGGCAACTCTCACGAGCCCAGGTCTCTGGCAAGGAGTGCCCTGGGTGCTGGTATGGGCCTTCCTCCACACTGGCAGCCCAGGCCCCTCCATCTGTGTGGGTGGGACACTGTGGGGATATATGCCATTTAAACATGGCTGCACTATTGACAACTGCAGCCCCCACAGGCCTCTGTGCCATATACGACATGTTGGAGACTTGTCAGCGATGAGAAAGAGATGAGGCACGACTTGTTTTCCCAAACCTATTGTCCTGTTACTGATTGGCTTGTTTACCTGAATTCCATCTCCCTTGCCCGAAACTTATTGTTACTCACCCAAAGCCCATTGTTCTGTTATTTGCTTTACTGCTTGCTGTATTGACTATAAAATAAACTCCTGGGACTGAAGCCGGGGTTTGACTCCTCAGAGTGACCCTCTTGGCCCCACTTCTCTGTAAGAGTTGTGGCATTGGTTATTGTCTCCGCCACCCCAACAACCGTCGCTGCTGTGACAGATGGTGCCCCGTGTGAGGAGCTGCGACAGGACACCCCACTTCCTGGCTGGTATGCCCCCAGTTCTGCCCATAGCTCAGCAGAGCCTATGCCAAGAGCTAAGTGATAGTGGGACCAAACCAGATCACCCAAGGGCCAGGCAGCGTGGTGGATACAGAGAGAAGTAAAGTTTGTCCTCTTTCCAGGAGCTTGTTGTTGTTGTTAAGTACTGTGGAGTTGGTTTCCACTCATAGCGACCCTGTGTGCAACAGAACAAAACAGTGTCTGGTCCTGCACCATCCTCATAATTGTTATACTGGAGCCCATTGTTGCAGTCACTGTGTCAGTCCTTCTCATTGAGGGTCTTCTTCTCTTTTGCTGACCCTCTACTTTGCCAAGCGTGATGTCCTTCTCCAGGGACTGGTCCCTCCTGACAACATGTCCTAAGTGTGTGAGATGAAGTCTTGCCATCCTTGCTTAGATAGCCTGTATTCTAGGAATGTTCTGCAGGTGCCCTTTCTACCTCCTGCCTCCTGCCTCCAGCCTCTGTCTTGAGAGCACTCTGGTGATGTCACCTTTATTCTTCACGCCTTTCTGTATGAGTGCCTGGGGCTGCCCTAACAAATGACAACGAGCTGGGAGGCTTACAACAACAGGAATTTTTTCTGGAGCCTAGACGTCTGAAATCAAGCTGGCAGCAGGGCCAGGCTCCCTCCAGAGGCTCCAGGGGAGGGTCCTTCCTTGTCTCTCCCAGCTTCTGGTGGCCCTAGAGTTCCTTGGCTTGAGGCTGCATCACTCCAATGTCTGTTCTGTCTTCACGTGGCTTCCTCCTCTATGTCTCCCCTTTCTGTCTCTTGGAAGGACACTGGTCATTGGATTTTATAAGGACACTGGTCATTGCATTTAAGTCCTACCCAGGTAATCCAGCATGACCTCATCTAGAGATCCCTCACTTAGTCACATCTGCAAAGACCCTTTTTCCAAATTAGGTCACATTTACAGGTTCTGGGGCACATATCTTCTGGCAGCCACCAGTCAACCCACCCACAACACCTCTGTTTTGACAAAAGGAGGTACTATAGGCACTCAAATGACTAGAGCTTTTTCCTTTTCTTCCTTTACTGGCCCCTTGGAAGCTCACAGTACTCACTCCCTGCTCCAGGTTCTTGCAGACATTGCTGGCTGACCTTCCTTGGTTCTTAGAGTGTCTTCCCCTGTCTCCTGTCACCTGATGGGCACCAAGTTCCTTTTGTCCCACACACTACTTACACACAGATGCTCAAGCATACCCAAAAGAATCACCAGTGTGAGCGCTTTGGCAAAGACCGCTAGATTCTGCAAATTTGCTTCCTCTTCTCCATGGGCTCCTTGCAAGATGGTGTCTCCCAGCCTTCCGGGTGGTTAAGTGTGGCCTCATGGTTGGGGTGTTGGTGATAGTCCTGGACTTCTTCCATGCGAGGCCAGCACGTTCTCCCAGGTGAGACCCTCCATACCTTCCTCACTCCTCTTCTCTTCCCTTTCCATGTCCTTACCCAGCTGGCCACAGGTAGTCTCCAGGCTTCCAGATGGTCTGTTGGCCAATGACTCTCACATGTCCATCTCTGTTCCTGACCTCATGGCAGAGCTCCTGGCTCAGATACTCACCTGTCTACTTGACATTGCCACTTAGCCCAGCCATACGCATCTCAAATGCAGCATGTTCCTGATTTGCACCATCCCCAACTCACACTGTTCCTGTTCTCCATCTTGAAATAGCACCACCAGCCACGCAGCAGCTGGGACAAAATCTTCGAGTCATCTCTCCCCACCTCAGACACCGGCCCCGCCTCCTCATCTTCCAGCCCACCTCCAATCCGTGTAGTACATTCATCTCCTCGCCCTTCCTCCAGCATATCACTTAGTCCAAGCCACTGTCATCTCTGCCAGGGCAACTGGGACAGAGCTGTGCTCTGGGTCATCTTCCTCATCCCCAGCTCCGAAGAATCCAGTCCCCACTGAGCAGGCAGAGTAATTCTTTAAAGCATAGTCAGATCACAGCTCTCCATCCCTACTGCCTTCCAGGGCTCCCAGCTGCACTCAGTAAACCCAGGCTACTTGTGGCAGCCCTCATGGGCTGACACGAGGTGGCCTTGCATGAGTTGGCCCCACTCTCTGCCACAGCCACCCCACATCACCACCCTGCCTGGTGACACTGCCTTCCCCACTCCTCTGACTAGAGCAAAGCTCCTCACTCCTGTGTCTCCTCTTCAGTGACCCCATTATATGGAAAGTCACCCCCTCCCCGACATTTTCAAGTCAACCCCATGCAGTGTCTCCTCTGCTCTTAGCACCTGGGAAAGTTAACATTCTTCACGCTTTTGTCTATGTGTTATCCTGTCTTTCCCTACCGACTTTATCCCTCCCACTCCTCTCATCCTTCCTATCAATCCCTCCCCTCTCCATCCCTGCCAGCTCTCCCAACCTGACCCCTCCCAGCCCCCCATCTCTCATCAACCCCTCCTCTCCCATCCCTCCCATTCTCACTGATTTCCACCCCCCCCCCCCATTCTTCCTATCATAACAAGGCTAGGGGCCAACTGCTGAACAAACCATCAATTGCTCATATACAAGTTCAGGTTGAAGCTAAAGAAAATTAAAACAAGTTCATGAAAGTTAAAACACAAGCTTGAGTATAATCTCACCTGAATTTGGAGACCATCACAGAATTGATTTGATGCATTGAACACTAATGACTGAAGACCAGACGAGTTGTGGGATGACATCAAGGACATCACACATGAAAAAAGAAAAAGGTCATTAAAAAGACAAAAAAAAAAAAAAAAAAACACAATGGATGCTGAAGAGACTCTTGAATGTACAGCAGCCAAAGCCAATGAAAGAAATGATGAAGTAAAAGAGCCAAACAGAAGATTTCAAAGGACAGCTTGAGAAGACAAAGTAAAATATTATAACGAAATGTGAGAAGACCTGGCAATAGAAAACCAAAAAGGAAGAACATGCTCAACATTTCTCAAGCTGAAAGAACTGAAGAAAAAATTCAAGCCTTGAGTTGCAATTTTGAAGGATTCTATGAGCAAAATATTGAACGATACAGGAAGCATCAGAAGAAGATGGAAGAAATACACAGAGTAACTGTACCAAAAACAATTGGTCAATGTTCAACCATTTCAGGAGGTAGCATATGATCAAGAACTGATGGTACTGAAGGAAGAACTCCAAACTGCACTGAAGGCATTGGCGAAAAACAAGGCTCCAGGAATTTATGGAATATCAACTGAGATGTTTCAACAAACAGATGCAGCGTCGGAGGTGCTCACTCATCTATGCCAAGAAATTTGGAAGATAGCTACCTGGCCAACTGACTGGAAGAGATCTGTATTTGTACCAGTTTCAAAGAAAGGTGGTCCAACAGAATGTGGAAATTATCAAACCATATCATTGGCAGTTGCAGCAGTATATCAACAGGGAACTGTTAGAAATTCAAGCTGGATTCAGAAGAGGACATGGAACAAGGCATATCATTGCTGATGTCAGATGGATCTTTGCTGAAAGCAGAGAATACCAGAAAGATGTCTACCTGTGTTTCATTGACTATGTAAAGGCATTCAACTGTGTGAATCATAACAAATTATGATAACATTGTGAAGAATGGGAATTCCAGAGCACTTAATTGTGCTCATGGGAAACCTGTACATAGATCAAGAGTCAGTCTTTCTAACAGAACAAGGGACTACCTCACGGTGTAAACTCAGGAAAGGTGTGTGTCAGGGCTGTATCTTTTCACCATACTTATTCAATCTGTATGCTGAGCAAATAATTTGAGAAACTGGAATATATGAAGAAGAACAGGGCATCAAGAGTGGAGGAAGACTTGTTAACAACCTGCTTTACACATGTGACACAACCTTGCTTGCTGAAAGTGAAGAAGACTTGAAGCACTGACTGATGAAGATCAAAGACCACAGCCTTCACTATGGATTACACCTCAACATGAAGAAAACAAAAATCCTCACAGCTGGGCCAATAAACAACATCATGTTAAACGGAGAAAATATTGAACTTCTCAAAGATTTCATTTTACTTGGATTCACAATCAATGCCCATGGAAGCAGCAGTCAAGAAATCAAAAGACACATTGCATTGGGCAAATCTGCTGTAAAAGACCTCTTTAAAGTGTGGAAAAGCAAGGAGGTCACTTTGAGGACTAAGGTGTGCTTGACTCAAGCCATCATTTTTTTCAATCGCCTCGCATGCATGTGGAAGCTGGATAATGAATATGGAAGACTGAAGAAGAATTGATGCCTTTGAATTGCGGTGTTGGTGAAGAATGTTAAATATACCGTGGACTGCCAGAAGAACGAAGAAGTCTGTCTTGGAAGAAATCCAGTCAGAGTGCTCCCTGGAAGCAAAGATGGCAAGACTTTGTGTCAAGTACTTTGGACATGTTATCAGGAGGAACCAGTTACTGGAGAAGGACATCATGCTTGGTAAAGTAAAGGGTCAGCGAAAAAGAGGAAGATCCTTAATGAGCTGGATTGACACAGTGACTGCAACAACGGCTCAAACAGCAACTATTGTGAGGATGGCGCAGGAAGGGCAGTGTGTCATTCTGTTGTACACAGGGTCTCCATGAGTTGGAATGAACTTGATGGCACCTAACAACACTTCTTCCTAACAGTCTCTCCCCTCCCTGCCCCATGCCTGCCAGCCTTCCCAGCCCCTCCCACCCTCACGCCTCCCAGCCTTTCCATACCTACCCCTCCCATTCCCTCCTCTTCTGTCCTCTTATTCCTCTGATCTCCACCCCCTCCCATGCTTCCCATCAACTCTTCCCATCCTAACCTTCCCCTCCCTTCCCGCCCCCTCAGCCCTCTCATTTTCAAGCCTTCCATCTCTCCCATGCCCAGAATGTGGCCCCTTCTCCAGGGACTCAGAACATCCTTGTTATGCGAGTGTCAGAGACTTTGGAGGCCCATTAGCCACAGAAGTGCTGAGCATGTGAGGTGTCAAATGTTGGGGGTTGGCCCAGAAGCTGGCCCATTTCTGTTCCAGGCCAGGCAGCCAGGACACCCTCTGAACCCAAGTCCCAGAGGGGTCCCAGTCCAGGACCGTGTGGCCCACAGGGCAGAACTTTGCCAGCGCTGGATGGCCTGACAACTGTGCCAGCACATCTGTTCCTTGAAGTGCAGCTGCTGAGTAGAGGGATGGGCTTTAATTTGCTAAAAAACAATTGATTTGGCTTAGTTCACTGCAGCGTGAGTTATTCTAATTAGCACCATCTAATACTATTTAAGATGAATTCTGCAAATGTTAGCAGCTCCATTTTTTTCTCTCCAAAGTTGTTGCAATAAAGTTACAAGAGGAGGCCCCAGGAGAACCACAGGAGTTTACCCTATAAAGTGTCCAGTCCTCTGAGGTGTCTTTGCAGGTTGTAGGATTCTGGGTGTTCTGCTGGAGACAGGAAGGGTTCTGTGCTGAAGAAAGGGGCAGACCGTCGCTGGGTGTGGGGCACCTCCAGGGCCAGAAGCCACTGCTACATGGATGGTGCTGAGGACACCTAGCTTTGCCAGTGAGAGTCAGCATCTGGGGAGTGACTCCAATAGGCCATCTGCTGGCCCTATTTTCCTGCCAACATGGAATTTCATCCTCATGGCACCCTGGGATCAAGGTGGAGGATCTTTCCTCTTGTGAGTTAGGTAGGTTCCCTAGCATTCTCCAACATTCCTTGCCACCTGTCTTCCACCCTTGTGTGTTTCTATGTCTCTTCTGCTCTTTTTATAGGACACCACCACATCAGCAATGATATCCTTCATTCCACGTCTTCTTCTGAATCCAGCTTGATTTTCTGGCAGTTGTCTGTTGATGTACTGCTTTTGAATGATCTTCAGCAAAATTTTATTTGTGTGTGATGTTAATGACATTGTTTGATAATTTCCGCATTCTGTTGGATCACTTTTCTTTAGAATGGACACAAATATGGATCTCTTCCAGTTGGTTGGCCAGGTAGCTGTCTTCCAAATTTCTTGGCATAGATGATTGAGCCTCCAGTGCTGCATCCATTTGTTGAAACATCTCAATTGGTAGCCTGTCAATTCCTGGAACCTTGTTTTTTTTTGCCAACGCCTTCAGTGAAGCTTGTCTCTTGGTCTATGTACCATCAGTTCTTGATCATATGCTACCTCCTGAAATGGTTGAATGTTGACCAGTTGTTTTTGGCACAGTGACTCTGTGTATTCTTTCCGTCTTCTTTCGATGTTTCCTGCATTGTTCAGTATTTTGACCATAGAATCCTTTAGTATTGCAATTCAAGACTTGAATTTTTTCTTTAGTTCTTTTAGCATGAGAAACGCGGAGTGTGTTCTTCCCTTTTGGTTTTCTAACTCCATGTGTTTGCACATTTCGGTAAAGTATTACTGAGAAGCTGGACTATATGAAGAAGAATATGGCATCAGGATTGGAGGAAGACTCATTAATAACCTCCAATATGCAGATGACACAAGCTTGCTTGCTGAAAGCCAAGAGGACTTGAAGCACTTATTGATGAAGATCAAAGACTACAGCCTTCAGTATGGATTACACTTCAACATAAAGAAAACAAAAATCCTCACAACTAGACCAATAAGGAACATCATGATAAATGGAGAAAAAATTGAAGCAGCAGTCAAGAAATCAGAAGGCACATTCCATTGGGCAAATCTGCTGTAAAAGACCTCTTTAAAGTGTTAAGAAGCGAAGATGTCACCTTGAGGACTAAGGTGTGCCTGACTCAAGCCATGATATTTTCAATTGCCTCGTATGCAAGGGAAAGCTGGACAATGAAAAAGGAAGAATTGACACGTATGAAGTTTGGTATTGGTGAAGAATGCTGAATATTCCATGGACTGCCAGAAGAACAAAGTCTGTCTTGGAAGAAGTACAGCCAGAATGCTCCTTAGAAGCAAGGACGGTGAGACTTCGTTTCGTGTACTTGGACATGTTATCAGGAGGGAATAGTCCCTGGAGAACAACATCATGCTTGGCAAATTAAAGGGTCATCGAAAAAGAGGAAGACCTTCAGGGAGATGGACTGATACAGTGGCTGCAACAATGGGCTCAAATATAGCCACAATTGTGAGGATAGTGCAGGACCGGGCAGTGTTTTGTTCTGTTGTACATAGGGTCGCTATGAGTCAGAACCCACTCACTGGCAGCTAACAACACCACTGAGAAAGGATTAGGTTTGGGACCCACCCTGTGCCAGTGTGATTTCATTACTATCATGATAGAAACCTCCTATTTCCAAAGAGAGTCACATTTACAAGGACAGGGGTTAGGATTTCCACACATTTTTGGGGGGGACACAATTCAATCAATAACAGGGAGGAAGGGAGGGAAAGAAGGAAGGAAAGTGAGAAGGAGGAGGGTGGGCAAAAGGAAGAAAGGCAAGAGGGAAGGGAGGGCAGGAGGGAGGGGGTTGCTTTCTGATGTTGTCATTTTCACCAGGGCTGTGTCATACAAGGCCCATCAGCCTCACAAGGAGGACACGTGTGCTCTGAGCACTGGGCACCCTGGTCCCGGAGGCCAGCTGTGTTGCTATGAGACAACAGGAAGCCTTTTCTCCTGGCTGACTGCTCTCGGGACTCAGAGCCGCCCGGCCCCTGCTGTCCTCTAGGCAGCGGCCTAGGAAGTTCTGCACCTGGGGCTCTTCCTCAGCTCTCTGATGAGCACCAGGACGCTCCAGGGACAGCTGATGGCCCAAGGGTGGAGCAAACCTTGCCCTGCTTTAGCTCAGTGACCTGGGTGCTCACTAAAGTCACAGGGGCATTTGGCTCTTCCCATCTCTCACCCTCCGCACCACCAGGCAGGGCTCTAGAAAGGGCCAGAGATAGCACGGGTGCTTAGGGAGAAGCTCACAGACTCCAGAATTAGAGAGTAAATCTCCCTGCAATCACACCGACCCCCCAATCCCCCCTCCCTCCTTCCCCAGAAGGGAGGCACAGCTGGCCACATTCAGGCCACCACGCACCATCTGCCAAGCTGATCTACATCCTGCTCACACTGGAAGCTGAATGCTGCTCAGGCAGCATTCAGGCATCAGCAACAGGGTCTTAGTAAGGAGGATCCAAATCATTGATCAGGCTTGTCAGGAAGGATTTGAGCACAGAAGCTGAGCAAACAGACCTTCCAGGAAGGAATTAATTTATTTAGATTACTCCCCGATGCAAATTTACGATTTAGATTTCTCTAAAGCAAGACTGGGAGGACGTTTAGGGGGAAACAGGGATGCAATTTGAGGCGAGTGGGGCTCTCCTCCCCTCACGGGGCTGCGGGAGGAAGGCCGCCCCGGTGCTAGAACACAGTCCTGCCATGCCAATTCCATATGTGATCACCAGCGCTGAGGTCCAGGAGGAAAGAGCTTTGCCCTGAAGCCATTGGGCAAGGTTTTCATGGGCACGGGACTGCCATTTTGGGGGATCCCCCTCCTCTATTCTCTCATTTAAACAAAAAAAGCTACTGTTTATGGGGCACTTTAAAAAAAAAGAAAAAACAGTTTCTTCGAGTTGATCCCTATTCATGGTGATCCCACGTGTGTTAGAGTGGATAGAGCTGTGCCCCATAGGGTTGTTAATGGCTGCGATATTTTTAAAGTAGATTGCCAGGACTTTCTTCAGAGGTACCTCTGGGTGGATTCAAACCCCCAATCTTGGTTAGCAGCCAAGCGCATTCACCGTTTACACCGCCCCAGGACTGTATTGAGCACTTAGTACGTGCTGATGGCAGAGCAGAATGTTTTACATACACGGCTTCTCATCCACCTACCTATCAGGCCCACAAGGGAAGTTCTATTACTGTGACTTTGTCCTCGAGGAAACGGAGGTCCAGAGAGGTTAATGAACCTGTCCAGGGTCACACAGTGGGTCTGTGTCTGCTCCCAAACCACATGCCACCGCGCCCTCATCCAGTCCCCCTGTCCACCTGGCCGGCGCCTAGGTCAGGGACCTCATGCCCACCTGGCAAGTGCCATGGCCCCAACTCGCCCATAAAAAACCAGTTACATGATGTGCAAGTGCTGGCCGCTGGTCACTGTTGATTCAGGGTAACAGGGACATGAGCAATCACTGCACACCTCTCTCTGCTTTTGAGTATTTTAAAAAATGCTCATAATGAAATGTCAAAACGTGCTATAAAGGAGCCTGGGGCTCTGGATTCAATGCTCTGGGAACCAGACAACAGCACCAGGAGTTTTATCAAGAGCTCTAAACAAAATGGCAAGAGGACAGCCGAAGCAGACGTTCACCTGCATGTCCTTGCTACGGAGAAAATGTGATTTGTGCCTTTTAACATGCACTTTTCCTTGGCTCTCACGTCAGGCTAATGGGTTGCCCTGCACGAAGCCGTGTTTATCTCACTAATCCTCCATCCCACTGGTCAGCACTAACAGAGGGCACTCGATCTCCATGCTGGAGGCCTGGAACGCTTATCTGCAACCCGAGGGCTCCGGTCCCCGCGCCGGGGCACGGCTGAAACCCAGATTTCACACTGAGAGGCTCCAAGGGTTACGGGCTCCCTGGGGAGGACTAGGCCCATTTCTAAGTTTCACAATGAGGCCCGTGGTGATGTGGTGGTGAGGGCTCTGTCTCCTACCAACTGTGTGCTGTAATCAGCACAGCTAAGTAGATCACCAGGCCTTTCTTCTGAGGCATCTCTGAGCGGACTTGAACCTCCAACCTTCTGGTTAGTGGCCAAATGCATTAACTTCACTAGAAATCAGGTGTATAACAGAAGCTCTCACTGCACTGGTATGTCTCTCAAACCCAATCAAGCATCTACAGGTCCTGCTGCGAGCAGCTTCCTCAGTTTCCCCAGCTCCCAGGGAAGATGAAGAATGGCCAGGTCTGTTCTCCTAGATCAAAACATTGCTGGGAATGAGAAGGAACAGTTACTGGGCTTCCCTCATTCAACCAAGTTGCTAACACGACCATCCCAGTTTTACAAACACCCGCCTGGTAGTGGCATGAAAAGACAGTTCAGGGATTTGCCTGAGGGGTTGCTCAGGCTAGAACTCTTGGGCAGAGGGCACAGCATGTCCAAGTCCCTAATCCTGGGGCCCCAAGAGAGCCTACACCCAATGATCCAGCGGGGGAGGCCGTTGCTCTCCTCTTTCTGAGCAGGTGGGACAGGGGCCTGCTTGGATGTCAGGTGGTCTGTGGTAAGGTCTGGGAGAACAGCTGCCTGGTGTCTGGAGACTGGACAGGTGGTGAGGGTAGGGGTGGGAAGGGCCTCCAATTCTGCAGAAAGCTGAGTTTGGGTGTAGCCCACTCAGACTTTTAGCCCACTCATGACTCAATATGGCTGAAAGGACAGATTGAGGAAAAATCTCAGAAAACCTCAATCCCCAAGCCAAAAAGTGGAGGCTTTATCCTGTGTGCAGGTGGTAGCCAAGCAAATAGGGCCTCCACTGTCCATTAAGATGGATGGCCTAGGGCAGGGCCAAGATGGCGGAGTAGTCAGATGCTTCCTGTGGTCCCTCTTACAACAAATATCCAAAAAAAACAAGTGAATTGATTATATATGACAATCTAGGAGCCCGAACATTAAATACAAAATTGAGGAATCAGACTGAGTGGCAGGGGGAGGGAGAGATGGTTCAGAAGCATCAAGGAGTTGCCAGACCTGACCTGGCCAGGCCCAGCACCCTGCAGGCTGGATTGGCTGATGCAAGCTGTGAGGCAAGCAGTGGCAATCAGGATAGGTTTTCCTCACTGGGAGAGACCAAGTGGCAGACAGTCAGCTCAAACCCCCAGAACCAGTGAGAAACGGTGCTTGATCAGAAAAAGATTAAGTACAAGCATCTAACCTACTGCACTGATCAAAAAAAAACCCTTTTGGGAAGTACCTCTCTTCCATTTACCTGACTCCTCCCCTCTCTGCTTTGGGTCCTGGTCTGCTTCAGGAATTGCCATGCTCCCTCAGCTGGAGGTAGGATGTGTTGTGCCCCCTGAGCCATTCTCCCAGCTTTGGAGAGAGAACAAATTAACAAACAGGAAAAAATAATCTGCCAGCTCCCCTAAGCCAGGAACTCAGAGTAGGCACAGGCATAAGGGGTCCATGGACTTTGAATGCCTTTCACCCCTGCATAGACCTGTGTGGGCTCATTTCAACAGCATAGGCCCTCACTAGCACAGTATAACAGGGTATACATGAAGCCTATTTTTATGTGTATCTGCCATAAGGGGGAGTGGCATATTTGTGACATTTGATACCATCCTGCCCATTAAGCAGGGTTCTCACCTACCCCCATCAGGGGCTGAGGACTAGTGGCTGCACACACTCCACCAAGCCACCTATGACAGAGGTCCTTACAGTCAACAGCATTGGGTGCCTATAGTTTGGCTGCAAAACCTACCTACCTAAGCACTGCAGGGAATAGCAACATGCCTTCCACCAAGACACTCAGGGGCAGCAGTTAGCCCCTTGCCTTGATCAACGCATGACACCCTAGTGCAGCCAGATACCTGTGCCTACTCCAATCACTCCTGCCCCTCTAGGACTGTAGGTGAGAGCCTGCACCACACACTCAGTGATTGATGACCTGGACACCAGAGCTGAATCGACAAAGAAAAGTAAATGGACTCCTGGGCTCACATATCTAGTAACAGATCTAGCTACCCAGAGATAGGACATGAGAGCTTCAAAGAGGCCAATAATCAAATTAGCTCACACAAGCAGCCTATTTGGGTATATCAAAACAAAACAAGAAGCTAGAACACAGTAAGCAAATATAAAATAAATATAATAACTTATTGATGGCTGGGAGACAGCAGTCAATATCAAACTACATAAAGAGACAGACCATGATGGCTTCAGTAAGCCGCAAAAACAAAGAATCAAGAAACCTTCTGGAGGAAGAGAACTTCTTGGAATTATCAGAAGTAGAATTCAAAAGATTAGTATACAGAACTCTTCAAGAGATCAGGAAGGAGATCATTCAAAATGCAGAAAAAGCCAAGGAACACACAGACAAAGCAATAGAGGAACTTAAGAAGATTAGAGAAGAGCATAATGACAAATGTAACAGGCTGCAAGAATCCATAGAGAGACAGCAATCAGAAATCCAGAAGATTAACAATAAAATTTCAGAATTAGACAACTCAGTAGAAAGTCATAGGTGCAGAATTGAGGCAATGGAAGTCAGATTAGTGAGAGTGAAGATAAAGCACTTGACACCTACTTATCTGAGGAAAAATCAGGTAAAAGAATTTTAAAAAATGAAGAAACTCTAAGAATTATGTGAGACTCTATCAAGAGAAATAACCTACAAGTGATTGAAGTACCAGAATGGAGTGGGGGGCGGGGGAGAACAACAGAGAATACAGAGAGAATTGTTGAAGATTTTTTGGAAGAAAACTTCCCGGATATCATGAAAGATGAGAAGATATCTATCCAAGAAGCTTATCGAACCCCACACAAGGTAGATCCCAAAAGAAAGTCACCAACACATATTCTAATCAAATTTGCCAAAACCAACGATAAAGAGAATTTTAAGAGTGGCTAGGGATAAACGAAAAGTCACCTGCGAAGGAGAGTCAATAAGACTAAGCTCTGACTACTCAGCAGAAACCATGCAGGCAAGAAGGCAATGGGATGACATATATAAAGCCTTGAAGGAAAAAAATTGCCAGTCAAGAATTATATACCCAGCAAAACTGTCTCTCAGAAATTAAGGCATTTCCAGATAAACAGAAATTTAGGAAATTTGTAAAAACGAAGCCAAAATTACCAAGAAATACTAAAGGGAGTCCTCCAGTTAGAAAATCAATAACATCAGATAACAACCCGACTAGAACACAGAACACAGGACAGAGCAACCAGATATCAACCCATATAGGGAAGGCACAAAAATAAATCAAAGTTAAAACACTGAAAATAGGGAGAGACGATAATTTGTAAAAGATGACAACATTAAAACAAAAAAGAGACTAAATAATGTAGTCAGAGATCTTTCATATGGAGAGGATGTCAAGGCAATGTAAAGAAATAAAAGACTGTTTTAAACTTAGAAAAATAGGGGTAAATATGAAGGTAACCACAAAAGAAACTAACACTCTTACACATCAAAATAAAAGACATGAAAAACATACTCACCAAATACAAATCAATAACAATGAAAAAGATGAAAAGAAAATACGTAAAGAAAAATGACCCAGCACAGAAAATTGAGAGGAACAAAGAAACTGTCAACATCACACAAAAAAATACATCAAAATGACAGCACTAAACTGATACCCATCAATAATTATGTTGAATGTAAATGGACTAAATGCACCTATAAGGAGACAGAGAGTAGCAGAATAGATGAAAAACACTATCCATCTATATGCTGCCTACAAGAGACATACCTTACACTTAAAGATACAAACTAAAACTCAAAGGATAGAAAAAAATATTTCCAGCAAACAGTGCTCAAAAAAGAGCGGGAGTGGCAATATTAATCTCTGACAAAATAGAATTGAAAGCAAAATCCACCACAAAGGATAAGGAAGACACTATATAAAGATTACAAGGTCAATACACCAGGAGGACATAACCATAATAAATATTTACACACCAATGACAGGGCTCCAAAATACATAAAACAAATTCTAACAGCACTGAAAAGAGAAATAGCTCCACAGTAATAGTAGGAGATTTCAACACACCACTTTCAGTGAAGGACATAACATCCAGAAAGAAACTCAGTAAATGCACAGAAGATCTAAATGCCACAATCAACCAACTTGATCTCACAGACATATACAAAACACTCCACCCAACACCAGCCAAGTATACTTTCTTTTCCAATGCACATGGAACAATCTCCATAATAGACCACGTATTAGGCCATAAAGCAAGTCCTAACAGAATCCAAAGCATTGATAGATTACAAAGCATCTTTTCTGACCGTAAAGCCATAAAAGTAGAAATCAATAACGCAAAAAGCAAGGAAAAAAATCAAATACATGGAAACTGAACAACACCTTTCTCAAAAACTACTGGGTTATAGAAGAAAATAAGGACGGAATGAAGAAATTCACAGAATCCAATGAGAATGAAAACACATCCTACCAGAACCTTTGGGACACAGCAAAAGCAGTGCTCAGAGGTCAATTTATAGCTATAAATGCACACATTCAAAAAGAAGAAAGGGCCAAAATCAAAACAATAACCCTACAACTGGAAGAAGTAGAAAGAGAGCAGCAAAAGAAGCCCTGGGGCACCAAAAGAAAGGGAAAAAAAAATTAGAGAAAAATTAAACGAAATAGAGAATAGAAAAACAATTAAAAGACTTAACAAGACCAAAAGCTTGTTCTTTGGAAAAGATCAACAAAATCAATAAACCATTGGCTAAACTGACAAAAGAAAAACAGGAGTGAGATGGGTGATATCACAACAGGCACAACTGAAATTAAAACTATCATAACAGAATATTATGAAAAATTATACTCTAAAAAATTTGAAAACCTAGAGAAAATGGTCCAATTTCTAGAAACACACCACCTGACTAAACTAACACAAACAGAGGTAGAAAAACTAAATAAACCCATAACAAAAGAAGAGACTGAAAGGTAATTAAAAAACTCCCATTGAAAAAAAAGCCCTGGCCCTGATGGTTTCACTGGAGAATTCTACCAAACTTTCAGAGAAGAGTTAACACCACTACTACTAAAGGTATTTCAGAACATAGAAAAGGATAGAATACTCCCAAACTCATTCTATGAAGCCAGCATAACTCTGATACCAAAACCAGGTAAAGACACTAACAAAAAAGAAAATTACAGACCAATATCCCTCATGAACATAGATGCAAAAATCCTCAACAAAATTCTAGCCAATATAATTCAACAACATATCGAAAAAATAATTCACCATGAGCAAGTGGGATTCATACCAGGTATGCAGGGATGGTTCAACATTAGAAAAACAATCAATGTAATCCATCACATAAATAAAAGACAAGAACCACATGATCTTATCAATCGATGCAGAAAAGGCATTTGACAAAGTCCAACACCCATTCATGATAAAAACTCTCAGCAAAATAGGAATAGAAGGGAAATTCCTCAGCATAATAAAGGGCATTTATACAAAGCCAACAGCCAACATCATCCTAAATGGAGAGAGTCTGAAAACAGACTTGAGAATGGCAACCAGACAAGGATGCCGTTTATCACCACTCTTATTCAACATTGTGCTGGAGGTCCTAGCCAGAGCAATTAGGCTAGAAGAAAGAAACAAAGGGCATCCAGATTGGTAAGGAAGAAGTAAAAGTATCACTATTTGCAGATGATATGATCTTACACACAGAAAACCTCAAAGAATCTCCAAGAAAACTACTGGAACTAATAGAAGATTTCAGTGAAGTATCAGGATACAAGATAAACATACAAAAATCAGTTGGATTCTCCTACACCAACAAAGAGAACTTTGAAGAGTAAATCACCAAATCAGTATCATTTACAATAGTCCCCAAGAAGATAAAATACTTAGGAATAAATCTAACCAGAGACGTAAAAGAAACTACAAGACACTACTGCAAGAAACCAAAAGAGACCTATATAAGTGGAAAAACATACCTTGCTCATGGATAGGAAGACTCATTATTGTGAAAATGTCAGTTCTACTCAAAGCAATCTACAGATACAATGCAATCCCGATCCAGATTCCAATGGCATTTTTTAATGAGATGGAGAAACAAATCACCAACTTCATATGGAAAGTGAAGAGGCCCTGGATAAGTAAAGCATTACTAAAGAAGAACACAAAGTGGGAGGCCTCACACTACCTGATTTTAGAACCTATTATACCGCCATGGTAGTCAAAACAGCCTGGTACTGGTACAACAGATACATAGACCAATGGAACAGAATTGAGAATCCAGCTGTAAATTCATCCACCTATAAGCAGCTGATATTTGACAAAGGTCCAAAGTCCATAAATTGGGGAAAAGACAGTCTCTTTAACAAATGGGGCTGACATAACTGGAACTCCATCTGCAAAAAAATGAAACAAGACCCATACTTCACACCATCCACAAAAACTAACTCAAAATGATCAAAGACCTAAATATAAAATCTAAAACGATAAAGATCATGGAAGAAAAAATAGGGACAATGCTAGGAGCCCTAATACATGGCACAAACAGAATACAAAACATAAGTAACAATGCACAAACACCAGAAGAGAAGCTAGATAACTGGGAGCTCCTAAAAATCAAACACTTATGCTCATCAAAAGAGTAAAAAGAAAATCTACAGACTGAGAAAAAAATTTTGGCTATGACATATCTGATCAGGGTCTAAGCTCTAAAATCTACAAGATACTGCAAAACTTCAACCACAAAAAGACAAATAATCCAATTAAAAGATGGAAAAGATATGAACAGGTACTTCACCAAAGAAGACATTCAGGTGGCTAACAGATACATGAGGAAATGCTCACGATCATTAGCCATTAGAGAAATGCAAATCAAAACTACAATGAGATACCATCTCACCCCAACAAGGCTAGCATTAATCCAAAAAACACAAAATACTAAATGTTGGAGAGGTTGTGGAGAGACGGGAACAGTTATACATTGCTGGTGGGAACATAAAATGGTACAACCACTTTGGAAATTGATTTGGCGCTTCCTTAAAAAGCTAGAAATAGAAATATCATACGATCTAGCTATCCCACTCCTTGAAATACATCTTAGAGAAATAAGAGCCGTCACATGAATAGATATATGCACACCCATGTTCATTGCAGCACTGTTCACAATAGCAAAAAGATGGAAACAACCTAGACGCCCATCAAGGGGAGAATGGATAAACAAATTATGGTATATCCACACCGTGGAATATTACTCAATGATAAAGAACAATGATGAATCCTCTAAACATAACATGGATGAATCTGGAAGGCATTATGCTGAGTGAAATTAGTCAGTCGCAAAAGGACAAATATTGTATGAGACCACTATTATAAGAACTCAAGAAAATGTTTAAACACAGAAGAAAACATTCTTTGATGGTTACGAGGGTGGGGGGGGGATGGAGAGGGGAATTTACTAACTAGATAGTAGGTAAGAATTATCTTAGGTGAAGGGAAAGATATTACACAATACAGGGGAAGTCAGCACCACTGAACTAAACCAAAAGCTAAGAAGTTTCCTGAACACAACCAAACACTTTGCGGGACAGTGTAGCAGGGTCAGGGGTCTGGGGACCATGGTTTCAGGGGCATAACAAAGGTCAATTGGCATAACAAAGTTTATTAAGAAAATGTTCTGCATCCCACTTTGGTGAGCGGTGTCTGAGGTCTTAAAAGCTAGCAAGCAGCCATCTAAGGTGCATCAATTGGTCCCATCTAAGATGCATCAGTGCATCCTGGAGCAAAGGTGAATGAAGAACCCCAAAGCCACAAGGAAAATATTAGCCCAAGAGACAAAAGGGGTCACATAAACCAGAGACTCCATCAGCCTGAGACCAGAAGAACTAGATGGTGCCTGGCTACCACCAATGACCGCCCTGACAGGGAACACAACAGAGTTCCTGACAGAGCAGGAGAAAAGTGGGGTGCAGAACTCAAATTCACATAAAAAGACCAGACTTAAGGGTCTGAATGAGACTGGAGGAACAGCAGACGACATAGCCGCTAAACTGTCTGGTAACCCAGAACTAAACCATTCACAAAGCCAACTTTTCAGACAAAGTATAGACTGGACTATAAAACATAAAATGATACTTGTGAAGAGTGTGCTTCTTAGCTCAAGTAGATACACGAGCCTAAACAGGCATCTCCTGTCCGGAGGCGAGATGAGAAGGCAGAGAGGGTCAGGAGCTGGTTGAATGGACATGGGGAATCAGGGTGGAAAGGAGGAGTGTGCTGTCACAGTACAGGAGAGCAGCTAGGGTCCCATAACAATGTGTGCATAAATTTTTGTAAGAGAAACTAACTTGAGCTGTAAACTTTCACCTAAAGCACCATAAAAAAATTAATAAAAATTTTAGAAACTATTAAAAAAAGAAAGTGAAAAAAAGAAAAAGAAGGACAGACTAGAGTCTGGGCCCTGGCAGGGAGGAGGGGCCCGAGAGGACAGACCAGGCACCTGCAGTAGCTAAGTGGAAGCTTGCAGTGAAGGACAAGGTTAATGCAGACCCAGCCCTTCAGATCTTCCCCCAGAGCAACGGAGAAGGGGACAAGTGTATCATACACAGCCTTCTCCTCCCCGCACGGGCCCCCTTCTCCCCCACCAGCCCCCTCCTCCCAACCCAGCCCCTCCTCCCCCACAACCCCCTCCTTCCCCACCCCGCTCCATCCTCCCACACAGTTCCCTCCTCCCAGCACAGGCCCCTTCTCCCCTACAGCTCCCTCCCCCAACACAGCCCCCTCTTCCCTCCACAGCCCCCTTCTCCCCCCCAGCCCCCTCCTCCCAACCCAGCCCCTCCTCCCCCATAACCCCCTCCTTCCCCACCCCGCTCCATCCTCCCACACAGCCCCCTCCTCCCAGCACAGCCCCCTTCTCCCCCACAGCCCCCTTCTCCCCCACAGCTCCTTCCTCCCCCCATAGCACCCTCCTCCTGCACAAGGGAAAAGGGGCTTTTCTCTGCTGTTTCTAGAGGGGGTCAGGCTGCTTCTTTGATAAGCCTGGACCCTCGGAGCCCCCGATTTCTAAGCCAGGGAGCCACCTCCACAAGGTGGTGCTGTTCTTTTTTGGGGAGCCTCACTCTTAGCCCCTGCCTGGCAGTTTGCAATTCCTCTGCCAGCAAAGGCCTTATTCACTGCAACTCCTTGGACGTAATTTGAGTAAGGAGTTGAAACACCATTTTAGAAGCAAAACTCAAGGATAATTTGTATTGACAACCAGGAAGAATACGAGCCAGGGCCCCCCTTCACCAGGAAGCTGGATCCAAGACACACAGACACCAACCCAGCTCGACACACGCAGCCATCCCACCAGCGGCCTGTCAGCATGTTGTACTGTGAAGGCTTGCTTGTTGCTGTGATGCTGGAAGTCATACTGCTGCTATTTCAAATACTAGCAGGCTCACCCATGGTGCACAGGTTTCAACAGTGCTTCCAGACTAAGAGAGACTAGGAAGAAAGACCTGGTGATCTACTTCTGAGAACTAAACAATGAAAACCCTATGGATCACAGCAGAACATTGGCCAACTCACTTGCTTTGGACCCATCATCAGGAAGGATCAATTGCTGGAGGGGGACATCATGTTTGGTGAAGCAGAGGGCCCGTGAGGGTATGGGAGACCCTCGGGGAGATGGATTGGCACATAGCCGCATCGATGGACTCACGCAATGCCAGTGATGGTGAGGATGACACAGGACTGGGTCACATTTGGTTCTGTTGCACATGAGGTCACCAGGAGCAGGAGCTGACTCCATGGCAGCTATTTAATCTCCCGCGCCCCACTGCTTGATAGGCCGTTGGACAGAACCAGAGCTGAACAGCTGAGCTGCTGTACAAGGCCAAGGTTTCTTCTTCCACGTAGCCGCTGTGAAGCAGGCCTTGCTGGCTCGGAGGACAGGAATTTTGAAGGATTTGGTCTCCCTGCTAAACTGCTCTGCAAAAATGTCCCCAGCCTGCATCCCCACCACAAAGTATTTCTGGAGGGGCATTGTTACCCTGTGGCCCCTTTCTCCTGGGCCTGGCTCCTGCACGCTTCAGTCTCTGGTACTCTGAGGATGAAAGCTCCACTCTCTTTGCAGCCCCCACCCCACCACCACTTCCAGCTTGGGGGAGGCTGTTTCACCGTAACCCCTGTAAGGAAAGTACCCAGGACAGCCTTCCTCCCAAGAGGCGTGAAGCAGGCTGGTCGCCGCTAGCTCCGTAGGCAGGCTGTGCCGGGCGCCTGAGCCCAGAGCTGGGCTTCATGCCTTCATCTCTGTCTGGTTGATGTTGTGCCCCATGGAGTTAGTTTTGACTCACAGCAACCGCATGTGACTGAGCAGGACTACCCCATAGGGTTTCCAAGGCTGTGATCATTACGAAAGCAGACTGCCACATCTTTCTCCCTCACAGTGGCTAGCGGGTTCGAACCACCAACCCTTTGATTAGCAGCCGAGCACTTAGCCTTTGCGCCACCAGGGCTTCTTTAATTCTCATGAGGCTCAGGGGCCTCACAGGGAGGTGAAGCCCAAGCTGGATCGGAATCCCCAATCTCAGAATACCTCCCAAGGGTGCCTGCCTGGCTAATGTAGGGGGCTGTGTCCCCCACAGGGCTGGGGCCCACGAGGGAGTGGTTCCCAGCAGGGACTCAGGGCCCCATTGTGCGTGACTGGGGAGAGAGGAGAGGTGGTGGTCGACCAGGGGGTGGCAGCTGAGTGGCACCTACTCATTAACTTGCCCCTGGCAAGCCTGCCCCATCGTGGGTGAGCTGCCCACCCACCCTCGCCTCGGGACCACGTGGCCGAGGGCCGGAGGGTGGACACCAGGGAAGGTCTCCTCCTCTTCAGGCCCAGCACCTTCAAGGTTCTCACTGCAACAGCCTGGAAAGTGCCCCCAGCACCTGCCTCTGGCTGGCAGAGCCCCATGCCATTTATTATTGCTACCTGGACAGCTAGAAGCCGGGCGCATTGCCGGGGAAGTGCGATTATCGTTTCACTAAAGATTGATTACACATGTGGCCGGTCATTTAAATAATAGCTCTGCTGACGCTGTTAATTGAATGATAAACGATTCCACCCTTGCCCCTCTGAATCAATAAGGCCGAGCAATGCGGCCAGTGCAACCCCGCCAAGGTCAGCCAGGTAGTGGGGAGCCTTCAGGCCTGGGGCTGCGAAAAGGTCAGCTGGGGTGCAAGGCCAGCTGGATTCCAGCCCAGCCCACGCTCACGCCGCACACGGCTGCCAGGAACTCGGGTGCACTTTGAATGCCTCCAACAGGACCTTAATTTCAATTTAATAAGACAGACACTGTGTTGATTTAACGTCACTTGATTATTAAAAGCAGATTTATGGAGGCTTAAGGCATCAGACAGCCCTACCAGGAGCTGTGAGATTGTTATAGTCCTGTCAGAACCCTCTGCAGTCAGAGGGAGGCACGGGGGGTGGGGGGTAAGTTCATTCATTCATTCATTCATTCATGCCCTCTGCAGTCAGAGGGAGGCACAGGGGGTGGGGGGTTAAGTTCATTCCTTCCTTCCTTCATTCATTCATGCCCTCTGCAGTCAGAGGGAGGCACAGGGGGTGGGGGGTAAGTTCATTCCTTCCTTCATTCATTCTTTCATGCCCTCTGCAGTCAGAGGTAGGCACGAGGAGGTGTTCTTTTATTCATTTATTCATTCCTTCATTCGTTCCCTTCCTTGATATGTTATATATGGTATATATGTGCATATATTTTATATGAATCCATTCATTCATATTTTTTAAAAAAATCCCACGCCATCAGGTTGATTCTGACTCATAGTGACCCTCTAGGATAGAGGAGAACTGCCCCATAGTGTTTCCAAGGCTGCAGATCTTTATGGAAGCCGACTGCCACATCCCTCTCATGTGGGGCAGCTGGTGGGTTTGAACCGCCAACCTTTCAGTTAGCAGCAGCCTAGAGCTTTAACCACTGTGCCACCAGGGCTCCTTATTCATTCATATATTAAACATAAATTCATTCATTCATGTGTTCATGTACAGTAATTCATTTATTCACATATTCTACATGAATGCATTCTTCATTCATATACAGAAATTCATTCATCCATATACATGAATTCATTCATATATTATGCATGAATTATTTGTTCATGTTATACATGAATTGAATTCACTCATTCATTTATATATTGTACATGAATTTGCTCATTCATTCATTTGTGTATTATACATAAATCATTCATTCATGTATTATATATGAATTCACTCATTCATTCATTTATATGTTCTGCATTATGAATGAATGATATGAGGAACAGAGAATAGACCAGCCCTCCCCACCCCAGAGCTGTCAGTCAAATAGAAAGGAGGACAATTTACAGAGCAGCAACTCGGGGATGGTGCAGGAGGACTCGCCTCCAGGGAGAAGCCCCAGGCACCCAGTGAGCTCCAGGAAGGCACAGACCCCACCCTGGGATATCCTGGTGAACCAAGGAGGGCAGTTCAGGGCCATCCCTTCCCCTCCAGCCCATGTGGGGCACCCAGTGCCTCTCCATCCCCCTTCCCTTCAAGGCAAGAGCTTGCAGGTGGAGTCTCTTGAGGAAAGCAGCCAGGGCAGCGAAAGTCAGTCCCCAGGGACGAGGCCGTCGGAGGAAGTGCAGGAAGCAAGATGGCGGTGTGGGAAGCAGGATGGGGTGGGAAGTCTTCAGCATGGGCAAGAAGAGGCTGAGAATCACTTGATGTTGAGGAATCAGGAGAACAGGAAATTCTAGTTGTCACAGACGGTGTGCTTGGGCTGCCTGCAACGTCTGAAGGAGGGAGCAAAGACTAGACTTCCTGTTGGGGGACTTATCTGCAGGTGGGGTCCTGCCTGGGAAGTGGTACTCAGGGCAGGCTGCATGGAGGAGGCGGCCAGGCCTCTAGCATATTCCAGGGGACAGCCACACACAACAGCACCTCACGCTCTCCTGCACGCCTGGCGATGGGTGTCCACTTGAACGTCTGCTGACATTTCATCTTTGGCACTGTGTCTTCCCACTGCCCTCTGCCTGTCTCCAGGTGTGGTGGTAATCCCACACACGTCACCTGCCTGGCCCATGTTGGCCCTTTCCAGGGCTCACAGCAGCCTGGCTGGGTCCACTCCGGGAGTGACGGCCAGCCAGTTCTTCTCCATTCTCCCTGCCAGCAGAGTGCAGGCAGCAGGGGTGCTGTGTCCACACTGTCACGGGTGGTGCTGCCTCCTGACCTCACTCTGCCCAGAATGACGATTTAGTGTTTGTCAGCCCTCAGCTCAGCCAGCGTGTCCATGTCCACACTTCACCCACCGTCACGGCGGCCCAAGTCCATCTGACTTAGGCAGAAATAGGGCTCAGAGGTCAAGCTGAGGTCACACGTCCCATGAACGAAGGAGCAAGGACCTGATCCTCTCACCTGCGGAATTTTCTAGACTTCCAGCAGGTTGGAGCTTGCCAAGGCAAAGCCTTGGAGGTGCCCTCTCCCCTGGGTGCTGGGCCTGCCTTTGGCCTGGCAGCCGGGCAAAGCCCCAACGGTGTCATTAGGGGGACCAGCGGGGTGTGGACCTCACCGGTGACACTGTGCAAGGGGATGACCCGATAATGACTATCTACAAAATTTTTGTGCCATGTTGCAGCAGAAATTTATTATTTTTTATAAATTATCCCTGTAATTAGTTATAACAACAAAAACACTTTTCATAAGTGCAGCTTACATGTATCAGTACACCTACAAGGCTAAAGCTCTACGCTGATTGACGTTTTGAATTTCTCATGAGCTCCGGTCAGAGCTGTCATTACTGCCCGATGACAGACGCTTCGAATCACACTGCAAGCACGTGCTGTTGTTTTCGTTGCTGCTGATGTTTTCATAGCGGCTGATTTTGTCAAATGTTCTGGTAGCTACAGTCACGTGGTAATTGGTATCTGTGAACCTATATCAATAACTTTTTTGAGAATGAAGTAGTATACTGGAATTATGATTTACAAGTAACTTTAGTAAAAAAAAAACATTACTAAGGATTCTCTATGGTCTAATGTGGGAGGAGGTCCATGAGGGGGTGACACCAACCCTAGTGACCACCAGGTGGCCCCCAGAGGGCCTTTCGGGGACTGAGCAATGGCCTTCCTGCCCCAGGACTGCCTCGGGATTCTGAGCCCCACACGGGCTGGGTCAGGCCTGGCTCTGCTGCTTGCCTGCTGTGTGACCTTGAGCAGGCCATGCTGCCTCTCTGGGCCTCACCCAAAGGGGAGACACTGAGTCCCAAGTGTTGAACACCCGCCTGCCTGGCGCAGAGCGAGCTCTTTCCTATTGAGGGTTGGTCTGTGCAGACTCTCATCCTGACTGTATAGAGCCCAGGCCCGGGGGGTGGGGGGCGCTCCGTGGTGGCATTTAAAATATGCCTCGGGGACGGTCACCCCGATGTCCCTGCCGGCGTTGCTCCTTGCAGCTCACGGGGACTTGGTGAGAGCCAGGCAGGTTTTGTCTTCATTTCCTCTCATTACACAAAGCCAAGGGCCGATTTTTCACAATCACCCAGGGGAAGCCATTAACTGCATGGTCCCCTTTCGGAGCCATTAGGCAGAGCGCTTGTTCTGCTTGGTCTGCACAACGTCAGCAGACGCAGCCTGTGGATGGACAAGGGGCAGCTGCACCAAAGGCTGGGCTGGGAGGGGCCCCCGATGCTCTGTGCATGGGTCAGGAGCGGTGACCGTCCCCCGTGCCACAGGGACATTGGAGGAGAGACAGCCGAGTGGAACAACGTGCAGCCCCTAGGCATTCCGTTGAGGCCTGGGCTTTGCTGCTTCCCTCTAATCACTGAGTTCTTGTCCATTAAGTAGCAAACAACCGCTCATTTTGAAAGTACACCCTTGAGCTGCAATATGAGGGAGTGTATAATATAGAGAATTGTCCTGATTATGTCTCCTTTCTTTTTAAGAAAAAGGAACCTGAATTTAGCACTGCGGAAAATTAAAACAGTGAGCAAGCAGCCCTAGAAAAAAATCGCCCTGCCCCCCTTGGAGCCGCCCTTCCTCCCTTGAGTAAACCAGGATCTGGGTTTGTGGGTTTGCTGAGGCTGCGGTTTGGGGCTGGAGTCTCTGGTGAAGCGGGAGGTGCGGGGACAGGCGCCCCGGGCTGGCCCCTCAGGGTCACTTTTCTTCTCTAAGCTGACAGCCGCTGCCTACACCAGGGCCCAGGCCTGCCGCAGACACACTTTGCAGAAACGGAGGCAGGAAATTGTTTTCCTTACAGTGGGGGCGTGTGGCTGAGCAGAGAACACCTTCTGCGGCAGGGATGGAGTCAGGATGAGGGCGCAGCCCGCATCGCTCCTTCAAGGTCAAATCGCCAAGAGGCATTGCTGAGCCATATTTTAAAGTGTCTTTAAAATGTATGGCAAAATGACCGGGCTACGGTACAGGCCAGCGAAGTGTGTACTGTGCGAGGTGAGCGTGGAAGCCTTTCCCGTCCACCTAGGGTTTCAGAGTTGGGAGAGTAGGGGTCTGTGTGATTCTGTTGTTCGATTAATCTAGGTGGGCGGACTGCTAGGAAGACCGGCTTATTTTTGCTGGGGCTGCTTGTTCACTATTTAATTTCTACGGGCCCCTTCTCCTTAAAAAACGAGATACCTGGGACAATTCTCGATGATATACACTCACTTGGAGCCACTCTCAAGGGTGTATTTTTAAGAAAACAGCTGTGAGCTGTGGCACAGGTTGGTCCCTGGCGTCCTCACGCAACTCTCACAGATGATCCCTTGCTCTGATGAGGATCTGAGACTCAGCATGCCTCACGCGGTCCAGTGTCCCCAGGACCCTGCGTGGCTGTGGGCTTTTCTCTCAGATCCTGTCTCCAGCCCTCCCAGGAAGACCCTTCCCGCCCCACCCTGGGCTGGGAAGCTCTCTGCGTGGGCCTGCTCCAAAGCCCTCCTGGGACCAAAACACAGGGGTCTGCGGAGCCCGAGGGAGGAGATGGGCCTACAGTCGGGCAGAGGCCCAGGGAAGTGACCAGCCCAGACCCTGGCCCACCACCTCGCACAGGGCCCCACTGATCTGTGCAGGGCAGGCCCGACCAGCTCCCTGTCACTGGGAAGCCATTCTGGGGCCTCTTTCTCCTCCTCCCCTTTGTCCCTGTGACGGGCAAGGCAGGGTCCTGCCTGCACACACCAGCCCCCAGGTGAAGCTGGTTCTCTGGGCACCCAGGAACAGCAAGTTTGGAAAGTGAGCCTTCCACACGCTGCAGCCTCAGGCCATAAGTGCCTGCCTGGCCATCCCCGAGCTCCAGGCGGCTCCCAGGGTACCCTTTTCCAGGAAGGCCCATTAGTGGCAGGGATGGCCCAGCGGCAGGGGAGGACACGCCCTATACGGCTCCATTAACCTCGCTTTCTTGGCTCCCAGTCCATTTGGAGAAGCTCATTGCGCGGAGCCCATTTTGGCCCTTCCAGTGTCTCCAGAAAACAAACACTGAATGCCGGAGTCAGAGGTGAGGGGCGAGGATCCTGCAGAGCCCGACAGAGACCCACTGCCCCCAGCTCTGCAGAGGGCCCAGCAGCCAGCCTTGGGGCTGCTCACAGCAAATACCATCTTCCTGCTTCTCTTGAAATCTTTTGAGAAATAAGAATCTGTTGGATCAGCCCGACTGCTTTCAAATCCTTTATTTCTCCCTGATTTTAAAAGTCACACAGACTGTCTTAGGGTTCTCTAGAGAAACAGAACCAGTGAGTATATATGTGTGTATATATATATATGTATATGTATATATGTATGTTGTTAGGCGATGTCGAGTCAGTTCTGACTCACAGTGACCCTATGTACAACAGAACGAAACACTGCTAGGTCCTGTGCCATGCTCACAATCATTTTTTGAAATATATTTGAGCTCATTGTTGCAGCCACTGTGTCAATCCGTCTCTTTGAGGGTCTTCCAGTCTTTCACTGACCCTCTACTTTACTAAGCTTGATGTTCTTCTCTAGGGACTGGTCCCTTTTGCTAACCTGTCCAAAGTAAGTGAGACAAAGTCTTACCATCCTCATTTCCAGGGAGCACTCTGGCCGTACTTCTTCCAAAACAAAGTTGCTCCTTCTTCTGGCAGTCCACGGTATATTCAATATCCTTCGCCAACACCATAACTCAAAGGCACCAATTCTTCCGTCTTCCTTCTTCATTGTCCAGCTTCCACATGCCTATGAGGCAGTTGAAAATACCATGGGTTGAGTCAGGTGCACCTTAGTCTTCAAGGTGACATCTTTGCTTTTCAACACTTTAAAGAGGTCTTCTGCAGCAGATTTGCCCAAGGCAATAAGTACTTTGATTTCTTGACTGCTGCTTCCAGGGGTGTTGATTGTGGATCCAAGTAAAATGAAATCCTTGACAACTTCAATGTTTTCTCCATTTAACATGATGTTGCTTATAGGTCCAGTTGTGAGGATTTTTGTTTTCTTTATGCTGAGGTGTAATCCATATCTGTGTGTGTATATATATACATATATATACAGATATATAAAACCAAAACCGAACCTGTTGCCGTCAAGTCAATTCCAACTCATAGTGACCCTCCCTGTAGGACAGAGGAGGACTGCCCCATAGGATTTCCAAGGAGCATCTGGTGGATTTGAACTGCCGACCTTTTGATCAGCAGCCTAACTTTTAACGACTGTGCCACCAGGGCTCCTATATATATATATGTATGTATTTATAGATAAATAGAGAGAATTTCTTTTAAGAATTTGGCTCATACGATGACAGAGGCTGACAAGTCCAAAATCTGGAGGTCAGATGATAGGCTGGGATTCCTGCAGGCTTGTGTTCCAACATCCGTGCATCAGGCAACCTGGAAAGAGCAAGCGTGGAGGAGTTCTGGCAAAATGCCCGTTTATGGTGTGGAGCTCTGAGTCAGAATTGACTCGACAGCAATGGGTTTATCGTGTGGAGTCAGAATACCAGTTGCCGTCAAGTCAATTCTGACTGCTGGAGACCCCATGTGTTACAGAGTAGAACTGCTCCATTGGGTTTTCTTGGCTGTAATCTTTACTGAAGCAGATCACCAGGCCTTTCTTCTGAAGCACCTTGATGCGTTCGAACTGCCAACCTTCAGGTTAGTAGCCAAACTCAAGCTGTTTGTGTCACCCAGGGACCTCTGGAGGCAGCATAGACCCTAGGAAAACACCCTTTTTGTCGGAAGAATGAAGGAAACATGAGTGTGTGAAGGACTGGCTGAGGAGGGCTTTGTGGACTAGCCTGGGTAACCACCACCTGTCTGTCCATGTGTCGGATTGTGGTGATTTGTGTGTTATGACGCTGGAACCTACATCACTAGTATTTCAAATACCAGCAGGGTCACCCAAGGCGGACAGGTTCAGAGGAGCTTCTACCTAAGACAGACTAGGAAGAAAGGTCTGGTGACCTACCTCCAAAATTATCCAATGAAAACTCTATGGATCATGACAGAACATTGTCCAACTCCCTTGCTTTGAACACGTCATTAGGAGGGATCAATTACTAGAGGAACACATCATGTTGGGGAAGAGGAGGGCCAGTGAGGCTGTGAGAGACCCTTGGCAAGATGGACTCAAACAATAGCTGCAGTGGTGGCTCAAACATGAGCCAATGACAGTGAGGATGCTGCAGGACCAGGCAACATTTTGTCCTGCTGTCTACAAGGTCGCTGTGAGTTGGAGTTGACTCCACAACAGTCAACAGCAACAAGCCTAATAGGTCTAAACACTCGAAGCAGGTAGAGGCTAGACACCCCTGAAGACATGCCTTGGCAGCCTGTCTGAGGAGGTTGCAATGAACTCATCTGTTATGGATGTCAACTTGGTTAGGCCATCATTCTCAGTATGGTGTGGTTGTTCACCATTTTGCGATCTGATGTAATTATCCTATGTGTTGTAAATCCTAACCTTTATGACGTGAATGAGGCAGGATTAGAGGCAGTTATGTTAATGAGGCAGTACGCAATCTACAGGATTAGACTGTATCTTGAGTCAATATCTTTTGAGATATAAAAGAGAGAAGCAAACAGAGAGACATGGGGACTTCAGACCACCAAGAAAGAAGAGCCAGGAGTGGAGCGCATCCTTTGGACCTGGGGTCCCTGCACTGAGAAGCTCCTAGACCAGAGGAAGATAGATGACAAGGACCTTCCCCCAGAGCTGACAGACAGGGAAAGCCTTCCTCTGGAGCTGGCCACGTGAGTTTGGACTTCTAGCCTCCTAGACTGTGAGACAATAGGTTTCTGTTTATTAAAGCCCTCCACTTGAGGTATTTCTGTTATAGCAGCACTAGATAACTAAAAAATACACCACGGACCTCCAGAAGAACAAACAAATCTGTCTTGGAAGAAGTACAGCCAGAAGGCTCCTTAGAAGCGGAGAGGGTGAGACTTTGTCTGATGTACTTTGGACGTGTTATCAGGAGGGACCAGTTGCTGGAGAAGGACATCGTGCTTGGTAAAGTACAGAATCAGTGAAAAACAGGAAGACCCTCAACGAGATGGACTGACACAGTGGCTGCAGCAATGGGCTCGAGCATAACAACGATGGTGAGGATGGCACAGGACTGGGCAGTGCTTCGTTCTGTGGTATACAGGGTCACTATGGGTCAGAACCAACTCGATGGCACCTAACAACAATGACAACAGATCACTAAGACAACCCTCTTTGGGCAGCCCCCATCCCCACCCCACATAGCCAGCCCACCATCTTGCTGCCTGGACCCCTTGCAGTGGCACTGCTGCTCACACCCGCCCTCGCTGCACGGCTTCGCAGGCCCGCTGCACTGCCCTCATCAGCGGCTCCAGAGCTCATTGTCAGCACCATTATTTCCACATCTCTGAACGTGGACAGCGTATTTCATTTCACTGAAAGCCTTGGGCCCTGGGAGGCCAATTATTCCCTATTTGGACTAAGTTCTCTTCAGCATGAAGAACTGCAAATGAAAACTTACTCATTGTATTTCTGGCAACTTGGAAGAGAGTTATGCTCCGGCATGAGTCGCAGTGAAAAGAAAAGACAAAAAAAGAAAAGGTGCCGCAAACATGAACGTGTGTATCGGTGTGCGGACGCCGCCTGTCTGCGGGGCACGTAATGTGCTATCTGCTCCCGCCAGAGAGCACCTTCCGGTTCCTGAGGTGTCCGAGGTCGCTGCAGCAGGGACTGCAACTCCTCGGAGTCAAAGAGGCCAACCCTGGGCTCCGTCACTCTCTGCATGATTGAAGGTGGGTGACTTAACCTATCTGAGCCTCAGTTTCCCCATCCCTGACTAGAGAGAATGCCCATATCTATCAATTACCAGGTGCTATCAATTTCACTGTACTTCAGTTTGTTCCTCCCAGTAAGCCCACCTGGGAGGCAGAAGACATCGTACCTGCCCATTACACAGGGGAGAACAGCGAGGTTTAGCAACATAAGGGGTGTGTTCAGCCGGGACTCGAATGCAGTCCTCTGCTTCCAAATGCTCCACCCAGTAGGACCGGGTGGTGGGCCTGGTCTCAGAACCAATGTGACAGCGACCACCTGGCATGGAGGAGCTGGGCTACCCTCAGGCAGGGCGTGCACTGAACACGCAGGCCTGGCGTGGAGGAACTGAGCTACCCTCAGGAGGGGTGTGCTCTGAACACGCAGGCCTGGCACAGAGGAGCTGGGCCACCCTCATGCAGGGCGTGCTCTGAACACACAGGCCTGGCGTGGAGGAGCTGGGCCACCCTCATGCAGGGCGTGCTCTGAACACGCAGGCCTGGCACAGAGGAGCTGGGCTACCCTCATGCAGGGCGTGCTCTGAACACGCAGGCCTGGCGTGGAGGAGCTGGGCCACCCTCATGCAGGGCATGCTCTGAACACGCAGGCCTGGCACAGAGGAGCTGGGCTACCCTCATGCAGGGCGTGCTCTGAACACGCGGGCGTTTGCGTGGGAGAGGTTTCCTTCTTGATGTTCCAAAACCACCTGCTAATGGGCACGCTGTTCTGAGCAGCTTACAGATGAGTGTCTGTAAGGTATTTATTTGCCTTCCTGGCCTTTAAAAAGTTTATGGATGGCAGAGGCGGCCTCCTGGTATATTGGGAAGTCTGCCTGCAGACTTGCCCTACGCAGGGAGGCTGCCTCCCTCCAGCCCCTGGAAACCAGCCTGATGGTGCAGCTGAGTCTCGCTGGGAAGGCCAGCCCAGCTTGCGGTCAGCTCACGGGGTCAGCACCCAGTGCACGACCTCAGTCCTCTGTGTGTGACTGTGGGGTCCACTTACAGGCGCAGGGGATCAAGAGTGGGTAGGAGAACTGGGAGGCCAGGGAAGCCCTCAGGAGGGGATCTGGGGAGGCTTTGGGCCTGCCTGGCGTTGGGAGGAGGTCTCTGCGGGAAAGAGCACGTGAGCAGTGGCAGAGAGAAGTGACATGTCCTCAGGGAGCAGGAGCCTGAATCTGTGGATCAGGTTCTGAGTCATAGACTTCGATTGGGCTTTTTAAAGGCACAAGGTTCATCCCCTTGAGGAAACTCACGTGGTGTTTTTTCAATATGTGCTGGTGACTTTGGCTGTTGTTGGCTGCTGTTGAGTCACACACGAGAATGAAAAGCTGCACGGTCCTGCGCCATCCCCGTGACTGGTTGCATTGGACTGTTGTGATCCATAAGCTTTTCACTGGCCGATTTTCAGAAGTAAATCGCCAGCCTTTCTTCCTAGTCTATCTTAGTCTGGAAGTTCTGCTGAAACCTGTTCAGCATCATATTAGCACGCAAGCCTCCACGGACAGATGGGTGATGGCTGTGCACGAGGTGCATTGGCCAGGAATCAAAGCCCGGTCTCTTGTGTGGGACTCTGCTGACCGTGAACATCTTTAGGAAGAGTCTTAGACAGAGAACCAGGGGTCCTGGGTCCTGGTGCTAGCTCTGCCACCTCTGTGCTGCCTGGGTCTCTTGGCCTCACCTGCCCTCTTAGGAAACCAGGAAGTTGGGGACGTTGGTGTCAAAGGCAGGTGTTATGGACTAGAATTGCACTCCCCCAAAATATGTATTGGAGTCCTAACCCCTGTACCTGTACATATGACCCCAACTGGTAACAGGGTTTTCTTTTGTCTTGTGAATGAGGTCAAACCAGAGTAGGGTGCGTCCTAAACCTAATCCCTTTTAAGTGGTGTCTTATCAAAAGAGCAGAGTAGACGCAGTCATACAGGGGGAAGACAGACGTCAAAGAATGCCAAGGACCACCCGTCTGTGGACAAGGAAGGACTCTCCCCTAGAGCCGACTCCCTGATTTGGACTTCCGGCCTCTCCTGAACTGAGAGAGAATAAATTCCTGTGCTTTGAAGCCATGCACTTGAGGCATTATTTGTTACGGCAGCACCAGGGGACTAAGACAGCAGGCCAGTTTGAAGGTGCTATGATCTATAAGTCCTGATGACGTTTAGCTGGGAAAGGGCAGCTCATCTGGGGAGGTGCTGGGAGCCGGCTGGGGGCTGTGTCCGAAGGGGTTCGCTGTCTTCTGTCTTCCTGGAGCCGGGCAGGAGCACTCGCCCCACACCTCCTTCCTCCTCTCTCTGCCTCGTGGAAGGTCAGGAAGGCTCTTAGCATGATCTACGCACCTTCATGGCAGCTGTCACCGCGTTAGCCGCAGGCTTGCGCTTGGAAAGCCATTGATGGTGCTCTTTCCACATCCCCTGGCGGGCTCTGAGCCCTGGGAGGATAGCGGACACGCGCTAGGGCCAGCAGGGGCAAGTCCCAGGTGGCCTGGTGGGCGGGCTACGCCCAGGAGCAGAGGGGCCAGGGCTTTCCCTGGGAGCCCACCTGTGTCTCTGCCTGAAGCAGCACTGGCCGAGGCACCATGAGCCGGCCACTCTGGGGCGCTGTGTCCGCGTCGCACAGAGAAAGGTCGCCGTGCCCTTGTCTGTTACTGTGGCTCTGCAGAAAGGGCCTAATTAGTAATCAAAACCCAGGCTTCCCGCACTGGAATACTAATCCCTCCGGCTGCGCAGGCCTTAATTGCGCTTCTTCACGTGCACCCTAAAGAGCAGCATGAGAGGAGGGAGCCAGTGCTCGCGGTCTAATTGGCTTAATGTGGCCAGTCTGAGCGGCCGCTCTGCCCAACCTCAAAGACGCCTGGGAGCAGATGGGGGCTGCTGCTTCCAGCTCTCTGCCCGGGGCTCCCAGACATGGGGCCGCCTGGGGGGACCTCCCGATTCATAGCTTCCACGGGGAGAGGCGTCTCTGCCCCTCGTTCCCCAGGTGGTCCCTGGCCATCACCGCAGAGTCAGCTGGGACGGGGGTCAAGCCGTGCTCAGCCCCCGCCCCCAGCATGCCCTGTTGATGGGGACCTCTGCGGACCTGGAGGAGCAGGTTTTCACAGGCCCTGTGGGTGGTGTAAGCAGAACGTTTGAGACGCTCACCCCGAGGCTGACCCGGGTGAGAGCAAGAGAGGCCGGCACTCCCTTTCCAAGGGGCCATCAGCTCCTGGGCGCTACCTGGATGGTTCTCTCCTTCATCCCCACGCCTAGTTTGCCCACGCCTTGTCCTTCCAAGCCCGGGTTGGCGTGGGCAACCGTCCAGATTCCTCTGTAGCTTCTCGCACTCCTGGGCCAGGTGTATTGTGTCGCAAAGGGTCCAGCATGTCCTGCAGGACACACCGGCATTGAAGCTGGAGGCTGTGGCCATGGGAGCACACTTGCAGCAGCTCCTTGTGACCCCCACTTCCCACACATCTCGCCTTCCTGGGCATCTGCGTGCCCTCTGCCTGCTGCCTGCACACGTCAGAGGCCACAGCTCCCGTGGACTGCGCAGCCAGCTCCAGCAATTGCGTGAGGCCAGATGCCTGTAATAAGGCCCTTAAATGTGTCTCCAGCGGCTCTGCCTCTCTGATGGAGCCTTGACGAATACAAACTCGTCTTTCTGGAGTGAAACTATTCCCCAGTCCCAGAAGCTAAGAAGGCGGCTCTGCGGTCTGCAGTAGTCACTGTTAGGGCTGCAACGACTGAGCCGGCCAGACTTTTCCTGGAAGAACTGCGTGAGCACACCCCATGAAATCCACAGGAATGGGCCGCGCCTTCCACGATGCAGAGACTGAGCGCCAGCACCCAGAGCGAGAGGACGCCCTGCAGTACCTTGGGTGGAGACCATGAGGTCTGTGCTCGCCGACTGGAGCACACGCACACGCTCACTCACTCACACACACTCGCACACACATGCACACTCTCACACACACCACTCATTCACACACTCACACACTCACACACTCACATGCTCACTCGCAAACATATTCACACTCTCACATATACACACATGCACACACACGCACACCCTCACTCACACACTCACACCACACACTTTCACATGCACACACACTCATGTGGACACACACTCACATGCACTCACTTGCACACACTGTCACTAACTCACATGCACACCTACACACATACACACACTCACTTGCAGACACATACAGACTCACACACATGCACACATTCTCACTCACATGTGCACACAGTTACATGCCCACATGCATGCACACACTCACTCATTCACACGCAGACTCACACACACACATGCACCATTCTCACATGTGCACACACTCACATGCACACACACCCACTCATGCACATGCACCCACTCTCATACACTCACGTGCACGTACACTCGCATGCACACATGCACTCACACATATAGACACATACGTACACGTTCATGCACATACACATATACACACATAAACACACACATCCACACATTCACACCCACGTGCACACACTCATACACATACACACACACTCACATATACACACACACACTCACACAGACACACTCACTCAAGCATTATTGCAGCCTCATTTAAAAACATTACCCCAATGCCGGGAACACTGTCACCTCGAGGGAACCTCGTATCCTCCTGTCATTCTGGCCAATTCTTTGAAACTCTCTGGGGAGAAAGAAGCTCAGAAACTGCTATTCCACCTGCCACTGGTGACTCATGACAGAGGCTGGGACGGTGAGGCCCCTGGTGTGCCTGCAGCCTGACAAGGCTGGAGGGGGTGGGGGTGGAGGCACTGCTGTGGCGCATCCCCTTCAGGTGTGCATCCTCTCCGCTGGTGGTATGGGCGCCCCTTGGCCACAGCATGGCTTCCTGCCCAGCGGAGGGATAGATGCTCCAACCCGAGCCTCACGGCCGTCCCCGGCTCAGCCATCACGTCCCCAGGAGCTTCTCCCAGGGCAAAGGCCAAGAGGAGAGGGGGCTGTGATGCAGAAGGACATGGCAGCCCTGGCGGTGCTGAAACACCTGTCGGGTGGCCTGGAGGACAGAAGAGGTGGCACTCTGGCAGTGGCTCACCTGAGGGCGGAGTGCAGTTACTCTGCAGGTGCTTCTCAGGCACCCTCCTGCGTGGGCCACAGGGCACCCAGAATGCCTCCCTTATCACTGCGTCCAGAGTCAACTCCCGATCATGGTGTGCCATGTGTGTGTGTCTCCGTTATTTCTTCTCCTTAGGAGACCCCTGTAACTAACCACACGACGTGGGTCTGGGGGCTTGTTTAAACACCAGTTTGCCAGGGAAAGCTCTCTCTCTGCGTTTGATGAACTGTGCTTATCTTCCTCTCCTCTGACACCTTCACTGCCCGGTGGCAGCCCTGGAGTTGGAACTCAGCTCCAGGTGAGACCGTGTGCAGCAGCCTTGGCCCCAGTGATGTCCCCGTCTGGCCCCAGGCACTGGGTCAGGCTCAAAGGTGGACTGCAAAGAGCACGGCTCCCCATTCTTCGTTCTTCCGCTACCTGCCTTTCCTCTGCCCTCAAACCTGGGTCCTGCGGTCAGTCCAGGCGCGCTCAGCCGTGGATGATGGCCAGGCCTCTGGTAAAGCTAATGGTCCCGGGGTAGGGGGGGAGCTTCCAGGAGGGCAATGGCCTGAGCCAGGGACGGCTGTGCCCACACGGTGGGTACATAGGCTGTTTCCTCAGACCCAGGCCAAGACAGGCTGTCAGACGCAAAGCTCTGGACGCACTGGACTAAAGGGCCAGCAGGTAGGATTAATGTCTGTCTCCTTCATTCCCGTGTCCCCAGTGCATGATAGGAGATCAATAAATATTCACCGAATAAATGAACTTTGCATGAATTTGAATAAAAACACAGCCAGAGCCAGTCCTGTTTGCAGAATTCCGTTTCTCCATCCTGACACTTGATAGTTGTTAAATCAGAATGGATCCTCCATCTTTATCCATCCCCCATCCATCCATCCATCCATCCATCCATCCATCATCCATCCACCCATCCACCCACCCACCAACCCATCCATCCATCCATCCATCCATCCACCCACCCACAAAGCACTTCTAAAGGGCTGGTGACAGCCACCAGCACTAAAGTAGGCAGCGTCCCGGCACCCTCCATGCCCTTTGCATAGTGCCGCAGTCGGGTGTTCCAAAACTATAGGGTTGGAGATGGTTCTGCCTTGTGGACTTAGGCACAAAGCGCTAAGGATCAGAGATTCTACAATTAGCTGAAGGACTGAGAGCAGTGCTGGAAGCAGTGGATGGGTTTTGTTGGAAATCCTGAAGAAGTACAGACAGAGGAGGGTGGAGGGCCAGCATTAAAGAAGAAAAGAGCAAAGAGTTCTGGAAATTCATGGTCAGTAAAAGCTTTGCACAGAGGACCAAGAAAGAAGCAAAGACCAAATAGAAAAGATGTTCTTTGGCATCATTTAAAAATAATCACAGTGCCCACAACTAACATTGTACTTAATAGAAAAAAACCAAATACTTTCTCCCTAAGATCAGGAGTAAGACAAGGATGTCTGCTCTTGCCACTTCAGTTTACCATTGTACTGGATGGAGGTTCTAGCCAGGGCAACAGGCAAGAAAAAGAAATAAAAGGCATCCAGGTTGGAAAGGAAGAAGTAAAACTCTATAGATGACATGATCTCGTATATAGAAAATCCTAAGGAATCCACTAAAAATCTAGTAGAAGTGATTACCAAGTTCATAAAGTGGCAAGATACAAGATTAATATACAAAAATAAATTATATTTCTATATACTCACAATGAACAATCCACAAGTGGTATTATTAAGAAAATAATTTATTTAAAATAGCATTAAAAAGGGATAAAATACCTACAAATCTATTTAACAAAAGAAGTGCAAGACTAGTACATTGAAAGCTATACAGCATTGTTGATAGAAATTAAAGAAGGCCTAAATAAATGGGAAGCTGTTCCACGTTTATGAAGTGGGAGACTTACTATTGTTAAAATGAGAATACTCCCTAAATTTATCTACAGATTCAGTGTAATCCCTATCAAAATCCTACAGCTGGATTTTTTTTTCCTTGTGGAAATAGACAAGCTGATCCTAAATCCACGTGGAAATGCAAGGGCCCAGAATAGCCAAAACAACAGTGAAAAAGAAGATCAAAGTTGGAGGACATGCACTTTCTGATTTCAAAACCTACTATAAAGCTAGAACAAAGTGTGTTCCGGGTATAAGGACAGATATAGACGTATAGATCAATGGAATAGAATTGAGAGCACACAAGTAAACTTTCACATTTATGATCAATTGATTTTTGATAAGGGTGCCAAGAAAATTCAACAGGGAAAAAATAGTTGTCTCAAAACACGGTGCTGGACACAATTGGAAGAGCGTAGTCAATGTCACTGAACTGTGCAGGTAGACATTTTTGAAATGGTGTATCTTTGGCTATGTGTATGTTCACCAGAAAAAAAGGGTTGAGAAGTTAGAGGGTTGATATGTTGTGGGGTTGTTAACCAATGTCATAAAACAACATGTGTACTACTGTTTCATGAGAAACTATTTGTTCTGTAAGCCTTCACCTGAAGTACAATTAAAAAAAAAAAAAAAAAAAAAACCACAGAGCTGGAACAACTGGATATCTATAGGCATATACAAAAATTACCCAAATGTAAAAACCAACTCAAACAGATCAAAGACCTAAATTTAGGTCTTCTATAAAACTCTTAAAGAGTTATCTATGTAGACATACATCTTCACGACTTTGGATTAGGCAATGCTTTCTCAATATGACGCCAAAGGCACAAGTAACAAAAGAGAAAGCTAGATAAATTAGACTTCATTAAAATGTAAAGCTTTTGTGCTTCAAACAACACCACGAACAAAGTAGAAAGACAGCCCACAGAGAGAGAGAAAGTATTTGCAGATCATACAGCTGATACGAGATTAATTTATAGAATCAAGAATATATATACATATATATATATATATAACTCTTACTGCTCAATAATAAAAAGACACATAGCCAAATTAAAATATGGGCAAAGGATTTGAATAAACATTTCTCCAAAGATGTACAAATGGCCAATAAGCCCATGAAAAGGTGCCCAACACCGTTAGCCATCAGGGGAAGGTAAATCAAAACCACAATATGATACACTTCACGCCCACGGAACTGCCACTGTCATCTATACCGCCACCAGCACCTGTACTGCCACTGAGAAAAACAGACAATAGCAAGCGCTGTTAAGGAAGTGGAGAAACTGGAACCCTCATGCTCTGCTGGCGGGTCTGGTGCTACTTGGGAAAACAGTCTGGCGGTTCCTCTTATGGTTAAACATAAAGTTACCATATGACCCAGCCATTCGACTCCTAGTTATATATCCAAGGGAAATGAAAACATGCCCACACACAAACTTGTACACAAATATCCATAGGCGCATTATTCTCTCTTCTTAGTGATGATTACTATTTTTTAGAGATTGCTCAAGGGCTGATAATAGGCTTCTTTAACTTCCGAAAGTTTATTAGAGTCAATATGGCAATAATTCACCCCACGGCCACTTGTCCCAAATCCAAGTCCTTACATGCATTCGAGTCAGCTGGGACCTCTGCTCTGGGCCGGCACCCAGCTCAGTGCAGGAGTCTCGTTGAAGTGTCTTGTAAATTTAGAGACCGCTAGGCCTCCCCTGGAGCCCTGGCAGTGCAGTGGGTAAGAACTATGGCTGCTAACCAAAAGGTTGGCAGTTCACATCCCCTAGCCGCTCCTTGGAAACCCTACGGCACAGTTCTACTCTGTTCTATAAGGTCGCTATGAGTCAGAATTGACTCGATGGTGATGGGTTTGGGTTTTTTTTTTTTTTTTTTTTTTTGTAGGCCTCCCATCAAGGATGCTGGTGGTTCAGTGGTAAGATTCTCACCTTCCACGCTGAAGACTCAGGATTGATTCCCAGCCAATGTACCTCATGCACAGCCACCACCCATCTGTCAGTGAAGGCTTGCATGTTGCTATGATGCTGAATAGATTTCAGCAGAGCTTCCAGACTAAGATGGATTAGGAAGAAAGACCTGGCAATCAACTTCCGAAAATAAGCCAGTGCAAACCCTATGGACCCCAGCAGTCTGATCTTGTTGTGCATGGGGTCCCCATGAATTGGGGCCAACTCAGTGGCAGCTCAGTGACAACATGGCCTCTGGTCAGCAGGTCAGAGCTGGGCGTGGGGCAGAGGTCAGAGGGAGGTGCTTCTCCACCCTACACCTCCAGAAAGCTCCCCAGGACCAAATGTAACCTTGTTCCAGGGAGGGGGTGGAGCAAGGACCTCCTGGCAGAAATAAGGGGTCTGGGATTCCATCTGCCTGTGTCCGGCAGGTCGGTCCCTTTCTCACCTATATCTTATTTTCTCCATTTTTGCAATGAAGCTCTCCACGTCCTCTGCAATCCAATGATTGGATCTTACAAGTGCAAGGGTAGGATCAGGCTATCTGGTGACAAAAGGTGGCATATGTGAAGTCTCTTTGATCTGCTTAACTTTCTGGCCCTTCCCCGTTTTCAAAGTCCTTGCTTACTGCTTCTCCTGCCATCTACCACCTCCACGAAAAGGCTCCCCAGAGCTTGAGCCCCTTGCCAGGTAGGAAGACTGTGACGCGGTCCCTCATCCCCAGGGGAGCTCTGCCTCCTGCAGGAGGAGCTGGGAGGCACCACTGAACCAGGGCTGGGTGGCCAAGGGGCAGTTGTCGGCATGGCAGAGTGGGGCACTGCGTTACAGCCGGGTGTAGGAAGGGCTGTCGTTCTCTCTGAGGCCATCTCGAGGCGGCATGAAGAAGCAGGGAGAGATCAGCCCTGGAGCCCAGCAGACACCAGTTCAGTTCTTCCTGAGCCACCAGTTAAACCAGCTGCTGTGGAGTCGGCTCCAACTCATGGCAACTCCATATTACGTCAATAGATCTATGCTCCATGGAGTTTTCAGTGGCTGGTTTTTCAGAAGCAGACCACCAGGCCTTTCTTCTGAGGCATCTCTGGGTGGACTTAAACCTCCACTTTTTGTTAGCAGCCGAGAGCATTAACCATTTGTACCACCTTGCCTGGACCACAGGAAACCTTGGATGGTGCAAATGGCTCAGCCATCGACTACTAGCCAAGAGGTTGGTGATTCAAATCCACCCAGAGGAACCTTGGAAGACAGGCCTGGCAATCTATTTCCAAAAGATCACAGCCTTGAAAACCCTATGGAGCACTTCTACTCTGCACACACAAGGTCACCCCGAGTCGGAATCAACCAGCAACAAAAGCCTGGACCACGGACCCATTTAATTTCTCAAATGCGTCTGGCCTCAGTCTCCCCATCTATGAATGGGGGTCAGAACAGTCCAGCTGCAGAGTTGAAGGAGATAAACACCAATCACCTATGTGGACACCCCTCTCTCACCTCCCCAGTCTACAGGCTGGAAGCCAGTCTGATGGCAAAGGCAAGCAGGCAGGCAGGAGGAGCCTTTGAAGGAAATAAATAAACCGACCCCGGCCGAGGCTGCCGAGGTAATGAGGCTCTTGGCAGCGCAGTGGAGCTGGACAGTGAACAAACCCTCCCTCCTCATCCTTCCTGCTCAGTCCTATTAGCCAGCAAGCAGGAACAGGCAGAGCACAAACAGGTGAAGCTGGTGGAGCAGAGACAAAGGCAGGGAGGATTCCTTTTATAGGAAAAGTCCCCAACGCTGTACAGAAACAGGGTCCCCTGTGGCATTGCCTCCCCCACGAGGGGCTGTGGACCAGGAAGGTGAGGGGCTGCAGCCCAGGCCCTAGAGCCGTGAGAGCGCCCACTTCTCCTGCCTCTGGGTCCCACGTCTCAGGAAGCCCCTGTGCCCTCACCGGGCTCTCTCTGTCCCCACCGGAAGGGCCGCCCGAGAACGCAGGCCCCATTAGGATTCCAGTTAGGGGCAGCCCTTCTGGCCTTTCGTCTGAGAAGGTGAGGAGAGGCCTAGGGGACCTCCAGGTACCGGGAGGTGAGGGGGGGACAGTCCTCTGTCCATTTGTCATCACCCCCCGGGCACGGCAGGCCAGGGCAGAGGCGGGACAGCCCTAGGTGTGGATTCTGGTGCCAGTGCTGTTCCCTCAGAGGCTGGTCACTCACCTCTGGGCCTCAGCTTCCTTGGGGCCAACATGGGGCTGTTTTGGAATCTTTAGATGAGAAAGATTGGGGCTGGAATCTCCACCAGCCCCCTGTGTGTTAGCTGCTGTTATTGGAGCGCTGTGAATCTGGCAGGGAGCCCCAGGCACCCGCTCGGCTGCTGTGGGGCAGTAAGTGGTCATCAAGGACAGCTACTCCCACACCGAGAGTCTGGTGTCCCTCACTGCCGCTCCCCAGAGCCCAGGGAGGCTGTGGTTTTCATTCTCACTTACAGGCCAGGAGGCCCAGGTCAGTGGAGACCACCCCACGGGGCCTGAGCCAGGCCGGCCACCCAAGGCTTCCATTCTCACCAGGAGGGGCGCACTCGGCCCCTCCAATCTACTGCTCCCACCCCTTCCGCCCAGGCTGTACCCAGCACCCCAGGAGAGATACCCCTTTCCCATCTGGGGAGACCACCTGAGGGGTACAAGTCTGTTCCTAGCAGATCGTGGGGAGACAGCATGGGGAGAGGTGTGGCTCACTCGAGAAAGCGCCTCCAGCCTCAGTTTCCCCCCGTGTACAATGATCTGCTTGGGCATCACAGTCTCTGAGCTCTGAGGACAAGCTCTTGTTATCATTGCAGGAGAAGCCATGGTTCAGACAAGCGGCCTCCGCCACCTGGCCCCTTGACAGGTAACTCAGTTGGTCCCTTCCTCAGGGGCCTCATCTGCACTGCTCATGAGGTCGCCTTTCAGCCTCCCCTGCAGGCACAGCGCAGTCAGCTCCACACCCCAGGGCGCAGTGGCTGCTGAGTGAAGAAGCAGGAGAAATGCTTAATTTATCACCCGCTCCACGAACTGGGGGAAAAATAATAATTCTGCCTTGAGCAGGGAGAGAATATTATTTACCGCCTCTAACTTTCACTACAATTTGAATGCAACACAGGGCGTGCTGTATTCATAGTGATTCGTCCCGGTTGGAAAGGAAGGCATTTCAGAGCCAAACAGCACTTTCCTTTAAACTGCTCCCTCAGAAAGCCCGTGAGACCGCCTGCCTGCGTTCCTAGGAAGGGGGCAGGGGGCCACCCTGCGCAGGATCCAGAGAAAAACGAGGAACAAAGGAAAGGCAGGCAGTGGATGGGGCCCTGCCCTCGCCGAGCAGGCGGCTTTCTTTGTATTTAAAATGACACTTTTATTGATTCTGCATCCAGGTCCAGGCGAGGCTAGGGGAGACAGAGGTGAATGGAGAGAATGCCAGGGGAAGGAACCCACGGCCTCCCAGCGTCACCCTCAAACCCTCGTTGGGCTACTTCCCCTCGGAACCCAGGAGGTGGGCACAGGGGATGACACAGCTGACTCAGTTTCCCTGATCTTAGAGAGAGAACCAGCTCTTCTATCAGCGGGGCTGCAATGATTGATGAGCAACCAGGGCGAGCTCTGAGGATGGAAAATATCCTCCCCGTTCTCAGATTGGTCAGCATCTAACGTGCCGTCCTAACTGGGGAGGGGACTTAACCACCCGGAGTCAAGAGAATGGTGTTCCTCGTGCTTCTCTCAGGGGGAACCGTCCTGTTTTGGAGTCTGAAGCACCGGTCGGAGAATCAAAGCTTCCTTTGCAGTGGCTGGAATGTTCTAGAAGCATTTTCATAGACAGAGAGAGAACAAAAGCAGCATCAAATGGAGCCGGGCCTCTCAGGTTCCGAGAGGGCAGGCCAGGGAGAGGCCAGGAATGGTTCTTAGTGTGTGATTATAAAATAGGACGAAATCTGAGCCCATGTCCTTGAGAGCCAGCTGAGACCTGTCTTTGCTCCCTCAGGCAGCTGCCCCCAAGGGGTGGGCTGGGTTGAGGTGTGGACACCCTCAGATTTGTGCCTGAGCCAAATTCTGTCTTCCTCCCTCCAGCGCTTCCTTGGGGCATGAGGCCCACAGCCAACTCCTGTTCCAGACGCTGGTCATCAGGAGTCCTGGGAGCAGGAACGGGCCCTGCTGGCCTTTCCCTGAGGTTCCCTGAGGCTGGGCTCATGTTCATGTCTGCCTAAAGGCTTGTTGTGGATGTGGCTGGAAGTCCTTTGGAAATTGTAAAGTGCCGTTTAAAAGCGAGGGGCGTCCCTGTGGTATCTATAGACTGGTCCACGCGTCTCTGTTTGCCTGGGACAGTCTGTCACTCAACAACTGCTGACTCTTTCAGCCATAGACGAGGTACTGCAGCCTCCTAGCACCGCCCTGACACAATACTACAAGCCGCGTGGCTTGTAAGAACAGAAATTTATTCTTTCACTGTTCTGGAGGCTAGTGGTCCGAATTCAGGGTGTCGGCAGGCCCATGCTCCCTGTGAAGCCTCCGGAGGAGGATCCTTCCTTGTCTCTCCTCGCTTCTGGTGGCCCAGGCTTGCAGCTGCCACACAGCTGCATTGTCACACGACGTCTCCCCTCTCTCTGTCCCTCTGTGTCTCTTCTCTCTTATAGGACATGTCTCCTATAGGATCAGGACCCACCTTGCTCCAGTGTGAACTCATGTTAACTGATAACATCTTCAAAGGCCCTACTTCTAAACAAGGTCCCATTCACAGGTGCCAGGGTTAGGACCTGAGCGTATCTGGTGGGGGTGCAATACGCCCCACAGCACGTTTACCCCAGCTGGCATTGCGCACCTGGATTTCCTTGTTGCCCCCTGCTCTCCCCACCAGTCCAGGAGAAGGCGAGGAAGCCCCTGGGAGGACGGACCTGTTCGTTGTGTTCCCTGCTTGACGCCTGGGACATGGCCAGGCCTGGGATCGGTGCTCAGGAAATGTGTTGAATGGATGAAGAGCATTGGAAAGAGGACCAGAGTGAGAAAGGGCTGCTTGAAGGAGCAAGTGGGAGCAGGCAGGGGAGCAGGGGAGCAAGGCAGGCAGAGGACTCCACCAGCTACCCCATGGATGAGCACCTACAGCTCCTTACTGGCACAGGTAGCCCCACAGCTCACCGGGGCACGGCATGTGCCCAGCACAGTCCCACCCTGATGTAGAGAGCAGAACTGGCCCTGGTGAGTGGACAGTCACACTGCCAGGAAAGCGATTCATGGGGACAGAAGAGGAGCCAGCCCCGGGGACTGAGTTGTCACTCTGCTTGGCACCCCCAGCTACACTATGGGGATCATATTCCCCACCTGGATTCTGTCCCCAGTGCCCAGGGGCGAATTAACCAGTGAGCGCCGTATACAGCAGCTCGCACTGAGCAAGGTATACACGGGTTTCATTGCATTTACCTGCCAATCTGTTGTGAGCAATTTCACGTGGGTTTCACCACATCTTTGACATAGTGGGGGACAGGCGAAATTGTGCAGTGCAAGTTGGTGCAAAGGTATCACTGGGCCCGTGGGTAATCCAGCCCTGCCATGTCAGAGGCCTCTTGCGTGTGAGCTGGGCTCCACGCTGGTGCCGGTTCAGAACATCATGGAGGAGTGGCTGTGGCGGCAGAGGCTGTGCTCTCCACTGAGAGGACAAAGGGGCAGAGCCAGACCAGCCTGGTGGTCCATGCCGCAGCCAGTTTGTGCCCACCCGGCCCCTTGGTGGGGTGATAGAAACTTCCCTCTCAGGGCCCAGGGCCTCCCGGGACTGTGACTGTGACCGTGCCCTGACGTCAAAGCCCCTCACCAGCCCCTCGGCGCTCACCTGCCTCCTTGTGGGTGGACGCCCGCCTTCTGGGTCTCCCCTGGCAAACACTGGTCACACCAGCTGTAAGCTCTGCTCGCTCATCTCTCCCGACAAGGTCGCCAGCACCAGGCAGAGCCACCGCCCAGCCCTGGCCCTGGTGACGTGATCATGCATTGATTGACCTAAACGTCTCCAGCTGCCTCCAGAGCAAGAGAGCTGCCTCACAGGCTCCAACAAGTGCCCTGAGTCAGTTACAGGGCTAGAGGACCTCTAAGACCAGTCTTCATTCATTCACTCATTCCTTCACTCATTCAATGGCCCTGTGTGGGTGTAAACCACACACGGCCCTGGCTCCTCGGCCTGGGAGAACTCACATGCACCTCAGAGGTGCTGAGTGCAGGAAGGTGGGCAAACCCTCACAAAGTGGAGGAGAGGGCGGGAGGGGCTGACCTGACCCTGTGACCCCATCGGGTGAGCTGAGACAGAAAGACAAGCAGCAGTTAACAGGCAAAGTCAGGAGGAGTGTCCTGGGCAGAGGGACCGGTGGACGGAGGGTCTGGGCGGCGGTGGGTGAGGATTTAGAAGGAGAGGCCCAGCTGGCGGTGAGCACCAAGGGGGTGCCACTCCCAGGGCCACAAGGCCTGGCGGGTGAGGAGGCTGAGTTTGAGTCTGTCTATCGTAACAAGACAGCGTGGGAGGGGGCTGTGCAGGGGAGCGACAGAGCCCCACTTGTGATTCCCAGAGGGGCCTCTACAGAAGCAGGGAGACCGCAGAGGGAGGAGGTAGGGCAGCTCAGCCAAGAGAGGGCACCCGGGAGGAGGGAAGTAGACAGACCCCCAAGGCACTGAGGTCACATTGATGCCATGGCAGCTGGGTGGGGGTGAGGGAAGGGGTGCAGCTGAAGCCCAAGAGGCCAGCGGACAATGAAGTCAGCCCCCTGTCCCCTGTCCCCTGTCCCTTTCTCCTATCCCCAGTCTCTAGTCCCCTGTCCCATGTGCCCTGTCCCTGTGTCTCCAGTCCCCTATCCCCTGTTCCTTGTGTCTCCAGCCCCCTGTCCCTTGTGTCTCCAGTCCCCATTTCCTGTCCCATGTCCCCTATCCCCATCCCCTGTCTCCAGTCCCCTGTCCCCTGACCCCACCCCAGGCTTGTCAGCTCCTCTTCCAGGAGTTTCTCTGGGGGCTCTGGGCTCCAGAAGCTCCAGGGGCTGGGGTGATCCCAAGGAAGCGGGTGACCGAACCCTGTCCCATCCAGACGTGGATGTCCTGGTACTGCCTGTGGACAATGCCAGGACCTATTCTCAGACCCGCCTGCCGTCAGGGTGACGGTAGCCCTAGGATACGCCAGTGGCTGGTCAGGGTATCCACATCTGTCCGGCCCGTGCCCAGTGCCTGTGTCTGACGTAGCCTCAGAGTTAGCAGGTGCCACATCTTCATTCCAAGGAGGAGGAAAGGGAGGTACAGAGGAGGAGGGGCCCCTCAAGGCAAGTTACAGGACCCAGTCCCACTCTGAGTCCAGGAGTCACCCCACTGTTGTGGTAGTGCCCAGCTAGCTACCTCCCCAGCAGAGTCTGTTTCCTTACTTGCACAGTGGGGCAGGACCTTCTGGCAGGTGGGCAGAGGCTTCTGCACCTGCACTCTGTGAGCAGGACAAGCCCTTGCCCCTTGGCCCAGGCTGAGCTGCTGCTTCCATGGATGACAGTGCAGACACAGGACAGGTTTGATCTGCAGCCTTGGGGCAGGGCAGGGAGATGCTGAGCTGACCCAGGTAGAACCTCAGCTCAGGGCTGTCTGGGTCCTGCTCCTGTGCATCCATTGCTGTCAGCTCCGGAGCGCAGTTCAGCCCACACCCCGCCCCTGGCTGACGGCTGCCTGCCCCAGAGAGAGGGGGGAGGGAGCTGCTGGAGGGCAGCCCAGGGCCCAGAGTCTCCATCACTTTGGGCATCCCCTTTGCTGAAGCAGGTCCAGAGCTCTGCTTTAGGAACAAAGCCAGCTCACATGAGAGGACGGGGTTTGGCAACCTTCCAGAAGCCCCGATGCACCGTGCAGACCTCTCTCCTGCAGCAGGGTGGGGTGGGAAGGGGCATTGGCAGGGCCAGCCAGGGTCAGGAAGAAGATGTCCAGATTGGATCTGTATCTCCCTGATTTAATCAACCAGTTGATAGTTGATATGTGTTCAAACCAGTACCAGTTGCCACATGACCTGTGCTCCATAGGGTTTCCAATGCCTGATTTTTCAGAAGTAGATTGCTGGGCCTTTCTTCCGAGGCACCTCTGGGTGGACTCAAACCTCCCTCCTTTTGGTTAGCAGCCTTTGCATCACCAGGGACTCCTGCTTTAAGGGAAGGGAACCCGAACTACCTAGAGGGGGAGTTTGTCCTGAGTCCTGGGACACTGTCCACGGGCACATGGGTCTGTGCATGGTCACTGCCCTGACCTTTTAGGAGCAATTGTATCTGACACCAGCTTGTGCGTTATCCTGTTAACCAAGCAGCTGCCGGTCTGCAACCTGAAAGGGGAACCGCCACCCGAGAGGCTGGGATTACAGCAAGCGTTTCCCAACGGCAGCTTTGGTTGAAATCTCGAGGTGATGCAGGGATTGGGGGCTGCGGACGGAAGCCACGGGTGGCCCTGACCTGGTTGCAGGTCTTATTTGTTCTTCCTCTGAAATGTGCCGAGTGAAAGCTGATGGAGAAATGTTGCAAATGTACCGCTTGAGAAACAGGTCATCAGCCCATCCAGCTAGCTCGCCAGGCTCAGAAATGTCTCGGTGGGCTCAGGAGGCTGGACGGACCACACACCGGTTTGTCTGGACCGACAGGTGTCCCAAGACACGGAACGGTCCGTGCCAAAAGCAAGAGGTCTTGGCACACCAGGGCGGTTGGTCACCAAACTTAAGCCCCTGGTGTAAGTCCCTTAGGGCAGCCATTGTCTCTGTCCAGCAGCCCCACCGCCTATTTCCTCAGTCAAGGTGATCAGCCCGAGACAGACAGGTGGCCCAGTAAGCAGACAATCAGAAGCTTCCCCGAGATTTTCCCATTGGAGTTGGTGGATCACAGCCTTTCTTAGCTCCCAGGCCAGAGTAGGATGGTCATGACCCATCAGTGGCCATGGCAAGGTGTTTTCTACCTTCCAGAGAGTTCTCTGTAGAAGGAGAGAAAGAACCCCAGCAGGGATTATGTGCATGAGTGAGTATGTGTATGTATGCATTTACTTGTGTGTAAGCATGTGTGTATGAGTGTATGTGTTTGTGTGTACGTGTGTGTATGCGTGTATGTGTATATGTGTTGGTGTGTGTACGTGTGGGTATGTGTGTGTATGGGTGTACGTGTGTGGAAGTATGTGTCTCCATGTGTGTGTGGGTATGGGTGTGTATGAGTGTACGTGTGTGTAAGTGTGTTTGTATGCATGCACATGTGTGTGTGAGCATGTGTAGGTATTTTCAAAATCCAGATCATCTCTGTTCTCAGCTCTTCCTCCTGTCCTGGGAACCTGCCCCAATCTTTCAAATAGCCCCTTCGGGAGTCCCTGGAGAGTACGAACGGTGAACACGCTCAGCTGTTACCTGAAAGGTTGGAGGTTCAAGCCCACTGAGAGGTACCTTGGAAGAAAGGCCTGGTGATCTACTTCTGAAAAATCAGCCATTGAAAAGCCTGTGAAGCAGTTCTACTCTGACGCACATGGGGTTGCCATGAGTCGGAGTCAACTTGATAGCAACTGGTTTTTCTGTTAAGCTGGTTGGATCTCTGGCCCTGACGGCTGAAATTGTCTTGTTCCCTTTGTACTGTGTAAAGGCCTAGGCCAAAGGCCAGGGGACCACCCCAAAGCTGGCTGCAAATTGGGATCAGCCCTCTGGGACAGAGCCCTCTTCCTCGTGGAGGTCCGCTCTCCCGTCCAGTGGGCTGCCCAGCATCTCCCAAGCCTAGAACTGTCTAGAAGTCCTGCTGTTCAGCTGGGGCAGGGAGCCCACTGCCAAACTCTCTGGCAAGGGCAGTGAAGGAGTCAGACAGGCAGGGAAGCCTCTAGGGGGGCAAACTTTGGCAGAGCCCTGAGGGACGAGAAGGAGCAGTCTGGAGCAGAACCTGGGCAGGGCGGCCCAGGCAGAGGGAGAGGCCGGTGCAAAGGCCCTGGGGCAGGGTCAGAGGCCAGCTGCTGGAGGAGGAGCCAGCAGGCATGGCTGGCCAGGACCTCAGAGGGCAGCAGGAGGTGCAGGCAGATGTCGGGTCATGGAGGCAGAGCTCTCGATTCACTCTGAGTGCCACAGGAAGTCACTGGAGGGGTTAAGCAAGGGAGTGGGGTGACTTGGTTTACCTTTTTAGAAGCTCACCTGACTGCAGCGTGGAGGCTGTGCTGCAGGGGACCGGGGAGATGGTTGACGATGAAGGTGAGAGAGGGTGTGGCTTGGGCCTGGGGGCAGCAGAGATGGGGGAGAAGTGGTGGGTGAGGGACTCAGGGAAGGCATCTCTTGGGTTGTTCTCAGCCCAGCCATATGCCCACTGACCCACTGAGCTGCCGTCCTAACACCATCTCCCTGCCCCTCGGGACTGCCAAAGGATCTCCTCAAACTGCAGGTGGACCTCACTTCTCTGAGATGTAACAGCCTGGCGTGGCTCCCTGGCCTAACCGCAGGGCCTGCCAGCCACTTCCGCCGCCTGCCCCATGCTTGCCAGGCCATTGTCACGTGACCTTCTGTGCCTGTGGTCCCTCTGCCGGAGCTCCTGTCCTGTCCCTCCTGGCCTGGCTTAGACACCACCCTCCCCATGCACCTTTCAGCCCTGCCTGTGCCCCAGGCAGACTCTGCCCTGATTTCTGGGCTCCAGGGTTTCAGTTTGTGTCCCCCACAGGGCTGTGCCTGGGTCAGAGCTGTCTTTAAGGGGCTCCACATCCCAGCCACAGGAGGGCCCAGCAAACTCTGTGAGCTCTTGGGAGGCTGCTCACCATCCACGACATCTCTTATCCCTGGAGTGACCAAGATCGGGGATGCTGGGGGTGGCTGAAAGAGCTGTCTGTTCAGGTCTGAGGCTCAGCTGCGTTCCACTCCAGCCGGCAGATAACCTGCTACTCAGAGGTGACTGCACGGAGAGAGGAGACCAAGTGAGAGTGTTTGTACGCCAAGAATATTTGATTCCACTCAGCACTTCCGCAGAGACCTGTATCTGCGATACCCTTCAGCAAGGTTAATTCTGTCCTAATGCAAGTTTAAAAACCAAACCCACCATGAAGAACTGTCCTGAGCAGCGTCACCTCATTCTTTCATGCAGAGTAAATGTTTGTGGGATGGCTCTGGGAGCAGGATTGCGGAGCGGGGCACACAGGTGCTCGCCGACCTCAGTCCTCCTCCTCTTGTCCTGTCATTAAATACGACAGCTGTCAGGGCCACCACTGCAGGCGGTAGTGGCTGGTCGGCACGTTTAAATCAAGAGCAAAGCAGATTGTGAGCTGGTCCTGGGGCAAACGCAGCAGAAGGATACAGGATCTCAGGAACAACTCATCTAACTTAGGTAAGGGCTGGCTTCTGGATTTTTCTTGTCTGCACCAAGGCATCAACAAATAAAAAAAGAAACAACAACCCAGAAGAAGTGAAGGCAGGAGTGCAAACAGAAACCTGTACAACAACGTTTATTGCAGCACATTTCACAATAGCCAAAAGGTGTAAACAACTGAAACATCCATCAACAGACGAATAGATCAATAAGATGTGGTGTATACACACAATGAAATACTTACTCCTCACCTGTAAAGAGAAATGAAGTCCTGGTGCACGTCACAACATGGATGAACCTTGAAAACATCCTGCCCAGGGAAATAAGTCAGTCGCAAAAGCACAAGTACTGTGTGATCTCACTCATGTGAAGTAAGCAAATGCATAGAAACCAAAGCTTTTTAATTGTTACCAGGGATGGGAGGGAGGGGAAAAGGGGAAAGTCTTAGTTTGGGAGGGGTCTATTTTACGTTAATAGTGGTATATTTTGGAAAAGGATAGCGAGAATTGTGTGAAACATGAAAACTGTGATCAATGTCACTGAGTTGTGAATGTGGAATTTGTTGTGTTGTCAAATGTTTTGGTGTGTATGTTTTCATGACAATAATAATTTTTTTAAGAAGCCCCAAAAAGGAGGCGGGCCCAAGATGGTGGAGTAGTCAGATGCTTCGGGTAGACCCTCTTACAACAAAGACCTGAAAAAACAGGTGAATTGATTATATATGGCAATCTGGGAGCCCTGAACATCAAAGGCAGAGTTGAGGAACTGGACTGAGTGGCAGGGGGAGGGAGAGATTGTTCAGAAGCAGCAAGGAGTTGCCAGACCTGACCTGGCAAGAGCCTGAGCCCTTCAGGCCTGATCAGCTTGAGGATGAGCAGTGAGGCAGGCAAGTGGTGGTGCTGGGGAGACGTATTCCTCACTGGGAAATACCCAGCATCAGAGAGTCTACACAGCCACCCAGAACCAGTGAGAAGCAGCCCTTGATAGACGAAAGATAAGTACTTGCATACGGCTTATTGCAAGGATTAAAAACACCCCCCTTAGGGAAAAATCTCTCTCCCAATTACCTCCTCACTTCCTGCTCTGCACTGGGTCCTGGACTGGCTTCAGCAGTTGCCGGGTCCCCTGGGCCAGAAGTAGGATCCGTCACATGCCTGGAGCCATTCTCCCTGCCTTGGAGAGTGAACAAATTAACGAACAGGGGAAAAAAATAAACTGCAAGCTCCCCTAAGCCAGGAACCCAGGGTAGGCACAGCTGCTTTGTCTAGGCACATGCATAATGGATCTATGGACTTTGAGTGCCTTTCCCCTTGCATAGACTTGTGTGGGCCCATTTCATCAGTGTTGGTCCTCATTACCACAGTACAACAGAGTATATAGTTGAAGTCTAACTTTAAATGTTTCAGCTGTGAAGTGGCAGTTTCTTGACATTTGACACTGCTCTGCCCATTAAGCAGAGGCTTCACCTACCCACATCAGGGGCCTGAGGATTCGTGGCTGCACCCACACCACCTAGCTATCTGCGATAGGGACCTATGGATAAGAGGTATCCCCCAGTCCTTAGAGCCAACAGCATTGGGTGCTCATAGTCCAGCTGCAAAACCCACCCACCAATGTACTCTAGGGAATAGGGACATGCCTTCCTCCTAGACACTTGGGGGTGGCCGTCAGCCCACTGCCTGGCTCAGAGTGTGTCCCCCTGCTGCAGCCTGATGCCTATGCCTACACCAATCACCCATGCCTGTCTAGGACTGTAGGTGAGAACCTACACCACACACTTGGTGGCTATCTATCTGGGCACCTGAGCTGAATCCATACAGGAGGAGTGGGCGGGCTCCTGAACTCACATACCTAGTAACAGATCTAACCACCTGGTGACAGGCTGTTAGAGCTTCAAAGGTGCCAATAATCAAACTAGCTCATACGAGCAGCCTATTTGGGCATATCAAAACAAAACAGTAAGCTAGGACAGAGTAAGCAAACATAAAAGAAATATAATAACTTATTGATGGCTCCCGGAGACAACAGTCAATATCAAATCACATAAAGAGGCAGCCCATGATGGCTTCAGCAAGCTCCGAAAAAAAAAGATTCTAGAAATTTGCCAGAGGAAGAAAATTTCTTGGAATTTCCAGAGGCAGAATACACAAGATTAATATACAGAACTCTTCAAGAAATTAGGAAAGAAATTAAGGAAAACGCAGAACAGGCAATAGAGGAAAGTAAAAAGATTAGAGAAGAGTGTAAAGACAAATTTAACAGGCTGCTCGAATCCATAGAGAGACAGAAATCAGAAATACAGAAGATTAACACTAAAATGTCAGAATTAGACAACTCAATAAAGTCATAGGAGCAGAACTGAGACAACGGAAGTCAGAATTAGTGAGATTGAAGATAAAGCACTTGACACCAACTTATTTGAGGAAAAATCAGATAAAAGGATTTAAAAAAATGAAGAAACCCTAAGAATTATGTGGGATTCTATCAAGAGGAATAACTTATGAGTGATTGGAGTACCAGAACAAGGAGTGGGGAGGGGAGGATAACAGAGAATACAGACAGAATTGTTGAAGATTTGCTGGCAGAAAACTTCCTGGATATCATGAAAGATGAGAAGATATCTACCCAAGAAGGTCATCGAACCCCACACAAGGTAGATCCCAAAAGAAAGTCACCAAGATACATTATAATCAAATTTGCCAAAACCAAGGATAAAAAGAGAATTTTAAGAGTGGCTAAGGATAAATGAAAAGTCACCTACAAAGGAGAGTCACTAAGACTAAGCTCGGACTACTCAGCAGAAACCATGCGGGCAAGAAGGCAATGGGATGACATATATAAAGCCTTGAAAGAAAAAAACTGCCAGCCAAGAATTATATATCCAGCAAAACTGTCTCTCAAACACTAGGGCATTTCCAAATAAACAGAAGTTTAGGGAATTTGCAAAAACCAAACCAAAATTACAAGAAATACTAAAGGGAGTCCTTCGGTTAGAAAATCAATAACATCAGATAACAACCCAAGACTAGAACACAGAACACAGGACAGAGCAACCAGATATCAACCCAGGTAGGGAAGGCACAAAAATAAATCAAAGTTAAAACACTGAAAATAGGGAGAGACAATAATTTATAAAAGATGACAACATTAAAACAAAAAAGAGACTAAATAATGTAGTCAGAGATCTTTCATCTGGAGAGGAAGTCAAGACAATGTAAAGAAATAAAAGATTGGTTTAAACTTAGAAAAATAGGGGTAAATATTAAGGTAACCACAAAAGAAACCAACATTCCTACACATCAAAATAAAAACTAGACAAATATAAAGACTCAGCAAACACAAAATCAACAACAATGAAAAAGAGGAAAAGAAAATACATAAAGAAAAACAACTCGGCACAGAAAATTAAGTGGAACAAAGAAACTGTGAACAACACACAAAAAAGACATCAAAACGACAGCACTAAACTCATATCTATCAATAATTATGCTGAATGTAAATGGACTGAATGCACCAGTAAAGAGACAGAGAGTGGCAGATTGGATAAAAAAAAAAAAACAAGATCCAGCTATATGCTGTCTAAGAGAGACACGCCTTAGACTTAAAGACACAAACAAACTAAAACTCAAAGGATGGAAAAAATATATCAAGCAAACAATACTCAAACAAGAGCAGGAGTGGCAATATTAATCTCTGACAAAATAGACTTTAAAATAAAATCTACCACAAAGGATAAGGAAGGACACTAGATAATGATTAAAGTGTCAATACACCAGGAGGACATAACTGTAATAAATATTTACGCATCCAATGACAGGGCTCCAAAATACGTAAAACAAACTCTAACAGCAATGAAAAGAGAGACAGACAGCTCCACAATAGTAGTAGGAGACTTCAACACACCACTGTCGGTGAACGACAGAACATCCAGAAAGAAGCTCAACAAAGACACTGAAGAGCTAAATGCTACAATCAACCAACTTGATCTCATAGAAATATACTGACCACTCCACCCAATAGCAGCAAAGTATACTTTCTTTTCCAATGCACATGGAACAGTTTCCAGAATAGACCACATATAAGGCCATAAAGCAAGCCTTAACAAAATCCAAAGAATCAAAATATTATAAAACATCTTTTCTGACCAGAAAGCCATAAAAATAGAAATCAACAATAGAAAAAGCAAGGGAAAAAAAACAAAAAAAACCATGGAAAGTGAACAACACCTTGCTCAAAAACTACTGGGTTATAGAAGAAATTAAGGATGGAATAAAGAAATTCATAGAATCAAATGAGAATGAAAACACATCCTACCAGAATCTTTGGGACACAGCAAAAGCAGTGCTCAGAGGTAGGTTTATAGCAATAAAGGCACACATCCAAAAAGAAGAAAGGCCATAATCAAAACATTAACCCTACAACTCTAACAAGTAGAGAGAAGCAAAAGAAGCTCTCAGGTGCCAGAAGAAAGAATATAATAAGAATTAGAACAGAATCAAAAGAAATAGAGAATAGAAAACAATTGAAAGAGTTAACAAGACCAAAAGCTGGTTGTTTGAAAAGATCAACAAAATTGATAAACCATTGGCCAAACTTACAAAAGAAAAATAGGAGAGGAAGCAGATAGCCCATATAAGAAATGAGATGGGTGATATCACAACAGACCCAATTGAAATTAAAAGAATCATAACAGAATTCTATGAAAAATTGTACTCTAACAAATTTGAAAACCTAGAGGAAATGGACAAATTTCTAGAAACTCACTACCTACCTAAACTAACACAAACAGAGGTAGAACAACTAAATAAACTCATAACAAAAGAAGAGATTGAAAAGGTTATTTAAAAACCCCCAACAAATAAAAGTCCTGGCCCGGATGGCTTCGCTGGAGATTTCTACCAAACTTTCAGAGAAGACTTAACACCACTGCTATTAAAGGTATTTCAGAACCATAGAAAAGGATGGAGTACTCCCAAACTCATTCTATGAAGCCAGCATAACCCTGATACTAAACCAGGTAAAGACACCGCAAAAAAAGAAAATTACAGACCAGTATCCCTCATGAACATTGACACAAAAATCCTCAACAAATTTCTAGTCAATAGAATTCAGCAACATATCAAAAAAATAATTCACCAGGATCAAGTGGGATTTATACCAGGTATGCAGGGATGGTTCAACATTAGAAAAACAAGGTAATCCATCACATAAATAAAACAAAAGACAAAAACCACATGATCTTATCAATCGATGCAGAAAAGGCACTTGACAAAGTCCAACCCCCAATCATGATAAAAACTCTCAACAAAATAGGAATAGAAGGGAAATTCATCAATACAATTAAGGGCATTTATACAAAACTAACAGCCAACATCATCCTAAATGGAGAGACTTTGAAAGCATTCCCCTTGAGAACGGGAACCAGACAAGGATGCCTTTTATCACCACTCTTATTCAACATTGTGCTGGAGGACCTAGTCAGACCAATTAGGCTAGAGAAAGAAATAAAGCACATCCAAATTGGTAGGGAAGAAGTAAAAGCATCTCTATTTGCAGATGATATGATCTTATACACAGAAAACCCCAAAGAATCCACAAGAAAACTACTGGAACTAATAGATTTCAGCAAAGTTTCAGGATACAAGATAAACATACAAAAATCAGTTAGATTCCTCTACACCAACAAACAGAACCTTGAAAAGGAAATCACCAAATCAATACCATTTACAATAGCTCCCAAGAAGATAAAATACTTAGGAATAAATCTAACCAGAGATGTAACAGTCCTATAAAATGAAAACTATAAGACACTACTGCAAGAAACCAAAAGACCTGCGTAAGTGGGAAAACATACCTTGCTCATGGATAGGAAGGCTCAACATTGTGAAAATGTCAATTCTACCCAAAGCAATCTACAGGTACAATGCAATCTGGATCCAAATTCCAACAACATTTTTTAATGAGATGGAGAAACAAATCACCAACTTCATATGGAAAGGGAAGAGGCCCAAAATAAGTAACGCATTACTGAAGAAGAAGAACAAAGTGAGAGGCCTCACACTACCTGATTTTAGAACCTATTATACTGCCATGGTAGTCAAAAGAGCCTGGTACTGGTACAACAACAGATACATAGACCAATGGAACAGAATTAAGAATCCATACATAAATTCATCCACTTACGAGCAGCCAATATTTGACAAAGGCCCTAAGTGTGTTAACTAGGGAATAGACAGTTGCTTTAACAAATGCTGCTGACATAACTGGGTATCCATCTGCAAAAAAATGAGACAAGACTCATACCTCACACCATGCACAAAAACTAACTCAAAATGGATCAAAGACTTAAATATAAAATCGAAAATGATAAAGATTATGGTAGAAAAAAATAGGGACAATGCTAGGAGTCCTAATACAGGGCATAAACACAATATGAACCATAAGTAACAATGCACAAGCACCAGAAGAGAGAGTAGATAACTGGGAGCTCCTAAAAATCAAACACTTATGCTCATCAAAAGACTTCACCAAAAGAGTCAAAAGACAACCTACAGACTGGGAAAAAATCAGCATCTAATCTCTAAAACTTACAAGACACTGCAAAACCTCAACAACAAAAAGACAAATAACCCAATTAAAAAATAGGCAAAGGATATGAACAAGTGCTTCGCCAAAGAAGATATTCAGGAGGCTAACAAACACATGAAGAAATGCTCACGATCAATAACCATCAGAGAAATGCAGATCAAAACCACAATGAGACACCATCTCACCCCAAGAAGGCTAGCATTAATCCAAAAAACACAAAATAATAAATGCTGGAGAGGTTGTGGAGAGACTAGAACACTTATACACTTGGTGGGAATGTAAAATGGTACAATCACTTTGGAAATGGACTTGGTGCTTTTTTTAAAAAGCTAAAAATAGAAGTACCATAGGATCCAGTTATCCTGCTCCTTGGAATATATCCTAGAGAAATAAGAGCCATCACACGATTAGATATATGCACACCCATGTTCATTGCAGCACTGTTCACAATAGCAAAAAGATGGAAACAGCCTAAGTGCCCATCAAGTGACGAATGGATAAACAAATTACGGTATATCCACACAATGGAATACTATGCAATGATAAAGAACAATGATGAAGCCATGAAACATAACATGGAGGAATCTGGAGGGACTTCAGCAAAATGGTGCTCTAGGCAGAAGTACCATGCCGTCCCTCCACAGCAAAGATCCAAAAAACTAAGCCAAACAGAGAAAACAGAAATCCTGAAACCTTAAAACATCAAATGAAGAGATAAAGAACTCAGCCAAGCACCAAATAGAGTGAGAAAACTGATAGAGAACAGAGAGCAAGGAGAGATTCATGCAGAGGTCCCCTACCAGCTAACGCAATGCTGATCCGCCATCTTGGACTCCTATCGGAGACCAGCAAATAGTGGGTTCGAGAAAGCAGCTTCACAGAAGCTTCCAGCAGGAGACAAAACAACCAGTAATTTGCGACATATGCTTTCCCACCCCCGACCCTTCTTCACTTCCACAGGGCCTTCTCTCTGCTTCCTGTGGCCACAGTCTCTTGTAGGCGAAGCACTGGTTGCTTGGATTCCACCCGCCCACACTGGCTGGCTCTCTGAGTGCCATTTGTTGGCTGCTGGTGTTGCTTTTTTCCGCTTCTTTTGATTTCTTCCTTACCTCTCACCACCTCCCCCTCCTTTCACTCAAATATCGGGCTCTGTGCGCCATATTTGTTTCTTCCTGAGGGGCTGTGGAGCTCCGTTCAAGTGTGGAGCTGCTTCCCGGTCTGGGCTGCCACGCTGGTGGGATCTTGGGGATTTTGTTTGTTTGTTTTCTTTTCCTTTTCTTGAGTTGGGAGCCTGTTCTGGCTGGGCGGTGCCGTGTGGCTTGGGACCTACCCCCTTGGCTTGCCCAGATGTGCAGAGGGATCCCTGATAGCATTTCTTTTTCCATTGGTTTTTTTTTTTGTTTGTTCTTTTTTTTTTGGGGGGGGGGGCTTTTCTTGTTTCTTTTCTTTTTTTTTTTTAAATTTGTTCTGTTTTCTTTTCCTCCTTTTTCCCTTTCTGTCTTTCTTCATTACTCAGTTCTCATCTCTCTATACCTTCCTTCTCCTCCTGTTCCCTGAATACCTGGCACTGAATAACTCTACGCCTTCTAGCCAGGCTGAACTGCAACACCTGAGAACAACTTCCTCAGACCTTGTAGCAGCACCAGTAGAATCCCTGGGAGCTTTGCTGTTCTTTTTCCTTTCTGATTTTTACTTATTCATTCTTTTCTTCTCTCTTATTTTTTCTTTTGCTTCTTCTTCCCCTTTTTATTTTTCTCCATTTCATAGTCTCTCATCTCTCCGCTCCAATATCAAGCTCTCCTAGCACTCTTCTTCATTTGTTTGTATGTTGGCTCCTGTTCCTCTCTCCTCTCTCCCATATCCATCTCAGCTCCACACATAAGAGTCTACCCCCTACATCCTGACTACATGCACCTTGCACTTAGCATCACACCACCAAGCAGCACAGGCACGGCCTACTGGAAACTGCCCTGCACTGATTACCGACCTGCCCTGGTGGCAGTAGTAACTGCCACAAACAACCCATCCCAGTAACTCCTCTTCAGGTAGACCTGCCCTGCTGTAGCATATCTGAGCGACTGACCCTGCCAATTGGAGAAGGAAGTGAAAAGTATTGGGCCTAAGGACGAGCAAACAACAAAGGACACACAGCCCTCCTGCTGAGACATAGCCAAATTAAAAAAAGGACAAAACAAACAAATCTACAATTAATAAATCAGAAAAATAACTACTGAATGCCCCAAAGACAGCAGACAATATCAAACATTTACAAAAACAGGACAGGATGGTTCCAGTAGACATCCAAAATAAAATACCAGATGACTTTCCAGTGGAAGAAAAGGCACTAGAACTACCTGATAGGGAATTCAAACCTCTAATACTCAGAATTATCCATGAGTTGAAGCAAAAAGCAGACAAAAATGAGGAAAAAATAGACAAATTGATGGAAAAGATAGAAAAGTTCATGGAAAATACAGACAAAAAATTGGAAGAATTAAGGAAAATAATGCAGGAACAAAATGCCAAAATAAAGTCACAACTGGAAATCATACAAAAACAACAATTAGAAACCCAAAAGATAAACAACAAGATTTCAGAAATGGACAGTGTCATAGAAGGGCTGAGGAGCAGATCTGAAATGGTGGAAGACAGGATCAGTGGAATTGAAGACAAACACTTGGATACAACTCTGTTTGAGGAAACCGTAGAAAAAAGAACAAAGAAAAATGAAGAGACCCTGAGAGTTATGTGGGATATAACCAAAAGCAAAAATTTTTTAGTGATTAGAGTTCCAGAACAGGGGGAGAAAACAGAAAACACAGAGAGGATCATTGAAGAACTGCTGACAGAAAACTTCCCCAATATCATGAAAGATGAAAACCTGGCCATCCAAGAAGCTCCATGAACCCTATATAGGATAGACCCCAAAAGAATATCACCAAGGCATATCATAATCACATTCACCAAAACCAAAGACAAATAAAGAATCATGAGAGCAGCTGGTGAAAAACAAGAAGTCACATACAGAGGAGAAACAATAAGACTAAGCTCCGATTATTTGGCAGAAACCATACAGGCACGAAGGCAATGGGATGACATGTATAAAATCTTGAAAGAAAAAAATTGCCAGCCAAGAATAATATATGCTGCAAAACTCTCGTTCAAATATGTTGGTGAAATTAGGACATTTCCAGATAAACAGAAATTAAGGGACTATGTAAAAACCAAACCAAACTTACAAGAATTATTAAAGGGAGTTCTTCAATCTGAGAACAAACAACTTCAGCTCACAGGCAGAATCTAGGACGCAGGATCGTACCAACCAGATACCAAACTAGGAAATGAACACTCAAGGACTATCCAAAACCAAAAGAAATACAACAGGGAATCAGAGCAGTTAATCGGTAAATGACAACAACATCAGAACCAATAAAAGAGGGAATAAACGGTGTAGGTACAGAACCTGCTAATGGAGAGGAAAGCAAGGCGATACCAAGAAATAACAGACTGCTTCAAAGTTAGAAAGACAAGGGTAAATTTCATTGTAACCACAAAGAAAGTTAACGAACATACGCATAAAAATAAAGAGGGAAAACATAAAGTCTAAGCAAAAACAAAACCTACAAAAACAAAAGAAATGGAAAAAAAATCCACAAACAAAAGTAACTCAGCACAAGAGAGTAAGAAGAAAAAAGAAAAATTCAGCACCACAAAAAAAAGTACTACAAAATGACAGCAACAAACTCACATCTATCAATATTTACACTGAATGTAAATGGACTCAATGCACCCATGAAGAGGTGGAGAGTGACAGAATGAATAAGAAAACAAGATCTATCAATATGCTGTCTACAAGAGACACACCTTAGAAACAAAGACATGAATTTATTAAAAGTCAAAGGTTGAAAAAAAATATGTCAAGCTAACAACTACCAAAAAAGAGTAGGAGTGGCAATACTAATCTCAGATAAAATAGACTTTTTAAAAAAATCCACCATAGAGTAAGGATATTCTTGATGTGTTGTGAGATTGTTAACCATTGTCATAGGGCATCATGTGTAGTAACTGTTAAATGAGAAACTATTTTGTTCTGTAAGCCTTCATCTTAAGTGAGAATAACAGCACAGTTGGAAGAGCGTAGTCAATGTCACTGAACTGTGTATGTAGAAATTTTTGAGAACGGAGTATCTTTGGCTATCTTTATTTTCATCAAAAAAAAAAAAAAGCTTGAGAATTTAGAGGCTTAATACGTTGTGGGGTTGTTAACCAATGTCATAAAACAACATGTGTACTACTGTTTCATGAGAAAATATTTGTTCTGTAAGCCTTCACCTGAAGTACAATAAAATATAAAAAAATATATATATGAGGCATAAAAAGGTATATAGTGAAAATCTCCCTGTCGCTGCTGTTGTCCACTCAGTTCCCTGTCCCAGAGGCTACCATGTTACAAGTATGTTTGAAATAAAAGAAATAAAACAGCATAGATACAGAAAAAAAAAAAAAGTCCACCGTAAAAGACAAAGAAGGACACTATATAATGATTGAGGGGATGATCTATCATGAAGACATAACCATAATAAACATCTACACACCCAATGACAGGGCTCCAAAATACATAAAACAAACTCTAACAACACTAAAAAGAGAAATTGACAGTTCCACAATAATAGTAGGAGACTTCAACACACCACTCTCAGTAAAGGACAGAACAACTAAAAAGAAACTCAGCAAAGATACAGAAGACCTAAAGGGCACAATCAGCCAACTTGACCTCATAGACATATATAGACCACTCCAGCCAACTGCTGCAAAGTACACATTCTTTTCCAATGCACATGGAATGTTCTCCAGAATAGAGCACATCTTAGGCCACAGAGCAATCCTCAACAAGATCCAAAATGTTGAGATAATTCAAAGTGTCTTCTCTGACCACAATGCAGGCCATTAAGGTAGAAATTAACAACAGAAAGAGCAAGGAAAAAAAATCAATTACATGGAAACTGAATAACACCCTGCTTACACATCACTGGATAATAGGAGAAATCAGAGATGGAATAAAAAAATTCCTAGAATCAAATGAGAATGAAAACACATCATACCAAAACCTTTGGGACACAGCAAAGGCAGTCCTCAGAGGACAATTTATAGCAATAGATGCACACTTCAAAAAAGAAGAAAGGGACAAAATCAAAACATTAACTACAGAACTCAAACAAATAGAAACAGAAACAGCAAAAGAAGCCCACAAGCACCAGAAGAAAGGGAATAGTAAAGATCAGAGCAGAAATCAATGAAATAGAGAACTGAAAAACAATACAAAGAATCAACAAAACCAAAAGTTGGTTCTTTGAAAGAATCAACAAAATTGACAAACCACTGGCCAGACTGACAAAAGAAAAACAGGAGAGGACACAAATAACCCAAATAAGAAATGACATGGGGGACATTACAACAGACCCAATTGAAATAGAAAGGATCATATCAGAATATTATGAAAACCTATATTCCAACAAATTTGAAAACCTAGAGGAAATGGACAAATTTCTAGAAACACACTACCTAACCAAACTAACACAAAGTGATGCTTAAAATCTGAACAGACACGTAACAAGAGAAGAGATTGAAAAGGTAATAAAAAAAAAAAAACTCCCAACCAAAAAAAGCCCTGGCCCAGATGGCTTCACTGGAGAATTCTACAAAACATTTACAGAAGAGCTTGTACCAGTACTACTCAAGCTATTTCAGAGCATAGAAAAGGAAGCAACACTTCCAAATTCATTCTATGAAGCCAGCGTAATGCTGATACCAAAACCAGGCAAAGATGTCACAAAAAAATAAAATTACAGACCAATATCTCTCATGAATATAGATGCAAAAATTCTCAACAAAATTCTAGCCAATAGAATTCAGTATCATATCAAAAAAATAATACACCACGACCAAGTAAGATTTATAGCAGGTATGCAAGGATGGTTCAACATTAGAAAATCAATCAACGTAATCCACCACATATATAATAGGAAAGAAAAGAATCACAAGATCATCTCAATTGATGCAGAAAAGGCATTTGACAAAGTCCAACACCCATTCCTGATAAAAACTCTCAATAAAATAGGTACAGAAGGGAAATTTCTCAACGTAATAAAGGGCATCTATGCAAAACCAATGGCCAACATCATTCTTAATGGAGAGAGGCTGAAAACTTTCCCCATGAGAACAGGAACAAGACAAGGATGCCGTTTACCACAACTTCTATTTAACATTGTGCTGGAAGTTCTAGCTAGAGCAATAAGGCAAGAAAAAGAAATAAAGGGCATCCAAATTGGTAATGAAGAAGTTAAATTGTCCCTGTTTGCGGATGATATGATACTGTACATAGAAAACCCTAACGACTCCACAAGACATCTACTGGAACTAATAGATTCAGCAGACTAGCAGGATACAAGATAAACATACAAAAATCTGTTGGATTCCTATACACCAATAAAGAGAATGATGAAATGGAAATCAGGAAAACAATACCATTTATAATAGCTCCTAAAAAAATAAAATACTTAGGAATAAGTATTTTACTGGGATGTAAAAGACCTATACAAAGAAAACTACAAAACACTACTGCAAGAAACCCAAAGATATCCAAATAAATGGAAAAACATACCATGCTCATGGATAGGCAGACTCAACATTGTGAAAATGACAATTCTATCCAAAGAAGTTTACAAATACAATGCAATCCCAATCCAAATACCAGCAACATACTTCAAAGAGATGGAAAAACTAATCATCAACTTTACATGGAAAGGGAAGAAGCCCCGAATAAGTAAAGCACTACTGAAGAAGAAGAATAAAGTTGGAGGACTCACACTACCTGACTTCAGAACGTACTATACAGCTACGGTAGTCAAAACAGCCTGGTACTGGTACAACGACAGATACATTGACCAATGGAACAGAATTGAGAACCCAGATGTAAAACCATCTACCTACGGTCACCTGATCTTCTACAAGGGCCCAAAGTCCATCAAATGGGGAAAAGACAGTCTTTTTAACAAATGGTGCTGGCAAAACTGGATATCCATCTGCAAAAAAATGAAACAGGACCCATACCTCACACCATATACAAAAACTAATTCAAAATGGATCAAAGACCTAAATATAAAGCCCAAAACTATAAAGTTCATAGAATAAAAAATAGGACCAACGCTACAGGCCCTAATACACGGCATTGACAGTATACAAACCACAACCATCAACACAAAAACCCCAGAAGGTAAGCTAGATAACTTGGATCTTCTAAAAATCAAACACCTATGCTCTTCAAAAGACTTCACCGAAAGAGTCAAAAGAGAACCTACAGACTGGGAAAAAATTTTTGGACAGTACAAGTCAGACAAAGGTCTAATCTCCATAATCTACAAGAAAATCCAACACCTCTACAACAAAAAGACAAATAATCCTATTAAAAAATGGGCAAACGAAATGAACAGACACTTCACCAAAGAAGACATTCAAACGGCCAACAGACACATGAGGAAATGCTCGCGATCACTAGCCATCAGAAAAATGCAAATTAAAACCACAATGAGATACCATCTCACCCCGGCATTACTGGCATGAATCAAAAACACTGGAAATAACAAATGTTGGAGGGGCTGCGGGGAGATGGGAACTCTTATGCACTGCTGGTGGGAATGCAAAATGATACAACCATTTTGGAAAATGATATGGCGCTTCCTCAGAAAGCTAGAAATAGACATACCATTCGATCCAGCAATCCCACTCCTAGGAATATATCCTAGAGAAATAAGAGTCATCACTCGAATAGACATATGCACACCAATGTTCATGGGAGCATTGTTCACAATAGGAAAAAGATGGAAAGAACCTAGATGCCCATCAACAGATGAATGGATAAACGAACTATGGTACATACACACAATGGAGTACTATGCAACGAGAAAGAACAACAATGACTCTGTGAAGCATCTCATAACATGGATGAAACTGGAGGACATTATGCTGAGTGAAATAAGTCAATCACAAAAGGACAAATATTGTATGAGACCTCTGTTGTAAAAACCCATGAAAAAGTTCCCACACAAAATGTAACAATCTTTGATGGTTACCAGGGATGGGAGGGGTGGTGGGGAAATACTAATAGGCAATAGATAAGTGGTATCTTGGGTGAAGGGTAAGACAGTACACAATACAGGGGAAACTAGCACAACTTGTACAAGGAAAGGTCATGGAAGCCCCATAGACACATCCAAACTCCCTGAGGGACTGAATTGCTGGGTGGAGGACTGTGGGGACCATGGTCTGGGGGAACATCTAGCTCAATTGGCATGACACAGCTTATAAAGACAATGTTCTACATTCTATCTTGGTGAGTAGTGTCTGGTGTCTTAAAAGCCTGTGAGCGGCCATCTGAGATACTCCATTGGTCTCATCCCTTAGGGAGCAAGGGGGAATGAAGAGAACAGGATACAAGGAAAAGATTAGTCCGAAGGACTAATTGTCCACAGCTACCAAGGCCTCCACCGGGCTGAGTCCAGTACAGCTAGATGGTGCCCGGCTACCACTACTGACTGCTCTGACCAGGATCACAACAGAGGGTTCTGGACAGAGCTGGAGAAGGATGTAGAACATAATTCTAACTCACACACAAAAAAAGACCAGATTTACTGGCCTAAAGGAGACGGGAGAAACCCCGAGGGTATGGCCCCCAGACACCCTTTTAGCTCAGTGGTGAAGTTATCTCCAAGGTTCACCGTTCAGCCTGGGAGTGGACAGCCCCGTAAAACCAAATGAGACTAACAAGGTATAGTAGTCCAGTGACAAGGGGGAAAAAAAAAAAAACCCATGAAAAAGTTCACACTCAAAAAGTAACAATCTTTGTTTGTTATGAGGGATTGGAGGCGTCGGTGGGGGGGAATATTAAATAGGCAATAGATAAGTGGTATCTTGGGTGAAGGGTGAGACAGTACACATTACTGGGGAAACCAGCACAACTTGTACAAGGAAAGGTCATGGAAGCTCCACAGACACATCCAAACTCCCTGAGGGACTGAATTGCTAGCCGGAGGGCTGTGGGGACCATGGTCTCGAGGAACATCTAGCTCAATTGGCATAACACAGTTTATAAAGACAATGTTCCACATTCTATCTTGGTGAGTAACATCTGGGGTCTTAAAAGCCTGTGAGCAGCCATCTAAGATACTCCACTGGTCTCATTCCTTCAGGAGCAAGGGAGAATGAAGAGAACAGGATACAAGGAAAAAATTAGTCCAAAGGACTAAGGGACCGCAACTTCCAAGGCCTCCACCAGACTGAGTCCAGTACAGCTAGATGGTGCCCGGCTACCACCACTGACTGCTCTGACCGGAATCACAACAGAGGGTTCTGGACAGAGCTGGAGAAGGATGTAGAACAAAATTGTAACACACACAAAAAAAGACCAGATTTACTGGCCTAAAGGATACTGGAGAAACCCTGAGAGTATGGACCCCAGACACCCTTTTTAGCTCAGTGGTGAAGTCACTTCCGAGGTTCACCGTTCAGCCGGGGATTGGACAGCCCCATAAAACAAAATGGGACTAATGAGGCACAGCAGTCCAGGGACAAGGGCTAGAGGGCAGAACGGGACAGGAAAGCTGGTGATAGGGAACCCAAGGTTGAGTAAGGACAGTGTTGATGTGTTGTGAGGTTGTTAACCATTGTCATAGGGCAACGTGTACTAATTGTTTAATAAGAAACTATTTTGATTGGTAAACCTTCATCTAAAGTGAGAATAGCAGCACAATCAGAAGAGCGTAGTCGATGTCACTGAACAGTGCATGTAGAAATTTTTGAAATGGTGTATCTTTGGCTATGTATATTTTCACCAATAAAAAAAGCAAAAGGTCAAGAAGGGAGAGGGTTCACATGTCATAGGGTTGTTAACCAATGTCATAAAACAATATGTGTACTACTGTTTAATGAGAAACTATTTGTTCTGTAAACCTTCACCTGAAGTACAATAAAAAAAAAAAAAAAAAAGGAAAGAAAAAAAAAATAACATGGAGGACTCTGGAGGGCATTATGCTGAGTGAATTTAGTCGGTCACAGAAGGACAAATATTGTATGAGACCACTGTTGCAAGAACTCAAGAAAAGGTTTTAAACACAGCAGAAAACATTCTTTGATGGTTAGGAGGGTGGGGAGGGAGGGTGAGGGTTATTTACTAACTAGATAGTAGGTAAGAATTATCTTAGGTAAAGGGAAGGACAGCACACACTACAGGGGAAGTCAGCACAACTGTATTAAACCAAAGCTAAGAAGGTTCCTGAATACAATCAAACACTTTGAGGGACAGAGTAGTAGGAGTAGAGGTCTGGGGACCATGCTTTCAAGGGACATCTAAGTCAATTGGCATAACAAACCTTATTAGGAAAATGTTCTGCATCCTACTTTGGTGAGTGGCATCTGGAGTCTTAACACCTTGCAAGCAGCCATCTACGATGCCTCAAGTGGTCCCAACTACCTGGAGTAAAGGAGAATGAAGAACACCAAAACCACAAGGAAAGTAGTAGCCCAAGAAACAGAAAGGGCCACATAAACCAGAGACTTCATCAGCCTGAGACCAGAAGAACTAGATGGTGCCTGGCTACCACCAATGACAGCCCTGACAGGGAACACAACAGAGGGTCCCTGATGGAGCAGGAGAAAGGTGGGGTGCAGAACTCAAATTCTCATAAAGAAGACCAGATTTAGTGGTCTGACTGAGACTGGAGGAACCCAGGAAAGCATGGTCCCTGGATTCTCTATCAGCCCAGAGCTAAAACAATTACCAATGCCAACTCTTCAGACAGGGATTGGACTGGACTGTGGGACATAAAGTGATACTCATCAGGAGTGTGTCTCTTAGCTCAAGTAGATGCATGAGACTAAACGGGCAGCTTCTGTCCGGAGGTGAGATGGGAAGGCAGACAGGGTTAGGAGCAGGTTGAATGGACGCAGGAAATCAGGGACGGAAAGGAGGAGTGTGCTGTCACAGCGTGGGGAGAGCAATTAGAGTCACATAACAATGTACATATAAATTTTTGTATGGGAGACTAACTTGAAATGTAAACTTCATTTAAACTACAACAATAAAAAAAAAAAAAGCCCCCAAAAGCAAAACAAACAACAACAACGAAAAACCCTACTTCCTTGATCTGTTTCCCTGAGTTTTCAGAAGGTGAAAGCGACCTTTACCCGGCGAAGCCGGAGAAGGACATGGTGGGGTTTGTCTTCCAGTGTTCTAGGGTTTGCAGACTCAAGTTATTAAGAACTGGCCGCGGGCGGGCAGGGCTCCTCTGTGGAGTGCTGTCTTCCTTCTGTCTTCAGAGAGCAGCCTGCGCAAATGCCTCCAGTCCCAGGGACGTCGCAGAGCTCTAACGGGGATTATCTGCCTCCTGAGATAGAAATTCCAGTTTACTCTGACACAAACTATTACCCTGAAAACACTGGTCATCTGTCTCCGGGTGCCTGACAGATACTCTGCAGCCAGTGTTATTATCTTTGGGAAATTCAAATGGGCCACAGGATGAGGCGAGCTTCCTGTCAAGCTCCGGGTAGCCTCTGCGTCGGAGACCAGCTGACCTCCAGGCTGCTGTGAGAATGAGTTTTTCTTCCCTCCCAGCTGGCCAGGCCAGCCTCAGTCTCACGCTAACCACCTCAGAGTCATTTGCAGCTGGAAGGGGGTTTTACAGAGGCGGGTGTCACTGTCAGCCTGTGGGCAGGGAGCACAGGGGACGGCTCTGAGAAGAGGGCTGGGGGACCTTTCTCACTCCTGCCCGTCCCACCCCATTAGGCAGCCAAAGAGAACACTCCCTTTAGGGTCTTCGGGGCCACGGTCCCTGCCCCCAAGTCTCAGGCCTGGGTGCTGGGTCTCTGGGGGCCGGGGATGCTGTCCACTCCCTCCTCTTGAGCTCCTGATGCTCCACTCGCATCAGGGATCCAGACAAACCACCCTGTGGACAAGCGACCCAATTCCTGCAGAACCTGGATCTTTCTCCCCAAGCAGAATCCCAATACAAGAATCCTGGGGTCTCTGGGCTCTCCAGAAGTCTACCAACAATCGTGAAGGTGGCGCAGGATCAGGCAACGTTTTGTTCTGTTGATCATAAGGTCGCATGAGTTGGAGCCGACTCGATGGCAACTCACAACAACAACGACGGTTATAATAGTGCAGCCAGAAGCAGCTCAGGGCCCTGCTGGAGAAGGGCCTGGGACTCTGGAATCAGAGCAACTAGCCAGCCTGGGGGCATGGAGGAAGTTCCAGCTTCAGTAGAGAAGGGTCCAGAAGGACAGCCAGTCCACACTCCTCACTTTACAGAAGTAAACTAGGCTCAGGCAGGTGAGGGTGGACCCAAGGCTGCACGGAGCGAACCAGAGAGCTAGGACAGGAGGTCAGCCTTCTCTCTCCTATTTCCCCTGGCCCAGGCTGCCCCTGAGCACCACCCCCCAGAGCACCTGAGTCAGGGAGAGTGCATGGCCAAGAAACACCTGTCCTCCAGAGAAGTTTGACATCAGATGCAGGGACTGGGTATGCTTGTGCCACTCCAGGGAGAGACAGGAGCTAACAATGCCAAGGCTGGAAGGAAGAAACAGAAGACAGACTCATTCCTGTGAGTTCCTTGCAAGCAGGAGCAGCCTCACCTGTGACCTGGTGTGCAGCAGGTGGAGGTGTGCCAGGATGCCAAGTGGACTCACAGACTCTACCAGAGAGAAGACGGGTTCGTGGTTTTTGTGTTTGCTTGTTCTTTAAGAATCATTCTTCCCATGGTAGAAAAAAGGGAAACCAGTTGTTCTGTTGCTAGTAATCTGGGCTCCATTTTCATGGAGTCATCGAGGCTTTTTCTGATTGGATGGTCTACATAGAAAAAACAAGAGTCAACAGACATATTGGATATTGACCCATAGAAGTCAACAGCATTTATTTTCAGCAGCGATAGTCTATTTGAAAATATAATTTTAAAAACATGCCTCCACCCTAGGAACAGAAACCATAAAGTATCAAGGAATTAACCTAACTGGGAATACACCAGCCTTCTGTGGAGGAAAATTTAAAACTCTGCCATGAGATGTAGAAGATCTGAATAAATAGAAAAAAGCAATGCTCTTGGATGAGAAGACCTAAAGTTATAAAGATGTCAGTGTCTCCAAATTAATCCATATATTCAGTGCAATCCCAATCACATTTTTTTTGAGGAACCCAATAAAAGTGATCTAAGATTTATATGGAGGAATAAGGTACACAAATAGCTAATTCAACTTAATTAAAGAAGAGTGAAGAAGGCACACCTCCCCTGAGACATTAAGGCATCCTGCAATGATGCAGAAATAAATTTCGTGAGGAATTGGCACCAGAGCAATGACTAGAACCAGGAGCTCAGGGACACAGCTGATGGCCAACGTGTGGGATCTTAATTCACCACAACGATGGTCCTACAAATCCAACGGGGTATAGCACAGACGGTTGGCTAGATGGTTAAAGAGACACAACTCTAACAAAATTTTACAAGCAAAAATTAAAAGGCCAAAAGCTATAAGGGCAAAGTCAGTGGAGTGCTGATAGAATGGAAGAAGATATTTGCAATGTCTTAAGCCAGCAAGTCATCAGTGTCTGGAACAGACGTGGCGTTAACAATGGAAAGGCAACAACCCCGACAGAAAGAAATGGTGAAAGGCTATGAATGGGTAGTTTACATAGAGGAAAGCCTTCAAACTCACAAGCCTTGCCAAGCTATTCAAAATCATTGGCCACATTTTGAAAGCCAAAATGCAAAGAATTGGTGGGGGAGTGTAGGAACCAGCATGGGCTCCCCATTGAATTGTGTCCCCCAACAAAGATATGTTGAAATCCTAACCCCTGTACCTGTGAAGGAAACCCTGTTGGTGTAGTGGTTAGGTGTTACGGCTGGTAACCAAAAGATCAGCAGTTTGAATCCATCAGGTGCTCTTTGGAAACTCTATGAGGGCAGTTCTACTCTGTCCTATAGGGTTGCTATGAGTTGGAATAGACTCGATGGCAGTGGGTTTGGTACCTGTGAATATGACACTGTTTAGAAATAGGGGTTTTCTTTTATTATGTTAATGAGGTCATACGGACGTAGGGTAGATCCTAAATCTAATCAGTTCTGAGTGGTATCTTACAGAAAGGGAAAACAGACACAGACAGACAAGCACATAGAGGGAAGACAGATGCCATGTGGAGATACATCTGTGATCAATCCAGAACCTGGGGCTACCAACAGGGAGGGACCCTTGCCTAGAGATGACGCCCTGATTTGGACTTCTAGCCTCCAAAACTATGGAGACAATAAATTCCTGTTCTTTAAATTCACCATCTCGTGGTATATTTTGTTACGGCAGCACTAGGAGGTGAAGATAGATGGTCAGTGGCCCCGAAAACACAAGTAAAGAGCCATCAAGTGGGAAGTTTGTCCTTGGAAGTTCTCAGAGGTTGGGTCGGCCCCCAAGTGAGAAGCAGCACTCTCCCCATCTGCCATTTGGCATGGAGAGATGGGTGCTGTGTGCCCATTGTGCTCACCAATGTTGTCCATTGAAGTCCCACAGCCTCTCTTGCTAATGGGGTCGAGAAGGCATGCCAACTGAGGGCTGGAAGGACAAGAGCTGGTCAGCACTCCCCACGATCAACAGCTCTGAGAAGAGTCTCATTGAGGGCCTGCTGCATGCTGGGTTCTCCCAGTGTAGAGATGCCCAAGGCTCCACCTTATTTTTGAGTTCGAGAAGTTGTGGTTGTATTAGGTAGCGCAAGATGAGTCTACAATAATTCCTAAAAACCAAAGCAGGACAAGGTACTGTCTGAGTCACATGAAATGTCAACACTTGAACACCCACCCTCTATTTAGGCAGGTCTGAGTCCAACAGCTGTCTCCTACTAGCCGTATGCCTCCAATCTCTGCACCTGTGAGACTCAGATAATAGACAGCCTCACCCTCCCTCCAGTCTCCTTCCCTGCTCCCCATGCTGCTGGTGTCCCAAGGCTCACTGGGATTTTATTCCCCTACCGTTTACCTGTCTGGAGTCCCCAGGTGGTGCAAACGGTTAATACTCGGCTGCTAACTGGAAGGTTGGAGGTTCAAGTCCACCCAGCGGTGCCTTGGAAGAAAGCACTGGAAATGGGCCATTGAAAATCCTATGGGACACAGTTCTAGTCTGACACTCATGAGATCACCATGAGTCAGAGTTGACTAGAAGGCAACTGATTAACTGGTTTTTAGTGTTTTTTTTGTTCCCCCACAGAGCCTGGCACCCAAGGTCCTGTGACCCTCGACCACCCTCCCTCTTGCTAAGCCTCTGGTCTGACCGTCTCCCCCTGCCTCTGCTACTTGCTACTTGTGCAGCAGTGTGGCTGGAAGCCCAGGCCAGCACACTGGCCCAGAGCAACATCGGACCACAAAGGAGTTTCTCTCTCTGCTCCTCCTCTCCTTTTACCAGCCTCCTCTCCTTAGTGACAGTGTCCAAGCAGCTCCAGAAATTGCTCACAAGATGCCCATGACTTGTTCAGCCTGTCCAGTATTCACAGTGCAAGATATTGAATATAGCCTCGAGGATTTGGGAGACTAAGACATATTCTCAACTTCAGAAGAAATGAACAACCCAGTAATCCTCAGTGAGTTAGGTAGAATTGAGTCCAACCGCTGGCTTCTACTAGTTGTGTGACGCCAGTTTCTCTACCCATATACTCAAATAATAGCACCCAAGTAAAGGGGGTGGTATAATTATTATAAGATGTAATTAGTACTTCACGCATAACAAACTCAGTTGCCATCGAGTCCATTTTGACTCACAGGGACCCTGTAGGACAGAGTAGAACTACCCTCTAGGGTTTTCAAGGAACGGCCGATGAGTTTGAACTGCTGACATTTTAGTTAGCAACCGAGCTCTTAACTACTGTGGAGCTCAAGATTTTTCCCCTGCCTTTACACCAAGCGCCCTTAGTATTCTGAGAATTCAGATGAGGTGGAGAAATATCTGCAGCAAACCTTTCCTTATCCAGGGTGGGGGCCTCAGGGGATTATTTGGGCAGAGCTAGGGATGAGAGGCGAGATGGAGGCTGGGCTCTCCTTAAGCCACACACCGTTCCCCCAGAGGGGACTTGAAGCCTCTTGTCGGGGAGCAGGGTGTCCTTGCTGGGAGGAAGGAGCCCAGTGAAGGTGCAGCTTGCTGGATGCTATGTCATGCCTCCTGCTAAGGCAACCAAACAATGTATAGGAAGTGGTGTCCCCATGGGAGTTGAGAAATCACAGCCCAAGGGTGGGGCTGCTTCCCCATTCCTATAAGAGCTGGAAGCCTCTTTGAAGTCAAAGACCAGTGGTGGTGGAGCTGAGCAGAGCCGCCATGGCCCTGGGGCCCGCTGTCCACCTCATTCTGTTCCTGAGCCTCCGGGCCCTGACTGTCCAGGCTGCTGACACCTGTCCAGGTGAGACTGACCCAGTCTTCGGGTCCCTAAAAGCTGATAACCACCACGCCTTGGCCACTCAGAGCGTCCCAGGCACTGAGCTGAGCCCTTGCAGCCATCTTCTTCCCAAGACTCCCAGCAGCTCTGTTTCATCCTCAGATGAGAAGTCTGAGGCCCAGAGATCCTGAGGGACTTGTCCAAGGCCACACAGCTGAAAGGGAAGGAGCAAACTAAAAACCCGGTCTCTACGGCTCTGGAGCCCATGTTCTGCACCATGAGGCTTCACAGACAGGCTCGATTCTGCCACTGAGGAGGGGAATAAGTGTTTACCTTTTCATCCTCCTGGACTCTCTGGGGGGTGCACATGGTGAAGTGCTGAACTTCTAGCCGGAAGGTTGGTGGTTGTAAGCCACCCAGAGGTGCCTCAGAAGATAGACCTCGCAATTTCCTTCCAAAAGGTCACACCCTACGGAGCAGTTCTACTTTGCACACAAAGGGTCACCATGAATTGGAATTTACTTGAAGGCACTTAACTGCAAGGAAGTGGGCTCCCTGGAGGGCATCCTCCAAAGCAGTGCCTCTCAAACTCACATGGAGGGCGTGGTTAGGAACGCTGACTTCTATCTTTTGGAAGTGGACAGTAGTGATGGAAGTACAATACGCTGATTGTCATTGATGTCACTGAATTGAATACCCCCAAAACGGTTAACATCACAACTGTTTTGTTCTATATATTTTACCATAATAATTTTGGTAAATGCAGATTCTGGGCACTTGCCCCAAGGAGTTGGAGTCAGTAGATGAGGGCAAGTGTTCGGAACGGGGGGACGGCGAGCTGCCTCATGGTCCTGGGCAGGGGCTCTGTACCACTCTTGGTGAGACGTTTTTCCTAACGACAGAGCCGGCCACCTCCAGAGGTGTCTGGTGACATTTATGGAGCAGGCATCAATAGTACATCGTGGAAGGAGGTCTCGTGGAAAGAGGGTGGGAAGGACTGAAAGGCAATGCGTCCCCAGTGGTGGCTGCTTGTTGTCTCCATGAGAGCAATGCTCACTCCATGTTTTCCAAGTTGTCTCTTAGGAGCTCATGTTCGTTTAGTAACCAACAAATTTAAGAATAGTTTTTAAAAGAAGTAAATAAAGCCTCTACTTGCTCCATTCCTGCCTTAGCTTGCTGTCCCTCTGTGACCTCCCCTCTCTAGGGGAACCTAGAGGAACCCTCCAGCTCTGTAATTGCTTGATTACGTCTGGAAATGCCTGGTGACCCAAGTTCCTTACAAATAATTATTGTTGTTATTTATTGAAACTAGTCATTGTTTATGGAGCTCTTTATCAATGTCATGAGTTATATAAGATTTTTTCGTAATTTGCATTGTCTGATCTAATCCTCCCCACTGTCCTATTATTATCCCCACTTTGAGGTTGAGGGGACAGAGGCTCAGAGGGTTGAGTGACTGGGGTGCCGGATTCTCCCTCAGGCTCCACCTGCCCCTAGTCCAGCCCTCTGGCCATCACTGCCCATTGCCCCAGGGGGAGCAGAGGCCCAGCCCCCACCACAGCGAGGATGCCTCACTCCCGGGCTGACCCTCCAGCTGAGGCTGTGACACTGGCTGCCATCTTAGCAGCTGCCCTGACCCACAGTCCCTGAGGGGCAGAGTCACTCATGGGCGGCCTGTCTGCCAGCTCTGCAGGGCCTTTCTGGGCCAGGATGCCCATGCTGACGGGCCCTTTGCGTCTTTCTTCAGAGGTGAAGATGGTGGGTCTGGAGGGCTCTGACAAGCTCAGCATTCTCAGAGGCTGCCCGGGGGTGCCTGGAGCCCCAGGGCCCAAGGGAGAGGCAGGCACCAAAGGAGGGAGAGGTATGTGCTGGGTTGTGGTGTGGGCTGCTGACCTCTTGCTCTTCCTAAATCAGATCCCAAGGTGGGCAATGCCCCAGGTGACTCTCAGAGAGGGGGCTCGGGTCCTGGCGCTGCTTAGAGCCCTGTTAGCAGCTGACGCCCAGGGCTCAGCTGAGGTCAAGGAAGCACCTGGAGAGCAGCTGTGTCCTAATTCCTCATGGGGGCTCAGTGGGCGTGCCTGGGCAGAACAGCGATGTCCGGTCTTGACCCGCCTCCGCTCTCTGTGGACACTGACTGGACTTCCAATTCCACGTCCCTCCACCTTCTCACCTGAGCCCTAGGTGTGAATCTCCTCTACCTGCAACAGGTGAGGACACCCAGCCAAGGGAAGTTACAGACCTTTCCCCAGTCCTCACCCTGGTAAGGGGTGGAGCTGGACTTGAACCTGGATCAGCTTCAGGACACACCCAGTGCCCCTAGCCCTAAAATGAGCTTGGCTGAGACCCGTGCTCAGGGCGTCTCGTCTTCCACACACTGTACTGGTAACACTCCTGGTATCCCCCAGAACCTGCATGGAGGGAGGGTCTCCCATCCCGGCCTCTGGGGAGTCTGGAGGCCTGGGGACAGTACAGATCCAGCCCCTCCCTCACAGGACCCTCTGCACTGAGCATCCCTCCCCTCATGGGGATCTGGTGTGACTAGGAGTCTGAGGGGTGTTCCTTGTTCTAGTCCTGTCCCTCATTAGACAGCAGCGCTCTGGAGGGCAGGGACCTGGGTCTGTGGTCCAAGAGGGTCCCACCCAGGGTGTACCCAAAGAGCAAACACAAGACAGCAATGCCCGCACAGCCGCCAGAGCTCACTGCCCAGGCGGCTCTGACCAGTACACTGCCACCGCGACAAGCGGCACCCCACCCGTGGTCACCCCCGGCTCCGAGTCCCAGGGGTTCATCCGGAGCTAGAACAGGAGGCAGCTGGGCTCTTACTACTCAGGGCAAAGTTTCCAAGTACAGTCATTTAGGTTGTATTGTGCTAAATGATGTCTTTGGATTTGCAGGAGATCAAGGTCCACCTGGCATCCCTGGAAAGGCAGGGCCCAAAGGTAACAACATGACAAAGGATGAAGACCCCTGAGTGGGACCTCCGAGGGGGGGGGGGAAGAGAAAGTAACTGTGAGAGAGACAGAGACAGAGAGAGGGGCTAGGGAGAGAGAGAGGGGGGATAGGGAGAGAGGCAGAGAAAGGGGATAGGGAGAGAGGGGGGATAAGGAGACAGGCAGAGAGAGGGGCTAGGGAGAGAGGCAGAGAGAGGGGCTGGGGGGGGGATAAGGAGACAGGCAGAGAGAGGGGATAGGGTGTGAGAGAGAGACAGAGAGAGAGGGAGTGTCCCTGAGTCCCCCTTTGAGCCTCTGTCATATTTTTCCCAAAGAGTCAGGACAGTCCAGGTGTGTGTGTGCCCTGAGCCCAGGGTCCAAGGTTCTACATCCAGAGACCTCTCACACCCAGGGAGGGAAGTGCGGCCTCAGCTGGCACCCCTGGCTGAGCCTGGCACCTGGAATCTCTGTGAACCCACAAGGCTGTCAGTGTGAGGACCTAGCAAGGCCTGGCCTCTGCCCACTGCTCTGCCCCCTCCCCCGGGAGGGGGACTGTCCCAGGTGAACCGTGGCTCCCATATCAACAGTCACAGCCCTCCCCCCTTTTTTTTTTCTGCAGGAGAGAGGGGCCCACGCGGAGAGAAAGGTGAGGCATCCCGCCGACCCGAGGGTGATGCGCAGGCTCTGTCCCGTCTGGTTCTCACGTCCTGTCTTGCCAGAGCATTAGCCCTGCGGTGTGGGGGTGGGTCTGGGACCACGTCGTTCCCCTTCAGGCCATGGGCAGGAGGGTGTGCTGGGCCTTCCCACTTCTGTGCACACCTCGAGGTGCCCAGCCCCCTCTGGGAGCCAGTGAGGGCACAAACCTGGAGTCTGTCAACAGCCAACCCCAGGATCATGAATAGCTGGACTACATTAGTGAGGAAATGTGGATGTTCTAGTTATTTATAGGTTTCTTTTCTGATTTATGCTAATTTATTTTTAAAAATAGAAAAAGACAAGACAAACAAAATTCCAAGATGCAGTCACATGCTGTGTACAAAGGAAAGCACATGACTGGCGTGCAAACCCAAACACTAAGGCCCCCCAGTGCCGTGTCCACCCTGGACTCTGACCTGGAGGCCTACACTGAGCTGAGCTGGCTACAAGGGATGCATGAGGTGACCCTCTGCTTCCATCTGTACGTCAGGACCCTAACCAAGTGGCCAAAGTGGCCTAGTTAGTACTGATGAGTGACTGTGCTGGTCACTGGCCCATAGAAAAGGCCCAGTGTGGCAACAGTGTGGTCCATCGGCTCCAAGTGAAGCAGAGTCTATTAGGTCTAGCTGCCGTCCAGTGACTCCAGCTCCTGGCAATGGAGTCTACAGTTCAGAGTAGAACTGTGCTCCACAGAGTTTTCAGTGGTTGATTTTTTGGAAGAAGATGGCCAGGGCTTTCTTCTGAGGTTCCTCTGAGTAGCCATGAACTTCTGACCTTTCAGTTAGCAGCGGAGCATGTTAACCATCTGCACCATTAGAACTGGATCATGTTGGTCCTGGGGAGATCTAAGATAATTGCTTCCATTTTCTGTTGTGTTCATGGACCACTTGAGGCTGAGAGATGGGGGTTCTGCCTTATTACCTTGTAACCTGGGTTTCCTCTCTCCCTAAAACAGGGGAGCCTGGCCATTCAGAGTACTGCAGGACAGGTGACTGACGAAGCTGCCACCTCAGGACACAGTTCGCCCCACCCCTGCTGGCAGGAGCTCGACAGGAGGCCGCTGTCCATACTCATGTTCCAGAATCTAAGGACAGGGCCCTACCCCCGCCCTTTACACCCACAATTTCTCAAGTAAAGGGCAACAATCGCCTACCTAACCCTCCAGCATATCCCATAGGGACTTCTCTGGAGGAGCCTAACATTTACCCCAGAGGCCAGATGCCAGGGATACGTGGGTGGGGCAGCCTGGAGTGTGGGGATGGTCAGGAGACTGGGCTCTGTCACTCACCGCCGGGGGCCCTGTGGGTCCCACCTCTTTCCCAGGCCCCCGCCTCCCCTTCCCATCCAGACTCCCCTGTCCTGCCTCTCTCTCCCCATCCACTGCCTGCCCACCCAGCACCCATGTCCTGGTGTCCATTTCTCTGTTCTCCTCCAGGACCACGGAACTGCAAGGAGCTGCTCACGCAGGGGAACGCTCTGAGCGGCTGGTACACCATCTTCCTCCCCGACTGTCAGCACCTGACGGTGCTATGTGACATGGACACGGACGGCGGGGGCTGGACCGTGAGTGCTGGGTCACGGGGTGACTGTGGGGCCTCGGGGAGGGGCTGCCTGAAATCCCCACGCTCTCCTTGTGACTTTCTGAGGGTCTCTTTCCCTCTGGGCCTGGCTTCCCTATTGTCACTCATGAGGCACAGACCCACCCCTTTCACTGGGAACAGACAGGATCAGAAAGGGTGGTGGTGGGGTGACCTGGTGAGGGGAAGAGGCCAGGTGGGGACCGAGGCCCAGGAGGAGCCCTCTCTCTTCCAATTGTAAGAGTCTGGGCTATCTCTCACCCTCTCTGAACTCCATCTTCTCCTTGGTAAACTGGGGAGCCCACCAGACCATACTGGGTTGATGATGAGGCCTACGTGGAGTCTTGTGCACCCAGCTTGTGACATTGTGTGAACTGTGAAGTGCAGCTGCTGTGTGGGGGCAGGGTCACTCCCTGTGCTGAGGGACGTGAGCCTGGCCACCCTCTCCCCGAACCCCTCTGGTCCCCAGGTTTTCCAGCGGAGGATGGACGGCTCCGTGGACTTCTTTCGCGACTGGGCTGCATACAAGCGGGGCTTTGGCAGTCAGCTGGGAGAGTTCTGGCTGGGGAACGACAACATTCACACCCTGACCACCCAGGGTGAGGCCCTGCTGGAGGCTTGAGGTCGTGAGGGCCTGGGATGGACATTGCCCCACCCCGAGACCCAGATCCTCTGGAACATAAGACTATGGCTGATAGAACTCTGAGAACATGGATGTCATCACTGTGACGTGCTGGGGTGTGCACCCCTGCCTTGGGCTATCAGAGCATGAGGATCAGGGATATGGGATCGCTGGGGTGAAGATATCTTCCAGCCATAGCACCCTTGGCACATGGAACCCGAGAGTAGGGAGGGACATCATGGCCATCAGGGCTTGGAGTAATCCAACCCCTAGCCATTGGTTCTATTTCTTTGGGGCTGGGATCTTAGGCTCACAGAGGCCCTCCCCCTCCTCTCCCAGCTCAGTGCTTGTGGCAGATCCCCGCTAGCATGCCCACTGTGAGGGCGAGGCCTCCACTCCACAGTGTCAGCCTCCCATCTGTCCTGGAGAAAACTTCAAAGTCAAGGTTCTCTTCCTCCTCATCCAATGGCCCTGGACAACCTTGAGGGCATCCACTCATGTGCCTCCAGTTTTTCCAAGAGAGGGGAAGTACAAACACAATCTCTCACACCACGTGCTGGTGGCTTAACAATCATTGCCAGGACAATTCACATTTTAAAATAAAGTGATATTTCATCCGTTCAGTGAACACAATGGTGGAATTTCAGGATGGCTGAAGGGGTAGTGAGGACAATATTTAGAAATACGGACTGTCCCTGAGGTCCTCACGTCCATAAGGCATTTGTACAAAGTCCCAGCTGAATTTTTCCTGGATGCACATTCACACAGCCCTCAAGGACTTACCCAATTCCCCACCCTCCATATCTGGTGGCAGAAAGACTCTTCAGCTGGGACCTTAAAGTCTTTTTCCAACAGGCACTAGTGAGCTCCGTGTGGACCTGGTGGACTTTGAGGGCAACCACCAATTTGCTAAGTACACATCATTCAAGATGGCGGGAGAGGAAGAGAAATACAAGCTGGTCCTCGGGGCCTTTGCGGGGGGCACTGCAGGTGAGTGTCTACAGAGCACTGGGGGCCTGGGCTTCACAGCGGGGCTGGACAGTCACTGATACTGGGGCTAGAATCCTGGCTGTGTCCCTCCCTGGGTGACATTGTTCCCGGGGCCTCACCTCCTGAGCCCTGTTCCTCCTATGAATGCAGACACTCACACCTGCATATCTAGGTAAGATTAGATCCCGGGACATGACTTATTACAGTCTCTCAAGCTGTGTCAGCTATAGGGTGAGCTCTCTGTGAGTAGGGCCGAAGTTCCTGACCATCATCACTGCCAACACCTGGAAGAGGACAGTCATTTCACACATGTTCACAAAGCCCCATTCCCAAGCTGTGCTCAGTGGGACATGACAACTGTTGAGCATTCTTGGCCAAAAGGGTTCTCAAGCTACATGCTTTAGGAGCCTTTTCCTATATAGCATCCTCTTGAGAATTCCCAGAGCACCTGAGTTCTCTCCAGGTTCAAAAGATCGCTGCAGCAGGAAGCTAATCCACCTGTGTTTAAGCCACAGCTGCCCAGCCCGAGGTACTCTCTTCTGTGGAGTTTTGATCACAAGAATCTGAGAGTTTGCAGGTCGTTTTTACATAAAAGAGCTCCTTTGAGCCTCCCAGGGAGGACAGCTGGGCAGGGACTGGCACCCCTATTGTAGATGGTGAAGCTGAGGCTTGGGGTGAAAACACTCCCAGAGGAGCCAGAGCTGAGCTGGATCTCAGGGGACAGAGGGAGCAGGATAGTGCACTGGATGGTTCCCCAGAGGAAACCTGCTGGAGGAAGGAGGCCTCCTCAGGGCGGGAGCTCTGCTCAGAGAGAGTAGCTCATGGATGTGTGGGGAGCAGGACCCTTGGTGACTGGTGGAGGCGGCCTGGCATGGTGGGGTCCAGGAGTAGAGGATGAAGTTCCTGGTCCCCTGCTCTGCTGCTCATGAAAGGAAGATGGCATCGGGGGGCAGGGCTGGAGCTAACCCAGGGGCAAGCAGGGGAGCCAGGGCATGGGGAGAAGCCCGGCCCAGAGGGCTGACTGAGAAGAGAGGGACTCTCTAGGGGAGAGAACTGTCCTCAGAGTCTTGTTGGAACCCAGGAGGAAGCAGTGTCTCTGGAGGAAAGAGGCCATGTCGTGTGGGGAAGGAATCCTGGATGGGGTGGGAGCAGAGGGAAGATGGTGCTTCTGCTCCTTCATCCTCAGGTCTGGACAGACTCTGGACCTGCCTGGGTGGCAGCACCCACTTCTCTGGAGAGAGGGTGGTACAAGGTAGAAGCAGGAAGCAGAGCCAGGTGAGGACTTCCTGGTGGCAGGTTTTTTCTAGTACCCATCGCACCCACTTTTCATCTCCAACAGGTGATTCCCTGAGAGATCACAACAACCAGTCCTTCTCCACCAAAGACCAGGACAATGACAAGTATTCTGCAAGCTGTGCTATGCGGTACGAGGGAGCCTGGTGGTACAATGACTGTCACTCATCCAACCTGAATGGTCACTACCTCGGGGGGGCCCACGAGAGCTATGCAAATGGCATCAACTGGAGATCAGGGAAGGGGTACAAGTACAGCTACAAGACGTCCGAGATGAAGCTACGGCCCACCTAGCTCAGGGCCAGGCAGCCTCACCTGTCCCATCGCGGCCTCATCCACCCACCGTGGGGAAGTTACAGCCATAGGCATGGCAACATCAGAACCTTAGTTCTGTGTCCCCTCTCATTCCGTTTTTGCCCCCATGCCTCACAGCTTTGTCAACCTCGCTTTGCAAAGCCAGCACTACTCATCCTCAGGTCCCAGAGAGCATGCTTCCCCAAATGTTACCAGAATGAAGAATACTGTTTTTAAAAGGTGTTTATTTTTTGACAGACAACATGTTTTTTCCAGCTTTGATTTGCATTTCTTGAATGCAGTCTTTTTCAGCATGTTTTCATATCTAACTTGTTAGTTGGGGTTGAGTTGGCTCTGAGTAGGCTCTGACTCATGGCAACCCCAGGTACAACAGAACGAAACGTTGCCCAGTCCTGCGCCATCTTCACAATCAATGGTATGCTTCAGTCCATTGTTGCAGTCCCTGCGTATTCTGAGTGCCTTCCAACCTAGATGGATCATCTTCCAACACTATATTGGAAATACTCTGTTGTGATCCATTGGGTTTTCATTAGCTGATTTTCAGAAGTAGATCACCAGGACCTTTTTCCTATTCTGTCTTAGTCTGGAAGCTCCACTGAAATCTGTCCACTATGGGTGACCCTGCTGGTGTTTGAAATACTGGTGGCATAGCTTCCAGCATCACAACAACACAAAACCCACCACAGTAAGACATACTGACAGCTAAGTGGAGGATTCCCATGAATTTGGTGAGTGAGAAGAATTAGAATGTCCATCTGGCAGATGTAATTACTAATGTCCAGAGAGGTGAAGTGGCTTTTCCCATGGATTTCCAACCTTGAACCCCAACTCTCCTTCTTTAATTGATGCAGTAGGATGCTCTGTTTCACCCCCAAGTCCTCTGTATTCCCTGTGACCCACTCACAAAATTCACACACATCTTTAAAAAGGTCACATTTGGCCTAGAAAACTCATGAAAAAGGGGGACGTTAAATAAGGACATTTCGGCCTCCAGTCACAGCAGAGTCAATGCTTGGTGCCAGCTGTTCCCTGCAAACAGCTGACAAGCCAAACTCCTACTCATGAGGAAGGTGCTGCTGCATCTTTTCAGTACAGTGTGGGTCCGTGGGACACCCACCTAGGACAGGGCTCTGCTGCCTGGTTCTGGGTGGCACCTGGGAGCTGCAGGCACCTGCTTTCCCACCCCACCCCCACCCTACCTGCTGGGACTTGACTTCTCAGCCCACCAGAGCTGGCCTCAGGGCTCCCTCCCAGAGCAGAGAATGGGGGATAGGGCCACCTAGGAGCCTGGGCCCAAGGCCAGGCTTGTCCCTTGGGCTAGGCTGTCCCTTGTCCCTCTGCGGCCCACCCCTCCCTGCCTGCTCCCCTGAGGGCCCAGGTGAATGCTGCATGGAGGGCCGTGGAAAGTGGGGCAGCTCTCTGGGCTGGCCTGGAGGGACTCCAACACATATTCTTTGCCTCAGACTCTCACCTCTGCGACTGTGTTCTCTAGGGCCGGGGGAGGTCTGAGCCCAGCCTGGGCTGTGATCTCTGGGGCCGGGGGAGGTCTGAGCCCAGCCTGGGCTGTGATCTCTGGGGCCGGGGGAGGTGTGGGCCCAGCCTGGGCTGTGATCTCTGGGGCTGGGAGAGGTCTGGGCCCAGCCTGGGCTGTGATCTCTGGGGCCGGGGGAGATCTAGGCCCAACTTATGTAGCTTAGCTTTGGGTGGGAGTGTTGGTGCCAGGAAGACCTGGTCCTTCCGGTGAGGACCAGCCGCACATGCCAGTGACACCGTTTTTGTTTGAGGACCGAGCAGGCCATCAAAGATCCCGTCTGCTGAGGGGAGGGCTGTAGACCACATCAAGGCCAAGGATTGACCCCCACCTCTGAGGATTCCCTTGCTGAAAGCGCAGTGTGGTCTGGGAAAGGGGGCCTGCCTTCCCTTGAGCGGAATTGGAGCATTTACAGTGGGTTCCATCCTCTGTGCTCCACCTCCCATGCCTTGTTGTACTCTCTCCCTCACCATGATTCCCCCAAATCCAACAGGATATTTGAGGTAGTCTTCCCTGAGCTCCCCTTTCCGAGAGGAAGGCCTATCCAGGAGGGAAGCACTTGGGGTGTCCTAGGGCCTCCCGTCCCTGGGCCCTCTGACTGGGAGTGTGGTGGTAGCCTACCTCCAGAAGAATCTCTTGGTGAAGTTGTTATTGTTTCTGCTTTTTAAGCATGATTTTTGCCAAGGCATCGAGAGAGAGTAAATGTGATATGTTCACTAGACTTCATTTTCTCTCCTGAGAATGTAAGAGGACTATTCTTCAAAACTGTTCTTGCAAGAGGCGGGGCAAGATGGCGCTCTAGGCAGAAGCACCACGCCGTCCCTCCACAGCAAAGATCTGAAAAACTAAGCCTAACAGAGAATCAACAATCCTGAAACCCTAGAACACCAAATGAAGAGATAAAGAACTCAGCCAAACACCAAACGGAGTGAGAATACTAAAAGAGAACGGAGAGCGAGGAGAGACTCATGCAGAGATTCCTTACCAGCTAACACAGCGCGGATCCACCATCTTGGATTCCTATTGGAGACCAGCAAACGGGAGAGCAGCCTCGCAGAGCGTCCAGTGGGAGACAGAACCACCGGTAAACTGTGGTGCGCGCTTTCCCACCCCCCACCCCTCTCCGCCTCGGCTGGGGCTCCCCTGCTTTCCGTGGCCAGGGTCCCTGGGCTGGGGGGCGCCGGTGCTTGGATTCCACGTGCCCGGGCTGGCGGCTTTCTGAGAGCCGTTTGCTGGCTGCTGGCAAAGCTTTTTCTGCCGCCTCCCCCTCCTTTTGCCTGGGTGCCTGGTTCCGAGCGCCGTCTTTGCTCTCTCCTGCGGGGCTGTGGGGCTGCGTTCAGGCGTGTAGCTGCTTCCAGGTCTGAGCTGCTGCGCTGGTGAGATCCCGGGGCCTTTGTTCGTTCACCCCTCTGCTTCCCGTGGCCACGGTCTCTTAACCCCAAGACTGCCGGCTGCTTGGAATTCGCGCCCCTGAGTGGGGGCTCTCTGGGTCCCATTTGTTGGCTGTTGGTGTGGCATTTTCTGCTTCTTCTGGTTTCTCGCTTGCCTCTCGCTGCCTCCCCCTCCTTTTACTCGGGTGCCTGGTTCCGAGCACCGTCTTTGGTCTCTCTTGCGGGGCTGTGGGACTGCGTTCGGGCGTGTGGCTGCTTCCAGGTCTGGGCTGCCGTGCTGGTGAGATCCCGGGGCCTTTGTTCATTGGCCCCTCTGCTTCCCGTGGCCACGGTCTCTTAACCCCAAGACTGCCAGCTGCTTGGAATTCGTGCCCCTGAGTGGGGGCTCCCTGGGTCCCATTTGTTGGCACTGACTGCTGGTATTGCTTTTTTTTTTTTTAATTTTATTTTTCTTCTTTTTTGATTAGTTTTGTCATCTTTTCCCTCTTTTTCCCTTTTGTCTTTCTTCATTGCTTAATTTCTCGTCTCTCTATCTCTTCCTTCTCTTTCTGATCCCTGAATATCAGGCGATGTATGCCTCTGTACCTTCTGGCCAGGCTGTGCTGTGAAAACTGAGACCGACTCCCCCAGACCTCATAGCTGCATCAGTGGGATCCCTGGGAACTTTGCAGTTCTTTAACTTTTCTGATTTGTATTTGGTCATTCTTTCCTTTTCTTTCTCTTCCCCCTTCTGGTTTCCTCCATCCCATAGTCTCTCATCTGTACTTTCCAACGACAAGCTCCCCTAGCATTCTTTTATGTTTGTATGCTTTTTGCTCCTGCTCCTCTCTCCTCTCTCCCATATCCAGCTTAGCTTCACACGTAACCAGCTTCCCGCTGCACCCTACCTACCTGCACCGTGCACTTGACATCACACCACCAAGCTGTGCAGGCACGCCCTATTGGAACCTGCCCAACACTGACTACCGACCGTCCTGGTGGCTGCGGTGAGTGCCACAAACAACCCATCCCAGTGGCTCCTCTTCAGCTAGATCTGCCCAGCTGTACCACAAGGAAGAAACAAACAAAAAAAAATCTACAATGAATAAACCAAAGAAATATCTACTGAATGCCCCAAAAACAGCAAACAATATCAAAACATTTACAAAAACAAGACAAGATGGCTCCAATAGGAGTCCAAATTAAAACACCAGATAACTCTCCTGTGGAAGAAAATGTACTAGAAGGACCTGATAGGGAACTCAAATCACTAATACTTGGAATTTTCCAAGAACTGAGGCAAAAAGCTGACAAACATGAGGAAAAAATAGACAAATTTATGGAAAATACAGACAAAAAATTGGAAGAATTCAGGAAGATGATGCAGGAACAAAATGCCAAAATAAATTCACAACTCGAAATTATACAAAAACAACAATTAGAAATCCAAAAAATAAACAACAAGATTTCAGAAATGGGCGGTGTCATAGAAGGGCTGAGAAGTAGATTTGAAACCATGGAAGACAGGATCAGTGGAACTGAAGACAAACACTTGGATACAACTCTGTTTCAGGAAAACTCAGAAAAAAGAACAAAGAAAAATGAAGAGACCCTGAGAGTTATGTGGGACACAATTAAAAGCAAAAACTTACGCGTGATTGGCATCCCAGAACGGGGGAAAAACAGAAAACACATAGAGGATCATTGACGAACTGCTGACAGAAAACTTTCCCAATATCATGAAATATGAAAAGCTGGCCATCCAAGAAGCTCAACGAACCCCATATAGAAGAGACCCCAAAAGAAAATCACCAAGACGTATCATATTCACACTCGCTAAAACTAAAGACAAACAAAGAATCCTGAGAGCAGCTCGTGAAAAACAAGAAGTCACATACAGAGGAGAAACAATAAGACTAAGCTCAGATTATTCGGCAGAAACCATGCAGGCAAGAAGGCAATGGGATGACATATATAAAATCTTGAAAGAAAAAAATTGTCAGCCAAGAATAATATATCCTGCAAAACTCTCATTCAAATTTGATGGTGAAATTAGGTCATTTCCAGATAAACAGAAACTAAAGGAATATGCAAAAGTCAAACCAAACTTACAAGAATTATTAAAGAGAGTTCTTCGATCTGAGGACAAACAGCTTCAGCCCTCAGGCAGGACCTAGGACCTAGGACGCAAGTTCATATGAACCAGATACCATTCTAGGAACTGAACTACAGAGGACTTTCCAAAAACAAAAGAAATACAACAGGGAATCAGAGAAATCAATCAAAGGATGACAACAACATCAAAACAATGAAAGAGAGAACAAACTGCATAGGTGTAGAACCTTCTAAAGGAGAGGAAGGCAAGGCGATACCAAGTAAGGATAGACTGCTTCAAAATTATAAAGACAAGGGTAAAATTCATGGTAACCACAAAGAAAGTTAACAAACCAACTCATAAAAATAAAGACAAAAAACATAAAGTCTCAACAAAAACAAAACCTACAAAAACAAAAGAAATGAACACAAAATCCACAAACAAAAGTAACTCAGCACAAGAGAGTAAGAAGAACAAAGAAAAGTTCAACACCACAAAAAAAAGCACTACAAAATGACAGCAACAGATTTCCATCTATCAATAATTACACTGAACATAAATGGACCCAATGCACCCATAAAGAGACGGAGAGTGGCAGAATGGATAAGAAAACAGGATCCATCAATTTGCTGTCTACAAGAGACACACCTTAGAAACAAAGATGTGAATTTATTAAAAAACAAAGGTTGGAAAAAAATATATCAAGCTAATAACTATCAAAAAAGAGCAGGAGTGGCAATTCTAATCTCAGATAAAATAGACTTTAAAATGAAATCTACCATAAAAGACAACAAAGGACACTATATAATGATTAAGGGGATGATCCATCATGAAGACATAACCATAATAAATACCTATGCACCCAATGACAGGGCTCCAAAATACATAAAAAAACTCTAACAGCACTGAAAAGAGAAATTGACAGTTCCACAATAATAGTAGGAGACTTCAACACACCACTCTCAGTAAAGGACAGAACAACTAAAAAGAAACTCAGCAAAGATACAGAAGACCTAAAGGACACAATCAGCCAACTGGACCTCATAGACATATATAGAATAATCCATCCAACCGCTGCAAAGTACACATTCTTTTCCAATGCACATGGAACGTTCTCCAGAATAGACCACATCTTAGGCCACAGAGCAATCCTCAACAAGATCCAAAATGCTGAGATAATTCACAGTATCTTCTGTGACCACAATGCCATCAAGGTAGAAATTAACACTAGAAAGAGCAAGGGAAAAAAATCAAACACATGGAAACTGAATAATAATCTGCTTACACATCAATGGGTAATAGAAGAAATCAGAGATGGAATTAAAAAATTCCTAGAATCAAATGAAAATGAAAACACATCATACCAAACCTTTGGGACACAGCAAAGGCAGTCCTCAGAGGACAATTTATAGCAATAGATGCACATATCAAAAAAGAAGAAAGGGACAAAATCAAAACATTAACTACAGAACTCAAACAAATAGAAAGAGAACAACAAAAAAAGCCTACAACCACCGGAAGAAAGGAAATAGTAAAGATCAGAGCAGAAATCAATGAAATAGAGAACAGAAAAACAATAGAAAGAATCAACAAAACCAAAAGTTGGTTCTTTGAAAGAATCAACAAAATCGACAAACCACTGGCCAGACTGACAAAAGAAAAACAGCAGAGGGCACAAATAACCCAAATAAGAAATGAAATGGGGGACATTACAACAGACCCAACCGAAATAAAAAGGATTATAACAGAATATTATGAAAAACTATATTCCAACAAATTTGAAAACCTAGAGGAAATGGATAAATTTCTAGAAACATACGGCCTACCCAAACTACAACAAAGTGATATTGAAAATCTGAACAGATCCATAACAGGAGAAGAGATTGAAAAGGTAATAAAAAACCTCCCAACCAAAAAAAAACCCTGGCCTAGATGGCTTCACTGGAGAATTCTACAAAACATTTACAGAAGAGCTTGTACCAGTTCTACTCAAGCTATTTCAGAGCATAGAAGAGGAAGCAACACTTCCAAATTCATTCTATGAAGCCAGCATAACGCTGATACCAAAACCAGGCAAAAACATCACAAAAAAAGAAAATTACAGACCAACATCTCTCATGAATATAGATGCAAAAATTCTGAACAAAATTCTAGCCAATAGAATTCAGTATCATATCAAAAAAATAATACACCACGACCAAGTAGGATTCATACCAGGTACGCAAGGATGGTTTAACATTAGAAAATCCATCAACGTAATCCACCACATAAATAAAAGGAAAGAAAAAAATCACATGATCATCTCAATTGATGCAGAAAAGGCATTTGACAAAGTCCAACACCCATTCCTGATAAAAGCTCTCAATAAAATAGGTATAGAAGGGAAATTTCTCAACATAATAAAGGGCATCTATGCAAAACCAACAGCCAACATCATTCTTAATGGAGAGAGGCTGAAAACATTCCCCTTGAAAACAAGAACAAGACAAGGATGCCCTTTATTACCACTCCTATTTAACATTGTGCTGGAAGTTCTAGCTAGAGCAATAAGGCAAGAAAAAGAAATAAAGGGCATCCAAATTGGTAATGAAGAAGTTAAACTCTCCCTGTTTGCAGATGATATGATACTATACATAGAAAACCCTAAAGACTCCATGAGAAATCTACTGGAACTAATAGAAAGATTCAGCAGAGTAGCAGGATACAAGATAAACATTCAAAAATCAGTTGGATTCCTATACACCAGTAAAGAGAACGATGAAAAGGAGATCAGGAAATCAATACCATTTTCAATAGCCCCTAAAAAGATAAAATACTTAGGAATAAATCTGACCAGGAATGTAAAAGACCTATACAAAGAAAACTACAAAACACTGCTGCATGAAACCCAAAGGGATCTACATAAATGGAAAAACATACCATGCTCATGGATAGGCAGACTCAACATTGTGAAAATGGCAATTCTACCTAAAGCAATTTACAAATACAATGCAATCCCGATACAAATACCAACAACATTCTTCAAAGAGATGGAAAAACTAATTATTAACTTTATATGGAAAGGGAAGAAACCCCGAATAAGTAAAGCACTACTGAAGAAGAAGAATAAAGTCGGAGGACTCACACTACCTGACCTGAGAACCTACTATACAGCTACAGTACTCAAAACAGCCTGGTACTGGTACAACAACAGAGACATTGACCAATGGAACAGAATTGAGAACCCAGATGTAAATCCATCCACCTACGGTCACCTGATCTTCGACAAGGGCCCAAAATACATCAAATGGGGAAAAGACAGTCCTTTTAACAAATGGTGCTGGCAAAACTGGATACCCATTTGTAGAAAAATGAAACAGGACCCATACCTCACACCATATACAAAAACTACTTCAAAATGGATCAAAGACCTGAATATAAAGCCTCAAACTATAAAATTCATAGAAGGAAAAATAGGACCAACACTTCAGGTCTTAATACATGGCATTAACAGGTTACAAACCATAAACATCAACACAAAAAACCCAACAGATAAACTAGATAACTGGGATCTTCCAAAAATCAAACACCTATGCTCTTCAAAAGACTTCACCGAAAGAGTCAAAAGAGAACCTACAGACTGGGAAAAAATTTTTGGACAGTACAAGTCAGACAAAGGTCTAATCTCCATAATCTACAAGAAAATCCAACACCTCTACAACAAAAAGACAAACAATCCTATCAAAAAATGGGCAAAGGAAATGAACAGACACTTCACCAAGGAAGACATTCAAATGGCCAACAGACACATGAGGAAATGCTCGCGATCACTAGCCATTAGAGAAATGCAAATTAAAACCACAATGAGATACCATCTCACCCCGGCATTACTGGCACGAATCAAAAATACTGGAAATAACAAATGTTGGAGGGGCTGCGGGGAGATGGGAACTCTTATACACTGCTGGTGGGAATGCAAAATGATTCAACCATTTTGGAAAATGATATGGCATTTCCTCAGAAAGCTAGAAATAGACATACCATTCGATCCAGCAATCCCACTCCTAGGAATATATCCTAGAGAAATAAGAGTCATCCCTCGAATAGACATATGCACACCTATGTTCATGGCAGCATTGTTCACAATAGCAAAATGATGGAAACAACCTCGATGTCCATCAACAGATGAATGGATACACAAACTATGGTACATACACACAATGGAGTACTATGCAAGGAGAAAGAACAACAATGAATCTGTGAACCATCTCATAACATGGATGAAACTGGAGGACATTATGCTGAGTGAAATAAGTCAATCACAAAAGGACAAATATTGTATGAGACCTCTATTGTAAAAACCCATGAAAAAATTCACATGCAAAACGTAACAATCCTTGTTGGTTACCAGGGATGGGAGGGGAAGGGGGGGAAATACTAAATAGGCAATAGATAAGTTGTACCTTGGGTGAGAGGTGAGATAGTACACAGTACAGGGGAAACTAACACAACCTGCACAAAGAAAGGTCATGGAGGCCCTATAGACACATCCAAACCCCCCGAGGGACTGAGTTGTTGGACGGAGGGCTCTGGGGACCATGGTCTCGGGGAACATCTGGCTCAATTGGCATGACACTACTTATAAAGATAATGCTCTACATTCTACCTTGGTGAGTAGTGTCTGGGGTCTTAAAAGCCTATGAGCGGCCATCTAAGATACTCCACTGATTTCATCCCTTCGGGAACAAGGGAGAATGAAGAGAACAGGATACAACGAAAAGATTAGTCCAAAGGACTAATTGTCCACAGCTACCAAGGCCTCCACCGGACTAAGTCCAGTACAGCTAGATGGTGCCCGGCTACCACCACTGACTGCTCTGACCAGGATCACAACAGAGGGTTCTGGACAGAGCTGGAGAAGGATGTAGAGCATAATTTTAACTCCCCCCCAAAAAAAAAGACCAGATTTACTGGCCGAAAGAATACTAGAGAAACCTCAAGAGTGTGGCCCCCAGACACCCTTTCAGCTCAGAGGTGAAGTTACCTTCGAGGTTCGGTGTTAAGCCTGGGAGTGGACAGCCCAGTAAAACTAAATGGGACTAACGAGGTACAGGAGTCCAGTGACAAAGGCCAGAAGGCAGAGGGGGAGTAGGAAACTGATGATAAGGAACACAAGTTGTGTAAGGACACCGTCGATGTGTTGTGAGATTGTTGACCACTGTTATAGGGCAACATTTGTAGTAACTATTAAATGGGAGGCTGTTTTGTCCTGTAAGCCTTCATCTTGAATGGCAGCACGTTTGGAAGAGCATAGTCAATATCACTTAAATGTGTAGGTAAAAAGTTTTGAAATGGTGTTAAAAAAAAAAAACAAATGAGACTAATGAGGTACAGTAGTCCAGTGACAAGGGCCAGAAGACAGAAGGGGACAAGGAAGTCCCCTGGTGATAGGGAACACAAGGTGGAGTAAGAATATTCTTGATGTGTTGTGAGATTGTTAACCATTGTCACAGGGCAACATTTGTAGTAACTATTAAACTGTTAAACTATTTTGTTCTGTAAGCCTTCATCTTAAGTGAGAATAACAGCACAGTTGGAAGAGCGTAGTCAATGTCACTGAACTGTGTATGTAGAAATTTTTGAAACAGTGTATCTTTGGCTATCTGTATTTTCATCAAAAAAAAAAAAAGGTTGAGAATTTAGAGGCTTAATATGTTGTGGGGTTGTTAACCAATGTCATAAAACAACATGTGTACTACAAAAAAAAAAACAAACAAACAAACTGTTCTTGCAGTTTGGTGGGGCCGCAGGACCAAGGGACAGAGTCCCCTCCCAGGACTGGGCTCTAAGATCCCCTGTGCCATCTTCCAGTGGAGAACCCCAGGCCTTCGCCAGCCTGAATCCCCTGTGCAGTTACAACACTGAGATACTGGGGATCTTTATCGTAGCGGCTGGCAATGCTTGCGCTGTCCTATACATAAATTGGTATCAGAGGTGCACTGCTGCTGTACTAAAAAAGCAAAAAACAAACAAAAGCAACAACAGCTAATTCTGACTTATGGTGACCCCACACGAGTCGTAGTAGAACTGTGCTCCATAGGGTTGTCAATGGTTGATCTTTCAGGAGCAGAGCAATAGGTCTTTCACCTGAATCATCTCTGGGTGGACTTGAACTGTCAAACTTTTGGTTAGCAGCTGAGGGCATTAAGCCTTTGCATCATCCAAGGATTCCACTGCTACAACAGAAATCTAAGAACTGAGGCGCTGGCCTAGCAGCCAGACGGCGGGCTGGAGGGCTGGAGGGTTTTTTTTGTAAAAGTGTTGCCTCCAATAACTTGGAAGATATTTCCACGGTGCATCCTCTGTAGCTCTAAGGGAAGAGCTTGAAAAACAGATTTTGAACAGAGTGTCTTCATTATTATTGACTGTCTGGCTAGGTGTAACTGGAAAAGGAAGAGTTGAGGGAAGAATTTAGCAGTTTGCAAGCAGGAATAAGATAGAATAAAGAAAGTACAGGGATTTGGGGTCGTGTACAGTTGGAAAATATGCGTGTGAAAGATGGACAATGGAAAAGGAAGATCGAAGGAGAATTAATGCATTTGAATTGTGGTGTTGGAGAAGAATATTGAATATACCATGCCCTGGTTGTGCAGTGGTTAAGAGCTCAGCTGCTAACCAAAAGGTCGGCAGTTCGAATCCACCAGCCACTGCTTGGAAACCCCGTGGGGCAGTTCTACTCTCTCCTATAGGGTCTCTATGAGTTGGAATGGACTCAACGGCAACGGGTTTGGCTCTGTGGTTTTGGCCAGAAAAATGAACATATCAGTCTTAGAAGAAATACGACCAGATTATCCCTTCTGTGTGAGGATGGCAATACGTTGGCTGACTTATTTTGGACACGTCATCAGGAAAGACCAATCTGTAGAAAAGGACATTATGTTTAGTAAAGCGGAGTTCATCAGAAATGAGGGAAATCCTCCATGACAGGAATTGACGCCATGGCTGCAACAATGGGCTCAAACATATCAATGCTTGTGAGGATGGTGCAGCACCGGGTAACTTTTTGTTCTGTTATCCATAAGGTCACCGTGAGTTGGAGCTGAGTCTGCAGCAACCAACAACAATAGCTGGAAAATACTGGAACATTTTTAGACCCCAAACAGTAAGAGCTGGGATTTTAAAATCTCTTGAGCAGCAAAGCCCGTGAGACCCTTTTTTGAACGGAGTGACTCAGCAATGCAGCAGAGTTCAGGTTAAGGCTGGATCCTTCCTGCCAAGCCAGGAAACTTGAAGGGTGCTCCCCTTAAACTGATAAGTACAGAGAAGCTTGGAGATTAATTAGCAAAGAAACAAAGCCAAGCTGAGAAGTAGCTCAGGAAGAGAAGATGGAAGAGCACATGACAGAGGAATCTGGTTTTTCTGAATCTGAATTGCTACAGGCAGTAGGTCCTTCCCCTGTTGACCCGACTTGAACAGGCGATGCAGTGATTAAGCATTTGGCTGCTAACCAAAAGGTCAGCTGTTCGAATCTACCAGCCACTCCTTGGAAACTCTTTGGAGAAGTTCCACTCTGTCTTATAGGGTCACTATGAGTTAGAATTGACCCAACAGCAATGGGTTTTTTTTTTTTGGTTTTTGAGCAGAAGCAGGCTTTTACCATGTTATGGCCCTGAGGTATTGAGATTGTTTGCTACCATAGCAGGCTGTGACTTACCTTTATAAAGAGGTGTCTGGGGCAAGGGAAGGGAAAAGAGAAAACCTGCGTTCTAGCCCTAGCTCTAAAAGTGACTCTGGGCTGTCAGCCAACTTTGCCTCCTACCAACGTCTTTAATCACACTTGAGCTACTGGATTTGGTTGTCATTGTCACAGTGAGTGATCTGCCTGAGGCCATATGGGTGGGAGGCGGACAATTATCTGAATTTCTGAGTTTCTTGGGGGTTGGAAGCCCCACCTCCCACCCCAATATGTGACAGAAGTCTCAGCCAGGAGTAGTCTAAGCATCCATCTGTCCCAAGGTCGCATATAGGGCCTTTCCGAGTCCTGGGCCTTCCACGACGAGAGGGATTTCTCAGTTTTAATTGGGGTTGAAATATAACTCATCAGATCTTAGAACTGGAAAATAACATGCAGCTGCTCTTCCAGACCAAGTTAGCGCCCAGCATCTCCTGGAGGATGTCTGTTCAGCTTTGCTTAAGACCCACAGGCCCAAGAAGCTCACAGCAACCCAGGACAACCCCTGACCCGTCAGGACCTGGGACATTGTTGGTGATATCAGAAGGTCTTCCTCTTGCTTAATTAATCTCTACTTCTTCATAAGAGTTCATCTTTGGTGTGGGTCAAGTGAACTGCACAGCAGGAAGTCCATAGTTGTTTACCCAACATTGTCAGGATGGGCTTCTATCAGGCTGGTGGCCAAGGGGTAGGGGTCAAAGACAAAGTACACATATCCCCTTCCCTTGCCCCAGACCACCTCTTTATAAAGATAAGTCACAGCTTGCTATAGTAACAAACAATACCTCAGGGCCACGTGTAATAGGCAAGCTTGGCTCTAAACACAGTCCCCTACATAACTAGATCCCGGGTTTCTAGAGAAGCTTGGGGACTGCGAGCAGACCTGGGTGTTGGCCAGTTGCCTCCCCTGATGACCCTTCGGGCTCCAAGCTCCTGGTCCTCTGGGCTGTGCCATCATAGATTCTAATTGAAATGAATTTGTGTTAATTTGCTCAGCTCTCTTCTCCCTTCTGGCATCACTGTCTCCTTTAATAAGAGTGTTGCTCTGATGTGCCAGGAGCTGCACAGCAGACATGTGCTTGCACGGAAATCATCCGTTCACTTAACTCTCTGCAACCAGCAAGTTAAAAAACTGGACCCACTGCACTGAGTCGATTCTGACTCATGGCAACCCCATGTGTGTCAGAGTACAACTGCTCCATAGGACCTTCTTGGTTGCCGTCTTTACAGAAGCAGATTGCCAGGCCTTTCTTCCACTGCACCACTGGGTGGGTTCAAACTGTCAACCTTCAAGTTAACTGCTGAGTGTAAATCATTTGTGCCACTCAGGGACCTTAGCAGCACATTTTTTTGTTGTTGGGTGCTGTTGAATCAATTTTTGTCTTATAGCTACCTCATGTGACAGAGTAGAACCACACCATAGAGTTTTCTAGGCTGCAATCTTCATGGGGAACAGATCATCAGGTCTTTCTCCCACGGAGAAGCTGGGTGGGTTTGAACTGCCAACCTTTTGGTTAACAGCCGAGCACTTAACCGTTGGACCACCAGGGCTCCTTACCAGCATATTAGTGGTCCCTAAACCTGACTTCCCATCAGAATCACTGGGGAGATTTAAAAATACTGATTCGGAGGGCTCATCCGCAAAATACAAAGCCAAAATTTCGGTGGATGACACCTAGAACCTGTTAAAGACTCACTGTTGATTCTGAAGCTAAGTCATGGTGAGGCCCCCCTGGCTATGTGACTTCACACCAAGTGGACAGAAACACAACCAAGCCCATCCTCATCTATCCCGTGTCCACTCTTCCATGGGCTCCATGTCCCCAGGTCCCTCAACCATTCCTCAGAATACAAGGTAAGAGTGATCTAAATGGAAAATAAATTCAAATATAGGCAAAAGTACTGGAAAAGTATCAAAATAATTACAGTCAACATTGATACCCCTTATTTTATGGTAATGTGGTATCATGATTTAAATCTTTTTTACAAAGCATCACATATTTAAAGAAAAGTTCATATCCTTTGAATCAGTAAGCTCTTCAGGGGAATTTATTCTTAGAAAAAATTTAGCAGAAGAGAAAAATCTGTGTACATAAATATGTTAATTACAAAATCATCAATATGAAACCCTGGAAATAATATAAGAATCCAACAATAAGAGGGTGAGCACATCCTCAAATGAATATGATGTGACCATTTACAACAACAATAAATGTGCCAACTGTGGCCACATGGAAAAATAATGAAAAATCTGAACATAAAACTGAAAATACAGACTTGCACTTGGAGTCCCAATGGATTAGGTAACAAAGACAAAACTTCCTGCTGAAAACAAACAAAACTGGGCAAAATTCAGAAAAATTCTTTTTAAGCATTAAAGATGATCAGAAATGAGGAATTACCAGAATAAGACCCAGCAGAAACGGAAGTCCAGAGAGGTGATTGCCACATCTGGGGTGTCTTTGCCTGTGGTTGTTTACCAGTCAGAGAGAAAGTCTAGAGGCTGGCAGGACTTTGACAGTTTAGCTCAGCGTTAGAGTTTAGAGCCTGGCAAAGATATGAAATCAGGTAAGACAGCCTGCACTCTGGACCAGCAAGGATGAAAGTCTCCACTCTAGAGGTAGGGACACCCACCAGTAAATCAGCTCTCCCCTAAATTGCAATATCTCTTCAAGCCTTTTGGGTGGCACAGACACTCTCAAGCAATGAAACTAGGTTCCAAGAACCAGAAAGTGCCTGGGGAAGTAAGGGAAAACCCTTTCTGAGAAATAAAAAGTATTCTTTAAACAAATCTTTTTGAAAAAACAAATTCCATGACTCTTGGTGCCTGTCCTCACTTATCGGCATGGTTAGGTTCCAAAGACCAGATCGTTATGCAAAATCAGTGTTATGCAAAAATGGAGGATGACCACATCACATCATTACATATTATGGATTGAATTATATCCCCTCAAAATGTGTATCAACTTGGCTAGGTCGTGATTCCCGGTATTGTGTGGCTTCCACCATTTTGTGATCTGATGTGATTATCCTATATGCTGTAAATCCTAACCTCTGTGATGTCAGTGAGGCAGGATTAGAGGCAGTTATGTTAATGAGGCAGGACTCAATCGCCAGGATTACATTGTAGCTTGAGTCCATTTCCTTTGAGATGCAAAAGAGAGAAGCAAGCAAAGAAGAGCGGACCTCGTGCCGCCAAGAAAGAAGCACTGGGAGCAGAGTGTGTCCTTCGGACCCCGGGCCCTGCCCTGAGAAGCTCCAAACCCAGGGGAAGATTGATGACAAGGACCTTCCCCCGGAGCTGACAAAGACAGAAAGCCTTCCCCTGGAGCTGTCACACTGAATTTGGACTTCTAGCCTCCTAAACTGTGAGAGAATACATTTCTCTTTGTTAAAGCCATCCACTCGTGATATTTCTGTTACAGCAGCACTGGATAGCTAAGACCTTACGTAACTGCCAAATGACATCGTCACATATCTTCCAAATTCCATCATTCCACAACTGCTAGACTTCTGAGGATCATGGCCCAACCAAGTTGACGCGTAACCTTAACTAACCATCAAAGCCAGCATCACTCTCACCTCACACCTCGGTGTTCATTCCCTCCAGACTTACATCTTTCGTGCTCGGAATAGTAATATAGTAGATTTTCTTATTATTATCATAAATGTGAAGTGTCAGATACTGAGATAGACAATAGGTTAGGAGAAGGTGTATTAGTTTTCCATTCCTACATAACAAATTAATATAAACTACACCCACTTATTAACTAACAGTTCTGTCGTTAGAAGTCTGGTGAGCTCATTGGGGTTCTCTGCTTAGGGGCTTCAAAGGCTGAAGCCAAGGTGTTGGCTACATTGTATTCTCACCTGCAGGATCTGGGAAAGAATCCACTTCCAAGCTCAGTTCCTTGCGGTTATAGAACTGAGGTCCCCATTTTCTCGCTGGCTGTTAGCTAGGGGTTGCTCTCAGTGACTAGATGCTGCCCTCAGGTCATTTCCACATACACTATCCATCTTTAAAGCCAGTAGTGATGTATGTGGCAAATCCTTCTCATGCTTTGACTATCCCTGGCTTCTCCTTTTATAACCAGCCAAGAAACACTCTACTTTTAAAGGGCTCAGGTGATGACAGTAGGCCCGCTGGGATAATGTCTCTTTTGATTAACTCAGAGTCAACTGATTAGCAACCTTAATTGCATCTGAAAAATCCCTTTTGCCACGTGTTGTTGTTAGGTGCCGTCTAGTCAGTTCCAACTCGTAGCGACACTGTGTACAACAGAATGAAATACAGCCTGGTTTAGCGCCATCCTCACAATCGTGGTTATGCTTGAGCTCATTGTTGGAGCCACTGTGTCAGTCCATCTGGTTGAAGGTCTTCCTCTTTTTTGCTGACCGTCTACTCTACCAAGCATGATGTCCTTCTTCAGGGACTGGTCCCTCCTGATAACGTGTCCAAAGTATGTGAAACGAAGTCTCGCCATCCTTGCTTCTAAGGAGCATTCTGGCTGTACTTCTTCCAAGAGAGATTTGTTCATTTTTCTGGCAGTCCATGGTATAGTCACTATTCTTTGCCAGCACCATAATTCAAAGACTTTGATTCTTCTTCTGTCTTCCTTATTCACTGTCCAGCTTTCGCATGCGTATGAGGCCATTGAAAACACCATGGCTGGGGTCAGGCGCACCGTCGTGGTTTGAATGATGTCCCCCCAAAAATGTGTGTATCATTTTGGCTGGGCCATGATTCCCAGAATTGTGTGGTTGGCCTCCATTTTGTGATTGTAATTTTATGTTAAAGAGGATTAAGGTGGGATTGAACACCATCCTTACCCAGGTCACATCCCTGATCCAATGTAAAGGGAGTTTCCCTGGGGTGTGGCCTGCACCACCTTTTATCTTACAAGAGATAAAAGGAAAGGGAAACCAGCAGAGAATGGGGGACCTCATACCACCAAGGAAGAAGCACCGGGAGCACAGCACGTCCTTTGGACCCGAGGTTCCTGCGCAGAGAAGCTCCTAGTCTGGGGAAAGACTGATGATGACGAGGACCTTTCTCCAGAGCCAACAGAGAGAGAAAGCCTTCCCCTGGAGCTGACACCCTGAATTTGGACTTCTAGCCTACTGGACTGTGAGAAAATAAATTTCTCTTTGTGAAAGCCATCCACTTGTGGTGTTTCTGTTAGGGCAGCACTAGATGACTAAGACACGCACCTTAGTCTTTAAAGTGACATCTTTGCTTTTTAACACTTTAAAGAGATCTTTTGCAGCAGATTTGCCCAATGCAGTGCGTCTTTTGATTTCTTGACTGCTGCTTCCACGGCGTTAATTATAGATCCAAGTAAATGAAATCTTTGACAACTTCAATCTTTTCTCCATTTATCATGATGTTGCTTATTGGTCCAGTTGTGAGGCATTTTGTTTTCTTTATGTTGAAGTGCAATCCATACTGAAGGTTGTGGTCTTTGTTCTTCATCAGTAACTGCTTCAAGTCCTCTTCACTTTCAGCAAGCAAGGTTGTGCCATCTGCATATCACAGACTGTTAATGAGTCTTCCTCCAACTCTGATGCCACGTTCTTCTTCATATAATTTGGCTTCTTGATTATTTGCTCAGCATACAGACTGAATAAGTATGGTGAAAGGATACAACCCTAACACACACCTTTCCTGCCTTTAAACCATGCAATATCCCCTTGTTCTGTTTGAACGACTCCTTCTTAGCCTATGTACAGGTTCCTCATGAGCACAATTAAGTGTTCTGGAAATCCCATTCTTTGCAATTTTATCCGTATTTTGTTGTGATTCACACAGTTGAATGCCTTTGCATAGTCGATAAAACACAGGTAAACATCTGTCTTAGTCATCTAGTGCTGCTGTAACAGAAATACCACAAGTGGATGGCTTTAACAAAGAGAAGTTTATTCTCTTACAGTCCAGTAGGCTACAAGTCTGAATTCAGGGTGCCGGCTCCAGGAGTAGTTTTTCTCTCTCTGCCGGCTCTGGAGGAAAGCCCTTGTCATCAGTCTTCCCTTGGTCTGGGAGAGTCTCAGCACAGGAACCTCAGGTTCAAAGGACACGCTCTGCTTCCAGCACTGCTGTCTTGGTGGTATGAGGTTCCTATGTGTCTCTGCTCGCTTCTCTCTTTGATATCTCAAAAGAGATTGGCTTAAGACACTATCCAATCTTGTCAACCTCCTCAGTATAACTGCTGCTAATCCATTGCATTAGATCACAGTGATTGAATTTACAACACATAAGGAAATCACATCAGATTACAAAATGGTACACAATTATACAATACTAGGAATCATGACCCAGCCAAGTTGACAGATATTTTGGGGGGACACAATTCAATCCATGACAACGTCTTTCTGGTATTCTCTGCTTTCAGCCAGGATCCATCCAACATCAGCAATGATATCCCTCATTCCACATCCTCTTCTGAATCTGGCTTGACCTTCTGGCCGTTCCCTGCCGATGTACCGCTGCAACCGCTTTTGAGTGATCTTCAGCAAAATTTTACTTGTGGGTGATATTAATCGACAATTTCCATATTCTTTCTTTTTGCTTATTTTTAATTTTATTTGTGGTGAAAATACACACAGCAAAACCCGCTTCCTTTCCACAGTTTCTAGAAGTGATCATCAGCGACACTGGTTACTTTCTTCCGATTGTGTCAACATTCTCTTTATTTCTATTCTGGTTGTTTCACCCTCTTGGGCTTAAACCTCCCCCCCACCCCACCCTCGCCCTCAGCAACCTTCTCGTCTATGCTTTAAAATAGCTGCTGTCCATTTGGTATTATAGAGATGATTTTCTCAAAGAACGCAATACTCAAGGGTAACAGTCTTTACTTTTTGAGCTAAACTGTTACTTTGTTTACTTTTTTGTTTTGTTTTTTTCTCCATACAAAAATTTATACATACCTTGTTATGTGACTCTAGTAGCTCTCCCCATACTGTGACAGCACACTCCTCCTTTCCACCTCTGATTCCCCACGTCCATTCAACCAGCTCCTAACCCTCTCTGCCTTCCCATCTCACCTCTGGACAGAAGCTGCCCATTTAGTTTCTTTCATCTGCTTGAGCTAAGAGGCACACCCCTCATGAGTATCACTTTATGTCCCACAGTCCAGTCCAATCCCTGTCTGAAGAGTTGGCCTAGGAAATTGTTTTAGTTCTGGGTTGATAGAGAAGCCAGGGGCCATGCTTTCCGGGGTTCCCCCAGTCTCAGTCAGACCAATAAGTCTGGTCTTCTTTACTACAATTTGAGTTCTGTACCCTGCCTTTCTATTGCTCCATCCAGGACTCTCTGTTGTGTTCCCTTTCCACATTCCATCGGGTCACCTTTCTTTGGAATGGGTACAAATAAGGATCTCTTCCAGTCAGTTGGCCAGGTAGCTGTCTTCCAAATTTCTTGGTATAGATGAGAGAGTACTTCCAGCACTGTATCCATTTGTTGAAACATCTCAGTTGGTATTCCATCAATTCCTGGAGCTTTGTTTTTCGTCAGTGCCTTCAATGCAGTTTCGACCTCTTCCTTCAGTACCATTGGTTCTTAATCATATACAGGCAATGTACGTAATTATTGACATGATATCTCATCATATTCATGGTCCCTAGAGATTAAGGTTCATACATATGAGTGTGTGCTTGTGTGTGTGTTTGCTAGATAGAAAGAAAATGATCACAGACTGAAAAAGGAAAAGGAAGAAGGGGTAGAGAGCAACAGAAAGGGTAAAAATGTGGATAAATAAAAATAAATATTGACTACACATAATAAAATTGTACTGTCTTCTAAGATTTTAAATAAATACATAATTAGAATGCATGACAACAGTAGCTCAAAAGGCAGGAGGAAGTTAAAGATGTTTAAAGGGTCAGTAGTGTGGTAGGCTCAATAATTTGTATTATACTGTAATAAGTCAAGGATATATGTTGCAATCTCAAGAATAAACACCAAAAGAGCAGGAAAAGAATACACAGGTTATAAGCTAATAGAGGAGAAGGCCAAAAAAAGGAGAGAAAAGGGGAACTGGAACAATACTTTATGGATGCCAAAATATTACTGGGTGGGGCCAAGTCTATATTCCTACTTAAACCAGTTGCTGCTGAGTCCATTCCTAATCTTGGGAACCCCACGTATGTCAGAGTAGAACTGTGCTCCATAGGATTTTCCATGGCTACTAGATAGCTAGGCCTTTCTTCAAGGTGCCTCTGGGTGGACTTGAAACTCCAACCTTCTGGTTAGCAGCCATGTGCTTAACCATTCACTCCACCCAGAGACACATTCCTGCTTAGGAGAGAGTAGAACTTGGCAGAAATGACACTGAACCAAGAAAAAGAAGACTTGCTATCATTTAGCTTGGTTTATTTATTTCATCCCCACAAAATCACCAATGCACAGTGATTATAGCAGTCACTGATTTTTGCGGATACAAGGTTTGGAGAGATTTGTGTTCAGACAAGTCTCTCCACAGGCTTATTTTGATTCTTAAAATTAATCTTCTGTTTCCGAAAGCTACAAATTCAAAAACTTAGCTCTTCCTTAATCTTTTAAGTTTGGCTTACAGAACTTGCTTTTCTTTTCATACCCATTGCTATTGAGTCAATTTCGACTTTCTATTTATAAGACCTGCAAATTTTAACACTTACCTCTTAAGGATCTTTAAATACTACTACAAATACAGCAAATTAAATACCGTCAATCATTTAAGCCCCCATATGCACCAACCACTAAGGCCAAAAATAAAGAAACTGAAGAATTTTTACCAACTTCTGCAGTCTGAAATTGATCAACATGCAATCAAGATGCAGTGATAATTACTGGTGATTGGAATGCGAAAGTTGGCAACAAAGAAGAAGGATTGGTTGTTGGAAAATATGGCCTTGGTGATAGAATTTATGCTGGAGACCACGTGATAGAATTGTGCAAGACTAATGACTTCTTCATTGCAAATACCTTTTTTTCAACAACATAAATGGTGATTATACACATGGACCTCACCAGATGGAATACACAGGAATAAAATTGACTACATCTGTGGAAAGAGACAACGGAAAAGCTCAATATCATCAGTCAGAACAAGGCCAGGGGCTGACTGTGGAACAGACCATCAATTGCTCATATGCAAGTTAAAGTTGAAGTTGAAGAAAATTAGAACAAGTCCATGAGAGCCGAAGTACAACCTTGAGTATATCCCACCTGAATTTAGAGACCATCTCAAGAATAGATTTGACAGAAGACAAGTTGTGGAATTACATCAAGAACATCATACATGAAGAAAGCACAAGGTCACTAAAAAGACAGGGAAGAAACAAAAGAACAAAATGGATGTCAGAAGAGACTCTGAAAGTTGCTCTTGAACTTATAGCAGCTAAAGCAAAAGGAAGAAATGATGAAGTGAAAGAGCTGAACAGAAGATTTCAAAGGGCTGTTTGAGAAGACAAAGTAAGGTATTATAATGAAATGTGCAAAGACCTGGAGATAGAAAACCAAAAGGGAAGAACAGGTTTGGTGTTTCTCAGGCTGAAAGCACTGAAGAAAAATTCAAGCATTGAGCTGCAGTATTGAAGGATTCAATGGGGAAAATACTAAATGACACAGGAAGCATCCAAAGAAGATGGAAGGAATACACAGAGTCACAGTACCGAAAAGAATTTGTCGACATTCAATCATTTCCAACATCGTAGATAATGCATGAGGATTTCTGTGTAACACAGCAAGTCTAAGTCAGTCAGTTCATAACACGTTTTAAATTGAATTTATGAAAATTCCTTTATATTAATCCAAGTTCTTTAAACATTATAATACTGTGAAATACCAAGCCTATCCAGATTCCTTAATGCAAGAGTCATAATTCTGTGGCTTTGATTATATAGATCATTTCTGTACTTAATTCTAAATTTTCCTAGGATTTTAAGATGTTTACTTACTAAGGAAGACAAATATCTTCCTAATCAATAGAGTTGACTTTTGAGCAGAGATTGCAGCCGGGCTGCAGTGGGGTGTGGACAGTCCCTGGGTGGGCTGCAGGGATGTTCTTACTGCGCCAAGGGTACTGTAGTGTCAGGATAAGATATGCAGGCAGCCCACCTCCCTGGATGCATGCAGACCTGAGCAGTGTGTACTTTCTTTAAAAATACTCCTTAAATTGTGAAACATTATACGTACATAAAGGTGCATAAAAAGAAATGAACAGCTTAAATAATTTTATCATGATACAGTAAACATGCTTGTAATCAGCACCCAGTCAAGGAACAGAACATTGCCAGTACCCCAGAGGCCCATCTGTGCACCCCTTCCCAGGCGCAATCCCACCCCAACCCATGAACTCCATCATTTTCTTATCTTTCTTGTCTACATTTACCACCTAAGCATACATCCCAAATACTATAAGTTATTTTTACTTTTGAAAAAACTTTTTATAAAATGGAACCCATAGTATGGACTTGCTTGAGTCTGGCTTCTTTTACTGTGTTTGTGAGAGTCACCATCGTTGCTGGGTACAGTTGCAGCTGTTAAATTTTCACGGCTGGTGTCTCTCTTTGCCCTTCTTATTCTCTATTAACTTCTGCTTGGTAAAATTAAGTCTCTTATATGATCATTCTTTCAACTAGCTTTCAATTATCAGGTCAAGGCATGCATTTGGAGCAAGCAGTCCAATATGAAACTATTAGGGAAAGCGTTGAAAATATAAAATGATATTAGCAATACTAGATTGTAAAATTTAAACCATGATCAGGCCTTTGATATTTTGTAATGACAGCTTGTTGAAAACGCTGTTCAATGTTAAGTTATATTCACAAAAAGACTTGTTCCCAACAGTCTCAGCTTTTGATGAGAAGGTTGATATATTCTGTGGTATGGAATAGAATATATTCTATAAAATTTTCTATCAGTTTGCATTCCTACCCACAGTATTTGAAAATTCTCCTCCCACTACATGAGCAGCAGCACTTGGTACTGTCAGTCTTTCTAGGGTTAGCAGTTCTGATGAGTGCGTCACAGTGTCTCACTTTTGGTTACAATCTGCATTTCCCTAATAGCTAATAAGATGGGAATCTTCTTATAATTATGTTGTTCTGTGGATATCTTGTTTTGTGAGGTGTCTGTTCTAATCTCTTACTCATCTTTTCTACTGAGCTGCTATAATTTTTATTCATTTGTGGGAGTTCTTTAAATGTTTTGGATGTGAGCCCATGCTGTTGTTTATATGTTGTGGAAGTCAGAATGATGGATCCCCAAAGATTTCCCACCCCAATCCCCAGACGTTGTGACTATGTTACCTGCAAAAAGGACTTTGCAGATATGATTAAGGGTATGGACTTTAGTTGGGGAGATCATCCTGGATTACACAGGTGGGCCCAGTATAACAATGTAAATCCTTAAAAGCAGGAAAACTTTCCCAGCCACAGTGATCAGAGGGAGACGTGACTACAGAAGAAGGGTCAGAGAGATGAGATGTTGCTGATTCCAGAGGAGGTAGAGGAGGGGGCCCTGAGCCTAGGAATGTGGGCAGCCTCTAGGAACTAGGAAAGGCAAGGAAACAGATTCTCCCCTGGAGCTTGCAGAAGAAATGCAACTCTGCCAGCACCTTGATTTTAGTTCAGTGAGATCCATGTCAGGCTACCGGCCTCCGGGCTGAAGGACAAGAAATGTGTGCTGTTTTAGGCCACTACGCTTGTGGCAATGGATAGTGGCGGCAGCAGAAACCTAAGGTGCATACGTGCTTCAAAGTGATTCTATCCCTCTATGAGTTCCTTTAATTCCCTTAAGGTGTCCTTTGATAAAAAGAAGTTCTTGAGTTTAATATGGTCACATTGATCAATTTTTCCTTTATGCTTTCAGTAAATCCTATTCAGTAAACCTCTCCATGGCTGGAGGGGATGGGGACGCTATAGAGTCTTCGACAGCTGGTTTTTTGGAAGAAGACCCGCGGACTCTCCAGGCCTTTTTTCCAAGGTGCCATTGGGTGGGTTCAAACCATCAACCTTTATGTTAGTAATGCGCGTAAACCATTTGTACCACCCAAACACCAGAGTGAGGCCGTTAGTCACTCCCTGCTGGACTCACACAAAGCGGAGACCTTTCCCTAGCCTGGACTCTCTGATCACTCTCACCTGCTTTATTTCTTTTGCATTTATTTTTGAAAAGGGTTTCCCAGGCATAAAATCACCCCTTGTTCAATGCGTGAGGATGTCCACATGTGACTCAAGTGGGCACAGAGAACTAGGGCAGAGGAAGAAGGGAAGTGTGGTTAGTGGAGAGGGCATGGGACCGACACGCTGGGGTCCTCAGACCAGCCGCTTCATCATTTTATACAAGGATCGGTGAACACTAAACACAGTCTTTAATGGACTGGGATGTAAATGTGTTAGGAGTTGTGGGTCATAGGGTCTCCGTCCCAATTTCTCTACTCTGCCTGGAGTGAGGAAGCAGCCACAGACCATATGGAGCAAATGGCATGGAAGTGTTCTAATAATACTTTATCTGCAAAAACAGACATCACCAGCCTTAGTTTGCTGATCCCTGTCTTAGTATATCCAAAATTTTATCAACCAAAACAGTGTTCTGGTTCCACCTGCTGACCCAAGTCCCAGGGACACCAGTGAGATGAACAGACACGGAGACACACTCAACCTGATCAGTGATCAACACAATGCAAATGAACACGAGGCCCTGATTTTAGCACATCATATCCAAGTTTTATTTTTTTTTTCATAATGATAGAACTTATTGCTGGCAAGAGCACAGTGAGATGAATACTCATATTCATTGCTGAGAGGGGAGAAGTGGCTTGAAATCAGTAATGTCACAAACCTAGGAGTAATTATTGCAGACGCAGAATGGGATCTGAATGTCTTTCTCTCAGCAAGAGAGACATGTCCGTCTTTTACATGCCTTGGGGACACGTTTCCCTAGGCACACCCGACCACTGTAGGTGGACGAGACCCTTAGGGGAAAAGGCAGGGCTTCCTCACCCCAAGCTAGGTGGGCCGCAGCTTCATCTCTGATGTCTTGTAGCTGTAGTGGTACCCCTTCCCCGAATTCCAGTTGATGCCATTGGCGAAGCTTTCATGGTTCCCCCCAAGGTAGCGACCATTCAGATTTGACAAGTGACAAGTTTTGTACCACCAGGCTCCTTGGTACAGCTCAGCACAATTTCTAGCATCCACATCATTGTCCTGGTCTTTGGTGGAAAAGGAGTGGCTGTGGTGGTACGTCAGAGAATCGCCTGCTCAGGAGGAAAACTGGGTGTTGGAAAAGGCAGTGCTAGGAAACTCTGCACACACAAGCCCTGCGGGGGCTCCATGTACAGCTGTGCAGGTTGCACACACTCAATCTGAAAAACTCCATCTATAGAGACTTCTGTGTTCTCTGCTCTGTTGTCCACAGAGCCTCGGCAAACCCCCATCAGCTCCAGTCCTGCCCCCTGATGTGTGCCATCATCCTTTCACAGAGGAGCAAGGCAGGAGACCAGGAGCTTCATCCTCTACTCCTGGAGCCCACCATGCCGCACCCCCTCCACCAGCCACAGAGGGTCCTGCTCCCCACACAGCCATGAGCTACTGTCTCTGAGCAGAGCTCCCACCTTGAAGAGGCCTCCTTCTTCCAGCAGCATGCTTCTGGGGAAGCATCCAGGGAACCATCCTTTTCCCTGCCTCCCCTGGTCTCCAGCTCAGCTCTGGCTCCTCTGGGAGCATTTTCTCCCCAAGCCTCAGCTTCACCATCTACAACGGGGGCGCCAGTCCTTGGCCTTCTGTCCTCCCCAGGAGCTCAAAGGGGCTCATGTATGTAAAAAGGACTTGCAAACTCTCAGGTTCTCGTGATAAAAACTCCACAGAAGGGAGTGCCTCGGGCTGGACAGCTGTGGGTTAAACACAGGTAGATCGGCTCCTGCTGCAGTGATCGTTTGAGACTTGAAGGAACCCATGCGCATTGGAAATTCCCAAAGGGATGCTCTAGTACGATGTGGCAGGAGAACCCTTTTGGCCAAGAACACTCAACAGGGCTCATGTTCCATAGAACACAGCTTGGGAAGCAGAGTGCTGTGGACATGTGTGAAATGACCCTCATTTCCAGGTGTCTGCAGTGATGATGGTCAGTAACCTTGGCCCCACTCACAGAGAGCTCACCCTGCAGCAGACACAGCCTGAGAGACCGTAACAGGTCATGCCCCGGGATCTAATCTTACCTAGAGATGAAGGTGTGAGTGTCTGCATTCACAGAAGGAGGAATGGGGCTCAGGAAGTGAGGCCCTGGGAACAAGGTCATCCAGGGAGGGACAGAGCCAGGATTCTAGCCCCAATCTCACTGACTGTCCAGCCCTGCTGTGAAGCCCAGGCCCCTGGTGCTTTGCAGACACTCACCTGCACTGCCTCCCACAAAGGACCCCAGGACCAGCTTGTATTCCTCTGTCTCTCCTGCCATCTTGAATGATCTGTACTTGGCAAATTGGTGGTTGTCTTCAAAGTCCACCAAATCCACAAGGAGCTCAGTAGTGCCTGTTGGAAAAAGATTTTAAGGTCCCAGTCAAATAGTCTTTCTGCCACCAGATATAGAGGATGGGGGATTTGGGTAAGTCCTTGAGGGGTGTCTGCGTCACATGGGGAGAGAGAACGTGAATAACTTTGCAGCATCCCAGGGTGGCCAGGGAAGCTGCTACTCTAGGGAAGATGACCCAAAATGCCAAACTTCCAAATGCAGCTTTGTGGTGAGGTGAACACGGGTGTAGGGGGCTGGACATAAGCCCTGATGGCCATGATGTCCCTCCCTACTCTCGGGTTCCATGTGCCAAGGGTGCTATGGTTGGAAGATATCTTCACCCCAGCGATCCCACATCCTGATCCTCATGCTCTGAGAGCCCAAGGCAGGGGTGCACACCCCAGCACGTCACAGTGATGACATCCATGTTCTCAGAGTTCTATCATCTGTAGTCCAGGAACATAGGGGTCCTATATTCCAGAGGATCTGGGTCTCACGGTGGGACAACATCCATCCCAGGCCCCCACGACCTCAAGCCTCCAGCACGGTCTCACCCTGGGCAGTCAGGGTGTGGATGTTGTCGTTCCCCAGCCAGAACTCTCCCAGCTGACTGCCAAAGCCCCGCTTGTATGTCGCCCAGTCCTGATAGAAGTCCACGGAGCCATCCATCCTCCGCTGGAAAACCTAGGGGCCAGAGGAGCTCAGGGAGAGGGTGGCCAGGCTCACATCCCTCAGCACAGGGAGTGACCCTGACCCCACATGGGAGCAGCAGTTCACAGTTCACACAACATCACAGGCCAGGTGCATGAGACCCCACATGGGCCTCATCACCAACCCAGGATGGTCTGGTGGCTCCCCAGTTTACCAAGGAGGAGATGGGTCTCAGAGAGAGTGGGAGACAGCCCAGACCCTTACAGCTGGAAGGGAGAGGGCTCCTCCCATGCCTTGGTCCCTGCCTGGCCTCTTTCCCTCACAGGGTCAACGCACCACCACCATTTCCAATTCTCTCTGTCCTCAGCAAAAGCAATGGGTCTGTGCCTCAAAAGTGACAATAGGGAACCAAGGCCCAGAGGGAAAGAGACCGTCAGAAAGTCACAGGGAGAGGGACATAAAGTGATACTCGTGAGGAGTGTGCTTCTTAGCTCAAGTAGATACATGAGATTAAATGAGCAACTCTCATCCGGAGGCGAGATGAGAGGGCAGAGAGGGTCAGGAACTGGTTGAACGGACACGGGAAATCCGGGTGGAAGTGAAGAATGTGCTGTCGCAGTATAGGGAGAGCAAGTAGGGTCACAAAACAATGTATGTATAAATTTTTGTTAAGAAACTAACAAATTGTAAACTTTCACTGAAAGCACAACAATAAAAAAGAAAAGAAAAGAAATAGAAGAATGAAAAGAGCAGACTTACTGACCTGGCAGAGACTGGAGAAACCCCCAGAGAATGGCCCTCAGACACCCTTTTAGCTCAGTACTGAAGTCACTCTGAAGGTTCACCCTTCAGTCAAAGATTAGACAGCCCCACAAAACAAAATGAGAGTAATGGGGCACACCAGCCCAAGGATAAGGACTAGAAGGCAGGAGGGGACAGGAAAGCTGGCAATAGGGAACCCAAGGCCAAGAAGGGAGAGTGTTGACCTGTCCTGGGGTTGCTAACCATTGTTATAAAATGATATGTGTATTAACTGTTCAATGAGAAACTATTTGTTCTGTAAACCTTCATCTAAAGCTTAATAAAAAAAATTTAAAGAGAAAAAAGACTTATAAGACTGACAGCTACAAAGGATGAAGCATCCAAAGCTGAAGAAATTATTACAATGACTTTAAAAAAAACCAAGAAAGTCACAGAGAGACGGTGGGGATTTCAGGCAGCCCCTCCCCGAGGCCCCACGGCCACCCCGTGACCCAGCACTCACGGTCCAGCCCCCACCGTCCGTGTCCATGTCACACAGCACCATCAGGTGCTGACAGTCGGGGAGGAAGATGGTGTACCAGCCATTCAGAGCGTTCCCCTGCATGAGCAGCTCCTTACAGTTCCGTGGCCCTGGAGGGGAACAGAGAAATGGGCACCAGGACATGGGTGCTGGATGGGCAGGCAGTGGATGGGGAGAGAGAGGCAGGACAGAGGAGTCTGGATGGGAAGGGGAGGCTGGGGCCTGGGAAAGAGGTGGGACCCAGAGGGCCCCCGGCAGTGAGTGGCAGAGCCCAGTCCCCCTGTCCATCCTGTGATGGAGATTTTGTTTGTCCACAAGATTGGGCTCTGCTGTCCAGTCTTTGGAAAACACTAGTCTAGATGCTGTTATGCAGTAGTTCCATGTGATTAAATCAGTCGGCCTTAAGTAAAGCACCCATTATCCTCCATAATGTGGATGGATCTGGTCCAATCACTTGAAGGCATTAAGAGCAAAAGGAAAGTTTCCCTAGTTCATGTTCTGCCTCCACACTATAAATAGATAATTTCCCAGAATTCCTCTACTCTTCACTCTCCCCACAGCCTGACCTATGGATCTTGGGAAGCAAGCCTGCAGGACCTTCAGGCTATTCCTTGACCCTGGGATATTAGACTTGCCACCATCCACAACCACGTGAGCCAATTTCTTGGTGTAAATCTCTCTGTGTCTCTATATGTACATACCTATTCAGGCAATGTTGTTCTCGGTAGTTGGTTAACGTAGGAGGAAGAACAGGCAGAGCCTCCAGGCTGCTGAATGCACCGGGGTCTGCGGCCACTGGGGGTCCAAGCACTTCCCCTACTTGGGACCTCATCCAGCCTGGGGTCTTCAGGCAGGCTGAGGAGGGGGATGGGGGCCGTCACTCACCTGTGTGACATCCCTGAGGCTCCCAGGGGTCTCCTGAAATGGGGTAGAAAGGAAAATGCACATCACATAACGTGTGGGAGATCAAACCCTCGTTTCCCACCCTGGACTAAGAAGTGGAGCAGTACTCCAAAACTTTCCAGATGAAAGGCTCACAACCTTCAGAAAAGCTGACTCTGGCCCTGTGGTCTGTCCCATGGTCCCAGAACAAGCAGAGTCTCTGTATCTTTATTAACTCACTTCCTTTCCACAATCACGTGCTAAATAGAGCAGAAAGGTCTCTAGAATAGCCACTTTTGCTGGTGGAGAAGCCATCTCGGGGTGGGGTGGGTTTGCACTTTAGGGTCTGTACACTAAATTTGCATAGTTAACATTGACTCACGTGTGGTTAAGTGTAACCATGTGCAAGAGTAAGTACTGAACTTAATTGACACACAAGTCAAGGCTTCCCAAGTGTGAGGATATGGGTGAGTGATTAAAAGGGGATTCAATTCCTTTGCACATTTTTCTGATAGTTCTAATTATTCTTCTGGGAAATACATCATAAAATGATATATTGTATACAAATGTCTACGTGTGTATGAAAATATAGATAGAAATATAATCCCCACTCTTCTGTGATGAATGGTGGTGGGTGAAGTCCCCTTGGCCCTCCTCTGGCTGACCCTGGTTTTCACACCTTTCCTAGACTCAAGCTGCAGCTGAGGGGTCAGATGCGTGAGGGGACAGGTCAGGTCTCCTGCTCAGGAGTGGGAGTCAGACCAGGTGAGGTGTGGCAGGGAAGGGCTGGGAGAGGTGAGCAGACAGCCCCCGTCCTGCCCACCTCAGACCATGTCCATCTCAGAGGTGAAGATTGATCCCAGGTCCACCCCAGATTCTGGGCATGGCTGAGGCCTGAGAGCCTCTTGTGTAGACCCAGCCAGCACGGCGTCCCCTTCAGGACGACTCACCTTTCTCTCCGCGTACTCCTTTCTGTCCTGGCTCTCCTAGGGAAAGAGACATGGTCAGCCCAGCCCCCAGGAAAGGCCACCTTTGAGGAGAGAGTTTCTGGTCAGTGCAGGGGAGGACAAATCCCTCAGCTGACCAAGTGAGGTGGGGGGCACAGCCTCATCTGGACAGGGACGCCCAGGTGTTCATCAAGAAACCACTGCTCAGCTGGGGTCAGGTCAGTCAGAGTACCTGGGCCCAGACCCAGGACCAGGGTGGGGTGGAGTTCTGTCAGTGGGCAGGAGTTGGCTCTTTAGAAATGACAAATGTCACGGCGCCAAGTCCCCTCCCATATTTCTCTACAGCACATTCAGAGTTCTTCCCAGAACATCTTCCTCTTTGTTGGGGTTTATTACCTTTGGGCCCAGGTGGTCCTGCCTTTCCAGGGACTCCGGGGGGACCGCGTTCTCCTGCAAATTCCAAACACACATCAAGTAGAAAAACACCCAGGCCTGGATTCTAGGAAGTCTCCTAGGGGAAGCCTTCCTTCTGGTTACTCTTTTGAAGAAACATTGGAAAGGCTCACTTGTCTGTATCAAGAAATTTGGAGGACAGCGACCTGGCCAACTAAAAGGAAGAGATCTCTATTTATGCCTATTCTCAAGAAAGGTGATCCAACCGAATTCAGAAATTATTGAACAATATCATTAATATAACACAAAGCAAAATTTTGCTGAAGATCATTCAAAAAGAGCCATAGTAGTATCTGAACAGAGAACTGTCAGAAATTCAAGCCGGATTCAGAAGAGGACGTGGAATCAGTGATATCATTGCTGATGTCACATGGATCCTGGCTGAAAGCAGAGAATACCAGAAAGATGGTTACCTGTGTTTTATTGACTGTGCAAAGGCATTCGACTGTGTGGATCAAAACGAATTTTGGATAACATTGCAAAGAATGGGAATTCCAGAACTTCTCATTGTGCTCACATTGTGCTGTACACAGATCAAGAGTCAGTCTTTCTAACAGAACAAGGGGCTACTTCATGGTTTAAAGTCAGGAAAGATGTGTGTCAGGGCTGTATCCTTTCACCATACCTATTCAATCTGTATGCTGAGCAAATAACTTGAGAAACTGGACTATATGAAGAAGAACAGGGCATCAGGAGTGGAGGAAGACTTGTTAACAACCTGCTTTACACATGAGACACAATCTTGCTTGCTGAAAGTGAAGAGGACTTGAAGCACTTACAGATGAAGATCAAAGACCACAGCCTTCAGTGTGGATTACTCCTCAAGATAAAGAAAACAAAAATCCTCACAGCTGGACGAATAAGCACCATCATGATATATGGAGAAAAGATTGAAGTTGTCAAGGATTTCATTTTACTGGGATCCACAATCAACACCCATGGAGGCAGCAGTCAAGAAATCAAATGACACATTGCATTGGGAAAATCTGCTACAAAAGACCTCTTTAAAGTGTTGAAAAGCAAAGATGTCACCTTAAAGACTAAGGTGCACTTGACCCAAGCCATGGTGTTTTCAGTCACCTCGTATGCATGGGAAAGCTGGATGATAAATAAGGAAGACTGAAGTCGAACTGACCCTCTGAATTGTGGTGTTGGGGAAAAATATTGAATATACCATGGACTGCCAAAAGAAGGAACAAATCTGTCTTGGAGGAAGAACAACCAGAATGCTCCTTAGAAGGGAGGATGGTGAGACTACATCTCACATACTTTGGACATGTTATCAGGAGGGACCAGTCACAGGAGAACGACATCATGTTTGGTAAAGTAGGAAGACCCTCAATGAGATGGATTAACGCAGTGGCTGCAACAATGGGCTCAAGGATAACAATGATTGTGAAGATGGCCCAGAACGGGGCAGTGTTTTGTTTTGTGGTGCACAGGGTCGCTACAAGTCAGAACCGACTGGACAGCAGCTAACAACACTCTTGTTAACTCGACTGGGGCCCAGTTCAGACCCTTGAGAACTAGAAGGCATGAGTCCAGGATCCCATTTCACGAGGCTCCAGACAATGGGCTAGTGAGGGGTTAGGAGCTAGGAAAGGAGACCCTCCTTAGAGTCCATGTATCCTCAGTTCCCCATTAGAGGGGCGCTCTGGATGCAGAGGCTGCTGTGAGAGGACCAGCCAGCTTTGTGCAGGGCCTGAGCCCCTGGACTCCCTAGAGCTAGGGGTGGGACTACATGACCTCCTCACAGGTGCTGACGCCAGGGTCAACGAAGCCATCCAGGTCTCTGTTATCACAATCATTTTGGGAGAAGACACACTGTTGTAGATCGAATCTTGTCTCCCTAAATTATGTGTTGGATTCCTAATCCCTATACCCATGGATATAATGCCATCTGGGAGCAGGGTTTTCTTTATTATGTTAATGAGGTCATATCAGTGTTAAAAAAAGAAATGGCCAACACTTTTGAAATATAAAAGAAACTGATTAGACCCAGAAGGAAGCAGAATACACAGAGAAGATACAGGCCCCATAGTCGCCAAGGAACCCAGGGACAGAAGCTGAACAGAGATGAGGACCTTCCCCAGAGCCCACAGAGAGAAAGCCTTCCCCTAGAGCAGGCACCCTGAATGGGGCCATGTAGGCTCTTAGACTGTGAGAAACTCAGTGTCTGCTCTTCAACAGCTTGTGGTATTGCTGTTATAGCAACACTAGAGAGCTAAGACAGACACCGAGGGCTCAGGTGAGAAGGCGGAGGGACATGGAATTGGAAGTCCAGTCAGTGTTCACAGAGAGTGGGGGCAGGTCAAGACTGGACGTCTCTGTTCCGCACAAGCACGCCCACTGAGCCCCCATGAGGAATTAGGACACAGCTGCTCTCCAGGTGCTTCCTTGACCTCAGCTGAGCCCTGGGTGTCAGTTGCTAACTGGGCTGTAAAGGAGTGCCAGGACCCGAGCCCCCTCTCTGAGAGCCACCTGGGGCATTGCCCACCTTGGGATCTGATTTTGGAAGAGCAGGGGGTCAGTGGCCCCCACCACGTCCCAGCACATACCTCTCCCTCCGTTGGCGCCTGCCTCTCCCTTGGATCCTGGGGATCCGGGCACCCCCGGGCAGCCTCTGAGAATGCTGAGCTTGTCGGAGCCCTCCAGGCCCACCATCTTCACCTCTGAAGGAAGACACAAGGGGCCCGACAGCACAGGTGTTGTAGGCCAGAAAGGCCCCGCAGAGCTGGCAGATAGGCCACCCATGAGGGACTCTGCCCCTCCGGGACTGTGGGTCAGAGCAGCTGCGAAGATGGCCTCCAGGGTCAGCCCGGCAGTGAGGCATCCTCGCTGTGTTGGGGGCTGGGCCCCTGCTCCTCCTGGGGCGCTGGGCAGTGATGGCCAAAAGGATAGACGAGGGGAAGGTGGAGCCTGAGGGAGAATCCGATTCGCAGTCACTCGGCCCTCTGAGCCTCTGTCTCCTCAGCTCCTAGAGGGGATGAGAACCGGGCCGCCCTCACAGGGACACACAGGTGAAGGCACAGCTAGGACTCCTTAGAAGGACTGTCATACTGTTGACTGTTTTTGTTTATCACATAATCAAAGTCAACATCATGTGATAAGGAAACTGGGGAAGTGGGTTAAAATGGTCATTTTCACACCCGCCCTTGGGAATGAGGTCAGAGAACTGAAGGGCTCCAATGGAGCCTCCCCTCCTTCCACAGGGGACACAGAGCAGGCTTGGGGCAGAACTAGAACTAGATTCCCAGCTCTGTTTTTTCAATGCGGCTGATTTCAGTTGAAATGAGGTGGCTGTGATAAAAGTAATGTTGTTGCTGTTGTTGTGTGCCTTGTAGTCCATTTGGACACATAGCGACCCCACGTGACCCAGTAGAGCAGCCCAATGGGGTTCTCTAGGCTGCGATCTTTATGAGAGGAGCCTTGGTGGCGCAGTGGTTAAAAGTGCTTATCTGGTAACCTAAGGGTTGGCAGTTCAAACCCACTAGTCGCTCCATGGGAGAAAGATGTGGCAGTCAGTTTACGTAAAGATTTACAGCCTTGGAAACCCTACTGGGCAGTTCTACCCTGTCCTATAGGGTCACTGTTTTTCAGAATCCACTAGACAGCAGTGGATGGGTTGACCTTTATAGAAGCAGATCACCAGGTCTTTCTCCCCCCACAGCAGCTGGCCACGTTTAGGTTTTCAGTTGAGCACTTAACCACTGTACAACCATGTCATTTTATAAAAGAAATACCTCCTAATATTAGACAGTTCAGAAAATCTGGAAATGCTTGAGGAACTACATTAAGTCACCCCTAGTTCCCCACTCTAAGACCATACCATTTAGGGTTCCCTTCTAAGAAATTCCAGCCTTGTTCCCTGGCCAACCCATGCCATGGAGTCGATTTCGACACAGTGACCCGATAGGGCAGAGTAGAACTGCCCCGTAGGGTTTCCAACACTGTAATCTTCATGGAACGGGATAGCCAGGTCTTTCTCCAGTGGAACAGTTGGTGGGCTTAAGCCACCAACCTTTCAGTTAGAAACCTAGGGTTTCACCACTGCACCACCAGGGCTGCTTGTCCCTGGCCATTCCCCATCAATTACTCCCGATGCTGCTGCCCCTGTGGATGGATCAGAACCAGCGCCCCACCCAGCACCTGGACTGTGGTGCCTTTCTGTGGTCAGAGCAGGGAACTCAAATGAAGACAAGAGACTCCAGCCTGACCTCTGCCAGTCTGGGGGAACAGCAGGTTCCTGTCTCCTGCTTGTGCCCCATGGTTGGATCAGGACCTAGGTGTCCTGGGATTTGCATTTCCCATGGGCTTCCTTTGAGTGAGGTGCTGGATGGGGCATGAGGGCCCTACTGGGAGACCAGGGGAATGAGGTCCAGATACTCAGGGACACAGTGGGATCACCTGGACTGAAAGACTCCCCTCAGGTCACATCCCTACCCTGCCCTGGCCCCTTGGGAGGTTTCAACCCATCTCCCCAGATGATGACAATCCCAGTACTATCAGACTTGATGCCCACCTGGGCCAGGCCCTTCCCCCCATCTCTTCCACCCCAATGACCACCCTGCTTTCTACAGATAAGGACACCTGCCCAGGAGCTCCCAGAGCCACCCAGCCCACAGTGAGGGTGGGCAAGCAAAGGCTGGCCTTGCTGGGCTGTGTCGACTTGGAGCATCCCGTTTGTTCACGGAAAATGACTGTTACCCGAGCGACTTGAGTGCCAAATAGCACAGCAGGGGCTAGTGTGTAGGAAACCAAAAACAACACTAGATGCCATGGAGCTGATCCTGACTCATGCAAACCCCCTGTGTGTCAGAGTACAACTGTGCTCCATGAGGTTTCCACTGGCTAATTTCACAGAAGCAGATTACCAGCCCTTTCCTCCAAGGCATCTCTGGGTGGACTTGAACCACCAACTTTTGGTTAGCAGTTGAGTACCTTTGACCTTTATACCACCCAGGGGCACCTGCTGTACAGGAAGTGCTCAATAATGGAAGCCATCAACTCTCTGGGACCAGAAGATCCCCAGGAGGTGCCTGGTGTCCACTCACCTGGACAGGTCTCTGCCATCTGGGAGGCTGGAATCCCAGCACACAGGAAGGTGAGAAGCAAGGTAACAGGCCCCAGGGCCATGGTATCCAGGCCCAACCCCATCTCCTGGGTCTTTCCCACAGAAAAAGTCATCTCTTCTTATAGAGCAGAGGGTAGATCCCCCTCAGGCGCTGATTCTCATTTCCCAAGTGACAGCCACTTCCCCTCGGCCAGCTCAGTGGTGCCAACAACAGGAGGCGTGAGATAACCTTGGAGACTGCTTGCTTCCGCCAGCATCACAGGTTCCCACGGGTTCCCTGCCTCTCATGTCCCTTTGGGGAGGACAGACTCACTGTCCCAGCACCAGCTCCCAGAAGACCCACTTCACTTCACTACTTCGTCTGTGGCCTGAAGGAAGGCTGTGCCTGTCCTTCCTGTCTTCTCCAGTGATGGACAGACAATACCGTGAGCCATGGATGAGCGGAGGAAGGGTTTGCTGAAAACATTTCCACCCCATGGTGACCTCTCCCTTGTCCTAATACCTGGACTCCTCACGGTCAGTGTTGGTCATGGCCACTGGTCCTGTACTTGATTCCACATGGAAGGGGCAGAATTTGGACACTTCCCGTGGAGGGTTAGGAACCACCACAGTGGGATCCTGAGGGCCACAAGAGTTGGGAGCAGAGACGAGAGCTCTTGTGCAATCCGAGTGCTTCCTGGTCAATATATGTAGTTTGGGGAGTAACGGGCCACAACTCCCACGGCCTCCACCACACTGAGTCCAGCACAACTAGATGCTGCCCAGCTACCACCACTGACTGCTCTGACAGGGATCACAGTAGAGGGTGGAGAAAAATGTAGAACAAAATTCTCACTCACAGAAAAAGAGCAGACTTACTGGTCTGACAGAGACTGGAGAAACCCCAAGAGTATAACCCTCAGACACCCTTTTAACTCGGTACTGAAGTCACTCCTGAGGTTCACCCTTCAGCTAAAGATCAGACAGTCCTATGAAACAAACAATGATACACATAACTCAACCGTGTATACAAGACTAAATGGGCACGCACACCCAGGGGCAAGGACGAAAAGGCAGGAGGGGACAGGAAAGCGGGACAAAAAAAAAAAAAATGTGTTTGGGTTGCCAGTAACAGAGGCACACAGATAGGAGAGATGGGGAGATGGGAGGTGGCCTGGGAGATAAATGACCCAGGTGCCAGTCTAAGGCAGATTGGATATAAAGCATTTGCAATAGTCAAGGAACAGTTTTCTGTACACAGAGAGACCTTGCATTTTGCTGCAGTGGCTTTGGCCTGCAGGGGGAGTGAGAGCAGATGCATTGCACTGACTCTGGACCCATTGGGCCCCTGAGCCTGGACACCAGGTGTCTTGACTGCAGGATGGGTCTGGCATCAGTGGTTTGTCCTCACCCACTGTGAAGAGCTAACCCAGAGCAAACGGTCACCCTGAGGTGAGGAAGGTTAAACACAGGTGGCAGGTCTATGCCTCCACCCCATCCACTAAGATCCCCCAAGAGACAGACGAGGCAGTCTCTGCTCCTGACTCATCTACCAAGATCCCCCAAAAGATGGAGGTGGCAGTCTATGGCCCCCAGCCCATCCACCAAAATCCCCCAAGAGATGAAAGTGACAGTCATTGCCCCCTCCTTCATCCACCAAGATCCCTCAAGACTCAGAGGAGGCAGTCAGTGACCTCCACCCCATCCATCAAGATCCCAGAAGAGACAGAGAAGGCAGTCTCTGTCCCCCACCCCATACATCAGATCCCCCAAGAGACAGAGGAGGCAGTCTCTGTCCCCCACACCATCCATCAAGATCCCCCAACAGATGAAGGAGGCAGGCTATGCCCCACATCCCGTCTACCAAGATTCCCCAAAAGACAAAGGAGGCAGTCTGCCCCCCTGTTGCCAAGCCCTAGAAGGTAGGTTTTTTCCAGTGGCTCAGATCTGTCAATAATCTGGAAACCAGCCTCTGAGAAAGAAACATAATGTAATTTTATTTCAATCCACAGAGCCAGGATCTGGGAGGAAGTTCCTTAGATCGCCTGTATCAATGGGTTGAAGCATGAAAACGACTGTAAGGATGACAGCGGACCAGACAAAGTTTTGTTCGGTTGTACATAGGGTTGTTATGAGTTGGAGTCGACTGGACGGCACATAACAACAACATATATGTTATTGTTAGGTGCTGTCGAGTCAATTATATATATATGTATATACCAAATATATATACACATGTATATATATACATATATATATACACATATACCAAATATCCTAAGATATTTGGTACTGAGAGTGGGTCTAGAGAAACAAAATCATAAGAATGAGTTTTCTAAATTGGTTCTCTAGCCTGACTAGTCTTACAGGCACTAATGACTCTGCCTCCAGTGGTTAAGAGAGCCCTGCTCATCCGTGGCATGAAGTGGCAATATTAATATGCAAACTATACCAACAATAGACCAAGTATTGGTGAGAAGTGAGGCCCTGGGTGATCACGTGTTTGATACTTTTCTACAATTTTGTCAGAATGAGAAATATAAGGAAGCTAGTTGGTTGGTCCTACTTTTGCTAGACAAAGTACTGAAAGAAAGAGATGAGTGCAGGGCTTCAGAGTCACAGTTCAAGTACCATGTAAAAGACCTCAAAATTGCCATTCATGTCCTGAAAGAAAGTTTTATTTCTTGTAGTAACAGAGCTGATATTCCCAAAATCCAAACCCAGAGTCCCATCGTAAGAGTGGCGGAATTACAACACCAACTGAATTCCCAACCTCAAATAGTGTCTGAGGTTAAAGTGAGGGCACTAATTAGGAAGATATGGGATCCTGAAACTTGGAATGGGAACCCTATGGACAGATGAACAGGAAACTAGGGAGACTGAGCCCTAAATTCCAGTGAATCACTCCTGCCAATAGAACCAGCCCTCTTACTCCCACCTGAAGAGATTACCCAATCTTTGTCTGCTAAGTCAGCCTCCCCAGTAAAACTATTATCCTCTCCACCACCATCTGACGAGATTAACCCAGATGTGTCTGAAGAGCCTTTGTTTGAGATGCCCTCTGGGGTAGGGTCTGAGTCATTGCTTGGAACATCGACTGCGATAGGTGCCTTACAAGACATTTTGGATGTTCCCAGGACCCACCCCCACCACCCATTTTGCTTCTAGACTTAAGTCCCAGCAAGCCAAAAAGGTGAAGTACAATGTGTGAACCAGGAGAAGGTATGCTGCACTGCCAAAAATTTACAGTGTTAATCTTTCTCCCAGCCTTCCCCAAAGGGATCTACAGCATTTTACGAGTGACTGTTCATTGAGGAAAAAGAAATAATCAGACTTTTGGGGGATTACTGGATACCGGCTCTGAACTGAAACTAATTCCAGGAGACCCAAAACATCACTGTGGCCCACCAGTCACAGAGGGGGTGTAAGGAGATCAGGTTATCAATGGAGTCTTGGCTCGAGTTCATTTCACAGTAGCTCCAGTGGGTCCCTGAACCCAACCTATCATGATTTCTCCAGTTCGGTAATGCATAATTAGAATACATATACTCAGCATCTGGCAGAACCTCCACGTTTGATCCCTGACAAGTTGAGTAAGGCCTATTATGATAGGAAAAGCTAAGTGGAAGCCATTAGAACTGCCCCTACAAGTGGGTATCGTAAACCACAAGGAATATTGCATTCCTGAAGATATTGCAGAGATTACTGTTACCATCAAGGAATTGAAGAATGCAGTGGTGGTGATTTTCACCACATCCCCATTCAACGCTCTTATCTGGGTGTTGCAAAACACAGACAGATCTTAGATAATGACAGTGGATTATCATAAACTTAACCAGGTGGTGACTGCAATTGCAGCTGCTGTTTCAGATGTGATGTCATTGCTTCAGAAAATTAGCACACATCCTGGTACCCAGTACCCAGGTATTGAACTGGCCGAGGCCTTTTTCTCAATTCCAGATTTGAAAGAATACCAGAAGCAGGTTGCCTCCAGCGTGAAAGGCCAGCAATACACCTTTCACTGTCCTACACTGTCCTACAACAGGAGTATATCAACTCTCCAGTCTTATGCCATAATTAGTACACAGGGACCTTGATCACTTTTCTCTTTCATAAGACATCGTATTGGTCCGCTGCATAGATGACATCATGCTGTTTGGACCTAGTAAGGAATTAGGCTATTTAAAGTTTGAGGATAATACCGCTCTGAACAGCATACAAGAAGGAGGTAGGAAGAAGTACTAAGGAAGAAGTGTCAACACTCTGGACATTGGTAAACAATTTGTATGCCAGAGGGTGAGAAATTAATCCCACAAAAATTCAGATACCTTCACCTCAGTGAAATTTCTATGAGTTTAGTGGTGTGGGGCGTGTCGACATATTGCTTCTAAAATGAAGGATAAGTTGTTATATCTGACCCTTCCTACAACTAAAAAGGAGGCACAAGGCATCCTGGGCCTCTTTGGATTTTGGAGACAACATGTTCTTCATTTGGGTGTGCTACTCAAGCTTATTTATTAAGTAATGTGAAAAGCCCCACTAGTTTTGAGTGAGGCCCAGGACAAGAGAATGCTCTGCAACAGGTTCAGGCTGCCGTGCAAGCAGCTCTGTCACTTGGCCACATGATCCAGCTGTTCCAATGGTGCTTGATGTGTCAGTAGCAGATAGAAATGCTGTTTGGAGTCTTTGGAAGGCCCCTGTTGGTGAATCATAGGGCAGACCCTTAGGATTTTGGAGAAAATTCCTGCCATCCTCTACAGATAACTACTCTCCTTTTGAGAAACAGCTTTTGGCTTGTTACTGGGCCTTAGTAGAGACTGAATGCTTAACCATGCGACACCAAGTCACCATGTGGTCTGAGCTGCCCATCATGAACTGGTAGTTGTCTGACCTACAGAGTCATGAAGTTGGATGTGTACAACAGCACTCCACCATTTAATGGAAGTGGTATATAAAAGATCAGGCTGAAACAGGACCAGAAGGCAAAGTAAGTTGCTTGAGGAAGTGGTCCAAATGCCTACAGTCCTGCCCTTTCCCAGGCTTTGCTTATGGCCACAGGGGGAGTTCCTTATGATGAGTTGACTGAGGAAGAGAAAACTCATGCCTGGTTTACAGATGGTTCTGCCAGATATGCAAGCACCACCCGAAAGTTGACAGAGGCAGCACAGCAGCCACTTTCTGTGACTTCCCTGAAGGACAGTCGTGAAGGGAAATTGTCCCAGGGGGCAGAACATCGAGCAGTGCACCTGGATGTTCACTTTGCTTGGAAGGAGAAATGGCCGGATGTGAGACTGTATACCGATTCATGGACTGTGACCAATGTTTTCTCTAGATGGTCAGGAAATTTGAAGAAACATCATTGGAAATTTGGTGACAAGAAGGTATGGGACTGGCAGTTCACCCTTCAGCCAAAGAGTAGACAGCTCTATAAAACAAACACTAACACACAGGAGGAATTTCTTCCTAGTTCAATCGTGTATATGAGACCCACAGGGCAACACCTGCCCAAAAGCAATGACAAAATGGCAGGAAGGGAAAGGAATAATGGACAGATGAAAACGGGGAATTGGGTTGTCCATGAGGAGAGTGTTGACACATTGCAAGGATTGCAACCAATGTCACAGAACAATTAGTGTATAAATTGTTGATTGAGAAATTTGCTCTGTAAAGTTTCACCTAAAACACAATTAAAAAATTTTAAAAAAAGAAGGTATGGGGAAGAGAATGTGGATAGATCACTCTGAATGGGCCAAAGTTGTGAAGATATTTGCATCTCATGTTAATTCTCACCAAAGAGTGACCTCAGCAGAGGAGAATTTTAACAATCAAGTGGATGTCATAGTTCTTGTTATGTGCCGTCGAGACAGTTTCCACTCATAGTGACCCTATGCACCACAGAACAAAACACTGCCCGGTCCTGCGCCATGCTCACAATCATTGTTATGCTTGAGCTCATTGTTGCGGCCACTGTGTCAATCCACCTCGTTGAGGGTCTTCCTCTTTTTGCTGACCCTGTACTTTACCAAGGGTATTGTCCTTCCCCAGGGACTGATCCCTCCTGACAACATGTCCAAAGTGCGTAAGACGTAGTCTCGCCATCCTTGCTTTTAAGAAGCATTCTGGTTGTATTTTCTCCAAGACAGATTTGTTCTTTCTTTTGGCAGTCCATGGTATATTCAATATTCTTCACCAACACCACAATTCAAAGGCATCAGTTCTTCTTTGATCTTCCTTATCCATTATCCAGCTTTCACACGCATGTGAGGCAATTGAAAAGTGGTCTTTTGCAGCAGATTTGCCCAATACAATGCATCTTTTGATTTCTTGACCTACTGCTTCCATGAGTGTTGACTGTGGATCCAAGTAAAACAAAATCCTTGACACCTTCAATCTTTTCTCCATTTATCATCATGTTGCTTTTTGGTCCAGTTGTGAGGATATTTATTTTCTTTATGTTGAGGTGTAAGCCATACTGAAGCCTGTGGTCTTTGATTTTCATCTGTAAGTGCTTCAAGTTCTCTGCACTTTCATCAAGCAAGGTTGTATCATCTGCATTATGCATGTTGATAATGAGTCTTCCTTCAATCCTGATGCCATGTTCTTCTTCATATAGTCCAGCTTCCTGGATTATTTGCTCAGCATACAGGTTGAATAGGTATGGTGAAAGGATGCAACCCTGATGCACACCTTTCCTAACTTTAAACCACGAAGTATCCCCTTGTTCTGTTGGAAAGACTGACTCTTGATCTGTGTACAGGTTCCTCATGAGCACAACTAAGTGTTCTGAATTCTCATTCTTGGCAATGTTGTCCATAATTTGTTATGATCCACACAGTCAATGCCTTTGCATAGTCAATAAAACACAGGTAAACATCTTTCTGGTATTCTCTGCTTTCAGCCAGGATCCATCTGATATTAGCTATGATATCCCTGGTTACATGTCCTCTTCTGAATCCGGCCTCAATTTCTGGCAGTTCCCTGTCGACATAATGTTGTGGCTGCTTTTGAATTATCTTTAGCAAAATTTTACCAGCGTGTGATATTAATGATATTGTTTTATAATTTCTGCACTTGTTTGGATTGTCTTCTTGGGAATAGGCATAAATAGGGATCTCTTCCAGTTGGTTGACAAGGTAGCTGTCTTCCAAATTTCTTGGCATAGATAAGGGAACGCTTCCACAGCTGCATGCGTTTGTTGAAACATCTCCATTGATATTGCATAAATTCCTGGAGCCTTGTTTTTTGCCAATACCTTCAGTGCAGCCAGGACTTCTTCCTTCAGTACCATCGGTTCCTGATCATATGCTTCCTCTTCAAATGGTTGAATGTGGACCAATTCTTTTTAGTATAATGACTCTGTGTATTCCTTCCATCTTCTTTTGATGCTTCCTGTGTCGTTTAATATTTCCCCAATAGAATCTTTCACTAATGCCAATTTTTCTTCAGTTCTTTCACCTTCAGAAATGCCAAGTATGTTATTCCCTTTTGGTTTTCTATCTCCAGCTCTTTGAACATGTCATTACAATATTTTACTCTGTCTTCTCGAGCTACCCTTTGAAATCTTCTGTTCATTTCTTTTACTTCATCATTTCTTCCTTTTGCTTAAGCTGCTCGATGTTCAAGAGCAAGTTTCAGAGTCTCATCTGACTTCCATTTTGGTTTTCTCTTTCTTTCCTATCTTTCTAGTGACCTCTTGCTTTCTTCATGTATGATGTCCTTGATGTCATTCCACAACTCATCTGGTTTTCAGTTATTAGTGTTCAACGTGTCAAATCTATTCTTGAGATGATCTCTAAATTCAGGTGGCATATACTCAAGGTCATACTTTGGCTCTTGTGGACTTCTTCTAATTTTCTTCAGTTTCAACTTGAACTTGCATATGAGCAATTGATGATCTGTTCTGCAGTTGGACCCTGGCCTTTTTCTGACTGATGATCTTGAGCTTTTCCATTGTCTCTTTGCACAGATATAGTCTATTTGATTCCTGTGTATTTCATATGGCAAAGTCCATGTGTACTGTCACGGTTTATGTTGGTGAAAAAGGTATTTGCAATGAAGAAGTCATTTGTCTTGCCAAAGTCCAACACCTATTCTTGATAAAACCTCTCAATAAAATAGGTATAGGAGGTAAATTTCTCAACATAATAAAGGGCCTCTATGCAAAACCAATGGCCAACATCATTCTTAATGGAGATAGGCTTAAAACATTCCCCTTGAGAACAGGAACAAAACAAGGATGCCCTTTATCACCACTCCTATTTAACACTGTGATGGAAGTTCTAGCTAGAGCAGAAGACAAGAAAAAAAATAAATAAAGGACATCCAATTTGGTAATGAAGAAGTTAAACTGTCCCTGTTTGTAGACGATATGATACTATACATAGAAAACCCTAATGACTCCTTGAGAAAAGTACTGGAACTAACAGAAAGATTCAGCAGAGTAGTAGGATACAAAATAAACATACAAAAATCAGTTGGATTCCTATACACCAATAAAGAGAATGATGAAAAGGAAATCAGGAAAGCAATATCATTTATAATAGCCCCTAAAAAATAAAATACTTAGGAATAAATCTAGCCAGGGATGTAAAAGACCTATACAAAAAAAAGTACAAAACACTAATGCAAGAATCCCAAAGGGATCTACATAAATGGAAAAACATACCATGCTCATGGATAGGTAGACTCAACATTGTGAAAATGACAAATCTACCCAAAGCGATTTACAGATACAATACAATCCCAATCCAAATACCAACAACATTCTTTAAAGAGATGGAAAAACTAATCATTAACTTTATATATGGAAAGGGAAGAGCCCTGGATAAGTAAAGCACTATTGAAGAAGAAGAAGAAAGTAGGAGGACTCACACTACGTGACTTCAGAACCTACTATACAACTACAGTAGTCAAAACAATGTTCTAAGTTCTACCTTGGTGAGTAGCATCTGGGGTCTTAAAAGCCTGTGAGCAGCCATCTAAGATACCCCACTGGTCTCACCCCTTCAGGAGCAAGGGAGAGTGAAGAAAACAAGATACAGGGGAAAGATTCACCCAAAGGACTAATGGACCACAACTACCACGGCCTCCACCAGACTGAGTCCAGTACAACTAGATGGTGCCCGGCTACCACCCCTGACTGCTCTGACAGGGATCACAATAGAGGGTCCCAGACAGAGCTGGAGAAAAATGTAGAACAAAATTCTAATTCACCAAAAAAGACCGGACTTACTGGCCTGACAGAGACTGGAGAAACCCCAAGGCTATGGCCCCCAGACACCCTTTTAGCTCAGTAATGAAGTCACTCCCGAGGTTCACTGTTCAGCCAAAGATTAGACAGGCCCATAAAACAAAACGAGACTAATGGGGCACAACAGCCCAGGGATGTGATGGTTAAGATTGTAGGTCAGCTTGGCCAGACCATTGTTCTCCGTGTTTTAGCAGCTGTATAATGTTGTGATCACCCCCATGATGGAATCTGCTGAGTGGTGCTGGTGGAGGCGGGGCCTGTGGCAGCTCACCGCCCTCTCAGTTTCATCTCTCGGCCTTCCGCCCGTTACCTTCTGCCTGCTCACCTCGCCAAGGTTTTTGGCTTGTTCCAGACTCAGCAGCTGCCTCTTGTTGTCTCACCTTCGGTTCGTGGGACTTGACCTAGCAGCTTACCTGCTGATCTCGGAATTCATCAAACTTCTCAGCCTGCAAGCAAGAGTCCTGTTTCCCGACCTGCTGACCTTGGGTTTGCCATCCCCTGCAGCTACATGAATCAGGAGAAACCTTGCAGTCTTTTCTGCTGATCTTGGAATTCACTGACCTTCACAGCCTGTGAGCGGGAGCCCGTCTCTGACCTGTCGACCTTGGGTTCACCAGCTTCTGCAACTGTGTGAACTGGGAGAGGCCTCTACCCTGATCTGTGGACTTGGGACGTTTTAGCCTCTACAATTGCATGAGCTATTTCCTTGATATAAATCTCTCTCTATATATATTTATACGCTTTACTGGTTTTGCTTCTCTAGAGAACCCAGCCTAAGACAAGGGACAAGGACTAGAAGGCAGGAGGGGTCAGGAAAGCTGGTAATGGGGAACCCAAGGTTGAGAAGTGACAATGTTGACATGTCATGGGGTTGTTAACCCTTGTCATAAAATAACATGTGTACTAACTCTTTAATGAGACTATTCTGTAAACCTTCATCTAAAGTACAATGAAAAAAATGAAGAAAAAAAAAAGAAGTAATTGGTCTTGCAAAATTCTATCATGCTATCTCCGGCATCGTTTCTATCATCAAGGCCATATTTTCCAACTACTGATCCTTCTTCTTTGTTTCCAGTTTTCCCATTCCAATCACCAGTAATTATCAATGCATTCTGATAGCATGATTGGTCAATTTCAGACTGCAGAAGCTGGTAAAAATCTTCTGTTTCTTCATCTTTGGCCTTAGTTGTTGGTGCATAAATTTGAATAATACTTGTATTAACTGGTCTTCCTTGCAGGCTTATGGATATTATCCTATCACTGATAGTGTTGGACCTCAGGATAGATCATGAAATATTCTTTTTGACGATAAATGCAATGCCATTCCTCTTCAAGTTTTCATTATCGGCTTAGTAGACCATGTGATTGTCTAATTCAAAATGGCCAATACCAGTCCATTTAAGCTCACTAATATTAAGGCTATCGATGTTTATGCATTCCATTTCATTTTTGACTATTTCCAATTTTTCCAGATTCATTGTTCATACATTCCAGGTTCTGATTATTAATGGATGTGTGCAGCTGTTTCTTCTCATTTTGAGTCATGCCACATCAGCAAACGAAGGTCCCAAAAGCTTAACTCCATCTACATCATTAAGGTCGACTCTACTTTGAAGAGGCCGCTCTTCCCCAGTTGTCTTTTGAGTGTCTTCCAATCTTGGGGGAGCTTATCTTCCAGCACTATATTAGACAATGTTCCGCTGCTATTCATAAGGTTTTAACTGGCTAATTCTTTTCAGAAGTAGACTGCTGGGTCCTTCTTCCTAGTCTGTCTGAGTCTGGAAGCTCAGTTTAAACCTGTCCACCATGGGTGACCCTGCTAGTATCTGAATACCAGTGGCATAGCTTCCAGCATCACAGCAACAAGGAAGCTCCCACAGTACGACAAATTGACAGACATGCGGGGGAATCAAGTGAATAGGATGATGGACTCTGTGGAAACCAGTCATCCTCTTTCCTCAGCCGCTTCCACCATTGCCCAATGGATGAACAAATTGACCATGGTGTCAGGGATGGAAGTTATGCATGGGCTAAGCAACATGGACTTCCACTCATCAAGGATGACTTGGCTACAGCCACTGCTGAACACCCAATCTGCCAGCAGCAGAGACCAAAACTGCACCCTCGATATGGCACCATTCCTTGAAGCAATCAGGCAGCAACCTAGTGGTAGGTTGATTACATTGGACCACTTCCATCATGAAAGGTCAGCATTTCATTCTCACTGAGATTTACACTTACTCTGGATGCAGATTTGTCTTCCCTGCATGCAGTGTTTCTGTCCAAAGTATCATCCGTGGAATCACAGAATGCCTTACCCACCATCGTGATATACTACACAGCTTTGCCTCAAATCAAGGTATTCACTTCACAGCAAATGAAGTACAATAATCAGCCCATGCTCATGGAATTCACTGGTCTTACCACGTTTCCCATCATCCTGAAGCAGCTGGCTTGATAAAACTATGGAATAGCCTCCTAAAGACACTATTATGGTGTCAGCTATGTGGCAGTACTTTGTAGGGTTGGGGCAATGTTCTCTAGGAGGCTGTAGAGTCCAGGAACCAAGTGGTGGAAATCTAAGTGACACCACTCGCTATTACCTCTAGTGTCCCACTAGCAAAATTTTTGCTTCCTGTCCCAGTGACCCTATGCTCTGTGGGTCTAGTGGTCTTAGTTCCAAAGGAAGGAATGCTCCTACCTGGAATCACCACACAGATTCCATTGAAATGGATGTTAAGATTGCCACCTGGCCATTTTGGGCTCCTCATGCCTCTTTATTAATAGACAAAGAAGGGAGTTACCATATTGGCTGGTGTGACTGATCCTGATTAACAAGAGGAAATCAGATTGATATTCCATAATGGAGGTAAGGAAGAGTGTGTCTGGAATGCAGGAGATCCCTTAGGACATCTGTTTGTAATACCATGTCCTGTGATTAAAATCAATGGAAAACTACAGCAACCCAATTCCAACATGATTATTAATGGCCCAGACTCTTCACAAATGAAGGTTGCAGTCACCCCACCAGGCAAAGAACCACAGCTAGCTGAGATATTTGCTGAGGGTAAAGGGAATACAGAATGGGTGGTGGAAGAAGGTAGTTCTAAATACCATTTATGACTACATTACCAGTTGCAGAAACGAGGACTGTAATTGTTATGAACATTTCTTCCTTGAATGTGTATATCAAATATTTTTGTTTTCTCCACTTATGAAATACAAGATGTAATTGCTGCTCGTGCATTTTCATTGTACACGTTACTTGTATCATGTTAGGTGCAAGTACGACTTTATAATTTTCTTTATTTAGAGACTGTGTATGTTTTAAGTAAATGTGCACAGGTATCAACTTGGCAAGGGGTGGACTGTGATGGTTAAAGTAGTGTGTCAACTTGGCTGGGCCACAGTTCTCAGTTGTTTGGCAGTTATGTAATGATGATCGTTTGGCAATTCTGTAATGATGTAGTTTGGCAATTATGTAATGATCTATTTTGGCTGTTATGCAATACTGTAGTCACCCTCCATGATGTGATCTGATGTGATCAGCCAATTATTTGTAAGAGGAGTTTTCTCAGAGGTGTGACCTGCATCCAACATATATGGACATTCTGGTAAAACTCACTTGCTTGGTCTGAATCCTGCATTAGGCTCATCATTATCTGATTCTAGTTCTTGGAACTTGAGCCAGCTTTCTACCGTATTGCCTGCCGATCTTGTGATTCATTAGCCTCTGTTGCCTGTGAGCCATTAGCCTACTGTCTTACCTGTTGATATTAAATTCTCTGGACTCCACAGTCTATGAGCCATTGGCCTGTGATCTTACCTGCCAACCTTGGGTTCTTCAGCCACTGTAGGTACGTGATGTTGGAGGAAGCCTCCAGCCTGACACTTGAGCTGTTGAATTAGGATGCTCCAGCCTCTACAATCATGTGAGCTATTTTCTTGAGATAAATCCCACCCCCTCTCTGTATATGTATATACTTCACTGGTTTTGCTTCTCTAGAGAGTCCAGACTAAGACAACAACCTTGCATGATCAGGAGGCCATGTATATGTGCAGGGGTGGCTCATGAGGGTGTAGGAGAAAGTAGCAGCTGGGCAGACATGAAAACTGCCCAAACTTTGAATGAGCTCCCAGCCTACACACAAACCCATAGGCATAGGGTAAAAGCCTTACTAGTTCCAGATGTTTGAGCAAACCTCTGACCAATCATTATCTGAACACGAAGCTGTGTTGACACAGGATCCACACCTAGAAATCTGGGTTAAAAGATAGAAGTTGAAGCAAAACAAAACTGGGTGTGAAATCAGTAGCACACACAGTGCAGACTGAATCCACAAATTTCATTAAGAACCACAAAAACAAACAAGAATCAGGAACAATAACCTCCCCGAAGGGAAAAAAAAAATCTGAATTCAGAATTTCTACAGGACATTTCTGAATGTCCAATTTTCAACAAAAAAATATGAAATACAGAAAAATGCAGAAAAGTGTGACATATACTCAGGAAAAAACAGTCAACATAAACTGACTTCCAGTGGGCCCAGATATTGGATTTAGCCAGCAAAAAACTTCAAAACGGCTATTGTAAATATGGTCAAGGAATTAATGGAAGATATTTTCATAAAATTTCAATGAAAATATGATGGCAATGACCCCCCAAAATTGGGACTTTCATCCATAAAAAATAACCATGTTAAAACTCTAGTGTTGAAAAGTACAATAATCTAAATGAAAAATTCAATAATTGGGCTCAATGACAAATTTGAGATAGAACAAGAAAGAGTTAGTGAACTTGAAGACAGTCAGTATGAACTGACCAACAAATAGAAAAGAAATTGAAGAAAAATGAAAAGTCTCAAAAAGAAAAGAGAGAGGAAGAAAAAATATTAGAACAAACACTTGCTGTCAACAACCCTCACTCAGTGAGTTTCAACAAAGGCCCCTAACCCAAGGATTCTGTTTTGACATCACTCAGCTTTTTTGAGTCTCTGCTTGGGACTTCATTTCCCCTCTGAGCATTTCTCCCCTCTCTCGAATGTTCCTCTATTTCACTGTTTTTGCTTCTGCTCTCCCTGATGACTTATAACAGATGATTTCTGCAGTGGAGTCAGCTTTCCTAGTTTTCAGTGGAAGAACTGGCCACTGTGAAGGACTGCATCCTGGTCAGATGTACCAACGTAAGCAGTGGTTCTGAACCTCATAAAGACCTGGAGACTTTCAAGAATTGATTGGAAGTCATGGACTCTTTCCAGAATAATGCCCAGACAGGCACACAACATTTTTATGTGGTTCTCCGATCCTCTGAGGCCATGCTAGAGGCTTCTAGGGGGTCTATGACCCACAGGTCAAGAAATGTTGTCTTAGACAAGCAGCCACACTGAGACTCAGCAGGATTTCCATCTGGACAGTGGAACTGAATGGAGAAAAGACCCAAGAAGCCCAGGAGGAGCCAAACAGAAATGCAAGAGCAGAGCATTGGGTCCAGATTCAGCTCTACTCTTCTGAGGGCTGGCAAGTCCCCAGTGAGCAGAGCCTTCACCAAGGAAACCCTTTGCTGAGGTTGAGGGAGAGTCGACCTAACCTCTGTCCACATTGATGTGCTAAGGGCACCTGGTTTCTGCAGAGGTGATCTGCCCACAAGAAATGACAGAAAAGAAAGTGTCATCCTCAGCCCTTAGGGTACTCTCAACTTTGCTGGACACAACGTTCCAAGAGGAAGCTCTGTGCTGTTGTTTTTAGCTGCAATTGAATGGGCTCTGAGTCATGGCCACCAATGCATAACTGAATAAAATGTTACCCAGATCTGCGCCATCTTCATGATCATTGACATGTTTGAGTTTGTTGCTGTGGCTATTGTGTCAGTACATCTCCTTGAGGGTTTCCCTGGAAAGCTTTTTTCCTATCCTGGAGCTCTCATATCTGTAACACTCATCTACATTATTTTGATTTTATTTTTGAAGACAGAGTCCCAGGCATAAAATCGCCCCTTGGTCAATGTGTGAGGATGTCCTCACGTGACTCTCATGGGCACACAGGAGACTGGGATAGATGAAGTGGGGGCAGTGTGGAGTAGTGCACAGGGTGTGGGATAGAGAGGTGGGAGACCTCGGACCAGCAGCTTCATCACTTAGTACAAGGATCAGTAAACATTGTCTTTAAAGGACTGAGGAGTAAATGGGTTAGGAGTTGTGGGTCATACAGTTTTTGCCCCAACTTCTCTACTCTGCCTGGAGCATGAAAACAGCCAGACCATATGGAGCGAATGGCATGGCTGAGTTCCAATCAAACTTTATTTGCAAAAACAGGTACCACAGGCCTTAGTTTGCTGATCCCTGTCTTAATATATTTGAAATTTTATCGACCAAAAGGGTGTTCTGGTTTCACCTGCTGATCCAAGTCACAGGGATGCCATGTGAGATGAACAGACATGGAGAAGACACTTTCAACCTGATCAGTGACCAACACAATGCAAATGAACAGGGGCCCATTTTTGCCTGTCAAGTAAACAATATCTTTATTGATATTTATTTATTGATAGTGTTTATTTCTGGCAGGGGTTGGGAGAAACAGTTCTGTTATCAAGGCTAGTGGGAGAGAAGAGGTTAGACATGGGTTAGGGGCACAAAACTGTGAAAGTCACTGCAGACAAGGACAAGGTTGGTAGCTCTTCCCTTGCCCTGAGGATAATGCCAAGACACTGATGTTTTCTTCCTTGTGAGGCCTCAGGGATATGTTCCCCACTCACACCCCTCAGCTAAGGGTGGACAGGACCCTGATGGGAAAAGGCAGGTCTTCCTCCCCCAGAGCTACTTGGGTCGTAGCTTCATCTCCGATGTCTTGTAGCTGTAGTCGTGCCCCTTCCTTGATCTCCAGTTGATGCCATTTGCGTAGCTTTCGTGTTTCCCTCCAAGGTAGCGACCATTCAGGTTCGACAGATGAAAATCTGAGTACCACCAGGCTCCCTGGAACATCTTAGCACAGTTTTTAGGATTCAGGTCATTGTCCTGGTCTTTGGTGGAGAAGGAGTAGCTGTTGTGGGATGTCAGAGAATCACCTGCTCAGGAGGAAAACCACATGTTGGAAAAGGCAGTGCTAGGAAACTCCACACCCACAAGCCCTGCGGGGGCTCCATGTACAGCTATGCAGGATGCACACAGTCAATCCGAGAAGCCCTGTCTGCAGAGATACCAGTGTTTGCTGCTCTGCCATCTGCAGTGTCCTTGGCAAATCACCAGCAGCTCAGCCTTGCCCCTAATGCATGCCATCTTCCTTTCACAGAGGAGCAGGGCAGGGGACCAGGAGCTTCATCCTCTACTCATGGACCAGCCCCCCCATGCCACGCCCCCTGCCAGTCACTGAGGGTCCTGCTTCCCACACAGCCATGAGCTACTATCTCTGAGCAGAGTTCTGGCTCCAAAAGGCCTCTTTCCTCCAGCAGCTTCCCCCTCTAGGGAACAAACCAAGGCACCATCCTGTTCCCTCTGTCCCCTGGGCTCCAGCTCAGCTCTGGCTCCTCTGGGAAAGTTTTCACTCCAAGCCTTAGCTTCACCATCTGCAATGGAGGTGCCAGTCCCTGACCTTCTGTCCTCCCCAGGAGGCTCAAAGGAGCTCTTGTATGTAAAAAAACCCTGCAAACTCTCAGGTTCTTGTGGTCAAATCTCCATAGAAGGGAGTGCCTTGTACTAGGCAGCTGCTGGTTAAATGTAGGTAGATCAGCTTCCTGCTGCAGCGATCCTTTGAGCCTGGAGGGAACTCAGGTGCTCTGGGAATTCCCAAGAGGATGCTATATAGGAAAAGGCCCCCAAAACATGTAGCTGGAGAATCTTTTTGGCAAAGAATGCTCAACAGTGCTCAAGTCCCATAGAACACAGCTTGGGAAGTGGGGTTTTGTGAACATGTGTGAAATGACCATCCTCTTCCAGGTGTTGGCAGTGATGTTGGTCAGGAACTTTGGCCCTACTCAAGGAGAGCTCACCCTATAGCAGACACAGCCTGAGAAGCTGTAACAGGTCATGTCCTGTGATCCCATCCTACCTAGAGATGCAGGTGTGAGTGTCTGCATTCATGGAATGAGGAACAGAGCTCAGGAGGTGAGGCCCCGGGAACAAGGTCACCCAGGGAGGGACAGAGCCAGGATTCTAGCCCCAGTCTCAGTGACTGTCCAGCCTCGCTGTGAAGCCCAGGCCCCTGGTGCTCTGTAGACACTCACCTGCACTACCCCCCACAAAGGACCCCAGGACCAGTTTGTATTTCTCTGCCTCTCCCGCCATCTTGAATGAGCTGTACTTGGCAAATTGGTGGTTGCCCTCAAAGTCCGCCAGGTCCACATGGAGCTCACTAGTGCCTATTGTAAAAAATTTTAAGGTCTCAGCAAGAGTCCTCCTGCCACCAGATATGGAGGGTAGGGAATCTGGGTAAGTCCTAGAGGGGTGTCTGTGTCACGTGGGGAGAGAGAAAATGAATGACTTTGCAGTTTCCCCAGAAGCTCCTGGGTAGCTGCTACTCTTGGGAAGATAACTCAAATTCCAAAGTTTCAAATCCAGCTTCGTGGCCAGTTGAACATGAGTGTAGGGGGTGGCACACAAGCCCTGATGGCCACGATGTCCCTCCCTACTCTCTGGTTCCAGGTATTAAGGGTAATATGGATGGCAGATGTCTTCACCCTAGTGATCTTTGTTCCAGAGTCCCATCTTCTGTGGTCCAGGAGCATAGCAGTCTTATGTCCTGGAGGATCTGGGTCTCAGGGTGGGGCAGTGTCCATCCCAGGCCCCCATGACCTCAAGCCTCCAGCAGGGCCTCACCCTGGGCAGTCAGGGTGTGAATGTTGTCATTCCCCAGCTAGAACTCTCCCAGCTGACTGCCAAAGCCCCGCTTGTATGCGGCCCAGTCCTGATAGAAGTCCACAGAGCTGTCCATCCTCCGCTGGAAAACCGGGGACCAGAGGGGTTTGGGGAGAGGGTGGCCAGGCTCATGTCCCTCAGCACAGGGAGTGACTCTGACCCCACGGGGAGCAGCACTTCACAATTCACACAACGTCACAGGCTGAGTGCACAAGACCCCACGTAAGCCTCATCATCAACCCAATACTGTCTGGTGGGCTCCCCAGTTTACCAAGGAGGAGATGGAGCTCAGAGAGGGTGAGAGATAGCCCAGACTCTTACAGCTGGAAGGGAGAGGGCTCTTCCTGGGACTCGGTCTCTGCCTGGCCTCTTCCCCTCACCGGGTCATCCCAAAACCACCATTTCTGATTCTGTCTGTTCCCAGTGAAAGGGATGGGTCTGTGCCTCATGAGTGACAATAGGGAAGCCAGGCCCAGAGGGAAAGAGACCCTCAGAAAGTCACAAGGAGAGAGTGGGGATTTCAGGCAGCCCCTCCCCGAGGCCCCACAGTCACCCCGTGACCCAGCACTCACAGTCCAGCCCCCGCCGTCCGTGTCCATGTCACACAGCACAGTCAGGTGCTGACAGTCGGGGAGGAAGATGGTGTACCAGCCGCTCAGAGCATTCCCCTGCGTGAGCAGCTCCTTGCAGGTCTGTGGTCCTGGAGAGGAACAGGGAAATAGGCACCAGGACAGGGGCACTGGGTGGGCAGGCAGTGGGGGCGGGAGAGGCAGGACAGGGGAGTCTGGATGGGAAGGGAAGGCTGGGGCCTGGGAAAGAGGTGGGACCCACAAGGTCCCTGATGGTGAGTGACAGAGCCCAGTCCCCCTGTCTGTCCTGTGATGGAGATATTGTTTGTCCACAAGACTGGGCTCTGCTGTCCAGTCTTTGGAAAACAGTAGTCTAGATGCTGTTATGCAGTAGTTCCACGTGATTAAATCAGTCGGCCTTAAGTAAAGCACCCATTATCCTCCATAATGTGGATGGGTCTGGTCCAATCACTTGAAGGCATTAAGAGTAAAAGGGAAGTTTCCCTAGTTCATGTTCTGCCTCCACACTATAAATAGATAATTTCCCAGAATTCCTCCACTCTTCACTCTCCCCACAGCCTGACCTATGGATCTTGGGAAGCAAGTCTGCAGGACCTTCAGGCTATTGTTTGACCCTTGGATATTAGACTTGCCACCATCCACAATCATGTGAGCCAATTTCTTGGTGTAAATCTCTCTGTATCTCTATACGTACACGTCTATTCAGGAAATGTTCTCAGTAGTCGGTTAACGTGGGAGGAAGAACAGGCAGAGCCTCCAGGCTGCTGAATGCACTGGGGTCTGCAGCCACTGGGGGGGCCAAGCACTTCCCGTAGTTGGGGCCAGGTCCATCCTGGGGTCTTCAGGCAGGCTGAGGAGGGGGATGGGGGCTGTCAGTCACCTGTGTGACATCCCTGAGGCTCCCAAGGCTCTCCTGAAACGGGGTAGAAAGGAAAATGCACATCACATAAAGTGTGGGAGATCAAACCCTCGTTCCCCACCCTGGACTAGGAAGTGGAGCAGTACTCCAAAACTTTCCAGATGAAAGGCTCACTACCTTCAGAAAAGCTGACTCTCTCCTCATGGCCCGTATAACAGAAAATATGTTATATATTATAAATTAGATTTATAAATATAGATAAATAAAAATCTCTCTCTATATATATACGTTATATTATCCCCACTCTTCTGTGATGGGTGGTGGTGGGTGACATCTCCCTGGCCCTCCTCTGGCTGACCCTGGTTTTCACACTTTGCCTGGACTCAAGCTACAGCTGAGGGGTCTGATGCCAGGAGGGGACAGGCCAGGTCTCCTGCTCAGGAGTGGGAATCAAACCAGGTGATGTGTGTCTGGGAAGGGCTGGGAGAGGTGGGCAGGCAGTCCCTGTCCTGCCCACCTCAGACCACGTCCACCTCAGAGGTGAAGGTTGGTCCCAGGCCCACCCCAGAGTCTGGTCATGGCTGAAGCCCGAGAGCCTCTTCTGTGGACCCAGCCAGCAAGGTGCCCCCTTCAGGACGACTCACCTTTCTCTCCGCGCACCCCCTTCTGTCCCGGCTCTCCTAGGGAAAGAGACATGGTCAGCCCAGCCCTAGGAAAGGCTGCCTTTGAGGAGAAAGCCTCTGGTCAACCCAGGGGAGGACTCACCCACTTCTCAAGCCACGCTGGTGGATGAATGTGAGGTGGGGGAGGGCGGGTATAGGCTAATCTGGGTCACTCAGGGCTCTGAAGGCCCAGACGTTCATCTAGAGACCACTGCTGGGCTGGGGTCGGGTCAGTCAGAGTATCCAGGCCCAGACCCAGGACCGGGGTGGGGCAGAGTCCTGTCAGGGGCAGGAGTTGGCTCTTTAGAAATGACAGATGTCACAGCCCCAAGACTTTTTTTACAGCAGAACCAACTTTCTTCCCAGAGAGTCTTTCCTCTATGTTGCTGTTTTACCTTCGGGCCCAACTGGTCCTGCCTTCCCAGGGGAACTGCGTTCTCCTGCAAATTCCAAACACAGGTCATGCAGCAAAACACACCACTTTGTTGGTTACTGTCAATTCTGACTCATGGTGACCCCATGTGTGCAGAGTAGAACTGCCCCATAGGGTTTTCAAGGCTACAATGTTTTGGAAGCAGATCGGCAGGCCTGTCTTCTAAGGTGTCTCTAGGTGGGTTTCAACGACCAATATTTTGGCTAATAGTCAAATACGTAATGGTTTATGCCACTCAGGACTCCTCCCGGGCCTAGGAGTCTGAGAAATCCCCCCTGGGGGTCCTCATTCCCGGTAATTCGGCTTACCATGGCTGAAGTCCTGGGTCTTGTCCTCGTAACCAGAGGATTTGAGCCCAGAATTCCTGGTCTCAGGGACTCTAGACCCCAGGCCTGCTGTGGGGACAGCAGGCCTCAGAGCATTCATGACAGGTCAGAGGTCAGGAGAGGCAGCCCCAGCTCAGGGGGGCAGCAGGGATGTCACCTACCCTCTCACACATCCCCCAACTGTGGCTGAGGAAAGTGGGAGGCCTGGGTTCTGCTTTGGGCAAGTGAACCTCACCCACTGGTAGGAACAAGGCACAAAAGAAGTCAGATCCAGATTCCTTTTCCTCCTCCCAAGATCCTCCTCTGAGTGTCTCCCAACATGGCACAGGGGGCAGGCAGAGGTCCCACCTGCAGGCCAGGCACAGTGAGAGCAGCACACTCAGCCATCCCCCACAGACCTGACAGGGACCCACCACACAGATCCCAAGCCCAACACCTCTTAGAATGTGTGAGTGGTAGGGACATCCAAACTTGTCCTGTCTCCAGCACGGATTCCCACCCAATGTTCCTCGTGTGTTCCCTTGACCATCTCAAGGCACAGGGAGCTCACCCCCACCCCAAGGCAGGCCCTGGTTGAGCCTTTAGTATCCTCCAGCCTTATGCCAGGCTCAGGGGACTGGAAACTGTGCCCGGCAGGGCCTGCCCACTGCTGCTATTTTGTCAGGAGAGATGCCCAGAGTGTGGATCTCAGCAGAGCTTGGGTTGGGGCTCAGGGGACTCAGGGTTTAGAAACAAGAGTAGGAGGTCAGCGGCCCCCGCCACTACCCAGCACATACCTCTCCATCCGTTGGCACCTGCCCCTCCCTTGGGTCCTGGGGCTCCGGGCACCCCCGGGAAGCCTCTGAGAATGCTGGGCTTGTCAGAGCCTTCCAGATCCACCATCTTCACCTCTGAAAGAAGACACAAGGTGCCCTTCAGCATGGATGTCCTAGGCCAGAAACGCCCCCCAGAGCTGGCAGACAGGCCGCCCATGAGTGACTCTGCCCCTCAGAGGCCATGGGTGAGGGCAGCTGCCAAGATGGCCGCCAGTGTCACAGCCTCAGCTGGAGGGTCAACCAGGGAGTAAGAAGTCCCTGCTGTGGTGGGGACTGGGCCTCTTCTCCCCCTGGGGTGCTGGGCAGTGATAGCTGGAGGGCTGGACTAGGGGCAGGTGGAGCCTGAGGGAGAATCCGGCCCCCAAGTCACTCAACCTTCTGAGCCTCTGTCCCCTCAGCTCCCAGTGGGGATGAGAACTGGGCTGCCCTCACAAGGACACACAGGTGAAGGCGTAGCTCGGACTCCTTAGAAGGACTGTCGTACTGTTGACTGTTTTCATCTTCACTGTTAATAAAACCAACATTCGCATCTCACTTAAGGAAGGTGGTTATAAGTGTGCATTTCAACTCTAGAACTAGGCAGTGGGATCCAACCCCACACACTGTGGGGACTTAGAGCTGGTGGCACCTTCAAGGCAGAGCTCACACTTGAGTGTGGACTTCCTTCAATTTTTACACTTAGGTTAAGTTTTGCTGGTTTAAAAAGAATGCATGCTAAAATTAGATAATTTATAAAATAAGAAATGTGGAGAAAGAAAATTAACTGACTGATAATGAAATGAAAAACCAAACCCGTTGCCGTTGGTTCTGACTCATAGCGACCCTATAGGACCGAGTAGAACTGCCCCATAGGGTTTCCAAGGAGCAGATGGTGGATTTGAACTGCCAACCTCTTGGTTAACAGCCAAGCTCTTAACCACTACACCACCAGGGCTCCTTACTGATAATATCAATAATGAAGTCAGCTACCACTGTGTGTGTGTATATGTGTGTGTGTCTGTCTGTCTGTATTTCCTTCTTGAATCAATTCCTGTTCTTTCTCCACAGTCCTATACTATAATGCTTCTCACCGTCCCTCCACAACTGTGCTAGTAACCTCAGGCCTACTAGGGCGTTTGGAAGTGGTCTCCTCTCCCAGGATTAGACTCTACTTGTGGTCAAGAAGACCCTGGCCACACTCTCACTGTGAGGAGGGGGCTTGGACACCCTTCTGTGATGGCTGCTGGGCTGGGTCACTGGAGGGTCCCTCTGGACGTCCAGGGGAACGAGGTCTGGAACCCCGTGAGGAAGATGTTGTCCTTGCTTCTGCAGCCTCAGGGACACTGTGGGAATCACCTGTCCCCAGAGCTGGGCACATCCTGGACTGGAAGTCCAGCCCTCCTGGGTGCACATCCCTGCTTAACCACATCTACTAGGAGGTCTCAACGGTGACAATCACAGCATATTACAACCTGGTGCCCACCTGGGCCAGAGTCCTTCAGATGTCCCACCCCCTCACACAGCCCTGACTTGGGCTGTCATTACCATCCTTCAACAGAATTGAGTCCTTGGGGGGTGCAAATGGTAGAAGCTTGGCTTTTAACTGAAAGGTTGGTGTTTCAAGTCTACCCAGAGATGCCTCGGAAGAAAGGCCTAGCAATCTACTTCTGAAAAATTAGTCTTTGAAAACCTTACAGAGCACAGTTCTACTCTGACCCATGGGGTCGCCATGACTCAGAGCCTACTCTATGAGGGCCCCGAGGCATGAGACGATCAGGACTGTCGGAAGCCCTGCAGGCACTGGGAGCAGGGTTTGGACCCGGACACTTTCTTCACAGCACATGCTCCTAGTCTCTGAGGAAGGCTGATCTGCTTCTTGGAGCCTCCTTCTTCTCTACGGAAATAACGCTGAAAATGAGCTGTTGAGAAGAGGAAAGGGAGCACACCCACAGAAGACACAGCCCAGGGCCTGGCCCACAGTGAGTGGTCAGAGGTGGAAGATGTCAACTTTCAGGGCCTGGACATGCTAAGGGCCTCCTCACCTGAGGTCTGACTCACCTACGCAGGTGTCAGCGGCCATGGAGGCCTTGGGGCACAGGATGACGATGTAGGACAGCGGGCCCCATGGCCGAGGGAGGATCTGCTGGCTCCGCACCTTGGTGTCTGAGGCCCAAGGAGCGCCTCCCTCTTCTAGGGCCTGCGGCCCACCGTAACCTCTGCCTCTGTTTCTCGGCATCCCTGGGCACGGCCACTTCCTCCCTGCTGGCTTGGCGGTGCCAGCTGGAGGTGGAGGCAGCCTCAGAACTCATTCTTTTAATTAGCTTCACTTCCCCTCAGCAAGGACATGTTTTTCCCACCATGAAGGCTCCCATAGGGGTCCCTGTGTGATGGGCCTATCCTGTTGGTATATTTACGGAAAGCCCACCCACTCCCCCACCCATCACCAGCTTTGCCCTACAGTGCCCCAAGGCTTGGAGCGTGCAGAAGGAACCCAGCAAGCTGACCCTTTCCTTGTGTCTTACACTGCAACTCACTTGCATACGATGGATTCAAGTCTACAGAGATCTAGAACCTGCCCCTGGAGGTCTAGGAAGGTTTCAAGGGGTGGGGAGTAGGAAGAGATGGTCTGTGGGTGGACAGTTCCCTGGGCCTGGGTGCAGGGATTTGGCTCCAGCTGGAGAGGACTCACGAGTAAGAGAGAGGCTGGGACCAGCCACATGAGGAGCTTGGTGTCACAGAAGAAACACCTGAGAATGGCATTAACAAAGTACTAAGCAGGAGCCCTGGCGGCGCTGTGGGTAAGCATTTGGCTGCTAATCAAAAAGTCCACAGTTCGAATCCACCTGCCCCTCCTTGGAAATTCTATGGGGCAGTTTCACTCTGTCCTACAGGATTACTATGAGTTGGGATTGACTTAACAGCAATGGGTTTTAGCAGGTTTAATAGACAATTTGCAACTGGGCAGCGCATCATTTACCAAGCAAATGAGCACTCTGATTAGTTAGGCCTCTCAAAATGCTTATATACAAAGCTATCAGGAACTTTTGAACAAAATTTCTGATGGATTGACATTTACATAACTTTGCTAAATAGTTACCAGACTATCACAAGATCATTGAGCCTTGGTGACAAGACCTCTGCGGTTGTGAAAACAGGATATGGTCATCAATCTTGAAAACGGGATGTGTTCATTTGTTTTGAAATAAGAGTGTGTTTGTTAAGTGAAAGTTAATGGATAACAAAACCAGCCTTTCTGGTTTCAGTGGGCCTGATTGCCTGGAAACAGTTGTGTGAAACAAATAAGCTACTTCTAAAGGCTAGTTTATATAGCATAGCTAGAAAGATTATTTACTTGTTACAATCCATGGATTACTAACAACATTTAACAAGATGGCCTTTAGCATCATGGGTAAGAGAACTCTTTCTGTTTTCGTAATGCAAAACTTGTATTTTTTTGACAACGGCAAAGGGTGCTGGGGGGCCTAGGGACACTGACCAGGTTCCAGACTAAGAAGGGGCTTTAGAGATGACAGACTGTGAATTATGGTGCACCAACTTTAGGCTGGGAGGGGAGGGAACACATAAAATTGTCCCAGGGGCCACTTGACACCCCATTAATTGTAGGCCTCGGTTTCAAGGTTGATCCACATGTCTTAGAGAAGAGAAAATCCTGAAGCAAATTCTCACCTTAGGCTTAGTCAGGTTCTAGACAAAGGGGGCAGGTCTGCGCCCTCAGTACTCCCCGCAACAGCCCCTGTCCAGGTGTGGCTGTAGAAGGATTAGAATTGTGACTCCAAGTCCGACAAAGCCCCATGGGAGTTACATATCCCATTGGATGTCTTTTCCACGTTTTTGGAGCTGTGTGGTTCTGAGAATCTGACAGTACTCCTGAGTCCATCTGGTTCAACCACCTGCACTTCACCTTCTCAACAGCAAGGAGATGCCAGATCCCACCAATGAGGAGACTGGCTGGGAGACACAGAACCCTGGGGACCTGGGAAAACAGAACTGTCGACGGGACCTCCTGGTGCCTGCTCTCATTGCAATGGAAACATTGGCAGGACAAGCACGGAGACCATGAGGCCCTCAGAGGAACCACCTGGAACCCCACATCGTCCTGGCCAAGTCCCTGGTCCTTGGTCATCGGGGTAAATGAGTGGTCCTGGTCCTCCTCAGTGGATCTGTGTTTACAAATAAAGATAAATAGAATTGAGAGGTTGAAATTCATAGCATTAATATTTTATTTAGTATGAGGAAATTGATGTCAATTTGACATTTCAAGTATTGGTAATGTTTAAAAGAGTTTGCTCTGTTAGGATGGCAACCTAACATGTCCACTCGTGAATGTGAAACTTTGTAATTGAACCAGTTAGCAATTCGCTGGGGAAATCTTCCTGTGTTTGTATATAGCATTGGAACATTTAAGAGACCCAGTGGTTAAGTGCTTGGATGCTAACCGAAAGATCCGCGGCTTGAACCCACCAGCCGCTCCGAGGGAGAAAGCTGTGGCAGTCTGCTTCCATAAAGATTCCAGCCTTGGAAACCCTATGGGGCACTTCTACTATGTCCTATAGGGTTGCTACAGTCAGAATCGACTTGACAGCAATGAGTTTTAAAAGTTCATCATGTTCATATGTTTAAATCATTAGAATTCTAATGGCTCATGCACAAAAGGTTTTTTTTTAAGGTAGACAACTGAAATACTAAAAAAATAAATTTGAATACATTCAATTTATAAATGCAATTAAAATATTTAAAGATATGCAATGAACTACGTCAGTGAATGGACCAAGAATTATTCACAGATCCCTTAATTAAAGGAGGTTATTAAAATTTGCCAGTTATAGATAGAGTAATAAGGTTTATATCCCAAGCTTAGAAGCTTAAGGGACCACTGGACTTTTGAAGCTGTAGTTTTAATAAATTGCATAAATTCTGCTGGGTATCACTCTGAGTAACCTTTTCTGTAAGAGAGACAGAACAAAACCAACCAGTACTCATAGAAAAACAGCCCCACACCAGGAGAATCAGGCCTTCTCTTCTTACAAATGAGGACACAAGGCCCAGAGAAGCAAAAAGCCTGCCTCGGGGCCACACAGCCGGTTAGTGGCTGAGCCTGGATTAGAACTCAGCTCCCAGATGTCCATGGGATGATGGGCCTCCCTTCCATCCTCCTTTTCCCCCTGCCCGTCCCCAACACATGCTGCCTATGGCTCCCAGGGAGGGTCTCTGCCCCAAGGTGAGTGGTTTGGAAGTTTGTGTTGAGGCTCCTGCTCCTCTGCTCTTTTCACTGCACACCCATCATCTTTAACGGCTTAGCACAGGAGTTAGACATGCCCAACTTCCCTTGGGAGGATTTTCCTCTGGTGCCAAAATGTTACTCTCAGAGAAAATGAAAGATCTATTCAGGGACAAGGATTAAAAATTAACATCCTGTGACTGGCTGCCTCGAATCCCAGAATTTCAGGATTCTATTGTTGTCAGGCATTTATAGAAGCCTTCCCTGGGCAAATATGCAGGGATTTGGCTTCCAACTCTATTGGTTTCACAGGTAGGAGAGAAAAGGGATGTTTAATGAGTACCTACTATGTGCCAGGAGCTGTTCTATGCCCTGCTAATACACTGGGGAACAAGGCAGACAAGTCCCTGCACTCAAAGAACCAGTGTTCTATTGAGGGAAGACAGAAAATTAATGAGAGATACAGAGAATAGAACGATATGGTACAACACAACATAAAATGGTGATTTGAGACAGCAGTGTGCTCTACAAAGGAACTAAACGGGGTGTGTTATTAATGGTAATGCAAACTGAACAGATACAGCCTGAAATCCCTGTGGCTTAACACACACAATGTTTATTTCTCGATCACATAATAGTCTAATATGGGTGCTCCTGGCCAAGTACCTCTCCTCCAAGCAATGATTCCAGCACGTGGCTTTGCCCCTTCAATCGCCTGATATGCATGTGAAGGCTGAACAATGAATAAGGAAGTCCAAAGAATAATTGATGCCTTTGAATTATATATGGTGTTGGTGAAGAGTATTGAGTATACCTTGGACTGCCAGAAGAATGAACAAATCTGTCTTGGAAGAAGTATAGCCAGAATGCTCCTTAGAAGCAAGGATGGCACGATTTTGTCTCACGTACTTTGGACATGTTATCAAGAGGGACCTGTCCTTGGAGAAGTACATCATGCTTGGTAAGGTAGAGGGTCAGTGAAAAAGAGGAAGACCCTCAACCAGGTGTAATGACACAGTGGCTGCAACAATGGGCTCAAACATAGCAGTGATTGTGAGGATGGTACAACACTGGGCAGTGTTTCTTTCTGTTGCACATAGGGTGGCTATGAGTTGGAACCAACTCAACAGCACCTAACAACAACCAACAACATAGGTCACATTCTCCTCCTTCTTTGCATGTCTAGTAAATTTTGATTCTATTCAGGACATTGTGGATAGTATTTCATACAGACTTTGAGTTCTGTGCTCATCCTCAGGAAAGACTGAGTTTTGTGCCAGCAGGCGAGGAGCACCCACGGTGGACTTTTACTGAGAAAAAGAAATTAACATTGTGTGTGTTAAGCCACAGAGATTTCAGGCTTCATCTGTTAAGTTTGCATTGCCATTATTAATACTTCCCACTTAGTTCCTTTGTAGAGCACATCACTGTCTCGAATCACCACTTTATATTGTGTTATATTGTAGACTTGACTTTTGGCTTTGTTAGGGTAAGTCTAGAAACCCTGGGTAGCACAAATAGTTAAGATCTTGGCAACTAACTAAAAGGTTAGCAGGTGAAACCCACCCAGGTGTGCCTTGGAAGAAAGATCTGGTGACCTCCTTCCAAAGGGTCACAGCCATTGAAAACGTTATAGGGCACAGTCTTAATCAGAAAGACATGAGTAGCCAGGAGTCAGCAGTGACTCCACAGCAACTGGTAGGATGAATCTATTTTAGCTTTGCCCTTAATCCTAAATTGTAAGCTTTAGTCCCATTACCTGGTCCTGTTACTTAAGGAATGACTCTTTGGGGTTTCAGTGGAAAGCCTGAGCTGTTTACCAAATCTATCTAACTTGGTCAGACTTGAACTCAAACTTTCTTCCCCAAACTGGGGAGCTGCTGGTCAGCTATTTCAGCCTTCTGACTTCCTCTCCATTGGGTTCACTGGAGCATCAGCCCATGCCTGTGCAGATCAGCAGTCAGCCAAGGAGAGGAGGAACATTTGTAAGCAGATTTGGGGCTTCCCCTTGTGGCTTCCTCTTTTTAAGGATTTTTCACCTCAGTCTCCAGCCCCTCTGGTAGCCTAGAATTACCACACAAGCTCCAGAGTCTAGGAAGACTGCTGCCTTCTGCTGGATCCCAGCTCTCCCACCTCATGAGGGCTACAAAGGGCCTTTGGGTGAAAATTTGGGTAAGTGTGTGTCTTATCCAAAGTGACTCCGTTCTGTCATTGCTTACTCCCCATCCAGTTTCTGTTTGCTTCTGGTCACCCTTCGTTGCCTTCAAACAGTTGTGTTTTTATATTGAGCCTAGAATTTATAACTTTTATTGGTCAGAGAGGTAATCCAATATGATCAATCTTCTGTTTTGCAGAAGTCACAAGTCTGCAGGGTGAGTTTTTTAACCTTTTAGCTCCAGAAGGCCTCTCTGAGGAGGTAACATTTAGTTGTTGTCGTGAGATGCCGTCAAGTAGGTTCCAACTCATAGAGACCCTACGTACAATAGAACGAAACACTGCCCGGTCCTGCACCATCCTCACAATGGTTGTTATGCTTGAGCCCTTTGTTGCAGCCACTCTTGATCACATGTCCAAAATATGTGAGACGAAGTCTTACCATCCTTGCTTCTAAGGAGCATTCTGGCTGTACTTTTTCCAAGAGAGATTTGTTTGTTCTTCTGGCAGTCCATGGTATACTCAAATATTCTTCGCCACACCATATTTCAAAGACATCAATTCTTCTTTGTTCTTCCCAATTCATTGTCCAGTTTTCACATGCATATGAGGCAATTGAAAACTCCATGGCTTGGGTGAGGCACACCTTAGTCCTTAAAGTGACATCTTTGCTTTTTTTTGGCAGCAGATTTGCCCAATGCAATGCATCTTTTGATTTCTTGACTGCTGCTTCCATGGGGGTTGATTGTGGATCCAAGTAAAGTGAAATCCTTGACAACGTCAATCTTCTCTCCATTTATCATGATGTTGCTTACCGGTCCCATTGTAAGGATTTTTGTTTTCTTTATGTTGAGGTGTAACCCATCCTGAAGGCTGTGGTCTTTGATCTTCATCAGTAAGTGCTTCAAGTCCTCTTCACTTTCAGCAAGCAAGGTGGTGTGATTTGCATATCACAGGTGTTAATAAGTCTTCCTCCAATCCTAATGCTGTGTTCTTCTTCATATAGACCAGCTTCTCGGATGATTTGCTCAGCATACAGGTTGAATAAGTATGGTGAAATGGTAAAACCGCGACGCAAAATCTTTCCTGACTTTAAACCCCACAGTATGGTAAACATCTTTCTGGTATTCTTCGCTTTTGGCCAAGATCCATCTGACATCAACTGTCATGTCCCTTGTTCCATCTCTTCTTCTGAATCTGGCTTGAGTTTCTGGCAGTACCCTGTTGAAGTACTGCTGAAACTACTTTTGAGTGGTCTTCAGAAAAATTTTACTTGTATGTGGTATTAATGATATTGTTCAATAATTTCTGCATTCTGTTGGATCCCCTTTCTTTGGAAGGAGTACAATATGAATCTCTTCCAGTTTGGTTGGCCAGGTAGCTGTCTTCCAAATTTATTATCATAGACGAATGAGAGCTTCCAGCAATGCATCCGTTTGTTGAAACACCTCAACTGGTATTCTATCAATTCTTGGAGCCTTGTTTTTTGCCAGTACCTTCAGTGCAGCGTGGACCTCTTCCTTCATTACCATCATTTCTTGATCATATGCTACTTCCTGAAATGGTTGAACGTTGATCAGTTCTTTTTGGTACAGTGGCTCTGTGTATTCCTTCCATTTTCTTTTGATACCTCCTGTGTTGTTTAGTATTTTCCCCCAAGAAATCCTTCAATACTGCAACTCAAGGCTTGAATTTTTTCTTCAGTTCTTTCAGCTTGAGAAACACTGAGCACGTTCTTCCCTTTTGGTTTTCTATATCCAGGTCTTTGCACATTTTATTATAATACTTTGTCTTCTCAAGGAACCCTTTGAAATCTTATGTTCAGCTCTTTTACTTCATCATTTCTTCCATTTGCTTTAGCTACTGTACATTCAAGAGCAAGTTTCCAAGTCTCTTCTGACATCCATTTTGGTCTTTTCTTTTTTCCTGTCTTTTTAATGACCTCTGGCTTTCTTCATGTATGATGTCCTTGATGTCCTTCCACGACTCCTCTGGTCTTCAGGCTTTAGTGTTCAGTCTGTCAAATCTATTCTTGAGGTGGTCTCTAAATTCAGGTGCAACATACTCAAGGTCATACTATGGCTCTTGTGGACTTTTTCTAATTTTCTTCAGCTTCAACTTGAACTTGTATACGAGTAGTTGATGTTCTATTCCACGGTGGGCCCCTGGCCTTGTTCTGACTTATGATATTGAGTTTTTCCATTGGCTCTTTCCACAGATGTAGTTGATTTGATTCCTGTATATTCATCTGGTGAAGTCTACATGTGTAGTCACCATTTACGTTGTTAAAAAGGTATTTTCAATGAAGAAGTCATTGGTCTTGCAAAATTCTATCATGAGATTTCCAGGGTCGTAACATTTAGTAGATAACTGGAAGACAATGAGTCAGATATGCAACTTTCTGGGGAGAGAGTCCTGTACAAAGATGAAAGAGCCTTGGTGGATTCAAGTCACAGCAAGGAGACCCATGTAGCAGAGATAGTGAAGGAGGGGATAATTGATAAGAGCTGGTGTGGGAAGTATTGGCTATACAGGTATACTGACACCCATGCCTCCACTAAGTATGATGTCAGAGTACAGGTGTACTGAAACCCATTCCTTCACCAAATATGTCAGAGTACGGGTGTACTGAAGCCCATTCCTTCACCAAATATGTCAGAGTACGGGTGTACTGAAGCCCATTCCTTCACCAAATATGTCAGAGTATGGGTGTACTGACGCCCATTCCTTCACCAAATATGTCAGAGTACGGGTGTACTGAAGCCCATTCCTTCACCAAATATGTCAGAGTACGGGTGTACTGAAGCCCATTCCTTCACCAAATATGATGTCAGAATACAGATGTACTGACACCCATTCCTTCACCAAATACGATGTCAGAGTACAGGTGTACTGACACCCACTTTTTCACCAAAGTTCTGTACATCTGCTGGACTGTTGAAGTAACCCTCTACCACGTAGCTCCCTTCACACCAAGATGCCAGGTCCACATGACTAAAGCACAGCACTTATCACATCCATTCCTGTTCTCAAAGCCTTTCCAGGTAATTGTCCATCATCCTGGACAGAGGCTAAACTCAGGGGAGTATTCACGGCCACTGTCCAATGTGGATGGAGGCCAAGCCCAGGGGAGTATTCACGGCCACCATGCCTGATTTCCTGCACCATCTTTCATTGTCCATCTGCCCTCTGGCCAAGCTGGGGATGTTGCCATGACTCCATACATGCATTCGCGCCCTGCCTCCTCTTACCACGACGTTCTCAGGTGTGAGTGCCTCTCCCATTTTTCTGTGAGCCACTTCCTATTCTGTCACTTCATCGTCCTTCTTCCTGAGCAAAGTCATCTTCTCCCAGAGGAGAATCTGATGCCAACTAGGGTGGAACAAGCAATTTGAGTGGGCCCTGAGCCCCTCTGTCTGTTGCTCAGTCCCCGGGAACCCGGGCGGGAGAGAATTAACCCCACCCCAACAAGTGATCAACTGGGTGAACTGGCTTCCAGTGCCTGAGGCACCACATTCCTCACTGTCCCTCATTAGGGGACCCTTCCCCACTTTCTATTCCTTCTCAGGTTCTGTTCTTCTTTACCAAAATTCCTTCCTAAAGAAAGGTTGTCAGAATGATTTCCATCACAGGGTCAACTGCCAAGGAAGGCCGCCTCTCAAGTCTTTGTGAGACTTGCCTTGTAATAAGATGCAAAGTTTCACGGGAAAGGAGCAAATTTTTTTAGGGTGAAGTGTCAAGATCGAGGGCTCCAGGGGGTACATTTTTGGAGCCTTTGTGAGGCCAATGTGCAGGAGATGTCTTACTCTGACTGTGGCCAGGCTGGACTCAGGGCAGAAGATGGAAAAACCAACCATGTCCTCACATTTCAGAGAAGCTGCAGCAACATCTGGGAACTGCGAGAAATGGACATTCGTGCCCCACCCCCCGACCTGCAGATTCAGAGACCCTGTAGACGGGATGCAGGGCCAGCAAGCTGCTTTAACAAACCCTCTAGAGGGTTCTGAAGCCAGCTAACGTGCGAGGACCACTGGCAAACCCTTTTCAGTGACTTCCAGTCCCTGGGCCTAGGGGCTCTGGGGGTTTTCCTGGGATGTGAAGGGGAGTCACCCCACCTCCTCACTTGTCACATACCTCTCTTCTTCTACTCCAAACCCTCTCTTCTCCCCTGGTCCCAGAAGGCCCAGGCTTAGAGCCCCAGATCTGCACCCCCGGCACCATCCCATGAGCCTGATCAGTGCCCTTGATGGATCATGTGCTCCAATCCCATCCATCTGTCCACCCCGCCTCTGCCTCAAGAATGAGCAGAACGGAGTGAAATGGCCAGCGCCCACTCATTGTTTTCATGATGTGCCAGCACTTCTCACAGTGATTTCCAAATGTTGTTGTGAGGTGCCATCCAGTCAGCTCTGACTCATGGCGACCTTATGTACAACAGAACGCAGCGTCGCCCAGTCCTGCACCATCTTCATGATCGTTGGTACGTCTGAGCCCATTGTTGTGGCATCTGTACCCATCTCTCACTGAGGGTCTCCTTCGTTTTCGCTGACCCTGTACTTTACCAGACACGACGTCCTTCTCTAGCGGTCGGTCCCGCCTAATGATGATGAACCCAGAGTGAGTGAGTCAAAGTCTCCGACAATATTCGGTAACCCATGAGGTTTTCATTGGGGCCCAGTGAGCACCCCAGTCTAGGTGGGGACTAGCACTTCGTGCCCTGCCCCCCATCTCCCATCAGAGCCTGCATGGCTGTGCCCTCACTGCTGTGATGGTCTGTGTTTCCTCCAGGGCTGGCTTCCTCTCGCTCACCATGGGGTGTATGTGGGCTCGCCCCCCACTCCCCAGCAGGCACAGGTGGGCTCAAACATCAGATGCTTGAGTGAACTGGAGAGTTTCATCCATCGGAAGCTCCTCGGGTCCAGGGCTGGGCAGAGGGCTCCTGGGAATCCTCTTGCCCTCACTGTCCCCAGGACCGGACTTGACCCTGGTGACCAAGGGTACCCAGTCATCCCAGTGTGCTCAGGGATTCCCAGGCACATCACAGGGCCAGGCAGGCAAGGCCCCCGGGAGGGTGACTCAGAGCCACAGCTCAGGAGCACGGGCTGCCTTGCAGGAGTGCGGTGGGATTCCTGCCATTCCCACGCAGAGCGGAAGGGGTAGAAAACCCGGGAAGCTGCCATCTGGTGCCCAGTGCCTTGGGTGGGCTGAGTTTGCCATCTGCCACCCAGCTAGCTCCTGTTAACTCCTTCAGGCCCAGGAAGCTCCTGAGAGAGTTGAAGCTGTCAGCAGGGGGCTTTCCCATGAGAGGATGAGGGGCGCAGGGCACACAAATGGGGTGAGGGCATCCCATCTGACTCACTATCCCAGGCCAGATCAAATCACCCCACCTTTCCTCCTCCAGCAGCCCCTCACCAAGGCCTGTGGGAGCCTCATGTCTGGGTCAAGGCTGCACCAAGGTGACTGATGACCTGTAGCCCAAGCCCCCACCCTGAAGCTGGGGCCCAGCTGTGGAAAATGGGTCTCCCTCCACCCAGCTGTCGATGCCCAGACCCCCCTTTTCCTCCCACCTTCTGAAACAGGGGTGCAGAGGATGTGATCGGTATGCAGGCTGCAGTTAATAGGGCCTCTTCTTCTATTGGTGATGCAAACAGTAAGCGCTCACAGTGGGCTGCTACACGAAAGATTGGAGGTTTGAGTGTACCCAGAGGCACTTCGGAAGAAAGGCCTGGCACTCTACTTCTGAAAAATTAGCCGTTGAAACTCCTTTGGAGCAGAGTTCTACTATGACGCACATGGGGTTGCCATAAGTCAGAGCCGACTTGACGGTCACTGGCTTATTGGTTTGTTCCTCTGTTGACAAGCACCCAAAGCAGTCCTTCAGCAGAGAGACAAACACCCCAGAGGTATGCTCGATAAACCCTAAGTGACATCCTCCTTCTGCCTTCTCTCAATTCTCCCTTCCTGCCCAAGATGTGAGCCTTGTGCTCCAAGCCCGCCCCCCCCCCCTTCCATCCCTCAGCTGTGGGTCCCCAGCACTGGCCTCCCCTCTCTGTGAGCTCTGAGCTTCTGCTGTAAGCACCATCTCTCAGGTGTGCCCAAGCGCAGTGCAACAGGAGCCGTGTCTTCTCATCCCTGATCTACCCACAGCCACGGCTGGTGACACCCAGCAGGGGCTCCACCTCACAGATGGCCCAAGACTCCACTCGGCCACATTGGGACAGCAGCGCTGGTGCGGGTCCAGGTGGGGACATGAGGCTCCGACAGGATGTAGTTGCAGGAGGGCTAAAGAAGGGCACCTGAGGTCTCAGCATCAGTGAGGAGCGGATCCAGGACTCGCACACATGTCTTACCAACACTGGCAGGCGGGCCCTCACATGGCCCAATGGCCCCTGTTCCCTGGCACTCTCCGCCTGGGGTGTGGGCTGGACACAGTGACTTGTTCTGACCAATAGAAGCTCCAGGTGTCTGACTAGGTTACAAAAAGGCTGGGCTTGCCTCTTGCAGGCAGACTTTCTCTCTTGTTGGCTTTGAAGAAGCAACTCGCCTTGTTGAAGAGGCCCCTCGTGGCAAGGCCCAGAGGGTGGGCTCCAGCCAGCAGCCAGCAGGGCCCTGAGGTCTTCAGCCCAACAGCTCTCGAGGAACTGAATTTCGACAGCACCCACGTAAGGGAGCTTGCAAGCTGATCCTTCCCCAGTTGAAACTTCAGATGAGACCTCAGTCCTGGCACACCCTTTGATTACAGCTTCATTAGAGACCCTGAGGCAGAGGTGCACGCACCTGGTGAGATAAGCCATTTGTTCTGTTGCAATGACTAACTCACACAAACACTCCAGGCCGTGCTCTTGCTGAGTCTTCCTATCACAGCCGGAGAGCCTTTCAAACCTTCCTAACCCCAAGGGGCTCTCAGCCTGTGGGTTCTTATTTAAAGTGAATTTGAGAACATTCTAAAGGGTGGCGAGATTTTCTTTTTCAACTTTTTTTGTTGTTGTAGTTTAAGTGAAAGTTTACAATTCAAGCCAGTCTCTCATTCAAAACTTTATCCATACATTGTTATGTGACTCTAATTGCTTTCCCCGTACTATGACACCACGCTCCTCCTTTCCACCCCTGATTTCCTGTGTCCATTCAACCAGCTCCTGACCCTCTCTGCCTTCTCATCTCACCTCCGGACAGGAGCTGCCCATTTAGTCTCATGTATCTACTTGAGCTAAGAAGCACACTCTTCACAAGTATCACTTTATGTCCCATAGTCCAGTCTAATCTTTGTCTGAAGAGTTGGCCACGGGAATGGTTTTAGTTCTGGGTTGACAGAGAGTCTGGGGGCCAAGCTTTCTGGGGTTCCTCTAGTCTCTGTCAGACCATTAAGTCTGGTCTTTCTACTAGAATTTGAGTTCTGCATCCCACTTTTCTCATGCTCCATTAGGGATTCTCTGTTATGTTCCCTGTCAGGGTGGTCATTGGTGGTAGCCGGGCACCATCTAGTTCTTCTGGTCTCAGGCTGATGAAGTCTCTGGTTTATGTGGCCCCTTCTGTCTCTTGGGCTAATACTTTCCTTGTGTCTTTGGTGTTCTTCATTCTCGTTCACTCCAGGTGGCTAGGACCAATTGATGCATCTCAGATGGCCACTTGCTAGCTTTTAAGACCCCAGATGCCTCTCACCAAAGTAGGATGCAGAACATTTCTTAATAAACTTTGTTATCTCAATTGACCTAGATGTCCCCTGAAAGCATGGTCCCCAGATCCCCGCCCCTGCTACTCTGTCCTTCGAAGTGTTTGATTATATTCAGGAAACTTCTTATCTTTGGTTTACTCCCATTGTGCTGACTTCCCCTGTAGTGTGTGCTATCCTTCCCTTCACCTAAGATAATTCTTGTCTACTATCTAGTTAGTGAATTCCCCTCGCCCTCCCTCCCCACCCTCGTAACCATCAAAGAATGTTTTCTGCTGTGTTTAAACCTTTTCTGGAGTTATTATAATAGTGGTCTTATACAATATCTGTCCTTCTGTGACCGACTAAATTCTCTCAGCATGATGGCCTCCAGATTCCTCCATCTTATGTTTCAAGGCTTCATCATTGTTCTTTATCATTGTGTAGTATTCCATTGTGTGAATATACCATAATTTGTTTATCCATTTGTCCATTGATGGGCACCTAGGTTGTTTCCATCTTTTTGCTATTGTGAACAGTGCTGCCATAAACATGGGTATGCATATATCTATTCGTGTGATGGCTGTTATTTCTCTAGGATGCATTTCAAGGAGTGGGATTGCTGGATCATATAGTACTTCTATTTCTAGCTTTTTAAGGAAGCACCAAATTGATTTCCAAAGTGGTTGTATCATTTTATGTTCCCACCAACAGTGTATAAGTGTTCCAGTCTCTCTACAACCTCTCCAGCATTTATTATTTTGTGTTTTTTGTATTAATGCTAGCCTTGTTGGGGTGAGATGGTGTCTCATTGTAGTTTTGATTTGCATTTCTCTAAGGGCTAATGATCCTGAGCATTTCTTCATGTGTCTGTTAGCTGCCTGAATGTCCTCTTTGGTGAAGTGCTTGTTCATATCCTTTGCCCATTTTTTAATTGGGTTATTTGTCTTCCTGTTGTTGAGGTTTTGCAGTATCTTGTAAATTTTAGAGATTAGACGCTGATTGGATTCGCCATAGCCAAATTTTTTTCCCAGTCTGTAGACTGTCTTTTTACTCTTTTAGTGAAGTTTTTTGATGAGCATAAGTGTTTGATTTTTTAGGAGCTCCCAGTTATCTAGTTTCTCTTCTGGTGCTTGTGCATTTTTACTTATGGTTTGTATTGTGTTTATGTCATGTGTTAGGGCTCCTAGCATTGTTCCTATTTTTTCTTCCATGATCTTTATCATTTTTGATTTTATATTTAGATCTTTGATCCATTTTGAGTTAGTTTTTATACATGGTGTGAGGTATGGGTCTTGTCTCATTTTTTTGCACGTAAATATCCAGTTATGCCAACACCAACACCAACATCATTTGTTAAAGAGACAGTCTTTTCCCCAATTAATGGACTTCAGGCCTTTGTCAAATATAAGCTGCTCATAGGTGGATGAGCTTATATCTGGATTCTCAACTCTGTTCCATTGGTCTATGTATCTGTTGTTGTACCAGTACCAGGCTGTTTTAACTACTGTGGAGGTATAATAGGTTCTAAAATCAGGTAGTGTGAGGCCTCCCACTTTGTTCTTCTTCTTCAGTAATCCTTTACTTGTCTGGGGCCTCTTCCATAACCATATGAAGTCAATGATTTGTTTCTCTATCTCATTAAAAAATGCTGTTGGAATTTGGATCCGGATTGCATTGTATCTGTAGATAGCTTTGGGTAGAATTGACATTTTCACAATGTTGAGTCTTCCTATCCATGAGCATGGTATATTTTATCCACTTGTGCAGGTCTCTTTTGGTTTCTTGCAGTAGTGTCTGTGGTTTTCATTGTATAGGTCTTTTACGTCTCTGGTTAGATTTGTTCCTAAGTATTTTGTCTTCTTGGTGGCTATTGTAAATGGTATTGATTTGGTGATTTCCTCTTCAAAGTTCTCTTTGTTGGTGTAAAGGAATCCAACTGATTTTAGCATGTTTGTCTTGTATCCTGATACTTTGCTGAAATCTTCTATTAGTTCCAGTAGTTTTCTTGGAGATTCTTTGGGGTTTTCTGTGTATAAGATCATATCATCACAAATAGTGATACTTTTACTTCTTCCCTACCAATTGGATGCCTTTTATTTCTTTTGCTAGCCTAATTGGTCTGGCTAGGACCTCCAGCACAATGTTGAATAAGAGTGGTGATAAAGGGCATTCTTGTTTGGTTCCCGTTCTCAAGGGGAATGCTTTCAAACTCTCTCCATTTAGGATGATGTTGGCTGTTAGCTTTGTATAAATGCCCTTAATTATGTTGAGGAATTTCCCTTCTACTCCTATTTTGTTGAGAGTTTTTATCATGAATGGGTGTTGGACTTTGTCAAATGCCTTTTCTGCATCAATTGATAAAATCACTTGGTTCTTATCTTTTGTTTTAGTAATATGATGGATTACATTGATTGTTTTTCTAATGTCAACCATCCCTGCATAACTGGTATAAATCCAACTTGATCATGGTGAATTATTTTTTTTGATATGTTGCTGAATTGTATTGGCTAGAATTTTATTAAGGATTTTTGCATCAATGTTCATGAGGGATATTGGTCTGTATTTTCTTTTTTTGTGGTGTCTTTACCTGGTTTTGGTATCAGGATTATGCTGGCTTCATAGAATGAATTTGGGAGTATTTCAACCTTTTCTATGTTCTGAAATACTCTAGTAGTAGTGGTGTGAACTCTTCTCTGAAAGTTTGGTAGAATTCTCCAGTGAAGCCATCTGGGCCGGGGCTTTTTTTGGTTGGGATTTTTAAAATTACCTTTTCAATCTCTTCTTTCATTACGGATTTATTTAGTTTTTCTACTTCTGTATTAGTGTAGGTAGGTGGTGAGTTTCTAGAAATTCGTCCATTTCCTCTGGATTTTCAAATTTGTTATAGTACAATTTTTCATAATATTCTGTTATGATTCTTTTAATTTCAGTAGGGTCTGTAGTGATATCACCCATCTCATTTCTTATACAGGTTATTTGCTTCCTCTTCGGTTTTTCTTTTGTCAGTTTGGCCAATGGTTTATCAATCTTGTTGACATTTTCAAATAACCGTCTTTTGGTCTTGTTACCCTTTCAATTGTTTTTCTATTCTCTATTTCATTTAATTCTGCTCTAATTCTTATTATTTGCTTCCTTCTGCCTACCAAGGTCTTCTTCTGCTGCTCTATTTCTACTTGTTCCAGTTGTAGGGTTAATGTTTTGATTTTGGCCCCTTCTTTTTGGACATGTGCATTTATTGGTATAAACTGACCTCTGAGCACTGCTTTTGCTGTGTCCCAAAGGTTCTGGTAGGACTTGTTTTCATTGTCATTTGATTCTATGAATTTCTTTATTCCATCCTTAATTTCTTCTATAATCCAGTAGTCTTTGAGCAAGGAGTTGTTCAGTTTCCATGTGTTTTATTTTTTTTTTTTTTTCCTTTTTTTTTTTCTGTTATCGATTTCTACTTTTATGGCTTTATGATCAGTAAAGATGCTTTGTAATATCTTGGTGGTTTGGATTTTGTTAAGGCTTGCTTTATGGCCTAATATGCAGTCTATTCTGGAGAAAGTTCCATATGCATTGGAAGAGAAGGTCTACTTGGCTGCTGTTGGGTGGAGTGTTTGGTATATGTCTATGAGATCCAGTTGGTTGATTGTAGCACTTAGTTCTTCTGTGTCTTTGCTGAGATTCTTTCTGAATTTTCTGTCCTTCACCGAAAGTGGTATGTTAAAGACTCCTACTACTATCATGGAGATGTCTGTCTCTCTTCTCAGTGCTGTTAGAGTTTGTTTTATGTATTTTGGAGTCCCGTCATTGGGTGCATAAATATTTATTATGGTTATGTCCTCCCGGTGTATTGGCCCTTTAACCATTGTATAGTGTCCTTCCTTATCCTTTGTGGTGGATTTTACTTTAACGACTATTTTGTCAGAGATTAATATTGAGGGAGGTGAGATTTTTGCACTGTTGAACATGTCAGTCCTCAGCATATGCCTGGGAATTGAACTTCTCCCAAACCTGCCTGATAGCATTTGTCAATTTAAAAAAAAAACAAGAAAAGCACACAAAATAGCAAGCTGTTTTGTGCTCGTGACCTTGGTTGAAACATTTGCTCCTGGGAGATTTCCAGAGAATGGTACTTTCCTGACTCTGGTACAAAACAAACCCCACGCCAAGAGAGGCCACCAGGTCACTGCGGCCCAACTGGAGCCAGGCAGGGCAGCCCTGTCGGGCCTTCCGCCTGTGCCAGGTGAGCGAGGGGGCTGGGACGGAGGCTGTTCCCACAGCTCCTGCTGGACTGAAGTGAGGGAGAGATGGCAATAGCCTACAAGACTTGCCAAAGGGGACTCTTCCAGGCAAGCTCTGGGGGCTGCTCTAGCAGATGGAAGCTCTGAGGTTCCTTCCTTCCTGGAACCCAGACCACACACAGGTGGGCATGGGGGGAACTAGCCCAGGGAAGCTCCAGGTGTCAGCAACTGCCCCACCCACAGCACCTTGAGCCTTTGGAGACCTGCCTTCTCTTCCCTCCTCTCCCCACCCCCACTCACAGCAGACTAGATCTCACCTTCCTGAGGCAGCCAAGGTGACAGGACCCCTTTCCTAGGACATGTCTGGGCAGTCTGTAGAGAGCACACTGAGCCTGCTTAGGGCAGCTCCCCAGTCCCTAAAACATGGGTTTGGTCCTTTCCACCCCACCAAGACAGCTGTGGGCCAGAGCCGGCATCACACCTCAGGAGTGTCCCTTCCCATGCCACCTGTCCCCACTCCACAGATGAGCAGACGGAGCTCCCTGGGACGGGTTCTCCCGGTCGCTTGTTGCCATCAGTGAGGTCTGGGTCTGGCCACCAAGGCAGCCGTCCTCTGTTGTTTTCAACACCATTGAACTTGTGTGCACACACATGCACGTGTGTGTGCACATATATGTGTGCACTGTGAGGATGTGTGGCACTCAGAGGCAGATTGCTGGTCTCCCCAACCCTGTCCTGTCCTCTGACTCTATTCTAACACTACTGCCACCCATCATCTGACCAAGGGAGCCACAAAGGAACTCAAGTGATGATGTTTCCAGGACGGGAAACTTGAATCCTTTCAGCTCCAGGCCGTGAACACAGTGACTTGTTTCTCTGCTGTGGGGACAGACGCTTTTCCCCTCCAGCAAGGACTAGCCAGCCCCTGGGGATGCTGGGAACAAAGGGGCAGCAATTAGCAAGCCCCTGTGAGAGCAGGCGGTCCAAGTGTCATCTCACCTGGGATCCAGACACCGTGAGCTGAGGACACCCAGTGCGTCTTCATTTTCATGGGCAACTGGTCTCTTCAAGGACCATGAGCAAAGCAGGCGTGACGTCTTGACTCACTCCCCAGAAGGCCCAGCCAGGTAAGCACCCTTCAGGTGTGTGATGAGCTCTTGCAGGTGTGTGGATGGGTGATGGCAGAGGGCGCTCCGGGTCGGAAGACTGTTCAGAGTCCAGCTCCTCTTCTCACATCATGGCGACACCGTGCTGGGTCATGATGGCACCTCGCTGGGTATGAAGGTCCCAGCCTTCTAGCCCACCCTACCGGGAGGGCACTCATGTCAGCTCTGCAGAGAAATGAGGAGCTCTGCCAGGCTCCTCCCATGGGGTCCCACTGAGCCTGCGTTCTCAGTGGCTACCCTGCCCCTCCACTCCCTGAGCCTCTGTCCCCTGCCCTTAAGGCCCAATTCAGGGTACCTGCCTCCCAGAGGATCAGTCGGGGTGGGGTTCAGGGAGGTTCATAAGCCCAGAGCACCAGGCAGAGGGGAGGGATCGCTCTGCACCCCAAGTGCACAAGAGCCGCCACCAGGGACCTTGGCTCTCCTGGCCTGGCCTGGCCTGGCCTGGAGCTCGACCAGGGAGGACAGGGGCCCTCCTGGACCAGGCTGGAGCCTGGTGGCGACACTAACCTAACCCTGAGCACCTGGCTGGCCAGGACCTGAGCCACAGGTGCCTCTTCAGGCCCCAGGCCCCAGTAACCCCTGAGGCTGCCATGTGACCCCCATGGCCAGGTAACCCACAGGACTGTTACTAAAAGAACTTTGAGAACCCCCTCTGCCCAGCCTGGAGCCAGGATGGAAGGAATGACTCTGAGTCCCTCTGGCTGCCACCCCCTCATCACCTTGTTCCTGGGCTCCAGGGGATGCAGTCCCTCAAGCTGAGCAGTCACTTGGTCACATGGGCCTGGAACGGGCTCACGGCCCAGGTCTTTGTGCATCTCCAGCAATCACCAAGGCTTCAAGCCAGGCTCTGGCCCCTGGGGCTGAGCAGTTTTCTCAGACATGTACTGCCTGCCCCAAAGGGCTCCAGGTCTCAGTAAGTCTCAGTCGCTGGCCCTTTCAGGCCAGGCTGGTGGCTCTATCTGCAGGAAGCCTCTCTCCAAGACTCACTCAACTTCCTACATACTCGACCTCAGCCCACTCTAGGTACAACACCACAGCTTCTCCTCACACGGCTTGGCTTCCCTCCTCACCTGCCTCCCTCGCTCCCCTGAGATGTGACTGCAGGTGCCATCAGCCCTGTCAGGGCCACACCTTTCCTGAGCCTTTCCATCCCATTCAGAGGACCTACCTCAACCCCACCCGAGGTTTTAAGAAGCAGACGTGCTGGTCATGCCCTTGACTGGGTACTCACAGCAGCTTAGTTTTAACTGGCCTTTGTCCCTCAAGGAGACCTGATGGCACAGTGGTTAAGTGTTTGGCTGCATACTGAGAGGTCAGCAGTTCAAATCCACCAGCTGCTCCTTGGAAACCCTATGGGGCAGTTCTACTCTGTCCTATAGGGTCTCTATGAGTCATAATCGACTCAAAAGGCAATAGGTTTTTGTCCCTCAAAGTGGTTCTCCTTTTCATCTTTGTTTCTTTCTGTCCTATTATTTTTATTTTATTTTATTTATTTTTCAATATGTTTCTTTTCTTTTCCATTGCAGTGAAGACTTACACAACAAAACCTTCACCAATTCAACAGTTTCCACATGCACGATTCAGTGACATTGATTACATTCTTTGAGGTTTGCAACCTCTCTTGCTATCCTTTTCCAAATCCTTCCACCACCGTGAAGATAACCTCAGTGCACCCTAAGCAAAACTTCCCTCTGACCTGGGCACCACTAATTTTCTTTGGGTTCTATTAAAAAAAAAAAAAAAAAAACTGCCGTTGAGTCATTTCCAACTCAAAGCGTCCCTATAGGACAGAGTAGAACTGCCTCATAGGGTTTCCAAGGCTGTACATCTTTATGGGAGTAGACTGCCAAATCTTTCTCCATGGAGCAGCTGGTGAGTTCGAACCGCCCATCTGTCAGTGAGCAGCCGAGCGCTTACCCACTGAGCCACGAGGGCTGCTTTGGTCTCTTTATGTTTGGTATCTCCCACACCTGAGGGCATACAGTACTTGCCCTTCAGTGGCCAACTTGCTTTGCTCAGCACGGTGTCGTCTAGACTCATCCATCTAATGGCACGTCAGGACTTCCCTTTATGGCTAACATCATTAACTATCGGTGATGAGAAACTGTTGCCTCTTCCAACCCCACGAGTCCTTAAACTGTGGACTCGATTTCCCTCCGCCCCTGGCTGGTTCCTTCTAGAACTTATCTCTGTCATGTGTTTTCTTGCAAATGCCACCAACAGCAAGTGGCAGCCGTCACTGTCATTCTACCCCCCAGGACAACACATTATTAGCTCACAGTCTGCCTTTGGGGCATTGATGACAATAATCTTACCAAATGCTCTGCCCTGGCGCCACATGGGCCATCGGCTTTCCACCGTCGGCCAAGGCTTCCATTTTGAGAGAGTTGCATCTGAGCTCCCCACTTTCAGGCCCCCACTCCAATAAAATCCTGGAGCGTCTCCAGGATCAATGGTTTCAAACTTTGATTCCCATCAGAATCCCCTGGAGGCCTCGTTGAACCCATATTCCTGGGCATCTCCCCTGATGTATCTGACTGGGGATCTCTGGGTTGAGGCCGGGACTTGCATTGCTAACAAGGCCACGCTGTTGCTGCTGGCCCAGCCACCTCACTTTGAGAACCACTGGTATAGGTTATGCTGCAGGAACAAAGAACCCCCAGGTATTGGAGGCAATGTGTTTGCTTACTGCTACGAGTTTACTGAAGGGTGGTTGGGGATTCACCTGGGGGCCCTCTGAGGGACGGGGCTGGTGGACACAGAAGAGGGGGTTACCACTCAGCCTGGAGGAGCCACACCTCACTGAGTCTGCTCAACAGTCACTGGCAGGGATGAGCCACATGGAGCCGCCCGGGCCCACCCAGCCACGAGGGCCCAGGAAGTCCAGTCTGCTTGGCTCCCAGAGCCTAGTGCTGGAGAGCTTTGGGGGACACTTGCCCCCAGCACTGAGTGCCCAGTGCCAAAGTCTAGGCACTAGAGACTTGTTGAAACTCACCCAGGAAGCCTCATGGGCTGGTGCCTGGCTGCATTCTAGCACAAGTCTGTGTCCTCAGCCAGGCGCCTACCCTTTCTTCCTTCCGAGAAGGCCCCATCTGAGAATGACCTTGAGCACTGCCTTCCTTCCTCTCTGTGACCATTGCTGTTATTCAGAGTTTCCAAAGGAGCCCTGGTGGTGCAGTGGTTAAGTGCTCAGCTGCTAACCTAAAGATCGGTGGTTTGAACCCACGAGCCACTCTGCCGGAGACAGATGGGGCAGTCTGCTTCCATAAAAATGGCAGCCTTGGAAACCCTACGGGGCAGTTCTACTCTGTCCTCTAGGGATGCTAAGAGTCGGAATGGACTTGACAACCACGGGTTGGGTTTTTTTAGTTTCTAGAGACTGTATCACACGGGGGTTTGGTGCAGGGGAAGGGCCTGGTCACACTTAAGAAGACATCGCAATCACGTCTGTTTAAGGTGGAAACAGTAAACTCGATTTATTGAAAACACTAGTACAATGATTCCTTTGTACACAGGTTTAAAATAGTTTAAAATCTTTCCCTGGGCCGTACAGTTAAAATCGATGACATGTCTAGTGGGCATTTAGGGTACGTACAATGTGGCACTTGACATCCTATTTTAAAGGGCTTGATACCCTAGAATCTTTACCACAGGTTTTCTGTTTGTTTTCTTTTTACCTTCCTCAACATGCGTCCAATTATAGATATTAGAAGGAAAAAATAAAATTACACCAAAAGAATTTCTGCAAATATAAGAAGTAATTTTTATTGCAAGATAGCGTAGCTGAACTGGTCTGGGGCGAACGGGACACGTTTTGAACTTCAGTACAAATCACAACAGCTTTGGAAGGACCAACGGAGGGAGAAGGTGACGGAGTCAAACAACAAACCAGGCAGGATGAGAAATCACAACAGAATCACATGACCTAGACAGGCTCCACGGGCTCCCTTCCCATACGGCTTCTCCTTGGAAGAGGCGGCTGAGAGGCACTGGTGCAGGCTGGAGTCCTGGGTCTACAGGACCTCCATGCCAGACTTCTCTTTGGCAAGAGCAAGACTTGTGTCCTAGGGAAATTTGGGGGCTCACGTTGGGGTTGTTTTGCTGCTCCTGGGTTGCTTGGCTGGGGGTCCTAAGCGGTACCTCGTAGGCAGGTGGGGAAGAGCACCAAAACCATGCCTGCACCATAGTTCGTTCCCGGGGCTGCGAGGGGCTTGCCAGACCCCATCTGCTCTTCCCACCTTGGCTGGAAAGGGCAGTACATGAGGGTGACTGTTCACAGTAGGGGGTGTCTTTCCTTGCTGGGACCTGGGGGTCCTCCTGCCCACAGCAGGCACCCGCCCCTTGATGCCAAGGCACAGGAGTGGTGTCCAGAGGGCGTCTCCCCAGCACCGAGCTCCGAAGTCCCTGGCAGGTGCGCCCAGGACCCCTGCAGGTGGACTCCAAGCTGCTTGTGTGGGGAGGCGGTGCGGCCAGCAGGCGACAGGGCACCTCAGAGTTCACGGCACCTCCCTCCGTCCGCAGGGCCGTGGCTGAGACAGCTCACGTGACAACTGGACAGTTTCATTTCACTTCTTGGAACAAGCACAGAAATTAGCACCACAGACATTCAGCAACGAATACAATCTGCTATCGTCACACCTTAGGCAATGCGGGAGGAGTCTTTGTGTTCCCTGTGTGTGTTTTCAAATCAAGTCATCAAGCCCACTATGGTGACCAGCCTTCAGAGCGTGGCCCCCCGAGCCTCAGGGGTGGGCGGTGACATGTAGTTATCTCAGAGTCATTGGCAAAAACCTGGACTGGGGGGGCAAGAACCCGGATAAAGAACGCTGGGAGAGTGAGGGGTGGCCAGGCCCCCCCAGTGTCGTCTTCAAGGAGATCTTACAACACATAGCACCACAAAGAGAAGTGTAAAAATCAGCACCAATTTTCACTTAATTATCAGCTATAGGAAAGGGGTTTCTCTGCCCTTGGATGGTCACCCCCATCAGGCTCTGCAGGAAGAACAGTGCAGAAACGAGGTGATGACAATGAAGTCAAGCTCGCGTTTTAATCCAAGCGCATGTAGGAAAGGCAGAATGTGAAATGTGTTCTGTTTTTTTTTTTTTTAATTCCCATTCCAAAACAAACAAACAAAAAAAATCCAGAGCTGGCCAAAAATTGTGTACGAAGGGTACAGGCACCCGCTTTGTAAATGACAGCCCGGATCCTTGCTGCCCAGGGCCCGGTTCCCACTGACCGCAAGTTCTTAGCCAGGGTGGGGGTGGAGCACCCCATTGCTCATTAGGACCCACGTCCCAAGCATGGTTCCAGATTTTCCCTACAGGGAGGGGGCAGTGGCCGGGTTTACGTGCATGATTGAAAATAAGGGACACAGCACATTTATAACAATACAATACGAACATTTACTAAAACGCACAACAACGTAAGCACCTTTAATCCACCGGAAAGGCACGTGTGGAATGACATGGCCCGTGGGAGGTTCTGGCCATGGCGGGGTGACCTTTACAAGGCTGGCCTCAGAACATTCTTTTGAAGGTCGAGGGTAATACACATCTTCAAGTTGAATTTTAAAAAACGGTCCAAATTCTACGGCCCACCCCCACCCCATGCGAGCTCCCCACAGACACAGGCGGTGGAGCTCGGTGGCGGGAAGCGTGGCCCGTGTTCCGTCCCTCTGGGTGGGGTGTAGGCAGAAGGGGGCTGGAGAAGGAGACACTTGGGGGCCGAGCGTGGCCCGAGGCTGTGGGGCATCTAGGTCATGTGATCTGGCTCCTTGGGGGCGCGGCTCTTCTCTTTCCCTGGTTCTCTCTTGATTTGGGACCCAGCACTGAGGTGCCGAGACTTGGCTGAAGTCGGGGTGGGGACGAGAAACCTTTGCAGTCCGGGATGGGACCGCGCACAGGACGCTCACAAGCAGCGTACTGAGGTCACGAGGTTGCTCATTTGGGGCGCTCGGCGGCTCCTAGCCCATGAAGCACGCCGGCCCCACTTCAAACCCAAATTTCTGTGATGCTTCACCGAAGTCATTGAACATGATGTCCACGAGGGGCACTTGCTCCACTTTGGGGGTGTCGATCTCCAGCACAGTCTTCTGATAGCCTTTCCTTGTCTGGGGACAGGGAGAGAGACCGACATTGGTTAGCGGCAGTGGGTTAAACCATCACCAGACACACCCCACCTGGTTCTGAAGAGGGGCTGGCCTCCACCTCAATGCACTCGGTCCCCGCCCACAACATGACCTGAGCAGCACAGCCCACGGGTTGACCCCCTGGCTCAACCCCCTGGCTCCTTAGCGAAGCAGGAGGCAAGTTCACACACATGATCCCCATGGACGTCCCATCATTCCTCTGCATGGCCCAGGAGGAGGGCGTGGGGCGAGTCTCAGAGCGGCCACAGGCTCCATCCTGGCCCACCCACTCCGGGCCTGTGTGGACACCTCCTGTTAGACCATAGCTACTTGAACATATTGCAGCCCGCCAGAAGAACGAGCAAATAGGACTAGAATGCTCGTAGCCGTGAGGTGGCAAGGGCAGCAAGATTTCAGTTTACTTTGGACACGTCATCAGGAAACACCAGCAGAGGGAAGGTGGCAGCCAGACTCTGAGTCAGAAACCCTGACACCAGCCTCGACTCTGCCGCTGACCAGCCACGCAGCTGCAGGAGGGTCACTGAGCCTCTCAGGCCCACCTGCGTCTGCAGAAGGGGGACGACATGCAGCTGCCCTCCTGTGGGTGGTACAGGCCTAGAACCATGCATGGCCATGAGAAGCACCCAGTAAGTGGGTGGTGCTGTAACGTCACTCCCCTCTGTTGTGGGCAGCCTCTAGGACACCCCTGCTCTGGCGGGGTGCCCCACATTGCCCCAGGGTTGGTCTGTGTAAAAGGGGTACAACGCCACTTCCAAGACCAGGTTATAAAAGACCCCATGGCATCCGTCTTGGATGCCCCCTCCACTCTCGGATCGCTCACTCTGGGGGAGGCTACGTCACAAGCAGACAGCTGCAGAGGACCACATGGGGAGGAACTGGGCCTCCTACTAGCAGCCCCGTGAGGGTGCCATCTTGAACAGACCCCCACCCCAGTCGAGCCTGCAGACGACAGCAGCCCCAGTGACCCCCTGAGAGACCCTGGACCAGAACCATCAGCTGAGCTTCTCCCAGACTCCTGACCTGCAGAAACCCAACAACAGTAAATATTTGTTGTTTTGAGTGGCTAAACGTTGGGGTATTTGATGGGTGGTGCAAAATGGTTAACATGTTCGGCTGCTAACTGAAAGGTTGATGGTTAGAGTCTACCCAGAGGCACCTCAGAAAAGCCTGGCAATCTACTTCCAAAAAATCACAGCCATTGGAAAACCCTACGGAGCAGTTCTACTCTGACACACATGGGGTCGCCATGAGTCGGAGTCAACTCAACGGCAACTGGTTTACCAGTTTTGTTACACAGCAACAGATAACCAATACGTTCTCGTCAAAGGAGCCTTGGTGGCACAATGGTTAAGTGCTCGGCTGCTAACCCAAAGGTTGGTGATTCGAACCCACCTGGTGGCTCCATGGGAGAAAGGCCTGGAGATCTGCTCCTATAAAGATTACAGCCTTAGAAAGCACTACAGAGCAGTTCTACTCTGTCACACGGGGTGGCTACGATTTGGAATCGATGGCATCTAACAACGACGCTTTAAGGCAGTTTTCTCGGCTGTAAAGTGAGTATCCTGACTTCCTAGAGGTGAGCGTGCAAATTCTGTCCAGAGAAGAGCCCGTGGGTAAGAGCCCCCGAGGAACCGTCTGCATGACCAGCATGAGCTCCGTGAGCTTCCGGATTTGACCTCCTCTGAGTCCCACCTACCGCTCCACGTCTGTCCTTCCCACGCCCTGCCTTGATGGGGACCCTGGATTAGGTGGAATTAGTTTAAAGCCCGGATTTGAACTTCAGGGCAAGCAGAAATTCTCTAGGGAGGTAGTTCTGAGTTCACCCCAGAGGTTTTGCTTCAGCAGGTGGAGGATGGGATTCGGAATCTGCCTTTTTAATTGGAAACTCAGGTAACCGTGCTTTGTGGGGCTCGTGGGCCATCCTTTGAGAGACACTGTCCCAAAGGACCTGCGTAGGGCGGCCAGGGTACCTTAAACCAACCCACAGGGCGGCAAGGGGAAGCCACAAGCCTCCACTTCCAGATAGTGGCGGGGTAGGGGCAGGGTGCATCCCTGCAGCTGCTGGGAAGGCAGAGGGTGGGCAGTGGGGGCTAAGCAGGCAGGAAGCCCAGGAGGCGGTCACTTCCTCAGCGCTTCCTCGGCCAGGCCAGCAAGGAGCAGTCAGAGGCCACCTCAGCCCACCAAGGCTCCATCACGCTGGGTCTCCCACCTCCCCTAGTTCAGCCTGCTGCACTGCAGGAGACAACAAGAGGTCGCTGGCCGGGCATTCACTGGGCCTGGGAGGGCGGTGTGGTCAGTCATGGGCAGCCATGCCCTCACCATGTGGCCTGAGCCTTCCTGAGCCAGGGAGCCCATGGGCAGGGCAGTGCCAAGTCCTCTCCGCCCACAGGAAAGGCGGGCAAACGGCTTTAGGCACAGCATCCGTCTCCCTTCCCCACTCAAGGACGGCCACATTTGCTGAGCTGCAAGGTGGCGTCTCCTGGATTTACCGCGCCCACTGCTCTGATTATTAGGGCGCTCCGAGCCGCGTATTTAACGCCAGGCAGCTGCACACACAGGCAGTGCCCCTGCCCATTATTCCAGAGGCATAAATAACCGTTACAGGGCATAAGGGCCTTGGGGGGCTCACAAAGCTGCACAAACACTGGGATTTATAGGGCGTGGGTTTGCAAGCCCTCTTTCCAGGAGATTTGTGCCTCTGCATGGGCTAGGCCCTGCTCTGCGAAAGTCCATGTGGGCCCGTGGCCCACATCCCAATTTCTCCGGCCATTATTACAGCATGAATCAAGCTGGCCTCTGGGGCCACGGCTGGCCGGCCCCTCCCACATGCTCTGGGCACTGGCTTCCACCATTAATTGGGGGGATGGTGACTTTTCAAAAATGGTGGCTGGACTTGCCAGGGCTTGAGGGGAGCAGACCCGTGCCGGGCGGGCTCACCGCCTGCCGCTCCCCATGGCCCCCCACCTCCCTGCCTTCACGAGGCACCCCGCTAGGCCTCCTCTGCTCCTCCCTGCTCAGCCGCCGGTGGAGCCAGTTCCGTCCCTCAGTGGTCGCCCTCCCACCTCTTTGAGGACGGCATCTCTTCCTGCTGGAATGCAAGTGTCATGGGGAAAGGGCCTCTCCTTCCCCTGGCCCAGCGTCAGAGCTGGGAGTTCCAGGGACCCATGTCTCACTACTGTGCAGAGATGCTCAAAGGATAACCACAGAGCGAGAAACAAGGGCGACAGGGAGTCGGGTGGGAGAGCGAGGTGGTCTTTCCTCTTTATGACGGTGTAACAACCCTCACAAAGACGGCGCAGGACCGGACAGTGTTTCGTTCTGTTACACACGAGGCCACCAAGAATCAGAGCCGAGTTGACAGCAACTGACAACAACAACTGTCCCCAGGAACACCTCCCGTCTCGGTTTTGTCTCTCCTCGACCAGAACTCGGGAGAGGGAGGGAGTCTCCACATTCTGCAACGGACCGACGGGTCTTTAATCTCACTCCCCACCCAGGGACGGGGTAAGGACCCAGGTCGCCGGCCTTCTCCTGCTGACCTCCCACTTCCTTTCCTAACCCCAACACTCAGGAAGGTTCCTGAGCTCTGGCTGCTTGGGGTCTCATGTCTCTGCTGTCACCAGGCATCCCAGCCACACGCTGACCACACTCAGGGGACAGGAGCCTCGTTGGGGGCCCTCACTGCACCTCTGGCGTGGAGCTCAGGGCCCAGCCCACAGTATGTGCTCAGTCAATGCGTGTCGAGTGAATGCATGACCCACAGGGAGCAAAGACGGATGGCGTTCCCGCGGGGGCCCTGGTGGCCCACCCGCCCACCTGCCCGCGCACACTCACCGCACAGCCGTCCACCAGGGCACGGATGTAGGGGTTGTTGTCATAGGACATCTCCTCGTCATTGGAGCCCAGGAAGCGGATGGCCTTGTCGTAGCTGCCTGTGGCGGCGTCCTGCCAGGCCACCGACTGGTAGCAGTTGTAGGTGACATTCTGGTGGGCGGAGGCACTCAATAGCCGCAGGAAGGTCATCTGCACCACACCCACGGGGTTGCCTTCAGTGTCCACATAGGAGAGCTGCAAGGGGACGGGCAGGGCTCAGCAGAGAAGGACGTGCCTGGTTACAGAGCCGACGTCCACACCACCCGGAAACACACCGCAGCCACCCCAGCCCAAGGCCAGCACACCCTGCGGCTCCCAGGAACAAAGTGAACCGCACCCCAGTTCTTTGGGAAGTTAAATCCACCCACTCCTCTGCCTGGCTGGCTCATCCCCCAGGTGTCAGCGTATGCACCACCTCTTCCAGGAAGCGCACTCTCATCCCACCCCTGACCCTTTGGCCCACAATGCCCACCCGCCCCATCTAGGCTCGTTGAAGTGTCTGTCTTCACTCTCAGGAGTGGTGTCCACTCCACCCACGACTGGACCCCAGCACCTAACACAATGGTTGGCCACAGCGCGAGCTGATGAAGGCTGGCCATGTGGGTGAACCGCTGCCTCACAGCCAGTGCCCCGGGGGGCTCCTGCAGCCAGCGCCCAGCTCTGGGCGTCCACAGCGGCTGCCTGCCTTCACAGCCACCACAGACCTCCTTCTTCTGTCCCCAGAATGCACTGTCGGTCTGTAGTGTCCTATCACCCCTTCCTCATAGCTGAGTGGTGGACACTCCCCTGGGGGGCCTGGGTTCCTGGAGGGCAGGGACCCCCTGGTCCGTGTTTGTTGAATAAACAGAGAACCATGAGTTGACTTGACTGGCCTGTCACCTGTGAAACAGGCAGAGCCTCTGTACACCCCAGACCACGGGGTCAGGGCACTGGAGCAGGAGCTGGGCCTGGCTTTCCTCCAGCGGGCAGACAGATGGATGGACAGACGCAGGGTATGGGGCCCAGAGAGCGGGGTTTGGTTCCATGGGGCGAGGCAGAGAAGGAGGCCTCATGCCCCATCCACAGACAGCGTCGGGGTACAGGTGGGAACAGTAAGGGGGTAAACGCGTGGATGCCCAGTTTTTCTATATAATGACAGAATGTTGAGGGTCCCAGAGACAAGCCCAAGGTCCTGCCCCTTCCCGCAGGGCAGCGAGGACGCAGACCCGTCCCGAAGCTACACGTAGACTCCACGCGCTCGGGCGCTGCACAGCAAACCCTGGAGTCAGACCTGGAGGAGGAAGAATTAATACCAACCAGAATCCAGGTCCTGCCAGGTGCTCCTTGGGAGAGGATGTGACTGACTCAGAAGGGCATGCGCAGACAGAGGCCAGGAGAGCCCTGGACACAGAAGGACCTGGAGCCCAGGGTTGCCAGAGCATCAGGGCCGGGCGAGACTCCCTCTGCGGGCAGGAGAGGGGCTGTGCGGGGCCACCTCACGGGCCGTGTCCTGGCTGCCGGCCCAGGTAAAGCCTCCATGGGCAGAGGGGTCTTCCCACACTTTTTCTCCCACTGATGAATGCTACAGAGCCAGGGTCACGAGTGAGTGGACAAGGCCACAGGTAAGCTGACATGTCCCTGAACCGTGACTTCACCTCCCTCCTCTGCCAACCACCGTGCAAAACACGCCCAAACAGGAGGCGGGCTGTGGGAGCTGGTGGTGGTGACGGGCGCCGTAACCCCCTCCTCAGGTGAGAAACAGGTGGGCTTGGAGGTGTCAGTTTGCTCTCTCTGGAGAGAAGGCGGGCCGAGCATCGGTGGTAACCACACACACAAACCAAAAAAACCCCAGTTGCCGGTGAGTCTGCCTCAACTCCTGGCGACCCCATGTCTGTCAGAGTAGAACTGGGCTCCGTGGGGTTCCCAATCATTGATGTTTGGAAGGAGATCACCAGGCCTTTCTTCTGAGGCTCCTCTGGGTGGTCTCGAACTGCCAACCTTTTGGTTAGCAACCGAGTGCGTTAACTGTCTGCTCCACCCAGGGATCCTCATGGCAGTAACCATGAGGACCAAAGAGAAGAGCCTGTCACCTGCCTGCGGCGGGCAGCTCTCACCTTCTCTATGGTTCCCTCCATCACGCCTGCCACCCCACCTGTCCAGGTCCAGTGTCCCCGTCCCAGGCCCTTCTGTGTCTGGTAGCCCTTTTCTGCAGACAGCACAGCAAAGGTGGAGAAGAGGAAACCAGCAGGAGGAAGGAGAACAAGGAGGTCTGAAGTCCACAGCACAGAACCAACGAGGAAGCAGCTGAGACACGGCCAGGTGAGCGTGGCCCTCAGAGGGCTGGGAAGGAGCTGCTGTGACCGGCCAGTCAGTGCCCAGGACATGAGACATTCGCGTCAGCTACGAGGTGCCTCGGCTTAGGGGACAGGGCCATCAGAGGTGTGCACAGACACAGGCAGGCTGGGGCCAAATGAAGTTCTGGGGCAAAGCCCAGCCTCCTGGGCAAATGCTGGAGGCACGTCCCCTGCACTCGCAGAGAAGGGCTCCCAACCAAGGGCTGGTGGTGAGGTCGGGAGTCCTGGCGCCCAAGAACCAGCTTCCGAGGGAGAAAGAGCTGCCTTCCAGGGCCCTTAGGGGTGGGCAGACGAGATGGGAAGAAATAAATATAAGGGGCAAAGTGGGGGCTGTATAGGCACCTGAAGCCCATCTGTATTCCGGAAGCTTTGCCCTTTCCTAGGCTGGGAGGTGAGCACGGAACTTGGCACTCAGTCAAAGAAAGGGCCCAGATCAAAGCCTGAGGTGTCCAGGGAAGAACATTCCACGGTGCAGGAGCAGCCACCGGCTTCCCATAAATAGGTGCAAATGAGCCTTAGCACTCAGGGCCCCAACACCGGCCAGATAAACAGCCCATCTGCATCCTATGTGAGTCCTCCGAGGAGTGCCAATGTTTCTTGATGTCTGAGATGAAGTACGGAACTCCCTGGACGTTAAACCTGGACTCACACTGTCTCAGAGCTTACAGCTGAGGTGCCACAGCCAGATGGGGGCCAGGAGCTGTGGCCCTCGTGGCCCAACCAGCAGGAGGAGGGCAGGGCCATAAGCAGTATCCGTCCTGAAAGGACTCTGAATATTACGGATGGTCCAGCACCCACTAGGGCTTGGCACCACAAAGCTCTCCCACTCCTGGCATCTGAGTTCCACTCCCAGGTGGCCAACCCACTCAGGTGTGGTGCCCACCCCCAGCTGGACTCCCTGGAGGCCAGCCCCACATCCTAGATCTACACGGAAAGCTGTCCACCTACTCGTAGGTTGAAATAACTCTCGTCAGGGGCAGCGGGGTTGGGTGGACAGGAAGGACTCGGCGCCGAGTCCCGCTGTGGCATGGTGGGCGTGAAGGCGTGGGCTTGGCACACGACAATGAGTGCCATGCAGAGCCGAGCCAGGCCGAGCCGCAAGCAGGCAGTGCCCGGGTGGCCACTTACCAGGGACCCTCGCTTGTACTGACTATACCAGGTGAAGGGCCGCTCTTTGGGCCAGCGGGCCATTTTACTCTGCAAGATAGGAAATGGGGTGGGTTTAAAGTGACAACTGCCAAGAAGTGCCGGGCGCCTTACCAGTTTACCGCGCTTGAATTCACTGAACCAGGAACCCGGGTTCTCTTTGGGCCAAGAAGTGATTCTGGCCTAGACATCGAGGGAGGAGGCAGAGAGGGAGAGAAATAGAGAAAACAAAAGGGTTAATTCTCCTGGCACTGCCAGAAACGCTCCTGCCTTTTCCGCCATTGCTGGAAAGGAGGCTGAAGGACACACTTAGATGCAGGCATCTCTACCCGTGAGGACGAAGGCCTCCCGGGCCAGGGCTGCAGTGAGGGAGAGAGGGCTACATAGCACCCCATGCTTTCGGGGAGCCGGGCGCTCGCTCCCGTGCCCCCGTGTGGGATCGCAGCCTGCCTTCTACCCCTTTCTGTATCTCAGCCCTGTTCTAACTATCGACGTTTGCATACTGGCGTCTGCTACAGTGCTCGGCCTTCAGGGAATACTCAGAGACTCTTGTTGAGTGAATGCGTGAACGCACGAACGAATGGATTCTCCAAGACCACAGTGGAGGTGACTGAGAATGGTAGTGAGGGTCGGCGTTGACTGCAGGGTGAAGGGAGGTGCCGGCATTCTCGTGGGATCCTCACGACCTGTAGGGTGGGCCTCCCCCTCCCTGGCCTCCTCCCAGGGACTGTGGTGGGCAGGGACCTGCCTGGGCCCCCCAGGATGCTATCGATACACCGGACCAACTCTTTGAGTGTGTGTGTGAGTGTGTGTGTCTGTGTGTGTGAGTATATGAGTGTGTGTATGTGGGAGACTGTGTGAGAGAGTGAGTGTGTGCTAAGAGTATATATGAGTGTGTGAGCATGTGTATGAGTGTTGAGTGTGTGTGTATGTGGGAGAGTGGGAGAGAGTGATGCGTGTGTTGTCAGCGTATGTATATATGAGTGTGTGAGCATGTGTGCGTGCGTGTTCAGTGCATATGTGTGAGCACGTGCGTGAGCATATGTGCGAGTGTTGAGTATATATATGTGAGTGTGTGAGCGTGTGTGTGTGAGTGTATGAGTGTGTGAGCATGTGTGAGTGTATATATGTGAGTATGTGGGAGCACGTATAAGCATGTGTGTGAGTTACATATGTGTGAGTGTATGTATGTGAGTGTGAGCAGGTGTGAGAGTGAGTGTATATGTATGTGAGCATGTGTGAGCGTGCATAAGCATGAGTGTATATATGTATGTAGCAGCAAATGTGAGAGTTATATGTGTGTGTGTGCTGAGTGACTGTGTGTTGAGTGACTGTGTGAGTGTTGAGTGAGTGTGAGTGTGTGAGTGAGGTGAGTGCTGAGTGACTGTGAGCGTGTGAGAGTGAGGTGAGTGCTGAGTGACTGTGAGTGTGAGTGCTGAGTGACTGTGTGAGTGCTGAGTGACTGTGTGAGTGAGGTGAGTGTTGAGTGACTGTGAGCATGAGTATGAGTGCTGAGTGACTGTGAGTGTGAGAGAGTGAGGTGAGTGCTAAGTGACTGTGAGTGTGACTGAGGTGAGTGCTGAGTGACTGTGAGTGTGAGTGCTGAGTGACTGTGAGCGTGTGAGTGAGGTGAGTATTGAGTGTGAGCATGAGTGAGGTGAGTGCTGAGTGACTGTGTGAGTGAGTGTGAGTGCTGAGTGACTGTGAGTGTGAGAGAGTGAGTGTGAGTGCTGAGTGTGAGCGTGTGAGTGTGAGTGCCGAGTGACTGTGTGAGTGTGAGTGACTGAGTGTGAGTGAGGTGAGTGCTGAGTGTGAGCGAGTGCGAGTGCTGAGTGACTGTGAGCGTGTGAGTGAGTGAGGTGAGTGCTGAGTGACTGTGAGTGTGTGTGAGGTGAGAGCTGAGTGACTGTGAGTGTGAGAGAGTGTGAGTGCTGAGTGACTGTGTGAGTGTGAGTGACTGTGAGTGTGAGTGAGGTGAGTGCTGAGTGTGAGCGAGTGCGAGTGCTGAGTGACTGTGAGCGTGTGAGTGAGTGAGGTGAGTGCTGAGTGACTGTGAGTGTGTGTGAGGTGAGTGCTGAGTGACTGTGAGCGTGAGAGTGAGTGTGAGTGTTGAGTGACTGTCAGTGTGTGAGTGAGTGTGAGTGTTGAGTGACTGTCAGCATGTGAGAAAGTGAGGGTGTGTGGTGGTGGGCTGTTTTCTCTGGGACGGACTACTGGGGGCTGGTGGGTCCTCCCGGCGAGCCCCAAGTGGCCTCTGTTGACAAGGGAACAAGGGCTCCTCACAACGCGTCACTGGAAAGGGTTCACATGAGGCTGACACCACTTCCTCAGGAGCGAAACTGTGCCCCGCAGGGAGGAGGCCTTCCTGTGTGGGGTCTGGTTTCTGCAGAGGCTGAGGCCACGGGACCCTGGACAGCCTACCACAAAAGTGCTGTGGAATGAATGAAAGAACAAATGAGTGAGTGGGTGGGGGGGTGAGTGGGTGGGTGAGTGAGTGACGTGGTCAGGGGGTGGGCAAGTGGGTAGGCGAGGGGGTGGGTGAGTGGGTGAGTGGGTGGGTGAGTGGGTGGATGAGTGAGTGACTGGGTGGGTGGGTGAGTGACTGGGTGGGAGGTGGGCGAGTGGGTGGGTGGGTGACTGGGTGGGAGGTGGGCGAGTGGGTGGGTGGGTGAGTGACTGGGTGGGTAGACTAGTGGGTGGGTTAGTGAGTGGGTGGGTGGGTGGACGAGTGGGTGGGTTAGTGGGTGGGTGGGTGAGTGACTGGGTGGGTGAGTGACTGGGTGGGTGAGTGGGTGGGTGGTGAGTGGGTGGGTGCATGAGTGGGCGCATGAGTGGGTGGGTGAGTGGGTGATCCATCCCTTTAGGAAGAAGGCCCCGCTGCTGGCTGCTCATGGATATCCCTGGGCAGGTGGAGAGAACCTGGAGGGGACTAAAAGGGCCCACGGGGTCACTGTCCCTACTTTCACTGACCCAAGTCCCAGGAGACCTCTGCCAGGGCTCAGCCCGAGTTGTTCTCAACAGGACCGGAGTCTGAATCCTTGTCCTCATACTCCAAGCCTCCTCCTAGCTGACCTCTCTCACTTCTGCCTCCAAACCTGCCCGCTGTCAGAGCCAAGCTTGGGTCACAGAAAGATGGGGTCTTCCGGGGACAGGGCCGTGGGGCAGGCTAAGATGCCAGCCAGCTCATGCTTCATCCACCTCTGCCTTCAATTGCTGCCCTGAGGGCAAGGTGGTCTGTCACAGGGACACCATGCCCAGCATGACCCTGGAGTCGCCTGGCTGGTCGGCAACCATCAAGGGGAGAGCAAGGAGTGTGAGGTCCCTCAGCATCCCACGCCCGCTGTGCGGCTGACGTCCTAGAGCCCCGAGACGCTTCTGCGCTGTGGGGCCCGCCATGCTCCTTCTCCAGCCGCAAGGCCAGCAGCGAGAAGCCATCTTTTCTGCATGAAGTTCATCCTGGCTCTCGGGCAGGTTGAAGAAAACAAGAACCCGACCGAGGCTCCTAGGCTTTCACTGGCCTCTTTCAGCCACAGGGAGTCTGATGTAGGAACGCAGACCCTCATGGATCTGAAATCTCGACTTGGGGAGGGTGTGCTGTGGGCCCAAACATTCTCCCAGTCAGCATGAGGTGTCCACTGCCACGCGGGCCTCCTGACCCGAGGGTGCCGGGGTGCACCGCACCTACGGCGTGTTTTAGGGAGCAGTGAGACGTGGCCCTGAGAACTCAGCTGCTCCCCTCACGCAGAAGCAGCCTCTCGGTGCATTTAGGAGGGAATGTTTGCGTGTTCTGGCTGTGGCCTCCAGAAAATGGCCGCTTGGTTTCGGGGCACATAACAGGCTATTGGAGGGCCGTTCCGAGGAGCGTCCGTTCAGGCTGGACGCAGCCAACCCTGCTGCTGGCATCTGGGTCATGTTCTCGGCCAGTGACTGGACACCGACCCTAGGGCCGAGGGCTCCAGCGCCACCAGGGCAAGACCGAGTCCTCCTGTCTGCCTTCGCCAAGAGGCCTCCCACCTCAGCCACGTGTCTGAGAAATGGCGACATCTGGGGAGGGAGGACAAGTGGGCAGCATCTGGGCCTGGAGACCTGTCTGCAATGGCTGCCCCTTTGCTGTCCGACTCAGGGCTGAGTAAATGTTCTGAATTCCAGAACGAGGAAACCCTCACATTTCCGTGCCAGGCACCAGGCCAAGTTTTCCAGACGGCATCTTCTTTGAGGCAAGTTCTGAAACTGGAATGTCTTACAGGTGAGGAGATGAGCTGTCAGTGGAAGGCAGTGTCTGCCAGGCTCTTGCCCTCTACCCGTGTGCTCCAAGGAATGGTCTTGGTCATCACAGACGTCATGCTGCTCTGCGGGGTCCTGAGGAAACCCCCCAAAGCCTGAAATCCCCCCTGGTTTCCAGACCCTCTCGGCCTGGGCGGCTTCACTCTGAGATGGGGTTCTGTGGCCGGAGGCTCAGCACCCTCTCCATGGCACTGTCTCCTGGGCTGTGACCAGCCCTGACCCTGTCCTGCCGTGTCTGCTCTGCACAGGACAGCCAGCCCAGGAGGCTGCGGTGCCAGGTCACACGGGAGCTGCTGGGCTCAGGTGCTCACGGAACAGACACACACCCTCCCCATACACCATGCAGCCACTCACACACACACACCACACACCTACCCACACACCACACAACTACTCACACACACCCGTATACCCACCTGTCCACACACATCCACACAGCCACTCACACACACACCACACCTATCCACACACCACTCACTCACACAAACCGTGCACACACCTGTCCACAGACAGCTACACAGCCACTCAAACTCACACACACCGCAACCCTCCTCCACGCTCACACACACCCATGCACACACCTGTCCACATATACACACACTACAACCATTCACACACACCCACACACACCCTGTCACACACACCACACACTGCTCACACACACCCATGCACACACTGACCCCCACACATACACTACACAACTGTCCACACACACCACACAACCACTCACACACACACACCACACCACCTACCCTCACACATACCACACAACTACTCACACACACCAATGTATACACCTATCCACACACACCCACCACACAACCACTCACACAGACTCATGTATGCACCAATGCCCCACACCACACAACTGCTCACATACACCCTTGCACACCAATTCTCCCCACACCGTACAATTGCTAACACATAACAATGTACACACATATCCACACATACCCACCACAAGCTACTCACACACCCATGCACTCACCAATCCCCCACCGCACAATCTCTCACATACACCCGTGTACACACCGATCCCCACTCACATACCCATTCACACACCAACCCCTCACACTCACCCACCACACAACTGCTCATACACACCTATGCACACACCTGTCCACACACACGCAGTCCCGCCACGTGTGAGGCCCTCGAAAGGCCACAGAGGTGACAACTGAAGTGACACTGCAAAATCGCAGTGACTCAGGGCCTCACTAACCAAATTCTTTACTAAACAGACTTTCATTGCTGTGAGGTGCCATGGAGTCAATTCTGACTCATAGCAGCCCTACAGGACAGAGTACAACTCCCCCATAGGATTTCCAAGGCTGTCATCTTTACGGGAGCAGACCACCAGATCTTTCTCCCTTGGAGCCACTGGTGGGTTCAAACAGCTGACCTTTTGGTTAGCAGCTGAGAGCTTAGCCACTGCACCACAAAGGCTCATAAGTAGCCTTTACAACAACGCTCTGCACTTGGAGGAAATAGAAGCAGATCCCACGGAAACAAGTTCATACTCAGAATTTAGGCAAAATGGTGGCCTCTAGCAGATCTCCTCAGGTCCCTTTACACTTGCCCCAAACATCCTGCAGTGGGTGCCAGGTTGGCCTCAGCTCAGAAGGATCCCGGGGCCTACGAGAGGACTCTACTGACCGATGGTTCTACTCGGAACACTGGGGGTGGCCAGTGGAAAGCCCAGCGGTGTGAGTGCCATCCCGTCCACCTTCCTGTGACCCGAGGCTCCACTTCAGCCTTTTATTGTTAAAACGTCTTCTAAAAACAGCCTAAGGTCTACTTCTGGAAGAAAAACCTAAATTATGAAACAGACCGATTGCTAACTTTCATCCTAAAGCTGCATACATGTGACCCTTGTGAAGCCCTCATTGCCCAGGGACTGAAAGAACAGGCACTTACCCCCTCGGACTTCTTGTCAGGGAACACGCATGTAGACCCACCGGCCGTGAAGTTACAGTAGACTTTGAAGGAGTCCCTGGAGCATCCTTGGTTCGGGTCCACCCAGTATTCACCTGATGGAGAGATGGGGGAGGCAGGAGGCTCGTGATAGCTGGTCCCAGGACGAATCCATACGCACTGGTGCATGTCAGCCCAGCAGTCAGGACACAGGTCCAAGACCACAGAGCCACCACCATGGCCTCTCTAGGGCTCATTGACTGCATTTTGCTTTTCCTGCTGGGCCCACAGAGTCTTGAACAGACTCATTCCCCGAGAACAGCTGGGGCGTGAAGCATATTGACGTGTTCTGGTGAGCAGGGCTGGCGGGGCACTGCTCACTTAACGGCTGGAAAGAAGTGCAGAGAATGATCTGGAGTGAACTCTGAAAATCCATGCCCTTGGGAACAGTCTACTGCAACTACAGATAGCCCTCACATCTTGCAGGAGAATTAAGAAACTTCCCAGAAGGGAGACGTGAAACAAATACAATTTTATTTTTCAATAGGTAAGCAGTCTTGATTTAAAGATGCTAAGAAGGAGGCTGAACTACATTCTGTGATACCCGACTTTGTTTTCTCAGGCACCACGTCTAATACTATGATCCTGATCCTGATCCTGATCCTGATCCTGGTCTTGATTCTAACAGTAATACTAATTGGTTGTTGTTGTTATTGTCCATTGTTGTCAATTCAATTCCGACTCATGGGCAGAAGAGAAATGAGTTTTAAGGCTTGTGATCTTTTGCAAGCAGGACCGTCTTCCAAGGCGCCTCTGGCTGGATTCAGACCGCCAGTGTATGGGCTAGTAGGCGAGCACTTGACCATTTGTGCCACTGGGGACTCCCAGTGACACTGATAGTGATAATAATAGTGACAGGGACACTGACAGCGACAGGGACAGGGACACTGACAGGGACAGGGACAGGGACAGGGACAGGGACAGGGACAGGGACAGGGACAGGGACAGGGACAGGGACAGGGACAGGGACAGGGACAGGGACAGGGACAGGGACACTGACAGGGACAGGGACACTGACAGGGACAGGGACAGGGACAGGGACAGGGACAGGGACACTGACAGGGACAGGGACAGGGACAGGGACAGGGACAGGGACAGGGACAGGGACAGGGACACTGACAGGGACAGGGACAGGGACAGGGACAGGGACAGGGACAGGGACAGGGACACTGACAGGGACAGGGACAGGGACAGGGACAGGGACAGGGACACTGACAGGGACAGGGACAGGGACAGGGACAGGGACAGGGACAGGGACAGGGACAGGGACACTGACAGGGACAGGGACAGGGACAGGGACAGGGACACTGACAGGGACAGGGACAGGGACAGGGACAGGGACAGGGACACTGACAGGGACAGGGACAGGGACAGGGACAGGGACACTGACAGCGACAGGGATAGTAACACTAACAGTGATGCTAAGAGCACACCCCCCCAAGGCCCCACTTTACCATCCAGCCCCCCACCCCAGCAATGTCCAGGCCATACCCCAGGCCCCACCCCTATATCCAGGCCCTGCCCTTACTGTCCAGGCCCCACCCCACACCCCAGCCCCCACCCTACCATCCAGGCCCCGCCCCTTCTATCCAGGCCCTGCCCACACCCTCAGGCCCTACCCTACCCTCCAGGCCCCACCTCTACTGACCAGGCCCCGCCCCCACCTCCAGGCTCCGCCCCCGCTAGGCCCCACCCCTACCGTCAGGGAAGTCGGGGTGGCAGAGCTGCAGGTCCTTGCAGGTGCGGGCAGGGTTGTCCTGCGTGCCCAGCGGCCGCTTCATCTGCTCGATCTCCAGCTTCAGGGAGTTGAGCGAGCCGAAGATCTCCTCCATGCCATCCGCGTAGTCCATGTACTTCTCGCTGTTGCCCTCATCCATCAGCTGGCTGGCGTCAATGTTCCGCCGAGTTCTGGACGCCTGGATCGGCAGGGGCTGGATGACCTCACCTGGGGGGCCCTGGAGGCGGGAGAGGGAGTGGTGGGTGGAGAGGACCGGCTGGTCCTGAGGAAGACGCAGAGCCAGGGCAGCAGGGTGCTGTGGGGGTCTCTGTGTCGGCACCCCAGCTGCACGGCACCTGTCCCTCTCAGCACCTTTTCTTCCCTCTTCCTGGGCTACACCTGTCCACCCCCACCACCAGGTCCAGTCCCCTCAGGGCCCAGCAAGCCCAGCTCTGGAGGCCCACCCCACCCATCTGTGACGACTGCCCTCTGGAGCCACCGGTCACTGCTCACGCCCTACACTGTCACTGTGTCTACGGCTCCTTCTCCAGCGGGACTGAAGCTATGCCTCGAGGAAGGGGGGGCCTCCTCCGTCTTATCTCACAGCCCCAGCTTGGGGCTGAGTACACAGTGGAGCCTCATTAATGCCTACTGGTGCACAAGCTCTTCAGACTGTGCAGGAGGACCCCCCAAGAATGAGGGCGGGGTCGAGAGACGCACAGCCAAAGAGGGGTGGTGAGGGCGTTCCCATGTCGTGATCACTGCACCCCGGTGTACATCTGAGCTTCATCCTCCACCTCAGGGCACCTCCAACTCTCACTGTCACATCACACGCCCACACAACACACACAGACACACATGTACACACACCCTCAGTTACACTCACACACACATTCACATCACACGCCCACACAACACACCCAGACACACATGTACACACACCCTCAGTTACACTCACACGCATTCACATCACACGCCCACACAACACACCCACAGACACATACCCTCAGTTACACTCACACACACATTCACATCACAAGCTCACACAGCACACCCACACCCACACACACACACAGCACACCCATACACACACACTCCCACACAGGTACACTCAACCACACACACTGCAGACACAGCACACCCATATATACACACACACTCTCACATAGGTACACACACTCACACTACACACTCACACACATACACACACTCTCTCTCTCTTTGGGCTTCCCAGGGAGAGTGAGCCCGTGAGCTCTGTGGTAGGGCCTTGTGTGACCCGCTGAGCTCTGTCCCAGGGAGACTAGGCCCGTGAGCTCTGTGGCAGGGCCTTGTGTGACCCGCTGAGCTCTGTCCCAGGGAGACTAGGCCCGTGAGCTCTGTGGCAGGGCCTTGTGTGACCCGCTGAGCTCTGTCCCAGGGAGGGCCAGGCCATGCAGGCGTCTCACAGGGCGCTGATGAACAGCACTTCCCTCCATTCCCTCGTCATTGCTGGGCACCCCAAGCCCCTCCTCAGGCTTTAGCAGTCACTTACCGGCAGGCCGGGTGGCCCTGGCTGGCCTGCCTCACCCTTCGGGCCAGTGGGACCCTGGGAGAAAGAGAGAACAAAGCTTGGTGAGAAAGAAGAGAGAATAAATCATCCTTGGGCTCTAGAATGGTCTTGAGGACATTTGTGGAGAGGTGATGCAGCGTGAGGGAGGACGCAGGCCCCTGGGACGGGGACTTCAAGAGGCGTCCCTCTTCCTAAGGAGGGGTGGACAGGCCACATGCCTGGGCCTACCAGCTGACCAGGTGGACCTGTGCTTGTGACAGTCTAGAAGAGGGCAGAGCCTTAGGGACAGACCACAGGGTACACAGATGGTCTCCACCCACAGGACACGCCCTCCCCCTCCACACCCACCAGGTACTCAGGCACACTCACGCACAGGGTGCAGGACGCAGCCACTTACCGAGGAGCCCTTGGCACCTTTCGGACCAGGAGGGCCCTGTGGGAACGGAAAGCACAGAATTAGGAGCTGACAGTGTCCTTGCCTGGGGCACGCGCCTGACCGCAGGACAGCCTCTTCCTGCAGAACTTTGCGCACCGCTGGATCAGGGAGGCAGGGATGGCCAGGTGCGCTGGGGCTCACCCTGCAAGCAGGGGACCACCTGCCCAGGTCAACCGGCCCCCTCCTCGGCTGGAGGCGCTGAGCTAGAGGGGAAAGTGGGTGCCCTGGCCTCAGGTCCCAGACAGACACACCGTCTCTGGGGAGGGGGTACACACAGCAGGCGTCAGCCTGGAGACAGCTGGGGGCCAGCTGGGCCAGTGACCCAAGGCCCAGCCCGTGGAGAGGCACAGAAGCCGGCTGGGCTGGGCAAGTGGAGGCTCCAGGGCATGGGAGTCTCTGGAGTGCTCGGTTTCACAGCCTATGTATGGGGGTCCAGGGTCTCACATCAGTGTCAGGGGGCCCAGGCTGGGGTGCCTAGATACTGGCCTCCCCCACTCCTCCCGCCTGGGCAGGCTGCCTGGTGCAGAAGGTGCCGCCTCCCTGCTGACTGGGAGGGCTGCAGCGCCCCCACTCTCCCCCACCTTCCCAAAATGCCTACGGACTGTTGTCCTCAAGCTTAGGATTTTCCTAGAAGGTCCGAGACAGGGGCTCCCCTCTTCTGTCCCCACCTGAAACCAGGGCCCAACAACCCTACTTCTTTGCTATCATCACTCTGGACCCCAACTTTAGGTTAATTAGGAAATCAACCCTGGGGACCCCAACTCTGACCCCATCTGTGGATCCCAACCTTGGCTGTCTTCCCTGACTTCGGTTACTCTCCAGCCACACATCCAGTCCTGGGCCCAGCCTCCCCCAGCCTCCCTGCCTCCTCGCCTCCCCCAGGAACAACAGAGGGAACCATGCCCCCTTCCAGATACACACCGGCAAACCAGGGGGCCCCGGGGGGCCAATGGGGCCAGAAGGACCAGTGATACCCTAGAAAGGAGAAGAAAACACAGGGTTATTGTCACTCGGACGGTGGGATCTTAGAAATTGTGCACTCTTGTCCCCCTGGCCACTTCCTTCTCCTAACGGATGCTCTCCAGAGCCGAGGCCACTGCACTGATGGACGTCACCTATCCCTGAGGGGCCTGGGCTTCCCAGAAGCCCTGAGTGAGGCTGACCACCCAGGCACCACTGCCCCGACCTGGCTGAAGGAACTCTCAGGCATCTACAGACCATGGAAGGTGACTTCAAGATAGGATCTCTTTCACCGTTGTAAACTGAAATACTCAACTGACTTATGCCCACCACCTGCCCCTTCCACCCCTCCACCTTGGCCTGTTCTTTCTCTCTCTGCTCTGTTCATGGTGCTGGCTCTCCCTGAGAGCAAGCCCCAGGGGCAGGGAGTACCCGGAACCCTGTCCACTCTGTCTGTCTTTGGCGGCCTAAGCATGCTTCCACATTCTGGGCACTGCAAGAATCTCCCTCCCCACTGGCCCCTTTGCATGTCGCCCTGGCCAAGCTGGGGGTTCAGAGTGACCATCATATGTATGCATCACCCAGCACTGTGCACGGAGGAGCCCGTCGCACTTCTCACCCTGACCCCGCCTCCAGCTCTGCCTTCCCACAAGGGTCTCAGCTGTGAGGAAGGGCAGAGGTAGGCTGGGAGGCAAACTTCACGTTGGGAGAAAGTGCCCTTCTCTTCCCCTTTATCATGCATCACTTGGGTTTTGATCATTCTAAGAACGTCACAGACTTACAGGACCACATCTTAAAAAGGAGCTCCTAGCCAGTGAGGAGCTTCACTGGAGATCTGCCTCACGTACCTGTTCTCCCTTGGGGCCGGACGAGCCCTGCGGGCCAGGGAGTCCTCTGTCACCTTTCTCCCCCTGTTCTCCTGGAGGCCCAATGAGTCCGATCAAGCCTGGATGACCCTGTCAGAAGACAAAGGCAAAAAGGAGCAATGGAGGCAATGCCTCACGTCCAGCCACCAGTAAAACCAAATCCATTGCCTCAAGTCAGTTCTGACTCCCAGCGACCCCATGTGTTACAGAGTAGAACTGCTCCATAGAGTTTTCTTGGATGTGGCAGTCTGCTTCTGTAAAGATTACAGCCTTGGAAACCCTGTGGGGTAGTTCTACTCCATCCTACAGGGTTGCTATGAGTCAGAATTGACTCATTGGCAATGGGTTTTTGGTTTTTTTGGAATCTTTTGGAAGCAGATCACCAGGGCTTTCTTTCACAGTGCTGCTGAGTGGGTTCAAACTGCCAACCTTTAGGTTAATAGTCAAGGGCAAACCGTTTGCACCACCCATGGACCTTATGTTCAGCCACAGGGGCCAATGAAAAATGGTGGCACGTCCACAGTCTGGGACACCATGAGTCCCTGCTCCACATCTCATCAAAGGGAAATAACCTCACAAGACAGCAGGCATGAAGGGACCCTTCTCTGGTAAATATTAGGCCTGAAGGAACAGGGAAGGAGACGGATATAGAGCAAAATGATAAAAGTGGTGTTTCCTGAGGGCTAATTTTTAGGTTTGTATTTTTACTCAGATGCGTTTTCCACTTTTTCCATGGCAAATGTGATCTCCTTTGTTAAAGGATCAAAAACATTTATGTATCGGCATGGAAAGGACGATGCAGAGTATTATAGATACAATCATTATTTTTTGAAAAAGAAAAAATCCTCCCCATATGCCCGTATATGCTTGTGTGTTTTATATGAGCCCATAGAAAGCGCTGGAAGGGTTCTTGGAAATTTCATTACTTAGGAGGCTGGGGGTGCATAGTGGTGATGGCAGTGGAGTGGGAGAAAAAGACTCTTCACTGCCCTCTTCATACACAGCTGGCTGTTTGGCTTGGGAGATTGGTTTACGTTTGCAAGTGAATCAATGTCAATGGAAAAAAATCACCACTAAGGAAAGAAATAAAAAGGCTTCGCCCCGCTTCAAAGCACCCCGCACACACCCTCCAGGGAGCAGCTGAGGACACTGTCCAGCGCAAGCGTCCACTCCTTGGATCCCGGACTCCCTTAGCTGGACCTCCATGCCCAGTGGGACGTGGAATGTTCTTCGCGCATTCCACATGGGCCTCGGGCATCTCCCAAAGTGCTCAGAGAGCGCCTGAAGGCAGGGACCCCCCTCCGAGTCAATATAAGGTAAGCCCCACTTTTCGAAAGTTTGCTCTACGCAGCTTCGCTTTTATGAAAGATCTACATTAGTACCTGTTTTCGCTAACCAACAGATATCTGGAGGATTTCCCCTTTCACAAAAGGAAAGGTGAAAAGGGGAAATAGTGTTCAGCCTCAGTTTTGCAGCAAGCTGTTAGAGGCAGCGCGCCTATAGAGGCCACCTGTTTTACACAGCAGCTTGACCAAGCTCTTCCTTTCAAATTTCTCCTCCTTTACTGAACGACCCAGGCACATCCAATCCAATGCCCAGTGACATAAAAGCACCGTGCATCAAGAGATCCCACACTCAACTTCCTGTCCTCTGTGCATTTGCCTAACTGGGGGACTCATCCTTTGGCACACGCAGTCAATACAAATCCCGCTCCTCTGCAGGGTTCAGACCCCGGCCCCTCCATCCAGCCCCATGTGCCATTGCCAGCTAGGCTGCGCGGCTCCCACCATCGCCGCCGCCACCTCTCAGCCTTCCCGTGTGCTCGCTGTCTTCCTGATACCCGTCAGTGAAGCTACACTCTGCACACGCTATTTCTACTTTATATAGGCCGTGTATTTACCACATCATTCCTGCCTTTACTATACGTTTCTGTTATTTTAGGTTTTATGTGTCACTCACAAATTTTTTTGGTTGTTTTCTGGGTAGGTTATTTTTGGGGTCTGGGAATGCTCAAAAAATTTTCCCGTATAAATTAATGGTCACTGTTTCTTCACTTTTCACCATTTCAGCTTACCAAAGTTTTCATGGGAGCCCTCTATTTTGGATAGTGGGAGAAACCTGTACATATATATATATTTTTTTCCCTTGTTTTACTATCTTTCAGGGGGCCCATCGTAAGCCCACAGAGGCCCGTGACCAATGTGGGGGACAGATTACTATCTGGTCGAGCTGGAAAGCGAGGCTATTGAAGGGCGCAGTTAGGATCACACGGGCACCTGTAGTCCCAGCTTACCTTTTCACCTTTGGGACCTGAGTCTCCTTTAAGGCCAGGGAGTCCAGGGGGTCCCTGCGGGAGAAGGCAGAGGGGTCACACTCCTCATCCTGGGGTCTCAGGGGCAAGACACCCTCTCCCACCACTGCCATGAGGAGCTCCATGGAGATACCACTCACCATGGGGCCGGGGGGACCGTCTGGGCCTGGGGATCCTGGGAGACCTTGTTCACCCTGAAACACAACCGACCCTCCCTGTGAGCCTGCGTGAGCCTCACATGGCCCATCCCATGCCCGAGTCCCTCCCCCCGCAGCCCCTCTGCTGCCATCCGACCCGCAGACTTCCTTCCAGGCGACAGCCCACTCACCACAGGCCCCGGGATCCCTCGCAGGCCGTCAGGCCCGGGCTTGCCTGGTGCCCCCTGAGGGCCGATGGGGCCAGTCTTCCCAGGAGGGCCTTCCAAGCCGGCTTCTCCCTACATGGTGGGAGGAGGACAGAGAAGTGGCATCAAGGGACTGGAGACGTGGTCACACCAGCCCACTGCTCCCAAACTCCAGGGTGCCTCTGAGGGATCTCCAGATTCCCCCAGGTATCCAGGGGCTACCCTAAATTCTCCGCACTCCTTAAGGAAGCTCTCATAGCTGATTCCCCACCCTACTCAGTTCCTCAGCCAGCTGGGCACTGCAGTCTCCCACTGGCCACGCCAACCACCTCTATGGCAGTCACAGCCACCACAGCTGATATGGCGGTCACAGCCACCATGGCTGACATGGGGGTCACAGCCACCACAGCTGATATGGCGGTCACAGCCACCATGGCTGACATGGGGGTCACAGCCACCACGGCTGACATGGCCGTCACAACCACCATGGCTGACATGGGGGTCACAGCCACCACGGCTGACATGGCCGTCACAACCACCATGGCTGACATGGGGGTCACAGCCACCACGGCTGACATGGCCGTCACAGCCACCATGGCTGACATGGGGGTCACAGCCACCACGGCTGACATGGCCGTCACAGCCACCATGGCTGACATGGGGGTCACAGCCACCACAGCTGACATGGCCGTCACAGCCACCACAACCGACATGGGGGTCACAGGCATCACGGTGGACACAGGGGTCACAGTGGACATGGAGGTTAAAGTGGACACAGGGGTCACAGCCACCCTGCGGTCACAGCCACCATTCCTGAGCAGCATGGGGTTGTATGACTCCCACCGTCACTTAATTACACAGCACCTCCAGGAGGGAGGTAGAGGTGCCAACCAGGGTGGGCCCCGCTAAGCCCCCACTGAGAGAACGTTCCGGGTGCTCGCTCGCCTCTTCAGCCCCAGGAGGGCGGCCTTGTCCTATCCACCTCAGAGGTGAGGACAGAGGCCTGGCCAGATCAGCGGTCCGGAGGGAAGTCACTGACTTTGTCGTGGAGTGGGACTTAAACCCAGGGTTTGTGACCCAGTACCCACTATCTGCCTCCCTCAGGCTTTGGGGGGGATGGACGTGTGACGTTGGGAATCACTGCTACAAGGGCCGAGGGCCCCAGGCCCCCCAGAGCTAGCTTCCTGTGGAGAAGATTCGTTCTCTTTCCCGGGTTTGCAATGGGGGCCAGGCCCCTGTCTGAGGCCAGCCAACAGCCCCTCTCTGTCCTGTGCTGTGCTTCGTTCAGGCCCCCGACTGCCCGCCCACCCGTGCTGCACCAGCAGTTCTCCAGAAGGCCTAGCTGGAAGCACATTACCTTGGCTCCTTTCTCTCCTTGTCTGCCTTCAGGGCCTGCAGGACCGGGGGGACCCTGGAACAAACAAGAGAGCCACACGTGACGAGCTTGGCTGGCAGACGCAGTATGGTGAGCTCAGTGTCTGGGGAGACAGGCCTCGGCATGAAGGAGGCCAGGAGGGGCGGGCGGGGCAGGACACGGCTCCTGGCCGCTGGAGAGAGGTCCCTCCTGGCCTCGGCCAGTCTGGACGGCGCTCCTCCTCCCTAAACCTGGGGCCCCTTGCCTGGTTCCACGTCAGGCAGCCTAGTTTATTGCGGCCCCTATAAACGGCTGGCTTAGTCAGTGTGCAAACCCACGCCTTTGCCTCCTAACTTCAGAAAGATCTGACACAGGGAATGACTTTCCGCCTTGGGGGTGTTTTCCTCCCAGGATGGATGTTACTGATGGTGTCAGCAGGCGGCTGATCATGAAGAAGCTGGTGCACTGTGCTCACGCCTGCAATCTGATATCATGGCGGGAAGCTGAGTGGAGAACGGCTCAAACTCAGCAGTTTCCCTGTTGGTGCTGCTGAGATCACTCGGGGTCTACACTGGGGTGGGACAAGGAGGGACGCATTTCATGCAGGAAACCCCCAGGCAAAGATGAGCTTGCAAAAATATTTACCCTTTTTCCTGGAGGCCCAGATGGACCCGGCTCACCAGTCGGTCCCGGGGATCCCTGACATTGGAGAGAGAATGCAGGGATATTTAGGAATCTGGGCCGTGCGACTCAGACAGGGCGGTCTGGGCTCGTCCAAGGCTAATGCCACACACCACATTTCCATCTAAGCTCTCCGTGGCCACCCTGAGTGGCCTCTCTCTCCTTTCAGAGGTAGCACTGAGGGTCTCCCCAGGAATTCCCGTTCTGTCCATAGGAGCCCACAGCCTCGCTGCACTCAGAAGGGAACTCCCCCCGCGACCCCCCACAGCGCTTACTCTGAGCAGCCGCTGCACGAGGCTGGCGTAATCCACACCACAACATCCCAGGTAGCAGCTGCAGCACCCCTTTTGCAGAGGCAGACCCCAAGGCCCAGGGAGGGTAAATACCATTCCCCCCACCCCAGAGGCAGAAGTGGCGGAATCAGGACACAGGCCCAGGGAACCGAGTTGGGCTTGAGCCCTTAACCTTTCTTGGCATTGCTGCTCATCTGAGATCAGTGACATGGACCTTTGGCCCCGGGGTCCCTAATTTTCCCACAACAGTTTGCCACACTTAGTGCAGGGCGGGACAAGGGGAGCTGTAAGAACAGGGTCACTGCCAAGTGAATCCTGTCCAGGGGTCTGCTCCACTGCAGGACGGCTATCTCAGCTTGACCCAAAAGAAACCAAACTCGATGTCGTTGAGTCGATTCCGACTCATAGCGACCCTACAGGACAGAGTAGAACTTCCCCATAGGGTTTCCAAGGAGCTGCTGATGGATTCGAACTGCCAACCTTTTGGTTAGCAGCCGAGCTCTTAACCACTGCGCCACCAGGGCTCCACCTCAGCTTGAAGCAGGGTTTAAAACCCTCAATGTCAAGTGTGCAATGCAGTGTCTCATGTGGTCCCAGCTCACGGGGCGAAAGCTGGGGGAGGCCGCGGGTCAAGAGATAATGGCCGTGTCGAGTGGAAATACAGGCGAATCCCGAAGCTCCTGGGTCAGCCTTCAGGTCGGGCCATGAAATCCCTGAACTGTATGCAGAAGGGCTGGTAGAGGTGCACATGCTTCCAACAGACCCTCACAGGGAATTCGTGGTAACTGGGCACGGGTTTTTCTCAGAAATGAAGAGAGCAAGCTGTGAAGTCTCAGCACCCACACTGACACACTCCACTGAGAACCCGGGCCAGAACGCCCAGGCGGCTCCGATCGTGGTAGACGCACCGTTTGCCCAGGTTCACCATCATCTCCTTTGTCCCCAGGTGGACCATCTTGACCCTGTGGGGACAAGATCAGGTTACTTCCAGCCACCTGGATGGTGCCCCGAGACTGCTCACCAACACCTGACACATCCTCAGTCCCTTTCCCACACCAAGGCCACCCGGAGCCACAGCCAGCCTGCTCGGAATGGGAAGTGTGTGCTCCCTGTAAATTCTGAGCATGGACACCTTTGGGCTAAGTGTGTGTCCTACAGGAGCCCTTCTGATTCATCAAAGAGAAGCAACAAGAAAAGAAAAGACATGGGGCTGGCAAAGGGCAGGTCAGTGGCTATGGTGGGACTGGCCACGTCCCTGTGACACCTACCGCAGGGCCCGGCTCTCCAGGGGGACCAGGATCTCCAGGGAAGCCCACGGGGCCCTGGAAAGGAGAGAGAGGCATGCAAGGTCATCAACAACCTGGTGGAGGCCACACACTGCCCGGCCCCTTGCTGTACCGAGGCAGCCATCCTGCCCCATCCAGCTCCTAGAATATGGACAATTGCCTCCAGCCTACTCTACAACACGGGAGTCCCCTTCCTGGACATGACATCATCCACCCACACAGGAAGCCTGACAGGTGGGCAAGGCCGGGATCAGAGCTCCCACCTTCCAGAGACAGGCAAAGAAAGACCAGGTACCCGCCCACACCTCCACCCTTGGGGGCTCCTGGCTGAGGCCAGAACCTGGGCCTTCTGAGCACAGAGCCCCTCCTAAAGCAAAGCCAGGGGCAGGCCAGAGGAGGGGGCATCCGTGGGAGCTGGGTGTCTTCACATGGCACATTTCAGCGTCGCCCTCAGAGATGAGAAGTTCTCCAAAGACAGGACCTCAAGGCTGCCTTCTCTAACCCAAGTCTTCTCTTTCTTGTCCAACTATTTGGTTCAGTAGTTGGTTTGGAAACGTCCAGACTTTGGAACCATCACCCCAAGACATGTAATGGTCATGGACCTTTTCTCTCAGCAGGAGCACACCCTGACTTCCCAGGCTGAGCTGGGGTGCAGGGCCCAGCCCCAGGGTCCTGGCACCCACAGCTCAGGGAGTTACTCACCGGGCTGCCTTTCGGGCCGTCATCTCCAGGGGGGCCTTTGGGGCCAGGGGGTCCCGCAGCACCAGAAGGGCCCGACTCGCCCTTCTCCCCCCTCTCTCCTTTGGGCCCCTGAAGGGAAAGGCAAGTGTCCATGTTGTGCAGAGCAGACCTCAGTGGCCAGAGGGGTGCCTCACACCGGTTCATGCCACGTCGTCCATTTAACCAATCCCTGGTGAGCACTGACTGTGGCCAGGCACTGGCCCGGGGCTGACGGCTGCACGGCTCCCCCTGTGGCCCCTAGCTGTGACCTGCGGGGTCAGCCCCTGTCTGCCCCACGAGGCTGAGCCAGGAGCTCAGCTGCTGCTCTCGGCGTCTAAGGCCAGGACTCGGCTTGTGTACAGGAGGGACCAACCCCTGGATTAGAGGAGGCAGCACGGACCATGAGGGGCTGCAGAGCCCAGACCCACCCCAAGTCCCGTGGTTCTGGGGCGGGGGGAGTGGCTAGAGACCAAAAAGCCTTAGTGCCCCTGGCGGCCACCTGGGCTGAGAGCCTCCCTCTGGACCACCTCGTAGCAAGCATCTGTCTGACCAAATTGCTGGCTCTGGGCGGGAGAACTGTCCCTTCCCAGCCGCTCCCCACCCCCGCCCACTCCACAAGCGGACAGAGATGGGAACAGTGCTGGTGCCCAGCGTATCAGGACGACCAGAAAGGGCACTGGCACTACGAAAGATGGAGTCTTCTACGGCCCCCACCGCCGGCCCCAGCGGAAGTCTGGCCTTCAGGGCATCAAGGTGACCACAGACCCCTCACATTTATGACAACCCCTGAAAGGGACTTGAACACCAGGCGGCAGAGTGGCTAACTGGTCCTGGTGCTAATTGCTAAGGTCTGCATGCACGAAGGCACACACATGCACGTACATACACCCGCTCTCCCTATCACACCTTCTCCTTTCCCGTTTTTCACAGTAATCCTGTTAGGTCGGCACAAGAGGGGTTACGACCCCATTACACAGATGAGCGAGCTGAGGCAGAGTCGGGGCTTCTGACCCAGTACCCTGTCCACTCTCCCACTCGGTCGCGTCCCACCCCTCCCCCAAAGCCCCCAAAGCCCACTCACCGGGGGGCCTCCTTCTCCTGGAAGGCCAGGTTCCCCAGCTTCGCCAGGCTCACCCTAAGGAGGAAGCACGACATGGTTACGGATGTGGTGAGGACGGCTGCTCCAGCTTTAAGAGTCCACCATGTCCCCGGGGACCAGGGGTCGGTGAAACACCATCGCTGTCCTCAGACTGCCCCCAGGATGGGAGTGGGGAGGAATCCTCAGTCAGGGTCAGACCATGAAGAGGTGACAGTGGTTTACACAGACAGGTGAGTGTGCGCTCGGAGGGGCATCGGATCACAGGGAGGGCGTTGGAGAAGCTTCCTCTGGAAGTGGAGATTTGAAGGATAATTAAGAGAAGCTCGGTGAAGGCGGCGGGGACAGCCTTACAGGCAGGGACGGTCCACGCAAAGGCAGAGGCAGAAACTGGCCCAGCACGTCAGGAAGATGCAGGAAGAGGATGGCGGAAGGGAAGGTGGGGTGTAGAGGCCAGGCGTGCCTCTGGGGTGCCGAGAAAGGGCGCCGTGGCTGCAGAGGCCGTGCACCACTGACTTGTGGTCTCAGCAATGCTGCTTCTCCTTAATTTCCTTATCATAAAAAGGAGCCGTGATGGCGGATTTCTTTCAGTTTAATGGCCTGACGTGAAAAAGAAATCTCTGGAAGCAGCGTACAGGAAATGCAAGGAAATGGATGCAAATGTGTGTATTTCCTTTTATCCAAAGGAGCCAAGATACGCATTTAAACTAGTGAGCATTCATGGGCGCTGAAGTGGAGTCACCTTCTGACACCGACACACGCACCACGCATGCACAAACACGCACACACACGCACACAGATGCACAGCCATCATGCTCATTCGGTTATTTTGCGAGCCCAGGCCCTAAAATTCATCAGCTCCCGTGAACTGGACCCTGGGCTGTGGAAAGATAAGAATTTGGCTGAAACGGAAGCTGTGAAAATGGGAACTACCACACTTCAAGGAAGAGATGATTATTTCTATCAGAGCTCGGTCTTGAGGAAGATGGCGGGGCTTTCCCGTGACAGCACCGTTTGGAAATTCTGCCAGAGGTCATCGCCAATCCACATGTCAGAGCACACCTGCTCCTTTTCTAAGTTTTAAAAGGCATTTGACAGGAATGACCCAGTAACGTACATCTGTGTACACACACACAGAAGCACACACCCAGGTATGCAGGCACACACACACCCCACGGTTCCCCCCAACACAGCCATGGAGCTGACACCATAACCAGTTAAGGGACATCACCTTTTCCCCTACTGCACCAGGGTTTCCGATTCCACCTGGAGGACCTTGTGGTCCGTCAGCACCTGGAGATCCAGAGGGTCCTCGGGGTCCTGGGGGTCCTGGGGGGCCCTAGAAAACAGAGTGAGCGTTGAGCACAGAGGAGATGCCAACTTTTCCCAAAACAGAAACCAGCTGCCCAGGCCCGGTCCTGTGTCCCGTCACACTCACCATCTGGCCCACGTCTCCTGTCTCACCCTTCTCCCCTGGAGGGCCTGGCAAACCCTGGGCAGGAAGAGGAAGTGGTCAGGGACAGCGCACTCAGTGCTGGTCTATCAAATACAGATGTTTTCGTTCTTCTGCCAACAACGTGAAGACCCAGAGCCTCTGGAACGTGCTTCCTCCCGTACAGGGAAGCGCGAGGACTTCCCATCATTACATTCTCAGAACTTAGCCCCAGGAGATAATTAGAGAAGTAAGCCCAGATTTATGGATAAAGGTGCTTACTCCAGCGTTCCATACAACAATAAAACCTAACGAGCCACCAGGAGGGAGGTGTCTGAACACATTACGCCGCGGCCACACGCTGGAATACAAGGCCACAACGAAAAATCATTCTTTTCAAAAATAAATAAAAAGCTGTGTGTTCAAAGACCACTCCAGGACACTCAACAGAACACAGAATGTAATATGAAGTGGGAACGCTGGGCTCAGAGCTTCCCATGCATACGGCATGATTCGGATTTTGCAAAAACCAAATTAAATGACATACGTGCATATTCATATGTTAATACACATGGCTTAGGAGATCTGGGAAGGAAACGGTAGGATCTTTAGAAGTCATGCTTGTTTTCTTTCTTAGAGTTTACCAGTATTTCCCAGATTTTACATGAGTGTGGGAATAAACCTCCTTGGTTGGGAGCACCAGCCACGGGCATGCCTGGGACTGTAGGACCTGCAGTACTTCCAACTCAATAGGGAGGCCACCTGGATGCCCTCTGCAGCCCAGCCTGGCTTCCCATCCTTGAAGGATGGGCGGGAGGCCCTCTGCAGCCCAGCCTGGCTTCCCATCCTTGAAGGATGGGCGGGAGGCCCTCTGCAGCCCAGCCTGGCTTCCCATCCTTGAAGGATGGGCGGGAGGCCCTCTGCAGCCCAGCCTGGCTTCCCATCCTTGAAGGATGGGCGGGAGGCCCTCTGCAGCCCAGCCTGGCTTCCTATCACTGAAGGACGAGCAGGAGGGGAGGGGCACAGACAGGGACAGCAGCATCCACAGTCCATCCCTGGCCATTTTAAAAACTGTGCCCTTACCTGCAGCCCCACGGGCCCAGGGGGACCCGGGAAGCCTCGTGGGCCCTCGTCACCTTTCTGCCCAAAAAGGCCCTGCTGGCCCCGAGGTCCTGGCTCACCGTCCGCTCCCTACAGGGAAATCATTGAGTTGAGGATGAGGACGAGGTACTGGTGACAGGTCAGCTTGCTTGCGGGGTGGGTCTTTTTGAGGGTCATTAACAGCAGATACTTACGGAGGGGCCTGGCTGTCCGATGGGGCCTTGAGGACCTGTAGGCCCAGGAGGACCCTGTGGGGGCAAGACAGAGACATGAGGTTGCTTCCAGAGACGCAGCTGAGGCCAAGCAGCTCAGGGGCCGCCCGAGTTCAGAGGGTGGCGAGGGGAGCTCAAGGTGAAGGGGCACCGCTGTGCTCAGAGTTCAGAGGGTGGCGAGGGGAGCCCAAGGTGAAGGGGCAGCACAGCGCTCAGAGGCCATGGCGGAGGGGAGCACCACTGTGACAGGGCCCAAGGAACAGAGGTGCTTCCTGCCAGGAGTGTAGACACTGGGGGAAGGTTCCAGTGCTCAGCGGCTAAGGAGCCTTCCCACAGCCACTGGGGGCAGCTGGGGGCTAAGCACAGGGCTTTCGCAAAGGCACACAGGTTCTTCAGAACAGAGCAAGGAGAGAAAGGACGAAGGGAACGACCAGGCGTCGGCGGCACGCGGCCTCTGTGGGAAACCCTGCTTTCCCAGCATCCAGTGTCTGCAGACACGGAATCCTCAAGGACCGAATACTCAATTTGCTTTACTTCACAAAACCTGCACAGGCTTTCTGTTCATTTGTTAACACCAAGAGATTCATTCCCATGCCTACGTATGTACATATATACACACACATACCTGTACAAATACATATACACGCGTAGCTATGCTTATACACATACATGCATACACATTCAAAGGCATATACACATAAACCAAAAAAATCAAACCCACTGTTGGCGAGTTGACCCTATAGGACAGAGTAGAACTGCCCCACAGGGTTTCCAAGGAGCGGCTGGTGAATTCAAACTGCCAACCTTTTGGTTAGCAGCCGAGCTCTTAACTACTGAGCCACCAGGGCATATACATCCATATGCATATACTTATATACACATAATACGTATGTATACCTACACATAGAAATACATATACATGCTTATATATACATATACATCCATATGCATATACTATATACACATATAGACTTATACATACATATATACATGCATATACACATATACATACACATGGACATACATATACGTGCACATACATGCGTACATATGCATGCATATACTTATAGACACATACACATACATATGCACACACACGTGCATACATCCATATACATATATACACATATAGATTTTAACAGGACGGGAAACTCATTCAGCTGTGACCCACTCATCATCATAAAGGCCACAGGTCACACTGGCCACGTGAGCTAAGCAGTGGTCACCCCTGAAATCGACGGTCGTCTACATGCACTGAAGTGCCTCTTACCTGCTCGCCCTTGTCCCCCTTGCTCCCTTTCTGTCCCGGCTCTCCAATCTCGCCCTAAGGGAAGATGGTAGAAGGTTCCTTAGACAGCTCCATAATCACGTGGATGTTCCCCGTCCCCGTAAAGAATATTTGGACATGTTATCAGGAGGGAGCAGTCCCTGGAGAAGGACATCATGCTTGGTAAAGCAGAGGGTCATCGAAAAAGAGGAAGACCCCCAAGGAGACGGACACAGTGGCTGCAAAAATGGGCTCAAGCAGAACAACGGTTGTGAGGACGGCACAGGACGGGGCAGGGTTTGGTTCTGATGTGCACAGGGTCGCTGTGAGTCGGAATGGACTTGACAGCACCTCCCAACAGCATAACGAATGTTCCTGGAGATGAAGAACATCTCCCCCAGTGGCTCTGTAACTTTCCAAAGAAGAAATGTTTCCATATATTAATTTTATTTCCTTTTTAATACGCTGTGTAGAATTTTAGTAGATCTGAAAATGTGGGGAAAGCTCATATCGAAAATATTTACTTTGTTTTCAAATCAACTGCCAATATGACAGCATACTAATAGGCAACTCAGTTACTATGTTTCCAAAGAAGTTATTAAAGTCTTCTTCTGTGTTGTTATTGGTGCCGGCTCTTTCCACCCTGGGATGCAAGGCTCCGTCTACACAGAGGTGACAAAGTCAGAGACTGATCACAAATAAAATGTTAGACGGAAGAGCTAAATTTCACTGTCTCCATTAAATTGGGTATAAAACCAAGTGCCCACAGCAATCTCATTAGAATTATAAAGCACAGTCTTAATGAAGGGAGCCTGGAAACTCAAGCGAAGACATTGAAAGATAGATATGGAGCGGGGCCTCTCTACCTCGGGCTCTGCAGGTCAGCATGTGAGTGACTCGGGAGCACGGGGCGTTTCCCTTTGCCTTGGCCTCTAACAGCAGCGGACCGGGACCACATCAGAACCACACAGGAGCACCGGCCCGACGCTCCCCCAGCGCGGGGGAGGCCTCGCTCAGCTCCAGTCACCTGTGGGCTGCTTCTAGAGCACCCACAATGCCAGGGTCACAGGTGGGCACCCCGCCTGTCACTGAGCCCTACAGCTGTCCGTGCCCCTCTGTTTAAGGTGACCGTGCACCATCTGGGGTAGAAGGACTTGCCGCGGTCTCCGTACCTTATCTCCGTCTTCTCCGGGGGGGCCCACAGGGCCTGCGGGACCAGGGAGCCCCACGGGGCCCTGGAGGCCATCTCGGCCAGCCGGGCCTTGTGGCCCTTTCTCGCCCTAGAGAGGACAGAGGACCCCTGGTCAGACGCGGCTCCAGTGCATGGACATCCAGCCCCAGCTCATCGCCCCAGAGGGGAGCCCAGGGGAAAAGGCAGGGGTTCCTGGGGAGCCACGTCACCTCTGTCCCAAAGGGTTTCAGCAGGGACACAGAGGCCAGCTCTGAGCCAGGCACCGTCATACTCCTCCACACTCATCCGGGGAAGGGCCACTCTCTTACAGATGGGGAAACTGAGGCACCGAGAGCGAGTAGTAGAGCCAGGGCTCAAACCCAGCCAAACCAACAGTGAGCCTATGTTTGCAGTCCTCAGATCATGCTGAGGCTAGTGACCGGGGGCCTGAGAGCCAGCCCTGCCACCGCCTCTCTCACACTTTCAGTTCTCTGCAGATACACCTCCCTGTGCACGGACACGCACACACACATGCACACACACACATGCACGCATGCACACACACATGCACGCACACACACACACGCACACATGCCTGCACACACACGCGCACACACACATGCATGCCCACACACATGCACACATGCCCACACACACATGCACGCATGCCCACATGCACACACTTACATGCAGACACTCACATACACAAGTCACTGTCTACTCCTCACACTTAGCTCCTATTAATATCAGTTCCTACTCACACGCATTCCTGTGCACACTCACACGGACACACACACACTATCTTTCCTCCCCTCATGACTGATTCGTTTGCCTCCTAACTGCCCCTTGGCAATCTCAAACAGTCCTGAGTTCTTGCTTTGCTCATCTTTGCCAGACATCACACCACTCTGTGGGCCAAGGGCTGGAACTTTCTCACAGGAGCCAGGAACCCCTTTTTCCAACAGACACGCAGGCCAAGGGGTGTGCATGCTGGGGAGGGGGACTGGAGGAGGAAATCAACATTCAGTGCTCGGATGTGAACGCAACCAGCGTTCACTCACACACCACCCGGCACTTCTGCCCTTGGGGAGGGAGACGTGGGCTTGGCTTCCACCCCTCTTCTCCTTTCCTTCCTGCACAGGGCACTGTCTGCTCCTCACACTTAGCTCCTGCTCATGTAAATTCCTACTCTGGTTAAGCCAGGAAAAACAGCAAGACTACAGATAGGCCTCGCCTGGGACTCTCCTGTCCTACATTACCGGTCAGGCCGGCGTTCTGGGAGACGCCCTGACCTTCTCTTAACCCCTCTTCTTCCCTCTGGAGCTATTCTGCAGGATGACAGCTTTTAGCTGGAGAAGCAAGTCTTGCTAGGTTTCTGCTTAAATGTTTACTGCCTTGCAACAGGGAACCAGACCGTTTCCGATGGATTTGTGTGTGCTTTTTGTGTGCTGAACGCACAGTTTTCTAGAACATTATTCAGCGGGATCAATGTCCTGGATGCCTCGTTTGAAATGATTAGATGTCATCAAAACTGCCTTTTTATCCCTGATAACATATTGAACATATTCTCAATGGTGCAGGTGTTCCAGAGTGGTTTCGAGCGGGAGCCTCTGCCCCAGGAACACAGTCAGGCTCTTCTTTCTGCCCATGAATGGCTGCGAGCAGAAAGAGGGAAATGACATCCTCCTGACAAGAACCGGTAAGCACCCCCGTCCTATCGCATCTGACATGGCTGCGTTTGTGTGGGCTCATTCCTGGAACTCAGAACCATTCACATTCTGAATTCAGAGGGGACACTGAGCTGAGGCACTCTCCGTGGCCGTTTGAAAGTGGGGCCTGGTGGAAGGTTCAAATCATGTGGCTCACATCAGACGCAGACCAGGGTGAGCCACTCCAAGGCAGTCAGGGTGTCTCCTGAGTTACTCTGGGGAAGGGGCTTGCAAAAAGGGGTAGTGGTATGTGTGCCAGGAAGTATCCAAGTCAAGAAGAAACCCACTACACACTGTTTCAGAGTAGAACTGCACCATAGGGTTTCCAGTGGCTCTAATCTTTATGGAAGTAGATTGCCAGGCCTTTCTTCTGTGATGCCACTGGGTGGATTCGAACCATCAACCTTTTGGCTAGTAGTCGAGCACAAGGCAAGAAGGGGCATTCATCAATTTCCTTCATGGTACTCCACCTGCCCTGAGCTTTCACAAAGCCTACACAATTAAGGGTTCACAAAGAGGTCGGGCTGTTGTGGGGGTAGAGGACCGTGTCTCATATCTTCCCATCAGACATCCCCCTGCCCTGCTTGGCTAGGCACCCTGTCTCCACGCATGCTGCCAACCAGCGAGGGGAGCATCCCATGCCAATATCCATCTCCTCTCAAAGAGACGGCCGTGGGCTGCAGACACAGAGAGGGGCTGTTCACACAGCAAGTGGTGTGCCTCATCCACACACACGGCACCCCAAGGGAGCCCTGACCAAGTCCTCCGAGGATACAGTGTATCCAGGTCCTCTGTAGGGAGGGTGGTCTGCCTCTACCATTCCCGTCCAGACCGTCCAAGCTGAGGCCCTGGGTGCAGAGCATTCTCTGATCAAGAGGATGGGAATTGGGTCTCTCTCCCTGACCCTTTTACCTGTCAGAGAAACCTTCCTCCCTCTTCTGGGCACACAGTAACTTTCTCTGTTTCTGCTCATTGCAGGCATCACATGGCACCTGGCCAACCCCACCATGCACTGAGTACACACCCAGGAGAGGCAGTTTCTCCCGGGGAATCATTAATCAGAAAATGCAGGCTGACAAAATGGATCTTGTAGCTAGAGAGGAAGGAACGTCCTTTCAGGTTATGCTATTCTGTACCAGAACAAAAGACACCTTCTAGGTACCAGGACGGCCAGGCCAGGTGCACCTGAACAAAGGCCCCTCCCTCTTACCCCCTTTCACCTTTCCCATGCTATCCACCATGTAGCCCTCCGGGTGATTCTTCATAAACCCCAGGCCAGAGCCCACCTCTGCTCTCTCACCCACGACGCATTGAGGGGCGTGCATAGAAGTGGTCGAACGTCGTACCTCAGATGCAAGCCTTTTGGAAGAACCTGGATCTTGATAAGCCCTACTTCGTTCATCACTGTCCTGACCACTAGTATTAAAGCCCTGTGAGCACACCAGTGAGTAGTGTGATTACCTGTTCTGATCCAAAGGGCCCTGCAGGTCTGATTTATTTCACCCAGTACACTGCTCCCTCCTTCTGCCTGCAACGCTGGGGCCATAGATGTGGCATCTGAGCCACATGCTAATCCGTTTGAGAACTGGCTGGTACACTGCCCACACATGCCCACCCAGCCCCCAGCTCAGCACTCCCTGGAAGACATGGAAACACTGGAATCATCCACCTGGGCTCCAGTCTGAACACTGTGGAACACACTTCAAATGCACTCACCCCTCTCCCACCACCATCCTGCAAACACCCCAGATAAACACCCATGGGGACATGGCAGGGGACGGACAAGGCTGGATGTGTGAGGAAACCCGTACCTCCAGTCCAATGGGGGGCTCCCACTGCACCCCCCACCCGGGCAGTACTTACAGGTGCCCCTTTCTCTCCAGCCGGCCCTGGAGGGCCCTGGGGCCCAGGGCGCCCTGGAATTCCGATGGGCCCGGCTGCGCCAGCGGGGCCTCTCTCCCCTGGAGATCCCTGGGTTGGGGCGAGAAACGGTTTGTTTCAAAGGTTCTCAAACTGTGTGAACACCATTCTCCAAAGCCCCACTGGATCCTGCCCCTTGCCCACTCACTCTGGAGGTGGCCATAGCTCCCAATGGCCCTGTGCAGGCAGAGTTTGTCTACCCTGGCATTTGAGGCTCTCGGCGACCTGGCCCCTCTTCTCCCCGTCCCCGCCACTCCAAGTATGCGTCTGCCACCCCTCCTTGTCTAGGGACATATTTTCCTTACTTGCTGCCTTCAATGACCCCTCCCTCCCCTGGGGGCCGCCTGCCCCCGCTGCCAGCACTCACTAACTGCTCTGCTCCTCCATGCTCTACAATTTACAGGGGACCTTCATCACCCACTGCCAGTCCCTCCTCACACCCCACCTCCTCCACCACGCCCTTCACAGGCCACGTGGGGGGCCCAGGGCAGCGGGCACCCTCTCCCACCCACGGGACCACCGGTCCTGCCTGCAGAGCGGGAGCGAGGCAGGGGAAGGGAGAGGGCTTTGTGCCGGGCCAGCACCACTCACCGCGGGCCCCGGAGGGCCGGGGGGGCCTTCGTTGCCTTTCAGTCCGAGAGCTCCCTGGGAAGCAATGAGAATTCGAGTAAAGGTCCTGCGCGGAGAGGCTGGGCCGGGCGCTGTCCGACCTCATGTCCCATCTGGCCCACCACTCACCACTGGGCCAGGAAGCCCTCTGTCCCCAGGGAAGCCACGCAGTCCTGGGGGTCCGTCCTTCCCGGGGATGCCGGCGGGGCCGGGGTCACCCTGAAACAGAGCCATCGGTTAGCTTCTCTGCCCCCACCAGCTTCAGAGATGCGGCACCTATGAGCAGGTCTCCCGGAAGCCACAGGGCTTTCTCTCTGACACCCAGCTGGGATGGCTGGACGGGGAGGTCACCTTGCCATGGTCACCTGCTTCAAAAGGAATGTCTGCATCTGGCCTTGACCTGGAGGCAGCTCCACACACATGGGCTACCCCTAACCTCGCAGCTGGGAGGCACGGTCAGCTGGGTGCATTGCACAGAAAGCTCCATGGGGTTCCAGGGCCTCACCCCCAGGACCGGGGTTCCAGGGCCTCCTCCAGGACCGGGGGTTCCAGGCCTGCCTCCAGGACCAGGGGTTCCAGGGTCCTCCCCCAGGACCAGGGGTTCCAGGCCACCCTCCAGGACCGGGGGTTCCAGGGGCCTGCCCCAGTACTGGGGATTCTACACCCACCCCCAGGACCGGGGATTCCAGGCCCACCCCCAGGACCAGGGGTCCCAGGCCCACCCCAGGACCAAGATGGCTGCACAGAGGTGAGGGGCTGCAGAGTCTCGGCGCACAGCTGCTCTGGCCCCACGGCCACCTGCCCTGTATGTCCAGGCTCCTCCTCAGACTCCACTTAGGAAAGGGGACCCGTGGCTAGAACAAACACTCAATGCATGACCCCAAATGGTCCTGTGGCACCAGATATTTGATCCTAGCCTGAAGCCATATTACTGAAAACATGCTCCCCTGAGCCTTATGCCTTCCTTGAGGTACACCAAAGTTCTGGCATCTTCCAGAATTTTCTCTGGGGTCCAGTTTGGGAACATGGGGGTTTTTCCAGACCAGCAGGTCAAATGCTGTTGGCCTTCTGCCTGCACGGCCCCCAGGTCTGCTTGGGAAACTGTATGCTTGGGAAACTGTCTGCTTGTAGGAACAGAGCAAGAGATAACCCCAAGTCTGAAAGCGGCCTCCTCGGAAACATCTTGACAGAGAGGATCCAAGAAACTCACCTTCATCCCTTCCTTTCCAGCTACGCCTGGGAGCCCCTGCTCACCGGGGGGCCCCGGGGGCCCGGGGTGGCCACGTTCGCCCATTGGGCCAGTCTCTCCCGTGGGACCCTGTGGGGACAGACAGTGTTAGCCACAGATACACTTCCAAGTGACGTGCCAGGGAGCGACCCTCCCCTAAGTCTAAGGACAGCCTTGGTCTGGGAGGCAGAGGCCCGCCCCACGCCCACCCAGCCTCCACTCTCCTTGCAAGCCTTCTCTTTCCAGCAAAATCCGGAAAGAAAAAGCAAGCAAGCATGGGCGATACTGTTAAAAGGTCCGCTGACAGCCCACACAGGGCCCAGCACTCTCTCCCCATCCGAGATGCCTTCAGGCACCGCCTGCACTTCCAGCCATGTGGTCGGGAAGGCAGCCCTGGAGGAGCCACAGGAGGGCAGTGTGCTGCCTGTCCTCGTGCAGTGCGGTGGGTTGACACCACATTCACCGCCACATTGCGGGTGAAGCTGATAAGACACAAGCCCCCGCCCCCCCCAGCCTGCTGCTCTGAGCTATCCATTCTGCTTTGGGCCACTTCTCCATTGAGGGGCCCGGGCGGGATCAGGGGCAAGAGAACCAGGCTGCCTCAGACACCAGCAACAAGGGACATCCCACATGGATGGCCCCTCCCCAGAGGGCGAGCGCAAACCCCGGAGCCTGGCTCCACGCTGGCCCAGGACACTTCCTTCTCTTCTCTGCTCAACTCCGAGAGCAGAGCCCCTCCTAATGTTAACCGACATCTCACATGATTCAGAACTCGCTACTAGCAGCATCTACAGAGTCCCGGGGGACATGACACCTGAGCTGTGGTCCCCTCTGCCACGTGCATGGGTGACAATGGATATGGTGGTGAATTTTATATGCCAACATGATCAGGCTGTGTGTTCAGTTATTGGGTCAAACGCTAGTCTAGAGGCTATTTTCAAATAGTTACATGTGATTAAGTCATCCACAGTGTGGTGGGCCTTATCTAATCAGTTGAAGGTCACAAGGGCAAAAAGGGAGCTTCCCCAGGGTGTGTTTTGCCTCCAGACTATAACAGATATCTTGCTGGAACGCCTCTACTTTTCTCTCCTGTCACCTGACCTGCCAATTTTAGAACATAACTCTGCCTGAATCTCCACCCTGCTGTGTGACCAATGAATTTTGGACTTGCCAGTTCCCACAAACTTGTGAGCCAATTCCTCAAAATCAGTCGATTTCTCTACATATACCTCTAGATACTTCTCCTCCCTACCCACATAGAGAGGTACATTTATCTATCTTAAGAAGTCCCCAGGTGGTGCGAACAGTTAATGAGCTCGACGGCTAACCAAAAGGTTGGAGGTTCGAGTCCACCCAGAGGCACCCTGGAAGAAAGGCCTGGCCAACTACTTCTGAAAAATCAGCCATTGAGAACCCGAAGGCACACAGTTCTATTCTGACACGCATGGGGTTGCCAGGAGTCAGAGTCAACTTGATGGCAACCGGTTGTCTGTGTTACTGGTTCTGTTTCTCTAAAAAACCCTGACTCAGGCACTGGCAGGCCAATGAGAGCAGGGATGCTGTATCTCACCTGAGGGCCGACCACACCTGGGGGGCCTGGAGGGCCGGTCTTGCCTTGGAATCCCTGTGAAGAGACAAAATCCATGCTGAGGAACAGCTCACGCCACAGTTCCCGCTCAGAGATGTCCTCCACCCCGGCTCCCAAATGGCGGATGCTCCAGATTTCATTTGAGAGGGCTTAGTTCTCATGTTTCCTTTTGGGATGGGTTCCACGAAGGTAATGAAGCCAGACATGTTAGTTTCACTAGCTGTTTCCCACTGTTGTTTTTGTGCTGAGACGCAGATCTGAAAACCATTGGTCTTTATCATGTCACTAAACTTCGCTTCCTGAGTACACCTGGTGCCATTTCTCGGCTGCCGGGATCTGGGCTAGGGGCTATCTCTGTGCTGTTCTCATTAGTGATGTTGTGGGCTTCTTCCTGCTTTCTTCCTCAATGCCTCGGATGCACGACAGGTGATTTAACCAGCTCACGCTTCCGTGCTTAATCAAAACTGGAGAGAGACAGGGCTCGCTGCTTCCAAAACCCAGCGGCGAGGATGTATTATTACCTCTGTTCAGCGGGAAGGTGGCATTTCTGCTCTGCACAGTCACGTGCAGGGAACAAGCTTGGTTTAGCTTTTAATAATCTGGCTACGCTGGATGTACGCTCCTTCAAAAGAAGAAGCTGGCTGTGAGGCCAGGCCAGTTTCATACGCTGCTGTCTGCAGAGCTGGGCCTGTGCTGAGGAGGCGCCATCTGCAGCCCCAGGTGACAAAGGCAGAGATACACACGTGTCACAGCCATGAGGCCCTCAGGAGGAAACACTAGAGTCTGCAGAGGGAAGCAGCTTGCTTTCATCCCCAGCTGCGTGGCAGGAGCGAGATGCCCCTGTATCACCGTCAGGGATGCCCACATGCAAGCAAGACTCAGCTTCCTTTCGAATTCCAGGGGGCTGTCTGCCTTAGCCCAGCCGAGTTGCACACAGTGGGCTGAAATGGCCATTGCCGTATGCAGTGTCCTCTGTGGGTGACATTTACAGAATCAGAGACAAGGGGCAGTGGACCGGTCAAGGGCATCCACCTGCTTAGTGGGTAGGGGAGAGCGTCCAAATGGAGCTGGCATCTCATCAAGCTCTGTGTTAACAGATGAGGTGAAAGGCCCCCCGTCTGTCCCAGGGCCGGGACTCCCCAGAACTAGTGAGGGTGGGGTTCACCTTCCATCCCTTGCTGAGAAATAGCCTGCTGACTCACATTTGGAAGAAATAATAACTGTGTGCATTTTCGTTTTCAAATGAAAGAACAAAGTCAGGACCCCAGGGAAAACCTTTCCCGTGAGGTTATCTGGACCATCCTGTGGAGGAGACATTGTGTGCTGGGGGGTCAAAATGAGAGGGGGGACCCCAGCATCACCGCAGCAGACCTGTCCTGCAAAGACATGGCAGAAGGTAGCTGGGAAGTATGTATATTCTTTTCCAAGCAGGGACAAGCAGCCTAATTATTTTACCAGCCTTTTCCCAGAATAAGTCACAGGGAAAAAGCACACGATATGCGAAACCTTTTATCTTGTCTCCTCAGAAAGGCATGCGAGGAAAATGTGCCGGGCTCAGAAGATATGGTTTAATTTTTCTCTGCAAACAAAGGAGCAGAGTAATCTCCATTAATCAGGCGCTGCGTACCATGCAGAGACACCCAAGAAGGGATAATTAAAAGAGGTTCCATCACAATGAGCCGAAGAGGGACAAAAACGGTCTTTCTAAAACCAGGCACCAAGAACATAGTAAATATGGCATTTATAACCCATTTCACGCACAGCCTGCTTTTGTTGTGAGTCTTCTGAAGACCCTCCGTACAAGGAAGCTGGCTGCAGAGGCAGCCATTCTGCAAACCCCAGGCATGCCCCCCCCAAGTTTACACCCACACCGCATCTCTGTCCTTTCAGCTGGGCTCAGGGGTGCATGCATAGAGAGAGAACACAGGAACTCAGAGGTCAGGGGGTACTGCGAGTCCCTAGCTGGTCACAGGCTGGACCCTAAAATCCCTTCCCCAGGGGACACCTTCCATGAAGGCGTGAAGCTGGGCCAAATCCCAACTGGCTAATGGAGCCAGAAAACGACCTCATTTCTGATCAACATCTCTTCCAACTGAAAATTCTGGAGGTGTAGATGGCATTGCCTTACAGAAACTTCTAAAGGCAAGGGCAAGGCCGAAGGTGATCCTAGGTTGTAATGATACCTGTTGTGAGCACAGCTGAGTGTCCAAGGAAAGGCCCGATTTCAACACGATTCGTCACCTGTCTGCTTTTGAAATGGAGTTTTTAATTCTCATGGAATCCAGATTTCTGATTCTATGGAGGTTGAGGTGACCTACCCAGATTACTGCCCTGAGATGACCTTTGAAGCTTGAGCTTTGAGGAAACAAGTTTCCTAAAAGTCACCTTTAAGTCAAACAAAAGCCTTTACTAATTAAGCTAACTAGTAAAGAACGCTTCGCCTTGGGCATTGTGGTCTTTTAAAGAATTATCATGTAGTTTTGACAAAAGAAACTCCAAAAGACAGACTAGACCTATGTTGTAGGGTGAATCAGTAATTATCTGAATGATTTTTCAAGAAAATGTTATTCTGTCAACACTGTTCTGGCCCTGTTTCCATAGTGATGTGTAGTTGCTAGCGATAAGCTGGAGTATAAGAATCTGTAGATTTTTCTTCTTGGGAATATTTTTGACTCTCTAGTCAGAGATGTAACCCCAATTTGCAAATTGTATATTAAATAAACTTCAATCAATTTCTATTATTGACTTAATATGATCTTTGTTTTAACACTATAAAAGTGAGTGGTGAAGGAGCACTCCAAATCCTCCACCATCAACCCCACAGCCGGAACAACCTCTAAGCATGGCTGGGGCAGGTGAAAGACCCAGGTCCTTTCTCTCTGAAGCTTTGCAAGACGAAACAGCTGAGTTTGCAGATGAAACTGTAGAACTGTTTCAACTACTTTTTCAATGAAAATACATGCAGATGAAACTGGATGTGCTCAAAATTCTTCTCCAGGAAAACAGAAAGGGTTGGCTGGACAAGGTTCCAGCATGTTGGTGACATTTTGTTGGCACCGTGGTGGTTTGTGGTGTGACCTTTGAACCAAAGGTGCTAAGACCAACCCCTGCCTCTGCATACAGATGTCATAGAGCCCCTTCACCCTGTGTAGCTGTTCCTAGTCCCAAGGTCTCCGCCACAGGCCTGGCCCCACGTCAGCTGAAGACTCTGGCCCGATGGGACCTGCCTGAGGCTGACCAGTCTCTCCCAAGCAGGCAGGTTCTTCCTAGACCGTGCCGTGAAGCAGAGACAGTGCCCACCTCTGCTCAGGAGCTCAGGTTATGGGGAAAGAGCTGGACTAGGGCTCCAGGAGAACCAGCCAGGAGAAGCCAAGCAGCCTGTGACCTCAGCACCCTCATACTCACGGTCTCGCCTCTCTGTCCAGGGTGTCCTGGGAGCCCATCCTTGCCTGGGGGGCCCTGGAGAAAGAAGCAGAGGAAAGAAGTCCCATTCAGCTCTGGGAAGCAAACACCTTCAGATTTAATGTCACCCTGGGCAACAAAAATGGCCACATGGTTTCAATGGCTCTTGCCCATCGGCATCCTCAATAGGCAATCACCATGACAGTGGTGCTGGCAATGATACAAGGTACAGGCAGAGCCCGTGCTGAGCAGGGCACACACTCTGCCTCCCTGCAAATCACTCGTCAAACCCTCACGACACCCCATGCAATGCTGCCTCCACACCTCCTGGTGGAAGAACAAATGCAGGGAGAGTGTAACACCTCCCTGCAGTCAGGGCCAGGGGGTGCACAGTCAGACTTTAACCTGAGTCTGCCCAATTCAGGGAGCCAAACTCCTTCCCGACCACAGCCCTCCAGTGCGCCCCAGGAGGCAATAGTTCCCACTGTTGGATGGCTTTGTTCTTTTTGCAAGGGTATTAAAGGAAACAATAATATACTGCATCTCTTTGGGGTTGAATCATGTCCCCCCAAAAGACGTGTTGAATTGCTAACCCCCAGTACCTGTGAATGTAATCTTATTTGGAAATAGGGTCTTTGCAGATGAGGTCAAGATAAAGTCACAGCGGACTAGGGTGGGCCCTAATCCAGTGACTGGTGTCCTTAAAAGGAGTGAGGGGTTTGCAGACAGAGACAGAGAAGAGGAGGCCACATGAAGACGGGTGCAGAGAATTCTCCCCTCACCCCGACCCCCCCAAGAGTTTCACCTCATGCCTCCCCCCTCCCAGCGCCTGACTGTGACAAGGCCATGTGAGCCCTCAGGAAAGGACAAGTGTCCCCAGGAAAGGTCAGAGTATCCAGACACAACAGTCCAGCAAGGACAACAAGCTACTTACAGGGGGGCCCTTGGGTCCAGGAAACCCTGTGGGTCCTTGAGGTCCGTTGGGTCCCTGGGGACAGAGAATGGTCAGTGTGAAGACAGAAGTCCTTTCCAGCATGCAGGGGCCAGGCAGTCCCCCACTGCCACCCACCCCAAGCTGTAGGCTCTGAGTGCAAGCACCATTCCTTAGTGCTCCCCGTAACCTGATCTCCACCTAGCCCAGCTCCTTCCCAGTACCCTGATCTCCACCTAGCCCAGCTCCTTCCCAGTACCCTGATCTCCACCTAGTCCAGCTCCTTCCCAGTACCCTGATCTCCACCTAGTCCAGCTCCTTCCCTATAACCTGAGCTCCACCTAGTCCAGCTCCTTCCCCATAACCTGAGCCCCACCTAGTCCAGCTCCTTACCCATAACCTTATCTCCACTTAGTCCAGCTCCTTCCCCATATCCTGGGCTCCACCTAATCCAGCTCCTTCCCTCTTAGACAATAAAGAGGAGGCCTGGACAAGGGACTGGAGGAGGCTGGGTCACAAAGCAAGGTCACAGGCCCCTCAGGGACTGGATGGGGCAAGGACCCGGTTTCCCAATGTCCTGGCACCTCCAAACCCCTGAGACCCATGCCAAGTGGATGGAGTCAAGGTCTCCAATCAACAGGAGATTTCAAACCCAGAGCAGGAGCCATGGATCCATCTTTAGGACTTTGAGAAAACCCCTCTTCAGCAGAGTGAAGCCATGCTCCCTCTGTCCGCCAACCCCAAGAAGAAAGTAGAGGAGGCATCTGCATTATGACTCCCTCCTGGAGATTCTGGGGCACTTACCCGTTCCCCAGGGGGGCCAGCCGGGCCGTCAGCTCCAGAGTTGCCCTTGGGAGAGAGCAGAGAAAAGCTTATCATTATTACTTTTGATCAAAGACCCTGGCCATGACATCATCACAGTTTCAGAGCCAATGCTGTGCATGTGGGGCTCCTGAAGGTCACCCTGACCCTCAGAAAGGACGGAGAGCATTAGGGCTGATCAATGCTCCCAAGGCTGCATCCTCCTGCCTCCTCACGCCTACCTGACAGAGAGCTGATAGCCCAGGGGTCCTGACTTTCCAGGGATGAGAGGACAGCCCCCTGCAGTGAGATAAATGCTGTGCTCCAGGCGAGGAGCACATTGAAATTCATGCCAAGACAGACACAGGCGCTGGTGTAAAGCCACCCTGACCTGTGACAGCGACTGTCCCACCAAGTTCTTAGTTCCCATTAGGTAAGCATTAGGTCGGCTTATGGGGAAAGCACAACACGGCCCCAGAGCTGATTACGGAAGCATTGACCGTAGGCTGTTGGTTGGGCACAGTCCATGGGTGATGCAAAAAGTTAAGCCCTTGGCCACTAACTGGAAGGTTGGAGGTTCCGTTCACCCAGAGGCACCTCAGAAGAAAGGCCTGGTGATCTACTTCCAAAAAATCAGCCACTGAAAAGCCCATGGAGCACAGTTCTACTGTGACACACACGGGGTCACCAAGTCAGTCAACTGGACTGCAACTGGCTTTATTATCTGGGCCCACTCCAGCAGCCTGGAAGCACACTCCATTCTGTCCCTGAGCCAATCAAAAGGGTCACCTCTTTAGCAAGACATCAAAACAAAACAACAACAACGACAAAAAAAAAAAAACTTGTTGCGGTCAGATCGATTCTGACTCGTATCAACCCTATAGGACAGAGTAGAACTGCTCCATAGGGTTTCCAAAGAGCGGCTGGTGGATTTGAACTGCTGACCTTTTGGTTAGCAGTTGAGCTCTTAACCACTGCACCACCAGGGCTCCTTTAGCAAGATCGTACTTTAGAATTAGGTCCAGATGGAATGGGAACAGGCTGACGGGTTGAGGTGGATGCTTCCAGATTCACGATCTGGGGAGGGGCTTCAACGGCACTCGGCAGAAGGAAGGTACATTCGAGGCAGGCTAAGGCTCACCCACGGCAGAGAGAACTTTCTTCAGATTTCTGCAAAGGTCTCTCTGCAGCCTCCAAAGCCTTGCAGAGAACTAAGGCTCCCTGCAGAACCAGGCATGTCTACTCCAGGAAGGCAGTCTGCCCAACGTCCAGCTGGGCCTGGCCTCCTCGGGTCACGGAACCACTGTCTTTAGGGGACAGAGCCATGTCCTGGGGCATCACATGTAGCCACATGATTGGATGGATCTAACTGCAGGAGAGGAACTGCGTCTTAAATTGTCAGTAGTTGCCATCCTGTCACCTCTGGCTCATGGCGACCCCATCTGTGCAGATACCACCCTGTAGGGTTTTCAAGGCTGGGACATTCGAAAGCAGATCTCCATGCTTGTTTTTCAATACCTCCAAGAAAACTTCTTTTTTTTTAAAATGAAAAAAACTACAAATCATCCCTGGGGGTTCCATGTCTCAGCAGCATTGTGACTAGGGGTTGGTGGTGGCCCCACTTCAGGCTGGCCACCTCAGAGACACCGCACACATACGCAGACATACCTTGGGGCCAGGCTTCCCCGTGATGCCCCGTGGGCCTCTCTCACCCCTCGGACCCTGGACAGACAGAGAAAGGAGGAAGGTCAGCCCCTGAATTCTCCTGAATGAGCTCCATGATCTCACGGAGATCCCCTCCTCCACCCCACCCACATGCGCTCTCAGATGCCTGAGAGCCACAAGGACGATTACCGTTGGGCCGCGCTGCCCCCTTGGTCCTGGCTTTCCAGGGGTCCCCTAGAATCAAAGAAGAGGGGTGGTCAGTCACGGGTGTAAGCACGTCCCTGTCAGGGGTCCCTCCCCTGGGTATTGAGAGGCCTTGGGACCAGCTTCCTTATGTCTGGTTTCACGGCTCACCACCCAGCGCTCCCCATTCCTGCCCAAGTCCTGCTGGAATCCAGTCTTCCTCCTGCAATCTGATGGATGTTTTGCTATCATCTCTTTCTTTCCCTCTGAGCTGCTATCTGCCCCCCTCCAGTGGCTCCCTCCCTCTCAGCAGGGGGGAAATCATTGCAAGAACATGGAAGAAAGCCAACCCCTTTCACACATAATTTACTTTTGCTACAGTTAACAATATCAGCTGTTAAATTTTCAGCAGGCTCTGCAGACAAGCAAACTTACAATTGAATGCATAAATCCCAGGGTCCGTTTCCTCTCCTCAGAGAATTCAGATCCCCTTTTCTGTTGCTGCACTTGTTTTGCATTTTTCAAACCACAGGGAAATGCCTTTTTTTTCTCCCCCGGAAGAAAGATAGACTAGCTGAAAAATGCAGTTTACCACAGCATATGGGAGTAACGGATGGAACACAGGTCCGGTACTCCACGGCTTCTCAGTTTGCCTGGATTTTATTCTGGTTTCTAATGACGGGGCCCCTGATAAGCGTCCACTCAGCAGCTGCCAGCATCATCACCGCTTCTTAAGGTCTCCTGTTTCGCAAGGAGTCTAACTAACCATTGATAATGACGAGTTAATTATGTTGCCTTTTAACAACACACTCTGGCTCCAGTATTTTAATTATACGGAAAGATCCTTGGGCTTCAAATAAATATTTGCATGTGAAAACTAATGAAACATCTGCTTTCTTCAAAGGATAAACTTTTGACCAGTGGAAGCACCCACAGCCAACCTGGCTAGCTCTTGGCATTTGTGGGTAACCCACTTTGTCGGGTTTTCTCATCCACCCCCATCCCCACCACCAACACCCAAACCCAAACCCTCCACCCTAAACTAGTTCATCAGCCGATGGGTGACACGGGTTGTGACCCCCCAGGTCCAACTGGAGACTGCATCTGAGGCGCGGCAGGAAGATCTCATAGGAAGCAAAATGGAGGGCCAGCCACCAATCCACCTGGGCCTCTGCTGGCCTCTCACTCACCACTGCTCTTTGTAAACTGACTCCGGCCAAGGAGTCCCGAGCCCTGCTGACTGAAGCTGTGGGACAGAATGTCCTCCCAGTCCGCAGTCTTGGCCCATACCCTCTGTCCTCACCAAGGCAGCCTGGGTGGTCTCGAGCCGAGAAGCTGAATGCACAGGAGGAGGGGCCTTCGATGGCTGGCGGCCATTTCCAAAGGCTGGCTCTTCACGGCCGGGGCCCCCGGGCTCCACGTTGGCCCAGGCCCAGGCCAGGGGGGGCCGTCACCCTGTTCCTCTTCCTTCAGCCACAGCCGGCTTTTGGTGGAAAAGAACTGCTCACGCTCCGTGGTTTTCCTGTTTAACCAATAGTTGTTCATGGAACTAAGCCACACGTCTGAGCTGTGGTCGGGCAGGCAGGACAGCTGTCTGGTGGGTTCACAGCAGCCCTTGGACACACATGCGTGCACACACACACGTGCACACACATGTGTACACACACGCAGACACGTGCATACACACGTTCATACAGTCTCTCACATACGCATACGCACATATACAATCAGTCATGCCAAGCACCCTAGCATCAAGAAGCTTCCATCTGAACAGAATATCCAAAAAGAGGTTTAAGAAGACCTCTCCAGAGAAACAGGCCTTGGACCTGACCCCCTCACAGCCCTCCTGCCCTTTCCCACCCATCCCCCACTCTGGGGACAGAACTACATTTAGAAGTGCCCCATGTCACTGCCCAGACCACACCCCTCAGGAGTCTCCACTCCTTGGGGCCAAGAACTACCTGTGATGGGCGACAGGCTCTGCCAGACTCTACAGCCCCGTCACCCCCTCCTCACTCTCAGCCCCCAGGCCCTTGGTTGCTGGGCCAGCCACATGCAGGCCTTCTCCACCCCCAACACCCACTCTGAAGTGCTGCGAGCTCCCCCCATCCCCCTCACTCTTCCAACCTCTGTCCACCTTGCAGGTCTCGGCTGAATCCTCGTCCCTGCCCCCGAGACGCCTCCTCTGACATCCAGTTCCACCCTTGTGGGTGCTGCACGCTGGCACGCTCCTGTGTACTGCTCGAGGACACGGGGCCCGCTCACCTGCATCCCCACTGCCTGCACGTGGCATCTTCAGTGAATAAGCTGCCACAAAATGAAAACCCACGGCTACGAGCAATTACAAAGCCAAAAGCAAGCGAGGACGGACACAAAGTGGGACGGGGCGTGGCCTTGTGCCTCCGAAGGTCCAGACAGTAAGCCTGTATCCAAATGCTTCCACAGGCCCAACCCGGGGCTCCACGGTGAACCTAGAGGCAGGTCCACCTGCAGGGGCAGCCTTGCCTGCCCCGCTGCAGAAGCCTGGGCAGCCCCGCTCAGGGGCTGGGAGGGTCCCAGGGGCTGCTGACCCACATTCCTTTCAGTCCTGAGCTCGGTGTAAAGCAACTCTACTGCTGAGGCAATCGCCCCTGTACTTAGAACACCTTCCTGCGGCACTGACTCTAGAGCAGGTCTGTGTGTGAGAGGGCTGCACTCGGCTTCCTGATCAGGAGACGTGCTGACGTGGGGAGAGAGATGGCCAGGGCTCCATCTCACAGGGTGTCACCACTACCGTGGGCTCCATGGAAAACGGGGCCGTGTTCTCAGCCCCAAGTACATGCGGTGACTCGTGCCTAAAGCACCAGGCGGCAGTGACTTAACCTCCCCCACGCGGCCCAGCACCTCCAGTGACCACAGATGCAGCAGAGGCTGAGAACGTGCTGACCTGTGGTCTGAGGCCTGGAGGGGTCTGGAAGGGGCTGGAGAGTGTAGACTTGACTCAGCTTTGTGCTATCTCCAGCCATTGTCCAGCAGCTCCCTGAGACTGAGTCAGGGGAGACCTGGGTGCAGGGTTCACCTGGACGCAGACCAGGAGCCTCGGCTGGGGCTTCCCTCTGCCAGTGGGCGCCCCCACCCCTGCCACTCAACCACGGTCTGCACCAGATCAGCGATGCATGTGGCGGCCATGTCCAAATTGTCATCATTCCTATTTGGGATTCTTGAGGAGGACTTTTAAATGCAGCCAAAGCCTCAATAAGTAACCAGTTTTCCAGGACAGCTCTGAGCCCGTGGGCTCTCCTGACAGCTTCCCCCAACCCCTCAGCCACTACTAGTCAGTGTCACCATCCTCATGCCGGAATACTGCCACAGCCTCCTCCTTGCCTCCCCCTCCCGCTTTGCCCTGCTACTGTTCATCCTCAACTCAGCAGCCCCAGGGACACTTCTAGAACTTGACCTGGGCCCCATCACACACAGACTCTCCAGCAGCCCCTTCTCCCTACAGGGCACAGGGCCCAACAGGGCACTGCCTGTGACCTCAGCCCCACCAGCCTCATCTCATCTATACACACACGCACACGTGCACACACATGCACATACACACACACACATGCACGTACACACACACACACACACATGCACGTACACACACACACACACACACATGCACATACACACACACGCACGTACACACACACACACATGCACGTACACACACACACACACACACACACATGCACGTACACACGCACACACACACACACATGCACGTACACACGCACACACACACACACACATGCACGTACACGCACACACACACACATGCACGTACACACACACACACACACACGCACACACACACACATGCACACACACACACACACACACACGCATTCCATAGCTGTAGTATCTGAATGAACTGGAAGAACCAAACCCCTCATAAGCCCGGGGGAGAAGGAAAGTCATCTTCAGCCGGCAGGTCAAGCCTGTGTAGAGACTTTGCCCATCCTCTATCTGGGAGACGCACGGTGGCCAGGAGAAGTCACCCCTCACAGCCACGTCCCTCCCAGTGGCTGTCTCCTGGACCGTGCCCACCCCACGCAGATGCTCCTGGATCAGGGACACAGGCCTGGGAGGGGTCTGGATCATAAACCGAGACAGAACAAAGCTTCCAGCACAGCTGAGTGGTCTGACCGGCACCAGCCGCGTCCACACTTCTCGGGGCAGGCCGGCAGCTGGGCAGAGGTGGCTGAACGCTGTATTGCTGCTGAGCCTCGAGAGGCCATCACCCGGTCCAAGCCCCACCACATCCGAGCCGCCAAGGGCTGCGGCAACTCTGGGGCCTGCGTGTGGAAGGCAGTGCTGGGGTGCCACCACGGCGTGCAAACCTCTCCTGCTCCTCGGCCACAGGCCTGGTTCCCTCCGTGTCCCTGCTGCCACGCGGCCTCAGCACAGCCACTGCTTTTCCGGTGTGGCCCTGGCAGGACACTTGTCTGCTTGCATGAGCTTCGGTTGGCTTGAGGCCTTTCTCCCTGCTTTTGAGAGCATGTGGACTCGGCGTTAACATAAGAACATCAGCTGGAGTAGCATGTCACAGCCCACAGCTCTGCCTCTGCCTGGAGAGACCACAAGGGGGGCGATGGTGGGGGTGTGGCTGAAGCTCGGCTCTGTGGCCACACACGGGGGAGCCACGTCTCTCTGAGGCTGGGTCCTCACCAGCGCTCTGCCTGCTGGCCCACATGCACAGCTCCGACAGTCTCTGCCCCCAGGTGCCCGTGGGCAAGTCCGGCTCAGCGTTGAAGGCCCACAGTGGCTCCACATCCTATCTGACGGCCAGCACTCAGCAGGGCCGAGGGTTTAGTGCTGACAGCCCAGGACTGCCTCCTGGCCAGCAGGGACTCAGGCAGTGGGGTAGGGAGCCAGCCCCCAGCCCAGCACCATGCTCACGATGACAACCCATTGCACTTTGATGGGTGTTCTAGGACAATGGCAGCTTGGTAATGACAGGGGGATGAAGCACCTTGAACTTGGACTGGGAGGTAGTGGCAGCAATAAAAAGAAAACTTCTTTTCCCCTTTTAAAAACCAGCCTGAGGAAGGACCGCTTGGGTGAAGAGAGGAATCTTGTTCCCACTAACGACCGGAAGGAGCTGGCATTCGTCATTTACCAGAAAGCTCTATTTTCTCTTCTTGACATGCCCCCTTCCCTGTCTGCTGGCCTCGCTGTCACATCACCACCCGGCCCAGCATCAGGGAAGAGCCACGGCACTTAGTGTTCAAGGCCACGGGCTCAAGGTCAGCCATTGTGAAAAGCAATGTTGGCAGAGAGTGGGTGAGAAATAAACTGACCATGGACTTGGGAACATCTCCGGGAAACAACAAGCCCACAGAACAAGCTGCCTGACCGGAGGCCAGGCCGTGCTTACCCTGCCACCCTTCTCTCCATTGGCGCCAGGGAATCCAGGAAATCCAATGGAACCCTGAAAGAGAAGTGGTTAAGAAACTCACGTGCGAGCTGGGCCAGAAGGGCTGGCTGTGCTGCAACTGGAGGATGCGTCTGTGTTGTAGTTAATGCCCCTGACATGAAGTCCTTCCACTCGCCAAGCCACCCATCCACTCACCCACCCACCCATCCATTCACCCAGCCATCCACTTATCCATTGGCCCACCCACTCACCCACTCACCCACTCACTTATCCACTCACCCACTCACCCACTCACTCTTCCATCCACCCACCCACCTGCCCATCTTCCCACCCACCCACCCATCCTCTCACCCACCCACCCATCCATTCACCCAGCTATCTACTTATCCACCCACCCATCCACCCGTCCATTCACCCAGCCATCCACTTATCCATTGGCCCACCCACTCACCCACTCACCCACTCACTTATCCACTCACCCACTCACCCACTCACCCACTCACCCACTCACTCTTCCATCCACCCACCCACCTGCCCATCTTCCCACCCACCCACCCATCCACTCACCCATCCATCCATCCATTCACCCAGCTATCTACTTATCCACCCACCCATCCACCCACCCATCCATCCATTCACCCACCCACCCACCCATCCATCCACTCACCCACCCATCCACTCATCCATCCATCCATCCATTCACCCAGCCGTCTACTTATCCATCCACCCATCCATTCACCCACTCACCCATCCATCCTTTCATCCACCCACCCACCCATCCATCCACTCACCCACCCATCCACTCATCCATCCACTCACCCACCCATCCATTCATCCACCCACCCACCCATCCATCCACTCACCCACCCATCCACTCATCCATCCACTCACCCACCCATCCATTCATCCACCCACCCACCCATCCATCCACTCACCCATCCATCCACTCACCCACCCACCCACCCATCCATCCACTCACCCACCCATCCACTCATCCACCCATCCATCCACTCACCCACCCATCCATTCATCCACCCACCCACCCATCCATCCACTCACCCATCCATCCACTCACCCACCCACCCACCCATCCATCCACTCACCCACCCATCCACCCACCCACCCATCCATCCACTCACCCACCCATCCATTCATCCACCCACTCACCCACCCATCCACTCATCCATCCATCCATCCATTCACCCAGCCGTCTACTTATCCATCCACCCATCCACTCACCCACTCACCCATCCATCCACCCACCCACCCACTCATCTGCCTACCAACCCATCCATCCACTCACCCACCCATCCATTTGCCCATCCTTTCACCCACCTATCCATTTATCCATCCACCCACTCACCCACCCACTCACCCATTCGTCCATCCATTCACCCATTTGCTCACTCATCTACTCACCCACCTATCCACTCATCCACCTACACACCCACCCACCTGCTCATCCAACTTCTCACCAACCCACTCACCCATCTATCCACCAACCCACCCACCCATCCATCTACCCACCTACCCACTCACCTACCCACCTACTCACTCAAATCCCACATTGCATTATTCATGGATCTGCCTGCACATCTTCCCACCCATCCACCCATCTACCTACCCACCCACTCACCCATCCATCCACCCACCCACCAAACAAGTACTTCCTGATCATCTCCTAGACACCAAATTTAAAATTCCAAACTGCGTCTTAACCATGCTGCCTCTCCACCCTCCGCCCACACACCATGTCTGCATAGTGCTGCCAGCTTGGAAGAAAAGGGGACGATACTATAAGATTTCTCTGGAGAGGAAGAGGTGTGCGTCTCACATTCATGATATTTTGTTTATTGTTCCTTGTTGCCATGCTTTGCTATCTTCCCAGGATGCCACTCAATAAAGAATGGCGGCTTTCAAAGTCAGAACAAATGCACACGCGCCCACTGTGGCATCCAGCAGCCACTCGATCCAGATGTCTATAGGGATACACAGACGAGGGGTGAGCTAAGGACTTTCATCTGGCAGATGCCCAAACCACTGCGACGTGCAAAAGGAATGCCAACTTGTTCCCCAGATGCTGAGGGTCGTTTTGCCTGTCCACGGACGCTGGTGCTGGCAGATGCCCTCCACAGCCCCCTCCCCACGTGGCATAACGACCTGATCGCACTTGCATCCCTGAAGAGCCCATGAAGTTCCGAATCCTGCATCTCCCCTAGGGGGCTGCCCTCGGTCAGCCCACTCATGTGCCCACCTGCCTATCCAGCAGGGGACAGCAGGCAGGACGCCTGGGGTGCAGGGGCCTCCAGAGCCCCGCTCAGGACGGGGTCACTGTGTGTAGGAGTCAGTCCTGCATTTAGTCACTGCCCACGGGACACACGGGCAGTTAAAAGTCACACCTCACCTTCCCAAAAGGCTGCCGGGCTTGATGTCTACTATCTGTGCTGCTCTTCCCAGACGTCAGCTCCCCTCTCCTCCGCACCCCTCCCCTCCCCTCTCTCTGTCTCCTCTGCTCCCCTCTCCTCCCCTCCCCTCCCCTCTCTGTCTCCTCTGCTCCCCTCCCCTCCCCTCCCCTCTCTCTGTCTCCTCTGCTCCCCTCCCCTCCCCTCTCTCTGTCTCCTCTGCTCCCCTCTCCTCCCCTCCCCTCCCCTCTCTCTGTCTCCTCTGCTCCCCTCTCCTCCCCTCCCCTCCCCTCTCTCTGTCTCCTCTGCTCCCCTCTCCTCCCCTCCCCTCCCCTCTCTCTGTCTCTTCTGCTCCCCTCTCCTCCCCTCCCCTCCCCTCTCTCTGTCTCCTCTGCTCCCCTCTCCTCCCCTCCCCTCCCCTCTCTCTGTCTCCTCTGCTCCCCTCTCCTCCCCTCCCCTCCCCTCTCTCTGTCTCCTCTGCTCCCCTCTCCTCCCCTCCCCTCTCCTCCCCTCCCCTCCCTTCCCCTCCCCTCCCCTCTCCTCCCCTCCCCCTCTCTCTTCTGCTCCCCTCCCCTCCCCTCCTCTCTCCTCCCCCAAATGGACTTGTGTTTAAAGAGAGAAGGTGTGTCCATCCAGCCCCCTTTCACCCAGTAGATGGGTTATGACAGCAGATCTGCAGGCACATTAGATATGACACAGAAGCCCACTGCTCCTGCGTGTCGGGGGTGGACTTGCATACACTGGGAGTGTCTATGAGTTCAACACAGGAAAGATGGGGTCAGACAGACGTTCCTTCACTGGCATGGAAACGCCCAGACCTGAGACCCCAGCCCACAGCACCTCTGTGATGAGACTGTCTTGAGTCCTAGAAGGTGCCTCAGCGATGGCACACAGAAAGCACAGGGGCAGCCAGAGGGAGACAGGGCTCTCTCTGCTGTTAAGTGTGTCTCTCGTGCCAGGCAGCCGGTTATTTTTTAAGGAAGATCCATGAATAATAAAATGTGGGATTTGAGGGGAAAAGATTTCCAAAGCCTTAAGGAGCTGTTTCACTGAACCCAGAGTAGGATTTCATGTTGGAAAGGTTTTTGTCTTGCACTGAATCTCAGTTACCAGCAAATGACCTTGGAATCTCCAAAGTGAGTCAGAGCTGAGAGGGGACAGTCCCGTGTGGGCAGTGCAGGGGGTGACGGGCCCCACCAGGGCGGTGGGCTGTGGGCCAGAGGCAGGCATACCGCCCACTCTTAGCTCTGGGTCTGTTCCCTTCTTGGAAAGCTCTGCTAACTGTGCAAGTACCTCCTTCCAACTCAGCCTAGTGAGCGCCAAGGCTGTGCACAAAGGAATCCAGAGGGGCACAAGCCCCCAACACCTGTTTATGCCACCGAAGCTCTCCCAAGGATAGGAAGGCACTGAGGTGCCAGGTGGGGTCGGGCAGGGTGGGGATGGGCGGGGAGCATCCTTAGGGCGTCTCCATTAACCTAACAGGATGTGAGGGTGGAAATTACCTTGGGCCCTTGTCTTCCTGGGTACCCTGGCAATCCGGGCACTCCGAGTTTTCCCTGAGGAAAGACGAGAGTTCCATCAGATGGTGTTTCCCGAGTCATTTTCTCAGAGCTGAGAGAAAGCCAGCACGCTGTGACAGGGGAGAGGCCTGGCACACAGTTTCCAAAGGCTGAAGAACACAGTCACGGGGAGGCCCAGCCAGTCCTTCCAGGGTGGAGTCTGTGCACCCATGAGGTAAGATGGGTCTCCAACAACCCCTGGCCTAGTTTAAGACAAAGGCCCCTCAACAAAGGCCTCTCTGAAGTCAAAGTGGTTAAAGACACAGCCCCAAGTATTCTTTACCTGTGAGATTTTTCTTAATCTCCGACAAAAGCCTTCCAGTCTCCGGGAGAGGCGGTGGGAAGTTAGTCGCATCCCCTTCTGGGGCTAGGGGGGCGCACCCACAGCTGGGCCCTGCCGACTAGACAGGCGCCTTCACCACCGTGGGGACATGGCTATCCTCCCCCCTGTAGAGGCGGGGACCTGGACAGAGACAGGTCGCCCACTTGAGAACGGGGCCTGTGAGTGTCGTGGCTCAGACTTCCGAACTCAGAAAGCCGGGAGGAAGGTGCTCTCGTGGAAGTGGCGAAGTGGACAGAGGGTCACACTCGGGACAAGAGGGCATCACTCTGCCCACAAACGCATTTGCCGGGAGGGCGGCCCGAGTCCCAGGCAGTGAGGTGAGACGGAGCCAAGGCCCTCGGTCAAGTCTGCCCCACCGTGGGGGCGGCTCAGCCAATTCAAGTCCTGGCCCGGAACTCCAGGCACCAGGAAAGGCCCACGGAATCCAGCTAGGTCATGAAACCCCTGGTGCTCAGGTCCTGCTTCCTTACCTTCTCCCCCGTGGGCCCCAGGGGGCCTGGGTCGCCATTGGGGCCTCCTCGACCCTTTGGGCCTTCAGGACCATCTTCTCCTCGGGGACCAGGTGGGCCGATCTCTCCCTGTGAGTCAGAGAAGAGGAGGTGAGGAAGACCACCCCCCGGCCTCCACCGCCCAAGCACAGCTCCCACCAGGGTCCCGGGGCGGGGGGTCGAACCCCAGGCAGCTTGTCTTAAGAGCCACTCAGCGATCCCGGCACACTCGCCTCCCCAGCCGATGGCCCGTGGCCGTGTCGCTGACAGAGCAAGCCTGTCCCGCAGTAAATGACTGGGCTTGGCTGGCCTGTTAGTTTCTCAAGGCTGCACCTCCCACCTCCCAATTACCGGCTCCAAATCCAGAGCCTCCCAGCTGAAACAACCAGTGAACAATAGGAGCTCTGAACTGCTACTTCCCGAGATAAAATGGACAGAAGCCCAGGCAGGAAAAAAAAAAACCACACAAACCCATTGTCCTCTAGTCAATTCTGCCTCATGGTGACCCCATGTGTGCAGAGTAGAACTGCTCCATAGGGTTCGAACCCACCAGCTGCTCTTTGGAAACTCTACAGAGCAGCTCTACTCTGTTCTATAGGATCACTATGAGTCAGAATCGACTCGATGGCAACGGGTATACGGGTATATACGGCTCTCTTGGCTGTAATCATCAGGGAAGCAGATCACCAGGCCTTTCTTCCGTGGTGCCACTGGGTGGGTTTGAACAGACAACCTTTAGGTTAGTAGTCAAGTGCAAACCATTTGAGCCACCATTGACCTACTTCCCAAAATAGATCAGGATAGCCTGCACTGGGGGGAGAAGGGGACACTATTATCTCCTTCTGAAACTCCAGGAGGTGTTGAAATGGGTCTTGGTCCCTGAACTGTGTGGTTACCTGGGTACAAGGGGCCCATAGGAGACCCACAGAACCCAACCACAGAGACAGAAGCAGTTAACTATTGCCTAGCCCACCATCCCCAAGTCATGGATGGGAGGCCTTGGCCTGGACAAGGAAGGGGGCTTGCCAAGGTCAGGAGCAGAGCTACACTGAGCCCCTGAATGCCCACCCTGGCGCTCCCCATCTGCCTACTGCAGAGTGCTCCTCTGAGCATGTGCTCCCAACAGCAGCTGTGCAGCCCCAAACCCAAACATGCATCGCACGATAATAAAGGCTAACAACTTCTGTCCTCCTAAGCTCCAGCTCGCCTGCAGGCCGAGAGTGCCGTGTCCCTAAGAAGCGTTCTTCTAGCTCAACAAGATAATCCCTCGTGCATTTACTGGGCGTCTGGGAAATGCCAGGCCGGCGCTGCGTTCTCCAGGGGAAATGAAGATGAATGACCTTGTTCCCTGGGCTTGGAGAGCGCCCCACCCACCTGGCACCAATAAGAACTTTGCTCATGGGGCCTGAGCAGAAGGACCATGAAACGTCTTTTGTGCCTTTTCCTTTGAAGCTGCACCTCATCATACGGACCCCAAATGTGGGCTTAGTCATCAGAGAGGAGGGGAAAAGGGACGTCGTCAAGTCAAGCTGAGAGGCGCCCTTGGATATGGGGTAGAAGGATCTTCCACTACAGAGAACGTTCTAGAGAGGTGTCTTCAGAGCAACACGACCAGGATGGGACTGTGGATGGCTGTCTTTCCCCCAGCTCTGATAGAGACACACAAAGCACCCTCGTTCCGGCAGGGTCAGAAGACGCCCGCAGACCCCGCTTTGCAGGAGGATCATTGCGACAGCTGATGACAAGCCTGTCTAAGCTGACAGGTGTCTGTCCAGGTGCTCCCGGCTGCCACCACGCTGTGCCACCTGCATGGCACAGGGAGGTGCCTCATTCTGGAGTTGTTAGGGAGACTGACTTCAGCGTGCTCAGCAGAGCTGCTAACCGGAAACTTCCAGGAGCAGCCTTTGCATCCCCCTCCTCGCTTATATGAACACAGCCCAGCAGGTGCCTTTCCACTGGGCATCTGCCACTGCATACAGACTCCTCCTCTCACAGCTGCCACTGGCTGTCTCTGAAGCTGAGCCACATTATTCATTAAAAAGCAACCTGGCACCGCAGCTTCTCCTGACAGCCCCAGGCAAGACTGCAGAACCCTGAGCTGTCGGTGGTCCCAGAGAGGAACTGGTGGTGCCTGGGGGACCCGGAGGCTCCAAGGGCACAGCAGGGAGCCCCCAGCTCTGGAGTGCCAGCCTTGTGGCCTCCTGTCTGCAGGCCTTTCCTCTCTCGTCCCACGCCACTGTCCTTCAGCCAAATGAATTGCTCTTCAACCCAGAGCATCGGCCAGGTAAAAACACCTCCAGTGACCCCGTTACGGGTTGAATTGTGTCCCCCAAAGAAACGCGGACGTCCTGACCCCCGTGCCTGTGTATGTGACGTGCTCTGGAAATAGGTTTCTTTCTTTATGCAAATGAGGTCATTAGCGTCTCCTAGTTCGGTGTCACAGAGTTGATTCTGACTCGTGGCGACCCTATGTACAACAGCAGTGGGCGGTAGGGCGGGTCCCAACCCTAATCCCCTCTGAGTGGCAGTTGTTCTTAAGATCCCTTCTGAGCGGTGTCTTATCAAGAACAAAATAGGCCAGACACACATGCAGAGGGAAGACAGACAGACGTCATGTGAGGACTGTCCACAAGCACAGGGACGCCATGGCTGGCCGGCAGTCACAGAAACCAGAAGACAGGTTCACGGAAGGAAGCGACCCGGCCCAGACCCTCATTTGGACTTCCAGCCTCCAAGCTGAGAAAACGAATTCCCACTCTCTGGCGCTGCCCACGGGCAGTGTTTTGTTCCGGCAGCTCCAGGGCACCCATGTGGGATGAGGACATGGGCACAGGGTAACTATAGTCGTCCCCAGCCTCAGAGGGGCGAGACCCACCTGGCCTCGGAGTGTGGACACTGAGGAAGGGGAACTGGAGAGAGCCACGCCCTTGGCCCCCCCAGCCCCCACACCCCAACCAGTACTCTCTGCAGGGGGTACCCCCCATTCTGAGAAGCTGCCCTGTGGCCCCAAACACCCCAGCCCCTCCCATAGACTCACCCCGCCTTTCCCCGACCCGAATCCCAGACCCCAAACACTCACCCGGTCACCCTTGATGCCCATGTCTCCTTTAAACCCCGGAAAGCCGTCTTCACCCTGGACAGCGGGACAAGAAGGGCCTCAGTCTGGACAATGAACCGCTTCCCCGCAAAGCGTGATCCCGGCTCACAACAGGGCCATGCTCTGCACAGCTTCTCCCACAAAGACTCCACACTGCAGTGCAGGTGGGACGAGCACCCCAGAGCCTGTCCCCCGTGAAGAGCCTTGCCGGCAACCCCCTGCATTCAGGGACGTGACGTTCTGCACTTGCAGGCACAGGCCCGCAGCAGGGGCTGCAGCCCTAGCTGTCTGAAAGCTCTGAGCCACGGTGCAGAGGCCAGCCGCCGCCCGGCCAGCATCTGCGCCTCTGAGCAGCTCTGCCGGCCACTCGCCACTGCAGACCAGTAGCTGGTGAACAGGCCTGAGTGTGAGGAGGGGGAGCAGGATTAAGAACGCCCCCGAAGAAACCAGGCTGCTGTTGCCGGCATTGCCAAGGAAGGCACTAAGAGGCCACCACCAGGTGCCGGCAGAGCTGCCCAGGGGCGGCGGCTGCTGACGGCTTTCAGACACACCTTCTGGCACTTTCTGGGAGACGGAGCTGTGTATATAGAGTATTTGTGGATGTGGGGATTTGCAAGGGAGCCTCTCAGGTTCAGTGGTTTGTTGCCTGTCCCTCTTCCTAGCCTGGACTTCACCCACGGGAAGTCACAGAGGAAGACCCTTGGGGTATTTCGCCCCAGGGTGCACTGGCTCCCCACAAGGGGACCCCAGCTTGCACATCCTCATCACTCAGGGGCTGCATCCTGATCTCACTCAGCAGCTCAGAGAGGAGGGGGACAGGGCCTGTGAAACCCAGCTGGCCGTACACATTCGTGGCCCGTGGAGCTCGTGCCCAGATTGGGGCACGTCCTGTGCAGGACAGCACGTGGGGTCTCCAGCAGCGCCTGCCCCAAGGCCCCGTCCACAGTGCTCAGCAGAGTGCTGACCGCTCAGCCGCTCTGGCCGCAAGTGATGCTGAGGTTCCACAGAGGCCACCACTCAGCCCGTCCCTCAGGGGACGTGTGGTGACTGTCCTGGCCAGGAGGCGTCCCCTGAACAGCCCAGCCCACACTGTCTCCAGCAGCCCTGTCTCAGGCTAAGGGACATGTGTGAAAGGACGCGTGTGGCCTATCTGGGGCTTCGGAAGCCACCTGCAGCAGGAGGGAGGGGCTCAGTGAGAGGGACTCCTGGACACAGGACTGACGGGGAGGTGCCTGCTGGAAGGGGACGTGCTTGTCCCCGAGCCTGGAAGGGCTCCATGAGACAGCCATATCCTTGTGGTGGGCGCCCTCAATCCAGGTGTTTCCGGAGCCGCCAGAGAGCAGGCAAGCGGCCTAGGAGCTGTGCTGAGTGCAGGCTTCAGGGTCTTCTGTGCGTTCTAGATGCACTTTGGGAGGTGCTGCATTGGATGGTGGGCACCTCTCTGCCTCTCCTTCCAGGGGGCACCCACCCAGGACGAGGGTACACAGCAAACACCACCTAAGTTCTGTCCAGACCCGGTGAGGCCACTCAGCACCTCCTCGAGAACGACCTTAAGGCCCACGGAGTCCACAGGAGAAGACTCAAGCGATGTCTTGGCAGGCACCATCCAGTG